>OV277858.1:6724311-8214914 GCA_922989275.2 Gari tellinella
CTGCAAAATTTGTTCAGTTTAGATTTTTGCATTGTTTTAATGAAACAAACCTTAAGACGAGTGTCAAACAGTTTGGATCCGGATGAGACGCCGCGTGACGCGGTGTCTTTCTAGATTCAAACAGTTTGTAAAATCCGTAAAGTTACGACCAGTAGGCACAGGGCTAAATCCAGTCAAAATGTGTAAATATTATTCACGGGGGTGAACGATTTAAAAATGTACGGAGAATCTTTACATTGGGATTGCTGAAAATTACTGTTTCAGCCTTGTGCGCTCTCGTACTCAAACACTTCTTTTTGGATATTCACCAAACTTGCTACAAATGTTTATTAATATAGTAACTAGGTCAGGTTCAATAACTAGTCAAAATTGCATGAGGTATGTCTGAGTTATTGCCCTTGAATAATTAAAAAAATGACTGTTTCAGAATTTTCTGCTCACTAACACAAACATTTTTATTGGATTTTCACCAAACTTGCTGACAATGTGTATTGGTATTAAATCTAGGTAAAAACAAAATGATAAAATCTGTATGTGTTAGAAAGCAACAAATGCTGAAACATTCATTTTTAATAATTAAAGGGCAAAACCTCAGACATGCCTTTTGCGACTTTAGTAGTATTCAAACCAAACCTTGTTTTTGATATAAATAAACATTTTCAGCAAGTTTAGTGAATATCCGATAAAAACTGTATGTGTTAGAGTGCAAAAGTGACTGAGATTTACCTTATGCGATTTTA
The DNA here is from genome assembly GCA_922989275.2 of Gari tellinella. Classification (NCBI taxonomy): domain Eukaryota; kingdom Metazoa; phylum Mollusca; class Bivalvia; order Cardiida; family Psammobiidae; genus Gari; species Gari tellinella. The sequence continues at coordinate 6,725,052 of OV277858.1, forward strand.
GTAGTAATCAAAATAAACCTTGATGTTACATCAATGAACATTTTCAGCAAGTTTGGTGAAGATCTGTGCAAAACTTGCTGAAAACAATAATTTTTTATACACAAAGTGCAAAAACTCATATATGCAACATTCGATTTTAGTAATAATCAAACTAGACCTAAATTTTATATGAATAAATATTGGCAGCATGTTTGGTGAATATCCGATAAAAGCTGTTTGTTTTAGAGTGCAAAATGACTGAAATAGTCAATTTTTATTAATTAACAGGCAATAACTCAAAAATACCTTATGCGATTTTAGTAGTAATCAAACTAAACCTTGATTTTATATCAATGGTCATTTTCAGCAAGTTTGTGGAAGATCGGATAAAAATTAGTTGAGTTCGAGAGCGGACAAAAAAGTGTGATAGTCTAACTGACTGATGGATGGACGGGCGGAGATAGATACGGTTGCACCCTGTGAAGTTGTATTCGGCTGTATCACGTGATACTAAGCCGTGTGGAATTTTTTATGTCAGACGTTCTAATTTCGGTTTGTTATGATTTTAAATCGCCCTTTTTGGTGATTTAGGTCCGCCTTGATCATTTCATAGATCAGTTTGGTCCATGAGAATGTTCAAACATTATTATTAAGGATGTCGGCCTGTCTTTTTGAGCATTATGAAATTTCCGAAAAATTTTACGAACTCGTTTTAAAAAAAATGGTTAGAACTAATTTTTGATGAATGCATACAGTAATAAAACACTATTTTCCCGGGAAAAAATTGGATTTTCGTTCCGAAAGGGACTTTTTAAGTTAAATATGTCCTATTCGTAGTTAACAGCATACACTGTTTTCATAGGTAGATTGTATTTTGTTACATCCGATTTCATTTCAATTTCTCAGAATATAAGCATGACATTTTCACGGTAGAACAGTTTTAGTATAAATTATAGATAACTCGATAGATAAACTGAAATTTTTTGGAAAAAAAATATTTTTGGTAAAAGTACACAAAAAATTGAAAAAATCAGAAAAACTGGATTTTTTAGATAAAATGATCTATATCTTTTTTAAAAGGGTCGGGACCCTGTGTTTTTATTTGCTATTTTACTAAAACTTTTTGTTTGCGAGGCTAAAAACAACAAATAAAAAATTTGGTATTTAGTTTGCTACAATGTGTAGGGCAATTTTCACAGTGCCTTATTCTCCCATTATAAAAAAGTGGGTGGGGTAAATTTCCTTTCTGGTGAAATCAAATATTTTTATTTTGGATCTTGAAAAAACATTATTTTCAGGGCTTATTCTTACTATGGTAATATAAATTAGGATACTTTTGGTACAAATAGATTGTTTAAATAAAGATTGAAAAACCGTAGTACAAAAAGTAGGAGTTTTTATGAAGCTTCAATTTTAGGGGGGTTGCCTTGAAAAATCTTAAATTGTGAAAAAAAGGGTGGGGACCCCCATTTATTTTCCAGTTTTGTCATAGAAACTAATTTTACTATCAGTATGCAAAGTTTGAAGAATTTGGTATTTACTTTACCAAGGTGCACCTACCCCCTTAAACGTTATTGTATTTCAGGCATTGAGAAAAGGTCTGAAAACACAATAGGACTTTTACTGACATAACCTGTTTTCCGTTCTATAAACAGGTGGTTGTTTAAAGCATGTTGAAAGAAACACGGAATGATTGGAACTGCTTGTAACTGCAATGGTACGTATACATCCATGTACAAAGGTTGTCAGCTGGTTCCCTCATCGAGTTTAGTACCTGGCATGAGACACATGATGTATGAAGAACTTTCATTTTGACAGTGCTTTGAAGTTTTGTGTTCATGAACCAAGCATATGCGTTTATAGGCCGTAAGGAGGTAAATACAACATTATTTATTGTATTTTCTATGCGATCTAAGATATTATTATTAGTTACACGGTATCAAATAATTTAGGCAGGATGTATTGGCTTGTATGACGGGTTTGGATTCCGAATTTCCTGAACGCAAAGGAAATAAGGAATCCAAAACCGTCATGCAAGCTTGTACACCCTGCCAAAATGTCGGGTAACAAATTTGCAACTACGGTCACGAAACTTCATATGCTGATGCGCCTCAATGGGTAGACAATAACGCATTGCAGTTTGGTGACCAATACCTTTGACATTGACCTCTAGGGTCAACATTAAAGTAAAAGTTTTTGCTGAGCAAACTGCACCAATATAAATGAAACTTCATAAGCTGATGCGTCAAGGTTTGGTGACTTTTACCTTGACCCATAGGGTCAAGGTTATGGTTTTGTGTTAAATGTCTGTTATTACTTTACAGGAGTTGAGCTTTTTAATCTTTTATTTCCCAATCTGTTTTATAGCTCACCTGAGCCAAAGGCTCAAAGTGAGCTATTGGGATGGCCCTGACTGTGTCCGGTGTCCTTCCTCGTGCATCGTCCGTCCTCGTTAACAATTGCTTCAAATGACCTCTCCTCCTATACCGCTTAACAAAATTCAACCAAGCTTTACAGAAATGTTCATTGGGTCAAGCTCTTTCAAATTTGTTAAATAATTAAAACAATGCAGAACTCTGGTTGCCATGGCAACCAATGGTAAAAAAATATGGAAATCTTTAACAATCTTCTAGTCAAAAACTGCAAAGGACAGAGCTTAGATATTTGGAAAATAGCATCATCTACCGGTCCTCTATCAAGTTTGTTCAAATTATGCCCCTGGGGTCTAAATTGGACCCACCCGGGGTCAACGTTTTATATAAGAGTTATATATTGAAATTTTCAAACGTCTTCATCTCTAAATCCAATATGGCCAGAGCTTTGATATTTGGCATGGTGACAATTCTAGATGTATTTCACCAATATTGTTCAGATGGTTCCGGTTAGTTGCATATCTAGATCACACGATAAAACACTGGTATGAATTTATTATTTCTTAAATCAAATATATGTTGTATTTTTACTTACCAACCCCCCCCCCACCAACATCCTAACCAAATATATTGTGGTGTCTACTTAAACACCCAACATCCTTACCAAATATATGTTGGTGTCTACTTAACCCTCCAACATCCTAACCAAATATATGGGATATGCCGTCAGTCAATGTGTGACACAAGCTGTTGGGGTTGATTACCTTATACGTTATCTGTCTGGACGGACAAGTAAAATTATTTGATGTTAATCAGATAAGGAATCCATTGGGAACAATAAATGAACATGGTTGTGGTGTTTCATGGGATGACGTAACAACCGAGTCTAGGATTGAAATGTTATTAAGCGAGTCTTGGCCGAGGTGTAGATCAGTTTGTCTCATACATCGACTAGTGACAGGTTCTTTTTCTCACATAACCAATAGTTTTAATCTACTTTAGCTCATCAAAGCAAGACAAGAATTTGTGTATTATTATGGGAACAGCAATAATCTCTGATTGAGGAATGAGGTAAGTTTTTTGACATCTCTTTTGTGAAACTCTTCAAAAGTTATTGAAAAAGTATGAACCATTGCAATTTAAAGGAACAATATGTTTGTGTCAAAATGTTAGGTTACAAATCTCATCGGATTTTCATGCAACTTGGTCAAAATGTTTATCTTAATCCTATCTAGGTTATGGATGAATATGGGACATGTCCGGTCAAAAACATGGTAACTAGATCAAATCAGACAACCTTTGTTAACAAGCTTTAAATCTTGATGAAACTTGGTAAAAATGTTTTTTATTGATACTTATCTAGCTCAGGTTTGAATGTTGGTTGTGTCGGGTATATATATAGGTCACTAGGTTAAATCATAAGAATACATGTTTGACACTAGCAGTGTTTCTTTTACCTGTGCATCCTGAGCTACATACTTATTAAATTTGCCAGGGACTCATCATTTGAAAAGCTGCGCGTCCCATGGACCCATAGTTTTTTTCTGGCATTTATTAACACATTACTCCATATAACACAGTTGTTTGTCTTTATTGTACTCTTCCACTGCAGTGAAAAGTTGTACTTATATAATATGCAACATCAGAAAACTGTCTTTATCCTAGCAGATAGTAGCTTAAGGACATATGCTACCAATGCGCGAGACACCTAGAGGCTTTTATAGAAGTACGATAAATCAAGCCTTATTACTCTACGAAACCGTGCATATCAGTTACCTCCCGTAGGTGCCTTCAGTTTCAAACAATCTTCATGTATCGCCTATTATAAACGTTAAATGCATGACATTGTACTTGGTAAATGGAAGTTTGTGAAACTGAACAAATACTAATAAGGCTATGATAATTACCCAGATTTTAATGAAATTGAATATTAGCGTGAACCCGAGAACACATAGAAAAGGCTGTCTGCTTTTTAGGCAATTTGTATAGGTATGAAAGTGCTTATAGTTGCAAAAGAAGCATTATGACTTATGCTTTTTTACCATTGTCTTAATATTCACACCTATAGCTTTTATTGTGAGAAGTTTCATCAATTTATTTCAGGTAAATTTGGTTCAGTGAGTGTTTTCATTGAATTGGAGCCGAAAACAATTTAGACAAAAACATTTATGTCAGGCAACAAAGATCCTTCGGAGATTTCATTTGGTCGCATATGTCCATAAAGCAGGTTGAAAGTAAAGCAGAGTGTGCCTTAAGGCACAGTCTACTTTACGTTCAACCTGCTTGAAATGGTCACCTGACTTCAAAACTAGAAATAAGTTACCGGTATGGGATATTGGGTAAATTTTTAACCTGAAGGACTCAATTTTCGTCTCAAGTACTCGCTATTTTACCGAATGTGACTCATTCATCTGATTTCTAATATTATCACTGCTCTAGAAGCTTTAAATCTCATTTGATCTAAATGAAACTTTTCTCAAAACTTTTGCCTCATCAAAATCTAGGCCATGGTTGAGTGTGGGTCATGTGAGGTCAAAATCTAGGTCACTATAGGCCAAGTTTTACATGGTGTACCAGGTGAACCCTATAGGACCATAGTCGCCCTTGTTTTTAAGTGTTGCATGTGATTAAAGTTAGTATGTGTATCATATTTTGTCAATTTCAGTCAGAGATGGTTTCAGTTTGGAAGATCAAGTAACACATAGGGGAAAAAAGAAAAAGCTTAGGTAATACTGGTGGATCCATTTTATGCGGCTCAACATAAATTCTAGTGAAAACATACTGTATTTCCCCTTGTAGATACCCCGTGTGACTTATAGATTGGGTAAATTGTTTCGCTGCCTGTCTGTCCACAATATGAAACTTGACCATAAATTTTGAACTTTTTATGATCTTCAATAACATATGATAGAAACTTCATAGTTTGCATTTGGTCTCAACTCAAGGTCATGTAGAGGTTATTTAAATATTTAAAAGGCTGGATTTAGCATTGGTTATAACTTTGGAACTTAGTAACATGTGAAAGAAACTTCAGATTCGGTATATGTACTGAACTGAAGAAGCTCTTGATTTCAATATAAGTTTGGTCATGTCTTCAAAAGGTCAAGGTCATTAGAGATTATGGTAAAGTCAGGCATAACATTGAATTCAAACTTCATATACAGACATATCTCATTGACCAGGAGTGCAGTGTATAAGAACCGTTACTCCGTTATCAGTATTTTTATTGTATTTTGTTGTTATAGTGTTATCGAATTAAGTCTTGTCCGGAACATAATTGCCAAAGTATAAGATTTATTGACTTAAAACTTAATATACAGATATATATCATTGTCTAGGCGTGCGGTGTTCAAGAACTGTTTCTGAATGATATTCGCCTACTTCAAATCAAGGTCAATATCAAACAAAGGTTGTGTCCGGTTCAAAACTAGGTCTAGTCATAATCTCGGTCACCATAGGTCAAGTTATACATTTGTGATTTAGGGTCAATGTGGCCCGTGTTGGAGTTACTGCCATTTGTTGTTATATGTTTATCCAATTTAGGCTTGAAGTTATTGCATTTAGTTATTTTTACCCAAGTTATGGAGCACTGTAGTGCACATGTCCATTTTATCCTGAAACATTTACCTCTTTTGTCAAGACCCTACTGAATGTATGAATCAATATTTGTGATAATCATAGCGGGCCATAACTCTGTAATACTTTGGAAGAGTGGAAAGAAAATTGGGTCGTGAAAAATGTACACTTCAGCTTTAATTATGCATATACAAAGTTTATCTGAATTGGTACAGAAAAGTAGAATCGGTTTGGATCCAAAAATGTATAAGTCCCATCAGTGCCCATAACCTCACCCATCTTAAAACAACTCACTTGAAAAATATCATATGTCATGCACATCTTCACTTTATGTTAAATGCATTTGCAAAGTTTGATGTCAAATGGTAAAGAAATGTAGAAGTCATTTACATCAAAAGCTTTTATCAGTAAGAAAAGGTAATAAAATAGCTCAGTTTGTCCTTGAGTGATAGAAAAACTTCCCAAAACAACCATGTAAGTGATGATGATGTGACACTCCCTCATTTCTCTGGTGAGCTTTTAGGACCCTTTTGTTGATCTTTTTCAATTTGTTATATGCTCAGATGGGATATAGGCTCTAGGTGACCATTTTGGCTGTACAATTTAATATTTATCCAGATGGCCAGATGGGACATAGTATTGTATGGTGAAATATATCATATTTAATGCAATGTGTCACAAAAACCTGAAGCCCGTTTCGGAAAACTTTGTATGACAAAAACGATTGTAAGTCTAAACTTTAAAAATCATGTAATATCTGCTTTGTCCATCTAATCAAGCATTGTGACTTTCTTTGGTATCGTCTTGAAAAGACGATTCCAAACCGATGTCACAAGACAGGATTAGATGGAGACATAAATAAAAGTTGAGACCTTTATAATCTGACGTACGACAACATAAGTCGCACGAAGTTTTATGAAACGGGCCCCTGATGGCTAAATGTCTGATTTCATTTTGTTTGTCATTAATAGAAATTTTGTGTAGAATTAAGTATGTTTTCTGTTTTTAAGGCAGAGACCAGATAATGGAATATCTGAAAAAGTGCAAGCCACAGTCACTGTTAGATTTTTGGAAACACCAGCAGTATGTAGCAAGAACAAGGCTTTTCAATGAAAGGAAAACACTGAGAACAGAATCCAGAGCAACACTTAAGAAAATTACAGTGAACAAAACATGTTTCTTAAGGGTGTGAGCGATTAAACACAAAGAGCATGCTTATTGACACTTTTACAAGGAGTGTTTCCTAACTAACGAACTTGAACAATAACTTGGATATAAATAAGTGTGACATATCAGTGAAATGGACAATTATTTACGATTGTATAATGAATTATATGATCACAAAACTTGATAAATCACAATACTAACCTAAAATACCCCCTTCAAGAGCACTTGAATGTAGTACTTTTCATACATTTTGCAATAAGTTATTAAATCAACTCGCAACCAGATTGTGCATTAGCAAAAATAAAAGAAAATACTCAAATATAACCAAAAGGGTGGCATTATTGTGCATCTGGCATTGGAAAAATATGACCAGTCTAAAACCACCCTCTAGAAAAGTTTTCAAATCTTAGTTTTTTGGATATTTCCATCATTTTATCTATAGCGTCGAAACGCTATATACAATGATCACGGGCTTAGACATAAAACCGAGCCGAATCATGTTGTTGTATCTACTTTCCATCGCTACACAATGAAATACGTTAAATCGATCCGAGATATATGAAAAAGTATGTGGTCTAAGCGAATTCCTTATTTTGACTTTTGTCTGCCCATGCCGGGCCCCAGTGGTTCGAACCCCATCATCGGGGGCATATTGTTTTTGGTCTGTCTGTCTGTTTGTCTGAACACAACTTTAACATTGGCTATAACTTTTGAACTAAACAGAACAGAGCCTTCATATTTGGTATGTGTACTCACCTCAAGAAGCGTTTGAGCTCAACACAATTTTGGTCATGCTTGACAGAGGGCAAGGTCATTAAGAGGTCATTTAGCGGTTAATCTGGTGGAAAGTGAGATAACTCATCCTATATTATTTCAAGTAAATAGGAAGAAAGATAACTCATCCTAACGGGCCAACTGTTTGATCATGTGATCATTTCTAAATTTGACGTCATGATGATATGGTGATGATGCATTTAAATAAGCTAAAAAAGGTTGTTTCTTTGCACATATTCATCACAGCAACAGCAAGGAGTACAATTATAGTTTGCTGTATGATGTTACTTGAAAGCCAAATGAATACATTGCAGTGACACACCACCTCAGGGGGCATTTGTCACTTTCTGCGACACCATTCTTGTTTTAAAGCTAAATCTGGTTGCGAGTCTCTTTAAAAATACAATAAAAAAAAATGACTGACTACAATGCTTTGATACAGTTGTTGCGTTGGACTAATACCAATCAACTCATAATACCAAACGTTGATTTTGACCTTGACCTTGACCTAATTTGGGCTTTAAATATCTTAAATGGGCTATTTCTTAGTTAACTAGACTTTACTGTTTGGTCTAGTATCAACATTATTTACTACCCAAACTGTTATTGTCATGGACCTATTCACTCTTATTGCTTAACCTCAATTTTAATTTTAACTTGACTTAATTTGGACTCAAAAAGATTCAGAAGGGGACATAAGTGTTTATGGAACTACCCTTGATAATATATTGTCAGAACAAGTATAGCTATATTGTTGATATTTTACAAAGTTATAACATTTCAAACGGTATAGTTTGTGCATATTTGACAAACAGTATGATGGACTTATTTAGAATAGTAAAGTGGCTAGAATCGGGACTTGCACGCAGGGACCCACATGATAAAAAAATGTGGAGATCGTGTGTTAAAAATTTCCATGTGGGCAGCTAGCCAGTTACCTGGAAGGGAGTCCTCTGTCGTTGACAATGCACCAACCTTTGCACTTTAATAAAAAATCTAATGTTGATGTACTTGTATCAAAGTTTATTAAAATAAAAATTACCAGTACCCTGGAGTGGGGGTCATTTATATTAATGTTGTGACTTATCAAGTTAATTTGTCTTCAAAACTATATGGGGTAATGTATTTATTATGGGTGAAACTCATCTTGTTAATTTGCAAAAGTGATATTGTTACGAGCCAGACGCAACAGAAAGACAAAGCCAGCAACAAACTTTACAAACTTTATTAAAACAAAACTACAAGTAGAAGAAAGACGTAAATACCTGTTCATTAAAGTCCTAAAATTATCCTTATTCCTGTCCTTTTGAATAATTAAACACTGCACTTTTAATTGAAATGTCCCACACTTTCAATAATCCAGAGATTCTATCTGTATCCAAACTATTAGCAAGTAAACGTCTAGTACACTGATGACTGTCGAAAGATCCAATATAAAGCAGTGAATTTTGAGTCTCTATATATACACAGTTTTACCATTCTAGAAAGGTATTGAACAGTCATAGAATTTCTTGAAGATCATGTGATCAGTTGTTTACCATACACTTACTAAATATAGACTTTCAGGGGCATTCTGTCAACAAAACAAGATCATGCGACTAAACTTGTTTACCAGTGAATATAAACTTTTAGAACATTTTATATGTTTCCATACTATTCAGTGATGTTCTCTTCTATTCCATGATCTTCTAAAATATTCTAAAATCTTATAAATGTTCTAAAGGTAAAATTTACGCATTTTAAAGTATTTAAATCATAAATAAACAACAATCTCAGATAATAAACATGTTTACATAACAATATTGAATGTCATCGTGGTTGTCTACTGTTGCTTGTTTCAATATATTTGTCTACAGAAGTATTACAAGACTTGTTGTTTTCCTAACCTTCTCATACTGAATATTCATGGACAAAATCTAACCCACTATGAGCATCATCATCTGAACTAGCTTATCATCTATTAACACATTCAAAATGTACAGTGTATTTGTCAATATCACACTTGTCTTATTCAAACAGAGTAATATGCCTGTCTGCTCGTTTTTTTATTTTTATACGCCTACCTCTAGAGGTGGTCGTATATAGGTGTGGCCCTGTCAGTCCGTCCGTGAATAAGTTCATTCGTGTGTCCATTCATCCGTCAACATTTTGTTTGTCCGCAGTTTTTCAAAAAACAATTGAAAGTATTATAATGATACTTCACACAAATGATATACGCATAAAGATCTGAAGCTGAGTCAAGTTTGAGGTGTATTCAATTTTTCGTTACAGAGTTTTCTGCCTTTGATGTACTTAAATATGCCATAAAAGCTTGCCCGGAGTGTTCTCGAAAAACTATTGGAGGAATATTAATGAGACTTCACACAAATGTTATATGCATAAAGAACTGAAGCTGAGTGGAGTTTGAGGTTCCTTCAATTTTTCGTTAAAGAGTTACCTACCCTTGATATACTCAAATATGCTATAAAAAGTTTGTCTGGAGTTTTCTCGAAAAACTATTTGAGGAAATATTAATGAAACTTCACACACATGTTATATGCATAAAGAACTGAAGCTGAGTGGAGTTTGAGGTTCATTTTATTTTTCGTTACAGAGTAATCTGCCCTTGATATACTCAACTATGCTATAAAAAAGCCTAGACCTCTTTTGGAATGAGAAAATTGTAAATTGACAATTTCTTGGTTAACTTGATTTTACTGCTTGGCGTGACATGAAGACCGCTTACTAGAATGTTTGAATACTCTTATCCTATTGTGATGTTCACTGGTTTGACATTCTAGTCTGTAAATGTGTATGCCCCCGGTATAGACAGATGTGGGGGGCTGTAGTAATCGTCCTGTCCGTCCATAACCAGGTTAAGTAGGTTTTACTGTTTCGTCTAGCATCAACACCGCTTATTCAAATGCATGGATAATTATACAGTTGTCGCCTTGGACCATTTCCTATCCACCATTATCATATTTCCTTGATTTTTACCTTCACCTTGACCTATTTGAACTAAGAATATCTTAAATTGGTTATTTCATGGTTAACTAGATTTTACGATTTCGTCTAGCATCAACAAAACTAACTTCAATGATTTGTTTCTTATACAGGTGTTACCTTGGGTCACAACCGATCCACTCATATTACCAAACCTTCAGTTTGACCTTGACCTTATTTGGACTTAGAATATTTTAAATACATTGTTTCTTTGTTAACAAGATTGTACTTTGTCATCTAACATCAAAAAATTTACTACAATGCTTTCTTACTTATACAGTTATTGCCCATATTACCCAAGCTCAGTTTGACCTTGATCTAATTTGGACTTAGAAAAGATTCAGAAAATATTGTCAAGGATGCCACCAGTGGCATAATCGTTTATTGAACTCGCAGTCTTGTTTAATTAAGAGTTATGTATTTTTATGTCCCCAGCATCTGTAGATTCGGTGACATATAGTTATTGTCCTGTCCGTTAATCCATCCGTAAAAAGGTTTACTAGATTTGACATTTCGTCTAGCCTTGGACCATTCCACCAATATCACACAACCATTACTTTGACCTTGACTTAATTTGGTCTTATGAAAACCCATTGATAATCCATTAATTTGAATTTAGAAAGAATTTTTCCCTTTTTATGTTGTATATATAAAATCATATATGAATCGGTCTCCTAAAACTAATACCGGTCACCTTAAACTCAAATATATGTCGTGTTTACTTAAAAAACCCAACAAATTTGAGAGAAAAACCATTGTTAATACATTAATTTGAATAATGTGAGAGAAAAACCCTTGATAATACATTAATTTGAATTTAGAATGAATTTTTCAACTTTATGTTGTATATATATGAATCGGTCTCCTTAAACTAATATCGGTCACCTTAAACTCGAATATATGTTGTGTCTACTTAAAAAAACCAAATAATTTGAAAGAAAAAACATTCTTAATACATTAATTTGAATAATATGTGAGGGAAAACATTGATAATACATTAATTTGAATTTAGAATGAATTGTTCAATTTTATGTTGTATATATATATATTAATCGGTCTCCTTAAACTAATATTAGTCACATAAAACTAGAATATATGTTGTGTCTACTTAAAAAACCCAACACATTTGAGAGAAAACTATTGTTAATATACATAACTTTGAATAATGTGAGAGCAAAACCATTGATAACACATTAATTTGAATTTAGAATGAATTTTCAATTTTATGTAGTATATATATGAATCGGTCTCCTTAAACTAATATCGGTCACCTTAAACTCGAATATAATTATGTTGTGTCTTCTTAAAAACCCAAATACTTTGAGAGTAAAACCATTGTTAATACATTAATTGGAATAATTTGAGAGAAAAACCATTGATAATACATTAATTTGAATTTAGAATGAATGTATCCCTTTGATGTTGTATATATATGAATCGGTTTCCTTAAACTAATATCGGTCACCTAAAATTCGAATATATGTCATGTTTTCTTAAAAAAAAAAAAAATTTGAGAGAAAAAACCATTGTTCATACATTAATTTGAAAAAAATAAGTTTAAGGAGACCGATTCATATATATTCTAAGTCAGAATTAGGTCACGATCAAAGTTTGGTGATATTGGTGGACAGGGAATGATCCAAGGCAACACCTCAATAAGTATCCAAGCATTTCGGTAAGGGGTGTGGATGCTAGACGAAACGGTAAATTCTACTTAACCATTTTACGGACACACAGACGGACGGACTGACGGACAGGACACTTACTATATGCCTAGAATGCTCTTTGTGTTTCCCCCCCACACACACCATTCAGAAACATGTTTTGTTCACTGTAATTCTCTTATGTGTTGCTCTGGCTTCTGTTCTCAGCGTTATCCTTTCATTGAAAAGCTTTGTTCTTGCTTTCAAATACTGCTGGTGTTTCCAAAAAGCTAACAGTGACTGTGGCTTGCACCTTTTCAGATATTCCATTATCTGGCATTTGCCTTAAAAACAGAAAATAAACTTACATTTTACACAAATGTTTTAAAAGAAATCAGACATTTAGCAACAAGGAGCCGTCTCATAAAACTTCATACGACAAATAATGTCATAAGTCAGATTATAAAATGCTCAACCTTTTATTATTTCTCCTTCTAATAATATCTTATGACATCGGGTTGGAATCGGTTTTTTAGTCACAAGGCTTGATTAGATGGAGACATCAAATGTTAAATGTATTTTAAAGTTAAGACTTACAATCGTTTTTGTTGTTCAAAGTTTTCTGAAACGAGCTCCAGGTATTTGTGACAAATTGCATAAAATATGATAAATTTCGCCATACAATACTATGTCCCATATGGGCCATCATGACTCTGGATTAATATCAAATTGTACAGCCAAAATGGTCACCTAGATCCTATATCCCATCTGAGTATATAACAAACGGAAACAAGACTGCGCGTTCAATAAACACTTATGTCCCTGGTGGCATCCTTGACAATAATAATATTCTAAATTTTTTATAAGTCAAAAATAGGTCAAGGTTAAGGTCAAACTGAGTTTGGATATTCTTGGTGAGTTTGTAATAGTCCAAGTCAATAACTAAATAAGAACAAAGCATTGTACTAGGCAGTGTTGATGCTAGATGAAACGGTAAAATCTAGTTAACTGAGAAAGAGCCTATTTAAAATATTCTAAGTTCAAATTAAGTCAAGGTCAAGGCCAAAATCATGGTTGGGTAATATGGTTGGATTGGTAGTGATCCAAGGTAATATCCGTATAAGTATCAACACATAGTAGTCAGTTGCGTTGATGCTAGATGAAATGGTAAAATCTAGTTTTTCAAGAAATAGCCTATCTAAATATTCTAAGTCCAAATAAGTTCAAGGTCAATGTCAAAATCATGGTTTGTTGATATTGGTGGATAGGGAATGGTCCAAAGCAATAACTGTATAAGTGTCAAAGTATTTGAGTAAGCGGTGTTGATGCTAGACGAAACGGTAACATCTACTTAACCTTGTTACGGACGCACACACGCATGGATGGACAATTACTATATGCCTCTGCATATGCCGGGGGCGGTGTTGATGCTAGAAGCAACGGTAAATCTACTTATCCTTGTTACGGTCGGACGGACGCACACACGCATGGACGGACGGACACGACATTAACTATATGCCTCTGCATCTGTTGATGCCGGGGGTATAAACAGATCAACAAAAGGGTCCTGAAGAGCTCACCAGTACAATGAGGGAGTTTCACATGGTTGTTTTTTGGGAAGTTTTTTCTACCACTCAAGGACAAACAGCTACTTTATGACCTTTTCTTACTGATAAAAGCTTTTCAGGAAAATGACTTCTACATTTCTTTACCGACTGACATCAAACTTTGCATATGCATTTAACATGAAGTGTAGATGTGCATGACATATACTATTTTTCAAGTGAGTTGTTTTAAGATAGGTGAAATTATGGCCACTGATGGGACTTCTACATTTTTGGATCCAAACCAATTCTACATTTCTGTACTAATTCATATAAAACTTTGTATTTGCATAATTAAAAATGAAGTGTTACATTTTCACGACCAAAAGCTTCATTCCACTCTTTCAAAGAATTACAGAGTGAAGGCCACTGGATGAGCTGGAAAACTAGACCGATCACAAATGTTGATTCAAACCCCCAATAGGGTTTTGTTACAAGAGGTAAATGTTTCAGGATAAAGTTGATGTGTGCACTAATGTGCTCCCTAACTATAACAAAATGCAATAACTTCAAGCCAAATTTGGATAAAATATAACAACAAAGGGAAATAATTCCAACAAGGGACACATTGACCCTAAATCGCTCCCCGGGTACACCATGTAAAACTCGACCTATAGTGACCTAGATTATGTATGACTAGACATGACCAACAATCAACAATAGAATGTTAACAAAATGTTTCTATGAGTTGACTTAGTAACCTAGTTTTTGACCAGACACAACCCTCATTTGATTTTGACCTTGATTTGATGTAGGCGAGCATCAGAGTTAACACTGGTTTTGATATGACCTAGTGACCTAGTTTTTGACCTGGTTTGACCCATATTTGATATTGACCTAGATATCAATTAGGCAAACATTCTTTTTTTTGCATTTAAAGCCATTGAGACTTGTAGCCTCTAGAGTGTTAACAAAGTTTTTCTATGATTTGACCTAGAGTAACCTAGGTTTTGACCAGACATGACCCACATTAACACTTGACCTGGATATCAATTGGGTAAACCTTATCTTATAGAAACCAAATCTTATAGAAACGGGTAAAAATTTGTTTAGAATAAAAGATTCCGTTACAAAAATGCATTTCAATAAAAAAAAAATATTGAGTTCTGAAGGGATTCGAACCCGGCATGCGGGGGCAGCAAGCAAAATAACCACCCTACTAGCCGGACTATCTATATCTGTGGGGTAAATTTAACGTACTTTACTGTTTAGCGCTGAAGAGTACGTAATTCGGCCTGGGTTTATCATTTATATCCGATCCGTTATCAATTTCTGTTGCGTCTTTCGATGATATAGAATAGATATAGAATAGATATAGGATAAAGCGATGGAAATCCGAAAATATCTAAAGAATAATATTTGAAGATTTTTACAGTGTTGCACCTAGAGTGCGGGATTCCCGTAATATGATAACACCCCAGTGTTTATCGTTAAATCTTACTGTTTTCTTGATAACCTGAAAGAATCATGACGATTGCCACGGCTAATTGTACCTTTCAATCATAGAAAATTCCTTTGGTAATGTGTCATGAATCTTTCATGTTATCCTTAATTATTTTTCACTGGTTAGAACTAAATAGTCTAATCACGTGTGTTAAGTAAGCACATCCATGTATTCGTCACTGCAGACACCCGGTTTCCTTCAATGTTTTGGTTGCCAGTGCTCTTATACTAATTTCGGTCAAGTGGACGTTTTGTGCCTGAATTATGGGTCATTTCCCGTTGTTGATGTCGACAAGTTATCCAGCGTCTGTAACAACAATTGGAAATGAACCGGTTCTATCGAAATGTAATCCTCCTTTATGTTTAAATCCACAGTTTGCACTTCATGGCGGTTAAAAGTCTTGAAGACGCCATTTTCCCTCTGGCTTACAGATTATCCACATATTTTGATGACGTAGTATGGTGATCACTAGCGATCCTGTTTCGGGGCACTGATCACAGTGCACCGTTCTGTGGTGATCATACCTACTTCTATGGTGATCCTACCCATGAACCTCCTAGAGGCAGAAATAAAGTTTTAGATGAATACATAGATATTACTAAAAAGATACCAGTTAACCCATCAGTAAAGATTAAACAAAACATTTAACTAAGAGAAAGGGAAGCTATAAAATCGTTGACACAGGATAACAATTTAATCATCAAAGAAGCGGACAAAGGGGGTGGTATTGTAATTATGAATAAAACTTATTATAAACGAAAAATATCGGAAATGCTTAATGATAAAACCTTTACTGCACTACAGAAGCAACTTGTTCAAAACAAACATTTAAAAAGCTTCATAAACTCCTAGATCTGGCACCAAATATGACAAAACATGAGGTGAACTATATAACAAATTTTGAATGTAAATCAAGTTCCTTTTACGGCTTACCAAAAATTCATAAAAGCTCTTTAATAAAGGAAAAATGCAAAGAAACCCAAAACAATTATTTAGAACTTAAAGATCCCGAAGATCTAAAATTCCGGCCAATAGTGGCAGGACCAGTTTGCGAAACTAGCCGCTTAAGTAACCTCATAGACATCCTGCTAAAACCTCTTGTAAAACATGTCGACAGTTATGTCCGAGATGATATAGACTTCTTGAACTATATTCCAAAATCAGTTCCTGCAAATACTTTAATGGTTTCCTTCGATGTCACAAGTTTATATACTAACATTTCACATAAATTAGGTTTAGAAGCTATAAATTACTGGTTGAATAACTATCCAGACCTCATTCATAGGAGATTTAATAAGGCTTTCATCATGGAAGGAATCAAAATAATACTTGAAAATAACAATTTTATATTTAATGAAACTTTTTATAACCAGGTCAAAGGTACAGCAATGGGAACAAAATTTGCACCGACATATGCAACGCTAGTACTAGGATATCTAGAGCAAAAATTGTATTCACAAGTTGAAAATATATTCAACGTAGACTTTGCAACATACATAAAAAACGCATGGAAAAGATTTTTAGATGACTGCTTTGTGTTTTGGACAAAATCTAAAGAAGAACTTAAAACATTCCACAATCTGATAAATAACCTCCATCCAGATATTCAATTTAAAATTGAAGTAAATAACCAAGAGCTTCCCTTCCTGGATATACTCATATTAAAAAATGAAACACAAATAACCACTGACATTTACTTCAAAGAGACAGACTCTAAACAGTACCTTTCACTCCTGTCATCCTAAACATACTAAAGTAAGCATTCCGTATAACCTTGCCCGTAGAATTTCGACAATTGTATCTAATGAAGGTATGAAATATTCAAGATTGCAGGAATTAGAAGAATCTCTTTTGTCACGAAATTACCCCAAACAATTAATTAAAGATGGAATAAAAAAAGCTACAAGACTTTCAAGAGATACACTTTTAAAGGTAAATAACAAAACTGAGAAAGAAAGCATTCCTTTCGTCTCGACACACAATCCAACTTATACTGAAATGTTCCCGATTTTGAAAACTAATTTCCATATACTACAATCAGACGAAACCATGAATAATATAATTTCCAACACAAACATTATTAAAAGCAAAAGACAACTACCAAATTTAAAAAGAATTCTAACAAGGGCAAAATTCACAGACACAAAACAATTTTCATACACAGTAACACGATGTGGTAGGCCAAACTGCAGCTTGTGTCAACACATCATCGAAAATAATTCATACAATTTTAATGGTAAGATATTTAAAGTAAATGCCAAACGTCCTGTGATGTAAGAAACGTCATAACATAAATGTCATAACATGCAATGGATGTAACGAATATTATATAGGCCAGACAGGCGACAAATTAAGAACAAGAAGAACTATACATGCCCAGCAAATAAGGGACCCATCCCCCCGGAAGATACCTTTAAGTGCACATTTAGACATATGTTGTAAAGAAATTCCCAAGTTTCAAATGTTCCCGTTCTTTAAAATGAATTCAGAAAATGTTTCGGTCAGGTTAGCGAAAGAAAAATATTTTATAAACTGTTTCAAACCTAAATTAAATGCATAGAATTGATGAAAAGAGCTTCAATGACGTTTTACTAAAATGACGTTATGACGTCACGTTTATGACGTCACATTTATGACGTAGCGTTACCATTGACGCCACGTCATAGCAGCAAATATATTACAATCACTGATGAGCCAAGAGGCGAAACGCGTATGGTAATACAAAAGAAAAAAAAATAGAAGGCGTGTTTAGTCATTTGTACCTTTACAATTATATATACTTTTGCCGGTCCGGCATCTGCCGGAATATTTTACATTTTCCGTATATATATATATATATATATATGGGCCGTGTCGTGACAAAACCTGCCTTAATGACATAGCGTCATAACGTCGGAAAACCCCGATAAAGTTTGACGTCATAATTTTCAGTAAAAGTGCCGCGCAATTTCACCTTGACATTCAATAGATCGGATTTTCTTAGTTCAATACCACCATAAATACCTGGATAAATGGACAACGATTTAGAGGTGAGTTTAGATCTACATTTTATTCTTCTTATTATGATTATTCTATGCGCAGGTCCCTAGATCTAGAATTCCAAGCGTAGAGCTGTTTACGGAAAAAGTGAAACGTAAACAAACATGACCTCTCCCCTCCCACAACAGGGTCAGCTATCGTTAGCTGTATGCTTTCACTTTAAGTCTTTCCTTTCTCAAACATTTACACTCATGTATATATGCAGACAAAAATGCATTTTTTTAAATCGACATTAATTCTACATTTCACTCTATATTTTAATCCGAAGTGGAATCCGAACTTTGAATACTGGTGTCTGGAGGCTTTGTGAATCTATTTTTAGATCGCCAAGCACACTTTAATTATGAAACGTTTAAGCTTGTTTGACGTTTTTTTCTGTAGATTTTATGTAAATGGTCGTGAATTAATTAGATCTAGATGTGTTAATTTAACTAACAATAAAAAATTGATAGAATGGTATATTATTGGCGCTTGCATTAGTTTTTGTTTTCACTCACGAAATTATTCAAGTAACCAAATCAACGTCGAGAAAATTACAACGTCCCCTTGGTCCAGTGGATATGTACCTCGCTTTCCAAGCCGGAGTATCGGAGTTCAATTCTTGCTAAAGGCGATGATATTTTTTCTCTACTTTTTGCTGTTATTGTTATTTCATCAACGTAATAACTCGTTTTAGATCAGCAACACAGCTACTAATAATACCTACAATGTCAATTAATTCCATTTCGGACGAAAAAATGACCACTGTCATTGAAAATGAAAACATGGCATCATTATCTAAATAGATCTCTTAGATCTATGAATTTTTGGATTGTTTATCTTATGGGGCCTTCAAATACACGGAATTTCTACAATTTCCTTACAGATGGCACACGTTCGTAAAAGTATACACTTCCCTACGATTGATTCCACTTTTAAGAGTGAATTAAGATTTCTTACGAGTTGTTACGGGCTATTTACGGTCTGTTACGAGTTGGTACTTGCTATTTACGGTTTCTTACTATTTATTACGATATATTTACGGCAAAACTCACCCGCGTTATTTAGCAGTCGCACCTGTTTGTAACTACCTGAACGTCTTTCAAATAAAGGTCACTCGATACCAGTTTGATTGTACTTACCCCTTCACTGCCTTAACCCGAGTACAATGATTACTTGCAAAGGGTTTGGATTCTGATCAGGCGTCGCGTAACGCGGCATCTGGTCAGGATCCAAACTGATTGACACTAAATTTTATACTCCTTAAATCAAAATATCTTACATTAAACGCAAGCGAAAATTGTTCAAAGCTCATTACGTGAGGACAGTGAATGGGCTTAATCGTAAAACGAACGTAATATCACTGCCTGCAACAATTGACGTGTGCTACTATTATTATATAAGATTTTCTAAAATTTCTCAAACTATTAGATAAGAGTCTCAATCAGAGTAAGTCCTTATGATAGGTAGCGTCACGCGCAGTCTAATCTGGATGTTAACTGTTTGCAACTGTTAGGGTTACGTGATATTACGAACCAGTTACGACAAGTTGCGGATTGTTACGGATTATTTACGAGTTGTTTACGGAAAAGTCCATCCGTGGTCTATCGTAGAAAAGTTTTTGACATGTCAAAAAAAATGATTTTCGTCTTACGGAGGCTTACGGATGTCGTCGAGTTTTGCGTATGGTAACGGATTGTTTACGGACATCTGCGATGTATTTACGGATGTTAACGATTTATTTCCGGACGTTTGCGATTGACTACGGTTTGGAGATGAGAAACATGCGTGTATGTGAAGGCACCTTCATGAGTTGAAACGATTTACCTATTAAGAGAACTGACGCGTTTGACCATTTTAGGACCAAAAGGTATTCAATTTCTAATGTGTCATCATTCGACAACTGGCATGAGGTGAGAGAACATCGACATGACTGAAAAAAATATTTCACAGAGATTTTTGTGGTCTTTTTGACAAGAGTATGCCTTTTTTACGGACAATCTCAACGATAATACCACGGATGACTACGAACACGTTACGCGGGGTTTACGGATCATTGCGGGCTGTTTACGGAGGATAACGTGTTGTTACAACCGGTTTGCGATACTCAACGGATCGTTTTTATGAGTGATTTACGGAATAATAACTCCGTAGACAATCGTAAGAAAAAATTTGACATAACAAAACGGGCATCTTCTTCCACGAATCCTTACGGATACTTGTGAGTTATTTACGGACACTAATGTATCATTTGCGGATGCTTACGATTGACTACGAGTTTGCAATCCGTAAGGAATCGTTAGAAAAATCCGTGTATGTGAAGGCTCCATAAACTTCTCTTATAATTATATATTTGAGTTTTCTTACCAAATTGTGCTTATAATGTTTCTTTTTGAGGTCACCAAAACCAAATTTGCTAGACGTTGATTTAGGTATTAATATTCTATGTAGATTTACTCGTTGATTGAAGATTGAGTACCACATGCAGGTTCCAGGCCACGCCAGATGTTTAGTAGACAGCGGCCTCACCAACATAAAAGCTATATAGGTATAATAAATTGAAAACTACTTGATAATAAGGCAAGTTCTTTCAAAGATCATTTTGATGGCCTAGGTATAATATTTAACAGTTATACAGTCATATCTGCGGTCGCAATACGCCGTGCTAAAGTGTCTTAACCTAAATAGGTTGGGTAACTCGGCGTCTCGAACGCACAAAAGCTTTTAGTCAATTTGAACCATTTACAAATTAAACGATTTATTGCTGCCTAAATGTGCTACATATTTTATTAGGTATAAATCTGTTTTTATAAACTTTTTTATTTTAGACGCTCCGACTGCGACACGCTTACCCAGCTTTCAGAGAGACTTGTGGACATGTCGGCGTTCAGTAACCAAGGCGAATTTGTACACATGCATGTTTTTTTTTCTCTCACAGGAAGTACCAGTACTTTAGGTTTGTATCCACCGAACCTCGCGTAGTTTCTGTACGGACGGGGCAGACGAAGAGGAAGCCTACTTCAATATCTTAAGGGATCCAGCCTACCGCTTCCCTGCCATGTAGTGCGACCAGCTGTAATGGATCCGCCGGCACTGAGCCAGGCGCGACAGGCATACTTGCACAGGATGTCAGAACAGTCTTTCAAGACGACACAATTTTTTTGTTGAATGATGTTACTGTATGATGTTATAATCAATGTCTCATGTCCGTTGTACATTATCGTTTCTAATTAATACATACCGATCGCGTACCGAGTCCGGGAAGTGCGAGTAGATCTGGAAGCGTTATGTAGACCCCGTTTTATATGATTTTGCACTATCGTAAAAATCACATGGGTCTACACGGCATTCCCAGGACTTCACGTACTTTTCTGGACTCAGCTTGTGATCGGTATAGACAAATAAATCAATAGTCGTTTACTATTTAGTTATTATTTTTCGTAAAATTAGTTATGCTATATGATGGCTATAGACTAATTAATGTTGAGATCTTTAGAACAGTGATATTGACCGAGGATGAATAGGCCTTCTCGAACTTAGCCCTCGACCAATTTGACATTTCACAGGTCATCAAAACTATATACTGACCTCAACATTAGTCTATAAGTGAAAAGTATATCAAATACACAGGTGTAAGTCGTCCCCATGAAGTTTAAATCGATGTCCCGGAGCGAAAATGTTGTAAACGTTATTTCACTATGACGTCTTTGAGTGCGTGACAAAGTTGACGTTGAATTGACGTCATGTTATCAGAATGTTACCTCATACCGCATTTTTAAAAACTTCATATCATTAGAAGTACATAGCGCATCATGATAAAAATAACATGACTGGAAAGAGAATTAAATGATGTAAAAGAAAATGCAAACAATCCAAAATCGATGTTTTTGTCATTAAGGCAGGTTTTGTCGTGACACGGCGACCGGCAGTTTAAGGTGACCAAAAGCGGTCTCCTTAGTATTTTGACAGAAGAGTTCAGGGGTACAAAATGGTGCGAGAGCGTCGAAACTTTGCAAACACCTTAAAAACAGTCCTCTTACTCATATGGAATTAACTTTTCTGGTCTGAAAAGATAAAGAAAATCGAAAAAATAACTTGAAATCTTGATCGCGTATATTTTGAAGTCCCTACAATAAGTGTTTAAGGCGACCAACGTTAAACCTGATTTATTTCAGAATTTGACTATATATTGATACTTTTAAAGTTGTACTTTTGTTTAATTGTCCGTCTGAGGTAGTGTGACGATGCTTGTCCCTTTTCTGCTGAAAAAAAAGAAATCGAGTTTTTAAGCCTATAAATTTGTCATATTTTAAAACCGTTACAGTGGACATATTCGCTAAGTTTCGGACAACTTTCTGAGACGCATCCATTTCACATCAACATCCGAAGGTATTCCAATTTAGCAGTTCCGCTTCAAAATGGCAATATACGGGAAACGAATGGTAAGTTTTTGACGCTTTATCACACACTATGTAGCATATGTCTAGTTATTTGATTTAATTTATTTTTCTGCAATCTATCTTTGGTTGGTTTGCAATGTTGTCCGTTGACGTGCACACTTATCGACGTGTCGGACTGTCCGGGCGTCAAACTGTTTATAACTACTGGTGGGTGGGGGGACGGAGAAATTCCATTTGAAGTCTTGAGACTATCTGTTAGGTAGGCCCCTATGTAGGAGGCTCTTCAGCTTTATGTAAAAATCAACAAACGTATATTGTACCTGTTGAAATATAGAATGTTGATCTACATTTCTTTGAAATATTTGAGACTGAAAAAATAGAGCTAACACTCAAATAATGATAATCATTTTTGTAATTCCTTAGGCTTATTATTCATGATTTAGAATAGGTAGTGACAAGGGGTATGTGAACGTGCCTCTAATCTTTTAAATAAGTGGTACGGTCACCCTAGTGAGGGTTGGCTAGGGCAACAACAACACACTATACATTTGATTGATGCTAATATTAATACTCTCTCATTTCTACCATATCTTATGGATATTCAATGAAAATAACAAAGAAACTTCAACAAATATTCGCCACCAAACTTGTTTTTATAACAGCAATGATAGTATCCTCTTCATTCGTTTCACCGGAGCCCTCAGCAAAAAATATTATAAAGATTATCATTTTAAATTCAAAAACGCAAATACATTGAAGGAATGTGAAGAAAAAATAGTTTTCTAAATGAAAATAACGAGACGCTCATTGATAGGAACGGTATTGATGTATCGCCAATATCTGTTCATCGATCAATATATCGACAGGGGTGCGGAAATCCCACGTTCGTCTCGTACATTTTTTGGCCCGCACAAAAATTTAATTGATTTTTGCATTTTAATTGTCCGCGGACAAGCACTGATTCGGGATAATTTTATATTTGGAAGCCTAAATGTGCCTTCAAATCTGACCAAAAAAGCTATAAATTCAATTAAATGGAGATAATCTGCGACCTCTGACGTTTATGTTTGAATAAGGCGAATGTGTTCACTAAATAACTATTTAGATTTTTTTTCTAAACTTGATTTAAGCCGGCGAAAAAAAACCATTAACAGTGAGAACCACTGTGAAATAATAAAGAAGATGTTATAATTTTAATCATATGATGCTTCAACACAAGTGAAACCCTCTGTATTTAGGGCCGGTATTGTTTTGAAACCACTGTGTCGGTGTCCGTTTTGTAGCCCTTATCTTAAAATAATGTCACCTCCGTTTTCACATTTGTTTATAACATGATTGACAGCTAAGAGGATGACAAAGTTTCTTGTTAGAAAAGACAGTAAAACTAAAGCTGTTGGAGACATAGCCGCATTCAAAACGAAAACCGAAAGTGACTGTGACTACGAAAAATATAAACGTAAGCGAACTTTTTAGTGATTTTAAATGGTTACATGTCTGCCGTTTGTATCCCGAAATCGCTGATACTACAGTACGTCAGTGATACAGACCTCTTCTCAACCTGTGACCTCCAGTAAGAGGTCCTGTACTCTATTGCTAGATACAAAATATATTCTCACGGACCCCTAGCCCACCCTCACAGGACTCGCTAGGAGTATGTGACCGTATCGCTAAGTTTAAGTATTAGAAGTACGGTCACGTACCCCCAGTCACTACCTTTAGAATATAGTCATGTCTGAATAGTTGGCTGAAATTTATAGAGTCAAGAAAATTAGCTTAACTCGATTGATTCTCGGTATTACAGTAACGTAACAGATAAGGGACCGCCTAAGCACTCGGTGAATGCAATGCCCTGGCTAAAGCCCCGATCTCAATGTCCCGGTGCTGGCCCCTGGTACATCCCGGTTGAGATAGCCGGTGGACTTGGATGAGCAGGGGCGGTTTTTATGAAAAAATAAATTGCGATCTCACATTCCCGGTGTCTCCCCTGATGGAGCACCGGTTATGAAGCCGGACCTTCCTGGTGAGTTCCCAGTTTGGCCCGGCGTAGTTACGGTGCAGAGCCGGTCTGTTCCCGGTTAACCCTGGTATAATAATAACACGGTGTAACCCCGGCCATCGCCGGTCGTATCCGGTTGACCACTGGTGTCGTCCCGATCAACCCCGGTTGTTCACCGCTGACGTGCCGGTGTTCGCCGGAAAGGACATAAACCGGGGCGGACGTGAATTAGTATAAATTTTCTTTTGTCTCTCGGGGTATATGAGATGAAATACAAAGGAAATGCAATAAAATAGAACATAATAATGTTGTAGACTGTTCAAACTTCATTTTAATATGAGTTACAAACAGTTTACCCGGCGTCTGATCTGGTTACATACTGTTTGTTACAATGACTTTAGCCTGAAGCCGTTTATTTATAGAGAATAACTTTCGTTTTTAAATATTAGATTTACCCTATACAATAGAGAGGACGATATGATTTCCTTTTTAAACACAGACGAAACAGAAACGCGAAAAATAAAATGTAGTAATCTGCATTTTTTTTAAAAAAAAATCAAATTTATGCTCGCATATTATATACACCCCGGTTGTTCAGGGTAGAGGCCCGGAGCTGCCCCGGATGTGCCGGTAAAGATCTGGCGTTGCTCTGGCATTCCCCTGACCCCGGATGAAGCCAGTTCTGGTTTCTCTCCCGGTGAACCCCGGTTGTATTAAACATTTTAAAGCATCCGGGGAAGTTAACCGGTGGAAGCTGGTCGATCCAGGATCGAGCTGGTCGTCCCCGGCGCCGCCAAGGTTGTACTCCCGGTGACTGCCGGTTTACTAAACCGGGACTCACGGGGACCCAAACCTGGACAGTGAGATCGTGGCTTAAGCATCAGCTACGGGCTAATCCTAGCGTATTACAGTCGGTTTTTTTTTTTGCTGTTAACTGAATTAGCAACATCACCTTTTGTCATAAAACAGTTAAATATAGATTTGAGAAGAACTTATTACAAACCATGCCTTATTTATACTATGATGAGGTTGACAGGATATCTCTAGATATGACAAAAAATCGCAGTTAAATGCACTCGGACCCGTACACATTTCTGGTATTTGAGTAGGTTTCCCTGGTCAAACAATGCAGCGAAAGGGCCATTTTAAAAACAAAATCAAAAGATCTAGTTCTAGATCTAAAGTTCCGTCCGTCCGCTCGTCCAGCTTGTCCGGAGCATAACTTCTAAAGTATAACAGCTATTGACTTCAAATTTCATATACAGATAGATCTTATTGACCAGGAGTGCAGTGCGCAAGAACCATTACTCTGACGTCAGTATTTTTGGAGTTATTGCCCTTTGTTATTTTTATCAAATTTAGGCTTGTCAGGAACATAACTTCCAAAGTATAATATATATTGACTTCAAACCTCATATACAGATAGATCTAATTGACTAGGAGTGCAGTGCGCAAGAACCGTTACTCTGACATCAGTTTTGTTGGAGTTATTGCCCATTGTTGTTATATTTTTACCCAATTTAGGCTTTTCCGGAGCATTTCTTTCAAAGTATAAGAGCTATTGACTCCAAACTTCATATACCGATAGATCTTATTGACTTAGAGTGCAGTGCGCAAAAACCGTTACTCTGTCATGAGTACTTTTGGAGTTATTGTCCTTTGTTGTTATATTTTTACCCAATTTAGGCTTGTCTGGAGCATAACTTCTAAAATATAAGAGCTATTGACTTCAAACTTCATATACAGATATATCTTATTTACTAGGGGTGCAGTGCACAAGAACAATAACTCTGCCATCAGTATTTTTGGTGTAATTGCCCTTTGTTGTTATATTTTTACTCCATTTAGGATTGTCTGGAGCATAACTTCCAAAGTATAGAAGCTATTGACCCCAAACCTCATATACAGTCTATAATACAGATAGATCTAGGAGTGCAGTGCACAAGAACCATAACTCTATCATCAGTATTTTTGGAGTTATTGCCCTTTGTTGGTATATTTTATATCCACCTTAGGCTTGTCCAGAACATAACTTCCAAAGTACTCGAGCTATTGACTTCAAACTTCATATACAGATAGATCTCATTTACCAGGACTGCAATACATAATAACCTGTACTCTGTCGTCCATATGTTTGGAGTTATTTTCCTTTGTTGTTATTTTTATCCATTTTTTGAGTTGTTGCCCTTTGTTATTCTTTTCCAAGTTAGGGAGCACACATCAACTTTATCCAGAAACATTTATCTCTTGTGTCAAGACCCCACTGGGGGTATGAATCACCATTTGTGATAGGTCTAGTTAAAATTTGTACAGTCATGACTATGAATCGGAAGATATAAATTCTATATTTCATCAAATGGTAGCTTAAAGCAGGCTGAAAGTAAAGCAGAATGCAGTATATTGCCCCTTAAGGCGCGTTCTGCTTCACTTTAAACCTGCCTAAAGTGGTAATTTATCTTCAAAATATGAAAATATATGTGCAGGGTTAAAGTATAAACTGAAGGACATCCTTTTTGTTGCAGATAAAAGCCAGTCTGGACTTGGACACAGCCAATGTTAAGGTGAATATTTGTTTACTTTTCAACTGACATAACCTGTTTTCTGTTCTATAGATAGGTGGTTGTTTAAAGCATGTTGAAAGTAACACGGAATGCTTGTTACTGCAATGGTACATATACATCCAAGTACGAAGCTTGCAAGGGTAACCATATAGCTGGTTCCCTCATCCAGTTTGGTACCTGGCATGAGTCATATGATGCATGAAGAACTTGCATTTTGTGTTGGAAGTTTTGTGTTCCTAAACCAAGCTAATGCGTTTATAGGCCGTAAAGAGGTAAATACAACATTATTTATTGTATTTTCTATGCGATCTATTTTAAGATTGATATTATAAGTTACACGGTATAAACTAATTTAGACAGGGTGAATTGGCTTGTTTGACGGTTTTGAATTCCGAATTTCCTGAACGCGAAGGAAATAAGGAATCTAAAACGGTCATACAAGCCCATACACCCTGCCAAAATGCCGTGTAACAAATTTGCAACTACGGTCACGAAACTTCATATGCTGATGCGCCTCAATGGGTACACCATAATGCATTGCAGTTTGGTGACCAATACCTTTGACCTTGACCTCTAGGGTCATCATTAAAGTAAAAGTCTGTGCTGAGCAAACTGCACCAATAGTAATGAAACTTCAGAAGCTGATGTGGCTCAATGACAACAATGTATCAAGGTTTGGTGACTTTAACCTTGACCCCTAGGGTCAGTTTTATGGATTTCTGTTAAAAGTGTGTTATTAGTTTACAGGAGTTGATCTTCTTAATCTTTGATTTCCCATTCTGTTTAAGGCTCAAGGTGAGCTATTGAATTGGCGTTCTTCCTCGTGCGTCGTCGTCATTTTTAACAATTGCTTCAAACGACATCTCCTCCTATACTGCTTAACCAAACTTTACAGAAATATTCCTTTGGTCAAGCTCTTTCAAATTTGTTCAAAGAATTAAAACAATGCAGAACTTTTGTTGCCATGGCAACCAAAGTGAAAAAATAAGGAAATCTTTAAAAAATCTTCTGGTCAAAAACTGCAAGGACCAGATCTTAGATATTTGGCACATAGCATCATCTACAGGTCCTTTATCACGTTTGTTCAAGTTATGCCCCTGGGGTCAAAATTGGCCCCGCCCTGGGTCATCGTTTTACATAAGAGTTATATAGTGACATTTTTAAACGTCTTCTACTCTAAAACCAATATGGCCAGAGCTTTGGAATTTGGCATGGTGACAGTTCTCGATGCCCTTTACCGATATTGTTCAAATGGCTCTGGTTGGATGCATGTCTAGGTCATAGGAGCTAAAAATAGCTATTTTTCAATAAAAACTTAACAAATGTGCTTGTCTGAAATTACAAGAGCCAGAGATTAGATTTTTTGCACATAGCAACGCCTACAGGTTCTCTATCAAGTTTATTCAAATTATGCCCCTTGGGTCAAAATTTTCCCTGCCCCGGGGATCACCGTTTTACATAGAGTTATATAGTGAACTTTTCAAATGTCTTCTTCTCTGACACTAATATGGCCAGAGCTTTGCAATTTGGTATGGTGACTTTCTGAATATCCTTTACATATATTTTGTTCAAATGGTTCAGGTCTGTTGCATATCTAGGTCACAGGAGCTAAAAATATGTTTTTCTATAAAAACTTAAAAAATCTTCTTGTCAAAAACTACAAGGGTCAGAGCTTAGATGTTTGACACATAGAATCACCTACAGGTCCTCTATCAATGTTGCTCAAATTATGCCCATGGGGTCAAAATTGGCCCTGCCCCAAGGTCACAGTTTTACATTGAGTTATATAGTGAAATTTTCAAATGTCTTGTCCTCTGAAACTTATATGGCCAGAGCTTTAATATCAGCAGGGCGACACTTCTAGAGTAGATGTCATAAAGTTACCTTTTTAATAAATGGTTCCAGTCTGTTGCATTTGTAGGTCACAGGAACTAAAAATAGATTTTTTCAATGGAAACTTTAAAAAATATTCTTGTCTAAAATCCTAGTACCCTGATCTTAGATACTTGGCACATAGCATCATCTACAGGTCCTCTATCAAGATTGTTCAAAGTATGCCTATCAGGGAAAAAATTACCCCGTCCTGGACATAAATCATTATCTACATTTTGTAATATATTCTCAGGTGAGCGAAATATGCCCCATGGGGCTCTTGTTATCAATTTAGGTTAAGATTGAATGTAGGTGACGTCCGGTTGGAAAACTTGATCAAATTATATAAACCTTTTAACTCACCAGAGCTAGCTCAGGGTGATTGTTTGCAATCCTTGAATGTCCGGCGTCCGTCTTCAGTCAACCGTCGTCCGTCATCAACAATTTTAGTGTTTACACTCTAGAGCCACAGTATTTATCCAAACTTTCTCAAACTTACTGAGATTGTATATTAGTATTACCATAAGTGTTAGATTATGTTTGAAACCCCCCATCATCCTAACGAAATATATGTTGGTGTCTACTTAAACCCCCCCAACATCCTAACCAAATATATGATGGTGTCTACTTAAACCCCCGAACATCCTAACGGAATATATGATGGTGTCTACTTAAACCCCCCAACATCCTAACAGAATATATGATGGTGTCTACTTAACCCCCCCCCAACATCCTAACCAAATATATGATGGTGTCTACTTAAAAACCCCAACATCCTTACCAAATATATATTGGTGTCTACTTAACCGCCCCCCAAACACTTAAACCCAGAAACATCCTAACCAAATATATGTTGGTGTCTACTTGACACCCCCCAAACATTCTTACCAAATATATGTTGGTGTCTACTTAAACCCAGAAACATCCTTATCAAATATATGTTGGTGTCTACTTACCCCCCCTCCCCCCCAACATCCTAACCAAATATATGTTGGTGTCTACTTAAACCCCTCAACATCCTTACAAAATATATGTTGGTGTCTACTTAAACCCCCAACATCCTAAACATCCTAACCAAATTTTTGAGTAAAACAGTTTTTCCCGGTGTAAATGAGGATTAATTTTATTCCCGGCTGAAGAAAATCATAATGCTTGAACTGTTATCTCTCCTTTTCTGAGTTTAATATTACATTTTAGTTCACCAGAGCTTATGTCTGAGTCCTGACTTAATTTCTATAGCAACTTTCGACGCTATGGATAAAACTATGGAAAATATCTAAACAACTAAGATTTGAAGATTTTTCAAGGGTGTTATTAGACTGGTCATATTTTTACAATGCCAGATGCACGATAATGCTACCCTTTTGTATATATTTGAGTAATTTCTTTTATTTTTTGCAAATGCACCATCTGGTTGCGAGTGGCTTTAAGAAGTCACATATTTGGCTATATCTTTATGAGATTCTGTCAGTGCCATGTCCTTTATAAAATTTAGGTCACACTTGAAGTTTGGTCATGTGGGATCTTAAAGTAGGTAAAATCGCAAAACTATGGGATATGCCGTCAGTCATTGTGTTACACAAGCTGTTCTCACCTTGCGGACGGAGATATCAAAAAATATTGGGGGGGGGGGGGGTTCAGATTACCTTATCTGTCTGGACGGTCAAGTCAAATTATTTGATGTTAATTAGATAACGAATCCATTGGGAACAATAAATAAACTTTATTGTGTTGTTCCATGGGATGACGTAACGACCGAGTCTAGGATTGAAATGTTATTACTTATTAAGCGAGTATTGGCGAGCTAAATAATTTTTCTGTTCTAGCCGAGGTTTGTCTCATACAACGACTAGTGACAGGTTCTTTTTCTCACATAACCAATAGTTTTAATCTATTTTAGCTCATCAAAGCATGATAAGAAATTGTGTATGATTATGCAGACAGCAATAATCTCTGATGGAGGAATGAGGTAAGTTTTTTTACATCTCTCTTTTAGTCGAAACTTTTCAAAAGTTATTAAAAATTTATGAACCAATGCAAATTATGGAAAAATCTGTTTGTGTCAATATGTAGGGTTACAAATCTCATCGTATTTTAATGCAACTGGGTCAAAATGTTTATCTCAATTATATCTAGGTCATGGATGAATATGGGAAATGTCCGGTCAAAACATGGTAACTAGATCAAATCAGACAACATTTGTTAACAGCTAGAAGCTAAAAATCTTTTTAAATGTTGATGAAACTTGGTAAAAATGTTTTTTATTGATATCTAGGTCAGGGTTGAATGTTGGTTGTGTCGGGTCAAAATATAGGTCACTGGGTCAAATCATAAGAATACATTTTTAGCTCACCTGGCACGATGTGCCAAGGTGAGCTTTTAGGATCGCTGGATGTCTGTCGTCCGTCGTCTGTCCGTCAGTCTGTCTGTCTGTCTGTTCACAATTGGTTCGTTAACACTCTAGCGGCTACAAATTTCATCCAATCTTCATGGAACTTGATGACAATGTTTGTCTTGGTGAAATCTAGGGCAAGTACGATTGTGGGTCATGTCAGTTCAAAAACTAGTTCAGTAGGTCAAATCATAGAAAAATCTTGTTAACACTCTAGAGGCTACAAATCTTATTAGATCTGAATGAAACTGTCAAAATGTTTGGCTCATTAATATCTAGGTCAAGTTTGAATATAGGTCATCCTCGGTTAAAAACTAGGTCACTAGGTCAAATCATAGAAAACATTGTTAACACTCCAGATTCTACAAATCTCATTGGAATTTAATGCAACCTAGTCAGAATGTGTGTCTAAGTGATATCTAGCTCAAGTTCGAATATGGGTAATGTCAGGTCAAAAACTAGGTCACTAGGTCAAATCATTGGAAAACATTGTTTACACTCTATAGGCTAAAAATCTCACCGTGTCGTCATGAAGCTTGGTCAATATGTTTGCCTTATTCATATCTAGGTCAAGTTCGAAAGAGGGTCATGTCCGGTCAAAAACTAGGTCACTAGGTCAAATCAAAGAAAAACCTTGTTAACACTCTAGAGGCTACAAATATCAATGGATCTTAATGAAACTTAGTCAGAATGTTTTCCTCATTAAAATCTAGGTCAAGTTCGAATGTGGGTCATGTCCGGTTAAAAACTAGGTCACTAGGTCAATCATAGAAAAACCTTGTTAACTATATAGAGGCTACAAATCTCAATGGATCTTTATGAAACTTCATCAAATTGTTTGTCTTGATGAAATCCAGGTCGAGTCCGAATGTGGGTCATGTCCGGTCAAAAACTAGGTCACTAGGTCAAATCTTAGAAAAATCTTGTTAACACTATAAAGGTTGATAATGGGTCATGTTCAGTCGTTATCTAGGTCACTATAGGTCATGTTTTACGTGGTGTACCAAGTGAGCGATTTAGGGCCATGATGACCCTTGTTTACACTAGCAGTGATTCTTTTACCTGTGCATCCTGAGTTCCGTACTCATTAAATTTGCCAGGGACTCATTATTTGAAAAGTTGCAATCTGCCATGAAATTGTACTTGGTAAATGAAGGTACGTGAAACTTAGCAAATACTCTTATCTAATAAGGCTAAGTTAATTACCCAGAACTTTATCAAATTGAATATAAGCGTTAACCTGGGAACACATAGAAAAAGCTGACTGCTTTTTTAGGCCATTTTTATAGGTATATAAGTGCCTGTAGTTTCAAACGAAGCATCATAACTTATTATTTTTTACTCTTGTCTTATTATTCACACCTATAGCTTTTATTGTGAGAAGTTTCATCAATTTATTTCTGGTAAATTTTGATTCAGTGAGTGTTTTCATTGAATTGGAGCCGAAACCAATTAAGAAAAAAACATATATATATCGGGCAAAAAAAGATCCTTCGGAGATTTCATTTCGTCGCATGTGTCCATAAAGCAGGTTTGAAGTAAAACAGAAGTGCCTTAAGGCAAAATCTGATTTACTTTCAAACTGCTTTAAGTTGTCACCTGTCTTCAAAACAAGAAATAAGTTATAGGATATAGGGTAAATTTTTCACCTCAAGGACTCATTTTTGTCAGACTCATTGTTTTACAGAATGAGACTCATTCATCTGATTTCTAAAATAATCACTGCTCTAGAAGCTACAAATCTCATCTGATCTTAATGAAACTTTTCTCAATGTTTATGCCTTATCAAAATCTAGGCCAAGATTGAATGTGGGTCATGTGAGGTCAAAATCTAGAGCACTATAGGTCAAGTTTTACATGGTGTACCAGGTGAACAATATAGGGCCATCGTGGCCCTTGTTTTTAAAGTGTTACATGTAGTTAAAGTTAGTATGTGTATCATATTTTGTCAATTTCAGGAAGAGATGATTTCAGTTTGGAAGATCACGTAACACAGTGGGGGAAAAAAAGAAAAAGCTCAGGTAATACTGATTGATCCATTTTATGCGGCTAACCAGATATTTAAGTGTAAACATACTGTATTTCTCCTTGTAGATACCCAGTATGACTTATAGTTGGGGCAAATTGTTTCGGTCCTCGCTGCTTGTCTGTCCACAGCTTGAAACTTGACCATAAATTTTGAATCACATACGATCTATAAATATTTCAATAAAATATGATAGAACTTCATAGTTTGCATTTGGTCTCATTTCAAGGTCAAGGTCATGTAGAGGTTATTTAAATATTTAATAGGCTGAATTTAACATTGGTCATAACTTTTGAACTTAGTAACATGTGATAGAAACTTCATAGTCGGTATGTGTACTCATCTGATAAAGCTCTTGATTTCAATACAAGTTTGGTCATGTCTGTCAAAGTCATAAGAGGTTATGGTAAAGTCAGGCATAGTATTGACTTCAAACTTCATATACAGACATATATCATTGACCAGGAGTGCAGTGTATAAGAACCGTTACTCCGTCATCAGTATTTTTATTGTTTGTTGTTATATTTTATCGAATGTAGTCTTGTCTGGAACATACTAATTTGCCAAAGTATAAGAGTTATTGACTTAAAACTTAATATACAGATTATGTATATATCATTGTATAGGAGTGCCATCCTCAAGAATTATTACTCTGTCATCAGTATTTTAGCTCACCTGGCACTTAAGTGCCAAGGTGAGCTATTAGGATCGCTGGATGTCTGTCCTCCGTCCACACTTGCTTGTTAACACTGAAATGGCCACACATTTCATTGGATCTTCATGAAACTTGATAACAATATTTATCTGAATAAAATCTAGGTCAAGTGCGAATAAGGGTCATGTCCGGTTAAAAACTAGGTCACTATGTCAAATCAAAGAAAAACCTTGTAAACACTCTAAGGACTACACATTTCATTTGGTATTCATGATAATTAGTCTTAATGTTTGTCTTGAAAAATGTAGGTCAAGTTCGAATGTCGGTCATGTCCAGTCAAAACTAGGTCACTATGTCAAATCATAGTAAAAACCTTGTTAACACTCTAGAGGCTACAAATCTCATTGTATCTAAATTATTTTTTTTAAAATGTTAACCTCATTTATATCAAGGTCAAGTTTGAATGTGGGTCAAGGCCAGTTTAAAACTAGGTCACTAGGTCAAATCATAGGAAAACCTTATGAACAGTCTCTAGAGGCTACAAATCTAATTGGATTTAAATGCAACTAGGGTATAATGTTTGCCTAATTGATATCTATGTCAAGTTTGAATACGGGTCAGTTAGGGTCTAAAACTCATCCAATCTTCATGACACTTACTTAAAATGTTTGCCTCATTGATATCTAGGTCAAGTTCCAACATGGGTCAGGTCTGGTCAAACACTCAGTCACTATGTCAAATAATTGGAAAACCTTACTCATACCCTAGAGGCTACAAAACTTATCCGATCTTCATGACACTTGGTAAGAATGTTTGCCCAATTGATATCCAGGTCAAGTGTTAATGTGGGTCATGTCTGGTCAAAAACTAGGTTACAATAGGTCAAATCATAGAAAAACTTTGTTAACACTCTAGAGACTACAAGTCTCAATGGCTTTAAATGCAAAAAAAAATAGAATGTTTGCCTAATTGATAATATGGGTCATGTAAGGTCAAAACTAGGTCACTAGGTTAAATCAAAACCAGCGTTAACTCAGATCTGAATGATGCTCGCCTACATCAAATCAAGGTCAAAATCAAATGAGGGTTGTGTCTGGTCAAAAACTAGGTTACTAGGTCAACTCATATAAACATCTTGTTAACATTCTATTGTTGATTGTGAATCATATCTAGTCATAAATAATCTAAGTGGGGGGCCTCTGTGGCCTAGTGGTATAGTCACTGTGACTTACATCACTAAGCTCCTCACCGCTGTGAGTTCGAATCCCAGTAGGGTCGTTCGGATTTTTCATGTGGGGAAGCCTTCCAGCTGGCTTGCGGAAGGTCGGTGGTTCTACCCAGTTGCCGATTTGTGCCTGTTACAGTGCATAAAGGGCTTCAGGGGTATTCTTCCACCTGTGATTAGCTGGACGTCGCGATATGACTGAAATACTGTTGAAAGCGACGTAAAATCAAAACAAACAAACAAACATAATCTAGTTCACTATAGGTCAAGTTTTACATGGTGTACCAGGCGAGCGATTTAGGGTCAATGTGTCCCTTGTTGGAATTATTTCCCTCTGTTGTTATATTTTATCCAACTTAGGCTTGAAGTTATTGCATTTTGTTATAGTTAGGGAGCACATCAATGCACACAACAACTTTATCCTGAAACATTTACCTCTTGTGACAAAACCCTACTGGGGGTTTGAATCACCATTTCTGATTGGTCTAGTTTTCCAGCTCATCCAGTGGCCTTAACTCTGTAATTCTTTGGAAGAGTGGAATGAAGATTTGGGTCGTGAAAATTAACACTTCATTTTTAATTATGCATACACTGAGAAGATTTTCTAAACGTTCAGTCAGATGTAAAGGTGCTACTGTAAAAACTAGTTAATCCGGATGCCAAAATTTACATTTTTCATGAGATGAAAATGTTTTATAATAGGTAAAAAAGTTTCTTTCAAATTGATCACGAATTATGGAAAATATGATTAAAATTGTAACCTAACCCTAAAATGGCAAGTCACAATGTCATGAATGACATTTGTCTGTTGGGCTACTTGCTTTCAACGCGACATTTAAATGATTACTTCGAATAAATACAATGTAAGTATTGAAGGAATATTGTTCAAATGGCACTGAAATAAAAATACTGAGGCAACTCTTCGTCTGTTTTCTTATAATATGTAAAATACGAAAAAATGTCACCAGCTGTCAGCACTGGCTTAGTGACATTTACAGAATACTTAAAGAAAACGGTTTCTGCGACGTGCAATGTTAATCTCAATTAAAAAGGTGAAATTTGAGCCGCCGAGTTAAAATTTTGCATTTAAAGGTTTGGCGCTGAAGCCGTTAACGCAGTTATGTTACGTTACTTTGACATATTCGACGGTCCAGACATGCATGAGCAGTCACCGTAGGCGTGCAGAAACATTCCAGCGAGTGTGTGATGACCAAAATGAAAGATTCCGTATACGTGAGTTTTTCATCTGTAGGCGCCAATGGCGTTAGTCTCTACACTTCCGGTCAGACAAAATGTCCTCAAAGCAAGCAGATATTGGCGAAAAACATGTTGAAATGCGTTGCAGTTGGTGTAATAAGATATTGATGTTTAATGTTTAGCTTATGAAAACGAGTTTAGGGCACACAGGAAGTAACACGTCCATGACGTTAACGTGGTAGTTCAGGTTGGCTCTGAATACAACATTTCGAACGCTCCTTTGATTCGTACAACCCGACTTCCAGACATGTTTAAATGTTTTTCTGTTAGGGTGATTGGTGACCAACAAATTATCAAAAGTCGTGTTTACTAATGTCCCCATACACGCTTCGCACGTGCAAAATACATAAACCATCGAATTTGGAGGTGTAACGTAACGTAGAGAGAGACTCAAAATTCAAGAATGCAATCCAATGCACATTCAACCTAGTGTTTGAAATAACTCTAATTACGTCAGTGTGCCATTTCCTGTTTCGAAAAATATGAGTTTAAAAAGTGGACGTTTAGAAAATCCTCTCAGTGTATACAAAGTTTTATATGAATTGGTATAGAAATGTAGCATTGGTTTGGATCCAAAAATGTACAAGTCCCATAAGTGGCCATAACTGTACCTATCTTAAAACAACTCACTTGAAAAATATCATGTCATGCACATCTACACTTCATGTTAAATGCATATGCAAAGTTTGATGTCAATCGGTAAAGAAATGTAGAAGTCATTTGCATCAAAGCTTTTATCAGTAAGAAAAGGTCATAAAGTAGCTGTTTGTCCTTGATTGGTAGAAAAAACTTCCCAAAACAACCATGTGACACTCCCTCATTTCTCTGGTGAACTCTTCAGGACCCTTTTGTTGATCTTTTTAGCTCACCTGAGCTAGCTCAGGGTGAGCTTTTGCAATCCTTGAATGTCCGGCGTCCGTCGTGCGGCGTCAACAATTTTTGTGTTTACACTCTAGAGGCCACAATATGTATCCAGTCTTTCTCAAACTTGCTCAGATGGTATATTGCCATAAGAGTTCGAATGAGTTCGATTATGGCCGAAACCGGACAATTAGGTCATGAGTTATCAACCTTTGAATTGCTGAAAATGCCATAGTTATCAGTGTTTACACTCTAGAGGCCACAATATTTACCCAATCTTTTTCAAACTGTTTCAGCTTGTATATCACTTTAAGAATTCGAAAGAGTTTGATTTTGGTTGAAATCGGACAAATAGATCAGGAGTTATCTACCTTTGAACTACTGAAAATGCCATATTTAAAGGTGTTTACATTCTAGAGTTCACAATTTTTATCCAATCTATCTCAAACTTACTCAGATTGTATATGACTATAAGAGTTCACATGAGTTTGATTATGGTTGAAATCAGACTAATAGGTCGAGAGTTATCTACCTTTAATTGCTGAAAATGCTATAGTTTAAGGGTTTTTACACTCTAGAGGCCACAAATTTTTACCAATCTTTCTAAAACCTTACTCAGATTGTATATTACCATCAGACTTCGCATTGAGTTATTTATGGTTGTAATTGGACAATAGGTCAAGAGTTATCTACCTTTGACACGCTGAAAATGACATATTAAAAGTGTTTACGCTCTAGAGGCCACAATATTTATTCAAGCTCTCTCAAACTTGCCGGGATTGAATATGACCATAAGTGTTCGAAATAGGGTAAATATGGTTGAAATTGGACAAATCGATCAATAGTTATCTACCTTTGAATTGCTGAAAATGCCATATTTTACAGTGTTTACACTCTTGCAACTACAGTTTTCAATGGATTTTCATTATACTTGTACACAAAGTATATAGCTATACGTTCTCGAAGGAGTGCAATTATTGTTGAAATCTAAACATTGTGGCATTAGTTACCTGCCCTTGATGTACTTTGAAATGCTAGAAAAAAGGCTTCATTTCAGTATTGTTTAGGCTCTAGTTATCTGCCTTTGATGTACTCTACTATACTGGAGTAGGTCGACAAACTTGAATGGATTTAGAATAAAACGGGTGAAATTCAAAGGTAAAGCTATCAGGCTTCATTACACATGGTGAGCGATATCAGGGCATTCAGGCCCTCTTGTTTATGTCCCCGGCATATGCAGAGGCATATAGTAATTGTCCGTCCATGTGTGTGTGCGTCCGTAACAAGGTTAAGTAGATTTTACCGTTTCGTCTAGCATCAACATCGCTTACTCAAATACTTTGACACTTATACAGTTATTACTTTGGACCATTCCCTATCCACCAATATCAACAAACCATGATTTTGACATTGACCTTGACCTTACTTGTACTTAGAATATTTAGATAGGCCATTTCTTGGAAAACTAGATTTTACCATTTCATCTAGCATCAACACAACTGACTACAATGTGTTGATACTTATACGGATATTACCTTAGATCACTACCAATCCACCCATATTACCCAACCTTGATTTTGACCTTGACCTTGACTTAATTTGAACTTAGAATATTTTAAATAGCCTATACCTGGATTCCGTTTCAGAAAACTTCGAACAACAAAATCGATTGTAAGTCTAAACTTTAAATACATTTAATATCTGATTTCTCAATCTAACCAAGCCTTTTGACTAAAAAAAACGATTCAAAAACGATGTCACAAGACAGCATTAGATGGAGAAATAAATAATAGTTGAGCAATTTATAATCTGACTTATGACAACATTTGTCGTATGAAGTTTTATGAAACGGGCCCCTGGTTGCTAAATGTCTGATTTCTTTTAGAACTTTTGTGATAATGGAATATCTGACAAGGTGCAAGCCACAGTCACTGTTAGCAGTATGTGAAAGCAAGAACAAAGCTTTTCAATGAAAGGAAAACACTGAGAACAGAAGCCAGAGCAACATATAAGAGAATTACAGTGAACAAAACATGTTTCTGAAGTGTGTGTGTGTGGTGGTGGGGGGGGGGGGGGACCAAAGAGCATGCTGCTTGACACTTTTACAAGGAGTGTTTCATAACTAACGAACTTGAACAATAACTTGGATATAATAAGTGTGACATATAAGTGAAAAGGACAATTTACTATTGTATAATGCACGATAAGATCACAAATCTTGATAAATCACAATACTAACCTAAATTACCCCTTTCAAGAGCACTTGAACATAGCACTTTTCGTACATTTTGCAATTAGTTCTCAAAAAGTACAATTTGTAAAATTTGACCGACTACAATGCTTACAGTTGTTGCGTTGGACCAATACCAATCAACTCACTATACTACCAAACGTTGATTTTACCTCGACCTAATTTGGGCTTTAAATATCTTAAATAGGCTATTTCTTAGTTAACTAGACTTTTCTGTTTTGTCTAGTATCAACACTATTTACTACAATCCTTGATACTTAAACAGTGGTTGTCATGGACCAAGTCACACTTATTGCTAAACCTCAATTTTAAGTTTAACTTGACTTAATTCGGACTCAAAAAGTTTCAGAAGGGGACATAAGTGTTCATGGAAACACCCTTGATAATATATTCTCAGAGCAAGTATAGCTATATTGTTAATATTTTACAAAATGATAATATCTCAAACAGTGTAGTTTGTGCATATTTGACAAACAAATTTATGGACTTATTTAGAAAAATAAAGTGGCTATAATAGGGAAAGAATCGGGTCTCGCAGAGACCCACATGATTAAAAAATGTGGAGATCGTGTGTTAGAAATTGGCATGTGGGCAGCTAGCCAGTTACCTGGAAGGGAGTCCTCTGTCGTTGACAATACACCCACCTCTGCACGTTAATAAACTGATGTTGATATACTTGTATCAAAGTTTATTAAAAAAAAAAATACCAGTACCCTGGAGTGGGGGTCATCTGGGTTAATGTTGTCACTTATCAAGTGAATTTGTCTTCAAAAATATATGGGGCAATATATTTATTATGGGTGAATATCATCATGTTAATTTGCAAAAGTGATATTCCATGCCATCGTGGTTGTCATCTGTTGCTTGTTTCAATATGTTGTCTACAGAAGTATTACAAGACTTGTTGTTTTCTTAACCTTCTCTTACTGAATATTCATGTACAAATCTGACCCATAATGAACATCATCATCTGAGCTAGCTTATCATCCATTAACATATTCAAAATTTACAGTGTATTTGTCAAGATCACACTTGTCGTATTCAAACTGTGTAATCTGCCCGTCTGCATGTTTTTTATGCCTTCGGCATCGTCATATGCGGAGGCATATAGTAATCGTCATATCCGTCAGTCCGTCCGTCCGTGTGTCCGTAACAAGGTTAAGTAGAATGTACCGTTTCGTCTAGCATCAATACTGTTTACTACAATGCTTCGATACTTATACAGTTATTGCTTTGGACCATTACCAATTCACCAATAATACCCACGCTCAGTTTGACCTTGACCTAATTTGGACTTAGAAAAAAATCAGAATATATTGTAAAGGATGCCACCGGGGGCATAAGCGTTTATTGAACGTGCAGTCTTGTTTTTTTTTATGCCCACCTCAAGAAGTGGTCGTATATTGGCATGTCCCTGTGTGTCCATCCGTGAATAAGTTCGTTCGTTTGTCTGTTCTTCTGTCAACATTTTGTTTGTCCTCAGATTTTCCAGAAAACTATTAAAAGGATATTAATGAAACTTCAAACAAATGGTATATGCATAAAGATCTGAATGTGAGTCGAGTTGAGGTTTATTCAATTTTTTGTTTGGACTTAGAATATTTTGAATAGGCTATTTCCTGGTTAACTAGAATATACCGTTTCGTCTAGCATAAACACATCTGACTACAATTCTTTGATACTTATACAGTTGTTGCATTTGAACATTCCCTATCCACCAAACTTTGATTTTGACATTGACCCTGACCTAATTTGGACTTAGAATATTTTAAATAGGCTATTTCCGGGTTAACTAGATTTTACCGTTTCGTCTAGCATCCACACTGTTTACTACAATTCTTCGATACTTATACATTTATTGCTTTGGACCATTACCAACTCACCAATAATACCCAAGCTCAGTTTGACCTTGACCTAATTTGGATGCCACCGGGGGCATAAGCGTTTATTGAACGTGCAGTCTTGTTTTTTTATAGGCCCACCTCAAGAAGTGGTCGTATATTGGCATGGCCCTGTCTGTCCGTCCATGAATAAGTTCGTTCATTTGTCTGTTCTTCTGTCAACATTTTGTTTGTCCTCAGTTTTTCCAGAAAACTATTGAACGGATATTAACGAAACTTCACACAAATGGTATATGCATAAAGATCTGAATGTGAGTCGATTTGAGGTTAATTCAATTTTTCGTTACAGAGTTATCTGCCTTCGATGTACATAAATATGCTATAATAAGCTTGTCCGGAGTTTTCTCGAAAAGCCGTTAGAGGAATATTAATGAAACCTCACACAAATGTTAAACACATAAAGAGGTGACGCTGAGTCAAGTTTGAGGTTCATTTCATTTTTCGTTACAGAGTAATCTGCCCTTGATATACTCAAAAATGCTATAAAAAGCTTGTCCGGACTATTTGAAGGATGTTGATGAAACGTCACACAAGTGTTAAAGTCGTCAAGTTCTGAAGATGAGGGACATTTTAGAATAATTTGATTTGTTGTTACATAGTTATCTGACCTTGATGTACTATTTTATGCTATAAAAGGCTTATTTGACAGTGTTAACACACTAAGCAACTATAGTTTTGAATGGACTTTGATAATATTTACCCACACTATAATTATTGAAGTATAAGTTCATGAAAGGCTTGATTATTATTGAAATCGGATCATTGTGTCAAGACTTATTTGCCCTTGGTGTACTCAGATATGCTAGAAAAGGTTTTTTATGTCCCCGGCATCTATAGATGCGGAGGCATATAGTAATCGTCCTGTCCGTCCGTCTGTCCTTCCGTCCGTCCGTAACAAGTTAAGTAGATTTTGCCGTTTCGTCTAGCATCAACACCGCTTACTCAAATGCTTGGGTACTTAATACTTATACAGTTGTTGGCTTGGACCATTCCCTATCCACCAATATCACCCAACCTTGATTTTGACCTTGACTAAATTTGGACTTATTTTAAATAAATAATATATTTTAAATGGGCTATTTCTTGGTTAACTAGATTTTACCGTTTCGTCTAGCATCAGCATAACTGACTACAATTCTTTGGTACTTATACAGTTGTTGCCTTGGATCACTACCAATCCACCCATATTGCCCAACCTTGATTTTGACCTTGACCTAATTTGTACCCAAGCATTTGAGTAAGCGGTGTTGATGCTAGACGAAACGGCAAAATCTACTTAACCTGTTACGGACGGACGGAAGGACAGACGGACGGACAGGACGATTACTATATGCCTCCGCATCTATAGATGCCGGGGACATAAAAAACCTTTTCTAGCATATCTGAGTACACCAAGGGCAAATAAGTCTTGACACAATGATCCGATTTCAATAATAATCAACCCTTTCATGAACTTATACTTCAATAATTATACTGTGGGTAAATATTATCAAAGTCCATTCAAAACTGTAGTTGCTTAGTGTGTTAACACTGTCAAATAAGCCTTTTATAGCATAAAATAGTACATCAAATTCAGATAACTATGTAACAACAAATCAAATTATTCTAAAATTTCACTCATCTTCAGATCTTGATGACTTTAACATTTGTGTGACGTTTCATCAACATCCTTCAAATAGTCCGGACAAGCTTTTTATAGCATATTTGAGTATATCAAGGGCAGATTACTCTGTAACGAAAAATGAAATGAACCTCAAACTTGACTCAGCTTCAGATCTTAATTTTTTTAACATTTGTGTGAAGTTTCATTAATATTCCTCTAACGGCTTTTCGAGAAAACTCCGGACAAGCTTATTATAGCATATTTAAGTACATCAAAGGCAGATAACTCTGTAACGAAAAATTGAATTAACCTCAAATCGACTCACATTCAGATCTTTATGCATATACCATTTGTGTGAAGTTTCATTAATATCCGATCAATAGTTTTCTGGAAAAACTGATT
This sequence comes from Gari tellinella, assembly GCA_922989275.2. NCBI lineage: Eukaryota > Metazoa > Mollusca > Bivalvia > Cardiida > Psammobiidae > Gari > Gari tellinella. The sequence continues at coordinate 6,769,013 of OV277858.1, forward strand.
ACAAACAAAATGTTGACAGAAGAACAGACAAATGAACGAACTTATTCATGGACGGACAGACAGGGCCATGCCAATATACGACCACTTCTTGAGGTGGGCCTATAAAAAAACAAGACTGCACGTTCAATAAACGCTTATGCCCCCGGTGGCATCCAAATTAGGTCAAGGTCAAACTGAGCTTGGGTATTATTGGTGAGTTGGTAATGGTCCAAAGCAATAAATGTATAAGTATCGAAGAATTGTAGTAAACAGTGTTGATGCTAGACGAAACGGTAAAATCTAGTTAACCCGGAAATAGCCTATTTAAAATATTCTAAGTCCAAATTAGGTCAGGGTCAATGTCAAAATCAAAGTTTGGTGGATAGGGAATGTTCAAATGCAACAACTGTATAAGTATCAAAGAATTGTAGTCAGATGTGTTGATGCTAGACGAAACGGTATATTCTAGTTAACCAGGAAATAGCCTATTCAAAATATTCTAAGTCCAAATTAGGTCAAGATCAAGATCAAAGTTTGGTGATATTGGTGGATAGGGAATGATCCAAGGCAACAACTGTATAAGTATCCAAGCATTTGGGTAAGCGGTGTTGATGCTAGACGAAACGGTAAATTCTACTTAACCTTGTTACAGACACACAGACGGACGGACTGACGGATATGACGATTACTATATGCCTCCGCATCTGTCGATGCCGGAGGCATAAAAACCGAGCAGACGGGCAGATTACACAGTTTGAATACGATAAGTGTGATCTTGACAAATACACTGTAAATTTTGAATGTGTTAATAGATGATAAGCTAGCTCAGATGATGATGTTCATTGTGGGTCAGATTTTTACATGAATATTCAGTAAGAGAAGGTTAAGAAAACAACAAGTCTTGTAATACTTCTGTAGACAATATATTGAAACAAGCAAAAGATGACAACCACGATGGCATTGAATATCACTTTTGCAAATTAACATGATGATATTCACCCATAACAAATACATTGTCCCATATAGTTTTGAAGACAAATTAACTTGATAAGTCACAACATTAACCCAGATGACCCCCACTCCAGGGTACTGGTAATTTGTTTTTTAATAAACTTTGATACAAGTATATCAACATCAGATTTTCTATTAACGTGCAGAGGTGGGTGTATTGTCAACGACAGAGGACTCCCTTCCAGGTAACTGGCTAGCTGCCCACATGGCAATTTCTAACACACGATCTCCACATTTTTTAATCATGTGGGTCTCTGCGAGACCCGATTCTTTCCCTATTATAGCCACTTTATTATTCTAAATAAGTCCATACATTTTTTTTGTCTAATATGCACCAACTATGGTACACTGTTTGAGATATTATCATTTTGTAAAATATCAACAATATAGCTATACTTGCTCTGAGAATATATTATCATGGGTGTTTCCATGAACACTTATGTCCCCTTCTGAAATTTTTTGAGTCCAAATTAAGTCAAGTTAAACTTAAAATTGAGGTTTAGCAATAACAGTGAATTGGTCCATGACAATAACTGTTTAAGTATCAAGGATTGTAGTAAATAGTGTTGATACTAGACGAAACAGTAAAGTCTAGTTAACTAAGAAATAGCCCATTTAAGATATTTAAAGCCCAAATTAGGTCAAGGTAAAATCAACGTTTGGTAGTATGAGTTGATTGGTATTGGTCCAACGCAACAACTGTAAGCATTGTAGTCAGTCAAATTTAACAAAATGTACTTTTTGAGAACTTATTGCAAAATGTACGAAAAATTATGTTCAAGTGCTCTTGAAAGGGGTAATTTAGGTTAGTATTGTGATTTATCAAGTTTTGTGATCTTATCGTGCATTATACAATAGTAAATAATTGTCCTTTTCACTGATATGTCACACTTATTATATCCAAGTTATTGTTCAAGTTCGTTAGTTATGAAATACTCCTTGTAAAAGTGTCAAGCAGCATGCTCTTTGTGCTCCCCCCCCTTGCTCTGGCTTCTGTTCTCAGTGTTTTCCTTTCATTGAAAAGCTTTTTTCTTGCTTTCACATACTGCTGGGGTTTCCAAAAAGCTAACAGTGACTGTGGCTTGCACCTTTTCAGATATTCCATTATCTGGTCTTTGCCTTAAAAACAGAAAACGAACTTACATTTTACACAAAAGTTCTAAAAGAAATCAGACATTTAGCAACCAGGGGCCCGTTTCATAAAACTTCATACGACAAATGTTGTCATAAGTCAGATTATAAAATGCTCAACTATTATTTATTTCTCCATCTAATGCTGTCTTGTGACATCGGTTTGGAGTCGTTTTTTTTAGTCACAAGGCTTGATTAGATGGAGAAATCAGATATTAAATGTATTTAAAGTTTAGACTTACAATCGTTGTTGTTGTTCGAAGTTTTCTGAAACGGGCTCCAGGTATTTGTGACACATTGCATAAAATATGATAAATTTCACCATACAATACTATGTCCCATATGGGCCATCATGACTCTGGATTATTATCAAATTTTACAGCCAAAATGGTCACCTAGAGCCTATATCCCATCTGAGCATATAACAAATGGAAACAAGACTGCGCGTTCAATAAACACTTATGCCCCCGGTGGCATCCTTGACAATAATAATATTCTAAATCTTTTCTAAGTCAAAAATAGATCACGGTCAAGATCAAACTGAGTTTGGATATTCTTGGTGAGTTGGTAATAGTCCATGTCAATAACTGTATAAGTACAAAAGCATTGTACTAGGCAGTGTTGATGCTAGATGAAACGGTAAAATCTAGTTAACTGAGAAAGAGCCTATTTAAAATATTCTAATTTCAAATTAAGTCAAGGTCACGGTCAAAATCAAGGTTGGGTAATATGGGTGGATTGGTAGTGATCCAAGGTAATATCCGTATAAGTATCAACACATTGTAGTCAGTTGTGTTGATGCTAGATGAAATGGTAAAATCTAGTTTTCCAAGAAATAGCCTACCTAAATATTCTAAGTACAAATAAGGTCAAGGTCAATGTCAAAATCATGGTTTGTTGATATTGGTGGATAGGGAATGGTCCAAAGCAATAACTGTATAAGTGTCAAAGTATTTGAGTAAGCGGTGTTGATGCTAGACGGTAACATCTACTTAACCTTGATACGGACGCACACACGCATGGACGGACAATTACTATATGCCTCTGCATATGCCGGGGGAATAAATAAGATCAACAAAAGGGTCCTGAAGAGCTCACCAGAGAAATGAGGGAGTATCACATGGTTGTTTTGGGAAGTTTTTTCTACCAATCAAGGACAAACAGCTACTTTATGACCTTTTCTTACTGATAAAAGCTTTGATGCAAATGACTTCTACATTTCTTTACCGATTGACATCAAACTTTGCATATGCATTTAACATGAAGTGTAGATGTGCATGACATGATATTTTTCAAGTGAGTTGTTTTAAGATAGGTAAAGTCATGGCCACTGATGGGACTTGTACATTTTTGGATCCAAACCAATGCTACATTTCTGTACCAATTCATATAAAACTTTGTATATGCATAATTAACAAGAGGGCCATGGCCCTTAATTCGCTCACCTGAGGTCATTGTGCCTTAGCTTAATAGGCAAGACAACATTTTAATATAAATGTAGCTGTAAATGGAATTATCTTCCAGACAAAAAAAACATGACAAATTGGAATAATTTAAAAAAATATTGTTGGCAGAGTTATGGCCCTTATCCATGACACTTCTTCTTATCAAGCTACATGTATTTCCATATGATTATTTATTGCCCATTCTGCTTTACATTCAACCTGCTTTAAGTTATCATCTACTAAGATATAGATACTATATTTCTTATATCTTAACAGTTTTATGACTGTATAAAGTGGAATTATTTTCTTTAGAGGAGGAATAAATTAAAGGTGTAAAAAGGCATATGTATGGGGTAAAGGGTTAACATCAGTAGAACTGGAGTATCTCAAAGACATGAAAATATGACACTGGGAAATAACTCAAAAATGACATTGACCTTTGTAGAACATGACCTAAGTTATAAAGTTTTTAACTTTAACAAAGTTATGGCTAAGATTAAAGTTGTGGACTGACAGACAAACAAATTGACAAACAGACAAAAAAAAGCAGACAGACAAAACAATATGCCCCCAACTGCAGGGGCATAAAAAATGTAGCAGACAACACCATATGCTACTATTAAAGTGAACCTCAGCTGACCTGAGTTCAATTATGTAACTCTGCCAGTAGGAAATGTGGCTAGGGTCTAACTCTTATAATGCTGAATTGCTGTCTGCTATACATATATTGAATGTAAATTATGACCTAGATATTCAACCGACCAGAACCATTTGAACAAAATAGGTAAAGGACATTTAGAAGTGTCACCATGCCAAATATCAAGGCTCTGGTCATATTAGTGACAGAGAAGAAGACATTTGAAATTTTCACTTTATAACTCTATGTAAAACTGTGACCCCCGGGGCGGGGCCAATTTTGACCCCAGGGGCATAATTTGAACAAACTTGATAGAGGACCTGTAGGTGATGCTATGCGCCAAATATCTAAGCTCTGGCCCTTGTAGTTTTTGACAAGAAGATTTTTTAAGATTTCCTTATTTTTTCACTTTGGTTGCCATAGCAACCAGAGTTCTGCATTGTTTTTAATTATTTGAACAAATCTGAAAGAGCTTGACCCAAGGAACATTTCTGTAAAGTTTGGTTGAAATCTGTTTAGCGGTATAGGAGGAGATGTCATTTGAAGCAATTGTTAACGACGACGGACGACGAACGACGAACGACGACGGACACAGGGCCATCCCAATAGCTCACCTTGAGCCTTTGGCTCAGGTGAGCTAAAAATGAAGTGTTAAATTTTCACGACCCAAATCTTCATTCCACTCTTCCAAAGAATTACAGAGTTAAGGCCACTGGATGAGCTGGAAAACTAGACCAATCAGAAATGGTGATTCAAACCCCCAGTAGGGTTTTGTCACAAGAGGTAAATGTTTCAGGATAAAATTGTTGTGTGCACTAATGTGCTCCCTAACTATAACAAAATGCAATAACTTCAAGCCTAATTTGGATAAAATATAACAACAAAGGGAAGTAATTCCAACAAGGGACGCATTGACCCTAAATCGCTCGCCTGGTACACCATGTAAAACTTGACCTATAGTGACCTAGATTATGTTTGTTTGTTTGTTTGTTTTGATTTTACGTCGCTTTCAACAGTATTTCAGTCATATCGCGACGTTCAGCTAATCACAGGTGGAAGAAGACCCCAGAAGCCCTTTATGCACTGTAACAGGCACAAATCGGCAACTGGGTAGAACCACCGACCTTCCGCAAGCCAGCTGGAAGGCTTCCCCACATGAAAAATCCGAACGACCCTACTGGGATTCGAACTCACAGCGGTGAGGAGCTGAGTGATGTAAGTCACAGTGACTATACCGCTAGGCCACAGAGGCCCCCCACCTAGATTATGTATGACTAGACATGACCCACAATCAACAATAGAATGTTAACAAGATGTTTCTATGAGTTGACCTAGTAACCTAGTTTTTGACCAGACACAACCCTCATTTGATTTTGACCTTGATTTGATGTAGGCAAGCATCAAGCAGATCTGAGTTAACACTGGTTTTGATTTGACCTAGTGACCTAGTTTTGACCTGACATGACCCATATTATTAATTAGGCAAACATTTTATTTTTTTTGCATTTAAAGCCATTGAGACTTGTAGCATCTAGAGTGTTAACAAAGTTTTTCTATGATTTGACCTAGAGTAACATAGTTTTTGACCAGACATGACCCACATTAACACTTGACCTGGATATCAATTGGGCAAACATTCTTACCAAGTGTCATGAAGATCGGATAAGTTTTGTAGCCTCTAGGGTATGAGTAAGGTTTTCCAATTATTTGACCTAGTGACTGAGTGTTTGACCAGACCTGACCCATGTTGGAACTTGACCTAGATATCAATGAGGCAAACATTTTAAGTAAGTGTCATGAAGATTGGATGAGTTTTGTAGCCTCTAAAGTGTTAACAAGGTTTTCCTATGAATTGCCCTAGTGGCTAATGACCTAGTTTTAGACCCGAACTGACCCGCATTCAAACTTGACATAGATATCAATTACGCAAACATTATACCCTGGTTGCATTTAAATCCAATTAGATTTGTAGCCTCTAGAGACTGTTCATAAGGTTTTCCTATGATTTGACCTAGTGACCTAGTTTTTAACTTGCCATGACCCACATTCAAACTTGACCTTGATATAAATGAGGTTAACATTTAAAAAAAATTCATTAAGATACAATGAGATTTGTAGCCTCTAGAGTGTTAACAAGGTTTTTAATATGATTTGACATAGTGACCTAGTTTTGACTGGACATGACCCACATTCAAACTTGACCTACATTTTTCAAAACAAACATTAAAACTAATTATCATGAATACCAAATGAAATGTGTAGTCCTTAGAGTGTTAACAAGGTTTTTCTTTGATTTGACCTAGTGACCTAGTTTTTAACCGGACATGACCCTCATTCGCACTTGACCTAGATTTCATTAAGATAAACATTGTTATCAAGTTTCATGAAGATCCAATGAAATGTGTGGCCATTTAAATGTTAACAAGCAATTGTGGACGGAGGACAGACATCCAGCGATCCTAAGAGCTCACCTTGGCACTTAAGTGCCAGGTGAGCTAAAAATACTGATGACAGAGTAACAGTTCTTGAGCATGGCACTCCTAGACAATGATATATACATAATCTGTATATTAAGTTTTAAGTCAATAACTCTTATACTTTTGCAAATTATTTTGTTCCAGACAAGATTACATTCGATAAAATATAACAACAAACAATAAAAATACTGATGACGGAGTAACGGTTCTTATACACTGCACTCCTGGTCAATGAGATATGTCTGTATATGAAGTTTGAAGTCTATACTATGCCTGACTTTACCATAACCTCTTATGACTTTGACAGACATGACCAAACTTGTATTGAAATCAAGAGCTTTATCAGATGAGTACACATACCCACTATGAATTTCTATCACATGTTACTAAGTTCAAAAGTTACGACCAATGTTAAATTCAGCCTATTAAGTATTTAAATAACCTCTACATGACCTTGACCTTGAATTGAGACCAAATTCAAACAATGAAGTCTCTATCATATTTTATTGAAGTCTTTATAGATCATATGTTTACACTAGAATATATGGTGAGCTGCATAAAATGGATCAATCAGTATTACCTGAGCTTTTTCTTTTTTTCCCCACTGTGTTACGTGATCTTCCAAACTGAAATCATCTCTTTCTGAAATTGACAAAATATGATACACATACTAACTTTAACTACATGCAACACTTTAAAAACAAGGGCCACGATGGCCCTATATTGTTCACATGGTACATCATGTAAAACTTGACCTATAGTGCTCTAGAATTTGACCTCACATGACCCACATTCAATCATGGCCTAGATTTTGATGAGGTAAAAAATTTGAGAAAAGTTTCATTAAGATCAAATGAGAATTTGTAGCTTCTAGAGCAGTGATTATTTTAGAAATCAGATGAATGAGTCTCATTCTGTAAAACAATGAGTCTGACAAAAATTGAGTCCTTCAGGTGAAAAATGTACCCTATATCCTATAACTTATTTCTTGCTTTGAAGACAGGTGACAACTTAAAGCATGTTGAAAGTAAAGCAGATTTTGCCTTAAAGCACTTCTGTTTTACTTCAAGCCTGCTCCGAAGGATCTTTTTTTGCCCGATATATATGGTTTTTTCTTAATTGTTTTCGGCTCCAATTCAATGAAAACACTCACTGAATCAAAATTTAACCGAAATAAATTGATGAAACTTCTCACAATAAAAGCTATAGGTGTGAATAATAAGACAATGGTAAAAAAGAATAAGTTATAATGCTTCGTTTGAAACTACAGGCACTTATATACCTATACAAATGGCCTAAAAAAGCAGACAGCTTTTTATATGTGTTCCCAGGTTAATGCTTATATTCAATTTGATAAAGTTCTGGGTAATTAACTTAGCCTTATTAGATAAGAGTATTTGCTATGTTTCACGTACTTTCATTTACCAAGTACAATTTCATGGCATGCATTTAACGTTTATAATACGCAATTATTGGAGATTGTTTGAAACTGAGGGTACCTTTGGGAGGTAACTGTTATGCACGATTTCGTAGAGTAACGATGCTTGATTTATCATACTTATTTAAAAGCCACCAGGTGTCTCACGCATTGGTAGCATATGTCCTACTATCTGCTGGGATAAAGATGTTGCATAATATACAAGTACTGTAGAATTATTCACGGCAGTGGAAGAGTACAATAAAGGCAAACAACTGTGTTATAATTCAACTTATATCATATGGAGTAATGTGTTAATAAATGCCAGAAAAGCTTTGGGTCCATGGGATGCGCAACTTTTCAAATAATGAGTCCCTGGCAAATTTAATGAGTACAGAACTCAGGATGCACAGGTAAAAGAATCACTGCTAGTGTAAACAAGGGCCACCATGACCCTAAATCGCTCACCTGGTACACCATGAAAATCATGACCTATAGTGACCTAGATAACGACTGAACATGACCCATAATCAACCTTTATATTGTTAACAAGATTTTTCTAAAATTTGACCTAGTGACCTAGTTTTTGACCGGACATGACCCACATTCGAACTTGACCTGGATTGCATCAAGACAAACATTTTGATGAAGTTTCATAAAGATCCATTGAGATTTGTAGCCTCTAGAGTGTGAACAAGGTTTTTCTATGATTTGACCTAGTGACCTAGTTTTTAACCGGACATGACCCACATTCGAAATTGCTATAGATTTCAATGAGGAAAACATTCTGACCAACTTTCATTAAGATCCATTGAGATTTGTAGCCTCTAGAGTGTTAACAATGTTTTTCTTTGATTTGACCTAGTGACCTAGTGTTTGACCGGACATGACCCACATTCGAACTTGATCTAGATATGAATGAGGCAAACATTTTGACTAAGCTTCATGACGACACGGTGAGATGTGTAACCTATAGAGTGTAAACAATGTTTTCCAATGATTTGACCTAGTGACCTAGTTTTTGACCTGACATTACCCATATTCGAACTTGACCTAGATTTTAATTAGGCAAACATTCTGACTAGGTTGCATTAAATTCCAATGAGATTTGTAGAATCTGGAGTGTTAACAAGGTTTTCTATGATTTGACCTAGTGACCTAGTTTTTGACCGAGGATGACCTATATTCAAACTTGACCTAGATATCAATGAGCCAAACATTTTGACAGTTTCATTAAAATCCAATAAGATTTGTAGCCTCTAGAGTGTTAACAAGATTTTTCTATGATTTGACCTAGTGACCTAGTTTTTGATCTGACATGACCCACAATCGTACTTGACCTAGATTTCACCAAGACAAACATTGTCATCAAGTTCCATGAAGATTGGATAAAATTTGTAGCCGCTACAGTGTTAACGAACCAATTGTGAACAGACAGACAGACGGACAGACGACGGACGACAGACATCCAGCGGTCCTAAAAGCTCACCTTGGCACTTCGTGCCAGGTGAGCTAAAAAATTATTCTTATGATTTGACCCAGTGACCTATATTTTGACCCGACACAACCAACATTCAACCCTGACCTAGATATCAATAAAAAACATTTTTACCAAGTTTCATCAACATTTAAAAAGATTTTTAGCTTCTAGCTGTTAACAAATGTTGTCTGATATGATCTAGTTACCATGTTTTTGACCGGACATTTCCCATATTCATCCATGACCTAGATATAATTGAGATAAACATTTTGACCCAGTTGCATTCAAATCCGATGAGATTTGTAACCCCTTCATTTTGACACAAACAGAGTTTTCCTTAATTTGCATTGGTTCATAATTTTTTAATAACTTTTGAAGAGTTTCGACTAAAAGAGAGATGTCAAAAAACTTACCTCATTCCTCCATCAGAGATTATTGCTGTCCCCATAATCATACACAATTTCTTGTCATGCTTTGATGAGCTAAAATAGATTAAAACTATTTGTTATGTGAGAAAAAGAACATGTCACTAGTCGTTGTATGAGACAAACTGATCTAAACCTCGGCTAGAATGGACAAATTATTTAGCACGCCAAGACTCGCTTAATAAGTAATAACATTTTAATCCTAGACTCGGTCGTTACGTCATCCCATGAAACACCACAATAATGTTCATTTATTGTTCCCAATGGATTCGTTATCTAATTAACATCAATTAATTTGACTTGTCCGTCCAGACAGATAAGGTAATCTGAACACCCCCCCCCCCCCAATATTTTTGGATATCTCCGTCCGCAAGGTGAGAACAGCTTGTGTAACACAATGACTGACGGCCTTAAGATCCCACATGACAAAGCTTCGAGTGTGACCTAAATTTTATGAAGGACATGGCACTGACAGAATCTCATAAAGATATAGCCAAATATGTGACTTCTTAAAGCCACTCGCAACCAGATGGTACATTTGCAAAAAATAAAAGAAATTACTCAAATATATACAAAAGAGTAGCATTATCGTGCATCTGGCATTGGAAAAATATGACCAGTCTAATAACACCCTCTCGAAAAATCTTCAAATCTTAGTTTTTTAGATATTTTCCATCGTTTTATCCATAGCGTCGAAAGTTGCTATAGAAATTAAGTCAGGACTCAGACATAAGCTCTGGTGAACTAAAAATGTAATATTAAACTCAGAAAAGGAGAGATAACAGCTCAGGCATTATGATTTTCTTCAGCTGGGAATAAAATTAATCCTCATTTACACCGGGAAAAACTGTATTACTTATAAAATTTGGTTAGGATGTTGGGGGGTTTAAGCACAGGGCCGCGACACGATTGCTTTTTGAGAGAAAAAAATCGTCAGAAAGTATATATAGAGACAAGGGATACAACTGATTTTCAGTATATTCTCACCCCACCTCGACAAAACCGGGCATATCATGAATAAATATTGATGAAACGACACCCTTTTTGCATTTCTGTCTAGCTAATATGATACCCTTCCATAAAAACATAACATAAAAACAACTGTAAGCATGCAATTTTAACAGTAACTGCGTCCACACACTGAAATCATCGATTTTCGGAAAACGGGACAGGTGTTCGTTCATAGCTAACACAGCATTGACCACTACTGTACGCTTGTTTAGGCGGTATTTTCGACCATTACAGTCATTGGCCACTACTGCACGCTTGTTTAGGCGGTAATATCGAACATGACAATCATGCAGTTGCATAGATATACATTTTTGACACCGATCAAAGCTGATTTCTTCTTAAATCATTGCCGTACCAAAAAAGCTTACATGTACAAGAATAACTTTACTGCCGATGAAAACATGCTAATTTGTTGATGGTATGGCAATGATTTGAGTACAAATCAGCTTTTATATGTGTCAAAATTGATATCTATGGAACTGTATTACTGTAATGCTCGAAAATACCGCCTAAACAAGCGTACAGAGGTGTCTAATGCTGTGTTGGCTATGAACGAACACCTGTCCCGTTTTCCGAAAATCGGTGATTTCAATGAGTGGACGCACTTACTGTTAAAATTGTATGCTTACAGTTGGTTTTATGTTATGTTTTTATGGAAGGGTATCATATTAGCTAGACAGAAATGCAAAAAGGTGTCGTTTCATCAATATTTATTTATGATATGCCCGGTTTTGTCTAGATGGGATGAGAATATACTGAAAATCAGTTGTATCCCTTGTCTCTATATATACTTTCTGACAATTTTTTCCCCTAAAAATTAATCGTGTCGGGGCCCTGTGGGTTTAAGTAGACACCATCATATATTCCGTTAGGATGTTGGGGGGTTTAAGTAGACACCATCATATATTTGGTTAGGATGTTGGGGGGTTTAAGTAGACACCAACATTGTATATTTCGTTAGGATGATGGGGGGTTTCAAACATAATCTAACGCTTATGGTAATAATAATATACAATCTCAGTAAGTTTGAGAAAGTTTGGATAAATACTGTGGCCTCTAGAGTGTAAACACTAAAATTGTTGATGACGGACGACGGTTGACTGAAGACGGACGCCGGACATTCAAGGATTGCAAACAATCACCCTGATCTAGCTCAGGTGAGCTACAAAGGTTTATATAATTTGATCAAGTTTCCAACCGGACGTCACCTACATTCAATCTTAACCGTCCTAAATTTATAACAAGAGCCCCATGGGGCATATTTCGCTCACCTGAGAATAGATTACAAAATGTAGATAATGATTTATGTCCAGGACGGGGTAATTTTTGTCCCTGATAGGCATAATTTGAACTATCTTGATATCTAGAGAACCTGTAGATGATGCTATGTGCCAAGTATCTAAGATCAGGGTACTAGGGTTTTAGACAAGAAGATTTTTTAAAGTTTCCATTGAAAAAATCTATTTTTAGCTCCTGTGACCTACATATGCAACAGACTGGAACCATTTGAACAAAAAAGTTAACTTTAGGACATCTACTCTAGAAGTGTCACCCTGCTGATATTAAAGCTCTGGCCATATAAGTTTCAGAGGACAAGACATTTGAAAATGTCACTATATAACTCAATGTACAAGAGCCCCATGGGGCATATTTCGCTCACCTGAGAATAACTGACAAAATGGAGAAAAAGATTTATGTCCAGGACAGAGTCATTTTTTACTCAATTGGCATAATTTGAACAAACTTTTTTTAGCTCCTGTGACCTACTTATGCAACAGACTGGAACCATTTGAACAAAATAAGTAAAGGACATCTAGAAGTGTCACCATGATGAATATCAAAGCTCTGGCCGTATTAGTTTCAGAGAAGAAAACGTTTGAAAATTTCACTATATAACTCTATGTAAAACTGTGACCCCCGGGGCGGGGCCAATTTTGACCCTAGGGACATAATTTGAACAAACTTGATAGAGGACCTGTGGATGATGCTATGTGCCAAATATCTAAGCTCTGGCCCTTGTAATTTCAGACAAGACGATTTTTTAAGTTTTCATTCAAAAAAAATTATTTTTAGCTCCTGTGACCTACTTATGCAACCGACCGGAACCATTTGAACAAAATATGTAAAGGACATCTAGAAGTGTCACCATGCCGAGTATCAATACTCTAGCCATATTAGATTCAGAGAAGAAGACGTTTGAAAATTTCACTATATAACTCTTTGTAAAACTGTGACCCCCGGGGCGGGGCCAATTTTGACCCTAGGGACATAATTTGAACAAACTTGATAGAGGACCTATAGATGATGCTGTGTGCCAAATATCTAAGCTCTGGCTCTTGCAGTTTTTGACTAGAAGATTTTTAAAGATGTCCTTTTTTTTTCACTTTGGTTGCCATGGCAACCAGAGTTCTGCATTTTTTTTAATTCGTTGAACAAATTTGAAAGAGCTTGACCCAAGGAACGTTTCTGTAAAGTTTGGTAGAAATCTGTCAAGCGGTATATGAGGAGATGTCATTTGAAGCAATTGTTAACGACGACGGACGACGCACGAAGGACGACGACTAACGCCGGACACAGGGCCATCCCAATAGCTCACCTTGAGCCTATGGCTCAGGTGAGCTAAAAACTGTGACCTTGGGGCAGGGCCAATTTTGACCCCAGGGACATAATTTGAGCAAAATTGATAGACGACCTGTAGATGATTCTATGTGCCAAATATCTAAGCTCTGACCCTTGTAGTTTTTGACTAGAAGATTTTTTAAGTTTTTATAGAAAAAATATATTTTTAGCTCTTATGACCTAGATATGCAACAGACCTGAACCATTTGAACAAAAAATATGTAAAGGATATTCAGAGTCACCATACCAAATTGCAAAGCTCTGGCCATATTAGTGTCAGAGAAGAAGACATTTGAAAATTTCACTTTATAACTCGGGGCAGGGTCAATTTTGACCCAAGGGGCATAATTTGAATAAACTTGATAGAGGACCTGTAGGCGTTGCTATGTGCAAAAAATCTAAGCTCTGGCTCTTGTAATTTCAGACAAGCAGATTTTTTTAGTTTTCATTGAAAAATATCTATTTTTAGCTCCTGTGACCTAGATATGCAACCAACCAGAGCCATTTGAACAATATCGGTAAAGGGCATCGAGAACTGTCACCATGCCAAATATCAAAGCTCTGGCCATATTGGTTTTAGAGTAGAAGATGTTTAAAAATTTCACTATATAACTAATATGTAAAACGATGACCCAGGGCGGGGCCAATTTTGACCCCAGGGGCATAATTTGAACAAACTTGATAGAGGACCTGTAGATGATGCTATGTGCCAAATATCTAAGCTCTGGCCCTTGCAGTTTTTGACAAGAAGATTTTTTAAAGATTTCCTTATTTTTTCAATTTGATTGCCATGGCAACCAGAGTTCTGCATTGTTTTAATTCTTTGAACAAATTTGAAAGAGCTTGACCAAAGGAACATTTCTGTAAAGTTTGGTTGAATTCTGTCAAGCTGTATAGGAGGAGATGTTGTTTGAAGCAATTGTTAACAACGACGGACGACGCACGAGGAAGGACGCCATCCCAATAGCTCACCTTGAGCCTTAAACAGAATGGGAAATCAAAGATTAAGAAGCTCAACTCCTGTAAACTAATAACACACTTTTAACAGAAAACCATAACACTGACCCTAGGAGTCAAGGTTAAAGTCACCAAACCTTGATACATTGTTGTCATTGAGCCGCATGAGCTTCTGAAGTTTCATTACTATTGGTGCAGTTTGCTCAGCACAGACTTTTACTTTAATGTTGACCCTAGAGGTCAAGGTCAAAGGTATTGGTCACCAAACTGCAATGCATTATAGTCTACCCATTGAGGCGCATCAGCATATGAAGTTTCGTGACCGTAGTTGCAAATTTGTTACACGGCATTTTGGCAGGGTGTATGGCCTTGTATGACCGTTTTGGATTCTTTATTTCGCGTTCAGGAAATTCGGAATCCAAAACCGTCATACAAGCCAATTCACCCTGCCTAAATTATTTTATACCGTGTAACTTATAATATCAATCTTAAAATAGATCGCATAGAAAATACAATAAATAATGTTTTATTTACCTCTTTACGGCCTATAAACGCATTAGCTTGGTTTAGGAAAACAAAACTTCCAACACAAAATGCAAGTTCTTCATACATCATATGACTCATGCCAGGTACCAACTCGATGAGGGAACCAGCTATATGGTTACCCTTGCAAGCTTCGTACCTGGATGTATATAGTGTACCATTGCAGTAACAAGCATTCCGTGTTACTTTCAACATGCTTTATACAACCACCTGTCTATAGAACAGAAAACAGGTTATGTCAGTTAAAAAGTAAACAAATATTCACCTTAACATTGGTTGTGTCCAAGTCCAGACTGGCTTTTATCTGCAACAAAAAGGATGTATTTCAGTTTATCCTTTAACCCTGCACATATATTTTCATATTTTAAAGATAAATTACCACTTTAGGCAGGTTTAAAGTAAAGCAGAACGCGCCTTAAGGTGCAATATACTGCATTCTGCTTTACTTTCAGCCTGCTTTAAGCTACCATTTGATGAAATATAGAATTTATATCTTCAGATTCATAGTCATGACTACATATTTAAACTAGACCTATCACAAATGGTGATTCATACCCCCAGTGGGGTCTTGTCACAAGAGATAAATGTATCTGGATAAAGTTGATGTGTGCTCCCTAACTTAGAAAATAATAACAAAGGGCAACAACTCAAAAAATGGATAAAAATATAACAACAAAGGGAAATAACTCCAAAAATATGGATGACAGAGTACAGGTTCTTAAGCATTGCACTCCTGGTAAATGAGATCTATCTGTATATGAAGTTTGAAGTCAATAGCTCTTATACTTTGGAAGTTATGTTCTGGACAAGACTAAATTGGATAAAAAATATATCAACAAAGGGCAATAACTCCAAAAATACTGATGATAGAGTTATGGTTCTTGTGCACTGCACTCCTTGTCAATAAGATCTATCTGTATATGAAGTTTGGGGTCAATAGCTTCTATACTTTGGAAGTTATGCTCCGGACAAGCCTAAATTGGGTAAAACTATAACAACAAAGGGCAATAACACCAAAAATACTGATGATAGAGTTATTGTTCTTGTGCACTGCACTCCTAGTAAATAAGATCTATCTGTATATGAAGTTTAAAGTCAATAGCTCTTATACTTTTGAAGTTATGCTCCGGACAAGCCTAAATTGGATTAAAATATGACAACAAAGGGCAATAACTCCAAATATACTGATGACAGAGTAACGGTTCTTGCCTACCGCACTCCTAGTTAATGAGATCTATCTGTATATGAAGTTTGAAGTCAATAGCTTTTATACTTTAGAAGTTATGCTCCGGACAAGCCTAAAGTGTGTAAAAATATAACAACAAAGGACAATAACTCCAAAAAGACTGATGACAGAGTAACGGTTCTTGCGCAATGCACTCTAAGTCAATGAGATCTATATGTATATGAAGTTAAAAGTCAATAGCTCTTATACTTTTGAAGTAATGCTCCGGACAAGCCTAAATTGGGTAAAAATATAACAAAGGGCAATAACTCCAAAAATACCGATGACAGAGTAACGGGTCTTGCAGACTGCACTCCTAGTCAATGAGATCTATCGGTATATGAAGTTTGAAGTCAATAGCTCTTATACTTTAAAAGTAATGCTCCGGAAAAGCCTAAATAGGGTAAAAATGTAACAACAAAGGGCAATAACTCCAAAAATACTGATGTCAGGTTAACGATTCTTGCGCACTGCACTCCTAATTAATTAGATCTATCTGTATATGAAGTTTGAAGTCAATAGCTATTATACTTTGGAAGTTATGTTCCTGACAAGCCTAAATTTGATAAAAATAACAAAGGGCAATAACTCCAAAAATACTGACGTCAGAGTAATGGTTCTTGCGCACTGCACTCCTGGTCAATAAGATCTATCTGTATATGAGGTTTGAAGTCAATAGCTGTTATACTTTAGAAGTTATGCTCCGGACAAGCTGGACGAGCGGACGGACGGAACTTTAGATCTAGAACTAGATCTCTTGATTTTGTTTTTAAAATGGCCCTTTCGCTGCATTGTTTGACCAGGGAAACCTACTCAAATACCAGAAATGTGTACGGGTCCGAGTGCATTTAACTGCGATTTTTGGTCATATCTAGAGATAGCCTGTCAACCTCATCATAGTATAAATAAGGCATGGTTTGTAATAAGTTCTTCTCAAATCTATATTTAACTGTTTTATGACAAAAAGTGATGTTGCTAATTCAGTTAACAGCAAACAAACCCGACTGTAATACGCTAGGATTTGCCCGTAGCTGATGCTTAAGCCACGATCTCACTGTCCAGGTTTGGGTCCCCGTGAGTCCCAGTTTAGCAAACCGGCAGTCACCTGGAGTACAACCTTGGCGGCGCCGGGGGCGACCAGCTCGATCCTGGATCGACCAGCTTCCACCGGCTAACTTCCCCGGATGCTTTAAAATGTTTAATACAACCGGGGGTCACCGGGACAGAAACCAGAACCGGCTTCATCCAGGGTCAGGGAATGCCAGAGCAACGCCGGATCTTTACCAGCACATCCGGGCCTCTACCCTGAACAACCGGGGTGTATATAATATGCGAGCATAAATTTGATTTTTTTTTAAAAATGCAGATTACTACATTTTATTTTTCGCGTTTCTGTTTCGTCTGTGTTTAAATAGGAAATAATATCGTCCTCTCTATTGTATAGGGTAAATCTAATATTTAAAAACGAAAGTCTTTCTCTATAAATAAACGGCTTCAGGCTCATAAAGTCAGTGTAACAAACAGTATGTAACCAGATCAGACGCCGGGCAAACAGTTTGAAACTCATATTAAAATGAAGTTTGAACAGTCTACAACATTATTATGTTCTATTTGATTGCATTTCCTTTGTATTTTATCTCATATACCCCGAGAGACAAAAGAGAATTGATACTAATTCACGTCTGCCCCGGTTTATGTCCTTTCCGGCGAACACCGGCACGTCACCGGTGAACAACCGGGGTTGATCGGGACGACACCAGTGGTCATCCAGATACCACCGGCGATGGCCGGGGTTACATCGTGTTATTATTATACCGGGGTTAACCGGGAACAGACCGGCCCTGCACCGTAACTACGCCGGGCCAAACTGGGAACTCACCAGGAAGGTCCGGCTTCATAACCGGTGCTCCACCAGGGGAGACACCGGGAATGTGAGATCGGAATTTATTTTTTCATAAAAACCGCCCCGGCTCATCCAAGTCCACCGGCTATCTCAACCGGGAGGTACCGGGGCCAGCACCGGGACATTGAGATCGGGGCTTTAGCCAGGGCATTGCATTCACCGAGTGCTTAGGCGGTCCCTTATCTGTTACGTTACTGTAATACCGAGAATCAAGTGAGTTAAGCTAATTTTCTTGACTCTATAAATTTCAGCCAATTATTCAGACATGACTATATTCTAAAGGTAGTGACTGGGGGTACGTGACCGTACCTCTAATACTTGAAATTAGCGAAACGGTCACATACTCCTAGCGAGTCCTGTGAGGGTAGGCTAGGGGTCCGTGAGAATATATTTTGTATCTAGTAACAGAGTACAGGACCCCTTACTGGAGGTCACAGGTTGAGCAGAGGTCTGTATCACTGACGTACTGTAGTATCAGCGATTTCGGGATACAAACGGCAGACATGTAACCATTTAAAATCACTAAAAAGTTCGCTTACGTTTTTTTGTTTCGTAGTCACAGTCACTTTCGGTTTTCGTTTTGAATGCCGTTGTCTCCAACAGCTTTAGTTTTACTGTCTTTTCTTACAAGAAACGTTTTCATCCTCTTAGCTGTCAATCGTGTTATAAACAAATGTGAAATCGTAAGTGACATTATTTTAAGATAAGGGCTACAAAACGGACACCGACACAGTGGTTTCAAAACAATACCGGACCTAACTACAGACGGTTTCACTTGTGTTGAAGCATCATATGATTAAAATTATAACATCTTCTTTTTTATTTCACAGTGGTTCTCACTGTTAATGGGAATTTTTCGCCGGCTTAAATCAAGTTTAGAAAAACCCAAATAGTTATTCATCAGCTTATTTAGTGAACACATTCGCCTTATTCAAACATAAACGTCAGAAGTCGCAGATTATCTCCATTTCTTTGAATTTATAGCTATTTTGGTCAGATTTGAAGGCACATTTAGGCTTCCAAATATAATATTATCCCGAATCCGTGCTTGTCCGCGGACAATTAAAATGCAAAAATCAATTAAATTTTTGTGCGGGCCAAAAAATGTACGAGACGAACGTGGGATTTCCGCACCCCTGTCGATATATTGATCGATGAACAGTTATTGGCGAGCCGATACATCAATAACGTTCCTATCAATGACAGCTCTAGTTAATTTCAGTTAGAAAACTAATTTTTCTTCACATTCCTTCAATGTATTTGCCTTTTTGAATTTAAAATGATAATCTTTATAATATTTTTCGCTGAGGGCTCCGTTGAAACGAATGAAGAGGATACTCTCATTGCTGTTATGAAAACAAGTTTGGTGGCGAATATTTGTTGAAGTTTCTTTGGTTTTTTCCATTGAATATCCATAAGATATGGTAGAAATGAGAGAGTATTAATATTAGCATAAATCAAAATTTACAAATGTATCTGCAGTCAAAATAGTGTGTTGTTGTTGCCCTAGCCAACCCTCACTAGGGTGACCGTACCACTTATTTCAAAGATTAGAGGCACGGCCACATACCCCTTGTCACTTCCTATTCTAAATCATGAATAATAAGCCTAAGGAATTACAAAGATGATTATCATTATGTGAGTGTTCCACATACGACAGTGTCTCAGCAATGCAATCCTCGCTTGGTTTAAGATCCCTAGAGAACAGACGAACTGACGCTAAATTGATAATGTTCTACAAAATTGTTTATCAGATCGTAGCTATTCCTATTCCGACCTACTTTGAAAAACCCAGAAGAATGACTCGTCATACACACACCTTAGCCTACAGACAGATCCACACAGTTGCCAATTATTACCAGATCTCATTTTCCCCCAAGTACCATGATCCTTTGGAACAACCTAAGTCTTAGGTTACCTTCCCTCTGAAATTGTGCTTCTGCCTACGCTTGCATCCTTCAACTTCAACCAGGCACGCCGCAGTATGCCAAATTGCCTACAACTAGTTGCAGCAAGTCTGTTTTTAATCTGATTTTAAACTCATCTGTATATTTAACACTTTTAACTGTTTTTCAGTCTTACTTTCATACTTTGACGTCTTACTCAAGTTACTGTCAATACTTTTCAAAACTCTTTTTTCTTGCACTGACTGCGCGTCTGCTAATAATACCCGTAAGGGGAGTTCAGCAGTAATCGAAGATAGATAGATAGTGTTAGCTCTATTTTTTCAGTCTCAAATATTTCAAAGAAATGTAGATCAACATTCTATATTTCAACAGGTACAATATACGTTTGTTGATTTTTACATAAAGCGGAAGAGCCTCCTACATAGGGGCCTACCTCACAGATATTCTCAAGACATCCAAGGGATCAGAGGCGACATGATAGAAGCCTACAAAATAATATCAAATAAATATGATGCTCAAGTTACCGGATTCTTGAAATTTAGGAAAGATTATACTGAGAGATCCTCAAACAGAGGAAATTCGAAGATGCTATTTACTCAAAGGCCGAAGTACGATTTGCGAAGATACAATTTCACAGTTAGAATAATAAACCTGTGGAATAGCCTACCAGATCACGTGATCTCTGCAAACACAACTAACGCGTTCAAAAATCGCCTAGATAAACATTGGTCGAACCAAGACGTATTGTATAATTTTAAAAGTGAAATAACTATAAACCGGACCGGATACAACAACAAAAATCAAGAAACAAATGAGTCTGACGAAGAGGACCTTGCAGGACCTGTGTCGGAAAACAACCATAAGTAACCATAAGTAAGTAAGACTTCAAGTGGAACTTCTCCGTCCCCCCACCCACCAGTAGTTATAAACAGTTTGACGCCCGGACAGTCCGACACGTCGATAAGTGTGCACGTCAACGGACAACATTGCAAACCAACAAAAGATAGATTGCAGAAAAATAAATTAAATCAAATAACTAGACATATGCTACATAGTGTGTGATAAAGCGTCAAAAACTTACCATTCGTTTCCCGTATATTGCCATTTTTTGGCGGTCGTTGAAGCGGAACTGCTAATTTGGAATACCTTCGAATGTTGATGTGAAATGGATGCGTCTCAGAAAGTTGTCCGAAACTTAGCGAATATGTCCACTGTAACGGTTTTAAAATAATATTATGACAAATTTATAGGCTTAAAAACTCGATTTCTTTATTTTCAGCAGAAAAGGGACAAGCATCGTCACACTACCTCAGACGGACAATTAAACAAAAGTACAACTTTGAAAGTATCAATATATAGTCAAATTCTGAAATAAATCAGGTTTTACGTTGGTCGCCTTAAACACTTATTTTAGGGACTTCAAAATATACGCGATCAAGATTTCAAGTTATTTTTTTGATTTTCTTTATCTTTTCAGACCAGAAAGGTTAATTCCATATGAGTAAGAGGACTGTTTTTAAGGTGTTTGCAAAGTTTCGACGCTCTCGCACCATTTTTTACCCCTGAAATTTAATGTCAAAATATTAAGGAGACCGCTTTTGGTCACCCTAAACTGCCGGTCGCCTTAACCCCCATTTTAAAGGATAACTGGTCACCTTAATGTCGTCATTATATTTAAACTATTTTCCTCCTTAGGGAGGCCATCCTTTTTTTTCCTCCTTAGGGAGACATTTTGTATATCCTATATTTTTCGACTTATCATCATTTAGAATCACTTTTCTTAGACACCTAATGTCTATTTATATGATTCTAAAGTCCTTTAACCCTTTACCTGATAGCAATTAGGCCATATCCGTATATGCCAGGGATGTATAGATAAGCCTTATACGGCCATCTATAGCAGTATCAGTCTGATAAGAGTACACACTCTCACCAATACACCTAATTGGAAATATTGGAAAATTAGTGTGACTTTGACACCTGTCATTGTTAAGCCCTATTAAGTGCCTTTCCGCTTCACAATAGCATAATAGTGTAAATGTAAATGTTGTAGACAATTAAATTCTCTTTCTAACGGTATTATTCTTATACAATTTGAACTATGAATAAGTAGAATGTCACTGGGTTAAAACGATACAAGTCAATATATTTCCAATATATTTTTACTTAAGATTTATGTTACTATGGTAAGTATATATACCGCATGGAGTAACGATTTACCTGCTGTCTACAACAGAATACCATAGAATAGCATTTCAAAACAACTATAATCCAGATAATACGCCGAGTAACTCGGAGTCCGATATTGATCTAAGCATTAACAGCTAAGATTCTCAGTAACTCGGAGTCTGATCTGGATCTAAAAGCAATGATATAGCTCAGATACTTAGTAACTCGGAGTCTGATTTGCATTTTATGAATTAAATATTCCTTTGGTATATATTCAGACAGTTTGGATCCCGATCACAATGTTGAGTGACTCGGCGTCACAACTGTTTGATATATATTCGAATTTTTTTTTTCAGGTAAATTCCTACGCAATCAGTTTGAATTTTGATCAGACGCCATGTAGATCGGTACTGCATCAGGATCCAAACTGTTAGAGAACATTCAATTATTTTACATTATAGTTTTACAAAAGCGATTTGGATGAAGATGAGACGCCGAGTAGCTCGCAATCTGATCAAGATCTAAACAGATTTACATTTTATGAAGAAATATTCCTTTGAAAAAAAAAAACCCGGTAAATTCAGACAGTTTGGATCCCGATCACAATGTTGAGTGACTCGGCGTCGTAACTGTTTGATATCTATTAGACATTTTTTTCACGTAAATTCCTACGCAATCAGTTTGAATTTTGATCAGACGCCGTGTAGATCGGCACTGCATCAAGGTCCAAACTGTTTGACATATTAGAACACATTCAATTATTTTTATTATAGTTTTACAAAAGCGATTTAGATGAAGATGAGACGCCGAGTAGCTCGCCATCTGATCAAGATCTAAACAGATTTACATTTTATGAAGAAATATTCCTTTGATATAAATTCAGACAGTTTGGATCCCGATCACAATTTTGAGTGACTCTGCGTCGTAACTGTTTGATATCTATTAGAATTTTTTTCTCACGTGAATTCCTACGCAATCAATTTGAATCTTGATCAGACACCGTGTAGATCGGCTCTGCATCAGGATCCAAACTGTTTGACACCTTTGCATATTTCAATTTTTACTTTATTTTTATTTTTACACACATTTCATGTAGATGAGACGCCGAGTAGCTTGGTTCTAATCAGGATCAAAAATGATTCACAGCTCAGTTTTTCGTTTCATTTTTACAGTTTGGATCAAGATGAGAATCCAAGTGGTGAGATGGGACAGTAAAAATTTGTCACAGACCTGCAGATGTGATTTGCTTGATTGGTTAATTAGTTGATTGATATTTCCGTCTACCGCCTAGGGTTATATTTATCCCCGAGCCGAAACTTTATTACCCCGCTTCCGGTGTGTCACGCAACGGTCAAGCGGCATCCCCCTGTGATATTTTTGTAGATAGCATGCATGTGGAGCGTGCTCTATGGAATTCCGCGATTCCATTGGTTAACTATATTTAGATGTTGACCTCAGGAACAGTTAGAAACTTTCTGCATATTTCATAAGTTGACATAGATCGTACTTTCCGAAAAATGACGAGTATTGCGTGCAGTATCATATGCACGTCTTACGGAGATCACCGATCAAACAATAGGTCACACCTAATGACCTAAGCCTCGTTTTATGAAATTATTTGTGTAGCAACCCTATAATTAGATTTGGGATTTCGGAAGATATTTGAACACACTTTAAATGTGTAGACACCCGGACAGTAAAATTCCAGTAGAAGAATGAGATTTTAGCCGTTAAATAGAGGACTCGCTCTAACCCGCTCTCATCAGGTAATTGATAACCCGCGGAAACCCGCGCTTATCAGGGAATAGATAAAGTCGCGCTTTTACGGGCTCATAAGGTAATAATGAAACACGCTCTGACACGCGCGCATAAGGGAAAGGGTTAACCCATATTTCTTTAAACAAAAAATATATAAAAATGTTGGTCTCCTTAATATTTTGTTAGTACGAAATAAGGATTAAGTAGACCGTTGTATATATATATAAGTATAATACCACTCTTAGGGAGACCAGTCCTTTTTTTACAGCATTATGTAGACCACTGTATATATTTTTTTTGGAAGGTAAATATGCATCAATTTTATACTAAAGGGATGTTGCTTATGTGCTTTGGGCAATTGAGGTCAAAGGTCAAGGCCACAGTCGCCTAAAAGTACGAAATAAGGATTATAAAGCATTATGTAGACCACTGTACATATTTTTATTTGGAAGATGCATTAATTTTATACTAGAGGGGTGTTGCTTATGTGCTTTGGGCAATTGAGGTCAAAGGTCAAGGCCACAGTCGCCTAAAAGTATGACATAAGGATTAAGTAGACCATTGTGTATATATATATAAGTATAAAACCACTCTTAGGGAGACCAGTCCTTTTTTTAAAGCATTATGTAGACCACTGTATATATTTTTATTTGCAAGGTAAATATGCATAAATTTTATACTAAACGGATGTTGCTTATGTGCTTTGGGCAATTGAGGTCAAAGGTCAAGGCCACAGTCACCTATAAGTACGAAATAAGGATTAAGTAGACCATTGTATATATATATAAGTATAATACCACTCTTAGGGAGACCAGTCCTTTTTATAAAGCATTATGTAGACCACTGTATATATTTTTATTTGGAAGATGCATTAATTTTATACTAAAGGGGTGTTGCTTATGTGCTGTGGGCAACTGAGGTCAGAGGTCAAGGCAACAGTCGCCTTAAAGTATGACATAAGGATTAAGTAGACATTTGTGTATATATATAAGTATAATACCACTCTTAGGGAGACCAATCCTTTTTTTAAAGCATTATGTAGACCACTGTTTATATTTTATTTGAAAGGTAAACATGCATTTTGTATTAAAGGGGTGTTGCTTATGTGCTTTGGGCACTTATTTCATAGTAACTGCTGAATCATGTCCCTTGGTACCCATGGCCAGGGCAGAGTCGTCGGTGCCGTGTTGTATTCCGATTTCAGTTGGGGGCTCCCTTGCTGAGTGGTTATAGACTGTGACTAAGTTCACTTGCCCTGGTCTGGTGCCAGCAATTATCAGAGGCCCTATGCAACAATTGCGCCAAATGCCTCAAATTCATAAAATAAAAAATCCAGAATCGCAGACGATTGGAATACATTCGCCGAGTTTTATTTTACTAACTATGACCTATACACAGTCACCTAAAAGTAGTATGTGATACTCTGCCATCCCAAGATGTACTCATTCACCAAATTTGCTATTCCTAGCTGATAAGGTACAGAAGATATGCTCCGGCCAAGTGTTTTTTACAATTGAGGTCAAAGGTCAAGGCAACAGTGGCCTAAAATTAGTATTTGACACTCCGCCATCCCAAGATGAATACACATATTAAATTTGCTATCCCTAGCTGATAAGGTACAGAAGACACTTACCAGATAAACTTTAAAAAAATAAGGCCAAAGGTCAAGGTCACAGTGAATAAAAGTAGTAAGTGACCGCCATCTCAAAATGGTATCACACACCAAAATTGCTATTCCTAGCTGATAAGGTACAGAAGATTATGCTCCGATCAAGCATTTTCTAAAATTGAGATCAAAGGTCAAGGTAATCTGAAAGTAGTATGTGACACTCTCCCATCCAAAGATATACTCACATACCAAATTTGCTACTGCTTGCTGATAAGGTACAGAAGATATGCTTAGAACAAGCTTTTTTTTAAAAATTGAGATCAAAGGTCAAGGTCACAATGGCCTTAAAGAGGTTTGCGACACCCGGTATGCAACAACCCCCATCCCAAAATGTTTCACACCCAAAATTTTCTATTCCTAGCTGATAAAGTACATAAGATAATTATGCTTAGGACAAAATTACAGTTACAATTGAGGTCAAAGGTCAAGGCTAAGGTCATCATGACCTAAAGGCAGTATGTGACCCTCTCCTATCCGATGATATACTCACATACCAAATTTTGTGTTACATAGTACTAGCTGATGTGGTAAAGGAAATATATATTCCGGACAAAATGAGGCATTATGTACAAACACACGCTCATACAAACATGTACGGGCAGATCCTTATTTACCCTCTCGACAAGTTGCAGGAGTGTAACATAATCATTTAAAATTAAAATGACCCCTTATTACCTGACAGTCGACTGTAAAGGGATACATTTGTCCCATTAAAGGTCTATAGCACCAAACTTGGACAAGTTTACTAGGGGCCGGTACTGTAAAGCATCTTTTCATACCCCCAGGACACCTTTCAGGCAATAAACAGAGGGCCATGGTCCTTTGTATCCACGAGGCCCCCTGCTATTTATTGTACTGATTTCATGACCAACAGACATAGGACAATGGCACTGACAGATGCACGGACGGACATGATGACTCCAGTATACCCCCCAAATTTTGTTTGTTGGGATATAAATATGGAAAAGGAGAATAACTTTTACAGAAATGATGCAAGAAATATGAACCATGTACAAAACACTTCCACTCATCAAGTTCTTTCCATTAATGAAATATTATTCTCAAAAGAGTTGGTATAACTGAAGTTGAAACACTGCTGTGGCATTTTTCTATAGAACAGTACTCCAATTCCATTTATATACTGCACACTTTGTGAGTGGGTGGTGATTTGCAACCCATGCAATAACTGATGGAAAACCGTACAGTTAACTAGTTAACCCCACAGTAATGGGGGACATCTAGTTAACCACCCAGTCATGTCAGACATCCAGTTTATCATACATCTGCACAATATTTATGGTTGCAAAACAGCAGAGAATATGTTTTGTAAGCAGTTCAGTTCCAGATCATACGCCAGGTAAATTATGAGGTGTAAGATAAGGATCCAAATTGTTTTCTCAATAAACAGCTCAATGCTAAAATATTTTTTCTTTTGCAAAACGTTTCGATCCAGATCAGAAGCTAGATAAAATACATGACATCTGATCAGGCTCCAAACTGTTTGCCACTCATATAAAATGAATGCTTCAAAATGAAAAGTTGCCATTTTCTAATTTTTATTGCATTCAAGCTCATACCAGCTTAACAGTGAAACTTCTTTAAAATGATAACTAAAATATCTTTTTTTAGGATTTAAACAGTAGGCTGCTAAATTCAAGATAAAGCAATATAAAAAGCTCTCATAGGATGTTTGTATTGCTTTTCTCCTGCATTAAGCTATGTTGTCAAGTAGACTTATTTGATGTCTGGTTTTAATAGGTATCACTGTTTACTACAGGTAAAGGAACGGAAACAGGAAACTGGACAGTAAAATATTAGCTTTATTATTTTAACAGATAACAGCATCGAAAGCGACTCTATCTTAAAACATGGAATACCGGTAGTTCATTTTGAGTTGCCGAAAATGAAAGTGCTCCCTGAGAAATTTACGGTACCGCCACTTAATGTAATATGGGCAAGCGGGTTCCTAGAGATACTATTGCAAAGCCCATTTTGCTTGTTCCCATAATCATGGTCTCTAGGCTAGGCATGGTAGCATCTGACCTACAAGTAACCTGTGCAGGCTAGTGATTTTCAGAAACTTTCTTTCGTTTTGGAGAATTATGATCCAGTACACTAGACACAGTTTTACACATCATGACATGTAGTCTGAACAGCGTTAATATTGTCGCACAGCTGTCCTATCCTTTATTTCTTGCTTGTCAATGCCCGAATTAATACAGACCAGTTGCCAATGTTCTTTTACCACTATGGTTTTTAAAATTCCCTTTCAGGCCACTTTTTTTTTACAAATATCTTAAATGAAGTTTGCGAGTTTATTGATTCCTATCTACTGTAGGACTTCAATGTAGTTCCTGGAATTGGCCATCTATAACAGTCACCAGAGTTTCCAAGGACTTCTAGATATTTCTGGAAGAAAGTTGCCAAGCATCGGGGACCTGAAAATACAATTTTGAAAAAAAATGTCAGAAATAGCAGAGGTATCGCATGAAGAAGAAAACTATGAAATCAAAACGTTGAATCGTCATTTTGACTTTTCCTTGAAATGATTAATTAATGTGGTGTGCCAATTTCAGTGCTGCTGTAACAAACCAGGCCTTAAGCCATTATTTACCCAATTCACTATTATGACGTACGCTATGTAAAACTTGACCTAAAGTGACCAATATTATTACCTGACATGACCCAGATTTTAATTTGGTCTAGATTTAAATACATGTAAGACCAAGATTTTGAGCACATTTCGTGAAAATACAATGAAATTTGTAGCATCTAGAATGTTTACAAGATTTTTCTATAACTTTATCTAGTGACCTAGTTTTTGACAGGACATGATCCACATTTAAAACTTTACCTAGATTTTATGTAGGAAAACATTCATACTAGGTTTCAGTTAGATCTAATGAGATTTGTAGCCTCAAGAGGGTTCACACTGTTTTTCTTTGATTTGATCTATATTAACCTAGATCTTGACCCAACATAAACCAAATTCAAACCTGACCTAGATATCAACAAGGCAAACATTTTCAGCAAGTTTAAAAACAAGAGGGCCTGGAAGGCCCTGATATCGCTCACCTCTATTACTGAAGCCTGATAGCTTTACCTTTCTGTTTCACTCGTTTTAATCTAAATCCAATCAAACGTGTAGTATAGCATGTAAACAATTTTGGAATACAACCTCATAATTCTAGTATAGTAGAGTACATCAAGGGCAGAAAACTAGAGCCTAAACAATACTGAAATGAAGCCTTTTCTGGCATTTCAAAGTATATCAAGGGCAGATAACTATTGCCACAATTATTAGATTTCAACAATAATTGCACTACTTTGAGAACTTATAACTGTAAACTTTGTGTGCAAATATAATCAAAATCCATTGAAAACTGTAGTTGCAAGAGTGTAAACCCTGTAAGATAATTATGACATTTTCAGCCATTTAAGGGCAGATAACTCTTGACCTATTAGTTTGATTTCAAGCATAATGACACTTATTACAACTCTTATGGTAATATACAATCTGAGCAAGATTGAAAACGATTGGATAAAGATTGTGGCGGCTAGAGTATAAACACCGTTAAATATGGCATTTTCAGCAATGCAAAGGTAGATAACTCTTGACCTATGCATGTGATTACAACTATAATCAAACTCATTTGAACTCTTGTGGTCATATACAATCTGAGCAAGTTTGAGAAAGATTGTATAACAAGAGCCCCATGGGGCATATTTCGCTCACCTGAGAATAAATGACAAAATGGAGATATAATAATATTCATGTCCAAGAAGGGGTCATTTTTTACCCCATGGGCATAATTTGAACAATTTTGTAAGAGGACCTGTAGATGATGCTATGTGCCAAATATCTAAGATCAGGGTAGTAGGGTTTTAGACAAGAAGATTTCTGTAGGTTTCCATTGAAAAAAAATCTATTTTTAGCTCCTTTGACCTACATATGCAACAGACTGAAACCGGTTGAACAAAATAGGTAAAAGATATCTAGAAGTTTCACCATGCCAAATATCAGTGCTCTGGCCATATCAGTTTCAGAGAAGAAGATGTTTGAAAATTTCACTATATAACTCCATGTAAAACTGTGACCCCCAGGGCGGGGCAAATTTTGACCCCAGGGGCATAATTTGAACAAACTTGATAGAGGACCTGTAGGCGATGCTATGTGCCAAATATCTAAGCTCTGGCCCTTGTAGTTTCAGAGTAGAAATTTTTTTAAGGTTTCATAGAAAAATAATCTATTTTTAGCTCCTGTGACCTAGTTATGCAACCGACCAGAACCATTTGAACAATTTTGGTATAGGACATCTAGAAGTGTAACCATACCAAATATCAAGGCTCTAGCCGTATTAGTTTCAGAGAAGAAGACATTTGAAAATTTCACTATATAACTCTGTGTAAAACTGTGACCCCCGGGGCGGGGCCAATTTTGACCCCAGGGGCATAATTTGAACAAACTTGATAGAGGACCTGTAGATGATGCTGTTTGCCAAATATCTAAGCTCTGACCCTTGCAGTTTTTGACAAGAAGATTTTTTAAGATTTCCTTATTTTTTCACTTTGGTTGCCATGGCAACCAGAGTTCTGCATTGTTTTTAATTCTTTGACCAAATTTGAAAGAGCTTGACCCAAGGAACATTTCTGTAAAGTTTGGTTTAATTCTGTCAAGCGGTATAGGAGGAGATGTCATTTGAAGCAATTGTTAACGACGACGGACGACGACGGACCATCCCAATAGTTCACCTTGAGCCTTTGGCTCAGTCGAGCTAAAAAGTGTGGCCTCTAGAGTGTAAACACCCTTAAATAAGGCATTTTTAGCAATTCAAAGGTAGATAACTCTCGACTTATTAGTCTGATTTCAACCATAATCAATCTCATTTGAACTCCTATAGTCATATTGAATCTGAGTAAGTTTGAGATAGATTGGATAACAATTGTGGCCTCTAGAGGGTAAACACTGTTAAATATGGCATTTTAAACAATTCAAAGGTAGATAACTCTTGACCAATTGGTCGGATTTCAACTATAATCAAACTCATCTGAACTCTTATGGTAATATACAATCTGAGCAGGTTTTAGAAAGATTGGATAAAAATTGTGGCCTCTAGAGTGTAAACATTGATAAATATAGCATTTTCAGCAATTCAAAGGTAGATAACTCTTGTCCTATTAGTCAGATTTCAACCATAATCAAACTCATTCGAACTCTTATGTTAATATACAATCTGAGCAAGTTTTAGAAAGATTGGATAAAAATTGTGGCCTCTAGAGTGTAAACATTGTTAAATATAGCATTTTCAGCAATTCAAAGGTAGATAACTCTTGACCTATTAGTCAGATTTCAACCATAATCGATCTCATCCGAACTCCTATAGTAATATACAATCTGAGCAAGTTACAGAAAATTTGGATTAAAATTGTGGCCTTCAGAGAATAAACACTAAAATTGTTGACGACGAACGACGGACATTCAAGGATTGCAAAAGCTCACCCTGAGCTAGCTCAGGTGAGCTTAAAATCCAATGAGATTTGTAGCATCAAGAGTGTTAAAATTGGACTTAGTGACCTAGTTTTTGACCTGACATAGCCCATATTCATGACCTGGATATCAAACTTTTTGGCCATGATGCATTAACACATTTAACCCTAGCGACGATTATACTCAAACTGTGTACCTGTGAGGATTACTTTTGTCCCATGCAAACAGTGTAGACCCTGACCTGAGGGCTCCTTAAGGAGCCCTCGGATCAGGGTCTAAACTGTTTGTCATTTTGAAATATATGGTTAAAATCCCCACTAATAAGACATTAATGTTCTAAATATATTTTGAAATTGGAATTGTCCATTAAAGACATCTCCTGACGACCTTTCGATCATAACGCCTTGCCAGGCAATTTCCTTGCAAAAAGCATTAATCTTATGGACATGTGAGTAACAAAGAACCATTGAAGCTTCTTGTGTAAGACCTAACCTTTATACTTGATAGTTTGGTAAGAAATAACCATTTAAAATCACTAAAGCATGAGTATAATCTGGGCCTCACCAGGTAAATTGAGATTGGTATAGCATGCGATGCATGCTTTGACAGTTAAAATTCACACCTATCGAGACAATGGGGAGGTAGTCCATCAATGGACTGAGGAAGTCTTTAAAAGTTGCATGAGTGAATGAGTTAAAATGCATGATTTGACCTAGTGACCTAGTTTTTGACCTAACATGGCTCATATTCACACTTGACCTAGATATTAATCATTAATGAGGCAAACATTTTGACCAAGTCTTATGATGATATAATAATATTTGTAGCCTCTAGTGTGTATGATTTGACCTAGTGACCTAGTATTTGACTCAACATGATCACATTCAAATTTGCGAAGATGACATGAAGACAAACATTTTCAATCAGTTTTTATGAAGATTGGGTGAATATGTAGCCGCTAGAGTGTTAAGTTAACGAACCAATAAACAGACAGACATACAATGGATATCCATTGATCCTGATACCAATAGCTCGCCATGACACTCTGTATAAATAGATAGAGAGAGAAAAAGAGAGAGAGAGAAAGGTACCCTTAAGATGTATTCTCACACATTAACTCTTTCCTCCCTGAAACTTTAAATGGACAATTCCGGTTTCCATTTTAGTCTAGTCTATTTCAGACTTTTATGGGTAGTTTTTGGCAATGTTTGGCATTATGAGAAACAGTGATGACCCTGATAAGAGGGCTCCTTTCGGAGCCCTCTGACCTGAGTCTTCACTGTTTGCACAGAACAAGTGTACTATTCTCACGTACACTGTTCGAAAAGGACGCCTATATGCGGGACTAGGGTTCAAAGGGTTAACTTTGACATTCCTATCAGAAATAATGTAGGGGATATGCTCCAGACACATACCGATGAACTGACTGTTTGATTAGTATTTGACATTACAACTTGCTTTGGGGCATAAAATATGTAGCATGCAAAATCTTAATTTCAGCTGGGGTAGAGGGGGTAATAATACCTTTCTTTGAACTCCAATGTGACAGCTGCCTTGTCTGGGTACTGTATATTGAATTCATGAACAGCAAGGAAACAGATAGGATTTGAATATCAACTATCAGAGCAACGTCTCTAGCAGCCGGATGGGTTTCTCTGCTGGAAATAAACAATAAGACACTATTTTCCACATAACCAATTCCTTTCCATTATTTCAACTGTAAAGATGTTTGTGAATATTTTCTGCTAGCATAGATATAGTCAACTGAAAACATCCGAATGTTGGGTAATTAACCAGAAGCCAAAAATTATTATAAATTATGCCAAGGGGCAGGAATGTGATATTTAAGCCGTGTCTAACTGTTATAGCAGCCTGATGCAGGGCAAAAGTGGTGCAGATGGTTAAGGCGTCTTCTACACTGTATTGTTATGCCCGACATTAAGCGTATACCTATATATATAGCTAAAAATCACTGTGTCTCGTTTGGTGGTCGCTTGACCCGGTTCTAATTGCATTTCTCCTTTTTTGTTACAGTGATGTACATATAATTTCTGTTTTTTGTTTTGTGTGTTTTTGTTCTCTTGAACGATCCAATATTAGACCTGTCAATATACTTTGCAAACAGTGCAGAGTCTGATATTGAAAGGAACCAGAATGATGACAGAATGATAGAAAGAGGTAACACTATATGCCCCACCCATCACTACAGTCTAGTTTAATTTATCCTGATACGGTAGGGGTTACATGTACATTGGCCAGGAGGTAGTAGTCCAAGTTAAAATAACTCAGCTTTGGTAAGTACTACACAAGGCTGAAGTAGACCATTATATATACAATAAGGATAAAACCACCTTAAGGTAGACCCATCCTTTTTCTACAATTTTATGTAGACCACCGTATATATATATATGTATAATGAAAATTCTAATTAATTTTACTACAAGGATTTCCTCCACTTATAATTAGCTGCACTTTTAAGTAGAATTAGAGCTCAGTTGTCACAACAAACAAGCTGAAAGGATTACTGAAAATGTCAATCATCCATTGCCAACTGTCACAAAAAACAAGCCAGGAGGAAAATTGACAATGTAAATCATCCAACGCCTATTGCAAGATCAAGAACTATTTGGAAACATTATTCCCCTGCTGTGACCATGACCTCTAAATGACCTTGAAATAACCTTTAGCTCAAGGGCTTCTAGAGTGGCGTACACATGTGAAATATAAAGTATATGCTACATGTAACTCCAAAGCTATGACCAAGGTTAAATTTGGCCTAGTTGACCACTAAAAGACATTGACCTTTGTCTGACATGACTCAGGCTGTACTGAACTCAAGTGATTCTAAAGCTAAATACACACCATGGCAAATATGAAATCTATGTCATACATACTTTTAAAGTTATGGCCAAGGTTTAATTTAGCCTCTTTGACCTCTAAATGACAGAACTTTGGCGAACATTGTGGTTTCATCCAGTGCAACCATGGTTTTTTCATCCCCCCTTGAATAAAATAAATATTCAAATTATTCCTTAAAAGAAAGGTGTTGAAATTCAACCAGCTGAGTACAGGTATGGGCATTTCTTAACTTTCAAGGCAAGAAATAAACTGAAATAACCGTAGATATTTTTCTCTTAACACCAAGTGAGCCTACTAACCAGCTTAGTAAACAATTTAAAAAGGCATTGCTGGTTTTTCTCTGTGTCCAGCTAGTTAAAAGTTGATGGCATTCCTCATATCAGTACAGTTACTAAGAACTACAAAACCAGCTCAAAGATTACCCTATTTGAAATATTAAAGTGCATGGAATGGGATTCATATGGCGATAAAAGGGCTATGTGATCTACATCTATTGACTTTAATGTCTCGGTTACAAAGGCACTTTGAACTTTTCGAAGCCTAATTATTAAAACAAACATGTAACGAAAGCTGTATCTTATTTTTCTCCAAGAGCTTTTACTAATTCATACCGTATTCAAGCCCCTTTCTCATTCTGGTTTGACGGCTACCATCAGAACAATTGTCAGCGAGATTAACTGAAGTTAAGGGAGATAACTACCATAAACATGAGGGCCTGAAGGCCCTGATATCGCTCAACAGTTGTACTGAAGCCTGATAGCTTTACCTTTCTGTTTCATCCGTTTTAATCTAAATCCATTCAAATTTGTAGTATAGCATGTAAACAATTTTGGAATACAACCTCATAATTCTAGTATAGTAGAGTACATCAAGGGCAGAAAACTAGAGCCTAACCAAGGTCACAGATTATTCGAGTTTTCACTATATAGCCATATAAGGAAAATCTGCCCCACCCACTGGCGGCCATGCTTTTTAAGATAGGAACATTATTTTAAGAAATCTTATAGAGGCGGGTCACCAATGGCACATTTGGGTAAATTATTTTCAATTCGGACCAGTAGTTTTGGACAAGAAGATTTTTAAAGTTTTTTCAATTGGTTGCCATGGCAACCACAATTTCGATTGGATGACCTATATTTCAAGAAATCTGAGAGAGTACTCTACAAGGAACAATCCTGTGAAGTTTTAATGAAATTGACACAGTAGTTTCCAAGAAGAAGATCTTTAAAGAAAAAGTTGACGACACACGACGGACACAGGGCGATCACAATAGCTCACCTTGGCACTCCGTGCCAGGTGAGCTAAAAACAACAACAAATTTAATAAAGTTGTCGAGTGAGTATGTTCTGTGTTTATTAGTTCAGTTTGAAACCATCATCAGTCAAGAACTTTCTTTTAACTTGGCATGTACTCAACAAGGTTAAGCTGATTTAACTGACGGCAGATTTATCGCTTCACTGAGCATTCTCTAAATTTAACAGGCTACTTTAATTGAAAGCTAACCACTTTTGAACTCATGTATTACAGTAATACAGTTTAACTTGAAATTTACCTAGCAGCTACCATTTTAGATTTTTGTAACTTTTAGTGGTTTGTCGTGCAACATAACTTGTTAAGCTTGTAACTAAAATTGAATATTCAACTAGCAACTTAGGCCCTATTTGCTACTAAAACATTGTGATAACTTTGTAAACAGAACTCTACATCTAATCAGGAATTCAGCATCCAATCTGTTTTTATACATGTTTTCAAACATGCAGATTGTAATACATTCGTAGAAGAAAATATAACTTGTACAGATGAAGTGGATAAAAAGTCAAAAACAAAGTGTTTGATACAGGCTAAATCAAAATGACTTTCCATTATCCTAAGTTAAATATGAAAGCAGCAGTTCTACTTGAAATGTAATATAGTCTGCACAGTACTTACACATTTGAATCTCTTGGTGACTCCTTTGCTTGAAACCCAACATTCGAGTCTCCTGGTCACTCCTGTGCTTGCAAACCCACATTTGAGCCTCCTGGTGATTGGTGAATCCTCAGTCTGGTTGTGACTGATCAAGTTGTGAGGGGACTGTAAAAATTTAAATAACACCCAAATGTATGTTTAAATCGCGCAATTTCTTATATAAGAACATTTTCTATGTATTAAAACTGAGCGAAATCCGTTGTCAGGTGCCTAAAACATGCCCCCCTTCTTTAAGAACCATACATAAATGTGCCGATTTCTTATCGAGATGGTTGGAAAAATAAGCTTTTTGTTTACATAACAAATCTTCGTGTCGGCTTCCGAGAGTTTCCGCAAGGTCGAATAAGTCTCACGAGATCGATCCGATTTTCCTGACTTGTCTGGGTTATTTTAATAACAGACTAGTTCATAACCATTAGAGGTAACGGTGGAGAAAACGTTATTCTTTCCCGTTTAAACGCAAACGAAACGCAAACGCATCGCAATAATACACATAAATGGACAACCTTTAGACAATTCTGACCATTCATGTTAGTCTGAGTGGCAAACAGTTTGGTGCCTGATCAGAAGCCGGGTTACCCGGCTTCTGATCTGCTCCAAACTGTTTGCAATTGAAATCATGGTTTTAGCGTTAACGCGTTTATTGGGAAAGATTAACATTTTCTCCACTGTAAGCAAGGTAACATCTACTTCATCATCGTACACTTTCCTACTTGAGATAAGTATGGTTCCCGTGCAGCAAGAGACCGCTGCGCTAACTTTACTGATATTTTATTCTCTCCCAATAAACGCATTTGTGTACAAAACTATTATTTCCATTGCAAACACATTGGAACCAGGTCAGACGCCGAGTAACCCGGCATTTGATCAGGCTCCAAGCTATTTGCTACTCAGATTAAACAAGAGCCCCATGGGGCATATTTCGCTCACCTGAGAATCACTGACAAAATGGAGATAATGACTTATGTCCAGGATGGGGTCATTTTTTATCCAAGGGGCATACTTTGAACAATCTTGATAGAGGCCCTGTAGATGATGCTATGTGCCAAATATCTAAGATCAGGGTACTAGGGTTTTAGACAAAAAGATTTTTTTAAGTTTCCATTGTTTTTGTTTTTTTAGCTCCTGTGACCTACTTATGCAACAGACTGGAACCATTTGAACAAAATACGTAAAGGACATCTAGAAGTGTCACCATGATGAATATTAAAGATCTGGTCGTTATTGGTTTCAGAGAAGAAAACGTTTGAAAATTTCACAAAATAACTCTATGTAAAACTGTGACCCCTGGGGCGGGGCCAATTTTGACCCTAGGGACATAATTTAAACAAACTTGATAGAGGACCTGTAGATGATGCTATGTGCCAAATATCTAAGCTCTGGTCCTTGTAGTTTCAGACAATAAGATTTTTTAAGTTTTCATTAAAAAAATCTATTTTTAGCTCCTGTGACCTACTTATGCAACCGACCGGAACCATTTGAAGAAAATTTGTAAAGGACATCTAGAAGTGTCACCATGATAAATATCAAAGCTCTGGCCATATTAGTTTCAGAGAAGAAGACGTTTGAAAATTTCACTATATAACTCTATGTAAAACTGTGACCCCCGGGGCGGGGCCAATTTTGACCCCAGGGACATAATTTGAACAAACTTGATAGAGGACTAGTAGATGATGCTATGTGCAAAATATCTAAGCTCTGGCCTATGTAGTTTCAGACAAGAAGATTTTTAAAGTTTTCATTGAAAAAATCTATTTTTAGCTCCTGTGACCTACTTATGCAACCGACCGGTACCATTTGAACAAAATATGTAAAGGACATCTAGAAGTGTCACCATGCCGAGTATCAATGCTCTAGCCATATTAGTTTCAGAGAAGAAGACGTTTGAAAAGTTCACTATATAACTCTATGTAAAACTGTGACCCCCGGGGCGGGGTCAATTTTGACCCTAGGGACATAATTTGAACAAACTCGATAGAGGACCTATAGATGATGCTGTGTGCCATATATCTAAGCTCTGGCTCTTGCAGTTTTTAACAAGAAATTTTTTAAAGATTTCCTTATTTTTTCACTTTGGTTGCCATGGCAACCAGAGTTCTGCATTGTTTTTAATTCTTTAAACAATTTGAAAGAGCTTGACCCAAGGAACATTTCTGTAAAGTTTGGTTGAAATCTGTCAAGCGGTATATGAGGAGATGTCATTTGAAGCAATTGTTAACGACGACGACGGACGCCGGGCACAGGGCCATCCCAATAGCTCACCTTGAGCCTATGGCTCAGGTGAGCTAAAAATAATAGTTAAAACTTCTAAAAGTAAATTTCCACAGTTATGTGCATTGCGTTTGCGTTTAAACGGAAAAGAAAAATGTATCCTCTACTGTATACTGCGCACAATAAATACAGCTATCAATGTTTCTTGCTGGATGTAGGGAATACTCATCCCTTTTAAAGTTTTAGAATGTTCCAATCTAAAAATAACTATATGTCAAGTCAGAAGAAAACAACAGACGTGAATAATGAGCTATGAAAACATCTTTACCGGGCGCAAGCCGAATGAACTCGGAAAATCTCCATCGTTGATCGGATGTCAACAAACCGATTTAAAAGTCGACTTTTTTCCACCAAAGTCATGTGTTTGTCAGATTTATTTCCTCCATAATCATCGCGGATTACTTCTTTTTATATGTTTAGATTACGTATCTGCTTGAATATTCAAGTTTAAAAAATGCGCTATTTTGGCTTACATACTGCCTTTAAGGAGGTTCAAGAGACAAACACATTGAATGAAAGATCCACGCGACCCTAAAGCGCTCACCTCGTTACCGTTTAACTTACAAACTTGACCTTGAGTAACTCTCTGATTTCTCCCTGTTTGCGTATCTTTATGATAGAGCG
Source organism: Gari tellinella (assembly GCA_922989275.2). Taxonomy (NCBI): domain Eukaryota; kingdom Metazoa; phylum Mollusca; class Bivalvia; order Cardiida; family Psammobiidae; genus Gari; species Gari tellinella. The sequence continues at coordinate 6,807,986 of OV277858.1, forward strand.
ATTTATTAACATTTTCTTACATAAATTCTAGCGTAGCTTTATGCAAACCAATAGTTGTTGTAAACTAAGCGTAAATAGTAAACCTAACATACAAAAGCTCTTTTTTGGGTTTGTAATGCAGCTATAGCGGTCACTGTTTTGCAACGATGAGAGTGATTAGGCGAAACTTTATCCACTTGATAATAATTTTGATATATAAATATTGATATTCATAATAAATTTATTTTGATTACCCTCTATTTTTGTGTATTATCAATTAAAGTGTTATGGCTCTGGAACCCTGCTTTATTATTACAGATATCAACCACTTTTTTCTTTTTGAGCTTTTAACATTCTTAACTTTGCTCATCCTCTAACCCTTATCTTTTTTCCTGATCGAGAGATTGAGAGAGAGAGATAGCGACAGAGATAGATAAGACATCGAACAAAGTGTAAATGCTATTTCTCGAGAAGGCGGGACATGTTGATAAAGATTGCAGTTAGGAGGCAGGGCATATAATGCATTTTTCGCTCGGGAATTGGCAAAATGTACATAGAAAGCCAGACATGTTCAATGAATTTATCCATCCTGGAAATATTAAATGGTAAAGTCCAGTTCTCAATTTAGTTCAGTACATATTTTACTTTTTATGGTTGTTTACATTGCAAAGTGACAAACACTGTAGATCCCGATCATAGGTTTCCTTTAGGAACCCCCTGATCTGGGTGCACACTGCATGCATTCAATTTTCACAGGTATACATTATTTACAAACAACGAGTATGCTCGTTGCTAGAGTTCAATGTGTTAACAGTATTTATAAGAAATACACGTACATATAAAAATAAATTTTAAGACACGTTTACTTAAGTATTACATTTAAACTATTGGTATAGACCGATTTTATTGACATGTCAGGGCGGAGTTTCGATGCGGACCATTGCGTTTCAACTTTGGGGTCGACAGGTCACTCTTTTATTATCGGAATTTACCGTCGACGTTTGCCGTTTTTTCTCAACATTACATATTAGTGGCATTTTGACAAAAGGAATATAATGAAATATGTGAACAGTCGTAACGCATACAACTTATGCTAGTTGACCCTTAGAATGCACCTGGTAGTGCGTGAAATCAATGTGGTGTAAGTGATAGAATAAGTAGCAAACCAATTGGTTCCATGTTAGACGCCGAGTTCCTCTGTCGCTGGTCTGGATCTAATCTGTCTGCATAAGCCAAACAGTCGTGATTCTTCGAGTCTGCATTAATTCTAGTAAAAAGATGTTTACATATGAATCAAGCAAGCATGATTTAAATATGAGAATGTTTTTTTAATTCAATAATTACACATTTAACCCTCGTGTCTACTAAAGGGGACTAAGTCTGCATGGTGTGATCACTCTCCAGAATCGTCTCTTCAAGACGATTCTAATGAGTAATGACACCACAGTATCCGGCGCATACACATGGTGTCTGCTTTAGAGGACAGCTTAGAAGATATGGCTATTGCGTGCATAATAGCGATATGAATGTGGAACATCCAAACAGTTAGGATCCTGATCAGACGAAATTTTTTCTCTGCGTCCGTGTATTATCCAGGCCTGTAACTTTTATTTCTTCCGGGGTACCTAACGCAGGATGCATAAAGGGGTGTCAAACAGTTGAAACCTGATCAGATGTTGAGTTACCAAATGATGACACATTTATTCAAGGGGGTTAATTTATTCCTTCAAGTAAATTTTATTCTAAAGTTAGGAAAGCAATCTGAATGCAATCAATTCGATTGCTGGTGCTGTTTCAATGGATCGTTGACTCTGCACGTGCCGGTATACAGTAAAACCTTTGATCGACAGTCACTCAATGATAATGTTCGTTGATCTTCAAAGACACTGTATATCTGCTTAATGCTGGGCAAAGTTTTGCAAACACTCTCCTATGAGTTTTCTACGTTACATTTGTCATGCGTTAAAGCCACGATCTCACTGTCCCGGTTTGGGTCCCCGGTGAGTCCCGGTTTAGCAAACTGGCAGTCACCGGCAGTCGCCGGGAGTACCACCTTGGCGGCGCCGGGGACGACCGGCTCGATCCGGGTTCGACCGGCTAACATCCCCGGATGCTTTAAAATGTTTACTACAACCGGGGGCCACCGGGACAGAAACGAGAACCGGCTTCATCCGGGGAATGCCGGAGCAACGCCGGGGTATGCCGGGGCAACGCCGGATCTTTACCGGCACATTTGGAGCAGCTCCGGGTCTCTACCGTGAACAGCCGGGGTGTTTGCGAGGATAAATGTTGATTTTTTTAAAAAAAAAAAAATGCAGTTTTCTACATTATGATTTTAGCGTTTGCGTTTCGTCTGTGTTTAAATAGGAAATAATATCTTCCTCTCTATTGTATAGGGAAAATCTAATAAATAAAAACACAAGTTTTTCTTTATAAATAAATGGCTAAAGTATTTATGTCCACTACAAACAGTATGTAACCAGATCAGACGCCGAGCAAACTGTTTGAAACTCATATTAAAATGAAGTTTGAACAGTCTACAACATTAGTATGTTCTATTTTATTGCATTTCGTTTGTATTTCATCTCATATACCCCGAGAGACAAAAGAGAATTTATACTAACTAACGTCCGCCCCGGTTTATGTCCATTCCGGCGAACACCGGGTAACGCCGGCACGTCACCGGTGAACAACCGGGGTTGATCGGGACGACACCGGTGGTCACCGGGATACCACCGGCGACGGCCGGGGTTACGCGGGAACAGACCAGCCCTTCACTACGCAGGGCCAAACCGGGAACTCACCGGGAAGGTTCGGGGAGATCCGGCTTCATAACCGGTGCTCCACCGGGGGAGACACCGGGAATGTGAGATCGCAATTTATTTTTTCATAAAAACGTCCCGGTTCATCCCGGTGTACCCCGGTTTACCGGCTATCTCCACCGGGACGTACCATGCCAGCACCGGGACAGTGAGATCGGGGCTTAAGCAGTACCTTTATGATAAGCATGTCAATTTATTATGCTGGTCCTTTAAATAGTCGTTTATTATAACACAGATTTTACTGTTTCAGCACATGCAGGTTAATTTATTCCTTAAAGTAAAATTTTATTTAAATTCTAAAGTTAAAAATTTTTTTAATCGTGCATTTTTATCGTGCGTGCATTAAATAAACATACACAATTTTTACTCTGATATTTAACTCTTTTTCTCCTTTTATTCAAGTTTATTTTGATAAATTATCAAAGGGGAAGGTTCACGAAAGGCCTGATATGGCCCTGTTTTTCCTAAAAAAAAAAAATATTCGAAGAGGAGTATTTTTGTGTTTATCTTATAATATAACACCTAAACTATCTATTTATACCCATATTCTTTTCATACTAATCTCTATAAGTCTCCACGATATGTTTAAACTACCCCTTATTTAGGTAAAATACGTCATTTTCGTGTGTTTTGTAATCAACTTTTCTAAAATTCATACTGGCCGCATTTTTCTCCATTGCTAAAACTTTGATGAAAGTTCGAGTATGATACAAACAACATAACAACAAAATATGGTGAATGGAGAAGAATGAGGCCCTGTCTAATTTTTAAAATTAGCTGCAGATAACACACGTTTTGCTATAAACTCATCCCTTGTGTTGAAGACGATTATCCTTCCAAAACCTTTTTTCAAAGTCTACTATAATCGTTTATTGGTCACATATTTAATAATGAATTTGCATTTCATACGCTCACCAAAACAATAGTTTAAAAAAATACAATATTACGATTTAATGCCACTTTTACTGTCACTAGTCAACACACCTAGCCATCGTCGAAATACCCCACCCACCCATTTCTTCGTTTCAGTCGTACTGAATATTGCTTTTACGTTTATCCGGGAATGGTAAACGTAAAAGATATACAAAAAATCGGAGAGTGTTTAACATTTATTGTTTATTCATTGTAATCATTTAGATTTAAAGAGGGTTTCCTTTCGTGTAGTTCAAGATCCCTTGCCGATTAATCGAAGCGTCATTAACTACGTACACGTAGCAATGTCAATCGTTCGGTCTACATTGATCTCGACAGTGTTTACATTTTTGACAGTTGTTTTAACCCGTGATATTCATGGAAATGGAATAACAAGGACTCGAAAAGGTAAGAAATATCATTATGTGTTTCTATTTTCTGGGGATCTTTAATTCTACGCATAGATCTATAAGCTCTTTAGATGTCCTATTGAACTTTTTACGTAAAAGTTGATCGGCTTACATATGACCATTGACTAGATTCTAGTCTAACTATCAACGGATCAAATTATCTTGGAAATAATAGCATCAAGGTATTATTTGTTTTAAATATTCAACGGACAAGCAGAAATTAAATGCTAATGTGTATAAGTTTTGTTTTTTGATGTTGTTTCTATGCAGCCGACTCTTTTTTACACTAGCTGAAGAAAATCGATAATAAGTAGGTTTTATATATCGACGTACATGTATGAAATGTTTGTGGTGTAGTGGTATCGCGTCGCACTACGAAGCGCGGGGTTTCGAGTTCGATTCTCACCACCCACTCCTTTTTTTTTTTTTATCTTCCCCATCATCAATATTTATCTATTATAAAGTTAGTTTAACTGTTGAATAATAATGCTGGACAAAAAATGGAGAAGTAGTTAGGCAAAAAATAAAGAAAGAATTCTACTAGATATCTACCAATGCTGATCCTAATCACTCTAGATCTACCTTTAGTATAAATAATACTACATCAGCAAATACTACTAATGTCATACTTCTTCTTCTACTACTATTATAACTACTACTACTGCTAGAGCTACCACTACTTCTACTACCTGTAACCACTGGTACTACTACTACAACTTCTTCTACCGCTACTACTACTGCTGCTACTACTACAAAGTTCTACGAAAGTTACTATTTCTACTACTACTACAATACTACTACTACTCCTTCTACTACTACTACTACTGCTTTTACTACTACTGCTTTTACTACTACTACTACTGCTTTTACTACTACTACTACTACTACTACTTCTACTACTACTACTACTACTATTACTATTTATTAATTTTTTTGTATTTTCCAGAATGCCTGGCTCCGGGCCACGCTCGATTAACTGCTCTGTGTGTGGCAAACGAACCAAACCGTCTAATAGGCGTCCTGTAAATGCAGCCATTGGAAGAGTTCTACAGAAAAAGTTCTTCATCCATGCACTCCAAACAGACGTTATTTGTGACAAGTGTCGACACAAGCATTATGTGTCTGAGACAAAAAATCAGTCTAAAACTTACTGCACCACCAAAAACAATACAGACCCTGACTGGCAACCAGAGGTCAGAGGTGCTAATCAGTTAATGGCAAGTCCGCCATCTGTAACCTTGAAAATTCCATCATCTTCAAAGTAGCATTCAAGATGCATCATATGCAAAAGGCCTGGGCCTAAACTGATTGTTGTGCCTGCTAAGGCTAGGATTTCGGCATTTCTTGACAATAACATCATAATTAGTTCAGGATCCAGATGCTGTCCAGGACACATATGTGATGAGCAGATTCGGGCTGACTCTCTCGAAAGGATAGAGCACTCTCCTTCATCATATGTGAACAGGAAGACAATCACAGACTTACTGCAAGGTTTAAGAGAAGCCTGCAAAAATATGAAAGATAGGCTAACTTTTGAAAGCCTGCAGGACAGTGAATACAGTAACCTAACTGGTTTAAACAAATCAGATTTTGAGGATTTGTGTTCTGTGTTCGCCGGACAAGTTAGAGACACCCCTGTAAGATCACTGAAAACAACGGTGGGATTATTCTTGTTGAAATTAAAATCGGGTATGGCTAACAAACTCCTTGCAACACTCTTTGGTATCACCATATCAAGTGTCAGAAGAGCAATCCAAACAGTAAGGAAACACTTGATATCATCATTTGTTCCACAGCATCTTGGTTTTCCCCATATATCTAGAGAAGATGTCATCAATAACCACACTAGACCCTTAGCACAGACACTCTTTGGCCAAGATGGATCTGGGGATAACCCAAAACTGATTCTTGTGTTGGATGGGACATACATCTATATTCAAAAAAGCAACAACTTTCAATTCCAGCGAAGAAGCTATAGCATGCACAAAGGACGACCGCTAGTTAAGCCGATGGTCATTGTCTCAACAACTGGATATTTCATTTCCATTATTGGACCATACTTAGCTGACGGTAGGAACAATGACGCCAAAATTTTAAACCACATACTACAGACAAACATTGAACAAATAAAAGAGTATGTTCACGCAGAGGACATTTTTGTGGTTGATAGAGGTTTTAGAGATTCTTTATCTATGCTAGAAGACATGGGGATTCAAGCTGAAATGCCAAGTTTCATGGAGAAAGGACAGAAATAGTTGAGAACGGAGGATGCAAACAGCAGCCGCATTGTAACAAAGGTAAGAAAACATTCAAAAGCTATCTGATCTGTGTCTACACTTTTTTAGATATAGATCTACATGTACGCTGAAACTATGAGAAGGTTAAATTAGTTTTACTGTGTATTCCCTTTTTGCAAAAATCAGATGCAGTGTTCTAGATGTGCAACTGATCATGGTATACATTTATTGTATATATATGATTACATGTTGAAACCACAGGTACTTAACACAGTTTAATAAAATAAAATAAAATAAAATTACGCTCTCGAAGATAAACATCTAGTGACATGTACGGTAATAGAGGTATAAAAAAGTATTTTTATAGACATATGTATGTGTCAAGTACCTGTGGATGAAACTAATCGTTATCTGCTGTAATCTTTAAGTTGCCTATTAATAAATAAAACTACACCTGAGCTCCAGATAAGGGGAGTATTTCAAAAACTAAAATCTTTATTTCTGATTTAAACCCTATGGTGTCACTACTCGTTAGAATCGTCTCATAGAGACGATTCTAATGAGTAGTAACACCATAGGATTTGATGCTGAAATGAGTGAGATTTTTTTTTTCCAATGTACTCCCTCTTATCTGGAGCCCTGCTACATTGGTATTTGAAACAAACTGGATCCAGAGTAAAAATGTTAATTCTTCTCTATTATAACATTTCTCTATATTTTTTCCTTCAGATTCGTTGGATAGTAGAATCAGCCAACGCAAGGATAAAGCGGTGGAAGTACCTGGAGCGCGTGGTACCGAACAGCCAGATACCTTTCTTAGGCGATTATGTACGCATAGTATGTGCAATCTGTAACAAATACTTGCCGACACTATGTGGAAGATCTGACCAAGAAGAAGAAGCAACTCTTGCTACAAAGTTAAGAGAACTGTCTTTACATGTAAATAGGCTGCAGATATATATTGAAGAAAACAGCTTAGAAAGGAAGTCTGTCTGCTGGAAGAGTGTTTAGGAATGTGACCTCCAGCACTTTCCCAGGTTGTCAGAGGAACAGATTAGATCCCTGACATGTGGGGTATACCAGCTAAAGCTTGACCCAAGCTACATTCAAGAACACATGCAAGGCAACTGTGACATAAATGTTCATGCAGAAAATCCCAACCTGATTAGATTGAGAATGAGAAGCCGGCATATATCTGCAAAAACTTATTTGCTATGGATACAATTCAACCAGACTGACGTAACAGCATGGTTCTGCAAGTGCCGTGCAGGATCCCGTGTTGTTGGTGTCTGCTCCCAAATTGCTGCTATCATTTGGTATCTGGGATTTGCCAAATACCAAACTGATATCAGTAATATAGGAGTGCGGAATTGGGGCCACAATATTCTGGATGCCAGCGACATCCCAAAATGCATCGATTCATCTTCTGATTCAGAAGATGAGTCAGATGTATAAACACAAAAGAATATACCGTAAAACCTCTCTATAAGGGTTACAATATTATGTTGAGTACAAAGGGTGACAGTTAAATAGAAACAGAAATCTCATTAAGAGTGTTCTGTTTTACTGTCTCCTTGCGTTAAACTGTCATATATCTTAAATATAAAGAATTAGCCTTCTTTTTGAAATGTCCTAATAGAGAGGTTGTACTGGGATGTCAACACAAAACTTTGTGTCAGTCTTGTTTAATTGTTTCCAGCGCAAATACTTTCATCTGTAGCGTATTCCTCGTTTTTAAGACATTTGAACCACTCTAAGCTGATTGAAAGAAAATCAGAATGCTCTTTATGGTGCACTCTGTTTTACTTTCAGTTTGCTATAAGGTACCATATCCTAGGATATAGATAACAAATGCAGTCAAAACTATATTCAGCAACATGTCACTAGGAAGTATACAGACAGCACTAACAGGTGCCAATTAGAGCGGGATAAAAATAATGCAGAAAGCTTATGCATATGCTTTCTGCATTGGTCTTATTCGGCATAAGTAGAAATTGCATTCTCTCACACATGTAGTCAGTTTATGCAGGTCAAAAGTAATGCAAAACGACAACAAAAATCTTTCTAAATTACTCTCTATCGAGCTAGACTTTACTGTCTCGTTTCTCAGTGTGAATATTCACTGCTATTACAAGAGTTGTCATGACGTAACGTCATGATGTAATTTCATGACGTTGATTAATGTACAGCCGTCACAGCAATTTTATGAGTCATAATGTTATTTAATGTCTCAATAGCCTCAATTGGAAACGTATGAGCCAAAGGGCGAGATAAGTTGGAAATTCAGGTTGCATTTTTATTGTTTGTGTTCAACTATTGATATAACCTCAATTTTTGTCTATATGTTTATCAAGTAGATCTATATCACTACAGCTGAAGCTCAAAATAGTTGTCAACGGTAACCATAGTGATAACGGAATGATATCGTTGACCACGAATAAATGTTATCAATGAATGGATAAATGGCAACGGACATGATAATTTATTAAAAACAATTGTTTTATGTATATAATGATTTTCTATGTGAAACCGGTTTACCTGTTGCCATGGTAACACATTTGATCAAATTACATTTTTGGAAGCATTTAGATACATTTTGGTTATGCTGAAAAAAGTAAACAGCAACAAAAAACAACAATACCTGATATCATATCAACTCGTTACACTAGAACTGGAAATAAAATAATTTTCAATTTTTGTTACCATAGCAACTGTCTCCAGTTTTCTTAAAATTGTTTTTAATGATATTTGAATACAAACTAGGGAAGTGTCTTATACATGGTGAAACATACAATTATTCTGTTACAGTACATATGATTTATAAGTGCATGTTCAATTCCCTATATGTGTATTCCTTCATTGCGTATGATGTTGGATAACTAGTTGCCATGGCAACAACGTCTAAAAATTTGAATTAAATTTTATCGTTTTCAAATGTATAATGACTTACTTTATTCTTACACAAATGTTCATGAATTTCTGGTGTTGGGCCAATTTCGACCCTTCGTGAACCTTGTCCTTATATAATTTTTTCTTTATTAATGGTTTAATTTGATTCTCTGAGTTTTTGTTACTACAGATTCATTAATTTTCCCCTATTTTAAATATAGGGTAGACTAGCGAAACGTACAGGTAGCAAAACGTCTGAGTAGCGAAACGACTTCAGGTTGCGTAGCGAAACGTCCGGAGTAGCGAACATGTGATATCTCCCGATATGATCGGGAGCTCCAGAAATTAGACCTCTTCTAATGATCTCCCGATCGGGAGACGAGATCTCTCGATATTTCATTTTCACAGGTTCATTTTTTTCAAGGTGAACTTTTATATCATTTACCTTGATCGCCGATTCTAATTATCATAAAATTGGCTCAGTAATTGGTACAATCCTTACATGAACACTACTGATGCGTGTTAACACGTTACGCAATCGTCGATAAGTTTGATAAGTGTAGCACTATATGGCTCTAGACTGCCATTCATTCAATCATTCCAGACTGCGTGATAACAATCTTGACGCCTGCCGAGTGAGTTTTGACACATTTCTGTGTTTGAGATCTCATATACACACACTTAAACCAACTATGAAAGTTACGAAATGGCAGGCGCCTTAATATTTGCTACGAGAACAACGTTTATTTTGTAAGTAAAAAAGTATTCCCCAGTGTCGCTTTATAACAATCAGTTTAAATTAAACTTTGGACCTAAAATCTTCTGTTTATTACATACGATCTGTGCAAATGTATATTAAGTTAGATTTTACAACGAATTACGCTCAAAAAAATTATTTGGAATCAGTTTTCGCGGTAGAAAATTTCGATGCGTTATTTTGTTGTTACAACCGCACACCGGTCTATGACGCAAGTAATTGTTGCCTGCAAACTTTGTCACATGCAACAAATCTCTGAGTTATTTTTTGTGCGTTTTCTTTCAGAAAATATCTGTCAAATAGTAAGTATCTAGATGAGATGATGCGGCGAGATAATAACTGGGTAAAAATGGTCCCTGTCTTAGTGGTCTAAAGACTTATCTATTCACTTATGAAAATATACAAATGAATTGGATTTTCACTTCTTGCGCCCAGTTTTTTTTTCGCGAAAAAAGCTCCCCATTTGGCACTCCAATCTCCCTATTAAAATTTCCAAATATCCATATTTGGATCCAAGAAAATATCACATGTATGGTAGCGAAACGTCTGGTAACCGTTCTCCCACCCCTGCACATTAATTAAAAATCAGAATAATGTGTAAGACCAGTCGGGCTACGGCCAGAAATGTCTGTACATCCGGACCGAACTTCAACCAGTGAATGTCTGTCGGACGTGCGTTAATGTCAATCCCTGCATTGCAGTCCTGAACTGCAACTCTCTAAACCCAGTGTTGTGCCTAGCCCTAGGTCCAAAATTTTCGGGGAAATTCCAGGGGAAATTTGATATTTCCGGGGGACACACTAAAAAAAATTTCAAACATGATAGGCCTACCTTTTAATTAGAACGTGACATCGCAGATGATGCGAATACCCTCGCTCAATTCTATTTATACCAATGATGACCTTTTAAAAGGGGGGATATCTGTGAACATAACCGGCTGCGTGGCTTAACGGTAGAGTATCCGCTTGTAGTGCAGGAGGTTGTGGGTTGAATCCCCAGTCGGGTCAAACCAAAGACTTAAACATTTGTAGTAATGGCTTACCTCCTTGGCGCTCAGGATTTTGGGTTAGCATTACAACTGGTTTGTCAGTGTCAGGATAAAGTGATCGACTGACCAGGTACAGTCCCATGATTGGTGCACCTAAAAAGTGCCGAAAGGGGCGTGTATTACAGGGTTTTCCCTTGCATTTTGTAATTGAGAGTCCTAAGGACCCTCAAACCTTTCACTTTGAGAGTCCCTCCACATATTGGGGGGTCCCAAATTAATTTGATGTGTAAATGCCTTACAATATTGACAAATAACTTGTTAAACCTTTGCAAACAGTGCAGATTCATGATCTCTGATGACATGAGCATACCCCACATCAGCACTCAGGATTTACATATCTCATGATTTACGGGTTTGGAGTAAAATGTGGTCAAAGATTTGAGGGTCCTGGGGACCCTAGGGGTTGGACAAATAGGAGTCCCAGGTGACATAATTGAGTCCCAGATGCAGGAAACCTGCGTCCGGGAAAGCCTAATCCCATGATTGGTGCACCTAAAAAGTGCCGAAAGGGGCGTGTATTAGAGAGAAAAAAGAAAACCACCAGGGCTGCCATTTCTCCGGATATTTCCGAAATCTTTGGATTTTTATTCCAACAGATCGAAGCTTAAAACAGTCTGAAAGTAAACCAGAATGCGCCTTAAGTTAAGGCGCATTCTGCTTTATTTTCAACCTGCTTTAAGCATTACATGTCTAAAAAACTAGAAACATAATATGAGTTAAATATATAATCAGGAAAATCGGGTTTGAAAAATTGAAAAAATTGAAATCTTAGGAATTTTTTTATCAATTTTTAACTTATTGCAGACCTGAACCATGTGAGTTACATACATACATACATACAGACTGAGTGAAATATTCAAACATAATCATCATAAAAATGTTACAAATTGTCAATAACGTATTTCATACTTAAAATTCCCTAAAAAAATATGACTCTGGTTATTTAGATGTACTACCGCCACAAACTGTTTGCCAAGGTCATTCAGTGAGGGTCAACTCCGAAAAGTGACTATCACTCAGTCTGACTTTTCAACGAAGAAGAAAGGTAAACACTAATTTACATGAGATAACCTTGAAACAAAATGCATCCATGCATGTATAAACGCATATCGCAAACAACGATAAGAAAGAAGAAGAAGAACGACCAAACTTTCCAAATGCGAAAAGAGGTGGGGGCGAAAAAGTACGGTTGAAATTTTAAAACCACTGCACATATTATACAATCTTTATTGTTTAACCACAAGATAAATCAATGAGACTATGTGAATCAATTTGTTTTAAAAACAACTGTTTCAATATATAATTTGAATGAACTGATCAAAATACAAATAATAAAAGTTTACCATTCGCATTCCGTAGCAAGGGCGCGGCCATTTTTTTCCAGAGATGTTCCTGAAATGAAGAGTCGGAATGCCGATGTCGTCTCGGGTAATTCCGTTGTGTTATACTTCTACTTCTCCATTTATTTCGAATTTATTGTATTTAAAATATATCATTGAATAACAACATTTATTGATTTCCCATTGCAAAAATAACTTTATGATAGCAACATTGGCACATATATCGCTGTACCACCATGAAATAACATTTTCCCGGAAATTGCCGAATGTTTTTTTCCGAACAGAGATCGGCACAGAGAGGAAATTATCTAACAGTGGGAACGATTCATGGATAACGAAAAATCGATTTTTTTATATAGCAGTATTTTACAACATTTCATAGCTCAAATGATGGATTAGGTGATAATCAAGCTTGCTGCATTACAAAAGTTCTTTGATATAGCGAATTTTACGGTAAATTTCGGAAAAATAGTTGGTCTCCTTTATGAGTATTTTATAGGATATGAGATATACGCCATCAATTATTAAAACACATCTAGTATCAAAAGTAAAATTTCAATGGTAAAAATATTTTATGTAACACTGAATGTGCTTAATTTGAAACGAATGACAAAAAAATTAAAGGTCTCTTTGGTCTCAATTTTTAGTTATGATTGGTCAAAATATTAAGGAGACCAAAAATTGTCTCCCTAATCCAGCGGTCTCCCTAAGCCTGATTATATAGGACGAACGGTCTACCTAAGGAGGATAATATATATGTATATATATATATATATAGCGTTTATAAATTATAATGACAAACCTATGATTATATGTTTTATTTTACCTCGTGGTGTGGGATATTTTTCCGCACACTTTTATCTATATATATATAGATGAACTTGAAGCATTCTTTTTTGGGGATGTGGATGGTTCATTCTTGTTGGTACATTTCATTGTTACAGCTAGGCGCGCTGCCGTATCTGACCGAGTATGTGTATGTCTGACTGTGTAGTCTGTTCACTGATTATCTATCTCTCTCTATATAATTTGTACAGTGAACTTGTATCTGCAAAGATCCTACAGAATGGAAAGCATGCTGTTTGAGTTAATTAATTATCTCCCTTTATCACAAATTATATCGTCTAACTCTGTATCCTATGGATCCAGCGGCTTTCATCCAAATGAATGTTCGTAGCATGTGCTATGGTTGAAACCCTAAAAGGGCACCATGCATATAAGCTATAATGGTATGTATGCTAATATACTGTACCGGTTCGGAGTGTTGTGATGAGTGGTGTACTTTATAAGATGAACTTGAAGCATTCTTTTTTGGGGATGTGGATGGTTCATTCTTGTTGGTACATTTCATTGTTACAGCTAGGCGCGCTGCCGTATCTGACCGAGTATGTGTATGTCTGACTGTGTAGTCTGTTCACTGATTATCTATCTCTCTCTATATAATTTGTACAGTGAACTTGTATCTGCAAAGATCCTACAGAATGGAAAGCATGCTGTTTGAGTTAATTAATTATCTCCCTTTATCACAAATTATATCGTCTAACTCTGTATCCTATGGATCCAGCGGCTTTCATCCAAATGAATGTTCGTAGCATGTGCTATGGTTGAAACCCTAAAAGGGCACCATGCATATGAGCTATAATGGTATGTATGCTAATATACTGTACCGGTTCGGAGTGTTGTGATGAATGGTGTACTTTATAAGATGAACTTGAAGCATTCTTTTTTGGGGATGTGGATGGTTCATTCTTGTTGGTACATTTCATTGTTACAGCTAGGCGCGCTGCCGTATCTGACCGAGTATGTGTATGTCTGACTGTGTAGTCTGTTCACTGATTATCTATCTCTCTCTCTCTCTATATATATATATATATATATATATATATATATATATCCTTTTCCGTATATATATATATATATATATATATGTTTCCATTTATCTGTATTGTTTTTATTAAATAGTCTACCTATCCAGCTTGCTTTCAGAGACAAGAGAAACGAGTCGATATCAACCATTTCTAACCCCCCCCCCCCCCGGTGTTCGTATATTTTGACGATCGTTTCTCTCTTTATTTTGTCTGCTTTGTTGTCCCAAAGAAATTCAAAAAGGTTGTTGATGATGGGTTTGATAAGGCTTTTAATGAATAAATTAATTTTGGTAGTGCAAAAATTTAATTACATTATTTTTGTCCATTAAGGTTAATTTTCTGTGTTCCCAGCTTTTAAGACATTGTACGCAATTTGAAAGTTTTGCATCGATATTATTTGAAATAGTCCTTTTTTGTGTTTGAACTAAATATTATTCCGAGTGTACTTGCGTTTTCTATAAAAAAGAAGTTCTAAACATGTTATAAATAAGTAAGGTGATAAAGGACAGCCCTGTCTAACCCCTCTTTTAACATCGAAGAACTCAGTAAGAAATCCATTGCTTATAACACTGGTTTTTGCATTATTGTAAAATAATTTTACCCATCTAATGAATGAATCTACAAAAATTAAATGTTTTAAAACTTGAAACATATATGTGTGGTTCAAGCTGTCAAATGCTTTTTCAAAATCTGCAAAAAAGAAGATAGAGGGTAAATCATGTTCATCGACATATTCAAGTGTTTCGCAAAGTATTCTTATAAGTTCTCCCTTATCTCTACCCTTAATTAAGGGGGTAGGTGCACCTTGGTAAAGTAAATACCAAATTCTTCAAACTTTGCATACTGATAGTAAAACAAGTTTTTTGACAAAACTGGTGAAAAAAGTGGGGGTACCGGACCTTTCTTTTTCACAATTTGGGATTTTTCAAGGCTACCTTCCTAAAATTGAAGCTTTATAAAAACTCCTACTTTTTGTACTTCGGGTTTTCAATCTTTAATTAAACAATCTATTTGTACCAAAGGTATCCTAATTTATATTACCATAGTAAGAATAAACCCTGAAAATAATGTTTTTTCAAGATCCAAAATAAAAATTTGATTTCACCAGAAAGGAGTAAAATTTACCCCACCCACTTTTTTATAATGGGAGAATAAGGCACTGTGAAAATTGCCCTACAAATTGTAGCAAACTAAATAACAAATTTTGTATTTGTTGTTTTTAGCCTTGCAAACAAAAAGTTTTAGTGAAATAGCAAATAAAAACACAGGGTCCCGTATCTTTTAAAAAATATATAGATCGTTTTATCTAAAAAATCCATTTTTTCTCATTTTTTCAATTTTTTGTGTACTTTTACCAGAAATTTTTTTTTATCTAATGAGTTATCTATAATTCATACTAAAACTGTACTACCATGAACTTTTCATGCTTATATTATGAGAAATTGAAATGAAATGAAATCGGATGTAACAAAATACAACCTACCTATGAAAACAGTGTAATACTATGCTGTTAACTACGAATAGGACGTACACCTTAAAAAGTCCCTTCCGGAACGAAAATCCAATTTTTTCCCGGGAAAATAGTGTTTTTTACTGTATGCATTCACCAAAAATGAGTTCTTACCATTTTTTTGAAAACGAGTTCGTAAAATTTTTCGGAAATTTCATAATGCTCAAAAAGACAGGCCGACATCCTTAACAAAACCTGTTTGATCTGAGTCTATTATCGAATCGAGAACTTTTTTAATCTATTTGCAGTTGCTTTTGTTGCTATTTTGTAATCTGTATTTAAAAGATTTATTGGGCGCAAGTTTTCTAAAAATACTGAATCCTATCCTGGTTTCGGAAGAAGTGTGATTAAACTTTGAGTTTGAAGTTCTGTTAATTGACCGTTTACATAATAGTAATTTAAAGAGTGAAGAAGGTATTTACCTATATATTTCCAAACTATTTTATAAATTCTGTTGTTATGCCATCATAACCTGGGATTTTTCTATTTTTCATATAAACCAATGCTTGTTTACATTCGTATTTAGTCAAATTACAATTCTGCGTGTCTTCTTGACTGATTTTTTTATATTTTCTTGAAAAAAATGTTGTGTTGAAGTTTGACAAGGTCTTTCTTTATAAAGATTATGGTAGTTTTGCTTCTGTTCTTTTCTTATTTTGGCTTGTTCGTTAATGATTTTTCCATTTACGTTTAATTGACTTATTAGTTTTTTTTCGGCATTTTTCTTTTCTAAACTTGAGAAATATTTTGAGTTTTTTTCCATTAAATTCGACTGATTCTGCCTTTGCTCTAAAAGTTGTATTTTATGGTCTGTGATAGTGTTTAACTCTTGCTTTAAAAAGTTCATCTGATGCTCGCTGTTTATTCTCTATGTCTTCGATCGTTTTGTGAATTTGGTCTTCCCTTTTTCTAATTTCCCACAATGTGTTTGGATTGCACTCTTTATTCAAATCAGTAATAGTTTTTTTATCGAATTTCGAATTGCATCTGATAATCAAAGTCCAGTAATAATGAATTGTTTAATTTGAAGACTCCATGTCCTTTAGGTGTTTCATTTAATCTAATGTGTATTGTAATTAAAGAGTGGTCTGACTTGTAACTTGATTTAATATCTGTCTTAGCTACATAATAATATAATAAATTATCTGAAATAAGAAAGTAGTCTAATCTGCATAAAATGGAATGTTTTGTGTGTGTAAATCTAGCTTTGTTCTGAAAATATCTAGATATATTTAGATAGACAGTTTCTCATTTATTTGTTCAATGTGTTTTTCTGTTGATTTGAACTGGTCGTCATTTTTAGTTTTACCAGATGTATATAGCGCACTTTTCACACAGGGATAGTTCAAAAGCGCTTCACATGAAATTACATCAACGTACCTACAAAGCGAGAACAGACAAAATAACTAGAATTAGATCTAAAATAAACGTGAATAAACATACAAAAGACAGCCCCCAGTATGGCGATCACATTACTCTCATCAATCAGCAATAAAACGACCGGCTAATGATTGCCGACTGATATAAATAATAGTAAAGCGCCTAATGCAGGCCGCCGAGAAAAGACAATACTATAACGCTCTTTTCAAGCAGGGATAGTGCGTTCAAAATGATTGCCGACCAAGCGAAATATCCAATGCAGGCCACCCAATGCAACATAACTAGGAAATATAGCAAGCGACAATAACTAAACATTCCTATAAGAGACCATAAACCGGATAATACTCCAGAACTCCCATTTAGACCACAGCATCTACAGCAAGACTATATCGCACAGGTAGCAGTGCTTTAAAAACATATATTAAAGAAGTGTGATTTCAGACGCTTCTTGAAGACTGCAACTGAGCTCGCATCTCTGATGTTTGATGGCAGAGTGTTCCATAGCTTTGGGGCTGCATGCATAAAACTTTTATCTCAAAACCTCACCAAACGACTTCTCGGTATAACCAGCAATACTGATTTAGTCGCAGACCGTAACTCTCTTCGAGGTTTATACACATCAAACATTCTGACAATGTACCTTGGAGAATCATTGCACATGACTTTGTATGTGAGTGTCATAATTTTGAATTCAGTTCTGTGTTGAACTGGAAGCCAGACTGGAGTGATGTGATTGTACCGAGGATTCCTAGTAAGGATGCAGGCGGCTGTATTTTGCACACGCTTCAGTTTGCATAATGAGTTTTTGGGAATCCCAGCAGTAAATTGCAGTAGTCAATATTTGAAGAGACCAGATAATTAGTTAAGGTCTTTGTAGCTTCTGGAGAATTAGCATTACTTTGCTGTGTCACATCTATTTGGGAATGTACCAATATTCTTCACAAATAATGATGGTTGAGTTTCCCACTTAAACGTAAATATCTCCAGGAACGTTAACCTTTTGTGAATGAAACAGTATGACCTCAGTGTTGTCAGTGCTCAGCTTCAACATGTTCTGGTGCATCCATGATACTATGTTCTTTAGACACCCTTCGACTTTTGAAAGGGATTCTTGGTGACAAGATGTGTCTTTACGCTTAAATGACAAGTATAATTGTGAATCATCTGCCTAGAAGTGATGATCTAGATGATGATATCTGCAAATTGTGTACAAGAAGTAGTTTTTCGGTCTCAGGACTAACTCCTGTGGCTTACTATATTTCATTTGAACAGGGGCAGACAATTATCCATCTACTGCTGCGACTGCTTTATAACGGTCAGTCAGGTATGAGTTCATCCCTTTAAGTGGGTTTCTTATAATTTTGAAGTCTTTTTCAATGCGATTGTTTGATGTTCGTTATCAATAGTGTCGAATGCGGCTGATAGGTCAAGCTTCACCAGAGTTGTTATTTCATTCTTATCAAGATATTGCAAGATGTCATTTTGAACTTTAAGAAGAGAAGTTTCTGTAGAGTAGTTCTTACGATATGCTGACTGGTGCTGTTCATACAGTTTGTTTGTGATCAAATGGGACTCAATGCGTTTGTTTACTACCTTTTCTAATACTTTGGAGAGAATTTGATACAATTATGGAACACAGATATGGAAATATGATTATGATTATGATCAAGGAAGAGGAAAATCGGATATAGTTATAAGACTTTAAGGCTAAAAACTAGTTATAGAAAAGCATTCATAGACCCATAATCTGCAAGGTTTAGTTATAAACCCTAAACTTTAATGTTTAGATCAGGAAGTATGTACTGAAGTATCGTGACAATCTGCTGTCATGGTTTACGATTAGTGAAGCAGTAGAACATACACATGAATGGGACATACTGCGATAGACATAAATAAGACACAAGTAAGTGACGTTTAGCTACGGGTATTATCCATTGATATTATAGTAAGAACATTGTTTTATTTTTTAATCAATCTGATAATTGATGAAAGGCCAAATAAAAAGTTACTCGTGTTTCTTTTTTTTTCTTTTTCGTTTTTTTCTTTTTCGTTCTTTTTTCTTTTTCGTTTTTAAACACAATCATATAATAATACATTTAACTATTCTGAAGGAGTATTGTATACAATCATATTCATATATGAATATATAAATGTATTTTATTTTGCAGAACCCAGGGCCATACATAAAACACCTTAAAATATTTATTTAAATTTTTTGTTGAATGGATAAGTCGCATTACCAAAATAACCTTAGAAATTGAAACTGGATAAGTTAAGATAAATTCTGTATTTAAGTCTTATTTGTATACATACATGTAAAATTATACATTTAAATAACAAAAAAGAAATGTATAGAATTATAAGAGATTATGACACATTTTATCACAATAAGTACCACAAATGTATTGCACAACAAGTATCAATGTATATGTCGTAGGCCATATTGCAATCTAGGCAGATCCGATATTTGCCTAGACATATTCCGGATCTGCCTAGGCCATATTCGAATTCTGATATGGCCTAGCTATATTGGAATTAAGTTATAGTCTCGGCAGATTCCAGATCTGCCTTAGCCATATTAGAATTCCAAAATCGGTAGGCAGATCCGGTATCAGCCTAGGCAATATTATGATATATTTGTTTGAGTAATAACATTTTCTTTAACAATTCTAGATGGTTTTACCCTTTACCCCACAGCGGCATAGCCTGTTTTTAGTTTTGAAAATAGGTGACTATTTAAAGCAGATTGAAATTAAAACAGCATGCGCATTAAGGCGCATTTCGCTTTTAATACATTCAGTCTGTTTTAAACTGCCATCTGAAGGAATATAGAAAGTTTTCCTTTTGATACATATTGATGACCGTGTAAATTTGAATTATTTTCTTCAGTGTAGGAATAAATATAATATACTAAAAGGGGCTTCTATGGCTGAAAGGGTAAATATAGCATTAGAATACAAAATTAATCTTGACATAAAAGGGCTTGGAAAAGAATCTAGTACTACATAGTGAAAAAAAAGTGAAATGTTACTGTCCAGTAATAGTACATATGCCATTATGTTGTATAACAAGCTAGGCTATGTTATTACTAAAAAAGTAGAATCGAATATGGAATCCGGAATCTGCGTAGGCCATAACAAAATTCCAATATGGCTAGGCCATATATGTATATAGTAATAGTTACTAATCGTTGCAAAAAATGAATAAAATGTATTAAACTGTGCTATTAAAATGTGTCAGATAATATAAGTGCAAAAACGCATTGGGTAAACAATTAAAGAAAACATTTAACCTCTTTGATCAGATCAAAAAGTATCGATGAACAACTTTCACTTGAGAATAAAAACTGTTCAATATATTTAAAATTACATTTTTACATAAAAATGATAATCTCCCTTCAGAATATCACAAAAGGCTTTTGCAAACGATCTTATAAAATCTGAATGTGAACATAGATGTGCAAGTTTAACACTGTCATCATATAAAGGACAATTGATCATCACATGTTCATCTGATTCAACTTCATTACACAAACTCCTCTCTGATACTGGCAAATTCTCATAACGTCCTGGTGTGATTGGTAAACAATATTTGTATACCAAACCGGCATAGTTGATATTTGTCACTTATACCAATGCTAATGTAGACGACAGATACAGACAATTAGTCAATGAGAATAATGGGACTTTCTTCAGATTTATACTAGCCTGTACCAAAGGTGCATTAGGCTAGACAAAACGTATTTTTCGTTTCATCTAAAGTTATCTTTCCTGTTGGCAGTTATTGAAAATCAATCACATGATACGCTTTTTCTTTCTGATAGATGTATTCATTTTCGGCAGACTTTTACTCAGAACCACTTGGAAACCCTTTTCTCAAAAAAAGTATGGGATTGTATACTTCATAAACCCATGAGTTTCGCTCACAACATCGACTGACGTTTCGGACGACGGATAACGCAGTCGCTGCTGCAGCCCATCTTCCAAAGGGTCAACCGGTCTAGGAATAGCGGGTCCAAAGACAGTAGCTACAACGGGCACAGGGGCAGCGATTTACAGTTTGAAAATATGTTTCGACTGCGTTTCTGAAAAGTACAATTGATATGTTCCAAATATAAATAAAACGGCCATGCGGATCTAAATCGTTCACCTGGATATATCCCTGGACGGTTTCACTTTTACCCAAACGGTACATGTAATAATTTGTTCAAACGAGCGGACAGTAATTGTTCTTCTCTGATAAATTGTTCATAAAACGAAAAGAACAATTGCATCGCCTTTGTCGATATCGTACGGCGATAATATGCACGAGATGTCCGTGTACAGTCGTCATAGTACATATACCGGTTATGTTTTGCCTTTGGAGCTGTTATACACGTTAGATTATTTCAGTGATCGCTTTAGAGATATATTTAATTTTTAAGAGTCTGGTTTTCATTTTGGGAAATAATTACAGCAACAGAATCTTTGAAATTGAGTACTCTTTATTATTTTGCATCGTGTTAACTATTTCGAAATTATTAAATACAACGATGGTTCTTTACATATGATAAAATATCAAGTAGGCACTAACCGAACGCAGTAATACGTAATAATTATTGTAAATCTTATTTACAACCGCTAAAACGAAAGCAAATTGATTGTATAAAAGACAGGTGACAGCTTAAAGTATTGTAAAAGATAAAGGACCTCTTGCAATACATACTTTTTAGATAAATTTACTCTCAAACAAAAATAAAAATGTCGATAAGAACCTGTAACGTTTAATAACCTGTTGTTAGATAACCTATAACACTCTCTGTTAGACTCTGTAACCTTTTTAACCACTTGAAGTCCAGAAATACGATATTTTTAATGTGATTATCTTGCATAGATGCAATTTAAGAGTTAATCTTGCCAGAAACATTAATTGCAGGCAAAAGTATAAAGTAATTTATAAGAATTGATCGTTGTGAACACAAACCTTGATTACTGCGCCGTTTTATTAACTATTTCAAGCGTAAGTTCCATAAACGGAACGAATTGAGCATGCACGACGCTTACAAAAACATCGGACTATATGGTGAAAATAACGATTTACAGTGTTTATGTCAATTTGACCTTTAATTACCTATTTTGCGTTCACTTCAGCGTGCAAAGTTTGGTTTCACGACGAGACTCTGAAACATGTATAGTCAGGACTCCGATACCACCTGTCGCGAGGACCCTCGTCCCACTGTAACCAAGTTCCTAACCAGTGATATTTGTAATGAAGTAGACGTGTCAAACGGCACCATTCAGATATCAGACTCTAGATATAGTCGAATTTTGAAATCTCTGTCTTAATCCTTTAATTAATAGCCTGATTTTAGAATTGGCGATAGGTTACCACTTAAAACAGATTGAAAGTAAAGCAAGATGCGCATTACTTAAGGCGCTTTCCGCTTTATATATATCCTGCGTTTAGCTTCTATCATATATCCAAGCCCAAATGTCAATAAGCTATTGAGCTGAATCTGAAACTGTTTTCAAGCATTTGGTAACTCGGTTTTCAAAAGCTCAAATCTGAATAAACAGATACTTGAAAACGATCTCAGACTCGACTCAAACTAAACTCTTTATCACCTTGGACCCAGGTCTAATGCAGCAGTTTTTTCTATAATTCAGATTCACATTAACATGATTCAGAATGTTCAGTTATTTATGTGTTTTACTGTAATTAATCATATACCGTATGTGTTTACATTAGTTATAACAAAAAACAGTTCTTTTTATATACATGAACGTGTATTCTGTCATGCGAGTGTACATATTTGACGTAAGACCTCTCATGATTTGACGCAATTTGACGTTATGTCGTTGTGCCATCTTACCTTGCGCGACGTCACTCCTTTAAACGAGTTGAAATAAGATTTCCTTAATGTTATAATTATTGAAACGCCTATGAATAGAATTTATTGTAAGAATATAATATCCAGATCAGACGATATGTGTTTCGGATTCGGATAAAAGTATATCATTCGGATGTCTATAAAATGTATCATTTTGTTTCATAGGTGTGTATATAGCCTTCCTGGCCACGACTGGCAACAGGAAACAGTTTGAATCCGAAGAGGACGTCGAACACATGTTCACACCCACTGCAACCATTAAAATGATGACTTATTGCTTTGATTTAAGGCATATGGAATTGTAATGCAAAATGACAATAAAACAAAAGACTCCTAAACAATTTTTTTTGTTTTACTTTCATCATGCAATAAACACCATGCAACTATTTTAGTCGTCGTCAGATAATAATTTTACTGGCTATTATCTAATTGTTTTGTTAATGTGTGTTTTTAAATTAATACTTTCAGACTGTGGCACATGTCAAGTATGACTATACAACAGAAGATGGCTGTCTCTGTTATGCTGGTGATTTGGATTTTGATATTTTTGCTCTATCTCGAGGAATCAAAACTGATACTGCAGCTCAAACGGTTTAGTATAACTGAAAACAGTGAACACAACAGGAGCAGTACTGCTTCACAACACACTATTGTCCTGTATAATCCAGCCTACTGGTTTAATTTTACAGACTTTAATAGACACTGGAAAAATTGTCCAATTGGCAACTGTTATTTTACTTCTAACAGAACGAATCTTCGTAATCAATCCGCTATTGTTTATTTTCTCACTGAAGCTCCAAGATTACCGGCGAAACCCCCTTTGTCTCCATTTGACCGAAATCCAAACCAGGTGTGGATATTTAGTTGGCTAGAGACACCGTTTCGGCATCCACCTTACGGTATGAACTATAGAAACGCTTATTGGCGTGGAACAGTCAATTGGACAATGAGTTATACACTCAACTCTGAAGTATACTTTCCATACGGAGGTATAAGGAAACGGACACCGCCTGTAAAGAATTACAGCCATATATTCCATAGAAAAACCAAAATGGCAGCATGGGTTGTCAGCAAGTGTAAAACACCAAGCCGGAGAGAAAAATTTGTTAATGATTTGCGTAGACAAGGGATTGAGGTAGATATTTATGGGAGGTGTGCTGGTAAGAGGGTTACTAGTGACGCAATTCGACAAAATATCAGTCAAAACTACAAGTTTTACCTTGCATTTGAAAATCAATTTTGTAAAGACTATATTACAGAGAAATTATTTAGCTATTTTGAACTTGATGTTATTGTTGTAGCGCGGGGAGGTGGTAATTACAGCAATTTCTTATCAAACGACTCATTTGTAAACACCAGAGATTTTAGTTCTGTGAAAACTCTTGCTGATCATTTGAAAGCAGTTGCGAGTAATGAGAATATGTACACAAAATATATGGAATGCAAGGATAAGTACGAGTCGGTGCCACCCTTAGTAGTATATAGGAAAAATATGTGTAGCATGTGCAAAAAGCTTAACAACTTGGAAAGTCACAGAAGGGTGATTCAAAACTATTGGTCATCAATAATGTACCAATGTAGTCCCCCCGGCCGATATCCTGCACCTGCAGAGTTTCAAACCCATAAACACAATTAAATATTAAAACGGGTTGAGTTTATCTTAAACATACTATGGATGTTGATGACAGTATTAACAATGATTAAACATTTAGTGATTCAGTGTTATTTATTTAAGTAAAATATAAATATGTCTATATTAACGATAAGACATGTAGATGTTGTACTTTATCAACGTATTTGAAGAAATTTAAAGATACAGATAATCAGATGCGATATTTTGTGACCTTTTCACCGTGCTCTATCTACTGAGATCTTGACCTAATTAAAAGCACATCGGAGGGTTTTATTTTGTATGTCTACATGTGTTTCTAGTTTTACTGATATTATAAATAGTATTGCTGAACCGTTATTTAGTAAAAATAGAATTATGTCGAACAGACCACGTGCACATACAAGTTTGTGTAAAAAAGCAGAGTGGTTTGACGCAGAGTGTGTAGAGGCTAAGCGTAAATATGTTTGTGCACGAAATACTTTTAATTATTGTAAAAATGATGATAACAGGTGTAATATGGTCACAAGTAAAAGCACATACAAGCAGTTAGCACGAAAGAAAAAACGCCGTTTTGATTTGAATAAGATGAAGGAAATTGAACGATAACGGCATTCTCAGGAATTTTTGGAAACATTTTTCAACAAAGCTTCCAAACAAACTAATGACATTGCCGCATTAGCACGGAAGATTTCTATGAGCACTTTTCTAATTTAGAGTCTAATTTTCCGTCAGTCTCTAATGATGACGCGGAAGAATTTTGCTCTAACTTTGATTTTAACGTAGACTCTTGTACGTTCGAGGAACTTGATATGCCGATAACTGTATCTGAAATTACTCAGGTAATCAATAAATTTAAACGAAATAAAGCATTTTCTGCTGATAAACTAAATGAATGTCTTATAGAATCATGTGATATTTTAGCCTCACATATGGTTGATATTTTTAACGGTATATTGAATTCGGGGTTTTTTCCTGAAACGTGGACAGAGGGTGTAATTATACCACTTTTCAAGAAAACCGACCCTAGTGATGTTAACAATTATAGGGGTATAACTTTAGTAAGCTGTCTTTCAAAGATTTTTACAGGTGTATTGAATAAAAGAATGTCTACCTGGGCAGGGAACAATAGCGTCACGAGCGACGCCCAATTTGGCTTTAGGAAGGGTTGCTCCACCATAGATGCAATTTTTGTTTTAAATGCTATTATACAAAAAATATTGGGTGTAAAGAAAAGATTGGCATGTGCCTTTATCGATTTTAGAAAGGTATTTGACAGCGTGTATAGGAATGGCCTGTGGTATAAATTATACAAATTGGGGGTCAGGGGTAAAACTTTGCGTATTATTCGTGACATGTAT
The DNA here is from genome assembly GCA_922989275.2 of Gari tellinella. NCBI lineage: Eukaryota > Metazoa > Mollusca > Bivalvia > Cardiida > Psammobiidae > Gari > Gari tellinella. The sequence continues at coordinate 6,833,977 of OV277858.1, forward strand.
ACAAAGGTGAAGTCCTGTATACGAGGGTGTAGATCCTATTCAGATTTCTTCGAAAGCGCAGTGGGTTTAAAACAAGGGGACATAATCTCACCGATTATGTTTTCTTTTTTCCTTGTGGATCTTACGTTATTCCTACAGAATGACGTCACTAATGTATTAACAATAGATGATATTGTTTTTATTTTAATGTTATTTGCTGATGATATGGTGATATCAGCTACTGACCACGAAGAGTTACGAAGAAGTCTTGACAGATTGAAATGTTATTGTGAAAATTGGGGGCTTGAGGTTAATACGGATAAAAGTAAGATTGTAGTTTTTAGAAACAGGGGTCGGATAAAAGAAAACGAAACTTGGTCGTATGGGGATGATATTTTGGAAGTAGTCGATAACTTTAACTATATGGGCACAGTATTCAACTATACTGGGAGTTTTGTTTAAAACCAGGAAACTCTTGCAGGTAAAGGTCTGAAAGCTTTGAATACATTACGGTCAAATACACGAAAGTTTGATTTTAAGTCAAAAACGTTATGTCAATTGTTCGATGCATTTGTAGGATCAACTTTAAATTATGCTGGAGGGATATGGGGGTTTACTAAATCAAAAAAAATAGAACATATCCATTTAAAATTTTGCAAATATTTATTAGGTTTTAAAACACCAACTTGTAATATAGCAGTCTATGGAGAGCTAGGGAGATATCCATTATATGTTAATAGATATGTACGCATAATAAAATATTGGTGTAAACTACAAACGCTTGATAATTTAACTGTGACTTCTTTGTATAGATCGTTGTTTGAGGGCTGTACCAATGGGGTTAAGAATTGGTTATATAATGTTAAGGGTATTTTAAATAGTCACGGGTTCACGTACGTTTTGGAATCCCCCCACTCAGTAGACCTAGACTCTATTCACTTGATATTTAAACAAAGGGTTATTGGTGTCTTTGTACAACAGTGAAACTATTCTATTTTATATCGAATAGTCTATATTTGTATAAGAATTTTAAAACATTGTTTGTTTTTTAGGAATATATGAATTATTTGCCACGTAAATATCGGATCGCTTTATCGAAACTGAGACTGTCCTCACACCAGCTCAGAATAGAACCAGGACGTTATGAACGAAACGGAATTGAACGTAATCAACGGTTCTGCAACTTATGTAATACACAGGACATGAAGATGAATACCATTTCATTTTAATTTGCCCTATATATAATGATTTAAGAAAACGGTTTATACGTAAACATTTCTTCAATAGGTCAAGTGTTTTTAAATTTGTATCATTAATGCAAACATGATATTGTGGTGAATTACGAGCACTAAGTATGTATATATACAATGCATTTATTTTACGTCAGTCTAAAGTAAATGTAAACAAAAGTTAAAATGGTACTTAGCATTTGAATATCAGAAAACTGGTAGCGGAAACATTTATAAACAGTTTGGCCCCATATCAGTCTACACATACATGGGGTCTGATCAGAATCCAAACTATTTGTCTTTGTCCTAAAGACGATGCACTTTTCTAATCTCCAAAGGGTTAAAATAATATAGTAAGTTAAAAACATATATACTTTGATAAATGTGTTCATGAAAACTAATTAACTGTTATAGGTGTTGTATCAAATATATTATCCAAATTATATGGATAAAGTACATTAATATGAGACCTCAACCTCATGAATGTGTTATACACGTTCAAACAGGTTACATCGTGAAATTACAGAAATTTTTGATGTGATTGAATAACATGTTTATATTCTAACAATATATTGTCATGTTGTAATATGTGTTTATATATTATGTATGTAACGAGAAACATTATATGTTTAAGTTACAATAACACTTTTGAATCTTGAATCTCTTCAATATTCAGAATTTCGGACAAATTTTCCTCAATATTTCTCCTTTACTTTATAGCTGGAATAAGATATGGTTTTCCACGTATTTCCATTAACAATGTTTCAATAAAAAACTGGCCATTTATTACAAACTGTATATCACACTGGTTTGGCAAAACGAACGGGCTCCCGCTTAACGCTTCAGTTCGTGTTAATCTAACGTATCGGCTCCCTTTTAAAAATGGCGTCAGTTGTCAAATCGACACATGTGAGTATACAAATATGATCTTTTGTCCTTGGATATTGCTTGAAATGTAGACCAAGACTACTCTTACGGAGTGTCTAACACATTGATGCATGCATACGTACACTTTATTCATATACTAGGCCAAACTGCTAACGCAACACCTCCGAGTTCCCTTCTATTTTCATATCAGGGCGGGTGTTTTAAATCGATGGAAAAAATGACACAACATTAGTAAATGTTTTAATTTGTGTTTTTAAATTAATGTACCTACCTCAAAGTTGTTAATATTGGCAACGAATTTTCATTGACACTTCTGACGAATAATAACAATATATCCAAACGTATCGCTAATTTCTGGTTAACATTCCCCATTGAAAATGCATTGGAATGAGATTTTGAAAACTTGTCATCACAAAATTCCATATTTTGTTGCGACCAAATTCATTTTTTTTTGTTTACCAAGAATATTGTCCATTGATCTCTCTATGAATTACAGTATAAATCTATTCAGGATGTGCACACATTACAGAATTGACCAGACTAACTAAAGACATGTTTAACATTGAAAGTAATGCGAATATCCGGGATGTTGCGTTGGAAGTTTGGCATAGTATAGAATAAATGCTAGAGGCTGATGTTTAACTTGAAAAACGTTTACGACGATTTCTGAAGAAAGTTATGCTCATAGACCATAACTTGTTCTGATTAGGCAACTAATTCAGATCTTATCGACCCCGTCCGTCGAGTAGTCTTGGTACAATCTTGAACTGCATATAAAATTAATCCGTTTAGCTATAAAACAAATAAACATTTTGATTGTATTTTTTTACAACGAACCACGCTCCAGTTGTGTGTACAACGCCCAAGCTACCGATCAAAATAGTTGTTGAGGTTTTTTCTCAAAATTTCGGGATCAATTTTACATCCATATATACTATAAGAATGTGGATTATTTAGTGGATTTTTTGGATACTTCTTAACTTCAGAGGGCTATATCTCAAAACTGTGAAAACTGTTGATGAGCCCTTTTGGCGTTTAAGTGACGAACTTCTCAGTAAAGTCATTTTTTATTTTCATCATACCTCTTTGATACAGTTCACATCAAATCTTTGGCAAAAGAAATAAAAACTACTGACACAATAATTGAATCATATAAACAATTTTTCTATAAATATGTCAAATTTCCATTAGGGTTTTACATCATATGACTTAAAAGGCTAAGCGATTGTACAAAAATGTTAACTGGGGCAAAGTAAATCACTTGTTTATAATATTATATTGTACTTGAGCAGATGAAAAGTAAAAGCATAAGACCTTTCGCGTATAAAACTTGAGAAATAACTTTTTTTGTCGGAAATTTGTAGGAGAAATTCCTCAAAACTTACATGAAACCAGCTGGCGGGGTCTGTGGTACAATTCTTGGACAGCTTTCACCATTTTTAATCATGTCATTGATCTTCTATAGAGTTTTTAATTATGGTCGCATGCTATTTTTCCTAGTTATGTTACATTTGATGGCCTGCATTGGGCGCTCTGCTATTATTTCTATTGGTCGGCAATCTTTAGCCGGTTGGCTCATTGCTGATTGATTGGGGTAGTGTGATCGCCGTTTTCGGGGCTGTCTTTTGTATGTTTATTCTTGTTTATTATAGATCTAATTATAGTTATTTGTGTTTTGTCGATGGCCTGCTTAGGGCGTTCAACCATTATTTATATCAGTCGGCAATACTTAGCCGGTCGGTTTATTGCTGATTGATGGGGGTAATGTGATCGCCGTTTTGGGGGACTGTCTTTTATATGTTTATTCATGTTTAATTTCAGATCTAATTGTAGTTATTTTGTCTTTTCTCGATTTATAGGTATATATGTGTTATTTCATGTAAAGCGCGTTTGAACGCACTCTCCCTGTGTGAAAAGAGCGCTATATAAATCTGGTATAATAATAATAATAATAATAATGTCCAATACCATCTCCCATTTTTAATGGGAAATATATATTTTTTTTAAAATTTGAAAAAAGATTATTATAAACAAGAAGTATTATGTAATCTACAAGTCAAATTAATATAAGATTCAAAGGGTAAAGAAAACCAAATAGACTCTCCTATATAAATCATAATTATGAAATACGTAATTTTCAAGATCAACACTTGTCAAATTTACAGCCTAGCTAGGTGCATCTCTATATTTTCCCCTGGTTATATTCATGCACAACTGATAAATGAAGTACATCAAAAGTACAAAATAGTAAACGTCTACTAAAAATTGCTACTTTGCAACACAATTTGCTGAACAGAAATGTATATGAACAGTAAAACTTCCATAATATGACAACTAACTGCTGTTAATTATTTAGTCTTTAAAACAGGAGGATATTTAATTTAAGCTGGAAGTTTTACTTTCATCTTGTTTTAGGCTGCCATCTGTCTTCCATACAATCAATTAGTCTTCGGTTTAGTGGTTGAAATAGTTGGTTTTACTGTATATTTCTTAATACCCCCATTCCACTGAGCGGCGATTCCTCTACTCTTTGAAGTTTTGGAAAAATCGCCGCGAATCGTAGGAGGAACGGCAACAGCGAAACGCACTGATCGTAGTAGAATCTTAACAGAAGCGCCTTGATCGCCACATCATGGCGAATGTTTTTAGCCTGCTCAAAATTTACGTAGTGGCATCTCCGTGGACTCGAAGCTCAGCAGAAGCGCAACTGAAGCGTACTAAGAAATGCATGAGCGAAGTAGCAACGTTGTCGGAGGGTGGTTGATGTAGCGCAAGCGTAGTCGCAGCGTACTGAAAGCGTCGAGATATTTGCAAGCGATTCCGCTTCGTTTCTGGTACGCTCTGGACGCCCTTAATACGCTCTGTACGCTCTAGCGACGATCAAAGCGTTTTCACGGCGATTCGGCCATTTATGAATCATAAAACTACGGCTCTTCTACTACGCCGCGTTCACTGCGCTGTTGACGCTTTGACTGCGTTTTCTCTTCGCTTCTGCTTCGCTCTTGACAACTGAGCTACGACCATGGCGATTTACGTTTCGCGCTTGCCGATCAGTGTATAATTATGCATCATTTCTACCTTATCTTCATTATTCGTTTGCACTTGACACTGTCCACATCGATAATTCAAAATACCACCCCGTCAGAAACGGAAGACAAATCAAGACCTGCACATACTATTGTCACGCAGCTTACTCTTCATGTAGAGCAATCCCAATGTTCTGCTCCACAAGATAATGTTTGTCTAAAAGCTACTTTTATATAGTTCCTTCGATGGATGATGGTCAACTGCTGCAAAAGCAGTGAAATAGCATATTTGATATAGAAAAGTTCCCAAAGCGCAGTAGCAGCGTAGTAAACGTAGAGGAAGCGTAGTCGGAAATCCTTTATCGTAGTGGAAAGCGTAGTAGAAGCGTCTTGGAGAAATTTAAAGCCCTAGAAGCACAGCAGCAGCGTAGCGGGCGTGATGAGCGCAGCGAGGACCAAGTTGAAGCGTACTAAAAGCGTACTGGAAATGGCCCAAGTCCCAAAAGTATGTACATGGCGGCGCTTCTACGGCGATTTGGATGATTTTGGATGATCGCCATGATCGTCATGAGCGCAGTAGAATCGGCGTCCAGTGGAATGAGGGTATAAGTGCCACTATTTACAACCGTTGAACATATACCCAGAAGACAGATGTCAAATCTATTCAAGGTCTAACAATTCCTAACAATCATAATACTATGTACATGTATTTAACCAATTACTCCATATATACTCATTTTAACACATGAAAATGTATTCCTCCACATGCTAGTTACATGCTTATCTAGACTCTGGTGTAGATACTTATTCCAGCAGATGATTTTTTTCATGACGCCTTTTTGAACTAAACTATTAGATACAAATCATTTTCCGCACATTTTTTACTTGTTCATACATAACAGATCTGCATATATCAATTATTAGTTTGTTTGACGTCACAAATTATGAACATACTGTTTATTTATGCTGCCCCGTGTCCATGTGCTGCGTTAAACGTGAGTTGTATACGAAGAGTATGAACTGTTTGCATAGTGGTTGTAGCAGTTTATACAAATTAATATTATATTGATGCATATTTGGGCAGTGCGCACCAACTACTTATTGACAAACTAAAACAGTTCCCGCATAGAATCTGCCGGAAAATATGAATTACGAATTAAATTTAAAGCCGCACGATCAATAAGAATGTGCATAGATAGTTATTCACGACGAGAGTAAAGAGAAAGGTCATTGGCCTCGACATATAGACTTTTAGCAGGGGAAGTCCTAAAGGCACCCAATGCTAAACGTAAACCTTGATACTGTATTGGGTCAAGCATCCGCAAGTATGACTTCCTTGCAGAGTCATAACACAACAGCCATAATCAAGTTTGGATCTTACTAAACTTCTGTATAATCTAAGCATTACAGTAAGATCCGCACCCCAGTCGGTAGGTGCAAGAATTCGAAGTTTTCAGGCATTTTGCCTTTAAATATTTAATAAGAGGGATAAAAGAAAGTTTCTTGTCAAAAATGAAACCGACAAATTTCGCCTGATCCGCGACTAGAATGGGGCTACCATCCAGGTGCAATTGGAGATCAGGATGAATTTTTTTCAGTTGACAGAAATGTATACATTTTGTTTTTTATCTTGAAAATTTAAAACCATTCTCAGTAGCCCATTTTTTGATTTTGTGAATGGACAGTTGAAGTTGACGTTCAACAATATTAATGTTTTTCGAACGGTAACACATTTAAAAGTCATCAACATACAATAAACAATCTGTGTCATTTGTTTAGCAATATTATTAATGTTAATATTAAACAGAGTTACTGATAAAATACCTTCTTGAGGAACACCCATTTCCTGCTTTTGCATATTAGAAAGGGTAGTTCCAACTCGGACTTGAAAATCCCTATCATTTAAGAAAAATCAATATTAAGTGCTCCTTCTTGACGAAAGCTTCACTAATAAAATATTCCAATCTGACTAAATGAGCATTAGTACTTCTTTGAATGATACCCCGTAAGGAAATTGTTGGACTCAATATACCAAACAAGTCTTGCATTAATCATGCGCTCTAATGTTTTGCATACGCAACTCGTCAATGCTATATAACGATAACTATTTGGATCTGTTTTATTATTCCCAGGTTTTGGAACAGGGGTGACTGTCGCCTGTTTCCAAAACTTGGGAACTTTTCCACTTGACCATTTATGTATAAAAATATCTAAAAGAACATTCATAAATGTATAGGCAAATGTTTTTAAAAAATGATAATGAATATCATCAGGTCCAACAGCTGTATCGTGGGATTTATTAAGTGAATCATCGAGTTCTTTTTCAGTATAAGGTTAATTGTTATTTTCGGTGTTATGAGATTTAAAATTAATTTTTTTTCGTTTTCTGTAAACTTTTTGATATTCATAAATTCAGGAGTAGACTTAGCTGATGAAGAGTTTTTAACAAAAGCATCAGCTAAGGAATTGGCAATATTTTTAACATCTGTTAAATGTCCAAATGATGATCTAGCATTACCGATTATTTCACGAACCATATCCCATACCTTCTTTACTGATGAGCGAGAATTGATTTAGATACATAGTTCTTCCAAGAATGCCACGCGCAGCTTTTTAACCATCATTAAACATATAATTATAAATAAAATAATTTCTAAAGTCCATTTGATCAGTTTCCTTCAAGAAAGTTACTTGTAAATACCAATTCCTATACATCAACCAATTTTACGGAGAGTAATGTAGTATCTGATCATCTTGATACATGTAAACAATTAAAAGCTGATGTCAATATTACATGTCACAAACTTCCTACAATGTACTGGATACCTAAACTCCATAAAACACCATATACGTCTCGTTTTATTGCTAATTCAAGTGCATGTACTACTACTAAGCTTTCCAAACTTTTGACATCGTCTTTAATTAAAATTAAAGAACATGTTCAAAGGTATTGTGCAAAGACTTACGAAAATTCTGGACTTAATCTGTTTTGGTCTATTAAAAACTCGAATGAAATTTTGAATAAACTTGAACATAGAAAATACCAAGCTTGCAATATAAGTACGTATGACTGTTCAACACTATATACTACCTTACCTCATAATTTAATAAAAGCTAAACTTATACAACTTATTGAAAAGACTTTTGCCAGAGAAAGGAAACTATTTCTGGCGTGTAATACTGATCGTGCATTCTTTACAAATGACACGGTTAAGCATTACACTATGTGGACTTGTACCGATGTCTGTAAATCACTATCATTTCTTCTGGATAATATTTATGTACGTTTTGGGAGTACCATATACCGCCAAGTGATTGGTATCCCTATGGGTACAAACTGCGCGCCCCTTGTCGCAGACCTATTTTTGTACTGTTATGACAGGGACTTTATGCTAAGTCTAAAACCTGATACACAGGCAAATATGATCGAAGCCTTTAACAATACATCGCGCTATCTAGATGCTATTTTTAATATAGACAACCCATTGTTTGATACGTTGTTTCCTTTTATTTACCCAAAAGAACTACGCCTTAATAGAACAAACGAGTCAAATTTGTCGGCACCATTTTTAGATTTGGATCTTTTGGTAAATAACGGAATTGTTTCTTCTAAGATTTACGATAAACGAGATGATTTTGATTTTAGTATTGTAAATTATCCTCATCTAGATGGCGACGTTCCCCGTTCTGCATCTTACGGGGTTTATATTTCACAACTTATTCGTTTTGCTAGGGCCTGTACCTCTGTTGAGGACTTCCACATTCGTAATAAAACTATTACTGACAAGCTTCTTAAACAGGGGTATAGATTTCATAAACTTCGTAAAACATTTTCTAAATTCTTTTATAGAAATCTTCCTCTCATTAACAAGTATAAATGTAACTAAAAGTCTTTTCTACGGCAAGGTATTTCACATCCGGAGTTTTATGGTGATGTGATTTACAGACTTCGTAAGATTCTTGGACATATGCATTTTCAAAACCTGTTTGTGAAACGTATTAGATTTTTCCTCAAAAAAGATTATGATCCAACTATATTGCTACGCACTTCACGTTTGGTTTTTGATTAATCTACAATTGATAACCATGCTTTCCTCTTTGATTGTGCGACGACAGACAGGGCTTAGCACTACATGATAATGTATCTCTAAAGCCGTCCTTAACCGGGAGAGTTATGTCGGATTTTCGTGCTTTGTTTTTTCTCTCCCTCTCTGTCGTACCCTGAACCCATCCATATCTTACAGTTACTCGTGACTTCTGACTAGTCGCTTGAGTACAATTTGACCGTTGCCATAGTGGGTTATTTCTAGTAAGGGCTTGAATGTTTAATTCTTTCCCGTGTTACTAATAATCTTAGTATAAAATTTTTGTTAGATGTTTTACATGCATTTACTTACTGTGTTGGCGGTTGTCACAAGTTTGGGTTTTAATAGTATTACTGTAGTATTGTTTTTTTTGTAGATGTGACTGTATAGTTTTCCAGTGCAGTATATCACCTGTGGTTACCTAAGCGTAACTGGCTATACAGGTATTGGAAGATCTATTTTTAGCGGTCTTACCTGTAGTGCATAGGTGTGGTTATTCAGTTGGTTTAGAGCAGTCGTGCAGGTGATATGGATAAGAAGTAATGAAAGAAATTGGAAACAATGTAAGTTTTCCCCCACCCAGTCCTCACCTGTAGTTAGCGTAGACATTGGCATTTTTATTCGCGTGTATTGGCTTTTGTTATTTTAAATTACAGTTTTAATTATTGAATAGTTTAGTTAGTGTCCCTAACCATTGTTTATTGTAGGTGGCTACATGTGTAAAGCCTGAGTTTAATGCCTGAGTCCATCTACGTCCTTTTATGTCTATGTTTGTCACAGTAACTACGTCCGTCTACGTCCTTTGTTTGTCAACGATGCTATGTCCTATATGTTGTTAATGATGTCGAGTCCATGTGTTTGTCGGTGATGCCACGCCCGTTGACGTTATATATATCTTGCAACCTGACCAGAAAAGTCTGTAGATAAGTTGCTCAAATATCAGAGTATTATGAATATATAATTATGACTGCAAATACAGACATGATAATTAAGCTGTTTGTATTTCGTGCTAACGAGAAAAGCATTGATATTATGTGTGAAATCATGCTGTATTGTATTAAGCTGCTTACTGTGTGAAAGCTCTTATAATAGACATTACGCTGTGTGCGTTATTATAGCATTCCTGTGTGGAATCCGATTTATACATTAAATCTGTGTGATTTGTAATATTCCTATAGGAAAGTTTAAGGGCACTTGTGTGTGCTATATGCTATATTCCTGTGTGGAGATTTTAAAGGCGTTTGCCTTCGCTGCTTGTTGCAATTCCTATATGGAGAAACTGTAATGACTTTATAGTAGAGGGCATCTAGCGTCAAAAATCGAAATAAAGGAAAAAAAATGCACAGAATTGATTTTCGTGTTTTCATATGCTCCAATATGTACCGAATGACAGAAAAAAAGTCTAGGAAAATCAAACGATGCGAAATATGATTTTTGGGGTAAAATGGCTAAAATAATAGGTGAAAGCACGAATTTTTGGGATTTCCAAAATGCGATCGTAGAAATCAATATAAAAGCTTGAAATCTACAGGCTAGACAAATATTAATGTCAGCTGTGGAATGGTACTTGTGAAGATAAATAAAATTTTCAAAAAACTGATTTTTGGGGTGAAATTGTCAAAATATTATCCCAAAATCACAAATTTGAGGATTTCAAACAGACCCTGACATCTCATAGCAAATAAAGGAAATTGTGCACAGAGTTGATTTATATGTTATAATTTGCCTAAATATGTACCAAATAACAGACAAAAAGTCTAGGAAAATCAAACGATGCGAAATATGGTTTTGGGGTAAAATGGTTGAAATAATAACTGAAATCGCTAATTTTTGGGATTTCCCTTCTGTGATCGAGAATATCGATATAAAATCTCGAAATCTACAGGCTAGACAAATATTCAGGTCAGCTGTGGAATGGTACTTGTTAAGATAAATAAAGGTTTCAAAAAAATGATTTTGGGGTGAAATTGTCAAAATATTAAACCAAAATCACAAATTTTGAGGATTTCAAACAGACCCTGACATCTAAAAGCAAGTAAAGGAAATGATGCACAGAGTTGATTTATACGTTATTATCTGCTTAAATATGTACCAAATAACAGACAAAAAGTCTAGGAAAATCAAACAATGCAAACTATGTTTTTTGGGTAAAATGGTTGAAATAATAACTGAAATCGCTAATTTTTGGGATTTCCCTTCTGTGACCATGGATATCACTATAACAGCTCCAAATATCCAGGTTAAACACATATTCATGCCTACTTTAGAATGGTCCTTGTTGGGATAAATAAAGGTTTCAAAAAACTGTTTTGGGGGGTAAAGTTATCAAAATATTAAACCAAAATCACCAATTCTTGTTTGTAAAACAATCTAGGAAAATCCAACAAAGCCAAATATAAATTTTGGGGTATACTGATTAAAACAATTAATGTAAATGCATGTTTATGGAAATTCCACACTATGGCATTAGACAGGAATATAGAAGCTACACATTTACAGGTAAGATTATACATATTACTGTGCACTGTAGCCTTGTACTATTAAGGATGAATTAAGCTTTAAAATGAAAACCCTTATCTTTTCACTTCACTACGGTGACCTTAGATATGAAACCAAACGTTCAAAGTCTATAACTTACACAAATACATCATTTTAATGTAGCTTAGTTAAAGTAAAGACAAATCAACCGGTAAAACATTTAAACAGACACATGTTTTTAATGTATTGTGACTTTAAATATGATTAAAAAAGCTCCAAATCCATTTAAAAGGCAACAGGCACCATGAAATAAAGCCTATAGCACTAGTACAAATAAATTATGATTTCTAAAATTAATAAATTTTGGTGATAAGATATAAGTTAAACGAAATCAGTTTTCACTGAGGATTTTTACAGTGGCATTGGATGTGACCATCAAGGCACTACAGTGTATTTGTTAGCATAGTTATATAAGTTTCAATGAAGTAATATACATGTATAACTTATAATAGTTAAACAAAAAGACAATATCTTCAGTATATTGTTACAGCAATATAACATGAACGTAAAACTTAAAAATATAGTTAAGACAAATATATAAATGGAAACTTTTTATAAGTAAGGATAACTACCATTTTGAATTTCATTACTATAGTCAAACAACTAGGTCTGACGTGTCAAAGGGTGGCCGAGTCCATTTATAAGGGAGATCAGCATTTCAGATGACCCCGTGTCAAGTTTTAAAGGAAAAGGTTTGGTTATCGGTACAAATAAACGAATAAGTTATTGGAAACATAACGTAGTGGATAAGACGTAGGTAGAAGTATATGATCGGATAACATTTTATCAAGCACGGGTTCGAATCTCGCAGCAACCTATGATATTGTTTTGCCAAAACACTATTTAGGATTCTAGAATTACATTGCATTAAGGTAATGCAGAAAGCCCCTTGAAGAAAGTGACTAAAACTTATATTGATATTCATATTTTATCATCGATTTGTTTTGTGAAAGTATGGCTAATATAGGGCTAGAAAGCCATGCACCCCTGTCCCAAATTTGACGAACATGGTCGAAGAACATGCGGAATGCTGCTCTCCTTAAAAATGGACTCTGCTGACCTTTGACACGTCAAGCCCAGTTGTTTGACTATATGACTGTGGATATGACCAGTAAAGCTTCAAATGCACAAATAAGTTATATATTCTTTCCAAAACAACAGCTTACTAAAGATGATAAATACAAAGTTTGAAAATAACTTTTTGAGGAAAACATTAAAAAATATACATAAAACAGCAATTTTTTAATTTCTGTATATGGGGGAGGATATGAATTAATAATAAAAATTAAAAATCAATAGGCTTGACACAGTTCTTTTAAATGAGATATGTAACTAGTCTATCCAAAATCACACATAACAATTTATAAATATATAGGGTTTTGGAAAAATACACCCCCTCCACCAATAAAAAAAATCAAAACATAAACGAACAAACAATTTTCTGCCATGTTGGATTTTCTGCGCAAAACTGGTTGGTTCTGATGTTGGTTGGAAACTAATAGACATGAGCTATCCTGTACTTTGAGCTGTAATAATGGAATCTGACAACTGTATGAAATATCAGCAAATCATAGTATACGCACATTGGGCATACATCGTACATGTAATTTATGTAATTAATTGATCTAACAGTGCTTGCTATATCTATATGAAATAACTGATAGTGTATATATCACCAGGTCAATAACATTCAATATTCGTTTTGTGGTGCTTATTGTCTACTATCAGTACACACTCTGATTTGACAAGCGGCATTTTAAATGCTGCCTCTAAGCTAGTACACTGGTTTAATTGTCAAAATGCTGTAATTTAACCCTTATTGTGTGCGATGCGAATATAGGTTGTTACTTAACCCTAATTGTATACGAAACAAGAATATATATCATTTGAGGACCCAAATCAGAGTGAGTATAGCCTACAGTACATAGTATAATGTGTTTTACCTGTAAATTTGAAGCTTTTACATTTATATCTAAAGCCATGTTGTGGAAATTCCAAAATTTCAAATTTAAACTAATTTGTTTAACCAGTTTACCCCGAAAAGTCATATTTGGTTTTGTTGGAGTTTCCTTTATTTTGCTGTTATTTAATACATACTGAAACATACTAAAACATATAAATCAATTCTCAATAGTTTTCCCTTTATTTGCTTATTAGGCTTTATTTTGAATTTTCAGGTCAGGAGATCTCTGCTAAATTCTCGAAAATTGGTGTTTTTTTGTTTAATTATTATAACAACTTTACTGCATAAATTAGTTTTTTGACAGTTTTTTCATCTTTATCAGTACCATTCCATAGCGCAATTGAATATTTGTTTAACCTGTAGATTTGGAGCTTTTATTTTAATAGCCACCATCACTGTAGTAAAATTATTTTTCAACGATTTTACCCCAAAACACCATATTTGGTATTGTATGATTTTCCAAGATGATTTTTCTATTAGTTTGTACATATTAAAGCATATGATAACACATAAATCACTTTTGACTTTGATGGCAGGGATTGTCTACGAAAATCCCAAAAATTGGTAATTTTGGTTTAATATTTTGACAATTTAACAAAAAAAAACCAGTTTTTTTAAAGTTTTATTTATTTTTACTAGTACCATTACACAGTAAAAATGATTTTTTGTGTAACCTGCATATTTGGTGTATTTATATTGATATCCACGTTCACAGTAGGGAAATCCCAAAAAATCGCGTTTTCATTTATTATTTCAACAATTTTACCCCAAAATTCATTTTTCAAAGTTTTAGCTATCCTTAATAGTACTATTTCACAATAGAGATGTATAAGTATCTAGCCTGTAAATTTGGAGCTTTTATAATGATAACCAACGACACAGTACTGAAATCCCTAAAAATGGCGTTTTCATTTATTATTTCAACAATTTTGCCTCAAAAAACATATTTCGCATAGTTTGATAATCCTAGATTTTTCTTCGGTTATTTGGTACATGTTCTACCCTATGAAAACATAAAAACTATTTCTGTGCATCTTTTCCTTTATTTGGATTTTTGACACCAGGGAAGCTCTACTAAAATCTCCAAAAATTGGGGTTTTGTTTTATATTTTCATGATTTTCACCCAAAAAGAACCATTTTTGAAAGTTTTATATATCCTAATTAGTACTATTCCACAGTGGATATAACTGCCAGTCTAATTTGTAGATTTGAAGCCTTTATAATAATACCCAGGGTCACTGTATGGAAATTCCAAAAATTATCATTTTCGTTTATCAATTCAATCATTTTACCCCAAAAAATCATATTTCGCATCGTTTGATTTTCCTAGACTTTTTTTTCTGTCATTCGGTACATATTGGAGCATATGAAAACACAAAAATCATTTCTGTGCATTTTTTTTCCCCAAAATTTTTAAATGCCCTCTACTATTAGCCTACATGGTTTATTATATTCCTATGTGGAATTATTGGACAGTTATAATTATATTCATGAATATTAGGTCTGTAGTTTAACAGTGTGGTGGAGCCAATGGTGTCAAGTGTCATAGTGCTCATCATAGTGTAACAGGGTTTGAGGTTATTTCTTTTGAGTGTTAAGATACCATAAGTATTGTAATATAAAGAAAAAAAGCACTATGATTTGGGCTATGACACGTTAACTTAATGTAGATTGTGCATGTATTATATTGTCAGAGAAATATTGTATGTTGGAAGTGTTATTTGTACATAAAAATAGAAAACACCCGTAGTCTTGAAGATTCATATAGATGCCAATAAAACTAATAATTTTTATATCGAATCTGGGAGCACAATTTTTAATACTTACAGGAAAATTGTGACAGCGGTCTTTTTGATTGTAAGGTTGTGGAACAGGGTATATATTTCATGTACAATGTTCGTCTTTATAAGTGAATATAGGAGATAAGAGTGAGGTTGAGCGCCCCTAAACTCAGGTTTAACCCCCCAGTGGTTGTTGATGATTAATTTATAGTTAATTATTGATTGCTACTGACCGTACTAAGGCGGGCTCCTATGTTCACTTTGCTTTATGTTTGTCTTGCGTGTGTTTTCTATTTTGTGTGTGAATGAAGAAATGGTATTGCGTGTGTGTGTGTGTTATGGTATGGCTGTGTGTTCTGCTTGAGAGGTTGGTGTATTGTTTGTGTTGCGTTTCCTGCTTGAGTCTTTTTCGTATTTATTTATATTTTATGTACACTGTTCGTCTTTATAAGTGAATATGGGAGATAAGAGTGAGGTTGGGCGCCCCTAAACCCAGGTTTAACCCCCCAGTGGTTGTTAATTATTAATTTATAGTTAATTATTGATTGCTACTGACCGTACCAAGGCGGGCTCCTATTTTCACTTTGCTTTATGTTTGTCTTGCGTGTGTTTTTTATTTTGTGTGTGAATGAAGAAATGGTATTGCGTGTGTGTGTGTGTATGTGTGTGTGTGTGTGTTATGGTATGGCTGTATGTGTTCTGCTTGAGAGGTGGGTGTATTGTTTGTGTTACGTTTCCTGCTTGAGTCTTTTTCGTATTTATTTAAGACACATGATCGTGTTTATTTAATAACAGAAGAATTGCATTGTAATTTGCCTTAAGTATTCTACAATTCCATTGTATAACGCAATTTTTAATTATTATTTAAAGATAAAATAATGATAAAAATCATTTAGTCAGATGGAGGTTGAATAGGGACACTCTTTTTGTCCTTAGGTTTTTTCCTCAAAGTTGCCACATTCAGGCATCTTTGCAGGTTCATTTCATTATTCGCCAATATCATCCGACAACGATGGTGGACGCACCCAACCCAAATGTGAATTCTCTGCATGGTAAACAGATTGAAGTGCAGAATATATATTGTTTACAGCGATGGGTGTATCAATATCAGCTCCCGACCACTGTACTTTTGATTGGGTAGATTTATAGTTCTTTTTAGGGGATTTTGTATTACCTCTGTTTTCCTATTAGACTTCGATTTGGTTTTATAATGCTTTCCATCATTCGTTTGTGACCGAAGAGAAGATGTTGAGGGGTTTTGTGGTAGAGAAGGTTTTGAAGATGGAATATTTGGAGAAGGGTTAGAAGAAGATGAAGGAATAGGAGAGGAATGTTTAGAAAAGTTATCTGAAAGGGTTTTAAGGACATCTTTGATTTTTGTTGCCTTTTCAGGATTGATTGAACGCAGTTGTTGAATCAAGAGCTTGCAATTAGCACACTCCTAGACAGTGGTTGGTCCATACACAGCAGCAGACAGTAGAGGATGGTGCGGATAGGCCACCAGGTTTCCTTGATTCAACCTGTCTCCGGGCATCGATGAAAGTTAAGTTCGGATGAATTTTAACCGCCTGAATATCTTTCTCCTGCTTCCACTTTGGACACGCCTTGGGTTTTCCCAGGAGGAACGATCGTGTCCGGATCGGCCACATCTACCACAAACTATTTACTTAGTACATGTACATTGGTCCTTGTGATGACCAAACCTTTGACATGTAAAACACCGCAGTGGGTTAGATACAAAAGCTTCAACTTTATAAAATGACAGAGCAATTTTAATAGATTTTTGAAGAGTCGGCACATTAAACTTCAAAATAAACGTATTGGTCTTCTTCTTTTTACCATCGAATTACCTTAGTAACATGTTGACCCCTCAAATCCTCGAGCATTTCCTCCTCCGAAGCGTTACGCAAGTCATAACTGCGAACAGCTCACTTGGAGAAATTCAAGGACTTGGGGAGTGAAACATCACTTGGAATGTTTCCTAACATCTTACATCTTAAAAGGTTAGCAGATTGTTCTTGTCTAGCACATTCAACCAAACCCTTTCCAGATCGCAATATGTTGGCATATTCGGCTTGACCGATCAAACCCTTAAGAGCCTTTGAAACAAAATAGGAGAAACTTTGTCAAAGATAACAAGAAACCTTGGCCAGGTGTCTGAAATTGGTTCATAGTCGGTCTTTTTAAACTATTTGCTTCCGAAGAAGTAGAACGAGAAGCTTAAGCCCCATCCATGGCAAAACTATGGAATATTCATCACACATGCTCCCCACCCACCACGGAGTCTAACTTAGGGTGTCTTCGGGATATCTCCAGCGAAGAACACCAGGGATAAAAGGGTGATATACTCAGATAAAGAAGCAAAGTCAAGCCAACGCCGTACCTCCGATACACTATCGCTAATAGGGCATCTTCTGGCCAATAGACTAATAAATGCAAGAAGCGTTGGTCAACCATACACCAATTCACCCGATTAGCCCTAAACCACCGCCTACAAGAGAGAGCACTTCAGAACAAGAAGAGATTATTTGCAAAACTAATGAAAAAGATAACTAATGAAAAAGATAAATAAGTCATTAGCAAGAAATGATAGTTTGTACATCAAATGTGAAGTGTTCTTTGACAAGAAATGGTAAGCCGTTTGATCGGACCGGGATATATGACCGCTCTTCTATACCCAGATTCAAGACCAAAGTAGTGTCTTGCATCGGGGGTCTACGCTCATCAAAGACCCCTTCTGCTAAACTACCAGGATCCCATCGTCCGGGTGGTTCGAGTCGCAACCCACAGCAGACAGGTTGCTCCTTGATGTTTGTTGGAGCGTGTATATGTTGGCGGTACTGGCAAGAGACGATAACTATCTAGTAGTGAAATATCGTTATCGAGGTGTTTTCGTGCAATTGACTATTGCTTATGTTCCCCTGTTGAATTGTAGATAACCTGCTTAAAGCTCATGGTAAGTATTGTGATCGATTAATGTATGTCGTTCGTCGGCGTCGCTTGTCAAAGTCATGTTGATGTCTCCTGCTGTAGGAAGAGGTGACATGTAGGGACCACTTTTTACATCGTCTGTCACAATACTTACCAAGGTCAAAATCCTAACATTTATGAGCAGCCAATAGGTAAACCTCCTGTTGGCCAAATAGGGGAAGTTGTAGAAAAATGGCAAGGTTTTGCTAAACAGACTTGAGGTGATTCCAACATTTATGATGTTCATGCACAAGGTCAAAGTGTTAAGAATTTTATAGATAGTGGACCCAATGCCAATACTATATCGAATAAATTTTATTAATATTTGCATGATAAGCCAGATATACATGTCATTGGTGACTTAGGTCTGAATATCAGTGTTGCTTATGTCCGGCTTTATTGAATGTAACATTCAAGTTCCATTTTTGTCACAGTTTAGTATTCATGTATTTTAGTTGTACCAGACAACTTGAATTCGTCTTTTCCTGTTTTAATAGAAACCAATAAACTTGGAATAAGATGTTGGCAGTGATTGTTGTATTTCTATTCCTATTTCTATGGCAGAAAGCAATTGATGTTTGACAAATAAAGTTATTAAGGTGTAAGTGCTATTCTCATTATTATGTTGCAATTAATTATTATTATAAGTCTACCCGATTTATATAGCGCTCTTTTAAAACAAGATATGTGCGTTCAAAAACGCTTCACATGAAATTACGTAAATGTACCTTCAAAGCGAGAAAAGACATTCAACTACTTTCACAATTAACATGATACAGTATGGAGTTACATGGAAACGTAGACATTCTTCAATATTAGTACCAAGATTATAAAATTGTTAAAATTAAAAGATCAATAGTATAATTAAAACGGAGAGTAGTTCACAAATCGTAAAACGAATGTTTAAAACAATACTAGTTATTTTTTGAGTATTGTATAACCCAAGGCTGAGTTACATGTAAAAATAAAGATAAACTGTCCACTAATTATACCACTGGTTTCAAAGCGAGTCGGAAATCCCTACCAGCAAGATCCCCAAGATAGGCATAAGTCAACGGTACGACTCCAGAACTCCCATTTAAACACACATAATCTATTAGTCCGGCAGCTTAAGTCAATGAACACAACACTTTTCTTGATGATACAAGCAAAAAATTAAGCACAAATAATGTCCAGACTGTACATTTTTTAGAGAGCACGAGATGTACCTGAAAAAATCAACATGGCCGCCATTTTTCAAGATGGCCGCTTGTGAAATATGCAAACAATGCTTTCAGTGTAGAAGGTCAATAAATAGAAGTATGTTAATAAACCAAACATAGAACTGATTTGATTTTAACTTAAAGCGACTCGCAACCGGATGGTGTACTTGTCAAAATAAAATAAAATACTCAAATAAAAGCAAAATTTATTCATTACTTGGCTTCTGACATTAAAAAAATATCATCAGTCCAAAAAGAGTCTCAAGAATCGTCACCGAATCTTAGTATTTTTAGATATATTCCATCGTTTTTCAAAAGCATCAGCTGACAGTTTTGCTGTTGTTTTTGCTTCTCTACACGGGCTCTGACATAAACTGGAGCCGAAAAATGTATTATAAAGCGCTACCAGTAAAGTACGTTAATTCGTTACCATATATAGAGAGAGCGTCCGTGGTCGAGGCGGTAAAGGCGTGTCCTAATTTTCTTGTGTGTCTCCGCAATGGAGGGTCACGGGTTCGAATCCCACCAGAGCTTCTTCTTTTTTTATTTTTGGAAATGCATTTTTTAACAGAATTAATTATCCTAAACTAAAGCTTACCCATTTATATAATCATTTGATATATATTTACAAATTACCAATTGTAATGCTAAATCCGGTTGCGAGCCTCTTTAAATAACTCAATCTAATAAATAAAAATACAAAAAGACAGATACTTTTAATATGGCGGCCACTAATATACTCAAAATGAGAGGTTTTTGGTATAAATATACTTTACAGTGTAATCTTACAATGCCTATAAGCAGGGCTCCAGATAAGGGGAGTATTTCAAAAACTAAAATCTTTATTTTTGCATTATGGAGACGATGAGTAGTTACACCATAGGATCTCATTAGAATTGTCTCTTCGAGACGACTCTAATGAGTAGTTATACCATAGGATTTGGTGCTAAAATGAGTAAGAAAATGCTGGATTTGTTCAGTTTACACCCTCTTATCTGGAGCCCTGTATAAGAACCGTTTTTTTGAAGATACAAGCACCAACATTGGCGCAAATGATATTCAGTATCTATATTTTTTTAGAAATATAGGCTATCTGACTGATACATTCAAGATGGCCGCAATTTTCAAGATGATCACCACGTTACATGTAAATGTGAAAACATATGTTTTGCAGAGTAGAATGTCAATACGTAGAAGTATTCTCACGATCAAAATATCGAAATGAATGGATTTTAACTTGGATAACTTAATAACTTAATATTGCCAATTGAAATCCAATATAACAGAACATTTCAAGATGGCGGCCACCAAATACTCAAAATTAACGTTTTTTTTATAAATATATTTTATTTTGTAATCTTACAATGTCTATAATTACTGTAAATTAATAGATACAAACATCAAAACTGGCACAAACGATAAGCAGCACATACATTTTAAGGAAAATAGGTTATCCTACAGAAAATACAAAATGGCCGCCGTTTTTTCAAGATGGCCACCACGTTACATGTAAATGTTTGAAAAAGCACATGTATAACACAAGTATATGTAATAACAACTGTATGATATTTGTATCTGTTAAGGAAACTCCTGCATCAGAGTCCAAACTGTATTTTAGCGTCGAACACACTAAGCATGACAGCCGACGCTGCCCCTATGTGAAATTACATGGTTACTGCCGAAAATCTAAAATCTAAACGTTTTTGTCCTTACCCTTTTAGACTGATATTTTTTCAAGTATTTATACCAAATGTTCGGACGACAGCTAGACAAATATAGTAGTCCCGCCTACCCTTAATTTATCCAACGTATCATACATGTGAAGTAGCCGTCACAAAAATTACCCACAGGCGTTCCAGGTGTCTGTTAAGTACAGGTATCACAGTATATTGCTGTCATCTTGCATAATGTGTCCAGACTGCAAATTAGCCTTAAAACAATAGTAGTGTTTGGTAAAGCTTATAAATAATCGTGTTAGCGTATAAATTATTAACACATTTTGTTAGATCAAGGGAAGCAACTTTTGCTGCATATTTGCGTCCCTTCATCTAATTGGAAACTGTTTACTAAAATGCAAACAGTATTATAACAGATATAATTTCAAGTTAATTTATAATGATAATGCAAGTCCGGTCTGGGTCCTGATCAGGTAGCAAATTAATCAGCATCTGATGTGAACCCAGCTGTTTCATGTAAAAATGAGAGTTACAATCTCATATAGGTTTTAATTTGACATTAAAATATCACATGTAATTATTCAAACAATCATTCACACATGAAGCACTTCAGCATTATATACAAGGAGCGCAGCAGTGGTTAAGGCATTAAGCTGTAGACTTTTATTAAAAAATCAAATTGTTTGGATCCTAATGAGACGCATGATTAGTCTGGTCTGTCAGGGTCCAATCAGTTATCACATAATGTTCATTAATTCACAGGATTTTTAATAAATTAGACTATCACAGGGTTTTCATTAAGTCAAGACACATGTTTTCAACATGATTAAAAATTATAATTGATGCATAAGAGATTTTACTGCAGAAGACTACATACCAGTTACAACTTATATAAGACACAGTTTCTGATTCACTTCATGCAGCCTAGATAAGAGCAACACATTGACTGCCTAAAAAAATGTACAAAAGCAGAGAGTATAAAATGTTTATCAAGTGTACAGCTTCTGGCAAGGATAACATACAGTTTAAGTTCATGACTAGCTCAGTTACTGATAAACTTCTGAAAATTGCCACAAGCATAAATGAAACAGTGTTAGAGTTAATTAGAAATGTAGAAATTTGTAAAGCCAATATGCCAATTGGACAGTTTAACTAATGACTCTTGTACTTAATGATAACACTTTCAAATAGTTGGAATACCCAAGCTAATCACTGACTTAAATATGAGTAAGTGTGTCATAGATTGGCTTCGTTAGTTGCGCGGCAAGCCATGCCTACTGGTATCCCCGAGTCCCAAAACAATTACCCAAACTTGCAAAAAGAACTGCTATTCACAATCTAACATAGGTACAGGCAAAACATTACGCACATGTACAACTATACTACGCAAAGCTAATCAAACAGTGTGGAACCGTTGCAGTTATAATATTATTCAGAAAAATACCTTTTAAGCTGTAGAGATTTTAGAATATAAAAACGTTAATTTGTTTTTATTTGAAGCTTCGGAAATCAGACCCTCTACTAAGAGTAGTTGGTATTTAAATTGAGAATTACCCGGTTTAAAAGAAAGTTGACACAAGCGAGAAGTATTGGTAGAATAAATTATAACTGTTATATAACCCTTTCACTGCCATTAAGGTTCCAATTATGACGTAAAGAAGCGTCAAACACTTCAAATGTTTTGTATTTCCTTTATAACCAAATTGGAATTTTATGGTAGTTTTACTAAAGAAACATTCACATAAGTGTCAAATAGTTTAATTCCTTATCAGACACGGCGTCTGATCAGATCCCAAACTATTTACTCATGTCAGAGTGGAGCTTGGCAGTGAAAGGGTTAATAGTATTGTTCTAATATTATATAAACACTTTTCATGCAAAATACAGACTTGTTGATGTGTCTAGATGTAGTGTTAATAATTTACTCAGATGTTACAAATCACAATTTTACTATAATGACGGGTAATCTTAAACTTTATTATTACAATTGTCGGGGTTTGAAAGACAGTAAAAAAAGTAATATTTTTAATATTTTTAAAGAAATATAAACTGATATATTGTGTCTGCAAGAAACTCATTTTACAAGCGAAAATGAAAAGGATATATACACAGAATGGAATGGTGATTGCTATTTCAGTCATGGTAAAGCTAATGCATGAGGTGTTTTAATTCTATTTAGGAAAAACTTAAGTGCAAGTATAGTAAGTGTTAATCAAGATGACAATGGAATTTATATTGCAATTGAAATAAATACATGACGTTGCCTTTATCTTAACCAATATCTATGCACCAAACAATGATGATCCAGTTGTTTACAAATGTATTCAAAATGACTGACACGTTTAAAACAAAATATAACTATATTATTTGTGGAAATTACAGCCTGGTACTTAATCATTTAATTGATTACAAAAATATAAACGATCAGACCATAACAAAAAAGCCAGAGGTTAAATCTTATCACTAATTAAAAAAAAAAGTAATTGACCCGTACAGAGAACAACATGGATACTCAGAAAATATACTTGGAACAGATTAACATCTTTACAACAAGGTAGACTGGATTTCTGTTTAATGTCAGCCAATATGATAAACTATTTAAGAACTTGTGACTTTGATATTATTATACATCAGACCACTCCATAATATTGTTAGAATTTTTTTTTTCGGATAGAAACCATGGGAAAGGTTAATGGAAGTTTAATAAGGACTTAATAAATGATAATGATTATGTTACCTGTATAAGTGATACAATAAATGCAATTATTTTACAATACTGCGTACCTGTATATGATAGAGAACAAATATTGTCAATGAAAAGGCCAGATATACACACTGGTATGGCAAAACGAAAGGATTCCCGATTAACGATTCAGTTCCCGTTAATTTAACGTATCGGCCCCCGTTAAAAAATGAATTCAGTTGTCGAATCGACACATGTGAGTATACAACCATGATATTTGTCCTTGGATATACTACTCTTACGTAGTGTCTCACATACTGATACATGCATACGTACAACTTATTTAAAGAATAAATGCTAAGGGCTGATGTTTAACTTGAAAACGTTTACGACGATTTCTGAAGAAACTGATGCTCATAGACCATAACTTGTTCTGATTAGGCAACACGTTCAGCTCAAATCGACCCCATATATGTCCGTCGAGTAGTCTGGGTACAATCGTCAACTGCATATAAAGAATAATCCGTTTGGCTATTAGACAAATATAGATTTTGATTGTCTTTTAATTGCATACGAACCACGCTGCAGTTGTGTGTACAACGAACACGCTCCCGATCAAAATCACTGTTGATGTTATTTCTCAAAACCTCTATACCAATTTGAAATAAACCTTTGCATCTGAAATAAAATGTCGTATCCACTGCTATCGCCGGTTTAAACTATAGATCTTTTACTGAGAACGTTTGGATACCATCAGGGCATCTACATGTTTGGGATCCAAATTGCTAACTGACGTTAGGGACGTGTCTGTACATAACGCCCTCCGAATGAAATTGATTTTCAAGCATAGGATATTATATCTCATTGAAGGTATAAATGAGAAAACGAAAGCGAAACATTCGCCTACGGCTTAACAGGACACCAGTTTTCGTTTACCACATCGCGTACAACTGAATTATGACCAGACAAAAAACACCAAGCACGTGAAAATATGGAGCGAAATCACGTGGAACTATAGTCCGGTCTATAGTCATCTATAGTGACCATAGTTCCAACTGAACACCGATTGTTCAACTATAGATGTGAACCTCAGTTTTCATTGGTTCCTCAGTTTGCCTTACTAGAGGTTCAAACTACACTTCCTCGTGAAGTTGTTCATAGATTTTCATTGCTCACAAGTCCTATTCCTTTTAGTCCAAGCAGACCACCAAAGCATGGTGTATTGGTTCTCGCTGTTTTTTGACGAACTTCTGCTCGAAACAGCAAATTGTATCATAGATTGCTAATTATTATTAGAATTATTATTACTATACCTGATTCATATAGCGCTTTTTCACACAGGAGCTGTGCGTTGAAAACACGATTAAAGCAAAGGTTCTATAATAAGTTATGTCCGAACTTTTTTTTTTTCGAAAGAAGTTTTCCTTTAGAGCGCTTCCCTTAAAGTCCATACATAAAGCATGCGAACTGCCTATGAAACAATTGATACCCTGCACACCAAAATCGCTAAGTTTCTTCAAAGTACCGGATTGATTGCGCTGTTATACAATCATACCACCGTACTGTTTGTATCCATACCATCAGAGCTATGTTTTTCATTGAACAATGAAAGGAACCCAGGAAAAGAATTTAACAACCCTGCATTTGACAAAATAGTTAAGAAATCTGGAAACCAAAATTTAAAATCTGAATACAAAACAAGAGCTGCATGCGGCCCTAAATCGCTCACCTGAGGAAATATTGTGTTATACTCGATGCATAATGAAGTTTGTCATTGCACGTATGTGGACTGTTGCATAAAACTGAAACAACTCGGAATTAGGTTTTCCTGTAAAAGTCTATGTAAAACTGATAAGCCCCGGGGCGGGTCTATTTTTGACCCTGGGGTCATGACTTGAACACTCTTGGTAGGGGACCGTAAGACAAAGCTAGATGCCAAGTATAAAAGGTATGGCCCTTAGGGTTTCAGATAAGAAGAGTATTAAAGATTTATTCCTATATAAGTCTATGTAAAACTTATAAGCACCGGGGCAGGGCCATTTTTGATCCGGGGGTCATGAATTGAACAATCTTGGTATAGGACCATAAGGCAAAGCTAGATGCCAAATCTAAAAGGTCTGGGTCTTAGGGTTTCAGAGAAATAAAGTATTAAAGGTTTATTCCTATATAAGTCTATGTTAAACTGATAAGCCCCGGGGCGGGGCCATCTTTGACCCTGGGTCATGATTTGAACAATCTTGTTAGAGGACCATGAGGCAAAGCTAGATGTCAAATATAAAAGGTATGGGCCTTACGGTTTCAGAGGAGAAGAGTTTTAATGATTTTTCTATGCAAGTCTATGTAAAACTGATAAGCCCCGGGGCGGGGCCATTTTTTATCTTGGGGTCATGATTTGAACACTCTTAGTAGAGGTTTATAAGGCAAAGCTTCATGCTAAATATAAAAGGTCTAGGCCATAGAGTTTTAGAGAAGAAGCGTTTTAAAGGTTTTCCTATGAAAAACTGATAAGCCCCGGGGCGGGGCCATTTTTAACCCGGGGTCATTATTTTAACAATCTTGCTAAAGGTTTACAACATGATGCTTTTTGTGAAATTTGGTTGTCCTAAGTCTTATAGTTATTGACGAGAAGATGTTTAAAGTTTTTACTTTTGGTTGTCAATATTACGTAAATACGGAAAATGACCACGCCCTCTGGCGGTCATGTTGTTTCACCGATCAAAACTCTTTGCACAATTTTGGAAGTATATTAATTAAGGAACATTTTGGTGAAAACCAAATTGAAATCGGACCAGTAGTTTTTGAGAAGAAGATATTTTTTTAGATATCGTGCATGATTGCCATGGCAACAAGACCGATAGCCCCACCCACTTATTTTTAACAAATTTTGAAGCTCACAACTACAGTATGTATCTGAATAAGTTTGGTTAAAATTGGGCTATTGGTTTCAGAGAAGAAGTTATTTGAAACAAATTGTGAACAGACGACACGAACACCGACACGGACACGGACGTACGACGGACGGCAACCGATCACAATAGCTCACCTTGAGCACTTTGTGCTCAGGTGAGTTAAAAAAGGCTATGGGGTAATGGGTTAAAACATTTAAATTGCTAATTTCAAGCTATCATACCAGCTGATGTGGTCCAGTGGTAGCAGACTCGAATACGATGCCAGGAGTTGCGAGTTTGATCCCCAGCCGGACCAAGTCCTTCGGATATGACTTTATAAAACGAAAATCCAGTGTATATTTACAGAATAAGTCTAGTCCATTTTTGGCTATTTAGGTTTTTTGTTTAACAATATATTTCAAAATGACAAATAGAGTAGACACTGATCCTGTTTGCACAGGACAAGTATAATCCTCACAGGTACACTGTTTAAAAATGACGAGTATACTCTTCGCTAGATTGAATGTGTTAATTTACTCCCTCTTATCTGGAGCCCTGTAATGGGTTAAATGGAGATATACTGTAACAGGGCTCCAGATAAGAGGGAGTAAACTGAACAAATCCTACATATTCTCAAGCATTTAAGCACAAAATCATATGGTGTTACCACTCATTAGAATCGTCTCTTTGAGAGGATTCTAATGAGTAGTGACACCATAGGGTTTTATACAGAAATGAAGATTTTAGTTTTTGAAATACTCCCCTTCTCTTGAACTCTGCTGTAATCTACAAACTTACCACCCTTTTCTCCCTGAAGTCAATACCGACTGTTGATATAAATTTGCCTGTGAATGTATTGTCTGTGTATTGGTAGAGGAATGATGTTTTTCCAACCCCTGAGTCACCTGTGGGAAAAACCAGAAATGGATGTTCGCCTGTTTAAAATTTAAGTCTATAAACATCTTGTATGGAAAACAAATCAATTTTCAGTTTAGGAAGATTAATAAATAACAACCCGTCCAAAAAACTTTAACCTGGTGATTTGAGGTCAAAACAACTAAGTTCAATACATGTCAAAAAATGAAATAAGTTAAGTCTTTTTTTAATTCCAAATTTATAACATCAATGTTTGTTCTCAAATGAAGCTCCATACAAAAGTCCAGCACCCTAGCACAAGTATTCAACTTTAAAACAACCCGTCCAAAAAACTTTGAGATGGTGTTATTTAGCAAAAAAACATAAGTACAAAACATGTCAAAAATTGACAAATATTTAACTTACATGTATTTTTAAATTTAACAACGTAAAATCAATGTTTGACCCAAAATAAAGCTTCATACCAAATTTCAGTACCCTAGCACAAGTATTACATTTAAAACAACCCCTCCAAAACAATTTAACCTGGGGTTTTGCAGCAAAAAAACCTAAGTCCAAAACATGTTAAAAACTGAAATTAATTAAAGTTATTTTTAAGTTTCAACTTCATATCATCAATGAGTAATCCCAAATGAACCTCAATACAAAATTTCAGCACCCTAGCACAAATATTAAGCTTAAAACAACCCGTCCAAAAAACTTTAACCTTGGCAACGCCCACGTTCACGTTGGGCAGGACATTAGCTCTGCTGTTCTACGAACAGGAGAGCTAAAAACAGGGAGACAGACAAGAAAGCTGTTTCTCACTCATTTAAGCATCTTCGAGACGATTCTAATGAGTAGTGACACCATAGTGTTTAATGCAGAAATAAAAGATTTTAGTTTTTGAAAAACTCCTCTGATCTGGAGCTCTGAAATGAGTAAACAAGCTTTCAGAACAAAACAAGGCCCGAGTCACCTGTGAGTGAAAAAGTAAAAACAGTGTTCCCTCTCTACAACTCCCCTCCCAACAATGATTCCCTCCTTACAACGACCCTTGCTTCAGTTCCTTAAACAGGAAAAGTATGTCTAATGCTTTTACTGCTGCAATATAGTCGGCGTTAAATTGTCGGCTGCTGTTTTATCTCAAAGTTACATATAAGTGGACATTTCGACTTCATGTACATGTATTCATGTGAAAACATGTAGTGATTGAAATTAAAGAGTTTTGAAATAAAAGAGTTTTGAAATAAAAGAATTTTGATTTTTTTTAACTTACCTAGAGCAAGAAACTTTATGAGGTAGTCATAGTCTGCAAAACTGTGAGTGGGCGTGTTACCCATCTCTGAAAACTGAAATAAACAATGGGAGATAACCTGCTATAAAACAACTCAAACAAAGGGAGGTAACTGGTCACTATTTTATGAGGTAATTATACTCTGTAGAACTGTGAGTCTATGTGTAACCTATCTCTGAAAACTGGAATAAACCAAGGGATATAACCTGCTATAAAACAACACAAAGGGACATAACTAGTAACTTCTTTATAGTCATAGTCTGTAGAACTGTGAGTCTATGTGTCACTCATCCTGAAACTGAAATAAACAAAGGGAGATAACCTGCTATAAAACAACACAAACAAAGGGAGGTAACTGGTCACTACTTTATGAGGTAGTCATGGTCTGCAGAACTGTGAGTTAGTGTGTCACCCATCGCTGAATACTAAAATAAACAAAGGGAGATAACCTGCTACAAAACAACACAAAGGGATATAACTTGTCACTACTTTATGAGAACCTCATAGCCTGTAGAATCATGAGTTGTGTCACCAATCCTGAAAACTGAAATAATCAAAGGGAGATAACCTGCTACAAAACAACACAAAGGGAGGTAACTGGTCACTACTTTATGAGGCATCATTAGTCTCATAGGTCATAAATGAACGAGTGCACCCAGATTTCCGAGATATTGTCTCAGAAAACAGAGATAAACAAAGTGACATAACCTTCAAACACAAGCAAAGGGAAGTAACTTGCCACAACTGAACTTACAATGTATGTGCATTATTGTAAAATTGCCCAAATAAGAATCAGACACCCTATGTAATTAACTCCATAATGATATAGAGTAATTTAGGGTGAAATAAGTTAGTCTCTCTTACATTAAGAAAGATGTTAAGATATGTTGTCAATGGGATGAATTGACGACAGCTGGTGTTGCATACAGACAAGTATTTACCCTTTCCCCCATAGAAGCGCTTTTAGCTCATTAAGTTTATTCCTCCGCTGTAGAAAATAGTTCCAATTTATACTATTAAAAATAAAAATAAAAAGAAATATGTTCTATATTCTAGCAGATAATAGCTTAAAGCAGGCTGAAAGAAAATCAGAATGTGATTAAGGCGCATTCTGCTTTACTTTCAACCTGCTTTAAGTGGTCACATATCTTGAAAACTATAAACAGACCATGGGGTAATGGGTTCATGAAATAAACATTTAATACTGCAGTACGGGGTGGTTTTTTTTTAGTTCAATATTTTTCTATTATCTCCGTAAATAGGTGTATGTGGGTTGGAGATCCATCTTACTTTACACCTTACATGTTAGATATTTTTATTCTATAATATATTCAACATAGATTTTGCCTGTATACAGTCGAAACTCGATACATCGAACTCTTGTTAGTTTGAACGTACCTATATTTCAAAACCAAAACGTGGTTTAGTCAATAATTTGTTTGTACTGAAAGAATTATGCCCACTGCAAATAGTTTAGCAGGTTAAAAGTAAAGCAGAATGAGCCTTAGGCTTATGGCGAACAACAGTGCTACCGGTATTATACTATATGTAATAAATCTTCCATATTATGACCCATAATTGATTTATCTGAACTACAGGTGGCAGCATAAAGCAAGTTGAAAGTAAAACAGAAAGCTCCCCCAATTTTACTCTTACCTTGCCACCTGTCTTTAACCCATTAGCCCATAGCCTATTTCTAGTTTTGAAGATAGATGACTAATTAAAGCAGGTTGAAAATAAAGCAGAATGCACCTTAAGGCGCATTCTGCTTTACTTTCAGTCTGCTTTAAGCTTGCATATGCTATAATATAAAAACTATTCCCCATAATCTATATTCGTGACTGATTAAATTGGAAATATTTTCTTCAGCGGAGGAATAAATCATATTCGCTAAAAGGTGCTATCATGGGGGAAAGGGTTAAACACAACATAATTTACCTTATTTAGTGGTCAAAATAGAGAGGTTTTACTGTACGAGTACACAGCAGGGAAAGGGCTAAATATGTATAGTAGCAATTAAATCCAATATAAATGATTATCATATGGCTAAATAGTTCCCAATGTCTGCACTCACGTTATGAATGATTTATCACGATGTCATTAACTCACTGCTCCCTGAAACTTCAAAACCGTTTAACCTTTTAACCCTTTGCCTGTTTCTAGTTTTGAAGAGAAGTGACCATTTAACCCATTACCCCATAACCTATTTATAGCTTTCAAGAAAGATGATCACTTAAAGCAGGTTGAAAGTAAAGCAGAATACGCCTTAGGCGCATTCTGCTTTTTTTAACCTGCTTTAAGCTATTATCTTCTAGGATATAGAAAATATTTCTTATAATACATATTTATGACTGTATAAAAGGGAACTTTTTTCTTCAGTGAAGGAATAAATTATAGGCGTAAAAAGGCGTATTTATGGGGTAATGGGTTAAAGCAGGTTAAAAGTAAAGCAGAATGTGCATGAAGGCGCATTCTGCTTTACTTTTTAGCTACCATCTGCTAGAATACAGAAACTATTTCCTATAATACACATTCATGACTACTAAGTACTATGAAGTTAAACTGTTCATCAATGGAATTAAATCAAATAAAACATTTAGAGGCGTAAAAAGGCATATTTATGGGGTAATGGGTTAAATGATCAAATTTCTTTAAAGCAAGAAACAGGCTATTGGGAAATGTGTTAATCCTTTACCCCATAGCCAGGTGTTTCTAGTTTGGGAGACACAGGACTAATTAAAGTATTTTGAAAATAAAGCAGAATGTGCTTTAAGGTCCTTTTGCTTTACTTTAAACCTGCTTTAAGTAGTCACCTGTCTACACTAATTGAAACAGGCTATGGGCAGTATGGGGTAATGGGTTAAACAGTAACGGTTACCTGCATTAAAAATTGACAAAAGTCAGAGCAAAAGGGGTTTACAGTACTCATTATCTGGATCCCTGTCAGTATTGAAAAATTTAACCAATTACCAGAACAGAACAGAACAGAACAAAACTTTATTACCCCTGCGCCTATTTCTAGCTTTGAAAACAGGAGACCACTTAAAGCAGGCACATTCTGCTTTGCTTTCAGCCTGCTTTAAGCTATAATATTCTAGGATATGGACAATATTTCTTCTGGCTGTATAAACTGGAACTTTTTCTTCAGTGGAGGAATAAAATAAAAGCGTAAAAGGTGTATTTATGGGGTAATGGGTTAAAGACTGAACTTGAAGAGAGGTTGTACTGTACAGACTAATATACACAGAAAAAGGACAAATAAAAAATCAATACCCATTTATCTTTGATATTGAGTCCTAAATCTTACATTAATAGAAAAAGTAAACAAAAACAACTTAAGAAAACAAACCAATGCGTTTATCCACAGCTTATTATATGAAGGCTTAACACTAACAAGTACTTCTTGTCTGCTGCTATTGGTGTCTACTTTTCAAAAATTATATTTTTCTAAAATTATTAATTTCAAAATATGTGAGAAGGTCAAAAGGTTAAGAATATTAAGAATAATCTGTATGAGACGATATAGGTCACTCTATGTCTCAGCTGGGTCAATACTATTTGCACAGGTAAGCACAGCGTAGCAGTTAAATCATTCACCAACTGAAATTTGATCGTTTTGAAGAAAGGTGACAACTTAAAGCAGGTTGAAAGTAAGGCCGAATGTGCCTTGCACCTTAAAATTATTCCTCCACTGAAGAAAATAAGTCAGAGTTTATACAGTCTTTGTCATTAATATGTACATGTACCATTATATACTTCTTCTACATTCCAGCAGATGGTTGTTTAAAGCAGGCTGAAAGTAAAGCAGAATGCACCTTAAACCTTTACCACATAGCCTCTTTCTAATTTTGAAGAGAGGTGACCACTGAAAGCAGGTTGAGGAGTAAAGCAGAATTTGTCTTAAGGCACATTCTGCTTTACTTTCAGCCTGCTTTAAGCTATCATCTGCTAGGATTTAGAATTGTTTTCTTATGGTTCATTTTCAAGACTGCATAATTTGGAACTATTTTCTTAATTGGAGGAACGCCATCCAACGCGAAAAATTTCATGTGTGGCAATGGCGGCCATTTTCCAAGATGGTCGCCCGTTAAATATACCAAACATGTCAAAATGACAATATGTACACAATAAAACTTTCAAATATGAAACATTTACCTAAACTAAGTGTAAATACCTCACATCGATTCATATGTTGGTAAAATACCCGACATGTTAATTTTATTAGGGTTATTTAACCTGGAAAAGGGAGATAATTCTTCTATTTTGTTGTAATTTCGAGTCTAGACAAATCTTTTTATACAAATGTGCCCTTTCTTTCAAGTAAAGAAACTAACAATAACATTTGGAATAGGTTTGAAGAGACGATGTCACAAAAGTTCAAATTATCTCCCTTTTAGTAACAACATTACCGTAATGGGCATTGCTTTACACTTTCAAAACTTAAAAGAACAATAATTCAACAGAGGGAATGAAATATTAGTCAATGTGTGTTTATCTGGCATTTAACAGGATTTTAACTGTAAAGATGCTGAATGCACAAGCAGGTACGTTATTTGTCTATCGTGAATGACGGAACAATTCATGTATTGATTGGTTTAAAGCAAAATTTCGAACACTAGATCCTCTTTCTTGGGCAAAAAGACACACTCTGACAAGATGAAAAGGAGTCCACAACAGCATAATTTAACCTGTCTAAATAAAGCTAGAGCTGCAAGTCAAAAGGCGACCAGGAATTGTGCCAATGACTACTGGTTGGACCTGTCACTCCTATATAGCAAGCATCCGCTACTGGCAATATTAGATGCATTTAAAAAGGAATAAAGAAAGCAACATGTCCAGCTACCAGGCAGACGACACCTCTTATGATAAAAGATGGCCAGACTATTACAGATCGCAACAAAACAGATGGAAAGGTGGGTTGAATATATCATAGAACTATCCTCCAGCGAGAACTCATGTGCAGTTTTCAAGGAAGCTTTCTAAGATAGCATACATTCACTCTCAACTAGGTGCAAACTTGATGCTGTACCTACCATGTCAGATCTTGAAAAGGCTATTAAAGCCTTATCAAGCGGTAAAGCACAAGGCAGAGATGCTTTACCAGCCGAAATCGTCAAGAAGTCAGACAGGTCTGTTCCCATACCTCCATGAACTCCTCTGTCTCTGCTTGAAAAAGGGTCAGGTGCCACAGGACATGAGAGATGCTATGATCATGGTGACACTGTACAAAACCAAGGATGAGCGACCTGACTGCAACAACTACCAAGGAATCAGTAGTTTCGCCAAAGTATTATCGAGTGTTGCTCAAAAAGGTAGTAGCTGAACGAGTCTACCCAAAGACACAATGCGGATTCCTGTCAACTCTTGTACTTGGCCTTTGTCTACCTCATCAAGGTCTTTGTCAGCCACAGTTGATTGTTTAGC
Source organism: Gari tellinella (assembly GCA_922989275.2). Lineage (NCBI taxonomy): Eukaryota > Metazoa > Mollusca > Bivalvia > Cardiida > Psammobiidae > Gari > Gari tellinella. The sequence continues at coordinate 6,868,462 of OV277858.1, forward strand.
CTTCTACAACGGATAGACTGCCCTCCAAAGCTATTCAGCCTCATAAATTCATTCCACTAGGACATGCAAGGGACCGTCAGCTTTGTCTTAGACACATCCGAGACTTTGAACATGCTCAGTGGTGTCAAACATGAGGATGTGTGCTGCCTATAACACTCTTCGGAATATGTTTTTTTTCTCTGCTCCTGTACAATGTATTTTGAGTCTTGCTTTGCTTGTGTCTACATCCACACCAGACATGATGATAAGCTCTGCAACCTAGATTGCGTCGGTGCCATATCAAAGGTCACTCGTGACCTGATCAGAGAAGTGTTGTTTGCAGATTATGCTACCCTTGCCAGCTACACGCATGACGACCAACAGCGGCTTATGGACTGTTTTTTAAATACCTACCGAGAGTGTGTTCTGCCAATCAGCATCAAGAAGACTGAAATTATAGTTAAGAATGCCCTATTTCGTCCTGCCATTTCGTGAGTGGTTTGCAGTTGGCAAACATAGACAAGGTTAGGTGCCTAGGCTCATTCATCTCAGAAATTATATCACTTGATGCAGAAATTAACGCCAGCATAGACAAGGACACTAGTGTGATGTCCAAATGAGTCTGGTAGAACAAAACCCTAAATCTTAACACCCAGCAGGCATCTACCAGGCAAGTGTCTTAAGCACACTTATGGTTGCCATACTGTGCTAGAGACGTATGTGCTGGCTTGGCCACATGCATACAATGGACAACGGCAGACTCCAAAAAGATTTGTTGTATGGTCAACTTGAACCAGAATGAACCTTAGGTGCATCGATATGTGCAAAAAAGACCTCAGGTCCGCTGTCATGGATATCTAGTCATGGGAGAGCAGAATATAACTCATCCAGGGGGACACGAGATCAGATCAGTATGAGTAACAAGAGAACAGAGGAAGGGAGACAAAAGAGCAGAAGCAACGAAGAAAGATAGAAGAGAGTAGAATGAAAGGTATATGGTTGTGCAAGCTATTTAAAAAAAACTCAGACTACATTTGTAACAGTCAACTGCAGTTCTAGCCCCAACTCTTCATGGCGCAACTCATTGTCTTCATAGATAGACAGAGGCTGGCGACGGCAAAGCAAACCATACCTTCAAATGTTGACGAAGCCATAAACATACTTCAGATATTCATTACCCTGTTCTATGACAAGACAAGTCCAATATATGTGTGTCAATGAAGCAAGGGTTGATTTGTTTGTTTATAAAGGCAGGGCTATCAGAAATATACCGCAACACATAGAACATGAGTTCATCATGTATTGAGGGCCATATATCAAGCTGGTTACTGCTTGGGCCAGTCTTTTGTTCCACTCATGTTCCTACCATAGCCAAAGGGGTGTGAATGGACACAGTAGCAAGCAATATTTCTCGTGAACTCTTGTGTTGTAATTACTCCATAGGCTGTCGAAAACGCTGAAAGTGTAGAAAGGTGTCATTGAATTGTACTGAACTTTGTGAATATGACAGATGCTGTTTGGTGAATTATGAAAGAAGCAAGAGTGATAAGCTATTGATAAGTTTAGAATTGATAACATTCATTATTAGAAATGATCGTTACATAATACATGAATTGTTCCCTAATTCAAACTAGATAAAGTAAAATATTACGGTAATGTTGTTACTAAAAGGGAGATAATTTGAACTTTTTTGACATTGTCTCTTCAAACCTGTTCCAAGTAATTGTTATTTTCTTTACTTGAAAGAAAGGGCACATTTGTAACTTTAAAATAACATAAAATGATTTGTCTACATTCGAAATTACAACAAAATAGGAGAATTATCTCCCTTTTCCAGGTAAATAACACTAATAAAATTAACATGTGTGGTATTTTACCAACATACGAATCGATGTGAGGTATTTACACCAAGTCTAGGTAAATGTTTCATATTTGAAAGTTTTATTGTGTACATATTGTCATTTTGACATGTTTGGTATATTTAACGGGCGACCATCTTGGAAAATGGCCTCCATTGCCACACATGAAATTGTTCGCGTTGGCACTATAGCTAATATTGTTTTGAATTATGTATTCTATACATATACAACAAGTGTTGTTTTCCCTATGTTGGGCATCTTAAGAAATATGACACCTTCTTACCCTGAATTTGGTGAAATTTGTCGCATTTTTGTAGGAAAAGCAAAATAAAAAGACTCCTGTATAAAATTTAAAAGCACAATTGGTCCAAAATAACTAGATCTGATTTGCAAAGCATATTGCTATCAGAATCAAGCAATTACATGCAGAAATACCACTGATTTAGACCCTGAAGTCTTTTTAAAGCCACCCAGTATTAAAATCATGGCGGCCATTTTTAAAAATGGCCGCCAGGGAGGTCAGAGGTCTAATCGAGCTTGTCACTATAGCTAATTTTTTTTCTTATGCCTTGATATGCATGTGTGCCAAGTTTCATGCTTTTATCACAAAGTGCACGATTTTGCCACTTTTTGGCATGAGGCCGATGGGCTATATAGGGTAAAGGGTTAAAACAGGTTGAAAGTAAATCAGAATGAGCTCTAAGCTGCCATCTACAAATACATGTATATAGACATATTTCTGTTGGTTCATGTTTCATAACAAGTATAAGTTGGAACTTTTAGCTTCAGCGGACGAACAATTAGGTGCTTCTATTAAAGGAACAGTTCCAATTTCTATTAAAGTTTAAGTCAGTATTATTATTTTTTACTATTTTGAGTTGTTTAGCAAATGACAAATAGAGCAGACCCTGTTCTCTGGATCCATACTGCTTTCATAGGACAAGTGTACTTTTCTTAGGTACACTGTTTTAAAGGACGAGTATGGGTTAACTTTTTCAACACTACGTAACTCTTATAGGTTATTATGTTCCCGTGTGGATCATTTTAGCTACTGAAACATGAACCAGTCTACTTCGAATGCTGGGTAGCTGAATAACTACTACTCTACATAAGCCCTCTGATCTGGACCTACACTGTTTGCAAATGTAACGAGTATATTTTAAACAGGTTCATGGTGTTGAAAGAGTTAACATACATTTGGAGTTATATATAAATAGGTGCAACTCATCTGGATCCAACCTGTAATTAGGTAAAATAATTGATAAAATCAAATGCAGAGCTTTTTTCAGAAATTTTCCGAATATGACCCATAACCCTAGAATTTCCCTATTTTGCATCAAATGACTGAAAATTGGGAATTGGTACACAACAAACAAATGGAATTTTTTTTATAAATTAATTGGACTAATCCATTTTTATTCCATTTAATTTCATTTGACTAACAAGTCATTGTCTGCAAAAAAAGGCAGACACTTTTACTTAAATTTTTTGCCAATTATCTTTCATTGTATTCGTCAGATCTTTCTTATTCCAGCACTTGGGCTTTTTTTCTCTTTTTTATCAATTTATTTTTCCCAAGACATTACTATGTATATAAATGCACATTTAGATCATTTTAACAAAACATTTCTAACATAACATAGCAATAGTCTATGGCTTTTTGTATTTTTGCATTTTTTATTCCTTTTCTCCTTTACGTTCACCTTGCTTTAAGCTGTCACCTGCAGTCTAAAATTAATACAACTAAATAGCCTTCTATTTTATTGTGTAAATTATCCCGTGTTTAAGGCAGGTGACTGCATAAACCAAGGTGATTGTAAAACAGAAAGCTCCTTGCTTTACTTTCACCTTGCTTTAAGCTGTCACCTGCAGTCTTTAATTCTAACAATTAGCCTTTTGTTTACTTTTAGTGGAAGCAATAGAGGTTTTACTGTGAAGCAAAATTAGCAACATGGCTCCAGATAAGGGGAGTTTTTCAAAAACTAAAATATTTATTTCTGCTTTAAACGCTATGGTGTCACTACTCATTAGACGATTCTATTGAGTAGTAGCACCATAGGATTTTGTACTGCATGAGTAAGAAAATGTTTGATTTGTTCAGATTACTCCCCCTTATCTGGAGCCCTAAGCCAAAAATAACAAGGGCCACTATGGCCCTAAATCGCTAACCTGGTAACCATGTAACCATGTACACCGTGTGACCTAGTTTTTGACCGGGCATGACCCTCATTCTAACTTGACCTTGATTTCAATGAGACAGACATATTGTTCAAGTTTCATGAAGATTCAATGGATTGTGTAGTCTCTAGAATTTTAACGAGGTTTTTCGATGATTTGACCTAGTGACCTAGTGTTTCACAAGACATAAGCCACATTTGATCTTGACCTATATTTCATTAAGGAAAACCTTTTCATCAAGTTTTATGAAGATCAAATGAAATTTGTAGACTCTAGAGTGTTAATAAAGTTGTTCGAGGATTCGACCTAGTGACCTAGTTTTTGACTAGACATAAGCCACATTTTTACTTGACCTAGATTTCATTAAGGCAAACATTTTGATGAAGTTTCATGAAGATCCAATGAAATTTGTAGTCTCTAGAGTGTTAACAAGGTTTTTTCTAAGATTTGACCTAGTGACCTAATTATTGACCGGACATAACCCATATATGTTTTCAGTGCGAGACAGCAAATATTCACAATGCTGGAAAAGATAACCTTAAATGAAAACAGACGTCTTTTGAGCCTTATCATACGGAAAATGCCAGATTCCGAAGAATTGACATATCGGGCATTGCCTGCTGATGTCAAATTCCCACTGAGAACAGTGGCAGAGTTGGAAACTCTGGAAGAAAAGCTAGAGGAGTCTTCTATTTTCAAGAGTGTGGTATGAGACAGTTTTTTCAAAATTTGGCTAATTTCTTAGGGATCACTTTTCAATAGTCTGTATGGTATGTCTTATCTGTTACGTTTGTTTTGGCTGTGACTCCTGTACTACTGAAACTTACATGTCATCCCTAAGAATGTGGCACCATTCCATATCATGAGATAAAATGACTTTAATGTAAACCAAATTTACCAAACTATTGTTGCATTTTACAACATTGCATACAAAAATCTTACAAATGACAGTTCGTGTATTACCACATAGGCTATCTTAAAACAACAACTACAAATGCATATGTAAAAAAGAAACATAAAATAGAAAAAAGTGATTTTCAGTTTTTGTTGAAATAGGGTTTTAGTCACTCCAAAAGTATTTCAGTCTATAATTTTGTGAGTATGGTTCCCACTTAATTAAGTTAAATATAATGTAATAAGAAAGAAACTGAAAGTACGCGCTTAGAAACAGCTTTCAATTCCCAACATAATCTTTGTATTTATTTAGCTATTGCCGGCAGAAGTATAAGGTCCAAAGTTTTGAGAACTTTGCAAAGCGATACGCTCAAGAGTAAAAATAATTGGGTAATTAGATTTTGATTTGCTTTTTTATTACGCAAGGAATTGATTTTAATAAAGGGTAAAAGGGTCAAAATAATTGATGCTGACTTTATCTGACATGATCCAACTTATACTGGCCTCGTAGCTTCCCGATTTGATTTACAATATGAAGTATCTGTCACATGTAGTTCCGGAGTTATGGCCAATGTTAAATTAACTTTATTTTTAACTCTAAATGACCTTTACCTTTGTCCTTACAACGTTTGTTTAATCAATATAAATTACACAAATAATATTACTCTGTACAAACCCTGATAAGATGTTTCTCAGAGTAACTCTGATCGGGTCAACACTATTAAATTGGGACAGATATTGTTGATCCTAGCTTGCAGTTGAAGTTGTATGACTAGATCAAAGGCAATACAAAATATAGAAGACTGACAAGAGAAAACCCTACTTGATTTTAAAATGTTCCTGGGCGAGTGCCCCCCCCCCCCCCTACACCTGTTGGATCGCCTCTTTGGTCTGTTTGACCACATTATAACCAAAGAAAATTTTTCAGTCGGAATATTATTCTTTCAAGATTCCAGTATACTTCAATTTCTAGGAGCCATCGATATGTTATTTTGTACAATTTTGTATCAAACAGTTCCTACTAGTCCTACTATTTTATTGAAAATCTTTCTACTTTTTCCTACTTTTCCCCCTTGAAAACCTCCTACGTTTTCCTTACCAGTGTAAGGCCTGCATTTTGTCAGACAAATGATTGAGAAAACTGATATTTTTCATAAAATGAGAAAACTTAATTTTTTTTCATAAAAAGTAGCCGGGAAAGAATTGTCACAGATAATTCTTATCATAAAAATATGACTCAGCATATAAATTAATTTGCAATAAATAATAGGCAGCCGAATGCTGACAAATATCTACCAAAGACTGGCAGAATTAGTTCCAGTAAGGATCAGAATAAGTAAGTGTACATGTAAATGTAAAAAAAGTGGATATTTTCTTTTTTGGCTGAGTTATTTGAAACCCGTCATGTCAGTTACTCCAAGGGTGAAAATACTGTGTTGACTTATTCTCATACATTACATATTTGTTTATTTCTGCCGTATCTGCAGTGTTCAATCCAGCTTGGCAGAACTAGGGGAACATTTGGTCCATGCATCTAAAAGAAGGGGGTCATTCATGAAATATGGGGGTCATAAAAAACTTGTCAAATTTAGATAGATTACTTAGCAAGGAAACAACCTTGCAGAGAAATAACACACTCCTCATATCATAAACTAAATGTTCTTTTTACTGTATGTGGACTGAACCTTTTGTTTAATATACATTTAATTTCTCACGAACGTCTTCCATGCTTCAAATCATGTAATGTGCTCCACACTCGTTAATATGGCATTATGACTGTAAAATGATGACTTTCTAAAATTGGTACAACTTGTTGAAAAGGGGATCGGACTTACCAGTGCGTATGTAAGACGAATATTTCATATTGTTTGACTTTTTGTCATAGTTAGCCAAGCTTTGATTCCTGCGTTGTTCAACCACAATTCGATAATTTTCCGTTCAACTTTACTTTAAGTAACGGGTTTTTCAGGCTTTTCGGCATTTTCACTCGAACTAGCGATCGATGTTACCTCAAGGGATCATAAGAAATGTTTGTTTTGCTTATAATTGGCCAAATTCGGCGTAAAAGGTTCGCAATCTGCTTCTTTATATCATTGCAGACAACTTTCGGTTTAGAACGTAATGACCCACACAAAATGGCTGACGGGTTTACGTTATATATGTTTCGCGAAAGCGTGTTCAATATACTATTTTGATTCACAGTCTATGGCGGATACCTACTTTGGCTGCTTTACAGTAAGTAAGATAACACTCAATGAGTAAAAATAACCGATTTCTGGTACCCATCAACGCTTTTATTTCCGGCGTGTTCGAGTCAACTCCAGAATACATACGTTTGCCGAAAGTAACGTAGGATCGCAAAAATTGTCAAATTGCGTCACGTTGACCCCTGGGTTTGTAAAAACTGCGTCAAAGGACCCAAAATGAGGGCCAATTACGCAATGGCACGCTCTAGATTGAACACTGTATCTGTATTATTATTATTTTATACCCAATTTATATATAGTGTGCTTTTCGCCAATGAGTTGTACATTCAAAGCGCTGCACATTGAATTATATAAATGTACCTACAACGAGAGAAAAGACAAATAACTACATTCGCATGATGCAATATGGAGTTGCATAGAACGTTAGTCGCCATTTCTACAGTCATATATCATTTCTTATCTATTCCGCATTCGGTGGTGTCAAATTATCCTGTTATTGTCCTGTACATTTCTTGTCATTGTACAGATCAAGCACTCCCTACAGTAACCGCAAGAGCGTAGAGTAGCAGAGGGGAATGGGGCGAGTTTGACCCAATGGCTAACACAGATTTTTACAGTTATAAATATTGATATCTATTATTCAGTGTGGCTGATCCACTGAAATTACTGGCCAGTCACATGTTATGTCTTGCAAAAAATGTACCTTGGTCATGATTTCAAGCATCCAAGAAGCAGTGCTCTAGTTATAGACTATAATTATACCGAAACATAAGCGAACAAGCTTTCATAATTAAATGCTTAGCATACACCATTCTAACTTTTCGTTTTGTCCAACAGAATGCTTGCAGAAAAATCCTAAGTCTAGGTGTACTACCATGAAAAGAATGAAAAGACCACTGAAGGAATGGCCAAATACAGAGGCTGCCCATGTAGAAATACCTGCAGATGCCGTAACTCCTTAAACCCATATCATGCATTATTATGCCTCATTTGAAAACATTGCACTACAGGGTGTTATATACAGCTCTCGGTATTTTAGGTGGAAACAGTCAATCAGACTCGTGCCTACAGCACTCTACAGACTCGTGCCTACAGAATGGTTGTTTCGGCCAAGAACGTCTCGAGCTGAATACAATTTTCATATATCACACTGCCAATTGGTAAGGTGTATAACATTTGAATTTCAATGTATTTTATTGTTCATTTATGTAGTACTATCCAGATGATATATTTATAATCAGTGATTGATTGAACAGTAATTTCAATCCCACTAGTGATAGTGATGTTTCCATAATCAATGATGACTAAACAGTTTGTAAAGTAGCATCAGTCATACTGTACCGTAAAATACAAGCGATTGTCGTAACTCTGTTGTTGTCAACTGGAATATTAATGTTGGCTATAACTTCAATGTTATATTTACAACCTTCATTGTTGGTTTGCATTTTCATCAAGACAAGGCCTATCCATACTTTTATATCAGATGTTTGCTTAATTTTATAGTAACTGCATAATTATAGCACAATAACATGTAGATGATTGTCCGATTTGGGGCAGACGTAATGCAGAATGCTCATTCGAGAGCTTTCTGTGTTACTTTAGTTCTGCATAATGCAACCTATATTATATGAAGGATTGTGAACGGGCATTATATCAGAGGTTTGCTTAATTGTATATTAAGATGTTTTATATGTATATATCATAAGATAAAGGATGACCCTATCTGGAACAAAAGTGATAAAGAAAGCTCGATTACGAGCTTTCAATGTTACTTCTGACCTTCTTTATACAAAGTCTTATTTGATGGACTTAGGTAATTATATCAGATAGTTGCTTAATCTACTAAGTATTAAACAAAAAAACGTACATAAATCATATAACGGCCCAATTCAGTGATGCCGAAAGCTCGACCAAGAGCTTTCAGTGTTGCTTATGTCTTGCATTGTGCAACGTCCCATTTGAAGCACAAATCAGGACATGCAGTGATCTATTTGTTAAAAGTTCTGTGGATATCTGAAAATGTCAAAACATATATGATGGCTCAATTCGGAGCAAAAGTGACGCAGAAGATTTCTGTGCATTACTCTTGAACTGCAGTGTGCAACATCCTAGAATAACTTTCTATTAGGTTTATCAAATGGTTGCTTAACTATTAACTACATTTCATATGATAGATATAAAATGGCCCAATTTGGTGCGGACGTGTTGCAGAAAGCTCAGTCATGAGCTTTCTGCACTACTTTAGATCTGCATCATGCATAGTCCTAAGTATAAATTAAAAAAACTGGTTTATATCAGAGAAAATTCCTATCCTACATCACACTCATGGTGGATTCTTATAATATCACTTAAGTATGCTGTGTACATCTCAAAAAATGATGGCTAAATTCGGTGCAGAAAACTAGATTATGGCCCAATCCAGGACTAAATTGATACAGGAAGCTAATGGTCCGATTTCAATTCTGTTTTCACCAAATTGTTACTAAATGGATTGACTTTTAAAAGTTGTTCAACTAATTTTGATCCATCAAAAAACATGACCACAGAGCGCGTGGTCATTTTCGATGTTCAGAAATAACGAATTAAAAGTTTAAAATATTCTAGAAGTCGAATGTATAGCTATATCTTTATGAGATTTTGTCAGTGTCATACTACCTTAATATAATATAGGTCGTACATGAATGTAGGTCATGTCGGGTCAAAAAGAAGGTCAAATCACGGGAAAGCTTTTTGTCACTCAAGCTGCCTTTTTTTTTTGCCCATTCGTCTTGAAACTTGCTTAGAATTGTTATCTTGACAAAAACCAGGCAACGTGAATATGGGTAACATAAGATTAAAAAGTAGGTCAGTAGGTAAAATCATTGAAATAGCTTCAGAACACAATAGGGGCATTATTTTTAGCAATAATTTCACACAACTTGCTTAGAATGATCACCATGATCCAATCTAGGCAATGCAAGAATATGGGTTGTGTAGGTCATTAGGTCAAAGCCTAGAGCATGCTTCTGAACCCTCTAGTCCATATGGAGAACACACATCAACATTATCCTGACACATTTGCTTCTTGTTACAAGTACCTAGTGGGGGAATATATTCACCTTTAGCAATTATTCTACCGGTAGTTAAATGTTGGGCTCTTGTTTTAGATATGAGCATTTTAATGAAAGCAATTGAAAACTCGTTTGAACATGATATCGATTTTACTGGCATGTGACGCGCAAACTAATTAAGCTGTTATCACTGTATGTTGAATTGATGTCTGTCAATATTTTTCGCCTTTGATACATGGTATTACTGATAAAAAAGTATATGTTTACTTTAGAAAAAAATACCTGGATTTTTTGACACCCTGTATATTGTATTTAGCACATGGCTAGGAGCTCTCGGCCAATCAGATGCCTCAAAAACCTGTGAATATATCGTTTATTTTAACAAAACCATTGGTTAACTAACAACTGTTCACTTATTCCGCGCTTACGTCATCTCAAGGCAATTTGACGTCACAATACTAGCAATCCTCCGAGCGAGCCACCGCGAAAACCTTTTGCCTGCACTGTAGGCTTAACGATAAATAATCGGAATAAACAGCAGATCAATGATTTAAACTGAAGCAATACGGAAAATTCACAGTAACAATAATATATCTAGATCTACCCCGTCCCTCTGGACATAAATATATACATTGTTTCAGCTGTAGATGTAAAAACCGGGATATGCATGTCTAGATAGTCTTTAAACCCAGGCTGAGGTCAGAGGTGAACTGCACTCGCTTGATGACGTTATATTATGTACAGTGAGACCTAGACTTTAAAGACAATTACTAATGAATTGTGCTTACATATAGAGCGTCAATAAGCGTTATTTATGTTGGTGTTAAAACATGCTTAATGTCTCAAACTTCACATTGAAATAACCTTTCAATTTTAGTAAATATTACAGATAAAATGACTTTTTCGTCTAAAACAAAAAGCAGAAACGAGGGGTCTTCTTATTTTCCTCGAGCCCAAGCCAGTGCTAAATAGGTTAGACCATGGTTGCGCGCGAATAAACGACATAGTTCTCGGGGGCTACGCCCCCTCGAACTATATCGTTTATTCGCGCACAACCATGGTCTAACCTATACTTATATATAGTTGTTGCATTGTATTTATATATAATTGTTATTATAAAATGATTTGTTTTTATCTTTGATTAAATTCAGGTTTCATAGTTGAAATAATTAGTTTGTTATTTTGTTTACTGCATCCATGCAGCCTCTTCCTCCAGCAATCAAATTATACGAAGACGAAAGTCAACATGTATATAATATGTGTAGTTCATATTTATATTATAGATCAGTATAATTATCTGACCAATATTTTTTTTTGGAATGCACTTTTGCAAAGATGATGCAATATCCCAAAGATGTCATTTTTGATATATCGGCTATATAGCATGTATGTAGCTCTGGATATATAATTACTGATATAGACTTTATATCGGGAATTGGATGTCTAGGGGATATCAAACGTTATACAGCCTATATAACATCTACACTAAAAATGACATCGAGGGGATATTGCATCACCTTTGTGAAATTGCAATCGCCTGGATATCTCATGACTACATTGGGGCGATATAGTAGATGATATCAGTAGATATCATGTGCCATATGGGTAGCGGTTAGTAAAATTATGGGTCATGTAGATAGTAATAATATTCTGTATCCTCTTCAACATGGTTTTCGTCGCTCAATGTCATGTGAATCCCAACTCATATAATTTGTTGATGATATTAGTTCAAACTTAGATAAAGGAAAATAGACTTATGTACTTGTAATGGACTTCTCTAAAGCTTTTGATAAGGTCAGCCATTCACTTCTCTATCACAAACTCAACTATTATGGCATCAGTGATAAGGATACAACATGGATAGAAACTTTCTTACAGAAAGGAAGCAGGCAGTTACCGTACAAGGTGAAACATCCGACTATGCCAATGTCAAAACCGGTGTCACACAAGGTATTATTCTTGGTCCGTCACTCTTCTTATTTTACATAAATTACATCCTTGTTGGCCTTAATTCCACTATTCGCCTGTTCGCCGACGATACTATTGTTTATTTAACTAGTACATGTCCATCCAATGCCCTCCAACTACAACAAGATCTACACTTTCAGCATTGAACTAATCATGTGAAATGTCATTCCAACCAGATAAATGCAATGTCATAGTTTCAATGTAATGCTCATATATAGCATAATGTTGTGAATATTATATGACAAATTTAACATACAAACATGATAATGACACTAAAGTACCATTGCTATGTTAAGTTGCTGTACTTAACCTAAAATAATCCCTGAAATTCGACACATATTTTCGATACAAATCTGTTATTTAGCATACGTTGTGAGTTATTGCTATGGTTACCAAATGTCATTTTCATATTTAAAGTAATAATTATACAACACTGGTTACTAGAAATCGGATGATGAAACTACAGTCCCATGATTTGGATATGTTTCTGTATTTCCCTTAAAAAAAGCTTAAATTTTACTCACATTTTCAATATAATGCTCTTATTAATCAACTGCGTTAAGCGGTTCCTAAGGCAACCAAAGGCCGTTTTCATCTTAACAATGAATGTGTATGAGACAATGCTAACTTGCAAACCTGATAAGGAAACTTTTTAAAGTAAGTGTGTAATGTTTTGGATAGTTTGCTGTATTTTGCGTTCCAAAAGTATTGAATTTGACATATATTTTCAGTAACTAACGTTCTTTTGGCAGGTGTTATCATAGTAACCAACTAAAATTTGCATGTGTTGTCTTTTACTTTCATTTTATAACACAAAAATATATGGTTATAGCAATTTAAAAGTGGTCCAGGTACCTTTTAAGAAATCCTGCTCAGTTACATGGAAAGTTACAACATTAAACTGTTGATAGTTCCGTTGCCATGGTTACCCCCTTAGCAACCTGAATCACAAAGGTTTTCATGTGCTACTTGTTATTAGTGATCATATTTAAGTTCAGCATGAATGCATATATATTCTACCAGTCCTTAAAATATGCCAAAATCATGAGTTCTTACTTTCAGCATATTAGCCGCTTGAGCACGCACGTGCGTACCAATCAGGGGTAATGTTGAGTTGAATCCTACAATGACATTTAATTGTCAATTGGTCAAACTTCAACATACAACTGTCAGTTTATCTCAAATATGTACAGTTATCTCTGAAAAAGTCTGTGAATTTGTCATATTTTACGCACCAAAAACACTGGTTTTTGGCCAAAATCTTGTTTCCTTGTTGCCATGGCAACCGGATACCGGAAATCAATTTTCGGGGTATTTTTTTCATTTCATGGAGAGAGATACATAGGTGAAAGTTTCATGCAAATCGGTGACTATTCGTGCCGCAATGTGGTTTTGATGGTTACAGAGAATTGCTATTAATAGCTAAACGGATTATTTGTTATATGCAGTTGACGATTGTACCCGGCCTACTCGAAGGCCATATCTGGTGTCGATAAGACTTAGTGCTGAATTAGTGTTCATATTAAACATCAACCTCAAGCATTTATCTTATAAATAAATTGTATGTATGCATGTATCAGTATGTGAGACACTCCGTAAGAGTAGTCTGGGTCTACATTTAAAGCAATATCCAATGACAAATATCATGTTTGTATACTCACATATGTCGATTTGACAACTAACGCCATTTTTTAACGGGAGCCGATACGTTAGATTAACAGGAACTGAATCGTTAAATAAGTTAAATGCGGATCAGAAGTAAATATTTAGAAGAAGTGTCAAATACTTTAAAAATATAAGGAATGATAAAAACCCTGGATGTGATGGCTTTACAGCAAATTTCTTTAAAGTATTTTGAAATAAACTTGGCCATTTCTTTGTAAAAGCCCTACACCACGCGTATTTGCTGATTCCTTTTCTAAAGATATAAAATTAGGAGCAACTACATGTTTACCAAAGGACAATAAACCGAAGCAATTTTTGAAGAATTGGAGACTAATAAAATTGCTAAACGTATTGTATAAATCAGCATCTGGTAGTATAGGAAATAAATCTGTCTTAAATATGATGGTGTCTCACAAACTGATTGGATGTTTCAAAGTTAGATACATTGTGAACATACTAGATTATTGTATGATATTATGATATACTGTTAAGGTAACAATATCCCCCGTTTATTAATGCTAATAGATTTTGAGAAAGCTTTAAATTCAGTGTCATTTTATTTCATTGATAAAATTATGTTATTCTTTAACTTTTGTGATATGTTTCACAAGTCGATTAGATTATTTCTGTGTACATTTAAATGGGTTTCTATCAAACTGTTGTCAATTAAGCTGCAGACAAGGGGACAAATAGCATATTTTTATAATGTGTGCTGAAATTCTAGCAATCAGAATAAGACATTGTAAAAAACTATCACTGGAATAAAAATCAAGGGGGAATAATATATTATATCTCAACTTGCAGATGACACCTCCTTATCTTTAGATGGCTCTGATAAGTCCTTGCATAATGTTTTAGAAGAAATCAATATTTTTTCATCTATATCCGGTCTATATATCAACTTTGAAAAAAACGAAGGTAATTTTGATATGTTCTCTAAAGTACAGTTTTATGTAACATTTCATAACATAAAAACTGATATGCTTGACTCATTTGTCAAAACTTAGTTTCTAAACACAAAACGTTGCAGGAAACACTTGCTTTCGGGTACAAAAAAAAAACAAAATTCAAACTATCTTGGAATGACAAAATTACTGAATTCTACAAACATGTTCAGCAAATTGATAATGAATAAATGAAAGAATGAATTTTGGATCGATGTCTCAAAAGCATGTATGCTTTATATTAAAATAAGTACTATTGGATATATACAACAAATATATATTATGTCAGTATTCTATAATAATAATTTTCTCCTAAAAAAAAACTGTATATATACCAACATTTTACGATAGAGGAATAAGACATATATACGACATTCTAAATAAGGATGGTAATTTTGTAGATTTAACTTACTTAGAAGAAGTGAGTGGAAAAAATATTAATGTCCTTCGTTATTATGACTCACTAAATGCAGCAAAGTTTTTTTTATAAATATTAGTACAGGATTTACTCTGAAATAGATTCACTTAATACGTTTATATATAATGTTCTTGCTAATAACGATGATATCCCTACTAGTCACTCCAAATGGGTGTCAATATACAAAAATAGTCTTATAAATTGGAAGTGTATATATATATATATATAGACGGAAAATGTAAAATATTCCGGCAAATGCCGGACCGGCAAAAGTATATATAATTGTAAAGGTAAAAATGACTAAACACACCTTCTATTTTTTCTTTTTTATTACCATACGCGTTTCGCCTCTCGGCTCATCAGTGATTGTAATATATATATTCCTCCTTAGGGAGACCATCCTTTTTTTTCCTCCTTAGGGAGACATTTTGTATATCCTATATTTTTCGACTTATCATCATTTAGAATCACTTTTCTTAGACACCTAATGTCTATTTAAATGATTCTAAAGTCCTTTAACCCATATTTCTTTAAACAAAAAATATATAAAAATTTTGGTCTCCTTAATATTTTGTTAGTACGAAATAAGGATTAAGTAGACCCTTGTATATATATATAAGTATAATACCACTCTTAGGGAGACCAGTCCTTTTTTTACAGCATTATGTAGACCACTGTATATATATTTTTTTGAAGGTAAATATGCATTAATTTTATACTAAAAGGGTGTTGCTTATGTGATTTGGGCAATTGAGGTCAAAGGTCAAGGCCACAGTCGCCTAAAAGTACGAAATAAGGATTATAAAGCATTATGTAGACCACTGTTTATATTTTTACTTGGAAGATGCATTAATTTTATACTAAAGGGGTGTTGCTTATGTGCTTTGGGCAATTGAGGTCAAAGGTCAAGGCCACAGTCGCCTAAAAGTATGACATAAGGATTAAGTAGACCATTGTGTATATATATATATATAAGTATAATACCACTCTTAGGGAGACCAGTACTTTTTTTAAAGCATTATGTAGACCACTGTATATATTTTTATTTGGAAGGTAAATATGCATTAATTTTATACTAAAGGGATGTTGCTTATGTGCTTTGGGCAACTGAGGTCAAAGGTCAAGGCCACAGTCACCTAAAAGTATGACATAATGATTAAGTAGACCATTGTGTATATATATAAGTATAATACCACTCTTAGGGAGACCAGTCCTTTTTATAAAGCATTATGTAGACCACTTTATATATTTTTAATTCGAAGATGCATTAATTATATACTAAAGGGGTGTTGCTTATGTGCTTTGGGCAATTGAGGTCAGAGGTCAAGGCAACAGTCGCCTAAAAGTACGACATAAGGATTAAGTAGACAATTGTGTATATATATAAGTATAATACCACTCTTAGGGAGACCAATCCTTTTTTCAAGCATTATGTAGACCACTGTTTATATTTCATTTGGAAGGTAAACATGCATTTTGTATTAAAGGGTGTTGCTTATGTGCTTTAGGCCGGCACTTATGTCATAGTAACTGCTGAATCATGTCCCTTGGTACCCATGGCCAGGGCAGTCGCCGGTGCCGTGTTGTATTCCGATTTCAGTTGGGGGCTCCCTTGATGAGTGGTTATAGAATGTGACCAAGTTAACTTGCCCTGGTCTGGTGCCAGCAATAATCAGAGGCCCTATGCAACAATTGCGCCAAATGCCTCAAATTCATAAAACAAAAAATCCAGAATCGCAGACGATTGGAATACCATCGCCGAGTTTTATTGTACTATGACCTATACACAGTCACCTAAAAGTAGTATGTGATACTCTGCCATCTCCAGATGTACTTATTCACCAAATTTGCTATTCCTAGCTGATAAGGTACAGAAGATATGCTCCGGCCAAGTGTTTTTTACAATTGAGGTCAAAGGTCAAGGCAACAGAGGCCTAAAATTAGTATTTGACACCCCGCCATCCCAAGATGTATACACATATTAAATTTGCTATCCCTAGCTGATAAGGTACATAAGACACCAGATAAACTTTAAAAAAAATAAGGCCAAAGGTCAAGGTCACAGTGAATAAGAGTAGTAAGTGACCGCCATCTCAAAATGGTATCACACACCAAATTTGTTATTCCTAGCTGATAAGGTACAGAAGATTATGCTCCGATCAAGCATTTATTAAAATTGAGATCAAAGGTCAAGGTAATCTGAAATTATACTGAGAGAAAAAAGTTTAGTCATACATTAAGGATGCGAACCACGTCTTCGTGGTACAATTTATCACGTATATTGCATACTGACATAAGTAACCGAACGTCACAGATCAGAGAGAGATATCGACTGTGCTTTAAACATCTGCGTATAGGGAGGAGTTGTGTTGGAAAAGGAGCCAGGAACAAAAATCCAGTCTTTTGGAGAATCATTCTTTACAACTGTGTGTACAATAGTTCGTTAAAGATCCGATTTTTCAAATTACCTCCCTTTGCATTGAAAAAAGAGTATATTTTGAAACAACATTACTCGGAAACAAATTATTGCAACCGCTATCCCTCAATGCCATCCCCTTAACTGTGAACCGTACGTTATTTTCTGCTGTTCCATATGTCTTTAATATTGCTTTCCAGACCTACAGAAAACTTAGAATGCTGTCTATGGCAAATCCCATGTTAAACCACTGTCTAAACTTTTTTCGCTCAGTATAGTATGTGACACTCCCCCATCCAAAGATGTACTACTGCTTGCTACTGCTTGCTGATAAGGTACAGAAGATATGCTTAGAACAAGCTTTTTTTTTAAAATTGAGATTAAAGGTCAAGGTCACAATGACCTTAAAGAGGTTTTCGACACCCGGTATGCAACAACCCCCATCCCAAAATGTTTTCACACACCAACTTTTCTATTCCTAGCTGATAAAGTACATAAGATATGCTTAGGACAAAATTACAGTTACAATTGAGGTCAAAGGTCAAGGCTAAGGTCATAATGACCTAAAAGTAGTAAGTGACCAATGGCACTGACAGATGCACGGACGGA
Organism: Gari tellinella; assembly: GCA_922989275.2. Taxonomy (NCBI): domain Eukaryota; kingdom Metazoa; phylum Mollusca; class Bivalvia; order Cardiida; family Psammobiidae; genus Gari; species Gari tellinella. Next base: position 6,886,649 of record OV277858.1, read on the forward strand.
CATGATGACTCCAGTATACCCCCCAAATTTTGTTTGTTTGGGTATAAATATGGAAAAGGAGAATAACTTTTACAGAAATGATGCAAGAAATATGAACCATGTACAAAACACTTCCACTCATCCAGTTATTTCCATTAATGAAATATCATTCTCAAAAGATTCGGTATAACTGAAGTTGAAACACTGCTGCAGCATTTTTCTATAGAACAGTACTCCAATTCCATTTATATACTTCACACTTTGTGATTGGGTGGTGATTTCCCACCCATGCAATAACTGATGGAAAACTGTGCAGTTAACTAGTTAACCCCACATTAATGGGGGACATCTAGTTAACCACCCAGTCATGGCAGACATCCAGTTTATCATACATCTGCACAATATTTATGGTTGCAAAAAAGCAGAGAATATGTTTTGTAAGCAGTTCAGTTCCAGATCATACGCCAGGTAAATTATTTGGTGTAAAATAAGGATCCAAATTGTTTTCTCAATAAACAGCTCAATGCTAAAACATTTTTCTTTTGCAAAACGTTTCGATCCAGATCAGAAGCTAGATAAAATATGTGGCATCTGATCAGGCTCCAAACTGTTTGCCACTCATAAAAAAGGAATGCTTCAAAATGAAAAGTTGCCATTTTCTAATTTTTATTGTATTCAAGCTCATACTAGCTTAACAGTGAAACTTCTTTAAAATGATAACTAAAATATCTTTGTTTGAGGATTTAAACAGTAGGCTGCTAAATTCAAGATAAAGCAATATAAAAAGCTCTCATAGGATGTGTGTAGTGCTTTTCTCCTTCATTAAGCTATGTTGTCAAGTAGACTTATTTGATGTCTGGTTTTAATAGGTATCACTGTTTACTACAGGTAAAGGAACGGAAACAGGAAACTGGACAGTAAAATATTAGCTTTATTTTTTTAACAGATAACTGCTGCACATCAAAAGCGACTCTATCTTAGAACATGGAATACCGTAGTTCATTTTGAGTTGCCGAAAATGAAAGTGCTCCCTGAGAAATTTACGGTACCGCCACTTAGTGTAATATGGGCAAGCGAGTTCCTAGAGATACTATTGCAAAGCACATTTTGCTTGTTCCCATTATTCTTGGTCTTTAGGCTAGGCATGGTAGCATCTGACCTACAAGTAACCTGTGCAGGCTAGTGATTTTCAGAAAATTTCTTTCGTTTTGGAGAATTATGATTCAGTACACTAGACACAGTTTTACACATGTAGTCTGAACAGCGTTAATATTGTCGCATAGCTGTCCTATCCTTTATTTCTTGCTTGTCAATGCCCGAATTAATACAGACCAGTTGCCAATGTTCTTTTACCACTATGGTTTTTAAAGTTCCCTTTCAGGCCACTTTCTTTTACAAATATCTTAAATGAAGTTTGCGAGTTTATTGATTCCAACGGGATGTCTACTGTAGGACTTCAATGTAGTTCCTTGAATTGGCCATCTATAACAGTCACCAGAGTTTCCAAGGACTTCTAGATATTTCTGGAAGAAAGTTGCCAAGCATCGGGGACCTGAAAATACAATTTTGAAAAAAAAGTCAGAAATAGCAGAGGTATCGCATGAAGAAGAAAACTATGAAATCGAAAGATTGAATCGTCATTTTGACCTTTCCTTGAAATTATTAATTAATGTGATGTGCCAATTTCAGTGCTGCTGTAACAAACCAGGCCTTAAGCTATTATTTACCCAATTCACTATTATGACGTACGCCATGTAAAACTTGACCTAAAGTTGTTGTTGTTGTTGGCGTACCTGTGCTTAACACTCACAGGACAGCTTTTCATTTGGTCTAGATTTAAATGCATGTAAGACCAATATTTTGAGCACATTTCGTGAAAATACAATGAGATTTGTAGCATCTAGAATGTTTACAAGATTTTTCTATAACTTTACCTAGTGACCTAGTTTTTGACAGGACATAATCCACATTTAAAACTTTACCTAGATTTTATGTAGGAAAACATTCATACTAGGTTTCAGTTAGATCTAATGAGATTTGTAGCCTCAAGAGGGTTCACACTGTTTTTCTTTGATTTGATCTATATTAACCTAGATTTTGACCCAACATAAACCAAATTCAAACCTGACCTAGATATCAACAAGGCGAACATTTTCAGCAAGTTTAAAAACAAGAGGGCCTGAAGGCCCTGATATCGCTCACCTCTATTACTGAAGCCTGATAGCTTTACCTTTCTGTTCCACTCGTTTTAATCTAAATCCAATCAAACTTGTAGTATAGCATGTAAGCAATTTTGGAATACAACGTCATAATTCTAGTATAGTAGAGTACATCAAGGGCAGATAACTAGAGCCTAAACAATACTGAAATGAAACCTTTTCTGGCATTTCAAAGTATATCAAGGGCAGATAACTATTGCCACAATGATTAGATTTCAACAATAATTGCACTCCTTTGAGAACTTATAGCTGTATACTTTGTGTGCAAATATAATCAAAATCCATTGAAAACTGTAGTTGCAAGAGTGTAAACCCTGTAAGATAATTATGGCATTTTCAGCCATTTAAGGGCAGATAACTCTTGATCTATTACTTTGATTTCAAGCATAAAGGCACTTGTTACAACTCTTATGGTAATATACAATCTGAGCAAGTTTGAAAAAGACTGGATAAAGATTGTGGCCTCTAGAGGGTAAACACCGTTAAATATGGCATTTTCAGCAATTCAAAGGTAGATAACTCTTGACCTATGCATGTGATTACAATTATAATCAAACTCATTTGAACTATTGTAGTCATATACAATCTGAGCAAGTTTGAGAAAGATTGTATTAAAATTGTGGCCTCTAGAGTGAAAAAACCCTTAAATAAGGCATTTTCAGCAATTCAAAGGTACGTAACTCTCGACCTATTAGTCTGATTTCAACTATAATCAAACTCATTTAAACTCCTATTGTCATATTGAATCTGAGTAAGTTTGAGATAGATTGGATAAAAATTGTGGCCTCTAGAGGGTAAACACTGTTAAATATGGCATTTTCAGCAATTCAAAGGTAGATAACTCTTGACCAATTGTTCGGATTTCAACTATAATCAAACTCATTTAAACTCTTATTGTAATATACAATCTGAGCAAGTTTTAGAAAGATTGGATAAAAAGTGTGGCCTCTAGAGTGTAAGCATTGATAAATATAGCATTTTCAGCAATTCAAAGGTAGATAACTCTTGACCTATTAGTCAGATTTCAACTTTAATCGAACACATCAGAACTCTTATAGTAATATACAACCTGAGCAAGTTTTAGAAAGATTGGATAAAAAGTGTGGCCTCTAGAGTGTAAACATTGATACATATAGCATTTTCAGCAATTCAAAGGTAGATAACTCTTGACCTATTAGTCAGATTTAAACCATAATCAAACTCATCCGAACTCTTATGGTAATATACAATCTGAATAAGTTACAGAAAATTTGGATTAAAATTGTGGCCTTCAGAGAATAAACACTCAAATTGTTGACGACGGACGACGGACATTCAAGGATTGCAAAAGCTCACCCTGAGCTAGCTCAGGTGAGCTAAAAATCCAATGAGATTTGTAGCATCAAGAGTGTTAAAATTGGACTTAGTGACCTAGTTTTTGACCTGACATAGCCCATATTCATGACTTGGATATCAAACTTTTTGGCCATGATGCATTAACACATTTAACCCTAGCGACGATTATACACAAACTGTGTACCTGTGAGGATTACTTTTGTCCCATGCAAACAGTGTAGACCCTGACCAGAGGGCTCCTTAAGGAGCCCTCGGATCAGGGTCTACACTGTTTGTCATTTTGAAATATATGGTTAAAATCCCCACTAATAAGACATTAATGTTCTAGATATATTTTGAAATTGGAATTGTCCATTAAAGACATCTCCTGACGACCTTCCGGTCATAACGCCTTGCCAGACAATTTCCTTGCAAAAAGCATTAATCTTATGGACATGTGGGTAGCGAAGAACCATTGAAGCTTCTCGTGTAAGACCTAACCTTTATAGTTGATAGTATGGTAAGAAATGACCATTTAAAATCACTAAAGCATGAGTATAATCTGGGCCTCACCAGGTAAATTGAGATTGGTATAGCATGCGATGCATGCTTTGAAGTTAAAATTCACACCTGTCGAGACAATGGGGAGGTAGTCCATCAATGGACTGAGGAAGTCTTTAAAAGTTTCATGAGTGAATGAGTTAAAATGCATGATTTGACCTAGTGAACTAGTTTTTGACCTAACATGGCTCACATTCACACTTGACCTAGATATTAATGAGGCAAACATTTTGACCAAGTCTTATGATGACATAATAAGATTTGTAGCCTCTAGTGTGTATGATTTGACCTAGTGACCTAGTTTTTGACTCAACATGATCACATTCAAATTTGCGAAGATGACATGAAGACAAACATTTCCAATAAGTTTTTATGAAGATTGGGTGAATATGTAGCCGCTAAAGTGTTAACGAACCAATAAACAGACAGATAGACAATGGATATCCATTGATTCGTATACCAATAGCTCACCATGGCACTCTGTATAAATAGATAGAGAGAAAAAGACAGAGAGAGAAAGGTACCCTTAAGATGTATTCTCAGAAATTAACTTTGACATTCCTATCAGAAATAATGTAGGGGATATGCTCCAGACAAATACCCATGAACTGACTGTTTGATTAGTATTTGACATAACAAATTGCTTTGGGGCATAAAATATGTAGCAAGCAAAATCTTAATTTCAGCTGGGGTAGATGGGGTAATAATACCTTTGTTTGAACTCCAATGTGACAGCTGCCTTGGCTGGGTACTGTACATTGAATTCATGAACAGCAAAGAAACAGACAAGATTTGAATATCCACTATCAGAGCAACATCTCTAGCAGCCGGATGGGTTTCTCTGCTGGAAATAAACAATAAGACACTATTTTCCACATAACCAATTCCTTTCCATTATTTCAACTGTAAAGAAAGTTTGTGAATATTTTCTGCTAGCATAGATATAGTCAACTGAAAACATCCGAATGTTGGGTAATTAAGCAGAAGCCAAAAATTATTATAAATTATGCCAAGGGGCAGGAATGTGATATTTAAGCCGTGTTATAGCAGCCTGATGCAGGGCAAAAGTGGTGCAGATGGTTAAGGCGTTTTCTACACTGTATTGTTTTGCACGACATTAAGCGTACCTATAGCTAAAAATCACTGTGTCTCTTTTGGTGGTCGCTTGACCCGGTTCTAATTGCGTTTCTCCTTTTTTGTTACAGTGATGTACATATAATTTCTGTTTTTGTTTTGTGCGTTTTTGTTCTCTTGAACGAACCAATACTAGACCTGTAAATATACTTTGCAAACAGTGCAGAGTCTGATATTGAGAGGAAACAAAATCATGACAGAATGACAGAAAGAGGTAACACTATATGCCCCACCCATCACTACAGTCTAGTTTAATTTTTCCTGATACGGTAGAGGTTACATGTACATTGGCCAGGAGGTAGTAGTCCAAGTTAAAATAACTCAGCTTTGGTAAGTACTACACAAGGCTTAAGTAGACCATTATATTTACAATAAGGATAAAACCACCCATAGATAGACCCATCCTTTTTCTACAATTTTATGTAGACCACTGTATATATATATGTGTATAATGAAAATTCTAATTAATTTTACTACAAGGATTTCCTCCACTTATAATTAACTGCACTTTTAAGTAGAATTAGAGCTCAGTTGTCACAACAAACAAGCTGAAAGGATTACTGAAAATGTCAATCATCCATTGCCAACTGTCACAAAAACAAGCCAGGAGGAAAATTGAAAATGTCAATCATCCAATGCCTATTGCAAGATCAAGAACTATTTGGAAACATTATTCCCCTGATGTGACCATGACCTCTAAATGACCTTGAAATAACCTTTAGCTCAAGGGCTTCTAGAGTGGAGTACACATATGAAATATAAAGTATATACATGTATGCTACATGTAACTCCAAAGCTATAATGACCAAGGTTGCCTATTTGACTACTTAAAGACATTGACCTTTGTCTGACATGACTCAGGATGTACTGAACTCAAGTGATTCTAAAGCTGAATACACACCATGGCAAATATAAAATCTATGTCATACATACTTTTAAAGTTATGGCCAAGGTTTAATTTAGCCTGTTTGACCTCTAAATGACAGAACTTTGTCGAACACTGTGGTTTCATCCAGTGCGACCATGGTTTTTTCATACCTCCATGAATAAAATAAATATTCAAATTATTCCTTAAAAGAAAGATGTTGAAATTCAACCAGCTGAGTACAGGTATGCGCATTTCTTAACTTTCAAGGCAAGAAATAAACTGAAATAACCGTAGATATTTTTCTCTTAACACCAATAGAGCCTACAAACCAGCTTAGTAAACAACTTAAACAGGCATTGCTGGTTTTTCTCTGTGTCCAGCTATTTAAAGGTCGATGGCATTCCTCATATCAGTACAGTAGAACTACAAAACCAGCTCAAAGATTACCCTATTTGAACTATTGAAATGCATGGAATGGGATTCATATGGCGATAAAAGGGCTTAAAGTGATCGACAGCTATTGACTTTAATGTCTCGGTTACAAGGCACTTTGAACTTTTCGAAGCCTAATTATTAAAATAAACATGAAACGAAAGCTGTATCTTATTTTTCTCCAAGTGAGCTTCTTTACTCCATAAACCAAATATGAGCTTTTACTATTTCATACCTTATTCAAGCCCCTTTCTCTTTCTGGTTTGACGGCTACCATCAGAACAATTGTCAGCGAGAATAACTGAAATAGGGAGATAACTACCATAAACAAGAGGGCCTGAAGGCACTGATATCGCTCACTAGTTGTACTGAAGCCTGATAGCTTTACCTTTCTGTTTCACCCGTTTTAATCTAAATCCATTCAAATTTGTAGTATAGCATGTAAACAATTTTGGAATACAACCTCATAATTCTAGTATAGTAGAGTACACCAAGGGCAGATAACTGGAGCCTAACCAAGGTCACAGATTTTTAAAGTTTTCACTATAAAGCCATATAAGGAAAATCTGCCCCACCCACTGGCGGCCATGTTTTTTCAGATAGGAACTTTATTTTACGAAATCTTATAGAGGGTCACCAATGGCACATTTGAGTAAAATTATTTTCAATTCGGACCAGCAGTTTTGGACAAGAAGATTTTTAAAGTTTTTTCAATTGGTTGCCATGGCAACCACAATTTCGATTGGATGACCTATATTTCAAGAAATCTGAGAAAGTACCCTACAAGAAACAATCCTATGAAGTTTTTTTGAAATTGACCCAGTAGTTTCCAAGAAGAAGATCTTTAAAGAAAAAGTTGACGACACACGACGGACGACGGACACAGGGCGATCACACAGCTAAAAACAACAAATTTAATAAAGTTGTCGAGTGAGTATGTTCTGTGTTTATTAGTTCAGTTTGAAACCATCATCAGTCAAGAACTTTCTTTTAACTTGGCATGTACTCTGTTGAACAAGGTTAAGCTGATTTAACTGACGGCAGATGAGCATTCTCTAAATTTAACAGGCTACTTTAATTGAATGCTAACCACTTTTGAGCTCATGTATTACAGTAATACAGTTTAACTTGAAATTTACCTAGCAGCTACCATTTAAGATTTTTGTAACTTTTAGTGGTTTGTCGTGCAATATAACTTGTTAAGTTTGTAACTAAAATTGAATATTCAACTAGCAACTTAGGCCCTATTTGCTACTAGAACATTGTGATAACTTTGTAAACAGTACTCTACATCTAATCAGGAATTCAGCATCCAATCTGTTTTTATACATATTTTCAAACATTCAGATTGTAATACATTTGTAGAAGAAAATATAACTTGTACAGATGAAGTGGATGAAAAGTCAAAAACAAAGTGCTTGATACAGGCTCAATCAATATGACTTCCCATTATCCCTTTAAATATGAAAGCAGCAGTTCTACTTGAAATGTAATATAGTCTGCACAGTACTTACACATTTGAATCTCTTGGTGACTCCTTTGCTTGAAACCCAACATTCGAGTCTCCTGGTCACTCCTGTGCTTACAAACCCACATTTGAGCCTCCTGGTGATTGGTGAATCCTCAGTCTGGTTGTGACTGATCAAGTTGTGAGGGGACTGTACAAATTTAAATAACATTTAAAACCAGAATTTCGCCCAAATTTATGTTTAAATCGCGCAATTTCTTATATAAGAACATTTTCTATGTATTAAAACTGAGCGAAATCCGTTGTCAGGTGCCTGAAACATGCCCCCCTTTCTTTAAGAACCATACATAAATGTGCCGATTTCTTATCGAGATGGTTGGAAAAATAAGCTTTTTGTTTACATAACAAATCTTCGTGTCGGCTTCCGAGAGTTTCCGCAAGGTCGAATAAGTCTCACGAGATCGATCCGATTTTCCTGACTTGTCTGGGTTATTTTTAGAACAGACTAGTTCTAACCATTAGAGGTAATGGTGGAGAAAACGTTATTCTTTCCCGTTTAAACGCAAACGAAACGCAAACGCATCGCAATAATACACATAAATGGACAACCTTTAGACAATTCTGACCATTCATGTTAGTCTGAGTGGCAAACAGTTTGGTGCCTGATCAGAAGCCGGGTTACCCGACGTCTGATCTGCTCCAAACTGTATGCAATTGAAATCATGGTTTTAGCGTTAACGCGTTTATTGGGAAAGATTAACATTTTCTCCACTGTAAGCAATGTAACATCGACTTCATCATCGTACACTTTCCTACTTGAGATAAGTATGGTTCCCGTGCAGCAAGAGACCGCTGTGCTAACTTTACTGATATTTTATTCTCTCCCAATAAACGCATTTGCATGCAAAACTATTATTTCCATTGCAAACAGATTGGAGCCAGGTCAGACGCTGGGTAACCAGGCGTTTGATCAGGCTCCAACCTATTTGCTACTCAGATTAAACAAGGGCCACCATGGCCCTAAATTGCTCACCTGGTTTACCATGTAAAACATGACCTATAGTGAACTAGATTACGACTGGACTAGACCCACAATCAACCTTTAGAGTGTTAACAAGATTTTTCTATGATTTGACCTAGTTTCTGACCATACACTGTCCACATTTGATTTTGACCTAGATTTGATGTAGGCAAACATTCTGGCAATATTTCATTCAGATCTAATGAGATTTGTAGCCTCTAGAGGGTTAACCATGTTTTTCTTTGATTTGACCTAGTGACCTAAATTAATGATCTGACATGACCCATATTCGAACTTGACCTAGATATTAATTAGGGAAACATTCTGACAAAGTTTCATTAAAATCCAATGAGATTTGAAGCCTCTAGAGTGTTAACAAGGTTTTTTCTATGATTTGACCTAGTTACCTAGTTTTTGACCGGACATGACCCATATTCTAACTTGACCTAGATATGAATGAGGCAAACATTTTGACCAAGGTTCGTGAAGATAAGGTGAGATTTGTAGCCTATAGAGTGTAAACAAGGTTTTACTATGATTTGACCTATTGACCTAGTTTTTGACCCGACATGACCCATATTCAAACTTGACCTAGATATCAATGAGGCTAACATTCTGACTATGATGCATTAAATTCAAATGAGATTTGTAGCCTCTAGAGTGTTAACAAGATTTTTCTATGATTTGACCTAGTGACCTAGTTTTCGATCGAGCATAACCGATATTCAAACTTGACCTAGATATCAATGAGGCAAACATTTTGACTTAGTTTCATTAAGATCCAATAAGATTTGTAGCTTCTAGAGTGTTAACAAGATTTTTCTATGATTTGACCTAGTGACCTAGTTTTTGACCCGACTTGACCCACATTCAAACTGGACCTAGATTTTATCATGACAAACATTGTCATCAAGTTTCATGAAGTTCGGATGAAATTTGTAGCCGCTAGAGTGTTAACGAACCAATTGTGAACGGACAGACAGACGACGGACGACGGACATCCAGCGATCCTAAAAGCTCACCTTGGCACTTCGTGCCAGGTGAGCTAAAAATAATAGTTAAAACTTCTAAAAGTAAATTTCCAAAGTTAATTACGTGCATTGCGTTTGCGTTTAAACGGAAAAGAAAAATGTATTCTCTACTGTATACTGCGCACAATAAATACAGCTATCAATGTTTCTTGCTGGATGTAGGGATAACTCATCCCTTTTAAAGTTTTAGAATGTTCCAATCTAAAAATAACTATGTCAAGTCAGAAGAAAAAACTAATAATGAGCTATGAAAACATCTTTACCGGGCGCAAGCTGAGTGAACTCGGAAAATCTCCGTCGTTGATCGGATGTCAACAAACCAATTTAAAAGTCGACTTTTTTCCACCAAGTTCATGTGTTTGTCAAATTTATTGCCTCCGTAATCATCGCGGATTACTTCTTTTTATATGTTTAGATTACGTATCTGACTGAATATTCAAGTTTAAAAAATGTGCTATTTTGGCTTACATACTGCCTTTAAGGAGGTTCAAGAGACAAACACGTTAAATGAAAGATCCACGCGACCCTAAAGGCTAAAGCGCTCACCTCGTTACCGTTTAACTTACAAACTTGACCTTGCGTAACTCTCTGATTTCTCCCTGTTTGCGTATCTTTATGATAGAGCGATTTATTAACATTTGCGCAGCTACGTTCTTACATAAATTCAAGCGTAGCTTTATGCAAGCCAATAGTTATTGTAAACTAAGCGTAAATAGTAAACCTAACCTACAAAGGCTCTTTTTGGGGTTTGTAAAGCAGCTAGCGGTCACTGTTTTGCAACGATGAGAGTGATTAGGCGAAACTTTATCCACTTGATAATAATTTTGATATATAAATATTGATATTCATAATAAATTTATTTTGATTACCCTCTATTTTTGTGTATTATCAATTAAAGTGTTATGGCTCTGGAACCTGCTTTATTAAATATTTATTACAAATATCAACCACTTTTTTCTTATTGAGCTTTTAACATTCTTAACTTTGTTCATCCTCTAACCCTTATTTTTTTTCCTGATCGAGAGATTGAGAGAGAGAGAGATAGAGACAGAGATAGATAAGACATCGAACAAAGTGTAAATGCTATTTCTCGAGAGGGCGGGACTTGTTGATATAGATTGCAGTTAGGAGGCAGGGCATATGCATTTTTCGTTCGGGAATTGGCAAAATGTACATAGAAAGCCAGACATGTTCAATGAATTTATCCATCCTGGAAATATTAAATGGTAAAGTCCAGTTCTCAATTTAGTTCAGTACATATTTTACTTTTTATGTTTTTTTTCATCAATACATTGCGAAGTGACAAACACTGTAGATCCCGATCATAGGTTTCCTTTAGGAACCCCCTGATCTAAGTCCACACTGCATGCATTCAATTTTCACAGGTATACATTATTTACAAACAATGAGTATACTCGTTGCTAGAGTTCAATGTGTTAACTGTATTTATAAGAAATGCATGTACATATAAAAAGAAATTTTAAGACACATTTACTTAAGCATTACATTTAAACTATTGGTATAGATCGATTTTATCGACCTGTCAGGGCGGAGTTTCGATGCGGACCATTGAGTTTCAACTTTGGGGGCGACAGGTCACTCTTTTATTATCGGAATTTACCGTTGACGTCTGCCGTTTTTTCTCAACAATTACATTTTAATGGACCTTTTGACCAAAGGAATATAATGAAATATGTGAACAGTCGTTACGTATACAACTTATGCGAGTTGACCCTTAGAATGCACCTTGTAGTGCGTGAAATCAATGTGGTGTAAGTGATAGAATAAGTAGCAAACTGATTGGATCCATGTTAGACGCCGAGTTCCTCTGTCGCTGGTCTGGATCTAATCTGTCTGCATAAGCTAAACAGTCGTGATTCTTCGAGTCTGCATTAATTCTAGTAAGCAAGCATGATTTAAATATGAGAATGTTTTTATAATTCAATAATTAAACATGTGTTAACACACTGCTTTAGAGGACAGTTTAGAAGATATGGCTATTGCGTGCATAAATAGCGATATGAATGTGGAACATCCAAACTGTTAGGATCCTGATCAGACGACAATTTTTCTCCGCGTCCGTGTATTATCCACTATCCAGGCTGCCTGTAACTTTTATTTCTTCCGGGGTACCTAACGCAGTGAAGGGGTTAACTATTATATACGTGCTAAAACATTTATACAGGGAGGTTACACGGGATACTATATGTAACATATTATATTTGAGATAATGTATATATTTTCCACCCCCAATATGTACACAGTATAAAACCGATTTGGCACGTCGCAAGACTTTTCTGAAACCGTATAGTCGTATACCGCCAATTACACTTTACTTTAAAGACAATGTATATATATTTCTGCTTTATGCAAGACAAAAGTCATGCTAAAACTCTATGTTACATGTGTCACTGAGTATTAAGCAATACATATTTAATCGGCACATGCCTGTATATGACACAGCAGGAGAGTTTGATCAGGATGCATAAAGGGGTGTCAAACAGTTTGAAACCTGATCAGATGCCGAGTTACCCAATGATGACACATTTATTCAAGGGGGTTAATTTATTCCTTCAAGTAAATTTTATTCTAAAGTTAGGAAATCAATCTGAATGCAATCAATTCGATTGCTGGTGCTGTTTTAATCGATTGTTGATACAGTATACAGTAAAACCTTTTATTATATGCCTTCGAATGATAACGAGCGTTTCCGCGTGTATCTGCAGAGTATAATACAAGAGTTTGTATCAGCCACTTTGTATTTTACTCTGACGTCGCTTTCGATATAACGTGACGTCATTGACGTACATGTACTAGTGCCGCGTTATTCTTTGTGGCATACAAAACTTCTCGTTCTGCTTCAAATAACTAATAAATTTTGGATATAAAATTATTTAAACAACTATTAAGTTGTTTCTGGTTTGTATTCAAGGCATATAATAAACACATTACCAGTTGGCAGTGCGCAACAGAGTGTTGCATTTAGCTCTCGACGTTTTTGGCGGAAACAACCGATCAGACTCGCGCCAAGGCGCTCGTCAGATCGGCTATTTCCGCCAAAAACGTCTCGAGCTAAATACATCACTCTGTATCGCACAGTCAACTGGTAATGTGTATTGATCGACGGTCACTCAATGATAATGTTCGTTGATCTTCAAAGACACTGTATATCTGATTAATGCAGGGCAAAGTTTTGCAAACACTCTCCTATGAGTTTTCTACGTTACATTTGTCATGCGTTAAGCAGTACCTTTCTGATACGCATGTCAATTTATTATGCTGGTGCTTTAATAGTCGCTCATTATAACACAGATTTTACTGTTTCAGCACATGCGGGTTAATTTATTCCTTAAAGTAAAATTTTATTTAAATTCTAAAGTTAAAAAAAAAGTTTAATCGTGCATTTTCATCGTGCGTGCATTAAATAAACATACACAATTTTAACTCTGATATTTAACTCTTTTTCTCCTTTTATTCAAGTTTATTTTGATAAATAATCATCAAATTATATAATTTTTTCTTTATTAATGGTTTAAATTGATTCTCTGAGGTTTTGTTACTACAGATTCATTAATGTTCCCCTATTTTAAATATAGGGTAGACTAGCGAAACGTACAGGTAGCAAAACGTACGGGTAGCGAAACAACTTCATGTTGCGTAGCGAAACGTCCGGAGTAGCGAACATACATGTGATATCTCCCGATATGATCGGGAGCTCCTGAAATTAGATCTCTTCTAATGATCTCCCGATCGGGAGACGAGATCTCTCGATATTTCATTTTCACAGGTTCATTTTTTTCAAGCTGAACTTTTATATCATTTACCTCGATCGCCGATTCTAATTATCATAAAATTGGCTTCTCTGGCTAATTCAGTAATTGGTACAATCCTTACATGAACACTACTGATACGTGTTAACACGTTACGCAATCGTCAATAAGTTTGATAAGTGTAGCACTATATGGCTCCATTCATTCAATCATTCCAGACTGCGTGATAACAATCTTGATACATTTCTGTGTTTGAGATTTCATATACACACACTAACCAACTATGAAAGTTACGAAATGGCAGGCGCCTTAATATTTGCTACGAGAACAACGTTTATTTTGTAAGTAAAAAAGTATTCCCCAGTGTCGCTTTCTAACAATCAGTTAAATTAAACTTTGGACCTAAAATCTTCTGTTTATTACATACGATCTGTGCAAATGTATATTAAGTTAGATTTTACAACGAATTACGCTCAAAAAATTTATTTGCAATCAGTTTTAGCGGTAGAAAATTTATATGCGTTATTTTGTTGTTACAACCGCACACCGGTCTATGACGCAAGTAATTGTCGCCTGCAAAGTTTGTCGCATGCAACAAATCTCTGAGTTATTTTTTGTGCGTTTTCTTTCAAAAAATATCTGTCAAACAGTAAGTATCTAGATGAGATGATGCGGCAATATATAACTGGGTGAAAATGGTCCCTGTCTTAGTGGTCTAAAGACTTATCTATTCACTTATTGAAAAAAATCAGCAATTAGTGATTAACTTATGAAAATATACAAATGTATTGGATTTTGAACATAACCGGCTGCGTGTCTTAAAGGTAGAGTCTCCGCTTGCAGTGCGGGAGGTTGTGGGTTCAATTCCCAGTCGGGTCAAACCAAAGACTTAAAAATTTGTAGTAATGGCTTACCTCCTTGGCGCTCAGGATTTTGGGTTCGCATTACAACTGTTTTTTCGGTGTCAGGATAAAGTGATCGACTGACCAGGTACAGTCCCATGATTGGTGCTGCGCACCTAAAAAGTGCCGAAAGGGGCGTGTATTAGAGAGAAAAAAGAAAACCATCAGGGCTGCCATTTCTCTGGATACTTCCGAAATCTTTGGATATTTATTCCAACAGATCGAAGCTTAAAACAGTCTAAAAGTAAAGCAGAATGCACTTTAAGTTAAGGCGCATTCTGCTTTACTTTCAACCAGCTTTAAGCATTACGTGTCTTAAAAACTAGAAACATAATATGTGTTAAATATATAATCAGGAAAATCGGGTTTAAAAAATTGAAATCTTACTCTTAGGATTTTTGTTATCAATTTTTAACTTATGGCAGACCTGAACCATGTGTGTGAAGTTTTGAGGTAAAGGAAATATACTCAGGACTGACAAAATGAGTAACAAACATACATACAGACTGAGTGAAATATTCAAACATAATCAATAACGTATTTCATACTTAAAATTCCCTAAAAACATGTTGACTCTGGTTATTTAGATGTACTACCGCCACAAACTGTTTGCCAAGGTCATTCAGTGAGGGTCAACTACGAAAAGTGACTATCACTCAGTCTGACTTTTCAACGAAGAAGAAAGGTAAACACTAATTTACATGAGATAACCTTGAAACAAAATGCATCCATGCAGGGTCCGTCCATGCATGTATAAATGCATATCGCAAACAACGACCAAACTTTCCAAATGCGAAAAGAGGTGGGGCGAAAAAGGGTGACAAGACGTTTCGCGCCCAAACAATTTCGCACCTTGGATGTTTCGCGCCCAAGCCGTTTCCACCCTGGTCGTTTCGCCCCTGGTCGTTTCGCACCCAATATCAATTATGTATCTACGGTATATCTCTGTTAAAAATTAACGTACATTTATTTGTTGTTTTCATCGAAGGGTGTTTAGATAGAAATTTGATGTTAGCAAGTACTGTAAGACGGGATATTTATCATGTTACTGTATGTATACATGTATGTCTCAATTTAACGAGAAACACGTATAAAAAGTTAGGATTTTAAGGTCCAAACTTTTTATGAATAACCACTTATATTCGGGATAATCAATGAAAAGATTAGTACATAACAATTAAACTGTCGATTATTAAATAATATTTTCTACCATGGTAGCAATGCATGTGTTAACGTGTACGGAAATATTATATTACCAAATGTAACATATTTAGCTATTTATCGTCTGCACTTATTCCTAAAAATTTAATTAACGGTAAATTGATAATTTTAAATCATTGATGGAATATCTATAGTTTTAATCCTGATCATACGCCGAGTAATTCGGCATCTGGTTAGGGTCCAAACTTTCTTTATGAATGAACAATTATATTCGGGATAACCAGTAAAGGGCTTAGTACATAAAAATTAAATCTGCAGATTTTTTAGATATTTTCTTCAATGGTAGGGTTCAACTTCTTATAAATAACCACTTGTATTCGAGATAATCAGTGAAAGTATATACATAAAAATTAAATCTGCAGAATTTTTAGATATTTTCTACCATGGTAGGGTTCAACTTTTTATAAATAACCACTTGTATTCGAGATAATCAGTGAAAGTTAATACACAAAAATTAAATCTGCAGCGTAATAATATAATAGTTACAACGTGCTAAATGAGTAACGATATAAACATTTACAATTTCTATAATCCATTCTCGGGCATGCTCAATGTTATTTTATATATTCAAAAAATGTCAAACAGTTTTGATCTTGATTATACGCCGAGTTATATTCTGCAATTGATCAGTATCCAAGCTTTTTGCAATTAACCAATATATTCGGGATAAATTGGTGAAATGGTTAATACAGTATCATGGCAGTGAACGTGGTAACATGGTAATAAATAATAAAATACTGAAAAACCTGAATTGCACGTCCTGTGGTGCCTGATGATGATGATGATGATGCTATTGCTTCTACTACGTACTACTTTCTCGCATGCTATGCAAATATCACTCATTGTGAACACAAAAAAACAAAGTGAACCACAGCATATGCCGCTGTCTTACTTAATTATTCCTCAATCCAATATTATTTTAAAGACACAACAGTAATCTAAATCACTGTTCACAAATCCTGTCTTAGAACTTTTTTCACTCACGCACGTAAATTATAGACTATCAACAATTAGATCGATATAACGAGAACATCTCGAAAACCACCTTTTATTAGTATCCTTTTTTTTGTGTCATCAAAAAAAATTGCATATACAATATAGTTATTTAAAAAACCAATCAAACTCGATTTACTCTAATTTCCATCGAATCATCGTTCAATAATATTTAATCATAACCTGTAATTATCAAAAAACCAATCAAACTCGATTTACTCATAACTCGGCGTAGAATCAAAATCAAAACTGTTTGACATTTTTTGAATATATAAAATAACATTGAGCATGCCCGAGAATGGATTATAGAAATTGTAAATGTTTATATCGTTACTCATTTAGCACGTGCATTGACGAATTTTCAATGTCATGAATTTGTTAGTTTGGTCATCTGATATAATATATTTCGATTTCACTGTAGTCATGTTGCCTAAGATTGAAGAATGAGAATTAAACTATTTTTAAAAATGTTGAATATGTAATATTGCCATGCACGTAAAACACGTGCATTATTACCATGGTTGTAACTATTATATTATTACGCTGCAGATTTAATTTTTGTGTATTAACTTTCACTGAAAATGTCATATCTAACAGTGTTTACACTCTTGCAAATTTCTCGAAGGAGTGCAATTATTGTTGAAATCTGATCATTGTGGCAAGAGTTATCAGCCCTTGATATACTTTGAAATGCTAGAAAAGGCTTCATTTCAGTATTGTGTAGGCTCTAGTTTTATGCCCTTGATGCACTCTACTATCCTAGAATAGGTCGTATTCCTAAATATTGTTTACATACTACATGTATACTACAAATTTGAATATATTTAGATTAAAACTGGTGATTCTCAAACGTAAACCTATCAGACTTCATTACAACAGGTGAGCGATATCAGGGCTTTCAATGCCCTCTTGTTTAGGTAAAGTACAGCAACTTATTACAAGCATCGTACTTAAAGTTCAATATCATGTTTGAAAGTTACATTTGACATTACAAACATCAACTTTAAGAATGAAAATAACATTTGGTTACCTTAGCAACCACTCACAATTTATGCTAAATAAGAGTCTTATATTGAGAATGTATGTCAAATTTAAACTGTCTTGAAGGCAAAGAACATCACTATATTAGCTTTTTTGTAGCTTAGTTTCGCTATCTGGTTTGCTGCAAGTTAACATTGTCATATAGTTGTTCAATTCTAACACTAAAATAACATTTGGTTACCTTAGCAACCACGTGGAAGTGTCAAATTTAAGTTTTTAGGCAAAAGTACTGCAACCTATAACAACATTTGTACCTGACATTTATTATCTGGTTTGCAAGTTAATACTTGATGGAAAACTTCACATTTAGAATTAAAATTACATTTGGTACCTTAACACACTCACAATTTATGTTGAATAGCGTGGAGTACCATAACATTTTCCGTGAACTGCTCTTATTTTGCATATATTGTGAGTGGCCGCTATGGAAACCAAATGTTATCTTCATGTTAAAAGTGAATATTAGTATGACAATGTCATCTTGCCAACCTGATATTGAAACTAAACTATCATGATTCTAATAAGCTGATGTGCTCTGCCTTAAAAAGCTTGAATTTGACACATACTTTCAATATATTACTCTTATTTGCATATGTAACCAACTATTATATTCCTGCTAATAGTTAGTTGCAAACCTGATGGTGATCTTCACGTACAATAGTTGTAATGCGTTGCTGTTATTTGCCTAAAAACTCAATGTTGACACACATATTCAATACAATGATTTTATTTAGCATATTCTGTGAGTGGTTGCTATGGTAACACAATTTTGATTTAATGCTAAAAGAGAATGTTTGTATGAAAAGGTTTTCTTGCAAACCTGCTAATGAGCTTTAAGTACAATGGTTGTAATAGGTTGATGTGCTTTACATAAAAAGCTCTAATATGACACATACATGCGTATATTCAATATAATGCTCTTATTTACTATAAATTGTGAGTGGTTGCTAAGGTAACTTAGTGTTATGTTCACGCATAAAGATAATGTTTGTATGAAAATATTGAATTGCAAACCAGATAATGAACTTAAAGTACAATGAGTGTAGTATGTTGCTGTACATTGCCTTTAAAAACTTGAATTTGACTCACATATTCAATATTATGCTCTTATATAACATAATTGTGAATGGTTGCTAAGGTACCAATATGGTGTTTTCGTGCAAAAAGTGAGCGGTTATATGACAATATAAACGTGCAAACTTTATAAAGAAACTGAATAACAAATGTTCTGATAGGTTCCTGTACTTTGCCTTTAAGAACGCGAAAATTTGACTAATTTTTCGAAAAAATTCTTTTACTTTGTCAGTGGTTGCTAGGGTAACCAAATGTTCTTTTCGTATTAAAAGTGAATATTTGTATGACAATATTATCTTGTAAATCTGACAATAAACTTTAAGTACAATAGTTCTGTTAGGTTACGGTATATTGTATTTACAAAAACTTGAATTTGACTCATTATTTCAAAATGTTGCTCTTATAAAGCATAATGTTGTGAGGTGTTGCTAAGATAACCAATTTTTTTTTTATGTCTAATGTGAATGTTACCTGACAATGTCAACTTGCAAACCTGATAATGACACTTAAGTACCATTGTTCGGATCGGACTTTATCTTAAAAACACATGGAATTTGACACATATTTTCGATACAATGCTGTTATTTAGCATACATTTTGAGTGGTTGCTATGGTAACCAAACGTTTAAAGTGAAAATTATACGACACTGCTAACTATCAAATCTGATGATGCAACTACGGTACCATGGTTCTGATATGTTGCTGTACTTTTCCTTAAAAAACCTTTAGTTTGACTCACATTTTCAATATAAGGCTCTTATTTAGCAATTGCGTTGAGCGGTTACTAAGGCAACCAAATGCCGTTTTCATCTTAACCCTAAGCCTGCCACTCACGACTATAGCTCCATATGCAAACAGCTTGGATTCGGATGAGACGCCGAGTAACTCGGCGTCTCATCCGGATCCAAGCTGTTTGACACTCGGACAACATTTTCAGCAATTTTGAGCAACTTTGAAGCACTTTGAAACTTGAAGCAGACGAGAAATATAGCAGACGACAATTTATTTGGTGGGCTAAGGGTTAACAGTGCATGTTTACAAGACAGTGCTAACTTGAAAATCTGATATTGAAACAAATTTAAGAAAGTGTGTAATAGTTTTGATAGTTTTCTGTATTTTGCGTTCCAAAAGTCTTGAATTTGACACATATTTTCAGTAAATTACGTTCTGTTGGCAGGGGTTACCATAGTTACCAACTAATATCTGCATGTGTTGTCTTCTACTTTCATTTAATAACACTAAAATATATTATTATAGCAATTTCAGAGTGATCCGGGTATCTTTTAAGCAATCCTGCTCAGATACATAGGAAATTACAACATTAAAAAGTCGATAGATTCGTTGTCATGGTTACCCCCTTAGCAACCAGAATCCCAAAGGTATTCTTCCAAAACCGTAAACAACACATGTGTTACTTGTTATTAGTGATCATATTCAAGCTCAGCATGGATGCATAAATATTCTACCAGTCCTTAAAATATGCCAAAATCATGATTTCTCACTTTCAGTATATTAGCCCCTAAAGATCGCACGTGGGTACCAATTGTGTGTAATGTTTAGTCGAATCCTACAATGCCTTTTTATTTTCAAACTGTTATAGTTCAATATACAAATGTCATTTTATCTGAAATATGTACAGTTTTCTCTGAAAAAGTATGTGAATTTGTCATATTTTACTCACCAAAAACACTGATTTTTGACGAAATTCTTGATTTGGCGTTGCCATGGCAACCGGATGTGTGAAATAAATGTGGTATTGTTTTCCATTTCATGTAGAGAGGTGCAAATGGTGTAAGTTTCATGCAAATCGGTGACTATGCGTGCCGACCCCCCTATATAACCTGGTTGATAGTTACAGAGAATTGCTCTTAACCTTTAACCTCAATTTTACAAAAAGCTTACCCGGAGCATATCTCTATAGAAGAGTGTCGCAAACCGTTCTGTTTAAAATCTTAAGAATGAACACCTGGGTCATTATAACAGTATCAAAATGTTATGTTACACCTCCATTACATTGTCCGTAAAATTTGTTTACCAAAATGCATCTTGGTGCCAAACACTTTGGGGCATATGTCACGCGTGAGGAATGTACTTGTTCTTTATATATTGTTATACATCCCTTTCAGGTATTACATGCAAGTGCACTTTTAAGTTGCACCATTTGGACTGTACCCGGCCAGTCACTTTATCCAGACACTGACAAACCTGAGTTGTAATCCTAACCCGAATCCTGAGTGCCAAGGAGGGAAGCCATTACTACCAAATTTTAAGTCTTTGGTTTGACCTGGTCGGGAATTGAACCCACATCATTCCGCACTGCAAGCAGACGCTCTACAACTAAGCCACACAACCAGACATGATTTGTAATGTGTTGTTGTTGCATAGCACTAGATAAAATGAATACCAGCTATTATAACTCCCATTAAAAATCAAAAAATAAAGTAAACTTGATACAAATTTTGATACAAATTTTGAAAATTCGAACTACAAACTTCAACTTAACAACATCTTACTTTTTTTCTTGAAATCCGAGTCAAATGTGGTTGATAGAGCTTTATATCCTGGACTAAATGTCTATTACATCTTATTTGTCTTGTATTAAGTTGCAGACGGGTAGATAGCTGGCTTACTGTTTTATAGTGTCTGTGGAATTGTGTTATTTTGATCTTTTATTGACTAGCTACTTTTATGTCACCCACCACTCTTTGTTAATGCTTTAATATGTGTGAACTATTGATGTAGGTACTGGTTAGCGACGTTAACCTACATACTTTATTAGTCGAAGACAGGAAAATTATCGGCCTTTTGCACTGGCACCAGAGTCATCAGGACTTCTTGTTTCTGTGTATTTACTGTATATATGACTAGATAGAGTCTACACATCTAGATGTTCCTCCTTCGTCTACTATTATAGACATTACAGAATGGTAGAGACATAGATCTACAGACAGTTAATGAAAACACACAAAAACACCTTATAATAGATAGTCTACAGACAGGTACGGTAGAAGCATAGGGTTTATAGATCAATATACTTTCTATCCCATATAGATATATGCCGGTAGAGGTATATAATTATGTTACAGTCAATCTGTGTAATCAGTAATTACGCGTAATGACTAGTCAATCTGTGAAGTGACTTTTTCACATAGTCCTTTAATGTTACAATTTATGATAATTATACAATGGTATTTTTAAAGGTCAACAATTTAATGTATACAAAACACCACAATCTCACTACAAAACCACTCAATTTGTCATCATTATTCTCAAAAATAAAAATAAAACAAAATATAGCCTGTAGCTTTACATGAAAATTATTCAATTTTTTCCTATTTACAACCTTCAAGGTCTTAAACATCATTTCACAAATGGACTGAAATAAGGTGTGAAATAAATGTGGTGTTTTGTGCAGGCAATCTTTGAAATTTTAAAAAAGTATCATTGTCTATGATCATAAATAGTATCATTTAAGGACTATGCGAAAAAGTCATTTCACAAATTGACTAGTCATTAAGCGTAATGACTGATTACTTACAGATTGACTGTAACATATATACAGTTAACAAAATAGAAATAATAAGTCCATGACTTTGGCGCCAGTGACCTGCGGCCCTTTCTTTAACGTACATATGTGTAATTTTGTTCTTTTAATGGGTAGCGACATTCATGTCTTTTCTCGCTTTGGAGGTAATTTCATGTAATTTCATGTGAAGCGCTTTTGAACGCACAATCCCTGTCTGTAAAGAGCGCTATGTAAATCTAATATAATAAATAAATAAATAAATTTGAATACCGTTGTATACTGTCATGTAGACGGAATGTTTGAATGTTCATGACTTTGTAACCCACCATACTTTATCAAATTTATTTAAAATGAAGTAAAACACTGGCACTGATCTGTAAGTTATTTGTCTTTTCACGGCGGCCTGCATTGGGCGCTTTACTATTATTTCTATCAGTCGGCAATCATTAGCCGGTAGGTTCATTGATGATTGATGGGGGTAATGTGATCGCCTTTTGGGGCTGTCTTTTGTATGTTTATTCATGTTTATCTTAGATAATTGTAGTTATTGTCTTCTCTCGACGGCCTGTATTATGCGCTCATCTATTGTTTCTATCAGTCGGAAATCATTAGCCGGTCGGTTCTTTGCTGATTGATTGGGGTAATGTGATCGCCTTTTAGGGGCTGTCTTTTGTATGTTTATACATGTTTATCTAAGATCTAAGTGTAGTTATAGTCGTTTTTTCGGCGTCCTGCTTTGGGCGCTCTACTATTATTTATATCAGTCGGCAATCATTAGCCGGTCGGTCATTGCTGATTGATGGGAGTAATGTGATCGCCGTTTTGTGGGACTGTCTTTTGTATGTTTATTCATGTTTAATTTAGATCTAATTGTAGTTAATGTGTCATTTCTCGCTTTGTAGGTACATTTGTGTAATCTTATGTGAAGCGCTTTTGAACGCACTACCCCGGTGTGAAAAGAGCGCTATATAAATCTGGTATAATAATAATAATAACAATAATAATAAAAACGTTTAAACTAACTCTAAATAAAACAGAATGCTCATGAAAGAGCATTCTGCTTTACTTTCTACTACTTGACGCTATAGGAGTACTTGTTTAAAATGTTGTCAGTTGCAGATCAAAAATTCTTATAGTCACAAATATACAATCAGCCATGCGCGCAAGTGCACAGAGTGCCACAAAGGTAGCTATTGACAAGCGCTTTCATTTATTGTTTGACTGCAGTAAAGGTGTTAATTGATGTTTGACATGTTGTTGTGACAGTTAATCAGTTTTGATCAATATGAGACATGTGATGAGGTTTCTGAATAGGATCCAAACTTTCATTCTAATGTGAAAACACAAAATAAATTTTGAGAAATAGAAACAGTTAGTTTTTGCAGATGATATCTTTGTAGATCAGGAGGTTAACTTAACTTATAGATTTGTCTCCGACCTGTATCCAAAATGGTATTGTATACACGTTTGATGTCGTGTTTTTTTTTGGTATATCATAGTCTTGTTGACTTATTTCGTTAAAAAACAACTTATATAATTTCTGAATAGTATTGCATTACTGTAAATCTAGTCACGTATACGGCCTTCAGATTGTTTTGGTTTGATTTCTACTCTGC
The DNA here is from genome assembly GCA_922989275.2 of Gari tellinella. NCBI lineage: Eukaryota > Metazoa > Mollusca > Bivalvia > Cardiida > Psammobiidae > Gari > Gari tellinella. Next base: position 6,910,819 of record OV277858.1, read on the forward strand.
ATTTTCACTTGTCACCAATATGTTTCAATATTACTCAAAGACAGTGTAGTTAATATAAGTCATAGTAAAACAGTTAACTTAAGTAACATAAACACATGTTTAGATCAAAAAGTGATATACCGTAAACAAGCAATGTCATTTTTTTTGCTGCTTAGACACTAAAAATTAGTGTGCCGATTTGATCAGGTCCGATTTGGTTTTGGTCCGTTTTGACTCGGGGTCCGATATGGTTTTTGGCCGATATGACTTGTTACCATCGAACACAATGTTAAAAGCATCTGTGTAATTAACACATGCAGCTAAACATAGAGACTTTGACAAGGTAAGGAACAGCATATAGAAATAAAAAGATCTATAGTCGAATGTGCATGGCATTGATACTTTCATAATCTGTGGCAATGACGTCATCAACATGACAACTATTTTTGGACTGATAAACCACGGACTTATATAAGTCCCTGGATAAACAAACGGGAAGTTTGACAGTGTTGTTAATATCACTATGATGGTTTGAACGAGCGAGGTTTAATTTAAATTTGATGTGTGATTCACGCAATAAAGTATGTTCCTTTGGAGATAACCGGAAACACTAGCTAGACCACTTGAAATAGATTCAGAGTTCAGTCAGAATATTCGCACGTGTTAGACAATAACATCCGGGTCAACTTATGGGTAACCGGAAGCAAAATTTCAACGAAACCTTTTTTGTTCAACATGTTCATAAATAAAACCCGAGCAGAGTCGACCTGTCTGTGAAAAATAATGTAGCAAGTAGATCCGGCGGAAGTACAAAAAACCTACGAAGAAAAATCTATTCACTGTACATACAGGTCTAAACAGGTTACTTTTTCAAAGGTTAGAACAACAATAAATGGAATTATTCATGTTCAGGTATATTCAAATTTGCTCTTAAATTTACAGCTGTGCTCGCTTATTTGCTGTGTTTATTTCATATCATCATCACTGCAAGACACTTGTCATACGAGGGGTGTTTCATAATGAATGCAACTAGATCAACAACTTTAATAATATAAGAGCAAAATGCATGTGTGATACATCATTCGAAAGAGTCATTCTTCGCCTACACAATGGTATAATGCACAGTAAAATCACATGACTAGACAAGTCAAACCATGAGCCTAAATGACCCCAAGTCAAGGGCACTGGACCGTTTTTGTGTATTTGAGGTAATGTTTCGAACAAATTTTGATACTGTAATTACCATGACGGTTTTATTAGTTGACATAATTTTATTAAACGTTCGATTAAAAAAATTGAGACAATTGTACACACATTATGTAAATCAAAATTATATTATTTCACAAAATGACAAAAATATAGGTAATATTAAATTCTAGCTGAACAAATCATAAAAAATGACACTACTGTTATGTTCAAGAGGTTTTGTTGAAACCTCGAACACTTTTTGTTTTATCAAACCATGCATTATTTGAAGTAATTGAAGCAGATGCTCATGTTTTAAAATCAAATTATAGATATACGAATCGAGAAAAAGTTCATAGCGTTCGAAAATTCAAGTCAACGTTTTACATAAGCAAAATGAGAATTTTTTTTTTTTAAAATGAGATTTAAAACGGCTGAGCCTTTTAATTGTAATGAAATCTTATTTATATTGAAATTCAGACATAAACTTATATATTTCAAAAACAAAGTATAACAATGTTACTTTAAAAAAGTAATTAGGTGTAATGTAAACTCTGAAATGTGCTATGTTCTAGTGCCCCTGAGGAGGGGTCACTTAGATAAGTAGTGTAATTTATACTGTAATGTGATCTAAAAGTGCATCATGCCATCGTGTAGGTGAGAAATTGCCCTTTCAATCACACATGCAAATTACAATTATTATATCGAAGTAATTAATGGGTTGTATTAATTATGAAACACCCCTCGTAAGCTAAATGTTCAGCTTAAAAAGATTTTTGTTTATTTAATTGATTTTTCAAAACCCCAGAGACCTTCCTACTTTGAATTAGTCCTGGGGCTTTGTTGACAGAGATTTTTATTAAAGACTGGCATTGACGTAATATGATATTGTTTTAAATTTAATATTGTAATTATTTATTCGGCTCTAAATGACCTTTTTGTGTCGATGGGTCGTAAAATACCATTCATTCATTCATTCATTCTGTTTATTAAACAGAAATTGTTCCCTCTGACAAGAACTAAAAGGAAGGAAGCCCCTGCTGATGGGGGATATAATACACAAGCTGAATATCCTGCAGAGGGATAAGATCCCCCCGAATAGGAGCAACCTGTTTGCCGCGGGTTGCGACTCGAAGCATCCAGAGGATCGGATCCTGGTGGTTGAGCAGAAGGGATCTCTAAGCGAGATCCCTTATGCAACACATTTTTTGGGCCTTGATTCTGGGTGTAGAAAACCGGTCAGGCATGGCCCGGTCTGATCAATCGACTTCACCATGTCTTGCCCAAAGAAATCTTTATATTTCTTGAAACTTGCCAATGAATTATTTTCATAAATTTTATTAATATTCTCGTTTTGTCTTGAGGTGTTTTGAAGGCGGTGGTATAGGGCTAACCAGGCGGATTCGGTGTATTGTTGACCTTCGATTCTTGCATTGATTACCCTATTGGCCAGAGGATACACTATTGGGATATAGTGTATCTGAGGTACGGCGTTGATTCGACTTTGCCTATTTATCTGAGTATATTTCCGATGTTTTCCTGATGTTTCTCGCTGGAGATTTCCCGAAGACATCCCATTGTTGGACTCCGAGGTAGGTGGGGAGCATGGGTGAAAAAGTATATGCGGTAGTGCCATGGTTGGAACTAACACCTCCCGCTCGACTTCTTCGGAAGTCAATAGTTGCAAACGACTTCGAGAAGAAGACTCACAGTGCGACTCTGAAATTATACCAGATACCTGGCCTAGATTTCTTGTTGTTTCTAGCAAGAAATAGACCAAACCTTTGACAAGCTATCACCTTTGTTGGTGTCGAAGGCACTAAAAGGCTTGATTGGAGAAGCAAAAGATGCCAGAATTTTGCGATCAGGCAAGGTTTTGGTAGAGTGCGCAAAGCAACAACAATCATCTGCTTTAAATAAATATAAATTGCTAGGCAACATCCCAAGTGAAATATCTCCTCACAATTCATTGAATTTCTGCAAGGGAGTCGTTCGCAGCTATGAGTTGCGTAACGCTTCTGAGCAAGAAATGCTTGAATATTTCAGGAATCAACATATGATTGAGGTCAATCGAGTTTTTGTTACCAGATATGGTAAAAGAACTCAGACAAATACATGTTCCCACTATACCTTCATCTAATAAAGCTGCATTTTCGGTTTATCCAGTTGAGCCCTTTATCCCAACCCGTTAAGGTGTTTCAATTGTCAAAGGTTTGGTCACCACAAAGAATGATGTGGCAAAGAAATAGCTTGTGCTCAGTGCGGTCAAAATGGGCATGATTCTTCCTCCTGCGAAAACCCTTTGCAGTGTTCAAACTGCAAGGGGGTTAATTTGCATACTCGAAAGAGTGTCCCAAGTGGAAGCAGGAGAAAGAAATATAAGCTGTTAAAGTAAAGCAACATTTAACTTTCAAAGATGCCCGTAAACAGGTAGAATCTAGAACGCCTGGTGGCCCCTTAGCGCCATCCTACACAGATCTTTCTAGACCAGTCTCTACCGATGTGTCCCGACCAGCATCTGCTGCTGTGTCCCGACCAGCAACTGTCCAGGACTGCACTACTTGTAAAGTTTTTGTTAATACTAGATGTTCCATTTTCCCTGAAACGCTAATAAAAACAAAGAATACTTAAATCTGCAGTTGCACAAACAAACCTTTAAGAAAACCAGAAACCTGTTAAATCTTCAAAACCACAATCAACAAAACCTTTACCGCCACCAAAACCTTCCACAAATGTATGTTCAACATCTCTTCAAAGTCAACCGAAAGCTGGTAAATCCAAAATTAAAGGAAAAAACTCAAAAACCGAAATCAAGTAGTGCACATACTGATAACAATAAGGATGCAACCAAATCATCAAACAATTGTTCATCAAAATGTAGATCTGGCCAGACAAATGAAGTTATTATGATAGATGATACACAGACAAAAATACAGCAGTTGAGAACCAGTGACGACTCTTCTGCTTCTTTTAACAAATGTTCACTGCTATCCATGTTGAAAGCAGACGAGTCGGGCTGGAAATGGCCGCCGTCACGGTCAGATAATACCGATGAATGGGTCAATTCGCCAGCGCGACTTCCCAGACGTATCGATTTGGAAGAGAAGGCGATGGATTTCCATGCATCAATATTTCCCTCTTCTAAATCATCCCAGAGACCTTCCCATTTTGCCGTAGTTCTGGGTCTTAATTGTCATAGGGAATATTGTCTATTTATTAGACCGAGATTATCCCCTCTGCCAAGAACTAAAAGGAAGACAGGTTGGTGATTTTGATCCCATTCGCTGCTTATCAACGAATGAGATGATAGCCGAAATCATCTTTCGGAAACCACAATCATCTTATCTCATCATCCCGCATCATTCATCGGCGCTATATGACCTATTTTGTGCTGGAGTGCCGAAAACCAAACTCATCCATCCATCTACATCTCTTGTAAAACAAAAGGACAAAACGATTGTCCCTATTCAACCTCCATCTGACTTGATATTTTTATTTATTATATGCCTTCGAGTGATATCGAGCGTTTCCGCGTGTATTTGCAGAGTAATATACAAGAGTCTGTATCAGCCACCTTGTATCAGCCACTTTGTATTTTACTCTGACCTCGCTTTCGATTTGACGTGACGTCATTTACGTACATGTACGAGTGCCGCGTTATTCTTTGTGATATACAAAAAATCTTGTTCTGCTTCAAATAACTAATAAATTTTGGATATAAAATGATTTAAACAACTATTTAGTTGTTTCTGGTTTGTATTCAAGGCATATAATAAACACATCACCAGTTGGCAGTGCGCAACAGAGTGTTGCATTTAGCTCTCGACGTTTTTGGCGGCAACAACCGATCAGACTCGCGCCAAGGCGCTCGTCAGATCGGCTATTTCCGCCAAAAACGTCTCGAGCTAAATACATCACTCTGTATCGCACAGTCAACTGGTAATGTGTATTTATCAGATAATAAAAAATTGCGTTATACAATGGAATTGTAGAGGACTTCAGGCAAATTACAATGAAAGTCTTTTGTTATTGAATACACATGTACAAACTTTCTTCAAGAATTGATCAAATCAACTTTGGAAAGTATTCTGTTTATAATCATATTTTTAATGATGGTAAAAGAGCTGCTGGTGGCTCTTCCATTATTGAGAACAAATCTCCATTTCATAGTCATTTATCTATCAAAACTAATTTACAAGTTGCTGCTGTTAGTGTAATCCTTCACAAAGCTATTATATTTTGTTCAATATACATTCCGCCAGAGACCACAATTAAAAAAAAGGATGATTGAAAAGTTACCCTCACGTTTTATTTTGTTTGGAGATTTTAATAGCCATACTCCATTATGGGGTTCTGGTAATTCTAATGCTATGGGTAAGATTGTTGAGGATTCTGTTTGTGAGCACGATTTGTGCATCTTCAACAATACGTCTCCAACTTATCTTCACCCGGCATCAGGATCTTTAACTTGCATTGATCTTTCTATTTTTACCCAACTTTTTATTATGTGGTCTTCGTTGGATACTCAAGAAGGCACATTGGGAATAAATTGAAAGTCTGTGTAAGGAAATGATAGATTCAGATATATTTAAAGATATTGATGACCCCATTGAAAAGTTCACCTCCATTTTATATTCAATAGCAGAATAGTGTATTCCTACGTCCTCATCAAACGCTAAGAAACCTCCGAAATATTGGTGTAATGATGATTGTAAGGAGGCTATTCGTAAACGTAAGTCGGCTCTGAGAAGGTTTAGAGTTAGTCCTACTGAGGAAAATGTTAACCATTTAGAGTATTTAGGCCTAAATCTCGTCGTACTTTCAAGACTGCAAAATCGCAGTCTTGGAAGAACTATGTAACTGAATTATATTCTCGCTCATCTGTAAAGAAGGTATGCGATATGGTACGTAACATAAGCCGTAAATGTGAATCTTCATTTGAATATGTACATGTTGATGATCAGAAATTAACAGATGTTAAAGACATTGCTAATTCCTTGGCTGATGCTTTTGCTAAAAACTCTTCATCAGCTAAGTCTACTCCTGAAGTCAGGAATATCAAAAAGTCTAAAAAAAAGAAAAATTTAATTTTAAATCTCATAGCACCGAAAGTTACATTTTACTTTTTATTGAAAAAAAACTCTATGATTCTCTTAACAAATCCCACGATACAGCTGTTGGTCCTAATGATATTCATTATTAATTTTAAAAATATTTGCCTATAAATTGTATGAATGTTTTTTTAGATATTTTAACCATATTTGGTCAAGTGGTAAACTTCCCAGGTTTTGGAAACAGGCGACAGTCATCCAAGTTCCAAAACCTGGGAAGGATAACACTGACCCAAATAGTCATCGTCCCATAACATTGACGAGTATGCAAAACCTTAGAGCGCATGATTAATGCAAGACTTGTTTGATATCTTGAATCCAACAAACTCATTAAGGAGTATCAAAGTGGATTCAGGAGCCAAATAAGTACTAATGATCATTTAGTTAGGTTGGAATATTTTGTTTGTGAAGCTTTTGTCAAGAACGAACACTTAGTTGCTGTCTTCTTTGACCTTGAGAAAGCATATGACACAACATGGAAGTATGGTATCATGAGAGACCTACATGAAAACGGCCTTAAAGGTCGACTTCCATTTTTTAAGAAAGTTTTTAACATGATAGGGATTTTCAAGTAAGAGTTGGAACTACCCTTTCTGATATGCAAAAGCAGGAAATGGGTGTTCAACAACGTAGTATTTTATCAGTAATCAGTTTAATGTTAAAAGTAATAATATTGTTAAAAGTTTAACTAATGGCACAGATTGTTCATTGTATGTTGATGACTTTTTCATTTGTTACTGTTCCAAAATATTAATACTATTGGACGTCAACTTCAACTGTCCATTAAAAAACCCAAAATGGGCAACTGAGAATGGTTTTTAATTTTCCAGATCGAAAACAAATTGTGTGCATTTCTATCAAATGAGAAAATGTCATCCTGATCCCGAATTGCACCTGGATGGTAGCCCCATTCCAGTCTTGGATCAGGCAAACTTTATCGGCGTCATTTTTGACAAGAAACTTCTATCTTATCCATCATATCAAATATTTAAAGGCAAAATGCCAGAAAACATTAAAATTACTTCGCGTTCTTGCACATACCCACTGGGGGCATATTGTACTGTAATGCTTAGATTATAGAGAAGTTTAGTAAGATTCAAACTTGATTATGGCTGTTGTGTTTATGGTTATGCAAGGAAATCATACTTGCGGATGTTTGGCCCAATAAATCGTCAAGGTTTACGTTTGGCATTGGGTGCATTTGGGACATCTCCTGCTAAAAGTTTATATGTCGAGGCAAATGAGCTTTCTCTTTACTCTCGTCGTGAAAAACGATCCATGCAGTATACTTCAACGTTACCTTCAAACCGTTCAAATCCAAATATTAACGTGTTTAAACCTAAACATAACAGTTTATTTAAATCTAAAGAATATGTATTTAAAACTCTTTTGAAAGTAGTGATATAGATTTGTTTTTGGTTGAAGAGACCAAAGTCAAATCTATACCACCTTGGACTATTAAACGACCAAAGGTCATTTTTTATCTAACTTGGCAAAAGAAGTCTGAAACAAACTAGCTTGAAATGAAGTCCCTTTTTAATGAAATCATTTCAAAATTTGAAGAGTATAAACAAATTAATACTGATGGTTCGAAAGATGATGAGACGGTTGCCGCTGCTTTTGTGACTGACAATACGGTTACAAAGTTTCGGCTCCCTGACAATGCCTCTATATTTTCAGCAGAAATCAAGGCTATTGATTTAGATCTTGATACTACTGCTGAATATCCATATAGAAACCATATAATATTTTCGGATTCTCTTTCTGTATTACAATCATTGACTAAAAATGTACTTCTTAAATATATTGTTTTAAAATGTCATGAACTATCTAATTCTAAAGATGTAAAATTTGTTGGGTACCTAGTCATTGTGGAATTAAGGGCAATGAGATGCAGACTTAGAAGCTAAGTATGCCCTGTCATTGCCTGAATATGATATCGATCTTCCTTTTTCGGAGTTCAAACCACAGATTACTAAATTAAGTTTAAGTAATTGGCAGGAGTCTTGGAGTGGGGAAACTCACAACAAAATCCATGCCATTAAACCAATATTAGGTGAAAGATTAAACTCATACCGGTCGATTCGCCGGGACGTGGTAGTTTAAACTAGATTACGAATTGGACATTCTTATATTACACATTCATATTAATTAAAACGTGAGGTTCAACCAGAATGTTTATTTTGTTTTGAGCCTTATACAATAAATTCCGATCATATTGACTGTTCTGATTTAAATTTAATTCGAAATAAGGTTTTCCACCAGAAACTGCGGGAACTGTTTGAGTTTGTACACATTTAGAAAATACTTGAATTATTAAAAGCCATTGATTTATATTATAAAATTTTAATTCTAACATGACACGTGAATTCGTCTCTATAAACAAAGAACAGGTCTATCGTGGTATACCTGAGACGGTATACCACGCTCTTCCCTACCCCGCTCCTCCCACGGTTATATGACATGACGTGACCACGTGCGTTCATACGTTATGTTTTTTAAATTTCTTTCGTTATTCATATAGCCCGTAAAGACCATATACTTTTAACCAGTAACGTTACAGTAATTTTCTCATTCTTCTGTCTTGTTTGATGTAATGTTTGTTCTATGCCAGATTATGGATCGGTAATTGTAAATTTGCTTATGGGTGTTAGATTCTTGTAATGCCGAGGAAAAAGTTATTCGGTCGAAACACTTCATCCGCTGAGGAAATAAGTATGGAACATTTGATTTCCTTTCTAATGAATTTCCTTACATCTGGTCATGTTAGAATCGAAATAAGCTATGTTCTACCGTTGTGAAACTGTATTTTACAACGGTCGGTCGTTGTGGTGCGCAGGAATTGACCACTCAGGCCTTCGGCCTTCGTGGTCAATTCCTGCGCACCACAACTCCCAACCGTTGTAAAATACCGTTTCACAACGGTAGAACATAGATTATTTTTTAAATGTTTTATTTTTAAAAAAGAAAAAAGATAAATGTTAGTAAGTTGATTATATTTTGTCCATATTTTGTTTCCTTTTTTTCGGGACTTGACATTGACGTAATCTATTACTTGATAATATTTTAAACTTAATATTCATCATTATTTATTCGGCTCTAAATGACCTTTTTGTGGCGATGGGCCGTAAAACACCATTCATACATTCATTTGAATTTTCAAAATATCTCAAACCGCTATGATGCCGTTTGGTTTAATTTATCCAATTTCAATTATAATTGTATTGACTAAAGTTGTATGGTGATGGCTATCAAATAGTTTGATTGGGCAATGGTCGCGTTAAACGTCTGCTCAGATATTGCGTTAAGCAACTTTTGGGAATCCTAATTTGCATACACCAACGTACCATGTACGTTCCACTTGGCTCAGTGGCTGAGCATCAGCTTGCAGTGAGGGGAGATATGGATTTAACCCATGGTCGAGTCAAACCAAATACCTACAAATGGGTGGTAATGGTTGCTAACCTTGGCGCTCAGGATATCGGTTAAGCATTTTAAAAGCAACGCCCGTCGACTACAGTTCAGTCGCAAGGGATCAAGTGAACAGTCTAGTTCACGAAACTGTCTGGGTAAATATACCTTTGCTAGCAGTGTCTCAAGAACATTCACAATAAAATATAATACCTGCTAAATGAACCTATTTGCTAAGATCTATTATTAGAAGAGGGCATCTAGCGTCAAAATCAAAATAAAGGAAACAAATGCACATAATTGATTTTTGTGTGTTCATATATGCTACAACACGTACCGAATGTCACAAAAAAATCTACCGAAATCAAACGCTGCAAAATGTGATTTTTGTGGTAAAATGGTTCAAATTATAGGTGAAAGCACGAATGTTTGGGATTTCCAAACTGCCACCGTAAAAATAAATATAAAAGCTGGAAATCATCAGGATAGACAAATAATCATGTCAACTGTGGAATGGTACTTGTTACGATAAATAATATTTTCAAAAAACTAATTTTTGGGGTGAGGTTTTTCAAACTATTAAACCAAAATCACATATTATGAGAATTACAACTAGACCCGTATATCGAAAATCTGATAAAGGAAGTAGTGTTTTCACTGAAGATTTTTACAGTGGCATTGGATATTACCATCAAAGCCCTACAGTGTATTTGTTAGCATAATTATGTAAGTTTTAATGAAGTATATACATGTATAACTTTAAATAGTTCAACAAAAAGACAACATTTTCAGTATAATGTTACAGTAGTATAACATGAATATAAAACTTAAAAATATAGTTAGCACAAATATGTAAATGGAGACTTTTATAAGTAAGGATAACTACCAATTTGATTTTGTTTTGAAATGCATTACTATAGTCGAACAACTATGTATGACGTGTCACAGAGTGGCCGAGTCCATGTATAAGGGAGATCAGTATTTCAGATGTCCAGGTGTTAAGTTTTTAAGGAAAAGGTTTTGTTATATGTAAAAACAATAAACGATTTAGTTATTGGAAACATAACGTAGTGAATAAGACGTAGGTAGAAGTATATGATCGGACAACATTTTATCAAGCACGGGTTCGAATCTCGCAGCAACCTATGATATTTGTTTGCCAAAACAATATTAATGATTCTATAATTACATGCATTAAGGTAATGCAGAAAGCCCCTTGAAGAAAGTGGCTAAAACTTATATTGATATTCATATTTTATCATCGATTGGTTTTGTGAAATTATGGCTAATATAAGGCTAAAAATCAAACTAATGCAACCCTTCCCCCAACATTGACGAATATGTGCATAAATTGTTTTTATAATCACAGAGTATGAAATTAGATAATTCATTCTAGATTTGAAAAAAGTTTGAGGTCGACGCGGGATTCGAATCTACGATTATTAAAATAATTATGTCGCAATACATTATGTGTACCTATATTTTACATACTGCGCTAAAGTGCTGACAATAATATCGCCTTCATTTGTATCTAATAATTATACTTATCTCAATTGTATAAAATTGGTCCGAGAATGTGCGGAATGTTGCTCTCCTTAACAAGAAGATGTGAATAAATAAAAACCAAATAAACTCCAAATACATAGTCTTGACACAGTCCGCTTAGTTTAAACAGTCCATTTAAATGAGATATGTAACTAGTTTAAACATACTTAAACACATAAATCAATTCTCAACACTTTTCCGTTTATTTGCTTAAGGCTTTATTTGGAATTTTCATGTCAGGAGATCTCTGCTAAAATCTCGAAAATGTATGATTTTTGTTTTGTTATTATATTAACTTCACTGTATAAATCAATTTTTTAAATCAAAGTTTTATTTATCCTTACTAGTACCATTACACAGTTGAAATGATGTTTTGTCTAACCTGTATTTTTGGTGAGTTTATATTGATATCCACGTTCACAGTAGGGAAATCCCAAAAATTTGCGTTTTCATTTATCTTTTCATAAATTCTACCCCACAATTCAATTTTTTAATGTTTTAGTTATCCTTTATAGTACTTTTTCACAATAGAGATGTATAATTATCTAGCCTGTATATTTAGAGCATTTATATTGATAACCAACGACACAGTTTTGAAATCCCTAAAATTGACGTTTTTATTTTTTATTTCAACAATTTTTCTTAAAAAAACATATATTTTGCATAGTGTGATTTCCCTAGATGTTTCTTTCTCTAAAACATGAAAAACACAAAAAACATTTCTGTGCATATTTTCCTTTATTTGGATGTTGATCTCTACTAAAATCTCCAAAATTCGGGTTTAATATTTTAATAATTTTTTACCAAAAGAACCATTTTTATTAAGTTTTATTTATCACAATTAGTACTATTCCACAGTGGATATAACTGTCGGTCTAATGTGTACATTGGGAGCCTTTATGTTCACAGTATGGACATTTCAAAAAAAATTCGTTTATCAATTTAATCATTTTACCCAAAAAAATTGGATTTCACATCGTTTGATTGTCCTAGATTTCTCTTTCTGTTATTTAATACATATTGGTGCATACAAAAACACAAAACTCATTTCTGTGCATTTTTTCCCCAAATTTTTTAATTTAATGTTTGAAGATCTCTCTGTATAGTCTTTTATAAATTTCAAGAATCCGGTTACTTGTGGGTCATATTTATTTGAAATGATTTTCTAATAATTGCTGCCATAGAATTGTCCTTTTTTACTGTTTCGCATATTTGTTGTTCAAAACTAAGTTATCGTCTATTACAGTACGAGACACGCACTCTATCGCAATTGAACCGAGCGCGGACATGGCCTTTTTGGTCCATGAAAATGTGAGGTGTTCCGCAGTCCATCGCGGATTGTGGTGGGTCCGTGGTGGTGTATCGGCGGGGTTCTCGTCACCGGGCGCGATTGTTATGACAACAAACAGAAACAAATTTTACTCGTCCCAAAATTTGAATTGTCAATTTTATATGGGTCCGCTGATGAGCATGTTAGATAAATCTCATAATTTGGGGGTAAAACACGCTTGTCGCACAGTTTTTCAATGAAAACACACATTGTTTGCTGTCAGGTTGAACATAATTGGTACATACGAAATACCCGTCATAATTAACTATCCCTGTATTCTGAAATCTGGAGTTGTATGCGGCTGGTCCTATGAAGAGAAACACAGCAAATGGTCCGCTGACGAGCGACTTAAAACTGTGGCAGTATAGCGTGTCCCAAAAATTGAATTGTTTACCGATACTTACCTAGGATTGTGAAGATTGGCTGTAATTTCAACTTCTGAGAAGAGCTCATCACGAAATATGACACAGTTTAGGCAGTCCAGAAAGCAAGACAAAGCGTTTCAGCGGCCCGGAAGGCAGAATATTTTTTACGCAACACATTTCTCATATCTAATTGCCAATCATTGAAACAATTCCTCACAGTAAGTAGTGTCAGAACGCAGAAAACACCAAACTGCATGTTTCTGTATGATACATTTCAATTTTCAACAAGTAAATATACGAGGGGCGTTCATTTAATTATGTCACTGGGGTCCGTATATACGCAATATGAGATCCATGCATAATTCGTTCTATCAAACCTTTAGATACAATCCTGTTTGATAGAAATATATTATTTTTATACTTAAATGTGAATTTAAAATGCAGTAAAACAACCCTTTTAGGTACACTCTACAGACACTGTAAATCGGCACGGACTGGCTTTCATTAAGAGATGACTTATCATAAAAAGTTGTCTCTCTTCGATAAAAGGAACGAAAATCAATGACAAGAGCTATCCTGCGTAGAATAAAACAGGCGGGGCAGCTTGATTTTCGTTTTATTTTCCAGGCAATCATTTACCTTTAAACAGATGGGGGAAATCTATATTTCTATTTATAAGGCATATCTTTAAACTCGGATTTCAGGTTTATGGTGTACATGATAATTAGGTTTTTTTCAGTATAAATGCTTTATAAACCCTCTTCATAACTGTGCGATTTATTGATTTTTGAAATTAAGTAATAGGTGATCGGATTTCGAACATAATTGCATTTAAAACTTTTTCCCGCGCATTTTAGTATTTCGCATTAACCCATCTGAATTTGTCTTTACACATCATTTAGCGATAAAATTATTAGTATTTGTTGATTATGATTATGAAACACTTTACGACAGCTCAGAAAATGTGTAATTTGTATATATTTCTGCTTCTTGACAAGGACTTTGCAACGTTTTTCATGAATGTGTAGTATTATTCTCAATGAAAAGATGAAGGGTCCCCAAAACAAAACACATTATAAATTTACACCCTGGTATCAAAAGGTTATGATCTGCACCCGATATCTTACCAACACCATCAGTAATATATTTAAATGCATATATTGCGTGCTGTTTCAGTAGATCACCAACAGCAGCAACTTTAACTTGGCCATCCACCAAATTGAATAGTGGTCGTCCTCAAGTAAAATTAGTAATCTTTAAATTGTTTGTTTTGATCGGAAAAGGACATTCATTACACTGCAAATATTACATTTATCAAATAAAGTAAAAAGTATATATCATGAAATCGACATCTTGAAACTTATTCAACTTTTACTGTAAGCCGGTTTTCACCGTACGCCCATTACATACACTACAATAGCCAGTATATATGAGTGTACGGACTTAAAATATTCAATAATTTTTAAATTGCTCAATGGATTCAAATGATATTTTCAGTGAATATGTACAATACTATAAGTGTGTAGCAGGCAAAGTTTTAACGAAATCGTTTGAGTAGTAGAAAAGAAAAACGCAAGAGTGACACAATTAATTGAACGGCCCTCGTAAAGTTTCAATAGTAATTGCAACACGTGTAATAAGGGTCCTCGATAAAGGGGCTGAGCCATATTTGTTTCCCCGATCAAGGTGCCTTCGATTTATATGATTTCTGAATATCTTGAGATCATTATTGTAGTATTTTCTAAAAATGTCAATTTTTTATTATGACACGTACAATGAGTGTTTGAACAAAAAGATATGTCGCAGAAAATATGCGTATGCTAAAAAACCATTGGTGTTTGATCAAAACGGTCGTCGAGAAAAGGTCAAAAGAGGACACCCAATTTCCAAGGTAAACTCATAACGATCTAGAGAAAAAAATTGGTGAGTAAACCTACCACTGAATTACTGATGTTGAAAAAAGAAGTTCTTACTGACTCAGAAAAATACGTAAACGTTTCGCGTTCATTCATTCTAACATGTGCATGAAGGATTGGCCGCATGGTCACTTTACCAGACAATCTTCAAACTCATCAAACAATACCATTCAAAAATAGAAATTGATCTGTTCGCTTCAAGATTATACAAAAACTTGAAACTCTATGTATTTAGATTTCCAGATCACGAAGCTTATAAAGTAGATGCTTTCACTTTCATGTGGACAAACAAACTATATATTATTTCAGCATTCTCCCTCACGTATTACGGAAGACAACACAGGACCCTGGTGTGCCGTTGATATGCGGGGAATTCCATCATTGACCACCAAGAGCAATTCTGACCCTTAAGCACAAACTACAAGCAGTACACTCGCTTCAAAAAATGAGTTTCGCAGTTTTCAGAGTATCAGGAGAGCCCTTACAATGCAAACAATTCGAAAATCTACAAAAAACAGTATCTCACAATCATGGAGAAAAAATACATAAATACAATATGACATTATCTAAGAAAATGGTTTACTTACTGCAGAGGGTCACACAATGTCATTCATCCCCATATAAATTATATATTTCACTTTTTTACAATATTATATGAAAATGGATTGAAATACAGTACACTCAACACAGCTTGAAGTGCCTTAAGTTCATTTCTCCTGGTTTGCAGTAAAAAGTGAACTTATTTCCAGATTTATGAAAGACTGTTTCAAAAGTAGACCATCCCTACAAAGATAGTCACATACATGGGATGTTCAAATAGTCTTGGATTATTTACAAAAACAAAAAAACAAGCACATTATTACAGTTATCAAAGAAACTATGTGTACTGTTGTTGCTTGTAACTGGACAACGATATGTGTAATGGAATTTTTGCAAAAAAAAATGTTTAATTAAAAAATGAAAAGTTATCATCATTTACTGTTGATTTATACTTACGAAGATTTTTTTCTTAAGAAGTTGAGTCAAATGACCCCAACTAGCCCTACATTTAAGTTTAACAAGGGACAATTAGACTTTACCATTCTTTTTCCGGAAAGAATTAATCAACATAATTATTATGTTCCTTTTTTTTCTCAGTAATTGTATTCACATATTATATATCTGTACATATATTTACATTCCAACATGTACTAAGTAATCGTTAGAGTTTATTTCAATGTTTCTTAATAATTAAGAAGCGAACAAATGAGGGAGCCTGCGAACGAATTTGGCTTCTTAATTATTAAAATAGAAGCGTTGAAATAAACTCTAACCATTTTAGTGTTTGACCCGCCCACATATGACGTCACTTCACTTTATTTACATATTTTTCTCCGCCGACAGATGTTTACACAGCCTGTTACATATATTGTGTGTTTTACTACGCAGCAACATGGCGCATTGGTGATGACACATTGACAATTTGTGTTCCAAGCTGCGTTAAGAAAATGGTAATCTTAAAAAGAACGATGGAAAAAATAATAGTTATTGACGTCTAAATGCTTAATGCAGCACAGATAAGGGGGTATTTCCAAAAAATAAAATCTTTATTTCTGCTTAAAACCCTACGGTGTCATTACTCATAAGAATCGTCTCGGAGAGACGATTCTAATAAGTAGTAACACCATAGGATTTGATGCTAAAAAAAGTGAGAAAATGTTGGAATTGTGAAGTTTACTCCCTCTTATCTGGAGTCCTGAAATAATGCAGAACACTCATTAATGAGCTTTCTGCATTATTTTGATCTTGCATTATGCAGACGCCTGTCTTTAGTGTTTTCGCCGCGATTGACAATGTTTTGTAGCCGTTGGTTTTGTTAATTACGGTAGGAATTCTGTTTTAATTATAGTGGTTTTTTTTCTTTTTCTTATTCCCCACTCCTAAAGATTAAATGAAATTTGAATGATTTTCACAATATTGTTCCGACTAGCAAGCTACAAAATGTCATTATTTTCCTCGAAATTGAATTGTACATGTATATATTTCTACATAAGCACTTTGCTGTGTAATGGATTTCCCATAAAGCTTAAAAGTCACGCCATGGGCGGAGCTGACGGAAATATTAACACATGCGCAATTCTTGCTAACGTCTAAATCCAAGTCTCGAACACTTCATAATTAAATCGCCAAATCTCGTTAAATCCCGAATACTTAATAATTAAACCGAGCAAAAATTTGAATTGTGTGACTTTCTGATTGGCTGAAAGAGTAGGTCAAACACTAATATGTATTTAGACTTTACCTATGGACGGTAAAAAGCAAAATTTTACATAATTTCCTCTCTGTGCCGATCTCTGTTCGGAAAAAAACATTCGGCAATTTCCGGGAAAATGTTATTTCATGGTGGTACAGCGATATATTTGCCAATGTTGCTATCATAAAGTTATTTTTGCAATGGGAAATCAATAAATGTTGTTATTCAATGATATATTTTAAATACAATAAATTCGAAATAAATGGAGAAGTAGAAGTATAACACAACGGAATTACCCGAGACGACATCGGAATTCCGACACATCTCTGGAAAAAAAATGGCTGCACCCATGCTACGGAAAGCGAATGGTAAACTATTATTATTTGTATTTTGATCAGTTCATTTAAATTATATATTGAAACAGTTGTTTTTAAAACAATCGATTCACATAGTCTAATTGATTTATCTTGTGGTTAAACAATAAAGATTGTATAATATGTGCAGTGGTTTTAAAGTTGCATCCGTATCCGATACTTTTTCGGATTTCGGGTCGTTTCGCGCCCAAGCCGTTTCCTCCCTGGTCGTTTCCACCCTGGTCGTTTCGCTCCCAAATGAGACCCGAGTCGTTTCGCCCCCTAAGGGCTAGTCGTTTCGCCCCCAATTTTATAAACTTACTTTATATAATGTATGTTATCCCATAAAACTTCTTTATATAATGTATGTTATCCCATAAACTTAAGTTTTAAGTTTCATGTAATAAAAATGAATAGAAAATCAATTTGTCTTTCTCTCAATTTGTATTTGTAAAACAATAAAAGTGTGGAAAATTTAACGTAACGTGTTATTTATTCTGAATATTTCTAATAATTTTTGTAAATTTATGTTATATTTGAAATTTATAATCATATTTGTTAAAGATTAGCTACAAACAATTTAATAATAATTACATTGTTGTTGTTTGATTGTATTAACTGTTTAAACATAACATGATTGCCATAGTAACGCATAATTATCTTAACACTTGAATGTGTTAATATGACGACACTTTGTTATCTTTCACACACGTAAGTGTCAAATAATTCGCGAACGTGCGAGGGCATAAAGAATGTCCACGGTACCATCAAACAGGTGTTAATTTGCTTTGTTTATTGCACTTTGTTTGTTGCGTTTTTCACGAACTTTGATGTTTAATGAGGGATTATAATTAAGAAAACCAAACCCTTCATTTAAAATTGAAACAACGATTTGAATATAAATCGATTTTGATTGGTTTTAAGGTAATTACAGGTTGTGATTAAATATTTTTGAACCTGTAATTACCTTAAAACCAATCAAAATCGATTTATATTCAAATCGTTGTTTCAATTTTAAATGAAGGGTTTGGTTTTCTTAATTATAATCCCTCATTAAACATCAAAGTTCGTGAAAAACGCAACAAACAAAGTGCAATAAACAAAGCAAATTAACACCTGTTTGATGGTACCGTGGACATTCTTTATGCCCTCGCACGTTCGCGAATTATTTGACACTTACGTGTGTGAAAGATAACAAAGTGTCGTCATATTAACACATTCAAGTGTTAAGATAATTATGCGTTACTATGGCAATCATGTTATGTTTAAACAGTTAATACAATCAAACAACAACAATGTAATTATTATTAAATTGTTTGTAGCTAATCTTTAACAAATATGATTATAAATTTCAAATATAACATAAATTTACAAAAATATTAGAAATATTAAGAATAAATAACACGTTACGTTAAATTTTCCACACTTTTATTGTTTTACAAATACAAATTGAGAGAAAGACAAATTGATTTTCTATTCATTTTTATTACATGAAACTTAAAACTTAAGTTTATGGGATAACATACATTATATAAAGAAGTTTTATGGGATAACATACATTATATAAAGTAAGTTTATAAAATTGGGGGCGAAACGACTAGCCCTTAGGGGGCGAAACGACTCGGGTCTCATTTGGGAGCGAAACGACCAGGGTGGAAACGACCAGGGAGGAAACGGCTTGGGCGCGAAACGACCCGAAATCCGAAAAAGTATCGGATACGGATGCAACTTTAAAACCACTGCACATATTATACAATCTTTATTGTTTAACCACAAGATAAATCAATTAGACTATGTGAATCGATTGTTTTAAAAACAACTGTTTCAATATATAATTTAAATGAACTGATCAAAATACAAATAATAATAGTTTACCATTCGCTTTCCGTAGCATGGGTGCAGCCATTTTTTTTCCAGAGATGTGTCGGAATTCCGATGTCGTCTCGGGTAATTCCGTTGTGTTATACTTCTACTTCTCCATTTATTTCGAATTTATTGTATTTAAAATATATCATTGAATAACAACATTTATTGATTTCCCATTGCAAAAATAACTTTATGATAGCAACATTGGCAAATATATCGCTGTACCACCATGAAATAACATTTTCCCGGAAATTGCCGAATGTTTTTTTCCGAACAGAGATCGGCACAGAGAGGAAATTATGTAAAATTTTGCTTTTTACCGTCCATAGGTAAAGTCTAAATACATATTAGTGTTTGACCTACTCTTTCAGCCAATCAGAAAGTCACACAATTCAGATTTTTGCTCGGTTTAATTATTAAGTATTCGGGATTTAACGAGATTTGGCGATTTAATTATGAAGTGTTCGAGACTTGGATTTAGACGTTAGCAAGAATTGCGCATGTGTTAATATTTCCGTCAGCTCCGCCCATGGCGTGACTTTTAAGCTTTATGGGAAATCCATTACACAGCAAAGTGCTTATGTAGAAATATATACATGTACAATTCAATTTCGAGGAAAATAATGACATTTTGTAGCTTGCTAGTCGGAACAATATTGTGAAAATCATTCAAATTTCATTTAATCTTTAGGAGTGGGGAATAAGAAAAAGAAAAAAAACCACTATAATTAAAACAGAATTCCTACCGTAATTAACAAAACCAACGGCTACAAAACATTGTCAATCGCGGCGAAAACACTAAAGACAGGCGTCTGCATAATGCAAGATCAAAATAATGCAGAAAGCTCATTAATGAGTGTTCTGCATTATTTCAGGACTCCAGATAAGAGGGAGTAAACTTCACAATTCCAACATTTTCTCACTTTTTTTAGCATCAAATCCTATGGTGTTACTACTTATTAGAATCGTCTCTCCGAGACGATTCTTATGAGTAATGACACCGTAGGGTTTTAAGCAGAAATAAAGATTTTATTTTTTGGAAATACCCCCTTATCTGTGCTGCATTAAGCATTTAGACGTCAATAACTATTATTTTTTCCATCGTTCTTTTTAAGATTACCATTTTCTTAACGCAGCTTGGAACACAAATTGTCAATGTGTCATCACCAATGCGCCATGTTGCTGCGTAGTAAAACACACAATATATGTAACAGGCTGTGTAAACATCTGTCGGCGGAGAAAAATATGTAAATAAAGTGAAGTGACGTCATATGTGGGCGGGTCAAACACTAAAATGGTTAGAGTTTATTTCAACGCTTCTATTTTAATAATTAAGAAGCCAAATTCGTTCGCAGGCTCCCTCATTTGTTCGCTTCTTAATTATTAAGAAACATTGAAATAAACTCTAACGATTACTTAGTACATGTTGGAATGTAAATATATGTACAGATATATAATATGTGAATACAATTACTGAGAAAAAAAAAGGAACATAATAATTATGTTGATTAATTCTTTCCGGAAAAAGAATGGTAAAGTCTAATTGTCCCTTGTTAAACTTAAATGTAGGGCTAGTTGGGGTCATTTGACTAAACTTCTTAAGAAAAAAATCTTCGTAAGTATAAATCAACAGTAAATGATGATAACTTTTCATTTTTTAATTAAACATTTTTTTTGGCAAAAATTCCATTACACATATCGTTGTCCAGTTACAAGCAACAACAGTACACATAGTTTCTTTGATAACTGTAATAATGTGCTTGTTTTTTTGTTTTTGTAAATAATCCAAGACTATTTGAACATCCCATGTATGTGACTATCTTTGTAGGGATGGTCTACTTTTGAAACAGTCTTTCATAAATCTGGAAATAAGTTCACTTTTTACTGCAAACCAGGAGAAATGAACTTAAGGCACTTCAAGCTGTGTTGAGTGTACTGTATTTCAATCCATTTTCATATAATATTGTAAAAAAGTGAAATATATAATTTATATGGGGATGAATGACATTGTGTGACCCTCTGCAGTAAGTAAACCATTTTCTTAGATAATGTCATATTGTATTTATGTATTTTTTCTCCATGATTGTGAGATACTGTTTTTTGTAGATTTTCGAATTGTTTGCATTGTAAGGGCTCTCCTGATACTCTGAAAACTGCGAAACTCATTTTTTGAAGCGAGTGTACTGCTTGTAGTTTGTGCTTAAGGGTCAGAATTGCTCTTGGTGGTCAATGATGGAATTCCCCGCATATCAACGGCACACCAGGGTCCTGTGTTGTCTTCCGTAATACGTGAGGGAGAATGCTGAAATAATATATAGTTTGTTTGTCCACATGAAAGTGAAAGCATCTACTTTATAAGCTTCGTGATCTGGAAATCTAAATACATAGAGTTTCAAGTTTTTGTATAATCTTGAAGCGAACAGATCAATTTCTATTTTTGAATGGTATTGTTTGATGAGTTTGAAGATTGTCTGGTAAAGTGACCATGCGGCCAATCCTTCATGCACATGTTAGAATGAATGAACGCGAAACGTTTACGTATTTTTCTGAGTCAGTAAGAACTTCTTTTTTCAACATCAGTAATTCAGTGGTAGGTTTACTCACCAATTTTTTTCTCTAGATCGTTATGAGTTTACCTTGGAAATTGGGTGTCCTCTTTTGACCTTTTCTCGACGACCGTTTTGATCAAACACCAATGGTTTTTTAGCATACGCATATTTTCTGCGACATATCTTTTTGTTCAAACACTCATTGTACGTGTCATAATAAAAAAATGACATTTTTAGAAAATACTACAATAATGATCTCAAGATATTCAGAAATCATATAAATCGAAGGCACCTTGATCGGGGAAACAAATATGGCTCAGCCCCTTTATCGAGGACCCTTATTACACGTGTTGCAATTACTATTGAAACTTTACGAGGGCCGTTCAATTAATTGTGTCACTCTTGCGTTTTTCTTTTCTACTACTCAAACGATTTCGTTAAAACTTTGCCTGCTACACACTTATAGTATTGTACATATTCACTGAAAATATCATTTGAATCCATTGAGCAATTTAAAAATTATTGAATATTTTAAGTCCGTACACTCATATATACTGGCTATTGTAGTGTATGTAATTGGCGTACGGTGAAAACCGGCTTACAGTAAAAGTTGAATAAGTTTCAAGATGTCGATTTCATAGATATACTTTTTACTTTATTTGATAAATGTAATATTTGCAGTGTAATGAATGTCCTTTTCCGATCAAAACAAACAATTTAAAGATTACTAATTTTACTTGAGGACGACCACTATTCAATTTGGTGGATGGCCAAGTTAAAGTTGCTGCTGTTGGTGATCTACTGAAACAGCACGCAATATATGCATTTAAATATATTACTGATGGTGTTGGTAAGATATCGGGTGCAGATCATAACCTTTTGATACCAGGGTGTAAATTTATAATGTGTTTTGTTTTGGGGACCCTTCATCTTTTCATTGAGAATAATACTACACATTCATGAAAAACGTTGCAAAGTCCTTGTCAAGAAGCAGAAATATATACAAATTACACATTTTCTGAGCTGTCGTAAAGTGTTTCATAATCATAATCAACAAATACTAATAATTTTATCGCTAAATGATGTGTAAAGACAAATTCAGATGGGTTAATGCGAAATACTAAAATGCGCGGGAAAAAGTTTTAAATGCAATTATGTTCGAAATCCGATCACCTATTACTTAATTTCAAAAATCAATAAATCGCACAGTTATGAAGAGGGTTTATAAAGCATTTATACTGAAAAAAACCTAATTATCATGTACACCATAAACCTGAAATCCGAGTTTAAAGATATGCCTTATAAATAGAAATATAGATTTCCCCCATCTGTTTAAAGGTAAATGATTGCCTGGAAAATAAAACGAAAATCAAGCTGCCCCGCCTGTTTTATTCTACGCAGGATAGCTCTTGTCATTGATTTTCGTTCCTTTTATCGAAGAGAGACAACTTTTTATGATAAGTCATCTCTTAATGAAAGCCAGTCCGTGCCGATTTACAGTGTCTGTAGAGTGTACCTAAAAGGGTTGTTTTACTGCATTTTAAATTCACATTTAAGTATAAAAATAATATATTTCTATCAAACAGGATTGTATCTAAAGGTTTGATAGAACGAATTATGCATGGATCTCATATTGCGTCTATACGGACCCCAGTGACATAATTAAATGAACGCCCCTCGTATATTTACTTGTTGAAAATTGAAATGTATCATACAGAAACATGCAGTTTGGTGTTTTCTGCGTTCTGACACTACTTACTGTGAGGAATTGTTTCAATGATTGGCAATTAGATATGAGAAATGTGTTGCGTAAAAAATATTCTGCCTTCCGGGCCGCTGAAACGCTTTGTCTTGCTTTCTGGACTGCCTAAACTGTGTCATATTTCGTGATGAGCTCTTCTCAGAAGTTGAAATTACAGCCAATCTTCACAATCCTAGGTAAGTATCGGTAAACAATTCAATTTTTGGGACACGCTATACTGCCACAGTTTTAAGTCGCTCGTCAGCGGACCATTTGCTGTGTTTCTCTTCATAGGACCAGCCGCATACAACTCCAGATTTCAGAATACAGGGATAGTTAATTATGACGGGTATTTCGCATGTACCAATTATGTTCAACCTGACAGCAAACAATGTGTGTTTTCATTGAAAAACTGTGCGACAAGCGTGTTTTACCCCCAAATTATGAGATTTATCTAACATGCTCATCAGCGGACCCATATAAAATTGACAATTCAAATTTTGGGACGAGTAAAATTTGTTTCTGTTTGTTGTCATAACAATCGCGCCCGGTGACGAGAACCCCGCCGATACACCACCACGGACCCACCACAATCCGCGATGGACTGCGGAACACCTCACATTTTCATGGACCAAAAAGGCCATGTCCGCGCTCGGTTCAATTGCGATAGAGTGCGTGTCTCGTACTGTAATAGACGATAACTTAGTTTTGAACAACAAATATGCGAAACAGTAAAAAAGGACAATTCTATGGCAGCAATTATTAGAAAATCATTTCAAATAAATATGACCCACAAGTAACCGGATTCTTGAAATTTATAAAAGACTATACAGAGAGATCTTCAAACATTAAATTAAAAAAATTGGGGAAAAAATGCACAGAAATGAGTTTTGTGTTTTTGTATGCACCAATATGTATTGAATAACAGAAAGAGAAATCTAGGACAATCAAACGATGTGAAATCCAATTTTTTTGGGTAAAATGATTAAATTGATAAACGAATTTTTTTTGAAATGTCCATACTGTGAACATAAAGGCTCCCAATGTACACATTAGACCGACAGTTATATCCACTGTGGAATAGTACTAATTGTGATAAATAAAACTTAATAAAAATGGTTCTTTTGGTAAAAAATTATTAAAATATTAAACCCGAATTTTGGAGATTTTAGTAGAGATCAACATCCAAATAAAGGAAAATATGCACAGAAATGTTTTTTGTGTTTTCATGTTTTAGAGAAAGAAACATCTAGGGAAATCACACTATGCAAAATATATGTTTTTTTAAGAAAAATTGTTGAAATAAAAAATAAAAACGTCAATTTTAGGGATTTCAAAACTGTGTCGTTGGTTATCAATATAAATGCTCTAAATATACAGGCTAGATAATTATACATCTCTATTGTGAAAAAGTACTATAAAGGATAACTAAAACATTAAAAAATTGAATTGTGGGGTAGAATTTATGAAAAGATAAATGAAAACGCAAATTTTTGGGATTTCCCTACTGTGAACGTGGATATCAATATAAACTCACCAAAAATACAGGTTAGACAAAACATCATTTCAACTGTGTAATGGTACTAGTAAGGATAAATAAAACTTTGATTTAAAAAATTGATTTATACAGTGAAGTTAATATAATAACAAAACAAAAATCATACATTTTCGAGATTTTAGCAGAGATCTCCTGACATGAAAATTCCAAATAAAGCCTTAAGCAAATAAACGGAAAAGTGTTGAGAATTGATTTATGTGTTTAAGTATGTTTAAACTAGTTACATATCTCATTTAAATGGACTGTTTAAACTAAGCGGACTGTGTCAAGGCTATGTATTTGGAGTTTATTTGGTTTTTATTTATTCACATCTTCTTGTTAAGGAGAGCAACATTCCGCACATTCTCGGACCAATTTTATACAATTGAGATAAGTATAATTATTAGATACAAATGAAGGCGATATTATTGTCAGCACTTTAGCGCAGTATGTAAAATATAGGTACACATAATGTATTGCGACATAATTATTTTAATAATCGTAGATTCGAATCCCGCGTCGACCTCAAACTTTTTTCAAATCTAGAATGAATTATCTAATTTCATACTCTGTGATTATAAAAACAATTTATGCACATATTCGTCAATGTTGGGGGAAGGGTTGCATTAGTTTGATTTTTAGCCTTATATTAGCCATAATTTCACAAAACCAATCGATGATAAAATATGAATATCAATATAAGTTTTAGCCACTTTCTTCAAGGGGCTTTCTGCATTACCTTAATGCATGTAATTATAGAATCATTAATATTGTTTTGGCAAACAAATATCATAGGTTGCTGCGAGATTCGAACCCGTGCTTGATAAAATGTTGTCCGATCATATACTTCTACCTACGTCTTATTCACTACGTTATGTTTCCAATAACTAACTCGTTTATTGTTTTTACATATAACAAAACCTTTTCCTTAAAAACTTAACACCTGGACATCTGAAATACTGATCTCCCTTATACATGGACTCGGCCACTCTGTGACACGTCATACATAGTTGTTCGACTATAGTAATGCATTTCAAAACAAAATCAAATTGGTAGTTATCCTTACTTATAAAAGTCTCCATTTACATATTTGTGCTAACTATATTTTTAAGTTTTATATTCATGTTATACTACTGTAACATTATACTGAAAATGTTGTCTTTTTGTTGAACTATTTAAAGTTATACATGTATATACTTCATTAAAACTTACATAATTATGCTAACAAATACACTGTAGGGCTTTGATGGTAATATCCAATGCCACTGTAAAAATCTTCAGTGAAAACACTACTTCCTTTATCAGATTTTCGATATACGGGTCTAGTTGTAATTCTCATAATATGTGATTTTGGTTTAATAGTTTGAAAAACCTCACCCCAAAAATTAGTTTTTTGAAAATATTATTTATCGTAACAAGTACCATTCCACAGTTGACATGATTATTTGTCTATCCTGATGATTTCCAGCTTTTATATTTATTTTTACGGTGGCAGTTTGGAAATCCCAAACATTCGTGCTTTCACCTATTATTTGAACCATTTTACCACAAAAATCACATTTTGCAGCGTTTGATTTCGGTAGATTTTTTTGTGACATTCGGTACGTGTTGTAGCATATATGAACACACAAAAATCAATTATGTGCATTTGTTTCCTTTATTTTGATTTTGACGCTAGATGCCCTCTTCTAATAATAGATCTTAGCAAATAGGTTCATTTAGCAGGTATTATATTTTATTGTGAATGTTCTTGAGACACTGCTAACAAAGGTATATTTACCCAGACAGTTTCGTGAACTAGACTGTTCACTTGATCCCTTGCGACTGAACTGTAGTCGACGGGCGTTGCTTTTAAAATGCTTAACCGATATCCTGAGCGCCAAGGTTAGCAACCATTACCACCCATTTGTAGGTATTTGGTTTGACTCGACCATGGGTTAAATCCATATCTCCCCTCACTGCAAGCTGATGCTCAGCCACTGAGCCAAGTGGAACGTACATGGTACGTTGGTGTATGCAAATTAGGATTCCCAAAAGTTGCTTAACGCAATATCTGAGCAGACGTTTAACGCGACCATTGCCCAATCAAACTATTTGATAGCCATCACCATACAACTTTAGTCAATACAATTATAATTGAAATTGGATAAATTAAACCAAACGGCATCATAGCGGTTTGAGATATTTTGAAAATTCAAATGAATGTATGAATGGTGTTTTACGGCCCATCGCCACAAAAAGGTCATTTAGAGCCGAATAAATAATGATGAATATTAAGTTTAAAATATTATCAAGTATTAGATTACGTCAATGTCAAGTCCCGAAAAAAAGGAAACAAAATATGGACAAAATATAATCAACTTACTAACATTTATCTTTTTTCTTTTTTAAAAATAAAACATTTAAAAAATAATCTATGTTCTACCGTTGTGAAACGGTATTTTACAACGGTTGGGAGTTGTGGTGCGCAGGAATTGACCACGAAGGCCGAAGGCCTGAGTGGTCAATTCCTGCGCACCACAACGACCGACCGTTGTAAAATACAGTTTCACAACGGTAGAACATAGCTTATTTCGATTCTAACATGACCAGATGTAAGGAAATTCATTAGAAAGGAAATCAAATGTTCCATACTTATTTCCTCAGCGGATGAAGTGTTTCGACCGAATAACTTTTTCCTCGGCATTACAAGAATCTAACACCCATAAGCAAATTTACAATTACCGATCCATAATCTGGCATAGAACAAACATTACATCAAACAAGACAGAAGAATGAGAAAATTACTGTAACGTTACTGGTTAAAAGTATATGGTCTTTACGGGCTATATGAATAACGAAAGAAATCTAAAAAACATAACGTATGAACGCACGTGGTCACGTCATGTCATATAACCGTGGGAGGAGCGGGGTAGGGAAGAGCGTGGTATACCGTCTCAGGTATACCACGATAGACCTGTTCTTTGTTTATAGAGACGAATTCACGTGTCATGTTAGAATTAAAATTTTATAATATAAATCAATGGCTTTTAATAATTCAAGTATTTTCTAAATGTGTACAAACTCAAACAGTTCCCGCAGTTTCTGGTGGAAAACCTTATTTCGAATTAAATTTAAATCAGAACAGTCAATATGATCGGAATTTATTGTATAAGGCTCAAAACAAAATAAACATTCTGGTTGAACCTCACGTTTTAATTAATATGAATGTGTAATATAAGAATGTCCAATTCGTAATCTAGTTTAAACTACCACGTCCCGGCGAATCGACCGGTATGAGTTTAATCTTTCACCTAATATTGGTTTAATGGCATGGATTTTGTTGTGAGTTTCCCCACTCCAAGACTCCTGCCAATTACTTAAACTTAATTTAGTAATCTGTGGTTTGAACTCCGAAAAAGGAAGATCGATATCATATTCAGGCAATGACAGGGCATACTTAGCTTCTAAGTCTGCATCTCATTGCCCTTAATTCCACAATGACTAGGTACCCAACAAATTTTACATCTTTAGAATTAGATAGTTCATGACATTTTAAAACAATATATTTAAGAAGTACATTTTTAGTCAATGATTGTAATACAGAAAGAGAATCCGAAAATATTATATGGTTTCTATATGGATATTCAGCAGTAGTATCAAGATCTAAATCAATAGCCTTGATTTCTGCTGAAAATATAGAGGCATTGTCAGGGAGCCGAAACTTTGTAACCGTATTGTCAGTCACAAAAGCAGCGGCAACCGTCTCATCATCTTTCGAACCATCAGTATTAATTTGTTTATACTCTTCAAATTTTGAAATGATTTCATTAAAAAGGGACTTCATTTCAAGCTAGTTTGTTTCAGACTTCTTTTGCCAAGTTAGATAAAAAATGACCTTTGGTCGTTTAATAGTCCAAGGTGGTATAGATTTGACTTTGGTCTCTTCAACCAAAAACAAATCTATATCACTACTTTCAAAAGAGTTTTAAATACATATTCTTTAGATTTAAATAAACTGTTATGTTTAGGTTTAAACACGTTATTATTTGGATTTGAACGGTTTGAAGGTAACGTTGAAGTATACTGCATGGATCGTTTTTCACGACGAGAGTAAAGAGAAAGCTCATTTGCCTCGACATATAAACTTTTAGCAGGAGATGTCCCAAATGCACCCAATGCCAAACGTAAACCTTGACGATTTATTGGGCCAAACATCCGCAAGTATGATTTCCTTGCATAACCATAAACACAACAGCCATAATCAAGTTTGAATCTTACTAAACTTCTCTATAATCTAAGCATTACAGTACAATATGCCCCCAGTGGGTATGTGCAAGAACGCGAAGTAATTTTAATGTTTTCTGGCATTTTGCCTTTAAATATTTGATATGATGGATAAGATAGAAGTTTCTTGTCAAAAATGACGCCGATAAAGTTTGCCTGATCCAAGACTGGAATGGGGCTACCATCCAGGTGCAATTCGGGATCAGGATGACATTTTCTCATTTGACAGAAATGCACACAATTTGTTTTCGATCTGGAAAATTAAAAACCATTCTCAGTTGCCCATTTTGGGTTTTTTAATGGACAGTTGAAGTTGACGTCCAATAGTATTAATATTTTGGAACAGTAACAAATGAAAAAGTCATCAACATACAATGAACAATCTGTGCCATTAGTTAAACTTTTAACAATATTATTACTTTTAACATTAAACTGATTACTGATAAAATACTACGTTGTTGAACACCCATTTCCTGCTTTTGCATATCAGAAAGGGTAGTTCCAACTCTTACTTGAAAATCCCTATCATGTTAAAAACTTTCTTAAAAAATGGAAGTCGACCTTTAAGGCCGTTTTCATGTAGGTCTCTCATGATACCATACTTCCATGTTGTGTCATATGCTTTCTCAAGGTCAAAGAAGACAGCAACTAAGTGTTCGTTCTTGACAAAAGCTTCACAAACAAAATATTCCAACCTAACTAAATGATCATTAGTACTTATTTGGCTCCTGAATCCACTTTGATACTCCTTAATGAGTTTGTTGGATTCAAGATATCAAACAAGTCTTGCATTAATCATGCGCTCTAAGGTTTTGCATACTCGTCAATGTTATGGGACGATGACTATTTGGGTCAGTGTTATCCTTCCCAGGTTTTGGAACTTGGATGACTGTCGCCTGTTTCCAAAACCTGGGAAGTTTACCACTTGACCAAATATGGTTAAAATATCTAAAAAAACATTCATACAATTTATAGGCAAATATTTTTAAAATTAATAATGAATATCATTAGGACCAACAGCTGTATCGTGGGATTTGTTAAGAGAATCATAGAGTTTTTTTTCAATAAAAAGTAAAATGTAACTTTCGGTGCTATGAGATTTAAAATTAAATTTTTCTTTTTTTTAGACTTTTTGATATTCCTGACTTCAGGAGTAGACTTAGCTGATGAAGAGTTTTTAGCAAAAGCATCAGCCAAGGAATTAGCAATGTCTTTAACATCTGTTAATTTCTGATCATCAACATGTACATATTCAAATGAAGATTCACATTTACGGCTTATGTTACGTACCATATCGCATACCTTCTTTACAGATGAGCGAGAATATAATTCAGTTACATAGTTCTTCCAAGACTGCGATTTTGCAGTCTTGAAAGTACGACGAGATTTAGGCCTAAATACTCTAAATGGTTAACATTTTCCTCAGTAGGACTAACTCTAAACCTTCTCAGAGCCGACTTACGTTTACGAATAGCCTCCTTACAATCATCATTACACCAATATTTCGGAGGTTTCTTAGCGTTTGATGAGGACGTAGGAATACACTATTCTGCTATTGAATATAAAATGGAGGTGAACTTTTCAATGGGGTCATCAATATCTTTAAATATATCTGAATCTATCATTTCCTTACACAGACTTTCAATTTATTCCCAATGTGCCTTCTTGAGTATCCAACGAAGACCACATAATAAAAAGTTGGGTAAAAATAGAAAGATCAATGCAAGTTAAAGATCCTGATGCCGGGTGAAGATAAGTTGGAGACGTATTGTTGAAGATGCACAAATCGTGCTCACAAACAGAATCCTCAACAATCTTACCCATAGCATTAGAATTACCAGAACCCCATAATGGAGTATGGCTATTAAAATCTCCAAACAAAATAAAACGTGAGGGTAACTTTTCAATCATCCTTTTTTTTAATTGTGGTCTCTGGCGGAATGTATATTGAACAAAATATAATAGCTTTGTGAAGGATTACACTAACAGCAGCAACTTGTAAATTAGTTTTGATAGATAAATGACTATGAAATGGAGATTTGTTCTCAATAATGGAAGAGCCACCAGCAGCTCTTTTACCATCATTAAAAATATGATTATAAACAGAATACTTTCCAAAGTTGATTTGATCAATTCTTGAAGAAAGTTTGTACATGTGTATTCAATAACAAAAGACTTTCATTGTAATTTGCCTGAAGTCCTCTACAATTCCATTGTATAACGCAATTTTTTATTATCTGATAAATACACATTACCAGTTGACTGTGCGATACAGAGTGATGTATTTAGCTCGAGACGTTTTTGGCGGAAATAGCCGATCTGACGAGCGCCTTGGCGCGAGTCTGATCGGTTGTTGCCGCCAAAAACGTCGAGAGCTAAATGCAACACTCTGTTGCGCACTGCCAACTGGTGATGTGTTTATTATATGCCTTGAATACAAACCAGAAACAACTAAATAGTTGTTTAAATCATTTTATATCCAAAATTTATTAGTTATTTGAAGCAGAACAAGATTTTTTGTATATCACAAAGAATAACGCGGCACTCGTACATGTACGTAAATGACGTCACGTCAAATCGAAAGCGAGGTCAGAGTAAAATACAAAGTGGCTGATACAAGGTGGCTGATACAGACTCTTGTATATTACTCTGCAAATACACGCGGAAACGCTCGATATCACTCGAAGGCATATAATAAATAAAAATATCAAGTCAGATGGAGGTTGAATAGGGACAATCGTTTTGTCCTTTTGTTTTACAAGAGATGTAGATGGATGGATGAGTTTGGTTTTCGGCACTCCAGCACAAAATAGGTCATATAGCGCCGGTGAATGATGCGGGATGATGAGATAAGATGATTGTGGTTTCCGAAAGATGATTTCGGCTATAATCTCATTCGTTGATAAGCAGCGAATGGGATCAAAATCACCAACCTGTCTTCCTTTTAGTTCTTGGCAGAGGGGATAATCTCGGTCTAATAAATAGACAATATTCCCTATGACAATTAAGACCCAGAACTACGGCAAAATGGGAAGGTCTCTGGGATGATTTAGAAGAGGGAAATATTGATGCATGGAAATCCATCGCCTTCTCTTCCAAATCGATACGTCTGGGAAGTCGCGCTGGCGAATTGACCCATTCATCGGTATTATCTGACCGTGACGGCGGCCATTTCCAGCCCGACTCGTCTGCTTTCAACATGGATAGCAGTGAACATTTGTTAAAAGAAGCAGAAGAGTCGTCACTGGTTCTCAACTGCTGTATTTTTGTCTGTGTATCATCTATCATAATAACTTCATTTGTCTGGCCAGATCTACATTTTGATGAACAATTGTTTGATGATTTGGTTGCATCCTTATTGTTATCAGTATGTGCACTACTTGATTTCGGTTTTTGAGTTTTTTCCTTTAATTTTGGATTTACCAGCTTTCGGTTGACTTTGAAGAGATGTTGAACATACATTTGTGGAAGGTTTTGGTGGCGGTAAAGGTTTTGTTGATTGTGGTTTTGAAGATTTAACAGGTTTCTGGTTTTCTTAAAGGTTTGTTTGTGCAACTGCAGATTTAAGTATTCTTTGTTTTTATTAGCGTTTCAGGGAAAATGGAACATCTAGTATTAACAAAAACTTTACAAGTAGTGCAGTCCTGGACAGTTGCTGGTCGGGACACAGCAGCAGATGCTGGTCGGGACACATCGGTAGAGACTGGTCTAGAAAGATCTGTGTAGGATGGCGCTAAGGGGCCACCAGGCGTTCTAGATTCTACCTGTTTACGGGCATCTTTGAAAGTTAAATGTTGCTTTACTTTAACAGCTTATATTTCTTTCTCCTGCTTCCACTTGGGACACTCTTTCGAGTATGCAAATTAACCCCCTTGCAGTTTGAACACTGCAAAGGGTTTTCGCAGGAGGAAGAATCATGCCCATTTTGACCGCACTGAGCACAAGCTATTTCTTTGCCACATCATTCTTTGTGGTGACCAAACCTTTGACAATTGAAACACCTTAACGGGTTGGGATAAAGGGCTCAACTGGATAAACCGAAAATGCAGCTTTATTAGATGAAGGTATAGTGGGAACATGTATTTGTCTGAGTTCTTTTACCATATCTGGTAACAAAAACTCGATTGACCTCAATCATATGTTGATTCCTGAAATATTCAAGCATTTCTTGCTCAGAAGCGTTACGCAACTCATAGCTGCGAACGACTCCCTTGCAGAAATTCAATGAATTGTGAGGAGATATTTCACTTGGGATGTTGCCTAGCAATTTATATTTATTTAAAGCAGATGATTGTTGTTGCTTTGCGCACTCTACCAAAACCTTGCCTGATCGCAAAATTCTGGCATCTTTTGCTTCTCCAATCAAGCCTTTTAGTGCCTTCGACACCAACAAAGGTGATAGCTTGTCAAAGGTTTGGTCTATTTCTTGCTAGAAACAACAAGAAATCTAGGCCAGGTATCTGGTATAATTTCAGAGTCGCACTGTGAGTCTTCTTCTCGAAGTCGTTTGCAACTATTGACTTCCGAAGAAGTCGAGCGGGAGGTGTTAGTTCCAACCATGGCACTACCGCATATACTTTTTCACCCATGCTCCCCACCTACCTCGGAGTCCAACAATGGGATGTCTTCGGGAAATCTCCAGCGAGAAACATCAGGAAAACATGGGAAATATACTCAGATAAATAGGCAAAGTCGAATCAACGCCGTACCTCAGATACACTATATCCCAATAGTGTATCCTCTGGCCAATAGGGTAATCAATGCAAGAATCGAAGGTCAACAATACACCGAATCCGCCTGGTTAGCCCTATACCACCGCCTTCAAAACACCTCAAGACAAAACGAGAATATTAATAAAATTTATGAAAATAATTCATTGGCAAGTTTCAAGAAATATAAAGATTTCTTTGGGCAAGACATGGTGAAGTCGATTGATCAGACCGGGCCATGCCTGACCGGTTTTCTACACCCAGAATCAAGGCCCAAAAAATGTGTTGCATAAGGGATCTCGCTTAGAGATCCCTTCTGCTCAACCACCAGGATCCGATCCTCTGGATGCTTCGAGTCGCAACCCGCGGCAAACAGGTTGCTCCTATTCGGGGGGATCTTATCCCTCTGCAGGATATTCAGCTTGTGTATTATATCCCCCATCAGCAGGGGCTTCCTTCCTTTTAGTTCTTGTCAGAGGGAACAATTTCTGTTTAATAAACAGAATGAATGAATGAATGAATGGTATTTTACGACCCATCGACACAAAAAGGTCATTTAGAGCCGAATAAATAATTACAATATTAAATTTAAAACAATATCATATTACGTCAATGCCAGTCTTTAATAAAAATCTCTGTCAACAAAGCCCCAGGACTACTTCAAAGTAGGAAGGTCTCTGGGGTTTTGAAAAATCAATTAAATAAACAAAAATCTTTTTAATCTGAACATTTAGCTTACGAGGGGTGTTTCATAATTAATACAACCCATTAATTACTTCGATATAATAATTGTAATTTGCATGTGTGATTGAAAGGGCAATTTCTCACCTACACGATGGCATGATGCACTTTTAGATCACATTACAGTATAAATTACACTACTTATCTAAGTGACCCCTCCTCAGGGGCACTAGAACATAGCACATTTCAGAGTTTACATTACACCTAATTACTTTTTTAAAGTAACATTGTTATACTTTGTTTTTGAAATATATAAGTTTATGTCTGAATTTCAATATAAATAAGATTTCATTACAATTAAAAGGCTCAGCCGTTTTAAATCTCATTTTAAAAAAAAAAAATTCTCATTTTGCTTATGTAAAACGTTGACTTGAATTTTCGAACGCTATGAACTTTTTCTCGATTCGTATATCTATAATTTGATTTTAAAACATGAGCATCTGCTTCAATTACTTCAAATAATGCATGGTTTGATAAAACAAAAAGTGTTCGAGGTTTCAACAAAACCTCTTGAACATAACAGTAGTGTCATTTTTTATGATTTGTTCAGCTAGAATTTAATATTACCTATATTTTTGTCATTTTGTGAAATAATATAATTTTGATTTACATAATGTGTGTACAATTGTCTCAATTTTTTTAATCGAACGTTTAATAAAATTATGTCAACTAATAAAACCGTCATGGTAATTACAGTATCAAAATTTGTTCGAAACATTACCTCAAATACACAAAAACGGTCCAGTGCCCTTGACTTGGGGTCATTTAGGCTCATGGTTTGACTTGTCTAGTCATGTGATTTTACTGTGCATTATACCATTGTGTAGGCGAAGAATGACTCTTTCGAATGATGTATCACACATGCATTTTGCTCTTATATTATTAAAGTTGTTGATCTAGTTGCATTCATTATGAAACACCCCTCGTATGACAAGTGTCTTGCAGTGATGATGATATGAAATAAACACAGCAAATAAGCGAGCACAGCTGTAAATTTAAGAGCAAATTTGAATATACCTGAACATGAATAATTCCATTTATTGTTGTTCTAACCTTTGAAAAAGTAACCTGTTTAGACCTGTATGTACAGTGAATAGATTTTTCTTCGTAGGTTTTTTGTACTTCCGCCGGATCTACTTGCTACATTATTTTTCACAGACAGGTCGACTCTGCTCGGGTTTTATTTATGAACATGTTGAACAAAAAAAGTTTCGTTGAAATTTTGCTTCCGGTTACCCATAAGTTGACCCGGATGTTATTGTCTAACACGTGCGAATATTCTGACTGAACTCTGAATCTATTTCAAGTGGTCTAGCTAGTGTTTCCGGTTATCTCCAAAGGAACATACTTTATTGCGTGAATCACACATCAAATTTAAATTAAACCTCGCTCGTTCAAACCATCATAGTGATATTAACAACACTGTCAAACTTCCCGTTTGTTTATCCAGGGACTTATATAAGTCCGTGGTTTATCAGTCCAAAAATAGTTGTCATGTTGATGACGTCATTGCCACAGATTATGAAAGTATCAATGCCATGCACATTCGACTATAGATCTTTTTATTTCTATATGCTGTTCCTTACCTTGTCAAAGTCTCTATGTTTAGCTGCATGTGTTAATTACACAGATGCTTTTAACATTGTGTTCGATGGTAACAAGTCATATCGGCCAAAAACCATATCGGACCCCGAGTCAAAACGGACCAAAACCAAATCGGACCTGATCAAATCGGCACACTAATTTTTAGTGTCTAAGCAGCAAAAAAAATGACATTGCTTGTTTACGGTATATCACTTTTTGATCTAAACATGTGTTATTTGTGTTACTTAAGTTAACTGTTTTACTATGACTTATATTAGCTACACTGTCTTTGAGTAATATTGAAACATATTGGTGACAAGTGAAAATGCAGAGTAGAAATCAAACCAAAACAATCTGAAGGCCGTATACGTAACTAGATTTACAGTAATGCAATACTATTCAGAAATTATATAAGTTGTTTTTTAACGAAATAAGTCAACAAGACTATGATAAAACCAAGAAAACACGACATCAAAGGTGTATACAATACCATTTTGGATACAGGTCGGAGACAAATCTATAAGTTAAGTTAACCTCCTGATCTACAAAGATATCATCTGCAAATACTAACTGTTTCTATTTCTCAAAATTTATTTTGTGTTTTCACATTAGAATGAAAGTTTGGATCCTATTCAGAAACCTCATCACATGTCTCATATTGATCAAAACTGATTAACTGTCACAACAACATGTCAAACATCAATTAACACCTTTACTGCAGTCAAACAATAAATGAAAGCGCTTGTCAATAGCTACCTTTGTGGCACTCTGTGCACTTGCGCGCATGGCTGATTGTATATTTGTGACTATAAGAATTTTTGATCTGCAACTGACAACATTTTAAACAAGTACTCCTATAGCGTCAAGTAGTAGAAAGTAAAGCAGAATGCTCTTTCATGAGCATTCTGTTTTATTTAGAGTTAGTTTAAACGTTTTTATTATTATTGTTATTATTATTATTATACCAGATTTATATAGCGCTCTTTTCACACCGGGGTAGTGCGTTCAAAAGCGCTTCACATAAGATTACACAAATGTACCTACAAAGCGAGAAATGACACATTAACTACAATTAGATCTAAATTAAACATGAATAAACATACAAAAGACAGTCCCACAAAACGGCGATCACATTACTCCCATCAATCAGCAATGACCGACCGGCTAATGATTGCCGACTGATATAAATAATAGTAGAGCGCCCAAAGCAGGACGCCGAAAAAACGACTATAACTACACTTAGATCTTAGATAAACATGTATAAACATACAAAAGACAGCCCCTAAAAGGCGATCACATTACCCCAATCAATCAGCAAAGAACCGACCGGCTAATGATTTCCGACTGATAGAAACAATAGATGAGCGCATAATACAGGCCGTCGAGAGAAGACAATAACTACAATTATCTAAGATAAACATGAATAAACATACAAAAGACAGCCCCAAAAGGCGATCACATTACCCCCATCAATCATCAATGAACCTACCGGCTAATGATTGCCGACTGATAGAAATAATAGTAAAGCGCCCAATGCAGGCCGCCGTGAAAAGACAAATAACTTACAGATCAGTGCCAGTGTTTTACTTCATTTTAAATAAATTTAATAAAGTATGGTGGGTTACAAAGTCATGAACATTCAAACATTCCGTCTACATGACAGTATACAACGGTATTCAAATTTATTTATTTATTTATTATATTAGATTTACATAGCGCTCTTTACAGACAGGAATTGTGCGTTCAAAAGCGCTTCACATGAAATTACATGAAATTACCTCCAAAGCGAGAAAAGACATGAATGTCGCTACCCATTAAAAGAACAAAATTACACATATGTACGTTAAAGAAAGGGCCGCAGGTCACTGGCGCCAAAGTCATGGACTTATTATTTCTATTTTGTTAACTGCATATATGTTACAGTCAATCTGTAAGTAATCAGTCATTACGCTTAATGACTAGTCAATTTGTGAAATGACTTTTTCGCATAGTCCTTAAATGATACTATTTATGATCATAGACAATGATACTTTTTTAAAATTTCAAAGATTGCCTGCACAAAACACCACATTTATTTCACACCTTATTTCAGTCCATTTGTGAAATGATGTTTAAGACCTTGAAGGTTGTAAATAGGAAAAAATTGAATAATTTTCATGTAAAGCTACAGGCTATATTTTGTTTTATTTTTATTTTTGAGAATAATGATGACAAATTGAGTGTTTTTGTAGTGAGATTGTGGTGTTTTGTATACATTAAATTGTTGACCTTTAAAAATACCATTGTATAATTATCATAAATTGTAACATTAAAGGACTATGTGAAAAAGTCACTTCACAGATTGACTAGTCATTACGCGTAATTACTGATTACACAGATTGACTGTAACATAATTATATACCTCTACCGGCATATATCTATATGGGATAGAAAGTATATTGATCTATAAACCCTATGCTTCTACCGTACCTGTCTGTAGACTATCTATTATAAGGTGTTTTTGTGTGTTTTCATTAACTGTCTGTAGATCTATGTCTCTACCATTCTGTAATGTCTATAATAGTAGACGAAGGAGGAACATCTAGATGTGTAGACTCTATCTAGTCATATATACAGTAAATACACAGAAACAAGAAGTCCTGATGACTCTGGTGCCAGTGCAAAAGGCCGATAATTTTCCTGTCTTCGACTAATAAAGTATATAGGTTAACGTCGCTAACCAGTACCTACATCAATAGTTCACACATATTAAAGCATTAACAAAGAGTGGTGGGTGACATAAAAGTAGCTAGTCAATAAAAGATCAAAATAACACAATTCCACAGACACTATAAAACAGTAAGCCAGCTATCTACCCGTCTGCAACTTAATACAAGACAAATAAGATGTAATAGACATTTAGTCCAGGATATAAAGCTCTATCAACCACATTTGACTCGGATTTCAAGAAAAAAAGTAAGATGTTGTTAAGTTGAAGTTTGTAGTTCGAATTTTCAAAATTTGTATCAAAATTTGTATCAAGTTTACTTTATTTTTTTATTTTTAATGGGAGTTATAATAGCTGGTATTCATTTTATCTAGTGCTATGCAACAACAACACATTACAAATCATGTCTGGTTGTGTGGCTTAGTTGTAGAGCGTCTGCTTGCAGTGCGGAATGATGTGGGTTCAATTCCCGACCAGGTCAAACCAAATACTTAAAATTTGGTAGTAATGGCTTCCCTCCTTGGCACTCAGGATTCGGGTTAGGATTACAACTCAGGTTTGTCAGTGTCTGGATAAAGTGACTGGCCGGGTACAGTCCAAATGGTGCAACTTAAAAGTGCACTTGCATGTAATACCTGAAAGGGATGTATAACAATATATAAAGAACAAGTACATTCCTCACGCGTGACATATGCCCCAAAGTGTTTGGCACCAAGATGCATTTTGGTAAACAAATTTTACGGACAATGTAATGGAGGTGTAACATAACATTTTGATACTGTTATAATGACCCAGGTGTTCATTCTTAAGATTTTAAACAGAACGGTTTGCGACACTCTTCTATAGAGATATGCTCCGGGTAAGCTTTTTGTAAAATTGAGGTTAAAGGTTAAGAGCAATTCTCTGTAACTATCAACCAGGTTATATAGGGGGGTCGGCACGCATAGTCACCGATTTGCATGAAACTTACACCATTTGCACCTCTCTTAATGAAATGGAAAACAATACCACATTTATTTCACACATCCGGTTGCCATG
This sequence comes from Gari tellinella, assembly GCA_922989275.2. Taxonomy (NCBI): domain Eukaryota; kingdom Metazoa; phylum Mollusca; class Bivalvia; order Cardiida; family Psammobiidae; genus Gari; species Gari tellinella. Next base: position 6,950,985 of record OV277858.1, read on the forward strand.
GCAACGCCAAATCAAGAATTTCGTCAAAAATCAGTGTTTTTGGTGAGTAAAATATGACAAATTCACATACTTTTTCAGAGAAAACTGTACATATTTCAGATAAAATGACATTTGTATATTGAACTATAACAGTTTGAAAATAAAAAGGCATTGTAGGATTCGACTAAACATTACACACAATTGGTACCCACGTGCGATCTTTAGGGGCTAATATACTGAAAGTGAGAAATCATGATTTTGGCATATTTTAAGGACTGGTAGAATATTTATGCATCCATGCTGAGCTTGAATATGATCACTAATAACAAGTAACACATGTGTTGTTTACGGTTTTGGAAGAATACCTTTGGGATTCTGGTTGCTAAGGGGGTAACCATGACAACGAATCTATCGACTTTTTAATGTTGTAATTTCCTATGTATCTGAGCAGGATTGCTTAAAAGATACCCGGATCACTCTGAAATTGCTATAATAATATATTTTAGTGTTATTAAATGAAAGTAGAAGACAACACATGCAGATATTAGTTGGTAACTATGGTAACCCCTGCCAACAGAACGTAATTTACTGAAAATATGTGTCAAATTCAAGACTTTTGGAACGCAAAATACAGAAAACTATCAAAACTATTACACACTTTCTTAAATTTGTTTCAATATCAGATTTGCAAGTTAGCACTGTCTTGTAAACATGCACTGTTAACCCTTAGCCCACCAAATAAATTGTCGTCTGCTATATTTCTCGTCTGCTTCAAGTTTCAAAGTGCTTCAAAGTTGCTCAAAATTGCTGAAAATGTTGTCCGAGTGTCAAACAGCTTGGATCCGGATGAGACGCCGAGTTACTCGGCGTCTCATCCGAATCCAAGCTGTTTGCATATGGAGCTATAGTCGTGAGTGGCAGGCTTAGGGTTAAGATGAAAACGGCATTTGGTTGCCTTAGTAACCGCTCAACGCAATTGCTAAATAAGAGCCTTATATTGAAAATGTGAGTCAAACTAAAGGTTTTTTAAGGAAAAGTACAGCAACATATCAGAACCATGGTACCGTAGTTGCATCATCAGATTTGATAGTTAGCAGTGTCGTATAATTTTCACTTTAAACGTTTGGTTACCATAGCAACCACTCAAAATGTATGCTAAATAACAGCATTGTATCGAAAATATGTGTCAAATTCCATGTGTTTTTAAGATAAAGTCCGATCCGAACAATGGTACTTAAGTGTCATTATCAGGTTTGCAAGTTGACATTGTCAGGTAACATTCACATTAGACATAAAAAAAAAATTGGTTATCTTAGCAACACCTCACAACATTATGCTTTATAAGAGCAACATTTTCAAATAATGAGTCAAATTCAAGTTTTTGTAAATACAATATACCGTAACCTAACAGAACTATTGTACTTAAAGTTTATTGTCAGATTTACAAGATAATATTGTCATACAAATATTCACTTTTAATACGAAAAGAACATTTGGTTACCCTAGCAACCACTGACAAAGTAAAAGAATTTTTTCGAAAAATTAGTCAAATTTTCGCGTTCTTAAAGGCAAAGTACAGGAACCTATGAGAACATTTGTTATTCAGTTTCTTTATAAAGTTTGCACGTTTATATTGTCATATAACCGCTCACTTTTTGCACGAAAACACCATATTGGTACCTTAGCAACCATTCACAATTATGTTATATAAGAGCATAATATTGAATATGTGAGTCAAATTCAAGTTTTTAAAGGCAATGTACAGCAACATACTACACTCATTGTACTTTAAGTTCATTATCTGGTTTGCAATTCAATATTTTCATACAAACATTATCTTTATGCGTGAACATAACACTAAGTTACCTTAGCAACCACTCACAATTTATAGTAAATAAGAGCATTATATTGAATATACGCATGTATGTGTCATATTAGAGCTTTTTATGTAAAGCACATCAACCTATTACAACCATTGTACTTAAAGCTCATTAGCAGGTTTGCAAGAAAACATATTCATACAAACATTCTCTTTTAGCATTAAATCAAAATTTTGTTACCATAGCAACCACTCACAGAATATGCTAAATAAAATCATTGTATTGAATATGTGTGTCAACATTGAGTTTTTAGGCAAATAACAGCAACGCATTACAACTATTGTACGTGAAGATCACCATCAGGTTTGCAACTAACTATTAGCAGGAATATAATAGTTGGTTACATATGCAAATAAGAGTAATATATTGAAAGTATGTGTCAAATTCAAGCTTTTTAAGGCAGAGCACATCAGCTTATTAGAATCATGATAGTTTAGTTTCAATATCAGGTTGGCAAGATGACATTGTCATACTAATATTCACTTTTAACATGAAGATAACATTTGGTTTCCATAGCGGCCACTCACAATATATGCAAAATAAGAGCAGTTCACGGAAAATGTTATGGTACTCCACGCTATTCAACATAAATTGTGAGTGTGTTAAGGTACCAAATGTAATTTTAATTCTAAATGTGAAGTTTTCCATCAAGTATTAACTTGCAAACCAGATAATAAATGTCAGGTACAAATGTTGTTATAGGTTGCAGTACTTTTGCCTAAAAACTTAAATTTGACACTTCCACGTGGTTGCTAAGGTAACCAAATGTTATTTTAGTGTTAGAATTGAACAACTATATGACAATGTTAACTTGCAGCAAACCAGATAGCGAAACTAAGCTACAAAAAAGCTAATATAGTGATGTTCTTTGCCTTCAAGACAGTTTAAATTTGACATACATTCTCAATATAAGACTCTTATTTAGCATAAATTGTGAGTGGTTGCTAAGGTAACCAAATGTTGTTTTCATTCTTAAAGTTGATGTTTGTAATGTCAAATGTAACTTTCAAACATGATAATGAACTTTAAGTACGATGCTTGTAATAAGTTGCTGTACTTTATCTAAACAAGAGGGCATTGAAAGCCCTGATATCGCTCACCTGTTGTAATGAAGTCTGATAGGTTTACGTTTGAGAATCACCAGTTTTAATCTAAATATATTCAAATTTGTAGTATACATGTAGTATGTAAACAATATTTAGGAATACGACCTATTCTAGGATAGTAGAGTGCATCAAGGGCATAAAACTAGAGCCTACACAATACTGAAATGAAGCCTTTTCTAGCATTTCAAAGTATATCAAGGGCAGATAACTCTTGCCACAATGATCAGATTTCAACAATAATTGCACTCCTTCGAGAAATTTGCAAGAGTGTAAACACTGTTATATATGACATTTTCAACACATCAAAGGAAGATAACTCTTGAGCAATTAGCTCGATTTCAACCATTTTCAAACTCATCCAATACCTTATAGTCATAAACAATCTGAGCAGGTGTGAGAGAGACTGGATAAATTTGTGGCCTCTAGAGGGTAAACACTGTCAGATTTGGCATTTTCAACACATCAACTCATCAAGGGCAGCTAACTCATGACCTAATTATTCGATTTTAGCCAAACTTTAACTCAATTTAGAACTTATAGTTGTATTTAATCTGATATAGTTTGAGAAACATTGAATGAAAATTGTGGTTTCTAGAGTGTAAACGCTTTTAAATATGGCATTACAACAATTCAAGGGCAGATAACTCTTCACATATTGGTCCGATTTCAACCATAATCAACCTTATGCAAACTCTTATAGTCATATACGATCTGAGCAAGTTTAAAAATGATTAGATAAAATGTGTGGCCTCTAGAGTGTAAACACCATTAAATATGGCATTTTCAGCAATTCAAAGGTAGACAACTCTTGACCATTTAGCCGGATTTCACCCATAAATCAAATTCATCTGAACTCTTATAGTTGTATTACAATCTGAGCAAGTTTGATAGAGATTAGATTAAACTTGTGGCCTCTAGAGTGTAAACACCGTTAAATATTGCATTTTCAGCAATTCAAGGGTAGATAACTCTTGACTTATTTGTCAGATCTAAAACCATAATCGAACTCATCCGAACTTTTATTATTATAAACAATTTGAGCAAAATTGAGACAGCTAGCTCAAATTTGACACTTAAATTCAATAAAATGCTCTAATTAAGCATAAATCATGAGCGGTTGCTAAGGTAATCGAAAGTTTTTTCTATGCATTGCAAACCTGATAATAAACTGAAAGTACAATAGTTGTCATAAGTTGCTGTTCTTTCCTAATAAAAGCATGAATTTTACACATATATTCAATGTTTTGCTCTGATAAAACATTAATTGTAAATCGTTGCTATGGTAACAATATGTAGTTTTCATGGTAAAAGTGAGCGGCTACACGGCTATATTAACTTGCAAACCTTATAGTGCAACTAAAGTACAAAGGTTCTGATATGTTCCTATACTTTGCCTTCAAGAACGCAAAAAAAGACTATATTTTCAATATAATTCTTTTATTTTGCATATTTTGTGAGTGGTTGCTAAGGTAACCAAATGTTCTTTTCGTATTAAAAGGGAATATTTATATGACAATATTATCTTGTAAATCTGATAATGAACTCAAAGTACAATAGTTCTGTTAGGTTACGGTATATTGTACAAAAACTTGAATGCAACTCATTATTTCAATATGATGCTCTTATAAAGCATAATGCTGTGAGGTGTTGCTAAGGTAACCAATTCTTCTTTTTATGCCAACAGTGAATGTTACATGACGATGTTAACTGGCAAATCTGATAATGACACTTAAGTACCATTGTTCTGATAGGTTCCTGTACTTTGCCTTTAAGAACGCAAAATGTTTACCATAATGAGTGGTTGCTAGGGTAACCAAATGTTCTTTTTGTATTAAAAGTGGATATTTATATGACAATATTATCTTGTAAATCTGATAGTGAACTTTAAGTACAATAGTTCTGTTAGGTTACGGTATATTGTATTTACAAAAACTTGAATTTGACTCATTATTTCAAAATGTTGCTCTTATAAAGCAGAATGTTGTGAGGTGTTGCTAAGATAACCAATTTTTTTTTTATGTCTAATGTGAATGTTACCTGACAATGTCAACTTTAAAACCTGATAATGACACTTAAGTACCATTATTCTGATTAGTTACTGTACTTTATCTTAAAAACACATGGAATTTGACACATATTTTCGATACAATGCTGTTATTTAGCATACATTGTGAGTGGTTGCTATGGTAACCAAAAGTTATTTTCATGTTTAAAGTGAAAATTATACGTCACTACTAACTATCAAATCTGATGATGCAACTACGGTACCATGGTTCTGATATGTTGCTGTACTTTTCCTTAAAAAAACCTTTAGTTTGACTCACATTTTCAATATAAGGCTCTTATTTAGCAATTGCGTTGAGCGGTTACTAAGGCAACAAAATGCCGTTTTCATCTTAACAGTGAATGTTTACAAGATAGTGTTAACTTGCAAACCTGATAATGAAACTAATTTAAGAAAGTGTGTAACAGTTTTGATAGTTTTCTGTATTTTACGTTCCAAAAAATCTTGAATTTGGCACATATTTTCAGTAAATTACGTTCTGTTGGCAGGGGTTACCATAGTTACCAACTAATATCTGCATGTGTTGTCTTCTACTTTCATTTAATAACACTAAAATATATGAGTATAGCAATTTCAGAGTGATCCTGGTATCTTTTAAGCAATCCTGCTCAGTTACATAGGAAATTACAACATTAAAAAGTCGATAGTTTCGTTGTCATGGTTACCCCCTTAGCAACCATAATCCCAAAGGTATTCTTCCAAAACCGTAAACAACACATGTGTTACTTGTTATTAGTGATCATATATAAGCTCAGCATGGATGCATAAATATTCTACCAGTCCTTAAAATATGCCAAAATCATGATTTCTCACTTTTAGTATATTGGCCCCTAAAGATCGCACGTGCCTACCAATTGGGTGTAATGTTGAGTCAAATCCTACAATGCTATTTTATTGGCCAAGTGTCATAGTTCAACATACAAATGTCATTTTATCTGAAATATGTACAGTTTTCTCTGAAAAAGTCTGTGAATTTGTCATATTTTACTCACCAAAAACACTGATCTCAGGCGAAAATCTTGATTTCGTGTTGCCATGGCAACCGGATGTGGGAAATAAATTGTCGGGGTATTTGTTTCCATTTCATGTAGAGAGGTACAAATGGTGTAAGTTTCATGCAAATCGGTGACTATGCGTGCCGCAATGTGGTTGATGGTTACAGAGAATTGCTATTAATGTCTGAGTGCAACACTCCGTCAAGATGAATTAACAAACCAAGTTTCGTATCCCTAGCTGGTTAGGTATAGGAGATATGCCCCGGACGAGCTTTTTGTTAAATCGATGTCAAAGGTCAGGGTCACAGTGAACTGAATGTGGTACGCTCCGCCATCCCAAGATGTACTCACACACCAAAGTTGGAATCCCTAGCTGGTAAGGTATAGGACATATGCTCTTGACAAGCATTTTGTTAAATTCAGGTCCAAGGTCAAGGTCATAGTGACCTGAAAGTGGTACACGACACTCCGCCATCCCAAGATGTACTCACACATCCACATTTGGAATCCTTAGCTGGAAAGGAGATATGCTCCAGATTATTGCTATCCGGCATGCAGATCCCACATAAATTAGATCATCAGAGGTAGATGAAACCGACCCTACATACCAAGCAGAAAGCGAACTAACAGAAGAGGGGGGGGAACATATCTAGTATGTTTTACCTACATGCCGGATATTGGAAACATGGCAAGCAGCGTATGCCTATTATGTGACAGATGGTTCCATAAAACTTGCATCAAAAGCCCTGAAATGGAGGATGAGTTCACATGTAATTCTTGTTTTATGCTTGACCAATTCTGATAGCCAATGACATACTATTCCTTTAATAAACAGACTACCTTCATTATCTAAATTATCCCCTAACAGGACAGAAAAAAACTCACCAGTTAAACAAGCAACATAATGATGGAATCATGCAGTGTGATAAAAAGCCTGTACCAGACAGGACAGTGAAACAACTTCCGACCAACAATAGACAACAGAATGGTCATGTCCAGCACGGAAATCCAGACACAATAATGATTCCTCCATCTCGGAGTGAACAGCCTAAACCCAAGCAAGACAATAACCAAGTAACAAATAAGAAGAAACCTTCTAGTAAATCCATGGTTGAAGCTGAATTAGCTGACAGCAGAGCCAAATCCAAATGCTTGAAGATGAGAACAACTACTTCTTGCAAAAAGGACATAAAAATGGACCTAAGTCAATAATGTGCACAGAAGCACCCAGATCTAGACTCCTGCAGTTACCCAGAGTAATAAGCTATATTACTCCCCTCCCCCACCTAAAAATATTTTTTACATTTCCCCCTATACTAGTATCCCCCCTCGAGGAATAAAGGTAAAATTTTAAAAAGGCCGGATGTTCCAAGAACATCCAGAAAACTATTTGACAAGAGAGAAAATGCAAAAAAAAAAAAAAAAATTTTCTTACCCTAGTAATTCTATTAATAATCCAACGGTTACTTTTTCTACTGTAGCATTATATGATAAAGAAACAATATCAATAACTGAACCTGCTGGAATTAGTTTACTTTTATCTAGTTTATAATGTTTTACTGGATCCCAAAAAATATTATTAGTAGTAGTTTTAACACTAATATTATATATTTCATCTCCAGTAACTTGTCCATCTTTATAAACGCCAACTTTAACTTCACCAGTTTTAACTATAGCTGATATACTTGCCCCTATAATTATACCTGATTTAATCATAACATAACCTCCTCCAGTTTCTCTTCCTAATTTATCAAATGATATAACATAATTCTTAGTCAATGGACCTTTAGATTCTGCAACAAGTGAAATAATATGGTTATCCTTTAAAACACTTTTCATTTTAGCATCCAATTCAAAAAGTTTTCCCCAAGGTTTAGAATCTAATTCAATAATTTTCTCCCAAAGTTTTTCTATCTGGTCGGAAATATTTCTAGAAAATTTGTTTAAATCACTTTTATCAGATATTAAATTTTCATATAGTGCTATATCTGGTTCCTCAATAACTTCTAACATTAATGAAACAACTGCATGTGAAATTCCTACATTATCAGTTTCACACATAAAAGTAATAACTGAGTTTGGTTCAATTTCTTTTGTATTTGTAACATAATTATAAGTTACAATCTCATCCTCTAATAAAGTAATATCACACATTAGCATGTTGCCGTTAACAAGCCCCCATACTATTACTTTACCTCTATTTAGATGAGGAGTACAAGATATACTAATGCCAACAACTTTTGATTTTTTAATTATAGTATAACCAACAGGTCTAGAACTTCCAGCAGCAGCTCCAAATGAAAACCTTCCAAGATAATCTAAATTAGCTGCTTCTGCCCATATTGTATAATAATTCTTTTTTGATTTAAAAACATTATCAGTGTATTTTATAATTTTATTTCTTTCATTTTTTAATCTATCATCAATGTATTTTTCTAAACCATTATCATTGTATTTTTCATTTCTTTTATACCCAAATATACTCATTTTTTTAAACAAAATTTAACCATCATATTTCGGCGGTGGATCATTTACTATAATAGTTTTATTAAATAAAATTAAACATCTTTTTCTATTTTTTTTTTTATTTCTGATAAAGCCTGGGCTTTACCTTCTTCAATAAGTTTTTTTCTTTCAATATCATTAATATTATCATGTTTTGTGTGTAAATTATTTTTCATTTCATTATATTTTTCATGTTCATCTAATATAAGTTTAAATTCATCTTCAGTTATTTTACCGTCTGTTAAAGACTTAGAAATTAAATCTTTTATTGTATTAAGTTTACTATTTGCTATTGTTTTTATTTCATAATGTTTTTTTGATTTTGTTGAAAACTTTCTTCTAATAAGTTTAACGCCCATTCCTATACCACCACATGAAACAGCTACTATTTGTAATGGCAACATAATAGGAATAATTAGACTTATTCCTGCTAAAACAACACTTCCTGAAATTAATAAAGTATCAATACTATCTGAAAAATTTATTCCCCGTTTATATTTTTTATATAATGATTTGCGATTATCTCTCTCATTAATTAATGTTTTTTCTATCTCTGATATTTTCTGTAATCTATAATTTTGTGCATCTTCTGGTAATTCAGGGTATAAATCCGGCGCTGTTGGTTGCTTCATTTTTAAAGATATTTTTTTAAATCAAATTAAAACAATTCAATTAATAATGATGCAACTGTATTCTCTGATGTTGCATTTGCTGTTTTACACACAAAATTAATCACACTTCCTGCTTCAACAATAAAAGGTGATTGAAATGTTTCATGATTGCTTGTGCTCGTGTCAACAGTCGTTTCACAAAATGGTAGTACATATCCATTTACATTAATACCTACAGTCATTTCTCCCCCTATTCTTTTGCAAGATAATCCCATTTCTAGTATCTGCCCTCGTCTGGTTATAACATAACCAATACCGTCTTCTCTACCACCATTTCCAAAAGAAAGCACTTCTCCTTTCATAATGGGTCCTTTACTTTCTGCAAATATTGAAATAATCGATGGCGCATCTTTTATATTATCAACCTTATTGCGATATATACGGTTTTCTATTGAAAATTCTTTAAATTTCTTCTGAAGTCCGTTATACCTCTCAGTTTGATTATCTATTTGAGTTAACATCGCGTTTCTATTATTATGAACTTCCTGTTGAAATTTTGTTATTCTATCCTCTAAATCTGTTACTGGTTTCACTCTACTGTTTAAATTATGAACTTCCTGTTGAAATTCTGTTATTTTCTGCGTGACAGGTTTTACTCTATTGTGTAAATTCCTAACATCTACTGTTAAAGTTTCAATGTCTTCACTGGGCTTCTGTTTTTTAACGCCAAATATACTCATTTTTATATAATAATTATATTATTTCTAACACACAATTAATTGGTAATCCATTGTTATTTATTTTCTGACCGTTTTCATCACAAACGTTTATACTTAGTTCTGAAATATCACCATGTGATAATTGTTTGTATTCTGGATTACTAAAATGTATATGAACAATATCTCCAAACGATTTATTCTCAACAGGAACAACACTAAGAATATTACTAGGAGCTCCATTAAAGAAATTGTAAGCAGTATTTATCTGCTCAAGATGAACATATAGTTGTTTATAAGGTGCAAAATCTATTGTTCTTTCACCATAGTGTGTTTTATTTTCAGCAAATTTTTTCTTTTTTCCAAATCCTAATATTTGTTTTAAACCTCTACTTATCTTAATTTCTTGTTGAGTAAATAAAGAAGCAATGCCATTTGTTTCATTTATAGATAATGTAATATTATTACTTTCAAATATATCTTCTATTTGTTGAAAACTATAATAACCATTTGTAATCTTATTAGGACTCTCTTTAATCTTTTGGATATATTGATCAACTAAATTATACCAACCTATAGTATAAGTAAAACTCTTCAAACCAATTCTCTTAGTACCGCATTTGTTATTTATATATTGTTGCAAGTTTATTGTTTTATCAATATCAGAAATTGTATGGTACATTTTTAATATAAAAAAATGATTCCACAAGAATTCAAATACAATCCTAATGCAAAATATAAACATTTTGCTTCATATACTAAAAAGAGTATTGAACTTATAAAACAAACAATTTATGTTAACAAAGATGACTATTTCCCAGCAACGTTTCCCAACATATTTGAAAAATACCTATTACCAAAAGTAGCATCAGAAGAAATAGTAAACCGATGGGACACAGCCTGGCTTTTATTCTATCAAAATCAACTTAACTTTGCAATATGGTGCGCTACTACAGGTTGTGGTATAGACGACAATAATCATTTAAAAGCAGGTGGATTAACTGGATCACTATTCTTATTCCATGTTTACTACCAAACAAGACGAATACTATTTGAATTAAGTATTGCTCTACCACAAGATACAAGCTGGAATGCTTTTAACAATAGTTATGACCGTGGTTCTTATGAAAGAATATGCAAAGAGTTTAATGTAGATCCCAATGCAGACTGGAGACAAAAGATATATCCAAATGGCGATGGTCTCGGGGATACATATACAATTGGTCCACAAAAAGATATTAAACATGATGAATCTTCAAATAAATTAGATATTCTTGATTTAACTAAGATGACATCGGAGCATAAGTACCAGGGGATAGGCATTGTAGGGTTTTTAAATGCCAATATGAAGCTCATAAAAAAAGTTCATAAAGAATATCGCCAACAAGAAGATGGTGTTAAAGATGCATGGACTAGTTTTATTCTTGACACATCAAACGGTTTTACACAAGCCGGGATTGAAAGAATAAACGAATCTATAAGAACCTTTTGCTGGGCTATCCTAGGTTCTCAATCTCAAACTAGAACAGACATACTCGGAACAGGAACCGCTTTTGATGCTCAAAAACAATTCCTTGCAAACGTTGAGGATGCTATTAATAGTCCTGTAGATATACCGAGTCAAATTACGAGATATCAAAACACACTAAAATATGCTCGAAGTAAAGTTGACTATGTTTACGGAATTGAGTTGTACATGTCTCCGAGTAATATGGAATTACGAATAGGAACAATCCAAGATTATAACAATAAGATTGTAGTAGCCGCTGATGATCAAGAGCTTGGTTTAAATAATGGTGTGAATAACCAACCCACCCCACCAAAACAAAATGTAGAAGTAAAAGGAACACCAACAAAGAAATCTCTACCAGAACCTGTTAAACCAAAATCAGTAACAAAATCACCGGTACATGTAATATCACAAGGAAAAAAAGAAGCAATTCAACACGAAGATAATAAAACAGCATTAATAGTAGGAAGTATAGTAATGGGTATTGTTGCGCTCACTATCTATGAGATTTACTAATATACTCTCTTGCAGTAGCATATAATAAACCAGCAACAAGAACAACCAATGCCCATAAATGATCTCCAAACCAACTGACAACTTTACCTGCAGAAGACAACAACCAAGAAACAATAGCTCCAATAATTCCAGGTAATGCTGCTGCTGCTTTTCCTGCAAGATTAGCTAATAGTTTACCAAGATTTGATAATTGTTTTTTTATCCAATCTTTTACATCGCCTTTTGGAGTTGGAGGTTTTGCTGGTGTTCCACCACTAGTAGTAGTAGGAATAAAAGCCTCAACAATAACACCTATAATCATCCCAAAAGCAGTTAAAATACTAACAATTGTAATTCCCTGTTCTCTGAATAACGTTCTAATTCTCTCTCTTAATGTAGTGTCTTCGTTTAATACTTTATGTATTGTTTCCTTGATTCTATTCACCTGACTACGTATTTTATCTCTATTAACATTAATTACTTCCAGTCTTGCACTTCTCTCAGACTCCAAATCTCTTATTCGACTACTTATCCTCTCTATTTGAAATTCATCATTATCTTCTTTGGCTTGTTCTAATTTACCTTTTTCTTTTGCTAAGTCCTTATTTGTTTCAGTAAGTTTAGCTAATTCATTTGCAATCTCTTCTTTTACACTAGTCATTGCTTTGATGATACCATCCATTTCTCTCTTTGTCATATCTGTTTGTATTCCCTCGGTAAATGTTGTTTCTATTACTTCTTTCACTGCAGTTTCAACACTTTCAGTTGCTCTCGGTAAATCAGTCATTTCTATATTATCAACATTATCGGGTAGGGTATTTTCTGCAATATTTAATCTTGCAACAGCCTTTGTTGGTAATTTTTTCTTACTAGAATATTCATGTAAATTTAAATACATTCTTATTGCTCTTGTTCCGCCCTTTTCAAACAATGTATTATAATCTTTAATCAAAGATTCAAGAGGACGAAAATTACCCCTGCCACTTTTTGACATCATATTAATTTCTTTATCACCAATAACCCAATACAATGTTTTTCCATCTTCTGATAAATTAAACTGTTTTAAATCAAATTTAACAGGCCTAATTTTATATTTCTTCTGAACTAAATCATAAAATGAATCAACAAGTCTCTTTTTCTGTTTCTCAAGTTCATCCTCTCTTAGTTCTCCTCTCAAATTTTTGATGCGCTCACTTATATTCAAAATATCACCAACCGGTTCACTTGAAACCATTGGTAGTAAATTATCAATGTCATCATTATCAAATTCATTATAATCATCATCATCATACACAGGATCAAAATCATAACCACCTTCAGCCATTTTTTAATGTTAAAAATATCCTTTAAAAATGTCAGCTTTTGGAGAAAAATTAAACCCTTACAGAAAAATAAGAGAACCACGTGGTGTGAGAGGAATTCGTCAGAGTGTTGTAATAACCAATAATCCTTCAACTATTGACCAAAATCAACAATTGTTAGTGAGATTTCCTAATCTAAGTAGTAATGATGTTATTGTTCCTGGAACAGTCAGATTAGCATTTGAAATTGATTTAAAAAGCACAGATGCTAATGCAACAATATATCCAAATATTGGAAGATCTATAATAAAAAAAACAACAATAAGAATATCAGGAAATGAAGTGATGTCAATTGATGATAGTGACATATATCATTGCTATATTGATTTATGGAAGTCTCCCTCTGAACTTGCTAATATGGCTTATCAAGGTATTGGGAAAGGTAATATGTTAAAACATAGAATTGGAGCCGGAGATGCAAGTAATGATAAAGAAGATAAAGCAATAGCTAAAGCATATAAAAACAGATTTTGTATCCCACTTGATTTTGAGCTATTAGAAACCCATATGCCATTTTATCAAGCGGGAATAGGCGATAGACTTGAATATGAACTTACGTTCAATGATTATAACAAAGTAATTAAATCAACTGACACATCAGCTTCATACATCATTAAGAATATTTGTTTGGAATTTGACACCGTTTCTGATATTGAATTAGCAAGACAAATAAGACAGCAAGTCAGTGGTAAAATGGTTATTTTATATGACAGAATACTTAGACACAGAAAATTAACTAAAAACAAATCTGATACACTTTGGAACATTAATCTAAATGTTCCAGCTAGAAGTATGAAAGGTATTCTAATGTTGTTTGAAGACCCAGATAGAACATCACCAGATACTTATTACAATCCTAAAATAGAAAAAGTAGAGATGACAATAGAAGGAGTCCCAAATCAACTTTACAGTCAAGGAATGAAAGCATATCAACAATGGGATGAGATTAACAAATTCTTTGGTTTAACATCAAAGAGAAATAAGGAAATAGATAAGATTGCAAAAGATTTATACTTCACTAGTACAACCTTAGAAAGGTATCTGACTGACAACTATGCATTGTGGTTAGATTTACGTTCAACGGATGATAACTCACTACACGGTTCTGGAAGAAGAATTGAAAATGCATCAGAAGGTATCACAATACAAATAACGAAAGAAGAAGAAGCAGATGAGCCAATAAATGTTTATCTGTTTGTTATACAAGATGCACAAATTAATTTTGAAGATGGTAGATTTAAAGAAGTCAATTATTAATCACTTAAAAAATGGAATTACCTAAATACCCGCACTGTGCAATTATTTGTGGTCAAACTGGTTGTGGAAAGACCGAATTTGTTTTAGACTTACTTGAAGGTAAATATAGAGGTGTATTTAAATATATTGTTATACTTTGTCCAACTATTCAATGGAACAAGACATATAAAAATCGTGAGTGGATTGGTGACGTTAAAAACCCTAAAACAAAGAATATTATAATCGTAAATCCAATAGTCAAAGGAGAAGAGAAATTACAAGAACTATTAAGAATGTTTTTCAATAAATATGCTGGTTATCCAACTCTGTACATCATTGATGATTGTAGTGCAACAAAAGAACTAACAAAGAAAAAAGATATGCTGTCTGAACTTGCATTTTCAGGCAGACATGCAGAACAATCAGTATGGGTTATATCACAAAGATATAATTCAGTTTTGAAAGATTTAAGAGAACAAACAAAATGGTTGTGTATGTTCTACACTAAGGACAGAGATAGTTTTGAAAATTGTTTGAGAGAGAATGATGTTATTCCCACATTGGAAGAACGACAAAGAATAAAGGAAGAACTAAAAAAAAAGAAGCATCGTAAATTAATTTTAAAAACTGACCAACCTGCTGATTATTGGGTGGTTGATTAAGTAATGCTTAAGTAATTTAACAAAAAATAAGCGGATGCTTAAGTAATGCTTTAGTTATGCTTAAGCAATGCTTAAGTAATGCTTTAGCTATGCTTAAGTAATATAGCAAAAAATAAGCGTATGCTTAAGTAATGCTTAAAAAATAAGCAATAAAAAAGCCAATGCTAACAATTATCTGTCAGATAACATTTCTGATAACAAACACTGCAGTCTTATCAATAGTGGGATATGTGATATTTAATTTTTTTAAAATAAAAAATAAATATTTGAAAATAAAAAATAAATATTTAAAAATGGATGCTGAAGTCTTACTTACTAAAATCGATCAAAATAATGAACACGAAGAAACAAAACGTGAAAGATTATCAGCTATTGTTGCTGGTGGTGGAAGTAAACAATATCTTGGAAAAGACTTACAAATGTCAGAAATTGATACAATGACACAAGAACAAATAAACAAACTATACTGTAGATATGAAGCTAGATTAGGAGCAAGTATGACTAAGACATTAGGAAACTCTTTTATTAATTTATATGTTATGGGTGTATCTAAATATTTTAATGTTGTTAATCCTCCAAAACTAATACAAGATTTAGAAGAAGATCCATTTATAAATCATGCTTTGACTAGTTCATGTTGTGAATTGTATTATAATTATGGAATGTATCTGGCTCCTTTTACTGCTATGCTAACAACAGCAAAACATATTAATTTTAATCAAGAAGAGAAAAGTGAAAATATTACAATAAAAAAAGATGAATGAAGAAACAAAAAAACAGAAAAACCCGAAAAGAGTAGCTGCAGGTAAAAAGGGTGCAGAAGCAAAAAAAATGAAAGCTGAATTAAAAAGAAAAGAAACGGAAGAAATAAAGAAAGAAAACACACAATTAAAAGCTATAACAAAAGATGTGAGCGATAGCGCGCCTATGACAAAAGATGAAGTTAAATCTATAACAAAAGATAATGATGAAGTTAAAATAGATATATATAAAAATTATATCCCTTTATGCCTAATTGGAGTTGTTGGATTGGGATTATATATTTATAATTCTAAACAAGTTGAACCAGTGATAAAACAGAAACCTGTGATTCCGGAGGCCCCTATGGGAATACAAAAGAAAGAAATTGACCCATTTGAATTTAATTAAATTTAATATATAAAAATGACAACACAAATAGACGGAAAACAAATAGCAAACATGTTATATCATGCTGGAGTGGAAACTGTATTAACAATTGGGTATTCAGAATTAGGTAGAAAACTATTGAAAAGACCACCACCAAAAGTAGATTTTAATATGGCAGATATTGGAATGTTATCTATTGATATATTACTTGCAATGGTGACAAAAGATATGTTGGTTAAACAAGGTATTATACCCGCTGATATTATGAAGTAATTTTATTTTCTTTAAAAATGGCAAGTGCAGTAGTAATGATGATTGGAGGGGCAGCAGTGAACGCATTAGCTTTTTCGGGTAGTAATTATTTATTTTCACATATGGGTAGCGATGAAGAGAGAAAAAGACATGATATGGCAATGGAACAATTAGAAGCAGCACAAACAGAATGGAATGAAAAAAGAACAGAGAGGTTGGATTTTATTAATAAGCAACTGAAAAAGGAACACCATGCTGTGAATGAATTTGATGATGCCGATACAGCAATGAAGAATTATTTTTATATTACTGGTAAACTATTACCAGCTTTACCTCCGAAACCTACATTAAGTGATTTCTATACTCCATCAGAAGATCAGAAGAATAGGGAGATTGCATTTATTGTTGGTGGCATGGTATTAACAGGGTTTGTTGCATGGAAGTTTATTATATAAAGTATAAAGACAAAAATAAATTAAGTAAAGTATAAAGATTCAATACCATAAGGTTGTGTATCTATTCCATTGTCACATATATATCTTTTATCATCAAAAGGAGATAACCCTATTTTATTCATTTGATTTAAAAATATATTATGTTTCTTATGTACTAAATTAAACATTGTTTTATGAATTATTCTTCTATTAAATAAACAATCTTCATATGACTCAGAATTAAATTCTTTTTTAGTTGTTTTATTAACACCTTTTGCTAAACATTTGAATTTAATATTTGAATCTTCTAAATATTCATATCCATACATTTTACTTTTTATTGCAATAAATTTTGACATTACATTACCACCTAGTTCATCTTTGAACTTTCCGATTACTTTTTCATTTATATTTGAAAACAATGGATCTTCGTTTGGATAGTTAGAGGTATCTAAATGATCTTTTATTTTTTCTAAATCAGAATATAGATCTTCTGTGAATATATTTAATACCATACTGTCGGTATCACTGTATAAAACCTCATTATTTGGAAAGTATTTTTCAATAATATCATAATAAAATTTATACATTACTAATTTTGAATAATCTAAAACACACATTCCTAAATAAATTGGTTTATTAAAGTACATTGATTTATAATTTAATAATACCGCTTTAAAATCATTATTGAAATCTATAATATCTTTTAAATTATCTTTTGAAGCTAATCGTTTTAAATCTTCGGGTTTATTTATTAATTCTACTATACATCTATTAGAAATATTTTCTAAAGTCTTTCCATAAAAAGAATTATTCATTAACTTCCAGAAATCTTTTTCAAAATCATTTGTTGCTTTTGCTCTCATTTTTGTATTGAAATCAATATAATCTTTTAACCATGGTTTATGATTAAAGGATATTATGCTATGAATTTTTGTTGCTTTTATTCCAAGAGAAATGTAATATTTGAGAATATCATAATGTACAATATACTCTTTTTTATCATGAAGATCTAATATTAATTTTTCAACATTTCCTAATTTCATATTATTTTGTTTTAATAAATCTCTTGAATAATCTGATATTTCTTTTTTATTTATCTTTCTTGAAACAGGCATAGGCGGGAATTTTCTTAATTTGAATTTTGTTAAATTATCATATTCTAAATCTACTTTAAAAACCATTCCATCATCTTCATTACATTTGTCCAAATAATAGTTTATATCTTGTTTTATATCTTCTTCCCATTTAAAGTTTTTATAAGGAAGTTTCTCTGACATTCCACAACCATATAAGTTATTAGCATCTGTATACCATAAATAATTTGAGTTTTTTATTTTATTACGTGAGTCTCCGATATCTTTAACTGTATATTTATTATTTGCTTTAACAAAACGATTTCCTAATACGCCAGAAAATCCACCTCGTATTCCTTTTTGAAACATCATTCTCATATCTGTATCAGTTAACAAATCTAATTCAATTCCTGTATACTTTAATCCTGCATTCCATGTTAATCCCGGTGCAGAATAACAATAAGCTGGATCGATTTCATATGATTTTAAACAGAGATCTCTAAAATTTTCAAATACATCTGTTAATATTAACACATCTAGTTTTTGATAAAGCATTAAATAATCTTTGAATGTTTTACAGTATCTGTTGAATATCTTTTTCCCATGTTCATATTCTTTTTCAGATATATCCTTTTGGTATAATATTGAATAAAATTCTTTTTTATCGGGGAATTCTTCTAATTTTAATTTTTCAAAAGAATCAAAGAAATCATAAGGAAATACTCCTTTAAAACTTCTTCCTTCATCATTATATTTTAAATCTTCAAATAAAACATCATCAGATAATTCTCTTTTAAGTATTTTATATTGATCATCTTTTAATGTTTTAGATAAATTATCTATGCTACTCAGTAAAAATCTATAGCTATCTTTAAAAACTAACTTAAAATATCGATCCCCAAATGTTATTGATATATAATTTTCACTATCCTTTGGTAATACCTTTACTTTTTTATATTCTGTTTCATGTTTTAATAATTCTTCTGTTATAAAATGAAAATCATATCCACTTCCATTATGAAAAAAGATCGGAAATTGTTTTCCATCTCTAGATTCTTTTCTATTACAACTAGAGCAGGAAATTCCTCTGAATTGACCTGATAAATGGGAATGTTCAATTACTTTTTCCTCTCTTTCTAATTTCTGTTTACACAAATAACAACAATCAGAAGTATTATATAGTTCTTCTTTTTTCGTTTTTGATATTTTAAAATTCTTTTCTGCACGAAAATAAGCCCATTTAATTTTATCATTATAATTTAAACATGTTTCAATAAAATCTTTTTCAGCATTTTCACTAGGTGCATAGTTAATATTTTTATTTGGTATAATATCCGGATATTGAGAAACTAATTGTAAATTATATGAAACTACTTTTTGTTGTTGTAAATTTATTGTATTATCTTTAAAAGATAGTTTAATATTTTCTCTTTTTATCTTTTCTTTTATTCTTTCACTAAGTCTATTAATCTTGTTTTCATTATTTTCACAATATTTATTTATTTCATAATCACTTACTTCAATATGTTTTCCATCTTCAATCCATTTATCAAAAATGTTATCTATTAATTTATTAAAATATTTTGTAATGTATTTTTCTTTGATTTTATCTAAATATATTTTAGTTCTTTCATCAGATAATTTATTATTAACATAATTATGATAAATTATTTTAGATCTTTTTTTAGATATTTCTTCTTCTTTCATTATTTTATTGATAATCATATATTTTATTTTAGAATTAACATTATGTGATTTATATTTAATTCTTAATTTATTTATTTGTTTCCGGAGATCAGGATCCATATAATTTAATTTTATATTAATTGATTCAAAGTCTGCATATCCAACAAATGGCAGTTTTAATTTAAAATGAGGATTTTCAAATTTACACTTACTTCCTTTATTTGGCATAATAAATTTTAATGGTTCATTTGTTGTACATTCTTTCATGTGTTTTTCTAAAGCTTTTTCAGTAGTATATGAAGCAGCAATACAATTTCTACAATGATATCTTTTATTATGATTATGATTAAGATAAGCATTAAAATTTTTAATTAAGCAATAATGTTTTTTATCGTTTAGAGTGACATATAATAAATCTATAAGATATTTTCTATCTTTAAATTTACTTCTATATAATGGATATATATTACGTAGATTGTTTTCTTGTAATGATTTAGAAAAATCAACTTCTTCAGTATCTAAAAGGTTCTTTTCAATTCCAAATACATTGATAGTTATATTTTCATTTTGTTTTTCAAATGTTTCAATCGAATTTATACTTACTGGAGATTTAATATTTTTCATATTAATAATGTCTAAATAAGGTTTGTAATTTGATGCTCTTGCGGGGTTTTTATTCATTTTTGAAAATGTATCTGAAAAATTAGGATTATCATCAGGATTCTCTTTTAATTTATATAGCATTCCAGCAATTACACTATAGGCAAAACATTGGGTATCATTGTTTTTAATATTTAATAGACTATTGAATTTTATTCCTAGATCAAAATAAGAAGAACCATTTAAACTTTTTACTCTAACAACTTTAACTTCTGTATTTTCTATTTCATTAAATATTAAACCAGATTCTTTTCCCTGATGTTCTTCTTCCCATACTTTATACTTTTCAATAATAGAATTATAAACTTCATTAAATTCGTTTTGTGCTCGAAGTTTTATAAACCCACTATTATAATGTCTCTCTATTTTTTCATTCATGGCTAAAGGTTTTGAATAAATAGTTTTCATTATTAAATTAAATTTAACATTAGGAAATGATAAAACTAATCTTTTAACATCTGGTTTAATCTTTTTAAAATAATTATTTATATTAATGCCACTTTTGTTAATAACTTCTTTAATATAGTTTTTATTATTTTTAGAGTTTTTGGATCTCATTTTATAAGAGAATATTTTTGATTAGGTATTTTTAATTTTATAATTTTTATGATAATCAAGATTTCTTAACATAAACTCTTGATAAGATTGTTTATATTTTTCTTTATTATTTTTATAATGTTTTTGTTTTACTGGTCTTTCACAGTCTTTACATGCATATTTAACTCCCATCCTTCTATCTTTTGCTTTGTGATACTCACTTAGTACCTTATATTCCTTACATTTTGTACAAGTTTTACCTTCGCTCATTTTTAAAGAACTCAATTTTAAATATTAAAAAATGGAGCAACAAAAAATATATTGTTTACGTTGTAAAAAACATACTGAAAATGATTCAGTAGAGCAAGTAACAACAGCTAATAATAGACAAATGTTAAAAGCTAAATGTTCTGAGTGTGGATCTAAAAAGAATAGATTTATAAGCAGTCTAGAGAGCAAGTCGGACGGTTCCCTTCTAACAAATAAATTAGCAGATGAATTACATCACAGAGTTATAAAAAATTTTCCTAAAAGACGTGTTTATGTTAATTCAATAGATCAAACATGGGCAGTTGATTTGGCAGATATGCAACAGTATTCAAAACAAAATAAACACTATAAATATTTATTAGCAGTTATAGATGTTTTTAGTAAATATGGTTGGTTAATTCCTTTAAAAAATAAAACAGGAGTAACAGTAAGTGAAGCCTTTAAAACATTATTTAAAGAAAGAAAGCCGAGATTTATTTGGGCCGACAAGGGGAGAGAATTTTATAACTCTCAAGTAAAAGAATTGTTAAAAGATAATAACATAAAGTTATATTCAACTGAGAATGAAGAAAAATCTAGTGTAGTAGAACGTTGGATAGGAACAATGAAACAACGTATGTTTAAATATTTTACTGCTCATGAAACTACTAAATATTATGATGTATTAGATGAATTGGTTAATGATTATAATAATACAGTACATTCTTCAATTAAAATGACGCCTGTTGAAGCGAGGAAATTAGAAAATGAAGCAACAGTGTATGAAAATTTATATCCAGAAAAAGAAGAGGACACTAAAAAACCTAAATTTAAAGTCGGAGATAGAGTAAGGATTTCAAAAAAGAAAGGAACATTTGAAAAGGGTTATACTACTCGTTGGAGAACAGAAATATTTGTTATTGAAGAAGTTTTAAATACAGATCCTATTACTTATAAAATAAAGGATTTAAACGGGGAAGAAATTAAAGGTAGTTTTTATGATCAAGAGTTACTGATTACTGAGTTTTAGACTTTATAGACAATAAAAATAAATGAACAACACAAATATACATTTTAAAGTTTATTTTTACCATTTTAATTCTTTACAAATTTCTTTTATTATTTTACTATTTTGAGTAAGAAAACTAACAGGAACATCACAATGAATTAGATTAGTAAATTCTGAAACTAAATTAAACACAATAACAAGTGACCTGCATTTTTGTGGAGAATAAATAAGGTTGTGTTGTAGTAAATATTCATGTATTTGTTGAATGTTGGTTTTAATGATCTGGAGAAGCTGTCCTTGTTGAGATGCTATTAAGATTGATTTTCTATTGTTGCTACATTCTAATTTGTTTAAGTCTTTAAGATTTTGTATAATTGCTTTTTCACTTGAGAGGTCGATTGTCACTTCTCCATCACAGTGTCTATCAAGGGAAAATGCTGTTTGAAGTCGTTGTTTAATACGATCTTTCTTTGTTTGTTTGTTTTGTTGGGCTTTTTGTGTCTTTTGTTGTTTCGTTGTTGAAGTGTTCGTTGTTGAAGTGGCTGTTTTGTTTAATATTTCGTCGTGTTCTTTTAAAAAGGTTTCATTCCATTGGTTTATTGTTTCATCTTCTGGATATGTGTTGCGTAGATAATTGGTGAGATTGTGTAAGTCTTCTCGAAGTTGTGCTGCTTGTGTGTTGTCCCTTAAAAATAGAATATAATCAACTATTACAATTTATTCTGTATCAATATATGGTTTCACCGTTATTATTCTTAACGGTGTTCATACAAATTATGCTACTGAAATAATTTCCTAACTTCCGGGTATTAATATACTGTAACACCGTTATTATTCTTAACGGTGACGGTGTAAATTATTCTTAACGGTGACGGTGTAAATTATTCTCTTTAGTACTGGTAAATTAATATACTATAACACCGTTATTATTCTTAACGGTGACGGGGTAAATTATTCTCTTTAGTACTGATAAATTAATATACTATAACACCGTTATTATTCTTAACGGTGACGGGGTAAATTATTCTGCTGAAATAATACCCTAACTTCCGAGTATAAATATACTGTAACACCGTTATGAAAAATAACGGTGGTGGTGTAAATTATTCTTCTGGGTATTAATATACTATAACACCGTTATGAAAAATAACGGTGTAGACATATAATTACTCAAATATGTCCTGTTATTAAAAACTTCATATTAAAAATACACTAAACTAATAAATATAATTACCTACAAACAATACAGAACACAAAATATTAAATAAAATGCAGTACTTACATGATTTAGCTTTTGATTTGGTTTTAGAAGTTAATATAACGTGCTGTTAACAAGAGGCAAGGTAAAAACGTCTGCTCTCTACTGTTAGTTTGAAAGAAAGATCGCTCCAGTCTGCTATATGTTTACAGGTAACTAATGAATATATTATGACAACGTCCTAGGCAACATGTAAACAGACTAGCTCACCGCTGTCTATATTTGTAATCGATACTGTTTTCTTTTGAAAATACACACTTCATGGCTACTGATAAGTGGGTAGATAGTCCGTTGTGTTATTTACCTGTTAGAGCTTATTGATTTTTCACTCAACCAGCGGGTGAGGTGTGTGTTTACATAGTACAATGTCGGACTTTTTACTATTTCTCGAGGTGCCCAGCTAGGGCAAGAAAATTTATTTTTTGCATTTTCTCTCTTGTCAAATAGTTTTCTGGATGTTCTTGGAACATCCGGCCTTTTTAAAATTTTACCTTTATTCCTCGAGGGGGGATACTAGTATAGGGAAAATGTAAAAAATATTTTTAGGTGGGGGAGGGGAGTAATAAGCTATATTACTACCCAGCAATAGGAAATAAAAGTAACTCTAACGTACAGTACGAGGACCATTCAATTAATAGTGAGCCTTGCCCTATAAAAAGGAACAAACAAACCAACAAGCAACTTTTTTTCTTCACTCCATCAGAGTATTCCTCCTTAATGGTTATGCCAAATTTCAGCTGTAAAATCCATCCGTGTAATGCTTTTTTGAAGGCTGATTTGGGTATACTGTTCATATACTGATATATGGCAGACCAAATTGTGGTTCTAGTCCGAAATCTGCCTTCCAGGGAAACTGTTTCATGTTTGGTAACAACCAGACGTCATACGGGGCCACGTCTTGACTGTACAGGTGATGTGGAAGCGCCTCGGTTCATTTTCTTTACGGAAATGTGGTCATTACTTTGGACTTGAGTGCAGGAACATTATCATGAAACAGATAGGCTTTCCGAACGTTTTTCGGCTTTTGTAACATTAATGTTTCAATTTTTTTTCAATACAAACATTGCCGTTAACAATTCTACTCCGTGGTATCAGAACTTGAACTGTCTCTCCTCTTGCATTAACGTGAATTGCTACATTATTGTTTGTACACTGTGTGTTCTGCAACTGGGTCTCCTCATATCTTTACCTGCCCATAATCTTGTTATAATCATTTTTCAAGTAGGGTCAACGCAATGTACCTATGTTTTTTCAACTATTTAGATATCTGAATATGCCCATGAAGTGAAATGTGGGTATTTATTCAGTAGTTTACGGGCATTCTCAACACTGTCTTGTTTCGCTCATCGGTTAACATATTTTGCTCACATATAGCAAACAGGCCAGACGCCAATTAAATTCGTTTAGATAGTTAATAATGATCCAACAGCATCCCAGGAGCATTTGCTATCTGCTTTATAGTGATTGGAGCATCATTTACTAATAAGTCGCTGACTTGCTAAACGGTTTTGGAATTAGCAGCAGATTTCGGTTTTCCTGGAATTGGTTTGTTTTTGAAGGTCAGATCTACACTTTTGAACCTCTTCAACCGGTGATTAATGGTAGCATAAGACACACTTTGATATACAAATGCTTCACATACTTCAATGTGTATGTTTTTTCGAAACCCCAAGTAAGAAACGAGTTTTTGATACAACCACATGTTTGAGTTCTAGTTTCATTCTATATTGTTCACAGAGTGTCTATGAGTAGGTTCACTTTACACGGCTATTGTTTCAAAACTACCGAATCGATTTTAGTGAAGCTTATTTTATATGATAGAAAACAGCTTGAACAAATGGTTGCACCAATTCGCACTTGAAAATGGTGCATTTTGACAGAATGATCAATGTAGGCTCAATATTAATTGAATGGTCCCCGCTTATCATAAATACACAAAAAGAAATTCTTAATCGTCTCCATTTAAATGAGATACGAATGCAGAACTACTGCGAAAACCAAAATCTACGTATGCAGATATAGACACTAGAGCTGCAAAAAGAGTTTATACATTTACATTCTGGCACACGTCAATCACAGTTAACCAACATCTATCCTGCCAACAGTTTCCCAACACAAAATATCAAGCTACCAAAGGTATGCGGCAACAACAAGATCATAACCATGAAGCACTGTTTTTAACACAGTTAGTAGACCATAGATTGCAGACAGGTCTTCCATAGCCAGTGATTATACGTCCCAATCATCTACAAACAGCAGTATACTGAGGACAGCAACAGCAGCACATGGTCAGCCATGGTCATCCACAACAGGGGATGTTCATGGTTGGACATGGTCTTCCACAAATGGTTTTACAGCCACTAGCCCGGCAACCTCATCTACTGACGAGACCCTTACAAGCGGAACGTCCGCTGGTACAACCAGCTGCACACAACCAATATTTTATAACTGATTATGCAGCAGGGCGACCCCCAAAAATACAATGGGCCAAAACGACAGGATTTGGTAATTACTCCTCCTTACAACGGAGATCACAACCAACCAAAGCAGTCGAACGCCCATACACCTGCACCACAAGTTAGGCCTTCAGGAGAAACTGGAGAATCGTATCAGGTGGCCATCTCTCTGCAGCCAAGAAAAACTCTGAAGTAGAGAGAGCCACCTTGGAAAAAGCCAACATAAATACAGTTGAACACAACGCAGACTGCCATTCAGCCACTGTTATAGTCAACAATAATAATATCAATACAGAGAAAGAAGTATTCATTATCGACCAGGAATATCTTCAGTTGGCGTTACTGCAAATTGCTCGTGCGGCACGTTGACATTGACGTCACTGGTTGTTGTTGTTCTTGCTTTTCACGATTATCTTCAGCTATAATTAAAGGACGAACCTGAACACAACAATTTTGTTAGACTATCTTTTTGAAAGACGTAAACACTAACCATTGTATGGATATAGAGTGTGACTGTGCGCATGTTTTATGGCAACGCACTTCCATATGACACTAAATGTACATTTCAGTCTCAAACCAGGGTAATAATTTATAACTACTATCAATAGAGCAAATAATGGTTAGAGCGAAACAAAATCCTTAAGTCCCTTAGAGTTAGTAATAACCGATTTACTGTATAGCTATATGTTCTTGAAGGAGTGCAATTATCGCCAAAATCTGATGATTGTGGCAAGATTAATCTGATATAAATTTACCTTGAAATGCAAGAACATGTTTTATTTCAGTATTGTTTTCGCCCATGTGATCTGCCCTTGATTTACTCTACTATACTACATTAGGTTGTATTCCAATAATATAAAATTGTTAATTTGTAGAAGCTATAGTCTACACTTTTGAATGGCTTTATATGTATATAGGTGAGACTCAAAGGTGAAGCTATCAGGCTTGCTACAACAGGTGATCGATATCAGAACCTTCAAGACCCTCCTGATTAAATTCATTTTGATAGGCCCAACAAGTTTGACTTTGTCGGAAATCTGAAGCTAGTTTTATAGCAAATTTGATCTTGAATGTGAAACTAGTGTTTGTATGTACTGAGGCAATTATTTTTACTCTAAATAGTAAACACATTTAATTCTGATTTACTTTTAAAATTTAAGAAGTTTTAATCATTTCCATCGCGCAAAAAATAGTTAATCCGTGTTTTAGGCTGGTCTCTGAGTTAATACTCTTTAATTAGGAAAACATTCAATTGCAGACGACGACGATAATAGGTGGTAAGATTGGACTTTATCCATAGGCTGTCCATTGGCTGTCTGCTCTTCCATAACATGATTGTGTCTTTCAGTCACGTTCGGGCTCTATAGAAGAAACATCCCTTGTCTAGTGCTGGTTTCTAACAGTCAAACTATGGGTCCCAAAGGACAATAGCAAGCAAAATGTTAAATGTGATTAAGCACAAAGTTTCACCAAATCGTGCTCATCATTGCAAAGCAGTGACCGTTTTACAAACGCAAAAAGTAGCCGTTTGTAGGTTAGATTTACTATGTACGCTTAGGTTACAACCACTATTGGTTTGCGTAAAGCTACGCTTGCATTTTAGAACGTAGCTGCGCACATACTAGTAACACACCCTATAATAAGGATACGCATAAACGAAGAAATCGGAGAGTTACGCAATATTAAGTTTGTAAGTAACACCCTACCCAGATGAGCGGTTTAGGGCCGCATGGATATCTCATTTAACGTTGCAGTTGTTATAGTCTCTTGGACCTCTTTCAATTTTCACAGTCCCATCACAAACAGGCTGATGGTTTACCAATTACCAGTAGCCGGTTTCACGAAACGGCTTAATTCTCTTATTTGGCTAAAACAAGTCTAGTACCCTACCTATCTTATTCACACATTGTCATAATGAGCATACTGGGATTAATGACCATATCAAAGATTTAATCTAAAGATTGAAATATTTGAATTACATCGTGTAAATATTTGATAAAACCAGAAATACAAAGTGGTTAATTGAAGTGACCGGCCTTGTCATTTGAAAATCGACCGGTTTTGACCACCTATGATCAGTTTGGGAGTTTACCAACCAAAAGGCTAGCTATACTCATAATCAATCAACCACTAAATACTTCAACTCAATCAACTGTTTACTTACAACTCAATTGACCATTAAAAACCCAAATTGACCACTCAACATTTCAATTGATCACTTTGGGAATATATTACAGCAAATAATTAACCATTAAGGTCATATACCAATAGTCTGGCAATAATTAAATGTAGAAGATTCATTGATGTCTATTATTTACAGTCATGGGATTTTCATAAGTATTTGCAAGTTTGCGACACCTGTAAATTGTCAAAACAGATTACCGGGTACATGTATCATGTGTTATGTTGCCCCATGTCACTGCAGTGGGAGTAGCAGAGATCTGATTGTGACCAATCAAATGTCGTGATACAGGGTGATTATACACTGACAGGGGTATTATACATCAACACTTGTTTTAGCCTGACAGTGTATCGTTGATCTGCACACTTACTGAATCAGCTGGGACAGGAAATTACTCCTGACCAGGTGATAAAGCAAGTTGTAGAAGTCAAGAAATACTTCAGGAATCACTATACACTTTGTTCAATTATGTTTTAAAACCCCCATCATCCTAACGAAATATATGTTGGTGTCTACTTAAACCCCCAACATCCTAACCCTAAATATGATGGTGTCTACTTAAACCCCCAGCATCCTAACCAAAAATATGTTGGTGTTTATTTAAAAACCTCAACATCCTTACCAAATAAATGTTGGTGTCTACTTAACCCCCCGGAAACATTCTTACAAAATATATGTTGGTGTCTACTTAAACCCAGAAACATCCTAACCAAATATATGTTGGTGTCTACTTAAACACCCCCCAACATCCTAACCAAATATATGTTGGTGTCTACTTAAACCCCCATTCATCCTTACAAAATATATGTTGGTGTCTACTTAAACCCCCCAACATCCTAAACCAAATTTTATAAGTAATACAGTTTTTCCCGGTGTAAATGAGAATTAATTTTATTCCCAGCTGAAGAAAATCATAATGCCTGAGCTGTTATCTCTCCTTTTCTGAGTTTAATATTACATCTTTAGTTCACCAGAGCTTATGTCTGAGTCCTGATCAATTTCTATAGCAACTTTCAACGCTATGGATAAAACAATGGAAAATATCTAAAATACTAAGATTTGAAGACTTTTCGAGAGGGTGTTATTAGACTGGTCATTTTTTCCAATGCCAGATGCACGTTAATGCTAACCTTTTGTATATATTTGAGTATTTTCTTTATTGTTTGCAAATGCACCATCTGGTTGCGAGTGGCTTTAAGAAGTCACATATTTGGCTATATCTTTATGAGATTCTGTCAGTGCCATGTCCTTCCTAACATTTAGGTCACACTTGAAGCTTGGTCATGTGGGATCTTAAAGTAGGTAAAATCGCAAAACTATGGGATATGCCGTCAGTCATTGTGTTACACTAGCTGTTCTAACCTTAAGGACGGAGATATCCAAAAATATTAGGGGGGGGGGGGGTGGAGATTACCTTATCTGTCTGGACGGACAAGTCAAATTATTTGAAGTTAATTAGATTACGAATCCATTGGGAACAATAAATGAACATTATTGTGGTGTTTCATGGGATGACGTAACGACCGAGTCTAGGATTGAAATGTTATTACTTATTAAGCGAGTCTTGGCGAGCTAAATAATTTTTCTATTCTAGCCAAGGTTTAGATCAGTTTGTCTCATACAACGACTAGTGACAGGTTCTTTTTCTCACATAACCAATAGTTTTAATCTATTTTAGCTCATCAAAGCATGACAAGAAAGTGTGTATGATTATGGGGATAGCAATAATCTCTGATCGAGGAATGAGGTAAGTTTTTTGACATCTCTCTTTTAGTCGAAACTCTTCAAAAGTTATTATAAAATTATGAACCATTGCAAATGAAGGAATAATATGTTTATGTCAAAATGTAGGGTTACAAATCTCATCGGATTTTAATGCAACTGTGTCAAAATGTTTATCTCAATTATATCTAGGTAATGGATGAATATGGGACATGTCCGGTCAAAAAACATGGTAACTAGATCAAATCAGACAACTTTTGTTACCAGCTAGAAGCTAAAAATCTCTTTAAATGTTGATGAAACCTGGTAAAAGTGTTTTTTATTGATATTTAGGTCAGGGTTGAATGTAGCAGTGATTATTTTACCTGTGCATCCTGAGTTCCGTACTCATTAAATTTGCCAGGGACTCATTATTTGAAAAGTTGCGCGTCCCATGGACCCAAAGCTTTCCTGGCATTTATTAACACATTACTCCATACACAGTCGTTTGCCTTAATTGTATACCACTGCCGTGAATAATTCTACAGTACTTGTATAATATGCGACATCTTTATCCTAGCAGATAGTAGGACATATGCTACCAATGCCTGAGACACCTAGTGGCTTTTAAATAAGTACGATAAATCAAGCATCGTTACTCTACGAAATCGTGCATATCAGTTACTTCCCAAAGGTACCTTCAGTTTCAAACAATCTCCATTAATTGCGTATTATAAGCAAATGCATGCCATGAAATTGTACTTGGTAAATGAAAGTATGTGAAACTTAGCAAATACTCTTTATCTACTAAGGCTAAGTTAATTACCCATAACTTTATCAAATTGAATATAAGCGTTAACCTGAGAACACCTAGAAAAAGTTGTCTGCTTTTTTAAGTCGTTTGTATAGGTATATAAGTGCCTGTAGTTTCAAAAGAAGCATTATAACTTATTCTTGTTAACCATTGTCTTATTATTCACACCTATACCTTTTATTGTGAGAAGTTTCATCAATTTATTTCAGGTAAATTTTGATTCAGTGAGTGTTTTCATTGAATTGGAGCCGAAAACAATTACGAAAAAAACATATATATCAGGCAAAAAAAGATCCTTCGGATATTTCATTTGCATATGTCCATAAAGCAGGTTTGAAGTAAAACAGAAGTGCCTTAAGGCAACATCTGCTTTACTTTTAACCTGCTTTAAGTTGTCACCTGTCTTCAAAACAAGAAATAAGTTATGGGATATAGGGTAAATTTTTCACCTGAAGGACTCAATTTTTGTCAGACTCATTGTTTCACAGAATGAGACTCATTCATCTGATTTCTAAAATAATCACTGCTCTTGAAGCTACAAATCTCATTTGATCTTAATGAAACTTTTCTCATTTTGTTTGCCTCATCAAAATCTAGGCCATGATTGAATGTGAGTCATGTGAGGTCAAAATCTAGAGCACTATAGGTAAAGTTTTACATGGTGTATCGGGTGAACAATATAGGGCCATCGTGGCCCTTGTTTTTAAAGTGTTGCATGTAGTTAAAGTTAGTATGTGTATCAATATTTTATCAATTTCAGAAAGAAATGATTTCAGTTTGGAAGATCACGTAACACAGTGGGGAAAAAAGAAAAAGCTCAGGTAATACTGATGGATCCATTTTATGCGGCTCACCAAATATTCTAGTGTAAATATACTATATTTCTCCTTGTAGATACCCAGTATAACTTATAGTTGGGGCAAATTGTTTCGGTCCTCGCTGCTTGTCTGTCCACAGCTTGAAACTTGACCATAACTTTTGAATCACATATGATCTATAAAGACTTCAATAAAATATGATAGAGACTTCATAGTTTGCATTTGGTCTCAATTCAATGTCAAGGTAATGTAGAGGTTATTTAAATACTTAATAGGCTGAATTTAACATTGGTCATAACTTCTGAACTTAGTAACATGTGATAGAAACATCATATTCGGTATGTGTACTCATCTGATAAAGCTCTTGACAAGTTTGGTCATGTCTTACAAAGGTCAAAGTCATAAGAGGTTATGGTAAAGTCAGGCATAGTATTGACTTCAAACTTCATATACAGACATATCTCATTGACCAGGAGTGCAGTGTATAAGAACCGTTTAATTGTTTGTTGTTATATTTTATCGAATGTAGTCTTGTCTGGAACATAATAATTTGCCAAAGTATAATAGTTATTGACTTAAAACTTAATATATAGATATGTATCATTGTCTAGAAGTGCCATGCTCAAGAATTGTTACTCTGTCATCAGTATTTTTAGCTCACCTTGCACTTAAGTGCCAAGGTGAGCTATTAGGATCGCTGGATGTCTTTCCTCCGTCCACAATTGCTTGTTAACACTTAAATAGCCACAAATTTCATTGGATCTTCATGAAACTTGATAACACTGTTTATCTTAATAAAATCTAGGTCAAGTGCGAATAAGGGTTATGTCCGGTTAAAAACTAGGTCACTATCTCAAATCAAAGAAAAACCTTGTTATCACTCTAAGGACTACACATTTCATTTGGTATTCATGATAATTAGTCTAATGTTTGTCTTGAAAAATGTAGGTCAAGTTCGAATGTGGGTCATGTCCAGTCAAAACTAGGTCACTATGTCAAATCATAGTTAAAACCTTGTTAACACTCTAGAGGCTACAAATCTGATTGTATCTAAATGATTTTTTTAAATGTTAACCTCATTTATATCAAGGTCAAGTTTGAATGTTGGTCATGGCCAGTTAAAAACTAGGTCACTATGTCAAATCATAGGAAAACCTTATGAACAGTCTCTAGAGGCTACAAATCTAATTGGATTTAAATGCAACTAGGGTATAATGTTTGCCTAATTGATATCTCTGTCAAGTATGAATGCGGGTCAGTTCGGGTCTAAAACTAGGTCATTAGCCACTAGGGCAATTCATAGGAAAACCTTGTTAGCACCTTAGAGGCTACAAAACTCATCCAATCTTCATGACACTTAATTAAAATGTTTGCCTCATTGATATCTAGGTCAAGTTCCAACATGGGTCAGGTATGGTCAAACACTCGGTCACTAGGTCAAATAATTGGACAACCTTACTCATACCCTAGAGGCTACAAAACTTATCCGATCTTCATGGCACTTGGTAAGAATGTTTGCCCAATTGATATCCAGGTCAAGTGTCAAGTCTGGTCAAAAACTAAGATACTCTAGGTCAATTCATAGAAAAACTTTGTTAACACTCTAGAGGCTACACGTCTCGATGGCTTTAAATGCAAACAAAATAGAATTTTTGCCTAATTGATATCTAGGTCAAGATCAAATATGGGTCATGTCAGGTCAAAACTAGGTCACTCGGTCAAACAAAACCAGTGTTTACTCAGATCTGAATAATGCTCGCCTACATCTACTCAAGGTCCAAATCAAATGAGGGTTGTGTCTGGTCAAAAACTATGTTACTAGGTCAACTCATAGAAACATCTTGTTAACATTATATTGTTGATTGTGGGTAATGTCTAGTCATACATAATCTAGGTTGGGGCCTCCGTGGCCTAGTGGTATAGTCACTGTGACTTACATCACTAAGCTCCTCACCGCTGTGAGTTCGAGTCCCATTAGGGTCGTTCGGATTTTTCATGTGGGAAAGCCTTCCAGCTGGCTTGCGGAAGGTCGGTGGTTCTACCCAGTTGCCGATTTGTGCCTGTTACAGTGCATAAAGGGCTTCTGGGGTCTTCCTCCACCTGTGATTAGCTGGACGTCGCGATATGACTGAAATACTGTTGAAAGCGACGTAAAATCAAAACAAACAAACAAACATATTCTAAGTCACTATAGGTCAAGTTTTACATGGTGTACCAGGCAAGCGATTTAGGGTCAATGTGTCCCTTGTTGGAATTATTTCCCTTTGTTGTTATATTTTATAAAAATTAGGCTTGAAGTTATTGCATTTTGTTATAGTTAGGGAGCACATTAGTGCACACAACAACTTTATTCTGAAACATTTACCTCTTGTAACAAAACCCTACTGGGGGTTTGAATCACCGTTTGTGATTGGTCTAGTTTTCCAGCTCATCCAGTGGCCTTAACTCTGTAATTCTTTGGAAGAGTGGAATGAGATTTTGGTCGTGAAAATTGAACACTTCATTTTTTAATTATTCATATACAAAGTTTTATATGAATTGGTACAGAAATGAAGAATTAGTTTGGATCCAAAAATGTACAAGTCCCATCAGTGGCCATAACTTCACCTATCTTAAAACGACTCACTTGAAAAATATCATGGCATGCACATCTACACATGTTAAATGCATATGCAAAGTTTGATGTCAATCGGTAAAGAAATGTAGAAGTCATTTGCATCAAAAGCTTTTATCAGTAAGAAAAGGTCAAAAAGTAGCTGTTTGTCTCTGAGTGGTAGAAAAACTTCCCAAAACAACCATGTGACACTCCCTCAGTTTTCTGGTGAGCTATTCAGGACCCTTTTTTTGCTATGCTTTATGCCCCCGGCATATGCAGAGGCATATAGTAATTGTCCGCCCATGCGTGTGTTCGTCCG
The DNA here is from genome assembly GCA_922989275.2 of Gari tellinella. Classification (NCBI taxonomy): domain Eukaryota; kingdom Metazoa; phylum Mollusca; class Bivalvia; order Cardiida; family Psammobiidae; genus Gari; species Gari tellinella. Next base: position 6,985,281 of record OV277858.1, read on the forward strand.
TAACAAGGTTAAGTAGATTTTACCGTTTCGTCTAGCATCAACACCGCTTACTCAAATACTTTGATACTTATACAGTTATTGCGTTGGACCATTCGGATTCCCTATCTACTAATATCAACAAACTATGATTTTGACATTGACCTTGACCTTATTTGGACTTAGAATATTTAGATAGGCTATTTCTTGGAAAACTAGATTTTACCATTTCATCTAGCATCAACAAAACTGACTACAATGTGTTGATACTTATACGGATATTACCTTGGATCACTACCAATCCACCCATATTACCCAACCTTGATTTTGACCTTGACCTTGACTTATTTTGAACATAGAATATTTTAAATAGGCTCTTTTTCAGTTAACTAGATATTACCGTTTCATCTAGCATCAATACTGCCTAGTACAATGCTTTGGTACTTATACAGTTATTGACTTGGACTATTACCAACTCAGAAAGAATATCCAAACTCAGTTTGATCTTGACCGTGACCTAATTTTGACTTAGAAAAGATTTAGAATATTATTATTGTCAAGGATGCCACCGGGGGCATAAGTGTTTATTGAACGCACAGTCTTGTTTCCATTTGTTATATGCTCAGATGGGATATAGGCTCTAGTTGACCATTTTGGCTATTACATTTTATATAAATCCAGATTCACGATGGCCCATATGGGACATAGTATTGTATGGTTTAATTTATCATATTTTATGCATTTTTATTTCCAGTTTTTTCATAGAAACTTATTTTACTATCAGTATGCAAAGTTTGAAGAATTTGGTATTTACTTTACCAAGGTGCACCTCCCCCCTTAAGCTTTCGAATGAACTCTGCCTCGCCATGCAGCTATTAGAAGTTATTTTAAGAATAATGATAAAGTTCAATTGAATAACACAATATGTCTCCACCATCCATGTAACAAAGTTACACTGTGACTCTGGATGGTTTCATTTGAAATTCAAAAATTATGTTGTGCACACAAGATTTAACAAACAAATCAAGCATGGCATTGTCACCTTAGTGCCACAATACCGTTTGCTTTCATCTTATTATTTAATGTTTATTTTGATGATTTTGCAGCTCAATGAGGTATTAGACAAACAGTGCATATCTCGGGTAAGCTGTTTTACAGAGTAAATTTTACATTTAATATACTGGTCAGAGGTAGGCCCTTAAATATAGTTTCATCAAGTATAATATAGTGACCTAGCGATTTAACAGACCTGGACCCGTTTAATAAAACTTGGTAAGACAAACGTTGTCGTAAGTTAGATTATAAAACTTTCAATTATATTTAGCTCACCTGGGCACAAAGTGCTAAGTTGAACTTTTGTGGTCGGTCTTTGTCCGTCGCCGTGCGTTGTGCGTGATGTGTCAACAATTTGCTCAAACATCTTCTTCTTGAAAACCTCTTGCCTGATTGCAACCAAACTGTACAGGAATGTTCCTTTAGTCATGTTCGTCACAAGTTGTTCAAAAAAATGAAACAATGCCGAACTCTGGTTGCCATGTCAACCAAAGTGAAAAAAATAAGGAAATCTTAGATATTCGGCACATAGGATCATCTACAGGTCCTCTATCAGAAAATTGTTTAGATTTTGTCTCTAGGGTCAAATTGACTCCGACCCGGGAGTCACCGTTTTACATAGAATTATATAGTTAAATGTTCGGATAGTGCACCCGCTTCTCACCAATGCGGTATTGAGTTCAATCCCAGAACTGGACAGTATGTGAGAGGGTACATTTGTCGCCCGTCCGAACACGTGGGTTTTCTCCGGGCACTCCGGTTTCCTCCCACTGAAATGACCAAATACGCCACCATTCGAGCCATCGATAAAGAATTGCCTAAGTTGTTAGAACTTGTTTCATTATCGATTTAAAATAAATAAAGTTCAAACTTAAAATGTTCAAACGTCATTTCTCTGAAATCAATATGGCCAGAGCTTTGATATTTGGCTAGTGTAACTTCTAGAGGTCCTTCACACATATTGTCCAATTGGTTCTGGTCTATTCAATATCTGGGTTACCGAAGCTAATAATATATTTTTTCAATGAAAACTTAAAAAAAATCTTCTTGTCTGAAACTACAATAATACACTGAGCTTGGACATTTGGCACATAGCATCGTCTACAGGTCCTCTATCAAAGTTGTTCAAATTTGCCCCTGGGGTCAACATTTTTCCCGCCCCGCGGGTCACCGTTTTACATAGAACGTTCAAACATATTTTACTCAGTAACCAGAGCTGGCATATTGTAACTTTCAGAGGTCCTTCATATAAATTGGTTGAATGGGTTACAGATTGTTGCATATCTTGGTCACTTGAGCATCGCCGTGCCTTGTGCGTCGTGCCTCAACAATTTCTCCAAAAGCCCGATTACAACTAAACTCCACAGCAATGTTCCTTGAGTCAAGCTCTTTCAAAGTTATTTAAATAATATAAAACCATGCAGAACTCTGGTTGCTATGGCAACCAAAGTGAAACAATAAGGAAATGTATCTTCAAAATCTTCTTGTCAAAAAATACACGAGCCAGAGCTTAGATATAACCTGTAGGTCCTCTATCAAAGGTGTTCAAATTTTGCCCCTGACGTCAAAATTGGCCCCGCCCTGGGGGTCACTGTTTTACAGATAGTTGAACAACCCCTGGGGGTCAACGTTTTACAAAGAGTTATATAGTGTAATGTTCAAACATCTTTTTCTCTGAAACCAATATGGCCAGAGCTTTGATATTAGGCATGGCGTAACTTCCAGAGGTCATTCACATATATTGTTAAATTGGTTCCGGGCTGTTGCATATCTGGGTCATCGGAGCTAAAATATATATTTTCAATTAAAACTTCAAAACTCGTCTTGTCTGAAACCATAATACACTGAACTAAAATAATATGCACATTACATCGTCTACAGGTCTTCTATTTAAGTTGTTCAAAGTTTGTCCCTGATGTGAACATTGGCCCCGCCCAGGGGGTCAACGTTTTATATAGAGTAATATTGTGAAATGTTCAAACATTTTTTTCTCTGAAACCAATATGGCCTGATATTTGATATTCGGCATGATGTAACTTCCAGACGTCCTTCACATATATTGTTGAATTGGTTCCAGTATGTTGCATATCTGGGTCACCGGAGCTAAGTATAGATTTTTTCAATAAAATCTTCTTGTCTGAAATCATAATACACTGAACTAAGATATTTTGCACATAACATTGTCTACAGATCCTCTATCAAAGTTGTTCAAAATGTGCACCTGTGGTTATAATTGGCCCCGCCCCGTTTTAATAACATACTCTAGCAGAATCATCTATTGTATCCTCTATAACAAATTTGCATATAATGAGTTCTTTAACTGTTAAAGAAGGGTAGAACTGGACTACACATATTACTCATTTTTTAAATTATTAGTTATGCATTATAATAGAGAATAAAATTTAAAGGCCTCTTAGACTTGTGTTTCTTTACCATCAATCGATTACGTAACCGTGATCAATATACGTTCATGAAAACTTATGTTTGCCTAAACAAAATTAATAATTGGAAGACCTGTATTAAACCTCAACGTGTGACATTTGGGATGCATGTAATCATACTTATTCTTCACCTCCTAAGGAGCTATCTTCGTTAACCGTTTCTGAGGATTTCTAATTTATAGCGTTCTGACAAGATTCATAAAAAGACGGTAAGACTTGCGTTCGGTATCAAACCTTTTTCATGTTTTAGTCGCCCCTGTTTGGAAAGATTAATTTTCTCGGTTTTTTGCGTAATTTAAGCGGGAAATAATCAAGCACGGTTTCTTGTAGGAAACTCGTTAAAGCTGGGAACAGACCAACCTCGGGTTTACAAAAAACGTGATTGCGTTTATTAAAGTGATAATTACCGTGGTACAGAGAATTGAGATTGAGACATTGACGCGTGTGCAAGGAAAAATGACGTATGTAAATAATATGTTCGTGTCTATTCTGGTCTTCAATCTATCTGACTTATGTACTTTTAATTTTAATATCAAATGACAGTCATAATAGGTTATGTTAGGTCTTAGTATTGTGTCAATATCAATCAAACATTTGAACCTACTTTTTGTCTTTAATATACGAAAATGGAAGTGATACTGATAAGCATTGTTTCTGAACTCCGTTTAAAAATTCAGAGCATTACCCCCTTTAAGGAAAAGCTTTTGAGGGTCCGAGAAACTTTAAAAAGGGTTATTTGTATGTGAAAATAATCGTTGTTTACATGTTTCAACTAGTTATATATAGTACACCAGTTGAGGACACTGATAATATCTATATGCCATAGTATAGTATATACTCCCAAGGAAACTGATTATATGTTTTGGAAAACATGTTCATCCGTTTGTCTTTCATTTAGTGCACACATACCAACATTTATGAAATATGAATTACTTACTATGGCTATATTGAACAGATGCTCAGGACTTGATAGGCAATACACTTATACTAAACATATATATTATAATTGTGATGTATTTGAATAAGAAGTCCTGAAAATAATGAATGTAGCATTCGTACATCCGTCTATTCGGACCTTGTTTAATGAATCATAGCCTATTGTCGTTATTTTAATACCTTGTAGATGACCTGCAACTTACTCGTTGGTTTGGATTAAAATCAGTTTCGTATAAACACGTATAGGTTAGACCATGGTTGCGCGCGAATAAACGATATAGTTCGAGGGGGCGTAGCCCCCGAGAACTATGTCGTTTATTCGCGCGCAACCATAGTCTAACCTATTTAGCACTGGCTTGGGCTCGAGGAAAACAAGAAGACCCTTCGTTTCTGCTTTTTGTTTTAGACGAAAAGGACATTTTATTTGTAATATTTTACTTAAATTGAAAGGTTATTTCAATGTGTAGTTTAAGACATTAAGCGTACTTTTACACCAACATAAATAACGCTTATTGAAGCACAATTTGTTATTAATTGCCTTTAAAGTTTAGGTCTCACTGTACATAATATGACGTCATCAAGCGAGTGCAGTTCGGAGGATTGCTAGGGTTGTGACGTCAAATTGCCTTGAGATGACGGAAGCTTGGAATAAGTGAACAGTGTGTTAGTTATTTCATGGTTTTGTAAAATAAACGATATATTCACAGGTTTTTGAGGCATCTGATTGGCCGAGAGCTCCAAGCCATGTGCTAATGAACGTTATTATACAAGTGGTACTTTCGATATTTCCAAAATTATGTGTTCTGAAATGTTCCAGTTTAAAAGCATTGTACATGGTATAAACGAATAGTAAACCATGTACTTTTCCAACCAATCGGCTTTCTCCATTGTTCTAGTTCGTTTGTCTTACTGTATTTTCTATGTCGAATATGTTCCATGTTCTATATTGGTAAACGAGTGTATGTGTGTGTGTGTGTGTGTGTGTGCGTTGGTGACACTATCAAAACGAGGTACGTCATAGGAATACACCGCAACGAACCGAGGTACCTCCAACACGCGAGGTAGTTTTTATTAATACCTCGGTAGGTATACCTCGGATTTAGCATGCTCAGTTCATGATACAAACGCACACAAAATATATCGTGTACCTCGGTTTGCTTTTCTACAACATGTTTGGGTGTCGGTGTGTGTTTGCACACAGTCAATAACGATATTTGTAGGTGATGTGCGTTTGTGTGAGCTTTACCTCGGTTTGAAACAGAGTGTTTGCCCATTACCTACCTCACTTTGTAGGTCTGGTGTTGATCAGTAATTCTTTATTAATTCAATCTTTTCTTCACATCATTTGAAACTGTGATCATCCTGAAAACCCTTTGCCATATTTATCATAAGCTCTTTAACCTATAAAGCGTACACCTTGGTACGATGCTGTGAAACGTGTACCTCTGTCGGATAGTAAAACCAGTATGTGTGTGTGTGTGTGTGTGTGTGTGTGCGTTGGTGACACTATCCAAGCGGGGTAGGTCATGGGAGTACACAGCAACGAATCGAGGTACCTCAAACAACCGAGGTAGTTTTTACTAATGCCTCGGTAGGTATACCTCGAATTTAGCGTGCACAGTTCAAGACACGCACGCACAAGAAATATCTCGAGTACCTCGGTTTTCTGTGCTATTACCTATGTGTGTGTCGGTGTGTGTATGCACACAAACGGTAACGATATTTGGTAATGGGAGATAATCCAGACCAGAAAATATGCACGCGCATTAGAGAGCACACGCTTCCGGTCGAATGGCGGTAGAGCCGAGCTTCAGTCAGGATACATTTTGCAGCAATGTAAGTACCATTCTGCTTTTAGAATAATGGCGGCTATCGGCTATGTACAAGTAAAAAATATTTTCACGAATTGGGAACAATGTACATTGTATATCATATGCAGAAGCTCACATATTAGATTGTTTTGGTAGAAACATTGACCCGTACACATTTCGAGTCAATGTCTTCTCCCCGTTTGCTTTGTTAAAGTTGTGCCAATTTGTTCGGAACATGGCAATTGACGCAATTGTTGTAAATATAATAATGTCGTAATTAAAACAATGGTATGTCAACATTTTTTGTTCTGTTTAGAATTAGCCTGGGCAAATTGTACGGCTTTGCCGTTGGCTATATAACCAACCATCATTTGAGCAAAAGTAGTGACTCAGACTAGGGGTACGTGACAACTACCTCTGTTCTTTGAGGTACCTCGATTTGTTGCTGTGTACTCCTATGACCTACCCCGCTTGGATAGTGTCACCACGTTGGTCAAAGCGTATTTCTGTTTCTACTTATTACTTCTACCCCATAAATTCTGATGATAATGAGAAGGGGCACGTTTTAGGTGCACCATTGGGACTGTAAACGGTCCTGACACCGACGAACCAGTCGTAATACTGACCTGAAATCCTGAGCGCCAAGGAGGGAAACCATCAATTTTCAAGTCTTTGGTTTGACCCGGACGGGTATTGAACCCGCAACCCCCCGCACTGCAAGCGGACGCTCTACCACTGAGCTATACAGACGGCCCATGGTCAAAGCATACCGAGTCATAACGTTCCATTTTTGGTAGAAGCGTACCACATAAAGGATATATGGGGGAAATTTCAATATGTTATTAGTTGATAATTGATTGTTTTTCACACATTATATACCTGTAAATATCGTTATTAGTGTATTTTAAATACGCCTAGATAGTTTTCACCCTGGCACAACATTATCTTTGCAGATTTAGAAATTAGGAACAAATTTGCCATTATGGTTATCAGTTCACAAATTTTAAAAATATTAATATTAGTGTCAACAATTATGTAATTGTGCACCCATGCACCACATTATCTTTGAAGATTCAGTTCTCAAAGTTTCGAAATATTAATATTAGTGTCAACAATTGTGTGGATCCTGATCATTCGCCGCCATACACGGCTTCTGATCAAGCTTGAAAATAAATTGTGCACCCATGCAAAAGATAGTCTCTATCTACGCGGCTCCTGATCAGGATCCAAACTGTTTCTAAATATATATATATATATATTCATAATGCAGGAAAGCAAATATCGTCTGTTCAAAAACAAAGTGTCAATCATTGTGGATCCAAAGCACGGCTTCTGATTAGGATCTAAAATGCTTCAAAGTAAATATTTCATCCGTGACAAGGTAGTGGTTACGCGGCTTTTAATCAGGATCCAAACTACTCGAAAATGAAAGTTGTCTGTTCTAAATCTAAAACTAATAAAATAAATGTCAAACATTGTGATCCTGATCAGCCGCCGCTTTACACGGCTTCTGGTAAGGACCCACAATGCTTGAAAAGAAATCTTGCATCCGTCGTCTGCTTCTATTTGTTACTAATAACCAGTTTGGGACTTACAATGAGTATAGGTGAAAGATAAATGTAATACAGGGAAATCTCTAAGGTATGTAGATCTTACGTAAAATCACGGAGGACTAACACCGGTGTTGTGTTAGTCCTCCGCGGTAAAATATCGGGCAGTATGCATATATGATCAGCATCCAAACTATTTATACCTGCTTAATAACATATTTGTACAGTTAGATCGTGTTTTTACAGTGTTTATAGGTGTGAAATACAAGTTTTACGGGCAAATTTTATGGAAAGTAGATCAAATGTAAAATATCGGCGTGTATGCATATATTTATATGATCCAATCTACTTAATAATATATGTATACATGTGAATCGTGTTTTACACTGATTATAGGTGTGAAAACATATAAATTGCCACCAATAATCACTTATAACGTATTGAAATTTCCCCATATAATTATATCCTATTTGTGGTACGCTTCGACCAAAAATGGTACACTTATGCAATGGTACACTTTAACCATGGTACGCTTTGATCATAACCCTACGTGATTATACCTCCAATATTTGAATTTAGCGGTACGGTCACGTACCCCCTAGCGAGTCCTTTGAGAGTAGGCTAGGGGTACGTGAGTCATACAATACTATATAGCAACAGTTTATTTTGTTTGCAGATATTGTTAATGTCAATGTAAATGTTATTAATATCTCATTTCTACCTTCTATTCTGGCTGTTTAACACAGACAAGCAAAGAAACGTCATCATTTTTTTTCTCCTATCAACATTTTCTTTACGGCAGCGAAAAATATACCTATGAATAAAGAAAGTTCACACATTTTTACAAGCATGTATAATGTTATCTAATTTAGGTCGTTTTCAGTTCAAAACAACACGATATATCGGAGATCATTTTAAAATTAGTGGACGTATTTAAATGAAATTTTGCATACACTTATGATACGCATAAACCAACTCTGACAAGAAAACTCAGAATTTTTTATAGACTGACTAAAATATTTTCTTCTTTGTTTTATATAAATTTTGTGTCGCTGAAAATGGTCATTTACATGGAGTGGTATTGACTATTACCTTGATCACGTTTGTTTACATGCGAGAGCATCACTAGGGAAAATTTCATGATTTTTGCTCTGTCTGAAAGGTGAATCCCGTGCTGATAAAGGATTTAGTAGTTGGGATAAATGAATTGTGAAACCCTATTCTATTTTAAATCTGCTAAATTCATGAACACTTCGACAGGAAATAAAAAGAATTGCATTGTTTTTCAAACTGAAGCTCTAGCATTCCTACATAAACTGTATCAGTGTTTGAGTTATATTGTATTACGTTTATGTTATGTGGCGTTTTTCGAGCTGCTCTGGAAACATTCTGTTGAAAACGTGAAATTTGTAAGTTGGTGTTGAGAACGTCTGTATCTTAAAACCTTCACGTATATCGTCTGGTATGAACAAGTCTTCTGATATTTATCACATTTAGATTTTTATGCCCCCGGCATCGATATATGCGGAGGCATATAGTAATCGTCATGTCCGTCCGTCCGTCCGTCCGTGCTTACGGGAGGGTACTTACGTGGCTAAAATTCATAGCCCCATAATTGAAAAACATTAACCTGGCCGTCTCTTGTGACATTAACCTGGCCATTTCTTGTGACATTAACCTGGCCAGCTGTGAGACATAGGGTTAGGGGTAGGGTTAGCCTCCAAAATCATTATTTTTCAAGTTAGAGCAAAAAGAAAATGTCGGTTGTGTGGCTAGCCACCCAAAAGAATTGCATAGAAAATAGCCACATAAGTATCCTCCCGTAAGAACGTCCGTGTGTGAGTCTGTCCGTCCGTCCGTCCGTAACACGGTTAAGTAGATTTTACCGTTTCGTCTAGCATCAACACCGCTTACCCAAATGCTTGGATACTTATACAGTTGTTGCCTTGGACCATTCCCTATCCACCAATACCACCAAACTTTGATTTTGACCTTGACCTTGACCAAATTTGGACTTAGAATATTTTAGATAGGCTAATTCTTGGTTAACTAGATTTTACCGTTTCGTCTGGCATCAACACAACTGACTACAATGCTTTGATACTTATACAGTTGTTGCCTTTGACCATTCCCTATCCACCAATACCACCAAAATTTGATTTTGACCTTGACCTAATTTGAACTTAGAATATTTTAAATGGACTCTTTCTCGATTAACTAGATTTTACCGTTTCGTCTAGCATCAACACCGTTTACTACAATGCTTCGATACTTACACAGTTATTGCCTTGGACCATTACCAACTCACCAATAGTACCAACGCTCAGTTTGACCTTGACATTTACCTAATTTGGACTTAGAAAAGATTCTGAATATATCGTCAAGGATGCCACCGGGGGGCATAAGCGTTTATTGAACGCGCAGTCTTGTTTTGCTCTTAGTTTAATAAAACGTCTGTATGAGTGGCAAATAGTTTGTATCCCGATTGGCTCCAGCCTCCGATCAGGATTCAACATGTTTGGAAATGACAGTACGGTTGTTTTATACTTTCAACGTACCCACGCGAGGGCCTCGTTCAGTCAGTTGTAAACTACTATGATATGCGACAGCTTAACGGTGAGGCGTTACAGAGTCGTGGAAAATAGGCTGTTGAATAACTTGAAATCTCCCATCGGAAAACAGTCCTTTAGAAATGTAGACGTTACATAGAAGTTATGAATAAAACTTTTTTATTACGGCGTGAAAAAAATGTTTTTTTTGTCAGGGTTGGTATAGAATTATCATAAATATATGCAAACTTCCATTTGTCTGCGTTGTCTTGTTATAGAAATATTTGAAAACTATCGTGGGTTTTTGTTTAGAATAATTGCACTGTTTAACCCTTTACCTTATAGAAGCTACTTTTAGCGCATTCATTTTATTCGCCAAAGAAAATAGTTCCAAATGAAACAGTCATGAAAATGCACTTTAAGAAATATTTTCTATATCCTATCAAATGGAAGCTTAAAGCAGGCTGAAAGTAAACCAGAATGCGCCTTAAGGCGCATTCGGCTTTACTTTCATTCTGCTGTAAGTGGTCACCTATCTTCAATACTAGAAATAGGCTATCAGGTAAAGGGTTAATAAAAATGAATTGGGATCCATTGTAAACGTGTTTCTCGAGTTGATTTTTGTTACAGCTAGGTCATTAACCAGTAAACTTACATGTATCGATACTTGGTGGGAGCCGAATCTTCGCTAGTTTCTATATTATACCACTTAATATTCAGTGCTAAGTTAGGAAGCTCAGTAATTTTGAACAAACTTATTAAATTCTATATATTAGTTACCTTTGAATAAAATTTATAAAAAAAATGCCACTTAACATTGGTCACGGATTTTAACGGATTTCTGACGATTACACCATACCCGATATGAGGAATATGTACATATATTCTCATTCCTGCTGTGAAAACAAGTTGGGTGGAAAATATTTGTCGAAGTTTCTTTGTTTTTCTCCATCAAATAACCATAAGATAAGGTAGAAATGAGAGGTTATTAATATTAGAATTAATAAAACGTATCTGCAGGCAAAATAGTGTGTTGCTACATAGTGTAAATGACTCACGTACCCCTAGTCAACCCTCACAGGACTCGTACCGCTAATATCAAATATTAGAGGTACAGTCACGTACCCCTAGTCACTACCTTTAGTAAAATACCTTGTATCATCAACTCTGGTAGTTTCGGACAGCCCGGTAGTTTGGGACACTTTACAAAGGAAACAAAATGGAACACATCCACTGGCTTCAGCGTGCCAGAATAATGTCAAAACTTTGGAAAAAAAGGCATTTGACTTTTAAAGAAGAGAAAACTAAGATTATTGACTGTTTTATAAAATTTGACTGATTGATCATCGATTATCGTAATTATGGTATTCATATTGCAATACAAAATTACCTTTACATACCTAGTCACATTTGTCCGGAGAAAATTACTTCCACAATTGTTTTTTGTCTCTGACCTTAGCTGTAAATAATTAATATCTCGTAGTTTCCTTAATGTGAACTGAAGTTTCAAACAGTTACGTCACAAATCCTTCCTTAACCCTTTCAAGCCTACAACCCTCTGTAGAGATTACTGATTACATATGCAAACAGTGTAGACCCTGATCAGAGGGCTCCTATAGGGTCTGCACTGTTTGATATTTTCATTGTTTTTTGTTGTCATACCAAAAATGCAACAGTACACTGGTTTAAATTACCTGTACTAGAATAGTCCAAAAGGATTATGAATACCCACAGGCGAGATTAAGGGTTGAATGGGTTAATGTATGACGTCAAAAATCTGATCGTCCGAATGTACCAGAAGGCTTCAGTGATACAAATTGATCAGGGTGCACGTTTGTTTACCATGTATGCATTTTTATATTCATTTGTTAGATTCTCTGACTATTTTAAAGACTTTTTTATTGTGTTTGAGTTTTGAAAAAAAAAATGTTACATTCATACAAGGGGTAAGTGCGCATGCGCAGATAAACAGTTTAGGTGTCCGAATCTACCCCACGCCAGGCTACATGTAAGAATAAATGGAGACACCGTTTGGCAGCCATTACAGGGTGGACACGCTTGATTATGCGGGTTTGTCCCGGTTTATCCCATAATACCATTTCGTCATTTCATTGGGGCCAAGTGCATGCGCATCAATTAGGTACACTATCGGGAGTTGTTGATAAACCCGATCCAAACAGTAAGGTCTTCAAGGAAAAAGGCTTTAGCCTGTAACTCCCGCTCCATGCATGGTCTTCTTTTGGGGATTTTGTTCACTAGTGCATGCTTCGGACGGAACACTGTCTACCGGTGTGCTGCCAATGACTGTCAAGTTTTCCCCTGAAGTCATTAACATCTTTGGCATTCACGACCCAGTCTGGTAATCCGTTCCACTTATTCACTACGCATAGCCCAAATAGTGTTTGCAGATGTTCAGTCTACCTTGTTTCCTTGCCAGCTTGAAGTTATGTCGATTTGGATGCGGCAAAGCGGTCTCTCCTGATCAACTCTGTCTCTGCCATTGATGGTCTTAAAAGTTGCAATCAGATCGCCCCTGTCTCACTATTAGTACATGGATGGCAGCCTCATAGCTCATAGTCTGTCTTCATATGAGAGATCACGTAGTGTCAAACACAGCTTGGTTGCTCTGCATTGTGCCTTTTCAACCTCGTCAATGTCTCCAGCATATTGTGAATCCTTGGTGCGTTCTCCTATTCCAAGATTGGTCTAACCATGGTAATGTAGAGCTTCTTGATGACAACTTTGTCTCTAGTATCCATTCTGCCTCACATCCTCACGGGTAATTCTGGGCAGTGCGAGTATGTGTCTGTTAGTAGAGTTGAGAACAGTTCAAAGATGAGGCTTAGCGGACGAAACAAAGTTAACAATGTTAAACACTTAGTAGGAAAAAAAGAGTAAAAACAGGATTAAAATTACATCGCTGGACTTAAGTTCAGAATAATTCATGGTGCTGACTGAGGACTTAAAGTTTTCAAGGTCTCATTCAGCCCGACATCTGCAGGAAGGTCATTCCCACTGTACTACTGTAAGAGGATAAACAAGTATTTATAATAGATCTAGTCTGCTCCTGTCTGAAACTCACAGAATGACAGAGTCAAATTCAGTGATACTTCTACTTTTATTTACTGATTGACATCAATTTTTGCATATGCATTTTTAATGAAGTGTAGATCGGCGTTTATTTTATTTTTCATGTGAGCTGTCCCATGAAGGACAAAGTTATTGGTCTTGATTTGGACTTTTCTGACTGAATAAAGCTTGTGGCGCGAACTACTCCTACATCTCTTTAAATGCAAATAAAGTTTTTCCATCTTGATCCAAATATCTTTAAGGTAAAGCACCCCTGATGAAATCAGGCTAATGACCGTCAATATGGGTAATCTATGAAGTGTCATCAACCATGACGTCAATCAACGGTTCACACTGAACCATGCTCAAACATTGTTCAGTATGGGCCGTCAGTTACGAGAATGGCAGATTGATCTGTAGAGTATCGACATTGTCCTGATCCTATTAGGGGTGCTCTACCTTAAATAGATTTTGATCAATTTGGATATCTCATTAGCAGTGTTCAATCTTAAAGTTAGAGGAGTATCAAACAGTTTGTAAACGAGGCCTCGCGGAAACACTGGGTCAAATCATTGACAAAGTAGGTTAACACTCTAGATGTCACATTTTCTTTAATCAAATATTTCCAGCCCTAAACTTGAATTAAGATGCCAGCCAGGAATAGCACGAGATTGGGTATGTTGATTAATGTCTACTATTTTATTCCTCAAAAGTATAGCACTGGGGTTAAAATTGGCCCGGTACTGGGGGTAACAAGTTTAACATAAGCTTTAACAGTGTTTTTAAATTGTTGACTGTGATCAAGTGAGGGATATAGAACCACTATGGTCCTCTTATATAAATTAAAGTGTTGTAAATGATTATCTTGAAAAGCGTTTATACAGTTTTGAGTTATTACCATTTGTTATTTTACACTCTTTCTGTTTAGAGCTTAACCTAAGATTTAAAAATATTCTTGTGTGAATCACAAAAATGTATAAAGTTGCCTAAATAGCCATTGTAAATTAATTGAAAATATTACTTTTCTGTTATAAATATCTCTTAACATTGTCAAAAGACAACAATTCGTGGCAAAGACTGACTTTTTGCATGCATTTGTTTATAGCAGTCATCATTGTCTTTATGTGTAACTTTCCCCTCATTGTAGGGTTGTGATTTTTAGCTCAGGGTGAGCTTTTGCAATCCTTGAATGTCCCTCATGCGTCGTCCGTCGTTCGTCGTCAACAATGTTAGCGTTTACACTCTAGAAGCCACAATATTTATCCAATCTTTCTCAAACTTGCTCAGATTTATATTACCATAAGAGTTCGGATGAGTTCGATTATGGTTGAAATCGGACCAATAGGTCAGGAGTTATCTACCTCAAACTTGCCCAGATTGTATATTACCATACGAGTTCGGATGAGTTTGATTATGGTTGAAATCGGACAAATAGATCAAGAGCTATCTACCTTTGATTTGCTGAAAATGCCATATTTAAGAGTGTTTACACTCTAGAGGCCACAATTTTTACCCAATCTATCTCAAACTTGCTGAGACTGTATATGACTTTAAGAGTTCGGATGAGTTTGATTATGGTTGAAATCAGACTAATAGGTCGAGAGTAATCTAATCCAACGAAGAGGTCGAGAGTTATCTGCCCCTGAATTTCTGAAAATGCAATATCTAACAGCGTTTACACTCTTGCAACTACAGTTTTCAATGGATTTTTATTATACTTGCACACACAGTATATAGCTATAAGTTCTCGAAGGAGTGCAATTATTGTTGAAAGCTAATCATTGTGGCAATAGTTAGCTGCGCTTGACATACTTTTAAATGCTAGAAAAGGCTTCATTTCAGCATTGTTTAGGCTCTATTGATCTGCCCTTGATGTACTCTACTATACTAGATTTATGAGGTTGTATACCAAAATTGTTTACATGCTATACTACAAATTTGAACGGATTTAAATTAAAACGGGTGAAACAGAAAGGTAAAGCTATCAGGCTTCAGTACAACAGTTGAGCTATATCAGGGCCTTCAGGCCCTCTTGTTGAGAAAAGTCCCTTGCAAAGTTTTAAACACACTTTCCTTAGAAT
Source organism: Gari tellinella (assembly GCA_922989275.2). Classification (NCBI taxonomy): domain Eukaryota; kingdom Metazoa; phylum Mollusca; class Bivalvia; order Cardiida; family Psammobiidae; genus Gari; species Gari tellinella. The sequence continues at coordinate 7,000,747 of OV277858.1, forward strand.
GTATGCCAGTACCTCAGAATGTATGACTGCAATTTAAGTGCTTTGTGTGTTATCTACCTCTCTTTGTAGGGTTGGGATTTTCAAACTTGCACAAAGTTTATAATATTTATTGTCATTTGTTATAGTGGATAACCAGAACCACCCATTAGCAAGTGAATCGTCAGCAACCATTAGCAAGGGAGCAGACCACTGTCCATTTGTGTCGGAACCTTCAAAACCATGTTTGACTGAAGATCAAAATGATTACCCTGAATCTCACCAACAGTAACAGAATGTAGGTTTCTTAATAATAATATATGTTGTAGGACACCACGTTTGTGGTTGTATAAAATTTTGAGCATTGCTTACTGAGTAAAAGCATTAAATAGTTCATAACCAAGCGAGAAAAGTATTGTATCAGGTTTTGAATATACTTTCCTTAGAATGTGCCAATACCTCAGAGTGTGTGCCTGCAACTACTGTACTTTGTGTGTTATCTACCTCCCTTTGTAGGGTTGGGATTTTCACACTTGCACACAGTTTATAATATGTATTGTCATTTGTTATAGTGGATAACCAGAACCACCCATTTGCAAGTGAATCGTCAGCAACCATTAGCAAGGTTGCAGACCACTGTCCAGTTGTGTCAAATAAATACGAAAGAAGACTCAAGCAGGAAACGCAACACAAACAATACACCCATCTCTAAAGCAGAACACACACACAGCCATACCATAACAAGCACACACACACACACACGCAATACCATTCCTTCATCTACACACTAAATAGAAAACAACACGCAAGACAAACATAAAGCTAAGTGAACATAGGAGCCCGCCTTGGTACGGTCAGTAGCAATCAATAATCAATTATAAATTAATTAATTTTTAACAACCACTGGGGGGTTAAACCTGGGTTTAGGGGCGCCCAACCTCACACTTATCTCCTATATTCACCTATAAAGACGAACAGTGTACATAAAATATAAACCCTGTTCCACAACCTTACAATCAAAAAGACCGCCAGCACAGTAAGTAAATACATGTAAAACATCTAACAAAATTCTCTGACAGGATTATTAGTAACACGGGAAAGAATTAAACATTCAAGCCCGTGTTAAAAATAACCCACTATGGCAACGGTCAAATTGTACTCAAGCGAATAGTCTGTAGTCACGAGTAACTGTAAGACATGGGAGGGTTTAGGGTACGACAGAGAGGGAGAGAAAAACCAAAGCACGAAAATCCGACATAACTCTCCCGGTTAAGGACGGCTTTAGAGATACATCATCATGTAGCGCTAAGCCCTGTCTGTCGTCGCACAACCAAAGAGGAAAGCATAGTTATCAATTGTAGATTGATCGATAACCAAACGTGAAGTGCGCAGCAATATAGTTGGATCATAATCTTTTTTGAGGAAAAATCTAATACGTTTCACAAATAGGTTTTGAAAATGCATATGTCCAAGAATCTTACGAAGTCTGTAAATCACATCACCATAAAACTCCGGATGTGAAATACCTTGCCGCAGAAAAGACTTTAAGTTACATTTATACTTGTTAATGAAAGGAAGATTTCTATAAAAGAATTTAGAAAATGTTTTACGAAGTTTATGAAATCTGTACCCCTGTTTAAGAAGCTTTTCAGTAATAGTTTTATTACGAATGTGGAAGTCCTCAACAGAGGTACAAGCCCTAGCAAAACGAATAAGTTGTGAAATATAAACCCCGTAAGATGTAGAACGGGGAACATCGCCATCTAGATGAGGATAGTTTACAATACTAAAATCAAAATCATCTCGTTTATCGTAAATCTTAGAAGAAACAATACCGTTATTTATTAAAAGATCCAAATCTAAAAATGGTGCCGATAAATTTGACTCGTTTGTTTTATTAAGGCGTAATTCTTTTGGGTAAATAAAAGGAAACAACGTATCAAAAAATGGGTTGTCTATATTAAAAATATCATCTAGATAGCGCGATGTGTTGTTAAAGGCTTCGATCATATCTGCCTGTGTATCAGGTTTTAGACTTAGCATAAAGTCCCTCTCATAACAGTACAAAAATAGGTCTGCGACAAGGGGCGCACAGTTTGTACCCATAGGGATACCAATCACTTGGCGGTATATGGTACTCCCAAAACGTACATAAATATTATCCAGAAGAAATGATAGTGATTTACAGACATCGGTGCAAGTCCACATAGTGTAATGCTTAACCGTGTCATTTGTAAAAAATGCACGATCAGTATTACACGCCAGAAATAGTTTCCTTTCTCTGGCAAAAGTCTTTTCAATAAGTTGTATAAGTTTAGCTTTTATTAAATTATGAGGTAAGGTAGTATATAGTGTTGAAAAGTCATACGTACTAATATTGCAAGCTTGGTATTTTCTATGTTCAAGCTTCGTCAAAATTTCATTCGAGTTTTTGATAGACCAAAACAGATTAAGTCCAGAATTTTCGTAAGTCTTGTCACAATACCTTTGAACATGTTCTTTGATTTTAATTAAAGACGATGTCAAAAGTTTGGAAAGCTTAGTAGTAGTACATGCACTTGAATTAGCAATAAAACGAGATTTATATGGTGTTTTGTGGAGTTTTGGTATCCAGTACATAGTAGGAAGTTTATGACATGTAATGTTGACGTCAGCTTTTAATTGTTTACAAGTATCAAGATGATCAGATACTACATTATGCTCCGTTAAATTAGTCGTTGTATAGGAATTAGTATTCACAAGTTCCTGGTTTAAAGCATCAACATAATGTAAAACCTTCAAATCCTTGTTTGACTGAAGATCCAAATGATTACCCTGAATCTTCACCAACAGTAACAAATGGTAGGTTTCTTTATAATATATGTTGTAGGATACAACATGTGTGGTTGTATAAAACTTTGAGCATTGCTTACTGAGTAAAAACATTAAATATTTCATAACCAAGCGAGAAAAGTTATGTATCAAGTTTTAAATACACTTTCCTTAGAATGTATGCCAATACCTCAGAATGTATGCCTGCAACTGATGTACTTTGTGTGTTATCTACCTCTCTTTGTAGGGTTGGGATTTTCGCACTTGCACAAGTTTATAATATTTATTGTCATTTGTTATAATGGATAACCAGAACCACCCTTTAGCAAGTGAATCGTCAGCAACCATTAGCAATGGAGCAGACCACTGTCCTGTTGTGATGGAACCTTCAAAACCATGTTTGATTGAACATCCAAATGATTACGCTGAATCTTCAAAAACAGTAACAGAAGGTAGGTTTCTTAATAATAATATATGTTGTAGGACACCACGTTTATGGCTGTATAAGACTTTGAGCATTGCTTACTGAGTAAAAACATTAAATATTTCATAACCAAGCGAGAAAAAGTATGTATCAAGTTTTGAATACACTTTCCTTAGAATGTGCCAATACCTCAGAGTGTGTGCCTGCAACTGATGCACTTTGTGTGTTATCTACCTCTGTTTGTAGGGTTGGGATTTTTACACTTGCACAAAGTTTATATTTATTGTCGTTTGTTATAGTGGATAACCAGACCACCCATTTGCAAGTGAATCGTCAACAACCATTAGCAAGGGAGCAGACCACTGTCCTGTTGTGATGGAACCTTCAAAACCATGTTTGACTGAACATCCAAATGATTATTCTGAATCTTCAGCAACAGTAACAAAAGGTAGGTTTCTTTATAATATATGTTGTAGGATACAACATTTGTGGTTGTATAAAACTTTGAGCATTGCTAACTGAGTAAAAACATTCAATATGTCATAACCAAGCGAGAAAAGTTATGTATCAAGTTTTAAATACACTTTCCTTAGAATGTATGCCAATACCTCAGAATGTATGCCTGCAACTGATTTTCACACTTGCACAAAGTTTAAATTTATTGTCGTTTGTTATAGTGGATAACCAGACCACCCATTTGCAAGTGAATCGTCAGCAACCATTAGCAAGGGAGCAGACCACTTTCCATTTGTGTCGGAACCTTCAAAGCCATGTTTGACTGAACATCCAAATGATTACCCTGAATCTTCAAAAACAGTAACAAAAGGTAGGTTTCATTTTAATATATGTTGTAGGATACAACATTTTTGGTTGTATAAAATTTGAGCATTGCTTACTGAGCAAAAACATTAAATATTTCATAACCAAGCGAGAAAAGTTATGTATCAAGTTTTAAATACACTTTCCTTAGAATGTATGCCAATACCTCAGAATGTATACCTGCAACTGATGTACTTTGTGTGTTATCTACCTCTCTTTGTAGGTTTGGGATGTTCGCACTTGCACAAAGTTTATGATATTTATTGTCATTTGTTATAGTGGATAAACAGAACCGCCCATTAGCAAGTAAATCGTCACCAACCATTAGCAAGGGAGCCGACCACTGTCCTGTTGTGATGGAAACTTCAAAACCGTGCTTGACTGAAGATCAAAATGATTACCCTGAATCTTCGCCAACAGTAACAGAAGGTAGGTTTCTTAATAATAATATATGTTGTAGAACACCACGTTTGTGGCTGTATAAGAATTTGAGCAATGGCTACTTAGTAAAAACATTAAATATTTCATAACCAATCGAGAAAAGTTATGTATCAAGTTTTGAATACACTTTTCTTAGAATGTGCCAATACCTCAGAGTGTGTGCCTGCAACTGATGCACTTTGTGTGATATCTACCTCTCTTTGTAGGGTTGTGATTTTCACACTTGCACAAAGTTTATATTTATTGTCGTTTAGTTATGGTGGATGAACAGAACCACCCATTTGCAAGTGAATCGTCAGCAACCATTAGCAAGGGAGCAGACCACCCACTGTCCATTTGTGATGGAACCTTCAAAGCCATGTTTGACTGAAGATCCAAATGATTATTCTGAATCTTCACCAACAGTAACAAATGGTAGGTTTCTTTATAATATATGTTGTAGGATACAACATTTGTGGTTGTATAAAAATTGAGCATTGCTTACTGAGTAAAAACATAAAATATTTAATAACCAAGCGAGAAAAAGTATGTATCAAGTTTTAAATACACTTTCCTTAGAATGTATGCTAATACCTCAGAATGTATGCCTACAACTGATGTACTTTGTGTGTCATCTACCTCTCTTTGTAGGGTTGGGATTTTCACACTTGCACAAAGTTGATAATATTTATTGTCATTTGTTATAGTGGATAAACAGAACCACCCATTAGCAAGTGAATCGTCAGCAACCATTAGCAAGGGAGCAGACCACTGTCCATTTGTGTCGGAACCTTCAAAACCATGTTTGACTGAATATCCAAATGATTATTCTGAATCTTCAGCAACAGTAACAAAAGGTAGGTTTCTTTATCATATACAGTCTTGACTGTTTTAAGAGACCTTGCCAAGCACCTAGTAGATTATACTGAATTTGACCCGTATTCCCCATGGCTATTCGTGACCAGGGACCACTTAAACTACAGTGATGCTCACTTATTACGAAATTCAAGGACCTTGCAAATAATTTTGTCTTAGCCAAACTCCGTCTTATCCAAACAACGAAATATATGTGTGAATAGCTTGCATATAACGAAATTTTTACTCATCATACTTTCAGTACAAAATTGCTTAGAAAGAAAGATAAAAAGGCATAAAATTTAAATCTTAAATATTTGTTTTAATTGTACCAAATAGAAAAAATGTTAACAAAATAAGAGTGGCTTCATGACATAAGAAATGCCACCTTTTCTTCAAAATTTAACGTGTTCCCTGTTTTGTATTAATAGAAAACTCAACCTTTTATAAATATTTAATGAGTAAACTTTATTAATATAAAAAGTTTAATATAAAAAGTGTTTTATATAGATCGACTCTGTTGATATAGCATCCGTGATTTTGCAGAATATGGGTGTCAAACAGTAAGAATTCAAATCAGACACCCTGTTATTAAGCATCTGGTCTGGATCACAACAATTAATATGCCCAGTAAACTAATTATTTCCAGTTGTTTGAATATCATATCAATAGCATATATACATTACATTGGGGTTGGATAAAGCTTTGTTAACAGAGGTGATGAGCAGCTAAGCAATTAAGTACTGTAAGCCACTTGTCAAACTGTGATAATGACCGACATTTTGTACTAACAGAACCATTTTACAAGTAAAATCCAGTATAGGGACCTAAAAATTAGTTTGTCTTATCCAAGATTTCGTTATATCCATTTCATGTCAAGCAAGCCGGAGGCCATTAAAAAAAGGAAGCAGTCAGGGAATTCTTTTTATTTTGTATTAAGCAGTGTTTCATTATATCCAAGTTCGTTATAAGTGAGCTTTGCTGCATACGGAATTTGATCCATTTTGCATGTGCCCATGCGTGACCAGAGACCGAGTTGACTTTACTAATTTTGACCTTTATACCAAGTGGTCATGCATGACCAGACATCAAGTAGACCATTTTGAATTTGACCCATATTCCCTGTAGCCATTACCATGTCATGCGTTTACGTGGGGTTGGACACCGTTAAGAATGAAACGGTACGATACGATACTGATACCAATGAAATGATACCGGTATTTTAATGATTCTTTTCGATACAATATCATACAAATTTACAATGAGAGCACAGCAAACGGTTGCTGGACGCTCGACTTTCACATACTTGAGATGGATACATATTCCAAACTTAAAGAATGTCTATGGGTATTTGACGCTTTCTTAATCATAGATGTTTGTAAACAACAACAACTAATAAATACTTGGACATACATACACAGATTTTGAAACCTAAATGTGGGCCCTAAGGTCAAGGTCACAATGGTCCATTTTTTTCTGTGCATGGAAAGGTCTTGTCCATAAACACACACATACCAACTATGAAAGCAATACCTAAAGAGACATAGAAGTTGTAGGCACTTTTCAAAACCTAAACACAGATTTCGAAACCTAAACGCTGGACCTAAGTTCAAGGTCAAGGTCACAAGGGTCCAATTTTTTCTGTGCATGACAAGGTCTTGTCCGTAAACACACACATACCAACTATGAAAGCAATATATCAAAGGACATAGAAGTTATAGGCACTTTTCAAAACCTAAACACAGATTTCGAAACCTAAATGCGGGCCCTAAGTTCAAGGTCAAGGTCACAAGGGTCCAATTTTTTCTGCACATGGAAAGGTTTTGTCCATAGACACACACATACCAAGTATGAAAGCAATACCTCAAAGGACATAGAAGTTACAGGTATTTTCCGATACCTAAACGTAGATTTCGAAACCTGAACGCTGGCCCTAAGTTCAAGGTCAAGGTCAAGGTCACAGGGGTCCAAATTGTTCTGTGCCTGGTATGGTCTTGTCCATATACATACACATACCAAATATGAAAACAATACAACAAAGGACATAGAAGTTACAGGTATTTTCCTCGTAACCTAAATATAGATTTCGAAACCTAAACGTGGGCGCTAAGTTCAAGGTCAAGGTCACAGGGGTCCAAATTGTTCTGTGCATGGAAAGGTCTTGTCCATATACACACACATACCAACTATAAAAGCAATACCTCAAGGGACATAGAAGTTATAGGCACTTTTCGAAACCTAAACACAGTCTTACAAAAACCTAAACCCAAGAACTTAACCAACGCAGACGCTGACGCAGACGACAGGGTTACGACAAAAGCTCGACTTTTCGAAAAGTCGAGTTAAAAATGACACAAGAACATGGCTATTACCGAGAAGAATAACAGGTTTTGTGTAACCCATACTCAATTACTTATCAGGGCTCCAGATAAAGATACTAACTCTTTGAACCCTAAAAATGCGTGATTTGCAAACAGAGTGTCTGTCTGGAGTAGACTTGTCTTATGCAAACATTGTAGACCCTGATCAGAGGGCTCCTTAAGGAGCCCTGTGATCAGGATATACACTGTATGTCATTTTGACATATATTGTAAAACTCAACCCTAAAAAGTCAAAAATGGACTAGACTAAATTGAAAACTAGAATTGTCCATTTGAAGTTTCAGGGATGAAAGGGTTATGAGGTAGTAAACTGAACAAATTCAACAAATCCAACATTTCCTCACTCATTTCAGCACCAAATCCTATGGTGTGACTACTCATCGTCCTGAAGAGACTATTATAATGTCAAATGAGTAGTGATGCCATAGGGGTTAATGCAGAAATAAAGATTGTAGTTTTTGAAAAACTCCCATTATCTGGAGCTCTGTTTATGTACCGAACAATTTCAAAAAGATTCTGGTAAAATTAAGGACAAAATGCTGCACAAAATACACACTTTTAATTATGTAAGTGATTTAACTGCATCTTAGAAAATTAAATTATTGAACTAAAAAGTGTTCTAAGTCTGTACATCATAGCCTGTCAGCATTTATTTAAGACAAGCAACCACTTCAAGCACATTGAAAGTTAAGTAGAATGTCATTGAAGGCACATTCTGTTTTACTTCCATTCTCTATTAAGCTTTACTTCCAGCCTCTTTCTCATGCATTGTGATGCATGGCCTGGAAAATACGATGATTCATTGATAATTTAAAGCTTTTCTAAACGCCTGGAGTATCAACAAAAATACCGGTATTTATTTTAAACGGTTACGATCCGGTACAAATTTAACCGATCTCGGTACTGTTTCGATACCGCTTACTGGTGTCCAACCCTAAGTACACTTCACCAACTTTGAACCATATTCCCTGTGGCCATACATTACCATGTCATGAGTACACTCCACCAACTTTGAACCATATTCCCTGTGGTCATGCTTGGGCCCGTATTCTGAAACATTCTAAGATAACTTTTTCTCTAAGTAAATCAATATTCTCTTAGTTTTCGGCAATTTAGTCTAAGTATTTGATGATTTACTCTTAGAAAGTAAAAATAACTAAGAAAATTCTAAACTCGACAAATTTAACTAAGTATAACGATATACTCTTAGAAAATCAATATAGTCTTAGTGTTCGGCCATTTCAACTAAGTATTTGGGGATTCTCTCTTAGAAGATGAAAACAACTAAGAAAATTCTCAACTGGCCAAATTTACTATAGAATTTTCTCAAAACTTGAGAAAACTGAGACCCTCTCTTAACTGGTTAGAATTTTCTAAGATGCGAACACGAACGTTTATTAAGCAGCAGTCACTGTCCCAGAATAGGTAGAATAGATAATTCATTGAATAACAATCTTTTATAGACCTACTTTTACGTTTATCGGATGTTTTTGTGCCGACGTTCATGTTTGAATGGCTTCGTCCAATTCGGGGTGGGGTAACGTCATTACAAACGACTGAGATAACTGTTTAAGACATTACCTACGGTCTTTATCGCGAAAACGTGGAAAGATCGATATCTATTCATATTCTATATTTTTAGTAATAAATTATCACTGTATGTACCAAAACTAGCGTAAATACATAACTAGTTCCCCAATTATAATTAACTAACAAGCCGAATTTCAACCGTCGCCGTGGCTCAAGCGAGTCTGACTGGCTTGTCGAGGGTAGCCGGTTCGAGCCACACAGGGTATAGTCTTTTTTTTTCTTAAGAAACTTTTTTTTAAAAAAAAAGAAATCATTATTTCCATAGATTCCTTTCTTTAAATACAAATAACTCCTTAATCCTTTCACTGCCAAACTTTCGTGAGAGTTTACTTCTTCACCGTTTCATTGTCGTCTGCTTCAATTTTGTTGTCTGTAATATCGTTTCAAAGTTAATTGTAAGGCAGTATGACTGAACAGAATTCAATACGAGTGCCAAACAGTTTGGATCCTGATCAGACGCCGCGTTACGCGGCGTATGATCAAGGTCCAAACTGTTTGCAAACGTGCATTTAGGCCCCATTGAGACTGAACGGGTTAAAGCATGCTAAAATTGAAGTAAAAGTCGCCAGGTTTCCTTCTTATAGTCAGCCTGCTAGTTCTAGAAATGACTTTCATGTTTCTACTCTTTCTTGATATTTGAAAAGCTCTATGAAAAGTGTCCTGCAGGTTGCTATTTAACCCTTGTCATGCAGAATTGTCATCTGCTGCAAACACATCATCTGCAGAGAAAACACATAATAAATTTGATGCTTTACAAAGTTAAGAAAAGTAAATAATGACTGGCAAAAAAGTTTGAATCCAGATCAGACGCCGCATAACGCGGCGTCTGATCTGGATCTATACTGTATACAAACTGTTGACAAATTTTAATCAAGTCGCGCTTAGCATAAAAAGTGTTTTTTAGCAGGCTGACAATAAGAAGGAAACCTAAATACTTAAGTATTTTCTTAGAGGAACGGTTAGAGAAAAAAAGCTTTAGTTGAAGATGTAAGAGTTAGAAAATTCTTAAGTGAAATACTTAGAATGTTTCAGATTACGGCCCAGGTCACAACTTGTGACAAGCGTGACCAGCCATTGGATAGTTCATATATTCTCCGCGGCATTGCGCTACCAAGTTCCAAGTTGTTTATAATGACTTTGAGATGTTTTATTCGTGGCCACGTGTGACCATGACTGACTTGTATATAATTATACCAGTTAGCCATGTTTATAGAATGCATTTCACATGGAAGTTTTGGCATATATAATTCCATTACTTGCAGAACTGTGTCATGAGCCTCATGACAACCAATATGAACAAAAGAGATTATGTATTTTACAATAATATTGAAGTCCTGTACCAAGATAATGTAGTTCAAATTACACCTCTGTTTTGTGCACATCTACCTCAGTTTGTTGGTACAAAATCTAGTAAAATAGCTGTCTGCACACTACCTCTGTATGTTGAGGAAATATATGGCAAGTTTGAATTTCACATAAAGTCTTCCAATGTTCAAACTCATCTAGTCAGTTAAATAGCCCTTCATTTATATACAAGGGTTAATCGGGAAATTCGTTGACTGTTGCTAGGAATTGAAAAGCTTAATATGTATACGTGTATTCCAAGTACATGTATATTTTTTAAGGTTGATACGTTTTTTCTACGGTGCATAAATCTTATGTAAAAATATTCACAAATAAAAAAGTTACAGCAACTAACAATAATGCAGTAGCCGGATCATATCCTCAACTAATTTGGTGTCAAACCCATGAATGTGTGACGAGGTTTGTAACAGTAAAGATGTAAATTGTCCTCCATAAGCCCCATTTTTGAAAGCTTCAATATATTGTCAAATGAAAACGAATATATTGACAAGGGCTATCGATTTAAAAGATGTGTTTGTTTTCCATGTTAGATTAGAAAATTAGATCATGATGAAACTTGGTCAAAATGTTTGACGTGTTGATGTCTAGGTCAAGTACGAATGTGGGTAATGTAGAGTCAAAATCTAGGTCACTATAGGTCAGGTTTTACATGGTGTACCAGGTGAGCGATATATGGCCAAGCCCATAATGGCCCTTGTTATGAATATTTTTCACATGTTTACCATTATCTGAAATGTAATAGTTTGGTTGTCGTTTGCCGTACCTTTTTGACAACAACAAAAACTTCAACATTGGCTCTAAAATAAAAGTGTTTCCGCCTATAACTTTGATATTACTTCAAAGGCCACTATGACCTCGAATTAAAACTTTAAAATTGGCTCTGAAATGAAAGTGCTTCAAACTTAATATGTAGATGCTCCTTCGACGTGTTCTTTTAAATCGAATCCACTTCTGGGTCACAATGTCAAGGTCACTGTGACCTCGAAAAGAAAACTTTAATATTGGCTCTGAAATGGCATTGCTTTCACCTACCACCTTTAAACTTCATTTGTAGATGCATCTTGTGAGTGCTATATGTCGCACCCACTTTTGGGGCACAGGTCAATGTCACTGTGACCTCTTATAGAAAACTTTAACATTGGCTTTTAAATGAAAATGCGTCCACCTTCAAATTTCATATGTAGATGCTCCTTGAGATGTTCTTTAAGTCGCACCCACTTTTGGGTCATTGGGTCAAAGCTCAAGGACACTGATCTGTTAAAGAAAACTTTAATATTTGCATTGAAATGAATGCACCTCCAACTATAACCTTTAATCTTTATAGGTATAAACACCAAGATTAGTTTTACACGCCACACTTTCTTCCTGGTCACTAGGTCAGAGGTCAATATCACTCCAACAACTTATTTGGCTGTAAAAAAGAAACTGCTTTACCTACAATCTACTTATGTACACGTGTACATGTCGAGCATAAAAGTGAAAGCGTGATCAAGAGACGTTTGATATCTGAAATACATGTACAGGTGCAGTAACCTCGTCTTAGGCGAGCTAGAGTTATCAAGATTTGACTGTGGTTTCAACCCTTTCTCTGCCATTATGATGTAAAAATCCGTCTTACACAGACGTTGACATAATATCGTCTGCTTAAATTTGTCGTGTTTTTATTATTCATAAAATTTGGAATTCTTATCGCTTTTAATTTAAATCACATTGATATGGGCGTCAAACAGAGGGGTTCCTATTGAGCCTGCCAGCGACAGAGTTAAAAGCACTCTCGTGTGTTTTTTGGAATTATTTTTATGTCCAATCACAGCTGATTGTTCTGGAGATACTTGTACTTTAACTATGTCGCATTTACGGACATTAAACCCTCTCCTGCAGTTAAATCACCTGGTTTGAAATTGTCGTCTTCAAACTTTGTCATTATGAAGAGTAAGCATTATTTATCTAAAGTATGCTGAAGTCAAGTGTCAAACAGTTTGGATTTAGATTCGACCTCGCATTTAGTGGCATCTAATCTGAATTCGAACTGTTGAAAGTTAACAATCATAGTAGGCTGGCAGGCAAAATGTTTAGAAAATTGGTAACTTACCCCTTTCACTGCAAAAATGTTTCGTGAGAATTTTACTCCTTCACCATTTCATTGTCGTCGTCTGCTTCAATTTTGTGTTTTGCAAAACAGTTTTAATGTAAGATTCAATGTAGTATGATTAAAAACATATCGATACAAATGTCAAATAGTTTGGATCCTGATCAGACGCAGCATTACGTGGAGTCTGATCAGGGTCCAAACTGTTTGCAATCAGGCTTATTTGCGTCATTGAGAGTGAAAGGGTTAATGTTGGATAAAAGTAATACAGACAAATCCTAAAGCAGTTTTCTGTATTACTTTTTCTGCATTAAACATCTGTGAACGTTGAAATGTCGTCCTTATTAGTTTATCGCCCAGAAGAGGTTGTGACCTAAACTTGACGTATCTGGCGAATTTGAGGTCCTACTTTAAGACACTATTCTTTCCCATTTATACGCAAACAAAACGCAAACCATTTGTAATAAAATGGAGAAAATGACAACATGTTGAAATTCTCATCTGGTGTCTGGTCTTATTCCAAACTGTCTGACCTGGAAATAACAGTTTTAGTGTAAATGTGTTTATTGGGAAAGATTAACTACAACTGTGGCAAACAGTATTTATCCAGATTTCAATTAGTTGCCTGGTGTGTCATTTTGTTACCACCTTGATGTTACTTCCTTACAGAAGTCAGATGTATGTATTTTTGGATTTTCTATTTTGTAGAAGAAACTTGCAGATGGTGCTTAAGCTTATCAATCTGAATTGTCGTCTACTTCAAATATAAAGTCTTTAAAATCTTATAATCCGTTTAAATGCCAAATGATTGAAACGGCGTGCCAAACAATTTGGATACAGATCAGACGACAAATTACCAGGCTCCAGTCTGATCTAGACCCAAACTGTTTGCTAAATGTTTTCTACGTCGTGCTTAGCACTCACGCGTTTGATGACAATAGTTCAATGCATTCGCTGTTTTTGCTATGAGGGTTATGTACCAGTAAATATAATATTTGTATCAGAGAAAAACTCCATAAAATGAACATTAATTTATTTAATTTCCTACATGTTTCGGCCTGTGGCCTTCTTCAGAGAATAAAAAATAAGCAAATAATGATTATGACGTCACTAAATTGTAATACCTCCCACATGGGAAATAAAGGATATAAAATCTAAAATCAGTAAACTATATAGGTCATGCACTGCTCTTGGCTAAAGGGGTTGCTTTTATGAGATTTGTCGATGTTGTTATTCAAGTACATTGAAATATTTTGCCCTGATCTTAAATCGGTTGATTTACACGTGAATGGTTTATTATGCATGGAAACATTCTGCCAATGGTATATGTAACCAATCTATAACACTTTTACTATCAAAATATCGTCTGCCTATACATATAATCTGCTTTTATTTCTAAAATTAGAATTTAAGGCATTTAGACTTAAACCAATAACTGCCTTATCAGGTATATATAGTTATTTACAAACAGTTTGGTTCCTGTGTCACGCGGCGTCTGATCAGGATCCAAACATTTTGACAAAGGTTAAAAAGAATTGACAGGGAAAGAGTTGACGTCTTAGGACGGTCTTGTAACGACCTGGTTTGATGGAACTTATGATGGTTGATATTCTCGCTTTTTCCTAGAATTTCCTTGTTATTATGTTGTTGCGATGGTAATTTGTAGCAGGCGTTTTCCAAAGTTATCCTTTTGCACTTTTCTTAGAACAAGAACACACAGATAATACAATGGAGAAGACGTTATTCTTTCCCAATAAATGCAGTTATGCTAAAATTATTATTTTTGTTGTACATAATTATGTAAATATTTCGGAGCCAGATTAGACATCGTGTAACCTGACCAGGATCCAAACTGTTAGTGGCTTAAATAAAAAGCCAGCATTGACAAAACTTTGCATGTTCTACAGTTCAATGCGTTTGCGTTTCGCTCATGTTTAATCAGAAAATAATATTGTTTCCACTGTACTCGCCCTTTCAACAACCAACAACACTCTGGCGCTGTGAAAGCCTAATAGTTTCATTAAGCAGATTAAAAGTAACCCAGAAAGCTTTCTGCTTTGCTTTTGTCCCGCTTTAAATCAAATTTAGGGCATTTAACTTGTGAAACTAACGTTTCGATTCATAGTTAAAGCAGGCTCTCATGGACAAGTCATTGTGCTGGCATGTGGTAATGCATACATTGGAGAAGACATTAATCTTTTTCAATAAAGGCGTTTACACGTTACCTATTTTTTTCCCTACAAACAGCTTTGAGCCAGATCAGATGCTGCGTTACCTGGCGTCTGGTCTGGCTCCAAACTGTTTGCCACTAATTAAGATAAATAGCGAGTAATATCAGAAAGTTGTAATTTTCTCCATGTATTGCATTGCGTTAGCGTTTCGTGTCTGTATAAACGAGAAAGATCAACGTCCTCTCCGTATAATCGAGAAAGAACAACGTCTACTCCAATGTAAACTATGTTGAATCTTTGCTTCTTTTGAATAAAGTAGCGATATGAGTGGTGATTGTATCCAGCAGTGTGTCGATATAATGTCTGTATTAACTCTTCTGTTGCTATTAGCGTATCTAAATAAATGTTTCCTAAAAAACAATTTGACGATATATGTTTGTTTTATATTCATACATGTATAGGCTGCTTTTATTCACCTGGGCGGTGCTAACCTTTAGCAAAGATAAACTAAAACACTTTTGATTTTAGGGATGATATGTATAGTTCCGTATTACCGGTATATCGTTATTGTCCGATACTTTCAACATGGAGAAACACAAGTTATGCGTGCATCCATATCCATGTGAGAATGGTTTATATACAATGCCCCCTATCTACAACAACACCCAATGGGATACAAAGATTTTGTGTATTATTCGGAGGGAGTTTTTATAGGGAGGGAAAATTAAGACTGGGCTTACAATTGCAAACAGCTTGAAACCAGTTTAAGGAGCCCTATGATCAGGGTATACAATGTTTGCACATGACAAGTGTACTCCTTACAGGTACACTGTATGCAAATGACGCATACATGCGTGACTAGGGTTCAAAGAGTTAACCCCTTCAATGCCAAATTTCCATGAGATTTCCACCCGTTACCGTTTCATTGTCGTCTGCGTCAATTTTGTTGTTTGCAAAATCCAATCAAAGTTAGAATCAAAGAAGTATAACTTAAAACATGCATATAATCACTGAATAAAAACAAATACAATGTATGCGGATTGAAAAGAAAAAAAAGACAAACAAAAACATGTAAATGTTTACATTTCTCTACCATAAGAGACATCTATAGATCTACCATTAGCTCTAGGTATTTACCCCTGTAGAGATATAATACTAAGTACTTACTGGTAACACTTCAAAGAATTCTGTGGATCCATAACAAAGAAGCTGTTAGCAAACACACATGAATTGCAAACCACCATATGTTTTCACAATCTGTGCTCTCTAAACAATACTTGTATTTGAGTTTCGCGTATAGGTCCAGATCAGCTCACGCGGTTTGGTCAGGCCGGGTGGTTGCGTGCTGGCTGATCTGGACTTACGCTGGCCGTAATTTCATGACCATTTACAACAGTTATTTAATGCGCACTTTTAAGTTAATATTAAATGTGTCGTTGAAAGCAGTATAACCTCGAAAAGATAATCATAATGTTATCAACCTCATTCAGATAATCATAAACTTGCCCTGTGTGTGTGTGATACCCCTGTTTGTAACAGAGTTTTTGCCCATTACCTACCTCATTTTGTAGGTCTGGTGTTGATCCGTAATTCTTTATAAATTCAATATTTTCTTCACATCATTTGAAACTGTGACTGTCCTGAAAACCTTTTGTCATATTTGCCTGAAGCTAGTTGGCTTATAAAGCGTACACCTCGGTATGAGGGTGTGAAACGTGTGTGTGTGTGTGTGTGTGTGTGTGTTTGTGTGTGTGTGTGTGTGTGTGTGTGTGTGCACTTGTAATTCCTACCAAACGGGGAATTGTGTGTGTCATCGTACCAACCAACCGGGGAACACTTACCAACCGGGGAACGCCCCAATTGGGTTTCGCTACAGATTTGCACTCATTGGCCCAAAAATACCCACCTGTCAAAATTAATTAGAGGATCTGACACGTTCCCCGTTAGGTAGGTTTATTGTACACACGAGATACACACACAATCTGAAATTTGCCATACCTTGTGTATTCAGTACCCCGGTTGTGCTTTAAAAAACTTGCCAACATACACACACAAGTTCCCCGATTGTGCTTTTAAAACCCTATGAACATACACACACTAGTTCCCCGGTTGTGCTTTAAAAAACTTGCGAACATACACACACTAATTAGTTGTGATAACGTATCGCGCGGTTTTGATAAACAATGGGGTGCAGGTCAGCAAAACTGAGAAAAATAAGGTATTTATAAGTATTTTTCTTTTCGATCGTTTTCTTCTTAATAATGTGTAATCGCTCAAGTTTGCAAACTAATAGTAGAGATTCTGATCTCGTATCTGGTTAAATACTATGTATGCTAGGGATCTGGTGTATTACCATTTAGATGTAAAGCAGCTCGATACCACGAGTGATATCCAACCAATACTAACATAAAAATGCAAAATTCATAGATTATTGTCTCTTGCTAATTGCTATAGAATCTTAGTGTAAGACCGTCCGTCAGTATGATGAAGACGTGAAACCCTGGAGAGATTTTGCGGAATAAATAATGTTTGCTTAAGAAACATTATTGGTTTCTGCTAAAGTCCTCCTGTAGTAGGAAAACGTTTTAACGTAAGGTTTTATGTTCAAGATATACTTCAGTTCTATGTGGAAATAAATTTCTGCTACTGTCAGACTGTCCGTCCGGGCCGAAAATTGCAATAGAAATGGCAAAAAAGCATGTCTGAAATGCCTTTATAAAAGTGAAAGCGGATTTCATATTACATATAGATTTATACTTGGCATATAGATTGAAAGAGTATGGTCTCAGCTTGAAAATGATACCAATGCATAAAGGGTAAGACCATCCGTCCGTATCTTGCAGACCTACTAACCTGGATAGGTGGCATGCGTCTCGGAATGAATGATGTCTGCTTAGCTATAGATTATTGTAATAAGCTCAATAAGTCATTTTTCAGTAGGATTTTTTAATCTTTAGTTTTTTAAATTCACAATATACTACATGTCTATGCATATGTTTACTTTTAGGGATCTGCTACTGTCCGTTTATCCATAGGGCCGAAGCATGGCAATATAAAATGGTAAAAAGGCACAATTCAATTGTATTACAGAAATATTTAAACGTTGAGTATGTATCCATAGCTTATAGACGTAGCTTTGATATTATACCACAGAATTTAGTGTAAGACCGTCCGTCTGTATGTTTATCTGGATTTATGGATTCCATCTGGAAACAAAACGATGTCCGCTAAAAATGAATTATTGTAAATCGTTTAAAGTCATTTTTCAATAAGAACATTTATAAGTTTAAGGATAAATATTCATGATATACTACAATTGTACGTATTGATATATTTTTAGGGGTTTGCTACTATCCGGTCGTCAGTTTGTGCTGAATATTGACATTAAAAATAGCAAACTATCACAATTTAAAGAGTTACTATTATATTTACATTTATTATTTTTGAATAGAGCAATATCGTATAGTCTTAACTTGGATATTATACCAAACGTTTAAGGGTAAGCTTGTAAGTCTGTATGTTTCAGGCGTCCTTACCTGAAAGGACGGATTTCGCCTCGACACAAAACGATGTCTGCTTAAAGTTAATTTTTGTACACGACTTGTACGTCATTTTGCAGTAGGAAACATTTCAAACTTAAGGATTTTAATTCAAGATACAATACAATTATATGCATTGATATATTACTAGGGGCATGTTACTGTCTGTCGGTCCGCTAGTGCCGAAAATGACATTATAAAAGAGCAAAAATATCACAATTTAAGCGTTACTTTTACAGATATATTGACACTTTTGGTATGGATCGATATCTTAATGTCTTAGCTTGGATATTATAACAAACGTTTTAAAGTAAGATCGTCTGTCCGTATGTTTCAGGCGTGCTCACCTGAAAGGACGGGTTTCGCCTCGGCATAAATGACATTATAAAATAGCAAAATATCAAAATTTAAACGTTAATATTTCAGATAGTTGTATATTTTTAGTAAAGATCGATAACTTATGGTCTAAGCATAGATATAATTTCACGCTCTTTGGTGTAAGACTGTCCGTCCATATGTTTCAGACCTTCTAACCTGGGTAGATAGATTTTGTCTTGGTATAAAACGACGTCCGCTTAAGATTTGTTATTGTTATATACTTAATATTAATAATAGCAAGTCCTTTTTCAGTAGAATGTTTTGTTCACCAATTGAATGTTTTAAATTCAAGATATACTGCAACTATATGTGTTGATATATTTCTAGGGATCTGATCATTTCCGTCTGCCGAAAATGTCGTAATAAAGAAGCAAAATAGCAAAATTTAAACAGATAAATTTTTATTTTGGAAATAGATCGATACCTTATGGTCTAAGTTTGAAAGTGATGTAAAAGTTTACATATATTACTCTCCGTGTGTAGGCTGCATATGTGAAAACTATGATGCCTTTTTTTTGTTTTTCAAAAGACAACAAAGGGTCTTATAGAGGACCCGTATAGACCGGCACACGTACGTCTAATATAGTTGGTATCAATTTAGAGCTGATGTATACAGTTACAAAGCTACTTGACCATGTCCGCCGCTGCGAACACATCTATCCGAAGAATGCGATATAAATGTGTTGTAACGTTTATAATAATTATTTTTATTAAAAGGCATTGCTTCATTAATCCATACAATTACAGACGGACAAAACGTGTACACCCTATATATTTGGCATTAAACTGTTACTAAGGTACCAGACTACACAAGTAAGAAACAGTATGGAAATTGTTACATTATATCGCAATCGTGTATTTAATAGATCAATGATATCTGAACATTTTTAGTTGGAAAACAAAAGGAGTCTTTGTATGTTAGCGAGACCTTACAAACCGATGAACAGGCATACACTCCAAATAGTTAGTATGAACCTCTAGCGTAATCATATATTTACCTCTGCAACAAGTTCGCATCTAATCATAAGTTTGAAATAACCACACAGGTTAGAACCGGACCATACAATACTTTTGTTTCTTTATCAACAAGCGGTTACGTAACAGCCTTCAGTATGACCTCATGACAATTAATGTTTGCCTAGATAAAAGTAATAATCGATCACTAATTTGGAAGATCTATATCCAACCTCAAAGTTGGTTATTTGGGATGCACGAAGCATACTTATTCTTCACCACTAAAGAAGCTAATGTCTAATTCATAGCGCTGCGACAAGATTCGTAAACAGTTGGTAGGACTTGTATTCGGTATCTAACCTATTTTTCGTTTTTCAAATCGCACCTGGTTGGAAACAATTGCACATAGTCTTTATTTGGTAAGCACAGAGTCCCGATTGGTATATACACAATGTTTCCCATATACTCTATACTTATTCCCCGCTTGGTAAATGCACAAAGTTCCCCATTTAGTATACATTAGTTCCCTGTTTGGTTTATACACACAATTTTCAGTTTTCTCTATACTTATTCCCCGTTTGGTATATACACAAAGTTCCCCAATTAGTATACACTAATTTCCCGTTGTGTATACTCATAGTAAAATAATCTCAGTATCTATTGATCTCCGAAACTCTATGTGCAAACGACGAAGATTATCCCCTCTGTCTAGAACTTAAAGGAAAGCAGGCCGATGGTTTTATCCCATGCGCTTTTTTGCAACGAATACGATTGTAAGAAATCATCTTCCAGAAATCATTTTCATCTTATCTTATCATCCCTCATCATTCATCGGCGCTGCATGACCAATTTGGTTTCACAGTGCTGTAAAGTCTTAATCATCCACCCATCCCGACCATAGCTGCCAGGCAACTATGAAAAGATTTGGAGTAAATGGTTCATATATTTATATATTTTTTGCATAGCTATTTATCTGGAAAACTGTTTATTTGTTAAAACGTTTAGCCCTTTACCAGCGAAAACTAAATACCTCATTTTGCTGAATTTTTGTGACTGTATATTTGTTTTGGTGAATTTAATGCTTTGTTAATATTTCTATGTCCAGTTATACAGGGCGATTCTCCTTTGCTTTTTATACAGCATTATCAGTATGTACTAATAACATGTACTTAAGTATTCGCTTTAATTTTAAGTAATTGCTAGTAATTGATATTGAATGTCTAAACCCAGGGTCTTTGCATTTATATTCACATTTCAGACTCGCCGTACACGTGTGGAACATGGAACGAAGACGACACTCAGAAGTATATAAATGAAGAAAACGTGAAGTCTAAAACTCTCCTGCTTGAAAAAAATGACTAGCAAATGACGTCAAACTACTTTTCGAATACCTACGGAATGAAGCAACTGCATTGTCCAAACATCTTCAGAATGAAGCGGATTCGGTAACGACGTGTCAGTATTAGGTGCAATTGTCAGAAATTTGCTTAGCACAGAAGGCGAGTTGCAGGGGTAGTATCAAAAATGAAAGCAGACGATTTCCAGAAATGTTTTTTGACAAACAAAGAAAACAAGTTTGATGAAGGTTTGTCCAACCTAGAAAAAACCCTTTGCAGGTCGTTTTACAGCACTGAAATAATTGCAAAGCGTGGTCGTATAGCTCCGGTGCGCTTTTCAACCAAACTGAAAGACAATATTTAACTAATGCTGAAAAATAGAAGCCTAATTAACAATCCCGAAAACAATTTCCTCTTCCCTACACAAAAAGCAGAATCTCACATTAGAGGAACATATGTTTTGAGAATGTTTGCAGCCAAGTGTGGTGCGGAACGACCAGAAAGGCTTCGGTCAACAAAGCTTCGAAAGCATATTGCAACTATGACACAACTGTTTAATCTCAAAGAGAATTGGATATTCTTTCCAATTTCCTTGGACACGATATAAGAGTACATAGAGAGATCTACCGTCTTCCAGAAGAAACCATTCAAGTTGCAAAATTTCAAAACTGCTTCTTCTGATGGAAAGTGGGAAGATAAAGAATCCATTCCTGAACACCATTGACGTTGACGAAGGTATGTATTGTCCAAGCGTTCTATTCTGACGTTTTTTTGTAGTTCGGTATATTTTAATTGTGCATGAATATATTGAAGATTTCATTTACTTAAAGATATTAAATATTCTTCAACCTATATTTTGTATCTTAATTTTGGCATGACATAGCATACGGAACTGAAGACATGCATCTATGAAATTGTATTATTTAAAAACAGGGTAGACTCTGATCCGTTTCTGACATGGATCTGTTCTGTTTGCAAATATGTCAAAATCCATTGACTTCATCAGTCATCATCAATGATTTTTTCTTTAATTGTAAAACATTTCTTTAATAATATATAGATTTTAATACATGTCATATATTTTGAAACTAACCATTTATACGAAATTATGTTAAAAGTGATTTTAATTCGATTGTTTAGAGCAAGAACAAACCTATGAAGAAGCTGACGAAGAAGACAATTCTGAATATTCAGAAGAATCCGATTCCGAGTGTGAAACGGCAATAGAAACGAAACGGGTTGCTTCACCAGGTATTATTTCTCTTCACATATTGTCTAACTGTAAATGATAAATAAGGAATGCATGATTTGAGTATTGTCACAGTTCTACAAACTGAATAACCACAAATCTGGTGTTTGTAAAACATACATACCATCTTTTGAACCTATCATCCACTGAAATATGGCCATAGCAAGCCTAATATACCTCTGTAACATGAAATCATACATTAAACTCAAAATTTCTAAATCTTTATATTTAAACGTTACCGCACAATTTAAGATATATCATTGTTACATAATAGACTCCAAAGGAATTTCCAGAATTCAAGGCAAATTTCATTTACAAAACCTATACAGTACAGCATGCAGTATTGAATATAAATTAGAGTACGGAAAAACAATGCTTTAACCCACCGCGGAAGAAGTATATTTTTATTCATATTAGCTTTAAAGCCTGGTTGTTAAACAATTCAAATGGTTGGGAAACTAGTTAAAAGGTAAAAGGTCATTCGTTTTTACTTTTAGACAAATCGACAATACGTCAAGTGCGTATGACCAAAATAAAGTACTGGTCAGAGGAGGAAAAGGTCGCCATCAGTAGACATTTCGAAAGAAAAATACTTATGGGGCGGAGTCCCAGAAAAAAGACAATAGAATGATGCTTGAAAGACGAGAGTGTGCTGTCTGGTCGGACATGGAGAAATATAAAAGATTTTTGCCGGAATACAATAACAGTGGTATTAATAATGGATCCATATAGAGATTTCCAACAAACTAACAATATGTCCAACTGACATCCGTATTGTGTGGATAAATCAAGCGTACAATTTACCAACAGTGAAATTAATTTAAATTAATGAAAGTAATTAGTATGCATCAAAAGGCATATCATCAGGTTAACAATCAAACGCATAGATGAGAGCAGAGCACATGTTTTCATGTACTGATTATGTCATGTCAACAGCATAAAGACGCTGTATTTCTAAACGTGTCATGTCTCATACCGATATATTATTTTGCAAATAATAAATGCACTTTGCAGTATTATACAGTTTCTAGCCGATGTACATGAATGTTCACTCACTGCTAGTAAAACTGTATGAAATATGCTTTGACAAGTCTGAATAGAATTTAATATTCATGTTCACAAGGAAGAAACTGAATTACTGATAATGTTCGTAGCACAAATAATCGAGATGAATGCATAGAACAATGCCATATGCAACAAATATTTCAATATATCGAGAAGTCTGTGTCTATTCTGGTCTTCAGTCTATCTGATTCACATACTTCTAATTTGATTAGAAAATGACCATTACAATATGTGCTGTAATGATTATTATTGTTTCTTCAAGTGTCAGAGTATAGCATACATTCCTAATAAATCCGAGTATTATGGTTTGATACATGTGTCCGTCCGTCTGTCTTTCACATTACCACATTTCTGTAATATGAGTTACTAACTATTGCTATATTTAACGGCTGCTGAGTGTTTCCCATGCAATGACTGCTTAATATAAACCGATTTATATTTTACTAACGATGTACTTGAATAGCAAGTTCTGAAAATACGATGCATGTATCATTCGTCAATCCGTCTGGACGGGCCTTTTCTTTTAATAAATCATAGCCTTTTTCGTTAAAACATAATCATTTATGATTAAAAAACATATAGTGTATCGTTATTGAGCAAGAACTACATTGCTTTTGTAAATAAGAATATATATGTATATATAAACTACCGATTATAACCAAATTCATAGGATTAACGCTTATCCATACGTCTGTATGCACTTAAAATTGTGAATCGTAAGCCATTTTTATCTAAATATTGTTTACGATACAATAAACGTATATGTGGTCGTTTTTTAGCAATGTCTACACTGTATTCTTACATGATGTTAAAAATAGATAGCTATGCTACACGTTGATACCATTATTGCTATAGAAATTGTAGGTGTAAGCGTAAAGCAATACTTTTGGAAACTATTGCACATCGTCTTCATTTGGTATATACAAACCCCGTTTGGTGTATACACACATTTCCCCGTTTGGTATACACTAATTCCTCATTTGGAATATACACAAAGTTCCCCATTTAGTATACATTAATTCCCCAGTTGGTATACACACGGTTCCCCGGTTTGCTTGTAAAAAATCACATGCTCTAAAAATTGATGGAAAGCATAACTAAGGTCAACATTATGATATGTAATGCAAATGAATGTTTATGCTAGAATATGAGCTTCCCTAGATGATTAGAAATGGTGGCACCCGGTTGGTAGGTTCTGTACATAGTTCCCCAGTCGGGATGTTCTACAAGAATGCGCGCGCGCGTGTGTGTGTGTGTTTGTGTGTGTGTATGTGTGTGTGTGTGTGTGTGTGTGTATGTGTGTACGTTTGTCTGTATGTGAGAGTGTGTGAGACGGCTTTGGAATCTTTTTCTTTTTTTTCATTACTCAATATCAATCTCTTTCTATATATATAGATACATATATATATAAATATATTTACGCACACAAATTGTGAGGTGTCTGTAACAAACTTTGGCGCTCTCAGAGAGACAATGGGAGGGAGCAATAGCACTAGGAAAGACATATAGGAGGGCACAGAAACACTCGGAAGGACACGGGGAGGGTTGTAGAATACTCGGAAAGACACTGGGGGCGTCATGGACACTCGGACAGACTCTGAGAGGAATAGTGAATGCTCGGAAGGACGCTGGGGGAGGGAAAGGGGGGGGGGGCTCAGAAACACTCGGTGTGAGGGAGTCATACCTCTCGGAAAGACACTGGGAGGGACCAAGAACATTCGCAATGACGCTGGGAGGGATGCAGTACACTCGGACAAACACGGGAGGGATCAGGAAGGCTCGGAAGGACGCTGGGAGGGCTCAGAAATACTCGGAAATGACGTGGGGAGGGCTTTGGAGCCCTCGGAGAGACAATGGAGCCATACCACTCGGAAAGACACTGAGAGGGCCCAGGAACACTCGAAAAGACACTGGGAGGGGTCAGAAACGCTCGGAAGGGTGCTGGGAGGGTTCTGAAACACTCGAAAAGACGCTGGGAGGGCTTTGCAGGCCTCGGATAGACAATGGGAGGGAGCAATACCTCTCGGGGAGACACTTGGAGGACCAATGAACACTATGAAGATCGCTGGGAAGGAAGCAGTACAGTCGAAAAGACAATGGGAGGCATCAGAACTCTCGGAAGGACGCTGGGGAGGGCTAAGAACCACTCGAAAAGACATGGGGAGGGCTTTGGAGCCCTCGGAGAGACGATGGGTGGGAACCATAACTCTCGGAAAGACAGTGGGAGGGACCATGAATACTCAAAAGGACGCTAAGAGGGGTGCAGTATACTCGGAAAGACATTGGGAGGGATCAGGAACGCTCGGAAGGACGCTGAGAGGACTCGGATGCTCGCTGAGAGAGCTCGGAACCACTCGAAAAGATGTTGGGAGGGGTTTGGAGCCCTCGGAGAGACAATTGGAGGGAGCCATACTCTCGGCAATACACTGGGAGGGCCCAGGAACACGCGGACAGACGCTGAGAGGGATCAGGAACGCTCGGAAGGATGCTGGGAGGGTTTTGCAGGCGTTGGAGAGACAACGGGAGGGAGCAATAACACTCGGGGAGACACTGGGAGGACCCAGGAACACGCGGAAAGGTCGCTGGGAGGGATCATGGACGCTCGGACAGACGCTGGGAGGGATTACGAACACTCGAAAGGACGCTGGGAGGGATTTGGAGCCCTCGCAGAGACACTTGGAGGGAGCCATATCTCTCAGAAATACACTGGGAGGGCCAATGAACTCTAGAATGAACGCTGAGAGGACCAAGGAACGCTCGGAAGGATGCTGGGAGGGATCAGGAACTCTCGGATGGACGCTTCGAGGGCTCAGAAACAATCAAAAAGACGTATGGAGGGCTTTGGAGAGACGATGGGAGGGAGCCATACCTCTCGGAAAGACACTGGCAGGGACCAGGAACACTCGAAATTACGCTGGGAGGGGTGCAGTATGCATGCGTTTTTGCTTGTTTGTCCTGCATGCCGGGTACCCGGTTTGAATCTCATCAGAGCGCAAAATGTTTTTTTTTTTATTGAAATGCATGTTTTTAAACAGAAATTCTTATCCTAAACTAATTATTACCCAGTTTTATAAGCATTTGACAAACATTATATTATATTTACAAATTACTATTTTTAATGCTAAATCTGGTTGCGAGCCTCTTTTAACATAAAGCCATTTATTTAGAAAGAACAATTTGTTTTTTATGTACAGTGCTCCCACTCTACAACGACACCCAGTGGGAGACAAACCTTGAGTGCGTTGTTCGGAGGGAGTCGTTATAGGGAGGGAAATTGGTAAACATTTGCAAACAGCTTATATCCAGATCAGACTCCGCGTAAGCTTTTTCCGTCAAATTTATCATTATGTAACTATTGCTCGAGACCAGTTAGTACTTGGATGGGTGGTCTCCTAGGAATAACGAGTGCCGAATAAATTTTCCTATAGTTCTGTCCTTTTTAATTGTTTTTAGATTGGACATTTTCCAGTTTAACACATTCTACCCTAGCGACGAGTTAACTCGTCATTTACAAACAGTGTAGTGTACACGTTTCAAATGTAAACGGTGCACATGGCTTGATAACGGAAAATGACGAATGAACACATTATCAGGGATCAATTGGTCAAAAAACCATACCATACCATTGACGTGTATATAGTTTGGATCCATATGAGACGCCAAGTTACTGACTACGGAAACCTGCCCGCAACCATCGCCCGGCTTAGTACAATTGTAATATTCTCAGGTACCCGGTTTGTAAATGACGAGTATTCTCGTCTCTAGGGTTGAATGTGTTTAAACTGCAAAAAAGGTCCAATATAAAGAAAAAAAGATTTTTAAAAAAAAAATCAACAACAAGAAAAAAGAGACAAATAGGAAAAAGCCTGCGGCGTCCGGTATTACCAAGCGGTCACCCATCCAAGTACTGAACGGGCTCCACGTTGCTTAACTTCGGTGATCGGACGAGAACCGTAGTGTTTAACGTGATATGGCAGTAGACAATGTTGGTCAATTCTAAAGGGGTTTTATAGTGAATCTATTTGTGAAGCATACCGCGTAGATAACCTGCAACTTACTCGTTGGTTTGGATTCAAATCAGTTTCGTATAAACACTGAACGTTATTATACAAGTGGTACTTTCGATATTTCCAAAATTATGTGTTCTGAAATGTTCCAGTTTTGAAGCATTGTACTTGGTATAAACGAATAGTAGACCATGTACTTTTTCCATCAATCGGCTTTCTCCATTGCCATATTTCGTTTGTCTTACTGTATTTTCTATGTCGAATGTGTGCCATGTTCTATATTGGTAAACGATCATGTATGCGTTTGTATTACATGCGTTAAGAGGACTTGGGAGTTGATACACACCAACAATCCGAGGATTTTTTGCATATAGAGGACTTGCACTCGGGTCCTCGGAAAGTTTTTTTCACAAATGCCGTCAAAGTGATGTCTATGTTATGAATAAACTGAAATCCCCAGGTCCGCCAGATACACACTTTACTTCCCCTTCATAAACTGTGTGTTTGACTAGCCAATCAGATTTCCGGTAGAGAAAGGAAAACATCCAATCGGAGTGCGCTCATCAAGTCCTCACAATGACTGTTAAGTTAGATTGTGTGTTTAAGGCCTCGCAGATTCGACATTTCAGGACAAAACTATGTGTGTGAACTTGAGTCCTCGCAGTATCGTAATATCTAGGGAGTCCTCGCTAGTATTGCTAAGTTTGACACAATTTCGTGACTGGAATTTGAAGAAAATATAAATATAACAGGCAAAACATCTAATGGACTTATAAACATCCCTTATGATAAGTCTGGTGAGAAAGTACCAACACCATATACCTGTTATTTCTTGCGAGCCCTCAGAGTGCAGAAGTATACCAACGTCCTCTGAACGTTTGCAATACAAACGTGTGTGTGTGTGTGTGTGTGTGTGTTCTGCTTGAGAGGTGGGTGTATTGTGTGTGTTACGTTTCCTGCTTGAGTCTTTTTCGTATTTATATGTTACACGTTGATACCAATTTTTGCAATAGAGATTCGAGTTATAAGCGTAAAGCAATACTTTTTGGAAAAAAATGCACATTGTCTTCATTTGGTAAACGCATAACCCCGTTTGGTGTACACGCAAATTTCCCCATTTGCTATACACTAATTCCCCGTTTGGTATATACACGAAGCCGCAGATCCATTACACTCTACCAAAATGGCACCGAACGTTGATTTGGATCTGAACAGTATGGACATATATTTTGCTTAGCACTGACGTTGCTGTGTGTTTATAATAATTGACGGATCCTGACGGTTTATAGTGAATGTATAAGCTAGTTGAAACAGTCGTGGAGCCCGGGATTAGGTCTACATGTTATTTTGTTCCCTAGGATTTACCTTTGACTTCGCATGTGAATTGGATATAAATAGTGAGCAGAAAGGTATTGGAACTTTGGACATTTAGTGACAGTGATACGTGTATTTACATCGTGTGTTTTGTGTCAGTGTGTGTGTGTGACTTAGTGTTTTGTTTATATAGTGATAAGGATAAATTTTGTGATATTTTGATTATTTATTTAGGTGAGTGGATTTTCTTGAAATCACACCTTTTTATGATTTATTTTGATTGTATTTTGGTGTGAGCACATGCCTGTTTGTTTGTATATTGTCATCCTTCCGGGGACAGAGGAATCTGTTGTTAGAAAGCTGTCATCGTTTTTTTGTATTTATGAATGTATGGAATTTCATGTATCTTGTATTGCATATTTTGATTGTGTAATAGCTTTTTTATGGAATATGTTTTGTATTTTGTTATATTTGTGTGGAATAAAATTGTGTTTGTTGAATCTGGGTAATTTACCTATATAACCCTCCTTTTCGAACGATGTCAGCGTGTCTTATTGTATACCTGGATTATCGCACCTATGCTTTTGTATTGGTCACGGTAGCCCAGTGGTATGATGTAGGCTTTTTACGCAGACAATCCCAGTTCAATTATTGTCAGGTGCAAACACATTTTTTCTGTTGTTGTTGTACTTTGTTGATTGTTTGGCTGAATTATTTTCTGTTCTATTTCAGGAAAGACTTAGTAAGTGCAATCACTAACTGACCCTACTCTGATCACTTTATGATGCTATACTAACTTAGCACATGGCTTGGAGCTCTCGGCCAATCAGGTGCCTCAAAAACATTTGAATATATCGTTTATTTTACAAAACCATGAAATAACTAACACACTGTTCACTTATTCCACGATTCCGTCATCTCAAGGCAATTTGACGTCACAACCCTAGCAATCCTCCGAGCGGGCCAACGCGAAAACCTTTTTCCTGCACTGTAGGCTAAACGATAAATAATCAGAATAAACACCAGATCAAGGATTCAAACTAAAGCAATACGGTAATTACACAGTATTAATAATAGATCTAGATCTACCCCATCCCTTTGGACCTAGAAATATGCATTGTTTCAGCTGTATATGTAAAAACCGCGATATGTATGTCTAGATTGTCTTTACTATACAGCTAAGATCGTGGGGGAGGGGGGGGGGACTGCACTCGCTTGATTACGTCATATTATGTACAGTGAGACCTAAACTTTAAAGGCAATTCAAAATGAATTGTGCTTCAATAAGCGTTATTTATGTTGGTGTTAAAGCATGCTTAATGTCTCAAACTACAAATTGAAATAACCTTTCAATTTAAGTGAAATATTACAAGTAAAATGACTTTTTCCTCTAAAACAAAAAGCAGAAACGTAGGGTCTTCTTGTTTTCCTTGAGCCCAAGCCAGTGCTAAATATGTTAGACCATGGTTGCGCGCGAATAAACGACATAGTTCTACGCCCCCAGGAACTTTATCGTTTATTCGCTTGCAACCATGGTCTAACCTATACATATATTACCCTGATCCATTAATCTAATAAAGGTAGTTTTGTATTAAATACATAATTAAAGCCCTGTGAGTATAGCTATCAGCAGAGACGATTATTATTTAGTAAGTATAAAGTGATTGGATCCTGATCATTAGTGTAGGTAGTTACTATTGTTGGTCTACATGTATATATAAACGACTTAGACTACAAGGTTTATCGATAGCGTATTACATAGTAACACACTTAGTGTATTGTAGTGTAGTGCTAGACTAAACCTGTGCGCATCGCGTCTATACATACGAGGGCTATCCCAAAACACCGTGGACACGTTTTTTTCTAGGAGAACCCGACGTTTTTTCTCTATGGTTTTTTTGGCGATGATAGCTCAAACATTTTCACACATGTAGAAGAAATATTGAAGTTCATGAACACCCTTTTAACTATTTTATTTGCAATTATTAGTTGCTGGTTAGATTATGCGGTCGACGCCAAAATCTTACAGGTACATTTAAAGATGTAACTTTTAAATCATCTACCATTTAATTCTGAGCCGAATTTCGCACGAAATTGCGTCATGAACGTTGACGTTATGGAGGCGCTCAAAATGAAGACATCAAAGGAAATGGCGGCGCAGCGTAATGTAATTGAGTACTGTTTTGAGTTGAATATGACTCCAACACAGACTTTTAAACAACTTCAGTCAACAGGAGAATACAAATCAGCTTCTCGTTCACTGGTGTTTAAATGGCACAAACGATTTTCAGACGGATGGGATGAAAAAAGTAAGATAGAGACCGGAAGACCGACAGAAATAGACGATCGCATTGTGAAAAACGTAAGGAACGTCATTAACGGTGATCGGCGTCTGGCGGTAAGAGAGATTGCGGAAATTGTCGGAGTAAGCAAATAATCTGTTCATCGGATTCTTCGGGAGAAATTAAACATGGCGAGAGTATGTGCTAGATGGGTGCCTCGTCTGCTAAGTGAAGAAGAAAAAGTAAGACGTGTTCATGTATCAAACCTATTTTTAAGACGGTATACGAGAGATAAAGACTTTCTTAGCAAAATCATCACAGTTGATGAAACATGGCTTCATTACTATGACCCTGAAAGCAAACAACAGTCAAATGTGTGGAAAACCACGGAGTCCCCGCCACCGAAAAAGGCCAAAGTAGTAAAGTCCATGGGAAAACACATGTTCATCGTCTTCGTAGACAGACTGGGCGTTCGTCTCTGCCACGCAGTCCCACTCGGTCAGACGGTCAACTCAGCATATTACTCTAAGGTAAACTGTTATAATTAACTTAGTTATATAACATGGTGAGAAAAATGTGCAGCCAGACCGGGAATCGAACCCAATACATCTCCTTAACAGGGCAAGTGCTTACCCGTCTAATATATCCGGACCGCTTATACAAACTACTAACCATTTAACCGTAAATACTAACCCAACTACCCAACCCTAACCCCACCCTCTTAACAAGAATTCCGAACTCTTACTTCAAGAACACTTAATGTTTATATCCTTTGCGACTTTACATATCCTACGGGTTATTTACGTTGGCGGCTAACTGTAACATCGGAAAACATTATTCAGCCACACCGGGACTCGAACCCTGGGCCCCTCGCATGCAGGGCGAGTGCTCTCCTGTGCTAGCTATCAGGACCGCTTACACAATTCTTCCACAATTCTCTCACAATGTACCATAAACTCAATCCGACTACATTTAATAATCCGTTTACCACATATAAATACGAAAGACTCAAGCAGGAAACGTAGCACAAACAATACACCCACCTCTCAAGCAGAACATACACACACAGTCATACCACAACAATCACACACACACACGCAATACCATTCCTTCATCTACACACTAAATAGAAAACAACACGCAAGACAAACATAAAGCAAAGTTCAAACGCAGACGCATATTCAAACATGTTTGACCCAAATGAAACGCATTTTGGTTTTACGTTTCACCAGGATCTTAACTGTTTGTCACTCCTGAGTAATGGCCATATTTTGTGTTCGTGTTATTTTCAGGTAATCAGTCGAGATCTCTTGAATGCAATACGAAAGAAGTGACCGGAGCTCATTGACAAGTTAGAAAACATAATTTTCCACCAAGATAACGCTCCGTGCCACACGTCCAAGCATACGCAGTTGGCGATTGATGTGTTGGGGTTTCAACGACTTGAACATGCGCCATACAGCCCTGATCTTGCCCCTTTAGACTTTGCCATATTCCCTTACCTGAAATCGCAGTTACGAGGACACAAGTTCGACAACTTTGAGGAATGGAGACAAGAGACAATGAGAGTGTTGCGCGGACTTAAGACCAGCTGGTTTGAAAGCGTATTTGACAAGTGGGTTGTGCGTCACCGTAAATGTATTGATCACGACGGCGAATATTTTGAGAAAGAGTGACGTTTTTGACGTTGATAACGTCGTGATATACGTTAGTGTGCGCCGGGGTTGAACGGGTTAATTGTTTTAATTTTTGCTGTGCTTGTAATTTTTTAAGATAGAGCGTTAACACTTTACACAGAGGTACATAAACCCTATGTTGATATATCCTGATCAGCGTTTGTATCTGCTGTTTAAAAGAAAAAAGTTATTACGAGAGTCCACGGTGTTTTGGGACAGCCCTCGTATACTGTCACCGTGGCTAAGTCGGTAACGCGTCGAACTTATACATCGGAGGTCGCGAGTTCAACCCTGCCAGGCACTCGATTTTCTTGTCGATTTTTTTTCTTCTCGCAAGGTGTTTATTCCCGAGATTTTGTTAATTATGTCCTCTCTGTTTGTTTCAGGGCGTGTTGAACGGAGTTATGATGAATTTCAGCTTTGTTCTGTGGTTTGTTAAAAAGAGTTGGGATTAATTTCAACTTGCGTTTGCTTTATAAAGGAATCACAAAGCAGTGATTTAGCAAGTGTTAACATACATTTATCTTATCTTAAATGAAAACTACATATAGTTGGTGTAAGTGATTCTGATATCATCATGGCCAACTTATTATCAGACAGAGAGTTAAAGAGACTCGAGAGAGAAAGAAAGAAGGAGGAAATGGAAATAAAAAGAGACAGATTTTTTATCCAAATTGAGGAGGATAGAACACGGATCGATGCAAGAAGCATGGACAGTTATCCAGCATTAGACGAGAAAGACAAGAAACGAAGAGACAGCACGAGTTAGATAGACAAAAGTTCGTCGACCTAAAGAG
The DNA here is from genome assembly GCA_922989275.2 of Gari tellinella. Lineage (NCBI taxonomy): Eukaryota > Metazoa > Mollusca > Bivalvia > Cardiida > Psammobiidae > Gari > Gari tellinella. The sequence goes on from OV277858.1 coordinate 7,034,246, forward strand.
AAAAGTAGAAGAGATAGAAAGAAGAGGAAGAAAAGAGAAAACGTAAGTTGGAAAAATTGTATGAAGAAGAAAGAATGCAGATTGACATAGAAAGAAGACGGATATACGAGGAAGAGAAGATGAAATTAGATGCATTGGAGAAAAGAAAGAAAATGGGGAGATACTCCAATTGGAGAGGAAGAATCAGCTTACTTCCTCGGCATATGAACAGATGGACATATCTTTATATTTCTACACATGGTATTGCGCATTCAACGTTAGAAATATTCAAATGTGGCAGTCTAAAGCATATCGAGCGTAAGTTTATAGGTTACTTTCAGTTTGCCTTATCTTTTCCCATTTGTGTGCTGAAATAAGGCTTAATGTAAAACAGAAACCTTCGTTATTACTTTAAACAAACCGTTAGAACATTTGTTTTAAGAATTGAAGGGATCAGTGCAAGATGGTACCTAAATCCTTTTATATGAAGAATGAACGGAACCTTTGCCACATGTTAACATACCAAACATGTTTATTTTTTACGTTTATACAGAACAAATGGTGTTTACGAAAATATCACAAACTTGCTATCTTTTACAAACGTGCTATCTCCACAATGGATTGAGGACATTTGTTACATGTGTGCCTAAATACATGATACACATAGCAGAACGGACATACCTAAACGTACTTCTCGGATTTCGATTATTTAAGCATTAATTACTTAATTCACGGATTGTAGTTACATAAAAAGGTATATTGTTGCAAAATTGAAAAATAACATCAATAGTTGATGCAGATCAAAATGCCTAAATATAATTGATTTAGGTCCCTTTTTGCCTAAAAAATAATTAATAAATAACCGTATTTTACAATAAAACGGTTATAGACACTTCAACATGTCCACACTTTCAGTAGTTTCACATATCTCATTAATGTTTGAAATACTTTAAATTCACACTTAACTCAAACTTTCACAAACACGCGATTTTCTCAACTTTTAAGAAAAATTGAGTTAGCTATCATCTTGTATTGACGAAAACAGCATGTCCATGGCAATTAGTAACACTTACTACTATTAAGAACATTTTAAACACAACAGTATAACAAGCACTATATTAGATTGATATTGCACTTGTAGCTAAAGAATAAAGGTTTGACTCCTTCAACTTTGAAAATAAATATTTCCCAACACAGTCGTTTCAGTTTTTACTATTTTGTATGTTGTTTTTTTACAATGTATTGTATAATGACAATCAGATTGAATCTTAACTGCATTTTGATGTCTAAGCAATTTTTCTCTTTAGTGATACATAATCACTGACCAGTATGTTAGTCATACTAGTTGAATATGTAGAAATGGACTTGAGCTCAAATCTCATCTATCCAGAAATGTCAAATCAAAACATTAAGCGAATTCCTCTGCTGCAACATTTTGATAACAAAGGAACGTTTGCTCACATACTTCTTTCCATCAACATCAAAGGTAGATATGAATGGGGGCATAGGAAGATCGTTATCTGCTCCGTAAATGGCACAGTTCTGGAATGTACATGGAGTGTCTCTCCAGGCATACCTCAGACCAACAATGTTGTCTAGATTACACATCATCGCGTGCAGAGTTGTTATTTTACCTGCAATATATACAGACAGTCATACCGTATTTGGGTTATGAAGGACATGTGAAAGTATTGATCAATTAGGGTTACATTGGTTGGTCTGAATTGATAAAGAGAACATCTTCTGAAAAATCAACATTTTAAAGTGACATCACATTAAATTTGTAAATATTGTAGCCGGGTTGAGTATATGATTAAATGGTGAGATATTTGTTTAAGCGGTCCGGTGTTTCAGTCGGTAGAACACCTGTCCTGTAACCAAGGGGTCCCGGGTTCGAACCAAGGTCTGGCTGCATATTTTTCTCACCATGTTACAATATAAATTTACGAGTTTTGTTTTATTGGTATTCAAACAAGAAATTGTTTTAGATATTGACTGAACTCCTTCTTGAATGAACGAGGTAATTACAGTGTATTTCAAGTATCGCTCAGGCTAATTGAAATATATATAATATTATATTGGAATGTAAAACGTCAAACAGTAATAAAAATAATAATCATATACCAAGTTATAGTCTACTTTCAGTTTGAATGACCACTCAGCAGACTGTACATTCACTCCCCTGACCATTGAGCCATCTTGCCTACAATATTGAGCACTGCTAACATGGCGCAATCAAATTCAGTCGCAGTACCGGCTCAGACCCTTCACAGGTACCCATTTTAACCCCTGGATGGAGAGGAGCAATTCGCTGTGTATGTCTTGCTCAAACACACTCCTGTCATTATCGGGTATTCAGAAGAAAAATTCCCTAGTCAGACCGATTGTCCGGCGGGGGATCAAACGCACGACCCCTATAAATATATGAAGATGCATTCTAAATGTCTACTTCTTCATACATGTTCGACCAGATAATCAATAACCTAAATAAATTGAGTTCAATATTGTTTGTTCCGCATTGAATCTATGTAAACTACTTTTTGATCAATATGCTTTACCATTTCATCTGTACGAATGTATCCATTACACTGAGAAGCCGCGAGACGAAACATGTTTGTAACTTTGAATATTAAATAGCAGTAGACAGTAGCATGTAACGTCATTGTTTCGTTTTTATACAGAACCATGGCACTGTAATTTTATAATCAGAGTTGCTTTTGTAAAGGCAAATTATCATACTAATAAATCGTTTGTACTTTACATGCATATAAACATTTAATTCGAAAATAACATATGATTACCTTATCCACTCTGAATAATGCTAAATACACTAATTATAGTTGGTTACCCCCCAAAGGTTACCCACGTTTCCGCGAGAAAAACAAAACAAAAACAGAATAGAACAGAACACACCAAGCTAAGCAATGAAAATTGTGATGAGAAACGAACTGTATTTTATTACCATTTATAGTCTAGTTGCCATGTCCATTTTTGGCCAAATCGTTACAGAGTGGATTAAAGCACAAAACTTCTCACATGTATAGTATGACACCTATAGAATCAAATGACATATAGGTGCCCGGGCTAGGTGACCTACTTTTTGAAAAATTCAAAATGGACGCCAACGTATACAGACTTTATCAGGCTCCATTTCAGCAGTATGAACTGCAATATAATGTGAAGTTTTGGAGCAGATTAATAACTACTTTTACATTTGGTGCATCTTTTCTATGGAAAAGAGTGCAGCTCGCGAAAAATTATGGAGACAGTGGTAAAAATTGGCTCGGCTTTAGGCTACGACCGATAAATCTGAATGATACTAAATATGTAGATATGAAATAACAACTTATTTGCTACAAATTATTAAAGAAAACACATTTGTTTGATAGACTATGGAATTTCGGTTTTGTCTCATCGAGGCCACCATACCATGTTTTTTTCTGATTTTAGCGTCTGATAATCATGACGCAATACGTGTCATCTGTTTGTTCTATTTTTAAAATTATGGCTGATCAATAATCGATAACCGTATAAAGGTAAGAATGTTTATTTGCCTTTAATAAATAACAAAGTACACCAGTACGTTTAACTGAAATTAGTGTAACCCAGGTTAGGTTTGACTGTACTCTATTTTGTTCATTTGCTGGTACAGACTATAGATAGTGTTTACACCATGCTATAGTCTGTTTCACTACTCAATATTCCTGCATGTATTTGTAACTTGTCACTTGTCCATGAGATTTAGTGAGTGATCTTGATGAGTGGAATAATGCACGAGTGAGTTGTTCTCTGGCTGTCACGTGACATTAAAGCTAACCTGAAAGACCTCTGCACCATACTCTATCATTCTGGCTCTATCTCTCCTTGCAAAAGGAAGTCAACTATTACTAGTATTAAGTGCTCTATATTTGAGACTTTCATTATTATTCTCTCTTTATATTCGACCAGCTGGTAAGTTACATAATTGAATTAGCATTTAGTTTATATAATGTATATCGGGAATATTACGGCTTTAGCGCGAATTGAGATTTGTATTGTTAGAATGTTTTACCATTGTATTATAAAATCTGTATATATTTTGTTACAGACCTTTCGTATATATATCTGAATAAAAAGATACACGAACTCCACCCGGGTTTATTACCTGTCTTCACCGGCCACTCGGGTTACATTAGAATTAATAATGTAATTACATAGTACAGAAACAGTAAATATTATGTGTGTTCGTGACTTGCTGCAAACACACAGCTTGTAACTTTCCATCAGCAATTTTCCAAAGGAATAAAATTGTGGAAATGCACAATAATCAATTGGATGAAACATAATTATATTGCCTATATAATGTGAATATATAAAATAAAAGGTTAATATAGATTTTTCATTTGACCTCTCAAAGTATATTTTGTTAAGTACAGATGTCCATTCGGGCCAAAATAATTAGTAATAACCACCATATTATAGAGTTAAAATTGTGTGTCTCATCAAAATCTAGTATTTTGCATGAGTTTGATTAGGTGCTGACCATAGTTCTTATCGGCATTTAGTTTATTATATCAAGAAAATAAATCAAGCATTGGTTCCTCCACCTTTAACTAGGTCAACAGTGTTGTTTGTGAGATGGGGAATGGTGAGTTGCGGTGCCCATTTGACAGCTTTAGAGCTTAGAGACATTTACTCTTTACTTTAGCCAACTACGTTCAGTGGAAATGGACAGATTCACATTGCGAAAATGTCTACGCCTTAAAAAAGCTGATGTGCTGAGAAACAGCGGATTCCATCATTTCAGCAGCTCATTTGACTAAAACACGATATGCTTAAAAAGGGACAGTCTTGGCATTCGCTAAATCAAAACAGGAAGTATTCCAAATTATAAATGATTAAGCAGATGACGGAATATTTGTTGCCTGGAAGAACAACATGACAGGAAAATGTTCTACATTTAAATACTGGGACCTTATACTACGTTCAGAGAGGTTGGTTCTCCTTTTTGTACATACGCATCGTGAATTAAACTGCTTTTCAGCGTTTTAGAGCAGCTCGTCCCATATTCTTCATCATTCATGACACCACACCAATTAAGCACACTGGTTACCAGTTCATACAAAAAATATGGAATCACTATCTGGTACCAGCAATAATGACATCCTAAAATACTGGGTATTTTGAAAAATAAATCAAACATATAATATAATAAAGTTGTCTGCCAAACTGCTTCATCGGGCAAATGAGCAGAACAATCAAGGTGACATTGAAATGACAGGGAATACAGATACACATAAACGCTGGATGATATCTAGGCCTGACATGCAAAAATTCTAAATGAATTTCAGAAAAATAACCTTGATAAAAATCCATAATGTAGCCATGACCATTAGATCTTCAGAACAAGAGAATTTCAAAAGGTAGGTCAATAATTTGTGTAACAGAAGTGAACAGAATGAAAAATCAATTTCTAAAAGAGTCGCATGAGCGTGTGTTTCGTTCTGAAATTTCATATGGCAACAAGAAATGCTTTAGGCACAATTTAGAGAGTGATGCAAGAATATGTGCAACGAATGGTAATAGAGAGGACCCAGCTAATTCAGATTCCAATAAAGAACAACAAAATACCACTCTTTGAAATACCAATCACTGAAGGAAAGTCAAAAGTAAAACATAACAATCATGAACTAAAAAGCAATTATTGTCTTTTAAGTCAATTTTTGACAGTTTGCCAAGTACGTGAAGATGATGTGGCACAGAGGTTCTAAAAAGTGAAATATGTGCTTAAAACTCAAATTCAATAACAGGTTCTATGTTTTACAATACACACATTAACTGGTTAATGTAACTTTACTTTAATATAGTTTTACAGTATAGTTATGTATGCAAATACTTGTTATACATGTATATGAAATGTTTGCTTAGGTTTGTATAATCTCAAACCTAGAATGACTTCTTTCTCAATAAAAATCAACATTGGCACTAAATGTGTTCTCAGCAGGAAATACTTCCGACCTGCAAGTCAGAATCATTAGAGAGCCTATAACAAAATAATAAACAGGGAGTTCCACATGTTGGATACGACATTAAACAAATACAGGCGTTAGAGCACTGAAATGAATCGAATAGAATTAGTTCAAGCTCGGTCTGTCTATCAGAAAACTCTGCGATTCAGTAAGAAAAGAAATCATTATAGGGGAATAATGTTACTTAGTTCATTAGGGAAATTGTTCACCAGGATACTAAATAATCGTTTAACTGAATGGGCTGAAGAAGATAACATTTACATTGAAGCCCAGCCTGGCTTTAGACGAAATATGTGTACAACGTTTTCTTATTACACTCGGTCTAAACTCATCATATCAATCTAGGTCGAAAAGTATGTTGCTCTTTTTTAGACTTTACTAAAGCTTTTGATTGTGTCGAACGGGAAAACCTTTAGTTGAAATTATTGAAATGTGGTATAAGAGGTAAAATGTTTGATGTTATAAAAGCAATGTACACTAGTGTGAAATCAAAAGTGAAATATGATAACGTTTTAAAAACATCCATTTACGTGTTATTTGGATGAAAGACGGGGAGTGTCTCTACCCTTTCTGTTTGGAATGTATCGGAGTGATTTGGAGCAAGAATTTTATGTTAAAGGTGTAGAAGGTACATACATTGATCAATTAAAACTGTTTTTGATAATGTATGCAGATGATATCGTTATGCTATCCGAAACAGCAGACGGCCTCCAGGAGGGTTTAGATTTATTAAATGAGTATTGCCTGAAATGGAAACTAACGTTAAATACTAAGAAAATAAAGTGCATGATATTTAGGAAAAGAAAGGTAACTAAAAGGGGTACAAAGTTCAAATTTAATAACAGTGAATTAAAAATAGTTTATACCTTTGTGTTCCTTGGCATTGCTTTTTTTGTCAAATGGTTCATTTTCTGCTGCACAAGAAACGCTATGTGGTCAGGCGCAAAAAAACAATATTTAAACTTCATAAATATATTTTTAATTTTAAACATTTAAGGAATAATTCGAATATTTATTGTTTTCATGGAGGTATGAAAAAAAAACCTGGCGAAGCGGTTTCATACAAAAGTGTGACCATGGTTTTTTTTCATACCTCCATGAAAACAATAAATATTCCGAATTATTCCTTATAATTTAATATCACTACTGAATTGAAGAAAGTAGTTTAATAGAGAATCTGACGCGAATGTTCATTTTTAACGCTTTTAAAATGTAGGTTGTAGTCCCTCCGCCATATATATTTTCCGCCAAAAAGCGTCGTTGTTTTGTAGTAACGTTGACGTCAATGACGTCATTTTGCGTCCTGCTTCATGCAGCGCTTGAGGAGAGAAGATGGACTAAGCGAAAGTAGTCCTGACAAGGCGTGGCTTAAATTTTATTTTGTTCATGGAGTTATGAAACAAAAATTACAGCCAATCACAGCTAACCAAATGTGATGAAATCAAACAATATTAAATTATATCCAATTGAAACATTATCTTTAATTAATTAAGAAATTGGTTATGCCTATACTCTGCTATGGCAGCGAAGTATGGGGCTTCTGTAAAGCAGATAGAGCAGAACAGGTTTGTAAAAGATTGATAAACGTTAAAAGGTTAGTACACAACATGTCCTGATATATTGATAACGGACGCTATCCGTTACAAATTAACCGTTTAACGAGGACCATAAAGACACTTAATATATTAAACTTATATACAATTCACTAGTAAATGACCTTGAAATGTCCCTAGAAAAGAAAAGTTGGCCTCATTTAGTAAAAAATCATCTCACGGAATTAGGGTTTTACGAGGTCTGGTTAAACCAGGGTGTTGGTGACATTAAAATATTCATGTTACTTTTTAAACAACGTTTATACGACACTCTGCAACAAAATTGGCACGCAAGACTAAGCGAGTCTCCAAAATCACGTTTTTACATTCTATTTTCATCATTCGGGTTTAAATCTAATTTGAATTTGATAGCCATAAAGAAATTTAGAATAGCCCTTACTAAATTAAGATTATCTTCGCATTGCTTAGAAAGTGTACGAGGCCGCTATAAAAAGCCACATTCTACATAAATTAATGAACGGAAATGTACCCATTTTGATAAATTGGAAGATGAATTCCATTTCTTAATCGAGTGTAATATAAGTCATGATTTAAGAAAAGGTTACATTGACAAACGTTATTGGCAAAGACCAAACAATCCAAACTTGATAACATTTTTAACAACATATAGTCCAAATGTAATAAGGTATTTAGGTATTTCTGTATTCAAAGCTTTCTAAAGAAACCATGATACTATGTTCTAATCTAGAATGCACACCGCTTTAGTAATTTTGTAATTTTTGAAAGAAAAAGATGACTTGTCCTTATCGATGTTAGTCTGAAAATCTTGATTCTGTCCTCTTTGATATTATACCATGGTATAATTCTCATTATTAGGTTCATGTGGACGCCAAAATTAATAGAATATGCAAACATGGAGGCTTGTTATGATTAACCCTCATCCAGACCTTGTAAAAACTTTTGAGACTTTTGGGGTCCATTAGACCCCATTGTGCATTTTTGTTATTTTCTAAGTTAAATTAGGCATTTGTGTGTTTATGCTATATGGTAATGATAATACCGAAACCTTGCTCTCACTGTTACCATTCCAACCAGTACCCATAGTAACACAAAAAACTAAGTTTTTTGCTGTAAAACTGAATTTTATTTAATGACTTGTGCAGAAAATGTACAGATGGGGAATTGTGGACATATTTATGACTAAATATACCTTTTGTTACATTAATGGTGTATCTTTTACAGAACTATGTTAATATTTGGAAGTAAATGTAAAAAATATGTTTGGGGTCCAGTGGACCCCAAATAATATTTATGCATATTAACATTGGTTTTTATACAACTTTTAACCACGACTGATTTAAAAACTGTATTATTGGAACACATGTAACCAAAACAGCTTCCCAGCTGATAATTATCGTCAATTTGTTAAGCTTTGTTTCTGCTTTCACTTATTTCATGGCAATAGTTATCCAATTTATTTGACCTGTCACCGTGCATGTCTTAGCTCCCTGCAGGATTCATGACGCTGACACTGAAACAGAGGCATGTCAAATATATGTGATAAAACTAAGTATGGTAAACACACATAACTTCAAATGGTGAAGAAAATAGAGTTTTGATATAAATTGCTTAACACCCTGTCTTGAGTAATACTCATAACTATGCCTGTAATACAACTTGTTATTGCATGTTATTGCTCATGGACATGTTATGTCTTCTGCTGAATGAAACTTACTTACATATATGATTAAAAAAATGTGGGAATTCGAAAGCAAATGGTTACAGATTGATGTCGATATGTTTTATAGATTTCAGAGTAATAGCCACATGACACTATCCACATTTTACAGTGACGTCATCGTTCACATCCCTCCCACCGTTGTGCCGAAGTTAAATTTGTTTCATTACATAAGTATGTCAGTAATCTTATATCAAACGTATCACCATAAATTAAATTGGCTTGTATAGTTACAAGTGCAAGACTTGTACTTCCCTATGTTAAATTGGGTGGGTTGGGTTGGGTAAATTAAACGTTATACAATTCTTAGAAAAACAAATGCCACATTTATAAATCGGTAAGAAGGTACTACAATTTAGGTACAAAATGTATAATAGTTCATTTTAAGTTCCATAATTTAAGTACATTGATTTTATCAATAGATCTATCAAGATTTTTAAATGTTCATGTTAAAGCCGCATTGTGTTTTTGAGAAACCTGCATTAAACCGTTGTTTGGGGTCCCTTTTGAACTACGTGGGATGTGATTCTTTCACAAAAAACGGTTTTATCTAAGAAATTCGCTTTTTAAATTTTATTTATAATAGTTTGGTGCTGCACAAATTAAAAAGCCTCCCTTGTGAATGGAAAAAGGACAACTCTGAAAATACAGGGCTCCAGATAACGGAAGTATTTCGAAAACTAAAATCTTTATTTCTGCTTTTAAACACAATGTTGTCATACTCATTAAAATTGTCTCGAAGAGACTGTTTAATCAGTAGTAAAACTATAGCATTCAGTGCTGAAATGAGTGAGAAAATGTTAGATTAGTTCAGATTACTCTCGCTTAAATATATAGCTGGAGCACTGAAAATGACCCTGTTAACCCTTATTCCGCTGCACAGACGTCTGCTTTGACATTGTCGTCTGCAAAATGTGTTCAGTTTAGTTTTGTGCATTGTTTTAATTAAACAACCTTAAGACGAGTGTCAAACAGCTTGGATCAAGTCCGTAAAGGTACGAGCAGTAGGAACAGGGTTAAACACTGTGAGCTCCAATAACAACGTGTAATTACGGAGAATCTATACCTTGAGCTTGCTAAAAATGACTGTTTCATCCTTGTCCACTCTCTTACTCAAACACTTCTTTTTGAATCTTCACCAAACTTGCTACAAACGTTTATTAGTATAGAATATAGGTCAGGTTCAATAACTAGCAACATCGCATAAGGCATATCTGAGTTATTGCCCTTGAATAATTAAAACAATGACTGTTTCTGCATTTTCTGCTCTCTAACACAAACACTTTTTATTGGATCTTCACCAAACTTGCTGACAACGTGTATTGGTATTAAATCTAGGTCAAGGATAACAATCGAATACAGTTGAATGAAAATCCTTCAAGAGGTAAAGGAGAAATGGAGTGGTCATTTATAACTTAACTTATTACCAACACGGCTAAGATGAAGCACGTTCAACCATTGACCAAATATTTGGCTAAAACTAGAATAAAAACTGGTCCTTTTACAGAGTGGACAGGGCAAAAATAAGGATAAAATAGCAACATTTTATTCATTCAAGGGCAATAACTCTAACAGGCCTTGTGCGATTTTGTTAGTTAAGATGATTGACCTAAATTTAATATTAATAAACATTTTCAACAAGTTTGGTGAATATCTGATAAAAAGTGTATGTGTTAGAAGGCGAAAAGTGCTGAAACAGTCATTGTTTAATACATAAAGGGCAAAAACTCAGATATGCCACATGCGATTTTTGTAATAATCAAACTAGACCTAAATGTTATATAATTAACATTTTTAGATAGTTAAGTGAATATCCGATACAATCTGTTTGTGTTAGAGTGCAAAAATGACTGAACCAGTCATTTTATTTTACTAAACAGGCAATAACTCAGATAAACCTTATACCAAGTTTGGTGAAGATCAAATAAAACGCATTTGTGTTAGAGAGCAAAACTTGCTGAAAACAGTCATTTTTTGATACATAAAGGGCAAAAACTCAGATATGCCACATACGATTTTAGTAATAATCATACTAGACCTAAATTTTATACGAATACATATTTTCAGCATGTTTGGTGAATATCCGATAAAAGCTGTTTGTTTTAGCATGCAGTCATTTCTTTTATTAAAAAAACTCCAAAAAAACGTATGCGATTTTAGTAGTAATCAAACTAAACCTTGATTTTATATCAATGAACATATTCAGCAAGTGTATTGAAGATCGGATAAAAAAATAGTTAGAGAGCGGACAGAAACGTGTGTTAGTCTAACTGACTGATGGGTGGACGGGCGGAGGTAAATACGGTTGCCCCCAGTGAAGTTGAATTTTGCTGTATCACGTGATACTAAGCCGTGTGGTAATGTTTATGTCAGACGTTCTATTTTCGGTTTGTTATGATTTTAAATCGCCCTTTTTGGTGATTTAGGTCCGTCTTCATCATTTCATAGATCAATTTGGCCCATAAGAATGTTCAAACATTATTATTAACCGTTATTGTATTTCAGGCATTGAGAAAAGGTCTGAAAACGCAATGGGACTTTAAAAGCGATAGGATGGGTACATACAATCGATAATTTGACGTTTATGTAATGATTTCAGCAAAATAATTTCCATTTTTAGATACAGGAATAATGTGTCTACATGTTACAATCAAGAAATAAAGGACAAGGTTCACGAAGGCTCCGATTTGGCCCTGTAAAAAAATATTTTTCCAGATTTTTTTTTATATTTATTGTCTGTTTATTTGTCAATATCATATACTTATACTCCATAGTATACACACAAACGACCCAAAGCCAAGTTTTGACAATCTTATAGTTTCTTGTAAATTAACCGAGAGGCCAAAAATGACAAAAAAGCGGATTTTTGGTACAAATCTAGGTATCAATCCTAAAAATAAATTATGAAGACACGCAGACGACACATTATAATTTGGATATGGTACTTCAACTTAAATAATTATTGTGTACTTAAAATATATTTGTGTCGCATTAGTGCTTTCATTGTTTATTTCTATGATTTATACCCCGAATTATACCAAAAAATCTGCCATTTTGGCATTTTTGGCCTCGTTATCTATTTACAAGAAACTATAAAGTTGTCAAAACTTGAATTTGTGTTGAGCTTTTAGTAAAATATGAAGAATTAATATCTGAAATTGACAAATATAGAGAAAATACAGCTAAAACATAAATTGGAAAAAAAAAGATTTTGACAGGGCCAAAATAGAGGCTTCGTGAATCTTGTCCTTTTGATTTTTTCACCCAGAAGGGCCCTTTTCGCGTGGCGGGTCATATATCATCATCTTTGCTTTGGACATTATAACCCGGTGTGCATTCCAAGACAGTTTACGCTACGTGAAACGAATATAATTCTACTAGACCTCAACATTAGTTTAAACAGTATTTATTTCAAATGTTTTACACACATTGTGCATATTTACAGAACATAATGTCAAGTAACATTTAAATATGGATTAGAAAACAAGTTACTAAAAACTTTTGTAAATTCTTCTCCATTCACCTCAACATTGGCAACCAGTTTTAAGAAACAAATAAGTGTATTATATTATTTTTGGTTATTGTCCTTTCTTGAATTTTAGATAGCAGCTATGAGCCAAGATTGATGATCTTGACCTTTGCACTTGACCGTTTTGCACTTTTGTAAATGGGTATTGTCGGTCAGAAGTTAACGCATCTATGTGTATGATTCAATGTCATTTTTCAGACCATAAGAATCAACTGTAGAGCTAAGGGAACATAATTACGCACAACAGACACACATGCTTAAAGTGGAGTTGTATGGCAAGCGCGTTTTCGGGATAAACTGAACTTTAACATTCCAGCTTCTGAAAAATGGTTTACGAAAATATCTGTCCCTCTCCAGGCCTGCGTCCTGTCAGGTAGTGCAATAGACGCAAACAAGCAGATATCGGCAAAACAGTCAATAAGTCTGTGAAATTATATCTTCATATTCCTTCAATGTTGCTGTATATTTGGGAACAATCTTTTGTCGAACGAGAAGTAAACATACTTTCAAATGTAGTCCGTGCATTTGTGACTGGTTGGTTTCTCATTAGATTCGCAGTTGACGCAATATAGTCGAAAGTTTATTTTATTTTCATTCGTTACTTTTATTCAAGACATCATATATAAAGGATGCATGAGCCTCTAGAGAAATGGATAACATCTGTCAGCTTTCTTTGCTTTCAACGAAAAGTACTGTGTTGCCTTGTCTATTCATACTGTTCAATACAAGTTTGTGTTATTTCATCCATTTAAAAAAACTGGAAAAAAACATGTAAACAAAACGGTATGTTTGTTTCTACAATTTCATTTAGGCAGGCCATCAGATATATGAAACAAATATTTTAAGAGTAGTACTCAAGTCAGGGTGCTGCGCAATTATTAGTTAAACACTTATATATCTTAACCATTTGAAAGTATGCGTTTGTTACATTCATAACATTTGTTTACCATACAAGTTCTACCACATATATTGGACCTAGCTCAGTGCCAGCTTCATATGTACTGAACAGAGCTAAGATATGCGCCATGACAGGTCAAATACATTGTACAACTATCGCCATGAAATATTTGGAAGCAGATACAAATCGTAACACATCGACTAGATTGATAAGCTCGGAAGGTATCTGGTTACATGTTATCAAGTAATAAAGTTTCAAATCAGTCGTAGTTGAAATGGTATAGTAACACGTGTTAATAAGCATATCTATTTTGTGGGTTCCAATGGATGCCAACCATATGTTGGCCATTTTGTTAAAATTATTCAATTATTTCTGTAAAAGGTAAAGCATATCCAAATGTATGTCTACGTCTTCCCATCTGTACATTTTGTACATTTTTCATAAAATTGAATTTTATACCAGAATACTTAGTTTGTTGTGTAGCTATTGTCACTGGGTCGGATGTCTCTTTAAGAACGAGGTAGAGCAATAGGACTTTTACAGAGAGCGCTGACCCATGCTTAGGCAATTTCATTTTAGCATCTTCATCGCTTTTCCTTCTCTGATATGGTATGATACCAGCATTATCTTCCCCAGTAGAGTATTGTTCATCACATTTTTGTTACATGTCGCTCGCAGAATGGGTGTGCAGAAGAAATTAATAGCAAAGTTTCCGGCAAGGTAACGCAGAACCGGAAGTGTGGCAGATGAACAAAGACGTCCGCGATACAACATTTATCAGGAATTGCATCGTCTCTTTGAGGGCTCGTTGCATGGCTATAGGGTTATCGGTGGTCATACACATTTACATTGCTAAAAAAAAATGTAACTTTTTGATTGACACTGTTGCTCGTCAACGTATAAAAGCATACTTTTCTCTCAAACATTGTTATGTTATTCGTGAAATAATTAAAAATGTTTATATTTAAAAAATCTGAAAACCTCTTTATGTAATCACCATTCATGGGCAAGAAAGTGGCGACATAGTCCCTGGGGTACGGAGTTGTTTTGCCAAGTATATGTACATGTTGATCTATGTAGACCCGCTCTAAACTTACTGTGCTGGCGGTATTTTTTATTGTAAGGTAGTGGAACAGGGTTTATATTTTATGTACACTGTTTGTCTTTATAGGTGAATATAGGAGATAAGAGTGAGGTTGGGCGCCCCTAAACCCAGGTTTAACCCCCATTGGTTGTTAATAATTAATGTTCAATCAATTATTGATTGCTACTGAGTGTACCAAGGAGGGCTCCTATATTCACTTGTTTGTATTGCGTGTTGTGGGAGTGTGCGTGTGCGTGTATGTGTGTATGTTTGTTATAGTATGACTGTGTGTGTTATGCTTGAGAGGTGGATGTATTGTTTGTGTTGCGTTTTCTGCTTGAGTCTTTCGTATTTATTTATGTAGTTGCTATAACATAATTAGTACTATTGCTGTCATAAATATTGACAAATTTGACCTTTATGTTAATATAACTGGGGGTTGATTAGTTGTATACGGGTAATTGATTAATATCTACATGCATTTTGGTTATTAGAATATGCAAGTCTGTAAGTTTGTGATAGACAATGTAATGTTCAGAATACATTTTGGTCTCAGCCTGGTTGTACATATGCACATTATGTTCCGTTTTACGGAGCACTACGCAGTGTAACATTGTCTGATCTGAGACTGGTATTTTTGCATATATTTTATGGTTACTTGGATGGTTTGTAACTTCCAGGTTATGCTATTCACATAAGATTAAACAAGAAATAAAACCGAATTTGGGCACGTCCTTTATCATTAGCCGGTAAACAAAGTAAAGATATAGAGGTTGCATTTAGGGACCAACCTTCAGAACAATTATTTGATTCGAAATTTTAATATTTTGCTCATATTTAATTTATATCACGAGTGGTTGCCAAGGAAACCGAATTTTCACTTCGTATTTAAATTAGATGTTCATGCGACAAAGCTCAAATTAGACTACATTTTAAATATTCCTTTATTTAGCCTAACTATTGAAAGTGTATTACTATGGTAACCAAATGATCTTTTCGTACTAAAAGAAACATAATCTGTTCTACGTGACTCAGAAACTTTGCTTTTTTATGTCAGTATGTCACATGACCGAAACACTAGATTGTTAAAAGTTATTTTGCTGTATTCAATGTTAATAGGATGTGACGTCACTGACGTCATATATAATAGCGCGCTTTCCTAGAGTAACATTTCTAGTTCTTAAGTGTGAATCTTAGAACAAAGATGATTCTAGCTTTAAAAAAAACATTCTCTATATATGTAAGACTCAAATCGAGGGCCGCTCCCAAATCGAGGGCCGATTCGAAAATCGTGGGCCGTACCCAGATTGTGAGCCGTTTTCTCCCAAATCGAGAGCCGATTTGTAACCATTAAAAAACTCCGCGACCTAGGCTTAAAACTGGGCATATACAGTAAAATCTCTCTATTATGACCACTACATTATGATAATTTTTACTGGTTCCAAGCCAGTGGCTGCTGAAAGCAAGATGAAAGTAAAAAAGCTCTTTGAAGAACTTACTGTTTTACTTCCACCTTTGCTTGCAGCTGCCATAATTATTTTATACCATTAATTAACAGATGTTAGTCGTCGTTATACAGAATTTAACTGTTGTTTCATTTTGCATGTTTCGTTTGAGTTTATCACCACTACTTTTTGTCAAACTTAACGGCAGAAGGGTTACCGCATGTTTAGAGCCACCGACCTACAACCCACAAGTTATACTCACTGAATGGGTATTAAATATTAATCTGGACAATAACTTTAAATTACTGTAAGGCGATATTCGGGCTGACATACATCGCAGTTGCAGTACTGCGTTTTTGTTTTAAGCCGATTGTCTACAAAATATAACTCAAGCTATTGACGATAGTTGTGCCATGTTGTTTTCTTCAAAATTAAATAAAGACCTATGGAAAATGCATTATTTTCAGATGCCTCCCCACTGAATGACGAGCAGATGTGGCCACCTATGATAATGCCGACTCCGTAGCCTGCAGTTGTTAATTCCTCCCTGTCGATAAAACAGATTGACCCACCATGAACCCAGGTGAGTTTTGAATATGATTAAAGGAAATAAGTTACTTTTGAAAGAAAAAGAAGACAGGTCTGCACTTAAATCAGGGTAAAAGTAAAGCAGATTCGAACTCACACTGAGAAAGGAAAACAAGACAGGTCACCACTTAAAGCAGGCCTTAAATTTTAGTCTACGCTCTAACCCATTAGACAACAGAGCAATTATTATCTGATGATCTGTTTACCCTGTTTGAATTGTATTTAGTTAGGTTAAAAACCAAGATCTACTTCGTATATCGTAGAGTGTTGGTATAAGAAGCGATAGGTACATCCTATACATAACTAGCATTCATTGATTATTCTTGAGGATTTTTATACGAATCATTATGCCACAAACTTGCCCCTTTTATAGAGCATTAAAACATGAATACGTTCGTCAATCTGTTATATACGGGTGTGCGCGAGGTGTGTTAGAATGTGATTCAACGGGCGAATGGAACGTTTTTATAGAATTCACTCGAGTTCGAGTCCGGATATTATGAGTGCGTGTATCAAACATAGTGCTTGTGTACCAGTTCCATCGTTCATCTAAAAAATAATCAGATTTTATCGTATTGTCTAAATTCATCTTTCCTAAAATGATTGTATATATTTAAAGGGAGAGTGGAACGTTAAATACACTACCCATGAAGTTCGAGTCCGGGTATTTAGAGTACGTGTTAAGCATAGTGTTTTAGTTTGTATCAGTTTTATCGTACAACACAACTAAAATGTACCTTTGTCTTATAAAATATAAGTCCTATGTTAATTGCAGCATCGCAAACAAAGCAGCAAGAATGATTCAGCACAAATATTCCCACAAGGATATGTATACATTGGAGCAGTTTACCACAGATTACAGGACGAAGTTCTCTTCTACTCAAATGGTAGGGGTCTATAGGCCGTCTGCTACAGACTGATTACGGCGCTGGTTGAAGGAATGGCATTTTCACAGACTGCTTATTTTAAGACAAGGCGTTTACAAGTTTGAATATCATTTAAGTACCGTTCCGTACCACATACAGTATCAAAGACAGCGGTTTACTCGTACGCGTTAATGCTATAACAACTAATACATTAATTTTTGTTGACTCAATATTACCATGAAAGCGTGTTCAATTCGTTCAACCATAGCGACGACTATACTAGTCGTTTACAAAGTTTGTACAGTGTGAAAAACGTTACCATTCCGAAAAAACGGATTTATGTTGCAACTATTTGTTCATTGCCAACAGTGTGGAAACAGATCAGTCGCCGGAAAACCTGGTGTCTGATCAGGCTCCGAATTGCTTGCCATTCCGATTGCAATAAATAGAGTTGTCAAAATGTTGACATTTCTTCATTTTTATGCAATGCGTTTGCATTGCGCTTGAATTAAAAACGAGAAATAATAACACATTCTTCATTGTTCTTGTGAAGAGTGCATACCGTGTAGACCTAGTTCTTTTAGAGGCTACACATTTTTTAAAATACGTCGTAATAAAATGTGTTTCTCGTGTATATTGTCGTCATTCTTTTTATCATTGATTGTCGTCATTCTTTTTATCATTGAATTATATAAGTCGTGTCCTCTCCGAAATCGATTTCAGATCGGCCTAAGATTTTCAATGTTGCATCCTTATTTGTTATGAATGCACTTTCGGAAATCGGGGCTCACGATTTCAAATCGGTCCATAATATCAGAACGGCCAACAGTTCTCAAATCGGTCAATGATCTTGTAATGGCATTGTTTAAGGTATGCGTGCTCCGAAATCGGAGCTCTCATCGGAAGCAACGTTGCCATTTTGGCTCAACATTGTCGTTTAAGGTGGTTTGCGGGTCAGCTTATTCTGTGTCAGAATTCTTTGAAACCTTGATTAAATAGAAATATACCATATGGAGAGTGAAAAATCGTTAAAATAAAAAGAAGTTACAGTGCCTTGTTTTTCTGACAGAACATTTTGTCGAAAATGCTCCTTTTTAATAAACAGCAATATTTTCTTTTTAAAATGATATAACTCAATAATTTCTGTACATTCAAGTAAACTGTACAGAGACTATAAGATATTGTGCAAACAAAACATATTTCATGACATATTTTCTGGAAGTATAAATATTTTAAAAAGTCAAATTCGGAAAAAATATCTAAATCTCAAATAACAAAAGATCTGGTCGTTTAACATACTCTAGTTTTAATCTTATTATATAGATATTACTTAGTTTCACTAGTCGCAAAAGTTTTATGAAAATCTATAGTGGAATTTACATGTTATACATGATTTCCAGAAATTCTGACAAAATATTAACACAAAACGAGTTACCTCCCTTGAATTCAACTTTAAAATGCCGTCAGCTCTAAATAATACCATAAGTCAAACCTGTTATAAGGGACCATTAAATACGGTAGCCTGTAGATCTTTGAAGACAGGTGACTGCTTCATACAGAACAAAAATAATGCATAAAAACTCCTTCAGGATTTATCTTTTAGCATTACTTTTGTCCTGTGTTAAGCTGCCATATGTGATGTATGTAGGGTATAAATCCTCACAAAGTTTAGTTGTCACTTGACTATACTTGCACCTGATACTATTTATTATTACGTGACTAAACATAACATATCCTTTGATCATTGAGTTATGGTTTAACTAGTCAATAAAATCGGACAATTCTTTTTAAAAAAAGTTTTAAAGCAAGTGGGAATCGAACCTAGAACCTTTGCATTGCTAGTCAACAACCGTAACTAACAGAGAACACACTGAATAACATCCAACTTTTCTTGATCTAAATGTTCTACTATAAGCACGTGCCGAAAAGATCAGGTGAAAGTCATCAGCATTTCCGGAACTCGAGATGCGGGCCGCCCGCTGTCGAACCACCTTAATGCACTCTCGAAAATCTGAGCTAAAGATTTCAGATCGATCCAGGATTTAAGATCACCTCTCAAGATTTCAATATCGGCCCACGATTTTTTTCGGCCCACTATTTGGGATCGGCCCACGATTTTCGAATCGGCCCTCGATGTGGGACCGACCCACGATTTGAGTCTTACATATATGTTGCTATTGTGACAAGGTTAAATAGAATATTTAGTGACTAGCTTTGATGAGAAATGTTATCATACTCGGCTTCTGAAAATATCAGGTTCGCCTAAGGCTCAACTGATATATTCATCCGCCTTGCCAGATAACATTTCTCATTCAAAGCTAGTCACCAAATATTTTCTATTTATAAGACAATGCTATTTTGCAAATCTGATGAATAACAGAAACACAATGGTTCTATTAGGCTATTGTCGTTGCAAAAGCTTAAATTTGACACAACTTTTCAATATGATGTTCCTATGCTTTGAGTGGTTGCTAATGTTATAGTCCGGCAGCCAACTCCAGATATTGACCTTGACCTAGAAATGGGGTCTATAGTTTTTTTTCTTTATGGATTTGAGCAAAGTAAATCATAACTATTTGTGACCGGGTAACGTTCTGTTACCCTTGGGCAATTTGCGTGATTTCCTGTTTACCCCACCCACCTACTTTAACATTGCTGACAAATTGAATATAAGTTGTTAATGTGTTAGAGACTTAAAAGAGGTATATTCTCAGCAATTATCAATTAAGTTTACCTAAATACAAATTTTGAAAATGTTTTAGGATAGTTTTAGGATCATTGCAATCCAAAATGGCCGCCAAAAAGGTCATTATTCGTAACATTTAACCTTCCCGAACAATAAAACTAATTATATTGACTGCAATTGATCCTCGTATGGAACTATTTTAGTCGATTCGTAATGAAAATTAACTTTGAAATCCTATCAGCTTTAGTTTTTATTTGTTTCCTGTCATCCAGTGCTAAAATATCCCAAATGGCCACCGTATGTACAGTGGGGAATCTGTTATTCTTTCCCGTTTAAACGCAAACGTACGCAAACGCAAAGCACTAAAACGTAGAAAAGAACAACTTTTGGACAATTTTGATATTTCATATTTATCTTGGTGGCAAACAGTTTGGAGCCTGATCAGACGCCGGGTAACCCGGCGTCTGATCTGGCTCCAAACTGTTTGTATTGGAAATAATACTTTTAGCGCAAACGCGTTTATTGGGAAAGAATAACACATTCTCCACTGTACCTACCCAAATTAAGTTCTACTCACATACATTTTCTTGATTTGGACTTTTATTTCATTTGTAAAGGATTTAAAATGGTATTTTGTAAGCAATTATCAATGAAGTATCTCCAAATAAACAATTTGAAAATATTAAAGGATATTTAGACTCATTGAAATCCAAAATGGCTGCCAAATGGCTATTTTAGTAACAATGGAATTTGCGATCAATTCAGCTACTTTTATTGAATGTAATTGCTACTAATATCAACAGCGTTTGTAGATTATTATTGAATATAAACTGAGAAATCCCATTAGCTTTCATTTTTATTGGTTCCTGTCACCCAGTGCTGATATATTCCAATATGGCTGCCGTTGATACATTTCTTACTAATTTCTACTACATGTAATATGAATTTTTTTTATTTGATAGGTTATGCAAATCATTTTTGTGTATTGCCATGCCATAATGCCAAACATAAGTCTCATGCCGATACATTCTTAAGTTGGTAATGCTTTAACAAGAGAATAAGTGACCTGTATTGATCATCAAAGAATTTGGTCAATATTGATTTTGTCAGATATGGTTAACTATAAGGATATACACTCAGAGGATCTTCTAACCGATCACTTTTTAAACCCAAATCTATTGAAACAGTAAATGACACACTGACGTAATCAGTTTTGTTTCAAATACTAGGTTGAATGTGCATTGAATCGAATTATTGAATTTTGAGTCTCTCTCTACGTTACGACACACCTCCAAATTCGACAATTTAAGTATTTTGCACGTGCGAGCGTGTATGTGGACATTGGTAATCACGGCTTTTGATTATTTGTTGGTCATCAATCGTCCTAACAGAAAAGCATTTTACACGTCGAAAATGCGGATTGTACTAATCACAAGAGCACTCGAAATGTTGTGTTCAGAGCCAACGTGAAATACCACGTTAACGTCATGGACATTTTACGTCCTGGGTGCTCTAATATCGTTTACATTAAACATCAATATCTTATTTCACCAACTGCAACGCATTTCAACATGTTTTACCCCAAAATCTGCTTGTTGTGAGGAAATTTTATCTGACCTGAAGTCTCTACGACTAGCGTTATTAGCGCCTGCAGAAGAAAAAATAACTATAAGGAATCTTTCAGTTTGGTCACCACACACTCGCTCATATGTTTCCACTAATGTACGGTGACTGCTCGCGCATGTCTGGACCGTCGAATATGTCAAAAAAACGTAACGTAACTGCTTTAACGGCATCAACGCCGATCGTTTAAATGCAAAATTTTAACTTGGCGCGACAATATTCACCCTTTTTTATTGATACATTAAAATTGCACGTCGCTGAAGCCGTTTAGGGTGGCATTCTTTGAGTATTCTGTAAATTTCACTACGCCACTGCTGAAAGCTAGTGGCAATTTTGGTATTTTACATAGTATAAGAAAACAGACCAGGATATGCCTCAGTATTCTTATTTCAGTGTCAGTTGACAATATTCCATCAAAACTTAGATAGTATTTTTTCAAACTTTGAAAGTAATCATTTAAGTGCTACATATGACACCAATGTCGCGTTGAAAGCTGGTAGCCCAACAGACAACTGTCATTCATGAAATTGTAACTTGTCATTTTAGGGCTAGGTTACAATTTCATTCATATTATAATTCGTGATCAATTTTAATGAAACTTTTATTCCTGATATAAAACATCTCCAACTCATGGAAAACGTAAATTTTGGTAACCGGATTAACTAGTTTTTAGAGTAGCACCTGTAAATCTCACTGATCGATTAGAAGATCCTCTGAGTGTATATGTACCAATAAAGTGTATATTATTTTACACATAATTAACATATATTTTCTGACTTAGTATTAAAATAAATTTACATAATGTGCAGCAATATATAAAAGCATATTTTTGTACCCGGATATGTACTGTACATAAAAGCATATTTGTCACTAGTTTTCGCGAGTGAAATTGTTATTTTCAGTTGATAATCATTATGCATATCAATGAAGAATGTACGTGTCACCTGGCCATGGTATATCAAGAAGGTAGTTAATAAGTGTTTCAAAGTATTTGTCATTTAAATTTTTAATCTGCGGAAACAAATATAGGACTTAAAGTAACCACTTAATGGCACAACAAGCGCCCGAAGCTAATTATCCTCTTACTAATTTAAGGGGTTTACTGTGGAGAAACTTTGATCTAAACGAAGCTTTTTTTTCTTTTTTACAAGTGCTTTGTTATTATACTGTAATATGGGCACCAACAAGTTGAAGAAGTGTGTCTGGCTCATTGACAAAACCCAGTGCTGAAGATAAGTCAATCTTCGATGAGAAGACCACGGCATAAAAATAGTGTATCCAAGTGTGTCCATTATTCGTCCATCGTCATTTAACGATTCAATAGGTAATCATGTGAGCTGCTACAACAATGTAAAGTGCTGCTGTTAAGAGTCCTATGCATTGCGTTTCGGACTATTGCTCAACCCGTATATTTTGTGATAAGAAGAAGTATCCGGGAAAATGCGAAACAATGAAATCAATGCAGGTAATTTAAAATGATGCGGCTCTGTAAAATGATGACAAGCATCATACGTTTGCAAAGGGAGGTCATGTGCCATCACAGTTTTAAATATTTATTATCTCAATAGCAAAAAGAAAGATAAATCAGATCAAAATTCCTCACAATCTGACCATGCATGGAATGTTCTCAAGGATCATCTTTCAGAAACACTAATAGACTCCAAAGACATCGAGAATTTAACTTCCTTCCATAAATGCTACATTGATATTCTCAATTAACGTGGCATCTACTCAAAAGCTAGACGTTTTGATGATAGGGCTAGCTGGGTTTCCCGCAATTGGAGTTCATTAAACGATGTAACAGGAGTGGAGATAATGTATCAACTGCAAACATGACAGAATACAATGTGGTCAAAAGAGCAGGTTTTGACAACAAATCAATTGTACAGGCAAAATCTTTTTTTGCATGGCTGAATCAAGGACCTAGAAATACCAATGACCTACCCGAACCCTTAACCACAAGACGACTTTATGTGATTACCAAATGTGCTATTATTACTTCTAACAGCTAGACTGATAGCCATTGCAGGCTTGTTACAATTAATTGAAAGTTATATACTAAACATTAAAGAACTAAGTACACGTATAATTTTGCAAGCAACCGTTAATGTAGACGAATCGTAAAAATAGATGAATAGATGAGTTGTCAATTAAATATCTTGCGATATTTTACTTTTATTAATTCATAAGTGTATCTGGTTGGGAGTTTGAGTTTTCACTCAGGAATATGAAACACAAACTCTCGTATAACTATAGTATACCTATTACGTTGACTTATATAAAATGTTTATACTCTTACATATACATGGACCACTGCTTTACTAATAAGTGCAGTGACAAGGGAAAGAACAGCTTGTTTGGTCAAGCCTTTTCAATTGAGTATTGAGTATCAATTGTAGTCAATATAAGTAGTTGTATTGCTTGGGAAGGTTAAATGTTACTGAAATGGCCGTATTGGCGGCCTTTTTGGATTTCAATGATTGTGAAACTATCCTAAAACATTTTCAATATTTGTTTTAAAGTAAAATACATTGATAATTGCTCACAAAATACCTCTTTTGAGTCTCTAACACATATTAAATTGTTCAGCAATGTTACGCGGTAACAATTGTTAGTTATGATTTACTTTGTTAAAATTAAAAAGGAGAAAAAAACTATAGCCCAAATTTCCAGGTCCTCTTAAATTTCTGCTGGACTATTAATGCTTATTGTGTTTATGTCTTATGACAATGTAAACTTGGAAACCTGATGATGACACTTAAGTACCAGGTAATGAAATACTACTGATGCTGTACTTTACCTAACACATATGGAAATTTACACATATTTTAATACATTATAAGCGGTTGCTATGGTAACAAAATGTACCTTTCTTGTTAAAGTGAAGGTAATATTATAATACCATATTTATATAGCGCTCTTTTCACACGGGGTTTGTGTGTTCAAAAGCGCTTCACATGACATTACATAAATATACCTACAAAGCGAGAGAAGACAAATAACTACAATACGATCTAAAATAAACATGATGGTATTGACACCAAATGTTTTTTCATGTTGAAAATGATAATTACACCACGCATTGAGTTACACTGTTAATTTCCAATATACTAAAATAGATCAAATATTTTGAATGTCTTTTACATCAATCCAACAAATATACTGTCACTCTTTGTGACGTCACTCTATATGCTATTATTTTCTCTATTCTGAAAAATACTTTTACTCTATATGATATTATTTTTGTGACGTCACTCTATAAAATAGTATTATCTCTATCCTTGCGTTGAGTTGATATAAACAATGTGACGTCATTTCGCGCGTTACGTGCATGGCGGATCTATATTGGTATTTCTAACATATTTTATAAAATACGAACGAGACGATTGCATAGCCAGGGTTGATAACCTCGGTGTAATAAAATAATTATTATATGATAATAAAATATATAGTAGACGGCTTCGCCTCGGGTGACATTCTGTTTATCAGGTTGACAAACAGCCATCTACTATTTGTATAATGTTATATTGCACTGCTAACTTGCAAATCTGATCATGAAACTACTGTACCGTACTGTTCTGATAGGTTACTGTACTTTAAAAAAAATCATATTTTCAATATAAGGCTCATATTTAGCAATTGCCTTGAGTTGTGTTAACAGTGAAGGTTTCTATGATTGTGCAAACTTACAGTCCTGATAATGAACCTGACTAAAGTAACTGTGAATATTTAATCTAGTTTGCTGTATTTTGTTTTCCAAAAGTATTGAATTTGACACATATTTCCAGGTAAATTAATTCTTTTTGCAGGTATGATCATATTTCACAAATATGCATGTGTTGTTGTTGTTTTTTTCATTTGTAAACGTTTAATGTATGGTAAGAACAATTAAAGAGTTGTTCTGGTACATTCCAAGAAACCAAGCTCAGTAACAGAAGAATTTACTTTAAATCAGTTGTAGTTGGCATAATTATATGCAATTCCGCCTGAATATGTTCTCATGAAAAAATGTTCAACTAAAATTAACCTACTCTTATATTAACAGATACGCACTTATATATTTCGGATTTTTTACAAAAACTAATGAATTGTGTTTTAGCACCATCGTCAGTATCAGGTATCTAGCATAATTAGGAAGCAGGATTTCATTTAGGGTTGCACGTTTATCGTGAACTGTTTTAAGTCAAAGAGTGGACAGGTGTACTTGCTATTTGATTTATATGTAACAAGAAAGAAAAAGGTATCAGGATAAAGTCCACAATCAGCCTAATGATCGTTCAGCAGAATGTACATTCGCTCCCCTGATCATTGGGCAGTTTTGCTTACACTATTGAGCACTGCTAACAATTTGCGTGTGGGCATGCTGCAGTACCGGCATTGACGACCTTTTAACTCACTTGGTGTAGGAAG
Organism: Gari tellinella; assembly: GCA_922989275.2. Lineage (NCBI taxonomy): Eukaryota > Metazoa > Mollusca > Bivalvia > Cardiida > Psammobiidae > Gari > Gari tellinella. The sequence continues at coordinate 7,060,653 of OV277858.1, forward strand.
CAGTTCGCGGTACGAATCTTGCCCAAGAACATTCCTGAACATGTGTGAAATCAATTAAAACAAATGATTTTGTATTACTTAAAATGCCACACCTTAACAATAAAGAATAACGGGCATTTCAGGATAGCTTGAAACAGGAGTAACGCAAAATGTTCTCGCAAGACGATTTAACGTGTCGTGTTCCACTATTGGTAAATTGGTAAAGCGTGTCAACGTCACATAAATACTTGTGTTAAGATCACGTTCCGAAACGCCGCGTGCAGCTTCTATACAACAAGACGATTAAATACGTTAACGTCACCTAGGTGATCATTTTCAACGGTGCAATCAACGTCCTCTGTTATTGTCGGTATTTTTGGTCAGAATGTAAGTCGAAGAACTGTGCGAAATCAGTTAAGAAAACGCGTGATGCTTTGTAGAAGGTGGATATATTCTAACGCAACGCCTTCTTAGAGAACAAAGACGCGGTCGGGTGAAAAGGAGACGTACGGTATTTTGTTTGATGAAGGAGAGATGGGATGGTGTGAGCAGCTATCAATCTCACATTTTGCACCGATTAAATCGTTTTCAACAGAAATAGTTATATGGACGAAGATTTCATACCTGTTGTTTTGCTAGTGTTCCGTCAACATATTGGACTAATATTTCAGCAGGATAATTCGCGCCATATTATAGTATGTTGGGTATGCAACTTCTTAACAGCCAATAAAATCACTGTCTAAGGTCATCCAACAGCTAATATGCTAACATATCTAACACATGTTGGACGTTCTCTATCAACGTTTAAGTAAATATCAGGCCTAGCCCCGAAACGTCCAGATACTGCCTGTAACTCGATTAAACTTTCGAAATATTAAATTCATACCAATGTTTAATCGTAGCAATAAAACACAGGTAGGAGTTGAAATGCGTAGTACAGTGATGCTCACTTATAACGAAATTCATTTATATGTATTTAATAAGTAAACTTTTAATATATAGATCTGCTATGTTGATATAGCATCAGTGGCTGTTATCATTTTGCAGAATACGGGTGTAAAACAGCAAGAAGTCCGATCAGACACTCAGTTATTAAGCATCTGCTCTGGAACAAAACAAATAAGGTGCCTAGTAAACTAATCAGCTCCAGGTGTTTGAATATCCTATCAATAGCATCTATACAAAACATGTAAGTTTGGATATGTTTTGTTATCACAGGTGATGAGCAGCTAAGAAATTAAGAAATTTCACTTTTGTAAGACACTTGTCAAACTGTGATAATGATCGGCATGTTGTATTAGCAGAACCATTTTACAGATAAAATCCAGTTAAGGGACTTAAATATCATGTTGTCTTATTCAGTTTTTCGTTATATCCAGTGTTTCCAGTTCATCTTAAGCAAGCAGGAGTCCATTGAAATAAAGAAGGAAGCAGCCGGGGATTTTTTTTTTATTTTGTATTAAGCAGTTTTTCATGTTATCCAGGTTCGTTATAAGTGAGCATCACTGTAATTAAATCGAGAGGCCGAAGACACTGGTAATAATTTATTGTTTCGATATTAACACTTAATTTAACCAGGTTAACCATAATTTGCATCGACGCAACGGCGCTAGATTTCTTTGCGTTCGCTTATTTGAAGCCATATTACGTCTTTTTAGAACGTTATAGCGCGTGTGTGTTGTATTGAGCATTTAAACACTGATCCGTTCCTTTTTTGTTATATAGAGACGTACGCGAAGTGTGTTAGAATTTCTGCGTAATTTCCCGGAAGTCATGAAGAACTGGTGTGTTCACAGGGGTGACTGAATATCACGGTATTTTAAGAGTATACAAACAGAAGTTATATTTCATGACATTTTCAACAATTGTTGCACCCCCTTCACCCTTTTTTCAAACAGAGTTCAGAGTTCGATGTAATAAATGTGTCGGGTTAGATACAGATGAAGCGTTTCTATAACTAATCAATGTATGATATGAAAACGCTCTATTTTATCGCAGGTTGAATTTTCGCATCGACCTTAAATATAATCATTATACTTTGGGTAATGTTTTACCCCCCTTTTTTAAGTGGATTTATTACTTTCTAATTTCAAATTTCATTTCAACCTTAATATAATGCTGTTGTTATGCAGTTATATCTACGGTGAAACATCCCTTAGGCGGAAATTTAAAATATAAGTCAGTGTTGGCCTTTAAGGCAGGCAGCAGCATAATTATGCCGTCTTTACTGAGTGGTCGAATCATATATGTTTAATTCTAATCAAAAAATAAAATGATAATACCTGCACCAAACCCTTGAAGAGGAATAGTGCAGACATGAAGAGAAAATGGTTAAGAAACTTGAGTCTATTCCTTTTTATACGGAGACGTTTGTTACATTTATTTAATTTAAATACAGTTACAGGGTTGCCACTTCTCCGGATTTTTCCGAAATCTCAGGATTTTTTTTAATTTCTCCAGACCTACGGATTGATTTCCGAAATATTCGGATTCTGCTCTTACTTTAAACTTTTGTAAATGTATGCATTGATATGAGTGCCAAACATTTAAGCGGCGTCTGGTGTTGACCCAAACTTTTTGCAAACTCCCAAACCCAGGTTTAACCCCCCAGTGGTAGTTAATGATTAATTTATAATTAATTATTTATTGCTGCTGACCGTACCAAGGCGGGCTCCTATATTCACTTTGCTTTATGTTTGTCTTGCCTGTTGTTTTCTATTTAGTGTGTAGATGGAGGAATGGGAGTGTGCGTGTGTGTGTGTGTGTGTATGTATATATGTGTGTGTGTGTGTGTGTGTATGTGTGTTATCGTATGACTGTGTGTGTGTCTGCTTGAGAGGTGGGTGTATTGTTTATGTTGCGTTTCCTGCTTGAGTCTTTCGTATTTATTGCTTCCTGTTAGTATTAAAGCATGGCAGTAAAACGGGTTAAATATACGATTCCTTTATCGCGCTTGAAAATGTGGAAATTTTATAATTTGTATGTGCAATTTATGGTAGCAATGCATGTCCAAGTACTATTCTCCCTCATTGGCAATGTCGGTCTCTGATAAGACAACTTCATTACTATCGGTGTCCGATGCACGGTCTATTCTGAAGCTTTTAATAATTACATCTATAGCACTGTCAAATGTCCAATATGCCCTTTTAATGCTCTCTACGTGAAAAAAAAGATATTTTATCGAACGCTAAAAGTACTCTTTTATCGTTGCTAAAACTTATATTGATATTCAAATTATATCATTGATTTATCATATTTTACAATTATGGCTAATATAAGATCGACCTTAAACAAATAGCCTAACATGACGAACATTAGCATACAACGTCAGTCTAATTATACAGTATGAAATAATAGAATAATGCTAAATAAAAACTTAACATTGAAGCGGGAACTCACGCTAAATAAACATGATGCTTTCGCAATTCCTTCTGTATACCAAACTTTACCTGCTGCGCTCTTTGACAATATTTATGCTTTCATTTTTATCTCACAAACTAAGCTCAGCTGTTGAAAATTTACTCCGAGAACAAAGTTCTCGCTAAACAATTGACACGTTGTAGCTACGATTAAAAAAAAGCGCAGAGCTTCCCAATGTATTGCATTTATTTTAATGGTACTAGGTTAAACACGCTTTATCACGCTCTATGTATGTGTTGTTACCTCCTAGAGCGTTTTTTACAATCAGATACGATTCTTATGAAGATCCGTCACGATTTTATCACGTTTCTCAAGCTCTCTTTAGTTACCACGATACGCTATCATGATATCACGTTGAGCTTACCTGTGTTATATGGCAACGATTTGGCCACAATAGCTGCGTTTTGATAACAAGTATAAAATGAGACATGGACAGTCCGCTCAGTATCTGGATGCTGACCATTGTCTTACTCTGTTGACATTTGGATGACCCATCTGCACATGTTTGATGGAAAGCTTTACTTTTAGTAATAACACAACATCTCACTGTCTCATGAGACTATAGAGAGGAACGAGCTACCAGTATGAATCCAAGAATGAAGACATAGCTGAACTTGCAGTTGTTATTTTTAGGTGTACATGTTGCTCGAAGAAAGGAGAGTCGGTGGCAGCAGCAACAAGGGCCGAAACAGGACATTATAGGATATTTAATTCGTTATGATTTTACGTCGCTTTGAACAGTATTTCAGTCATATCGCAACGTCCAGCTCATTACAGGTGGAGAAAGACCCCCAAAGCCCTTTTATAAATAGTTTGTGGCGCAAATCGGCAAAAGGGTAGAACCACCGACCTTCCGCAAGCCAGCTGGAAGGCTTCCCCAAATGAAAAACCGGAATTACCAGACAGGGATACGTACCTAAAGCGGTGAGGAGCTTAGTGATGTAAGCCACAGCGACTTTAACCAGTAGGCCACGGAGATAGAGAGGAACGGATGGAGAATGCCAAAGAGAAGACATACATGCTGGATTATGCCATGGTTAAGTGTAAATAGAAGACACGAATTGAGACAATATTCACTTAATTTTAAGACAATTGTATGTACACCCCACCCCAATTGTTCTCAACACGCGTAAACGTAACTGTAAGACCATGAGTCACGTGTGTAAACTATGACAAGGTCATCTAATTATTATGTCTAGAGAGGGCCTGACATACCCATACTCAAGGTTGTTTTATTCAAACCAAATAATTAGATAAGAGGCCGTACATGTGAGCTTCATTTATGCTTTACACAGACATTATTAACTTTACAAACTTTACCTGACTATGTGTAATTACAGAACTAGATCAGGATATGTTTTTGATACTATCAACTTATAACATTTACTCTAGGAATTGCGTTTCCAAGTTCGTACAGATCCATTACGTTTGGGTTTCTGTTAAACTGTACAACGCTCTACCTAGATTCCCAAGTTGTATTAAAATATATGCTTGAACGTCAATATTTCTGCCACGATCCTTGCGATTCTCCCGATTCCTCCAAAATTATATCAATATCCCAGGATTCTCAACGTTCATCATGACGGATTCTTGATTAAAGGAATAAATTAAAAAGGGCTCCAGATAAAACAACACTAAAACCTTATTTTAAACAGTTTAGTGTCACTGCTATTCGATACGACTCTATATAAATAATTTGGTGCTGAAATAACTGAAAAAAATAGTCCACCCTATGTTGAGCCCAGTTTAATGTCGTAAAAAGGCAAATGATTTGTGATTTGAGAAGATTCATTCCTGCTGTCTTTTCAGTATCCTTTTCATTTGGCATATTGTATTGTAAGTAATATCAGCCATGTGATAAAATACGGTATGAACATAAATATAGTCTTACCCTTGTGCATTTCAAGCGCTGTTGCCGTCGGTATCCACCAAGCCTTTCCAGGTTGGCAACGCGGAGGTGTAGAAAAGGCACAACAAATCTGAGAGAAAGGATAAACAGTTATTGAAACTTGGTGTACACTATGTATATAGGATATTAAAACTTTACACATCATTTGGACCTTCGGGGTCTTTTGGACCCCAACGACTTAATTTTTGCCCGAGTTATTTTTACAGCCCAATGGCGCGTTTGTCGTCTTTAGACATTGTTTCTATGGTTGTTTTTGACACTTATTTAAAATATGTACTTAATAGGTCAATGCACACGAAGTCCAGCCGGACCCCAGCATTCTAAACGTTTGTAAAATGTATATCAAGCAATTCTAGAACAATTATTTGTTGTTTAGAACGATGATAACGATATTTATTGAATACAAGGAACATACAAAAATAGTGTTTTCTCAATTGCACATATCAAGATATATCTTAAATCATCTTGTGATTGAGTTATTTCCCTTAGATATTATAACCAGGGATGCACATCTTTAGTCTACAAGAGCTCACGCTGTATAAAACGAATACAATTCAACCTGGCCTCAAGATTGGCAAAAGTTTCAAGAAACAAATGAGTGCTCTGCATCCTTTTTGGTTCTTGTCTTTGCTGAATTTTTCTAAAGCACTAATGGGCCACGTTTGGTGATATTTACCTTTGAGTCTTGTACCTTGATATAAATCAATGTTGTTCAAAGGGGACAGGTTGATCAGTATTAAACGTGTCTATGTCAACGCTTCAATGCTTTTTTTCGTTTTATCAGATTTAACTGGATAAGTACAGGAGCTAAAATACTAGCAACCGACAAAAAGGTAAAAGGTAAGGATTTCGGTTTATCAAGTCTTCATTTACGCAAGCATATTCGGCCGACTTTTACAATTACCTCCCTGTTCATTGAGTCACAAGTCGGCCATTAACATACGGCGCTAGTAGAAGCCATGACACATTGACTTATTTCCCTCACAGATACCAATTTTATTCACCAGGGTGAAGTGGAGCAAGGTAGGGTTAATTTTTTGCTCAGAAAAGTTTCAGTGATCCTGACAGGGCTCGAACCAGGAACGTCTTGCTTTCTACCACTGGACCACCGACAAACAGGCTAAACTAAGATAGTGTCAGTGTTTATGACAAAGGCTTGTTCAGCAGTAACTTGACGTTAACATTCCAGTATTTTACATATTGGTTTACGGACAGCTTTTGTCTATCCGAGGCAAGCATCCATTCAGGCAGACCGATCAAAGTAAAATGTCAAAGTACGGTATAACAACATGAGCGAAATAAGTGAGATCTGTAACGCCCTATATGGTGATGTATACTCAGGAGTCAATCTGGTGTCGAACGAAAAGTAAACCAAAGTTTAATTTTAGTTTGTTCGTTTTGTTTGTCAGTGGACGCAATATTGTCGAAAACATTTTCCCTTTGTGCTTTACTATTTTTCAAAATATCTCGTATAAAGTATGCATGTTAGAATAGAACAAAAACAAGCCATATGTTCCATCTGCAGCTACAATGGCGAACGGATGTTTTTACTTTGGGCGACAACCGTTCTGTTGTCTTATATATACCTAAAGTTTAACACATTGTCTTGTTATTTCATTTATGCATCACAATTAATGCAAGTCCTGGTGAAAGCACAAAACTAAAATTAAAATGATACAAAAAGTGGAGTGGACCATATGACTTCACCAGCCTGTTGTTACAATTGCAGAATTCATACATTCAGCTCATCAGACATGTGAAGCAAAGGGTACTAAAGATATTGTAAGAAGCAATTATTGGATACAACTGTTATATCTTATAACCATTTGAAGTTGTGTGTTTGCTAAGTTTATTATATATGTGTTTGTCATACTATTTCTCTCAAATTATTGATCCGTCATGGTCTCAGTGCCAGCGTCATACCATGTACAGCACGGAGCTTTGGCGTTCACCATGACAGATCGAATTAATTGAGCAAGTCTATATATGAAATAGTTGGAAACAGATATAAAGCCAGACAAATGGACTCTATTGATTAGCTAGAAAGTTTTTTATGAGATATATTCTCAACTAATAAAGTTTCCAAATCAGTCAAAATTGAAAATTGCATTTTAGCTCATGCTAATATGCGTTATTATTATTTGGGGTCCAACATATATTGGCCATTTGTTTCAAAATATTTACATATTTCTGTAAAAGGTACATTATTAACATAACACAATGTATATCTAGTGATCAATATGTCCACATCTTGCCATCTGTACATTGTGTGCAAAAGTTATTTTGCAAAACAACTTAGATTTTTGTGTTACAATGATCACTGGCTGCCATGGTAACAGTGATATTTACGTGTCCGCGTTATCGCTACAGTACAACATAAACAAATGATTAAGCTTTTTTATGTCATAAATACCTATCGTGACTTAGAAAAATTTCAAAATTACAAAATGGGTTCCAATTGACTCCAAAAGTCTCAAAACGATAGTTTTTCCAAAGTCCAGATGAGGGTTAAGTACATTGACGTACGTATTATTGTAGCTAGTATCAATTACGTTTCGTCCTAATCGGATCCTACTATACGACGCAATAGGGTCATTGTGCTAGGGATAATGTATTGATGGGGTTAAATCTCATTTATAGTTCATGGCATAAAGAATCAAACTATGCATAATATATTTGATATTCTATTTTCACCAAATATTCATGGAATGTTACAAGTTTTGAAGATAGGTGACCACTTATAGCAGGTTGAAAGTAAATTAAAAAAGTCTAAATTATCTGACTCTTTATTAGATGGTAGTTTTTTATTTAAAATAATGTCTTTACATTTTTTACCTAATGTAAATATACCGACGGCCCGTGGTCAAGCTGTAACACGTTACAGTGTAAACAATGCGTTCAGTAATTATTTCAAGTGACGGACACAATTTTTATATACTAGCTATGGTCGTCCGCAAAATTGTGTATGTATTTCGGCATCTTAACTGGATCAAGACTGTTTGTTACAGTAAGCACACATTTGACCGCAGAGTAAAATAGTTAAAGTAAGCAGTGTACATCTAACATGACGGATTATCCCACCTCGAAGCCATCAAGCCATTTCTGTTTTATGTCCATTGAATACTCTAAGGTCAGCAGGGGATAATTGCCCGGGCTCTGCACAATGCATGTTGCAGAGACCACGCGGGGGCCCTGGAAGGATACATCATACCCATAGGCAACATTCAGTCCACCCAGGACCAGTCTGGCAGCCACATCTTGCTTATATCGGGGATGAATTCTGCCAAATAAAGTTGACATTTGATGAGCACGTTTAATACTGCAACGTAAAGTATTAAATCAAAAGTTCAATATCAAGGTTGAGTTTAAATATATAGCAACTGAGAGGGCCATACACTATTTGCACGATACATTTTTTGCAATGTGTGAAAGTAATCAACTTCATTGGTTTAGGGATGTAATGAAGTAATTCGACCAACCAATCGAAAAATGACCCTGAGAAAAAAAAACAAATATTATGTGTGTGTGTGTCTGTGAGACTGTTTTTCTATTCCACTAGCAATACATGGTTTAAATTTGGTTTAAGCTTTAACATAAACATTCATTTAATAGGAATCAATACTGTCTGAATCTACATCAGAGATGTTAGACGGCTGTAAATCCAAACGTTAAATACCTCCAATTTCTATATTTATCCATTTAATCCCGCTTGTGACTTTGGGACCGAGGCCCTGCTTTTTGATGGCTTTATCTATGAATATATAAGTGACCAGAAACCAATTGTTTACACTAACAGTCCAGCATAATAAAAATACTGGAGCTGAGAGTTAACTTCAAAGACCGGCTCATGGAATTGTCCAGTTAAAATTCTATAAAGCGGTCACACAAAAACATTAACTCTATTAAACGTGCGGCTGTTTAAGGCATGACAAAGATAAACCAGAGTAATACCGTTTGGTATGTTCTTCGTTCATTTTGTTATTATGATTCTACACTCACCCAAGAAGTTCCTTTACACCGCCTTTACTCATTTTAGTCCCCCTAGTCAATATTTTTTGAGAAGTGCATTACAACAATCTAAAGCTAAAATACATTTAAACTTTTTGGTGTCGATGCCATTATCCTTTCATTATTTTTGGACTCATTTAAGTGTAAAGGGATGAAAAATAAAATTAAGATAATTTAGAGTTTTGTTAGAATTAAGCCGGAAAAGCTGTAAATGCCGAATAGTTTAGCGAACTGTGTTCATTTCACAGTCAATATCTTATGTGGCCCCATGCACCTGAATACATCTCATAAGACCTACGGCTTACTCTGAAACGGGATTCGTCAGACTGCCGACAGTTCGCGTGACGTCTAGTCCACATAAGCCTCGCAGCGTGATGATGCCCTGTCAAAATATGCCTAGTATATGGACGACGGGCTCGTATAGGTTTCAAATCGTCTGAGCATGAATCCCATATCGCCGGGCAGTGAAGGTTGCTGTCACGAACCGATTGCGTAGGTGCGTTAACGTGATCATGCGGACGTCACGTAACACGAGGTCGACCAGCTCTTGGAAGATAGCTGACAACCCCGGTGGTATTGAACCTATTCCTGATATTATTAATGGTCTGCCTGGTACAACCAACCTGCCGGGTGGCGTCATTACTCCTAAACCCCGCACGCAGCATGCCACAAACCTGATTTAGACGTGGCATTATCTTAACTTGTCAAATTGGTGAGTTTTCTTTCTTTTCCTAATCGCTTATAATGTTGTGTCGGTGTAGAAACCTTACCTATACACATGGAGCATGTACACCTGTACCCGTGCAACGCGAGGAAAACGTTTTATCCGTTAAAGAGTCTAAGTAAACAGGTATAGGCATGCTTGAATACACAGGTATAAACTTCGACACTAATCCAATAATGTGATGTAACCAATTAAACATTACGTCTTCGTACAACTGACATATACCCAATATAAAAGTTTAAAGGAACTGTTTGGGTTTAGTGAATAATTCGACTATGATTGTGTTGATATTCTATCGAGTGACTGCAACACATATGGTTGTTTGTGTATTAGCATTTGCATCGCTAAATGGGACTTCATCTTGAATATGGTAGTGGGTCAGTTTAAAGACAGCTGATTGTTTAATGAACACAGAGATTAGTGAAGAAAGCTTATTGGATACTTCCTATTGCGTTAAACAGAACAACACACTATACATGAACGTTATAATTACGTCATAGACTTCAATATTGACAAGACTGTGCCAAAAAGATGCAACTCGTATTGAGATTGAAAATGTATGTAATCTGCACATTATTTTGTTTTATCATATAAAACATAACAGGACAGTGAATTCCAGACCTTTAAAACTGAAATATAACATCAAACTTCTTTTTATATTCCTAAGTAGAGATATTGCCCTAAATCCAGGCCTGTTAAATCCCCATGCGGTACGTGTGAGAGACCGGTCGCTAACAACCTTGTGACCAGTGCGATTCGTGGCTCAACATCAAATGTGTAAATGTTACACCCTCTAAATATGTTCTCCTTGGAAACTCGGATGGTCCATGGTACTGTATAAAATACCAATATAATGTCATAAACTCACTCGAGCAAATCTCAATAGACGAGAGCTACATCCCTTCCTCCATGAACAACTCGTCTGATAAAAGTTTGGATGGCACATCCAAACAAGACCCTTTTACTGAACTACGACAAAATCGCTCAAAACATCCAAATAACATTCTTCTTACTTACTTAAACATTAACAGTATGCGATATAAATTAATGGTAATTAGTGAAATTTTATATGACAATTTGTCAGATATCTGTTTCTTTGCTGAAACAAAATTAGATGAAACTTTCAATCAAAACAGCTTTGAAATACCACGACAGGACAATGACAATGACAAACAGTTTATTGCTTCCAGGCCACCAGCCCATGCAAAATATATACATAGCAACATAATTACAATATAGAAAGTGTCTGACCATTATCTATTAATTAACATATATTACATTATAAATAATGCCAAGATTCATATATTCGTATACACAATACCCTGTGCCTATGAACATATAATATGTAATACGCAAGTAGACGTCATTAAAGTTTTAAATTTCTGATCTGTTTCCTTCTTTTTAAACCATAATATAAATATGTAGCTGTAGCTTTAATTAGATTTTCGTTCTGTGTCGACATAAATATATTAAATTTGAATAGAGAATGAGCTGTAATAGCGGCATACAGACCCCCATCTGTAGATAATAATACCTTTAACAGTATACTTGGTTGGTATATACATTTGCCTTAAGTCTTCATAACATTACAAATCAACAGAATATAAATTCTTCAGAAGTGACAGAAATGCATATGGTGGTAGTTTATGTGAGATTTGGACTCCCTGCCAGACGACGGACATATCTTGTACTTCCGATGCCGATGGAATATATCGTCTTAGACACTCATATAAACAATAGAGAATGAGCTGTAATAGCGGCAAACAGACCCCCATCTGTAGATAATAATACCTTTAATAGTATAGTTACCAAGGGACTGGAAAAATATCCACCCAATTTGATTTGCTAGACAGGGAGAGGGGTCGGACTGCGACACAAACCTGGTCAAGTCTGCCACATGCTTCATGAATGGCTGCTTCCCTCCCCTTGTTTATACTGACTAATAAGCCAACTCTTTGTTTTAATACAATAAATGTTGGATGTGGGATCAGTGATTGGCGCAACATGATGGGAGTGCTTATCAAAGGATCCTCACCCAAGGTGGATAAACACAACATCAAATATAGAAGTTTTAAATCTTTTTATGAAAAGGATTTCAGTGATGATGTCAGTCAAGTGCCATTTCATGCTGCGTATACGTGTGTTTGATGACGTACACTAAATATACATGAGTGACTTTTGAATGACCTCATCGATGAACATCAACATATTAGAGAGAAAACAATCAAACACAAAAAATCTGCATATATGAACAGTGAACTTAGGCGTCTTATTTTCAGAAGGAAAATGCTATTCAATAAGTACAAATCAGCTCGGAAAACAGCAGTTATTGGGAAGCGTATAGGCGTCAAAGAAATTATGTAATTAAAATGAAAAAAAGTATATTAGAAACTATTTTTATGAAAGATGTGATGGAGGTCCTAAGTCTAAAGATCTTTGGCCATCTAAGAAAGGATCTAGTGGTGGGTCAACTATAGTTTTATCTGATAATGATAACATAATTACAGATCATCAGACAGAAATTCTTAGTATTTTTAATTACTTTTTATCAATGTTACAAAAGACATTGGCAGTAACTGCAATCAGAATGATAGCAATTTTACACATTACCCTAAATACTGTTTCACATGAAAAAATACATAAAATCACATCTAAACTTAATATTAAAAAATCTACTGGGGTGACAACATTTCGGCCAAACTTCTAAAACCATGCGCAACTTCTTTTAGTCCTGCAGTATCTTATCTAATACATAACATAACACTTTTAAAACCATTGTCTTTCCGTCAACATTGAAAAAAGCCAAGGTTCTTCCTGTTCATAAGAAGAAAGTCCCTTAATAAAGAAAGTTTTAGACATGTCAGCATACTCCCAACACTCTCAAAGATTTATGACAGAACCATTCATGATCAACACTTTCTACATTGTGAAAACATCTTGGTAGCTATCTGGGCGACATGGTGCAGCAAGTGCGGATTGGACCCAATGTCATTGAATGGCAATCACTTATAAAAGGTGTACCCCAAGGTACTATTTTGGGGTCTCTTCTTTTCAATATTTTTGTCAACGATATTATTTACAATATCAAATACTCATTACTTTACAACTATGAAAATGAGAACACTATTTCTTTTATACACTCTAATATCGAACTTCTTCAGGATATTTTGACGACAGAAAGATTACTACTTATAAAATGGTTTGAAAACAATATGATGAAAGTAAATCCAGACAAATTCCAAGCCATATGCATAGGTATAAAAAGTAATGAGGGCTTTAAACAATTTCTATTAAATGGTACACCTATTGATTGTGAAACTAATGTCACCTTATAAATATGTTTGCCTCACATCATCACTAGCTGCATGATAGTGTCCTAGACGCAGTTACATGTGTAACCACGGTCAGTCTAGGTCAATGGTCTACACCTGGCCCAGCGCTTATAAAGCGTTTGCGTTGAGTCTGAGTGCGTTCTCAGGCATTTGATTGGTCAGATTTGAGCATAGGCTCAACTCTGACCAATCAAATGCCTTAGAATGATTTAAGACTCAGCTCAAACGCTTTATAAGCATGGACCCAGATGTTTGTATCACTGTAATGAACAATGCTTTTAGGCTTCCTGCGATCATCATATATTACCATACTTTAGATTAATGAATGAAATAACAAGAAAGTGTATCAAACATTAGGTTAAGCCACTGCTGAACAAGCCTTTGCCATACATCCTGATTAGAACATGTTTGTCTGTTGTATGTCTTTCTTCCAATGTAGCTAAAAGTTGAAGCTGATATACTGCACATGGCAATGAAGCATTGAAATAGATTCTTAAATACCGACAGACCAGACCTCATTAGCCTATTGTCTCATCTGCTTAGTTGCATCTTGTTGCAAATGACACAGGCTTCTCTGTGAACACGCTATTTTGGATATTTTGAAGAAGACACTGGTTTGCGGAAACAGGTAATTTAGGTCATAACATCCATATTTGATAATTAAACCTGACAGTCCTTTACAAAAAAAATAAAAATAAAAAATGAATACTCCAATGTCTGCACATTTGGCATATTATGCTGAATTATTACGTAGGTCTGGTCAATATGTTGTCGCTCCGACCAATGCAAATACATTCCAGGTTGCACCTGGTTCGCACACTTTTAATCCTGCTCCTCGTACGCCATTGTTTCTTGGTGCATCAGGTGGGTATCCACTATTTAGTCCGCAGCACTCAACTCCAGCTCCTACTCAACAGGGCCCCCCTTCGTATGCAACAGTCCTTCCTCAAATTAGACCTCCTGTAAACAAGGTCCCAAAATTGCCGGAGTTTTCTGGAACCCCTGGAGATGACTTTGATCTGTTCAAACACGAGATAAACTGTCTCAGTCGTGGGATGCAATATGGGGAACAGTCCCTTTTAGAGGCGATTAGGCGTGGGCTACAGGGAAAAGCCCGTACTGTCCTGTTGCATCTGGGAGAGAATGCCACTCTCCCAGATATTCTTCAGGAATTAGAGGGTATTTTTGGAAACGTTAGTTCTGCAGAGAAAACAAAAGAACAGTTTTACTCTGTGGTGCAGAGACCGGGCGAGTTGACTACAGTTTGCGTCTGGAGCAGCTCAATCGGCATTGTGGGAATTTGAATGCAGAAGCAAAGAATGAGATGCTCCGGAACAGACTGTGGTCAGGTCTGCAAGATGATATGTTGAAAAATGTGTCCCGCTATAAATACGAAAGCATGGAAGATTTCAATATGCTTAGGAAAGAACTGAGGAAGATGGAACAGGAAATGAAAGGGTTAGAGAAGGGAGTGAAGTCGGATAAGATAGAGCCAGTGGTTGAAAAGAAAGATAGAGAGATAGAAGTAAATAGCAGCATGACAATGGTGGAGAGTAGGCTATTGAAACTGATGGTTGAGGTAGTGGGAGTATTCAAAAAGTTAGGAAGGAGAGTTGAAAGTTTAGAAAAGGAAATGAGAGCGGTGAAAGAGAGTAGCAAGAAAGTGGAAGAAGGACAGAAGAAGTATCAAGATAATAAGAAAGAGCAGAAAGGTTCAGACAAGAATTTAAACGGGTGGCGACCTTCTACGAAGGGTCAGTGGAAGGTCCCGAGGCGTTCCGCCAAAGCGGCCCAAATCTTGTTCCTTTGGTAGGTAACGCTACAGAGGCTAAAGTTAGTCTCGAAGGTGTTACATGTAAAGCCCTCCTTGATTCCGGTTCCATGGTGACTTATCTAAGTGATTCATACTATAACGCCATGGATCCCAAGCCCAAGTTACACGCCCTTTCAGATTTTCAACTTGATATTCGTGGTGCTGGTGACAAGTCAATCACTTATCTTGGTTATGCTATTTTGGATATTAGCATTCCGTCACTTGAATCCCCGTCCATATCAGTTCCTATGTTGATACAGCCGGATACGAGGTACTCAAAGAATGTCCCTCTTATCCTGGGCACAAATGTCATTCATCACTTTAAGCCTTCTACTTTAAATACGACTATCCCTACTGCTTAGAAAGAGACTTTCTCGACCATCTCGGAATCTCATGTCATTTCTGTGAGAGCCTTTTGTTACAAGGCTATGTTGTCAAACCCAATGAAACAAGAACTATAACCGGAAGTGTCAGATAGGCAGACATCACCTTAGGAGTAACCGAAACTTTGGATGATTCCCACCAACTTAACATTTGTCCCCGGTTGGTCAAGGTTAATCCTTATCGGAGTTTTTCCAAGATTACGGTAAAGATTTGTAATCTCTCTTCCCGACCTGTCACTATCCGACCCAAGGCTCCATTGTGTAACCTTCACGATGTCGATGTGCTCCGCCATGTTGATCCTTTTGAGGGAGATACTTCCAACAAAGTCAATTATGATAAGTCTCTAGAGGATCTGGGTATATCAATTCCTACTAGTACTTTGACAGAGTCAGAAGTCCACAAGGTGCGCCATTTTTGTCGAAATGGAAACACATATTCTCCTCCGGGTTTACAGATCTTGGCTGCACGTATCTCGTTGAACATACACTTGAGCTTGAAGATCCTACTCCTTTTAAGGAACCATACCAAAGGATCCCTCCTGGCATGTTTGAGGAAGTGCGGGAGCATCTACAAGAGATGATAAAGACAGGAGCTATAAGAGAGTCAAGGAGCCCCTTTTCCTCCAATATAGTTCTTGTCAGGAAGAAAGACAAGTCCCTCAGATTCTGCATAGACTATAGACGGCTAAACAACAGGACAGTGAAAGATGCCTACGCCCTTCCCAGGATCGAGGAGACGATATATTGTATAGCGGGAGCGAAGTACTTTACAAAGTTGGACCTGCGCTCCGGTTATTGGCAAGGCCCGATCAAAGAGTCTGAAAAGCCCAAGACAGCTTTCTCTGTCGGGCCTTCGGGATTCTTTGAGTGTAACAGAATGCCTTTTGGGCTCACGAACGCTCCAGCCACGTTTCAACGTCTAATGGAGCGTTGCATGGGCGAGCTCCATCTCAAGGAGTGCTTAATATACTTGGACGACGTCATTATTTTTAGTGACAGTCTCGAAGAGCATTTCCAGCGGCTTGAAAGGGTCTTTCACAGGTTGGAAATCGGGAAGCTTAAGCTCAATGGCTCCAAGTGCGAATTCTTTTGCACTGAGGTTGGTTATCTGGTTCATGTCGTTTCGCAGCACGGTATAGGGACCGATCCGGAGAAGCTTAGGGCACTCAAGGAGTGGCCTGTCCCTTCTTCGCTTAAGGAACTCCGCAGCTTCTTGGGGTTTGCCAGTTATTACCGCCGTTTCGTGCCCAACTTCGCCAATATCTCGAAACCTCTTAATGACCTCCTAGTCGGTCATCCTACGTCCAAAACCAAGTCCAAAAAGACTGCCTTGTCTTGGCAATGGAATGAACCTCAGCAAAGAGCGTTTGATACCCTTATCGAAACACTCTGCTCTCCTCCTATATTGGCCTATGCTGATAGTCATCGCATATGCGAGTCGGGGTCTTCGTACTAATGAGAGGAATTACCCAGCCAATAAGCTGGAGTTTTTGTCGCTTAAGTGGGCAGTTGAAAAGTTCCATCACTATTTGTATGGGAATCACCTCCAGGTAATCACTGACAACAACCCGCTCACTTATGTGTTGACGTCTGCAAAGCTCGATGCTGTGTCTCATCGTTGGTTGGCATCTCTTGTCACGTACAACTTTTCGATTAAGTATCGTGCTGGCAATCAGAACGTGGATGCTGATACTCTATCTCGTCTTGATAGCGTTAAACAGGCTCATGCTTGAAACCCTTCGGAGGAAACTGTTGTATTTCCAGATGTTTTGAAAGCTCTCATGCAGTACCGTCTTGTCAAAGTTGAACAGGCTCCTGCTGTTGAATGTCTTTCATTTAATCATGATGCTGTGGTGGTGGATGATGGTCCAGATCTTGGTGCTACTCTCAGTGACATAGATTGGCTGAAGGAACAGCGATCCGATCCAGATATTGCAAGGGTTATTGAGATTGTTCGTGCAAGTCACAAGCTCACAAGTCGTCAGACAGCTATGGAGTCAGAGGTTGTTCGTTCGTTTCTGCGGGAATGGGGATATCTATTTTTAAGAAACGATGTTCTGTATCGTAAAGGTTCTTGTCGTGGTCATCCCACAGTTCAGTTGGTCCTTCCAGAACCATTCAGGAATATTGCATTCCGTATATATATATATATATATATATATATATATATATATATATATATATATATATATATATATATATATATATATATATAGGTAGATAAATATATAGATAGATATATGATTTAAAAAAATAGATGATGTATTATAGGCTTTTAAAAAACAATTTTATTTCTTCAAACAATAGATAGATAGATAGATAGATACTTCTTTAAACGGTAACGTGAACTTACAAATGCCTCGTTATGCACAACAAATTTTTAGATGTCAATTAAACATGCACACGCACACGCGCACCCGTCTATTTACACACAAACACTCGCGCACACACACCCGCCTGTAAGTACAAACACAAAACATATACATGCACGCGCAAACGGGCTCGTAATGAAAAGTTTTTATTATGGTTCTAATATTATTTAGAAACGAAACTGAGGTTGAACCTCTAGATACATTAAATAATAAAGATGTGAAATAATCAGAAAAACTAGTGTCAAATCAATCAAGGTAATTAATTGCAGCCTTCTGCCTCATAAAGCAACCTTAATATATTTAGTAAAGTTAGAGAGCGGACAAGGCTGAAACAGCCATTTTCAGCATGCTTGTTGAAAATCCTTTGAAGGGTCATCCACTGTCACTATTATTTCACAAGTTGTAACTGAATCCTATCGGTTAACCCTATGGCTGCTGGTCGCACGTTTGCGGAGTTTACAAACTGTTTGAATCTAGAACAGACGCCTTTACGTCTCATCTGGATCAAACACTCGCCTAGCGTTTTTTTTTAAATTGAAACAATGCTTAAATCTAAACTGAACAAATTTTACAGACGACAATTTCAAAACAGACATTTGTGCAGTATAGTTAGGGTTAATCACTGCATTTGAGGGCTCCAGATACGCGGGAGAAACAGTGAACAAATCCAATATTTTCTCAGTAATTTCAGTAATGAATTATATGATGAAACTACACCGTGGAATCGCATCTTCGAGACGATTATAATGAGTATGACATCATTGGGTTTAAAGCAGAAATAAAGACTTTAGTTTTCGAAATACAACCATAATCTCGAGCCCTGCATTTACAGAGGTGTCCTTTCTACATTCAAAAGGTCAAATTTAATCACGTAGCATGAATAAATTACAAAAAGCGAATTTCTTAGATAAAGCCGCTTTTTGTGAAAGAATCACGATCCATGTAAATCGACTTGGATACCAAACAACCGTTGTATGCAGGTTTCCCAAAATACAATGCGGCTTTAACCTGTTCCTAGGATTGATTTGCATGTTATCTATGTGTATGTTTAGTTAACCGTCACCTTATAAATGAACGCCTACTGCTGCGTTTACACTCAGACACGATAAATACGACGTCCACGATTTAGACAAAGTTCAGAGCATCACGCTTAATTTTCTTTTTCTAAGCTGTACTACGCTTTCTTACGCTCTCGGTGCGTCTTATTACCTCGATACGCTATCACCTGTTGTTTGGATATACCACGTTATAAAGTTCTGTTAAGCTCTCCTACGATGTATGGCAACGATTTCACCAAGAGTGCTGCTTTTAGAACACGATCGGAGTATTAATAGGAGTCATTGGTCATGCAGTCATTCTCTGAATGCTGACCAGTGTCAAACGCTGGTGACGCATCTGAAAATATTGGCTGGAAAGCTTAACTATATAAGGAGCACTAACAATAGCCTCTCAATCTATTATTGGACTCTTAATAGGATCAAACTATCGGTATGAATCAAATAATGAAACAAATACTGAACTGGCAGTTGGTATCTATACATGTACACATATAGAAACTCGAACAAAGGAGAGTCGGCAGCAGAAACAAGGTTTGGAGCAAGACACGTTAGGTGTAAGCGAATGTAGAAGGCAGAATAGAAGATATATATTTATCTAGGACCTTCTTGGTTAGGCAATTGTTAAGTATAAACAAACGGCACGATTTGGGAAAATATTAACTTATCTTTCAGAAATAACAATTGTGTCAGTGTATGATCATCCATTGTTCTTAATAGGCGTTAACATACTTGTAAAACCATGCGAAATGTGTACAACATTTGGCTAAACCAATTCATTCTGTCTGAGAGGCACTGACATACTCTTACTCAAAGACTGTTTATTCAAACTAAACCATGCAAATGGGCCTTACATGGGAGGGGGCTCCATTGATTATTTGTATAGACATTATCAGCTCGCTTTTCACAAGTTATTTATCCGACTATTTGTAATCACCGAAACAAGATCAGGTAAGGTTTTTAACAATACAGAGCTCCCTCTCTAGATCGACACCCAATAAAAGACACATAATGTCTGTGTTGTTTGGCGGGAGTCGTTACAGGACTGGGACATTAAATATTGGTTTTCATTTGCAAACAGCTTACGCGGCGTCTGATCTTGAGTCAAGCGGTTTGTCACTCGTCATTATGTTTACGCTATCAAACTGTCCACTTATATGGAATTTTGAAAAAAGCAGTTGCCGACAATTTTAATCAGACATAATTGCAGCAGTGAAAGCGTATGAAATACGATAAGTGTTTTGTTAATGCTAGGTTCACACCAACGGCGCTTTGATGGCGCTTTAAAGCGACGTGCAAAGCAGCACCAAAGCGTAACAAAGCTTAATTAAAGCGTCAGGGTCGTAATAGATCGTGGGAAAGCTTGGAGTAAAGCGGGACATTCGGCAAGAGCGCCCAATTTTTTTAAACTGTTTAAAAATTTGGGGCGCTGTATCACGAATTGATTAAAGCGCCTAGAGCGTATCAAAGCTTATCAAAGCTTAATAAAGCGCAAAAAAGCTCAGCAAAGCTTGACTTAAAGCGTAGAAAAGCTAAACAGAGCTTGGTTCAAAGCGAGGACCCCATTCTTTACGATGTGTCACCACTTGACACGATTCGTTAAGATGTCTCAAGATTTGTTACGATCTGGCATGAAGATCTGACACGAGGTCAGACGCTTTCATCAAGATATGACACGTTTTGTTCAGATTTGTTACGTTTTCATAAAGGACTCTCACGCTTTCCCACGAATTGTGACGCTTCTATCAAAAATTGACGCGTTTTGTTAGGCTTTGTTACGCTTGGCAAGTTTCTTCACGCTCTCTCAATCTCTTTCACGCTCTCAAGGGCTAGGATGTATTTATAAATTATACAACAAGAAGACAAATATCATGTCTTCTTCAGATAGATCATGGTACATCTGGAACTTCTAGATCTTGCCCTTCTGCCATCGTGTTCTGGAGTTAAAGATGCAATGATTTTGTGGAACTTCTGCATCTTTATATAGGCTCTGGATAGAAATCGGCATGAACTCGGCGATCGTGACATTTTCCAATGCGTAACAGAGCTGCACAGAGCGTAACAATGCACAACAAAGCTTGATAATCGTATCAGAGCCTGATTTAAAGTGCCATCATCGCATCAAAGCGTAATAAAGCGTAATAAAGCGTGATTTCAAGCGTAACAAAGCCTGGTCAAAGCGAGACCAAAGCACCAGGAATCCTAACAAGTCGGGAAATAATTCGTACCAAAGCGGCAACCAATTCGTATCAGAGCGTATCAGAGCTTATCAGAGCGTAAGATATCGTGATATTTTTGGAAAAGCTAACGAAAATTACGACGCTTTGCTCGCCGATTTAATGCGCGGCATTCGCCGTTGGTGTGAACCTAGTGACCTAAGCCTCGTTTTATGAAATTATTTGTGTAGCAACCCTATAATTAGATTTGGGATTTCGGAAGATATTTGAACACACTTTAAATGTGTAGACACCCGGACAGTAAAATTTCAGTAGAATAACGAGATTTTAGCCGCTAAATAGAAGACTCGCTCTAACCCGCTCTCATCAGGTATTTGATAACCCGCGGAAAGCCGCGCTTATCATTGAATAGATAAAGTCGCACTTTTACGGGCTCATAAGGTAATAATGAAACACGCGCTGACACGCGCACATAAGGGAAAGGGTTACGAAGTTATTACATAAAAAAAGAATGTCTGAAAAGGGCTATGTTCCAGCGTCCTCGAGTAGGGGTAATTTATGTGCAAGTTATGATTTATCGAGTTATGTGATATCATCGTGCTTTATACCATCGTGTAGGCGAATAAATGTTCTTTAAAATGATATATCACACATGCATTTCGCACTTATAATACTGAAGTTATTGATCCAGTACCCCTCGTATCGTCTGGTCAAGACGCGTTTCTAATGGTAGACATTCTAAGTTCGCTAAACTTTAACAATATAATGGGAATACAAGGAATAATTACTTGCAGGAACTACTGGCACTGTGGCGATTGTGTCGTCAATGTTTGTTTGTTCAGTAAAGAAAGTAGCTTTGTATTTGTTTTCAATAGCAACAGTATATAGAGTTTAATTTTTCATTTGGAGACATGCGTGGATTTCAGAGATTCGAATAAGTTGTATTTGTATTGGGTATGTTTTTTGTACTTAGAAGCATAATTAGTTTAGTAAAATGTTTGCTGTATAATTATGTTAATGTATTGGTTATGTAAGTCGGTTTCTTCAGTTAATATGTCGTAGTGTATCGTAATATTTTGGTAATATCATCATATGTATTTGGTATGAATTGGTTTTTAGGTTTATCATCATCTAAAATATCATACATTTTACAATGGTATTTTGTTATTGGTTTTAAAATGAATCGCCGATCCCACAACTAACAACTTTTGTAGATGTGTTTGCTAAAAAAACACCAACATGTGAAGATAAATGTTATTGAGGAGGAGTGTTCTTAATTAATCTTAAATGACGTTTATTACATGGTGCAAAGCAGTTGTTATATAAAGGTATATAAAGTTTGAAAAGGGGTGATCACTTTATTACTATTTGAACTCGAATCATTACGTCGATTTTCCCGAGAACACTGGCCATCTTTTGATTATTTCAGGTAGTTTTATCCTCAATATTAAAAAGAAAAATAATGATATTCCTGTACGAAAAGCTTTTTTAAAGGCCTATGCTCTTGGTATACATTGTGTGTATAGTTGTTCACATGTGCTGTACTAAATGCCGGATACACTTTGGAATGAAATTTGAATTGTTATATCTCAATATAAACTATACTTGGCAAAACTGCTAAGTACCCCAGGGACTATATTGGAACTTTCTTGTTCATGGATTGTGATAGCGTAAAGGGGTTTTCTGGTTTATGTGATATATATATATATATATATATATATATATATATATATATATATAATATAATAACGACATTAAGGTGACCAGTTATCCTTTAAAATGGGGGTTAAGGCGACCGGCAGTTTAGGGAGACCAAAAGCGTTCTCCTTAATATTTTGACATTAAATTTCAGGGGTAAAAAATGGTGCGAGAGCGTCGAAACTTTGCAAACACCTTAAAAACAGTCCTCTTACTCATATGAAATTAACTTTTCTGGTCTGAAAAGATAAAGAAAATCAAAAAAATAACTTGAAATATTGATCGCGTATATTTTGAAGTCCCTAAAATAAGTGTTTAAGGCGACCAACGTAAAACCTGATTTATATCAGAATTTGACTATATATTGATACTTTCAAAGTTGTACTTTTGTTTAATTGTCCGTCTGAGGTAGTGTGACGATGCTTGTCCCTTTTCTGCTGAAAATAAAGAAATCGAGTTTTTAAGCCTATAAATTTGTCATATTTTAAAACCGTTACAGTGAACATATTCGCTAAGTTTCGGACAACTTTCTGAGACGCATCCATTTCACATCAACATTCGAAGGTATTCCAAATTAGCAGTTCCGCTTCAACGACCGCCAAAAAATGGCAATATACGGGAAACGAATGGTAAGTTTTTGACGCTTTATCACACACTATGTAGCATATGTCTAGTTATTTGATTTAATTTATTTTTCTGCAATCTATCTGGTTGGTTTGCAATGTTGTCCGTTGACGTGCACACTTATCGACGTGTGGGACTGTCCGGGCGTCAAACTGTTTATAAGTACTGGTGGGTGGGGGGGGGACGGAGAAGTTCCACTTGAAGTCTTGAGAATATCTGTGAGGTAGGCCCCTATGTAGGAGGCTTTTCCGCTTTATGTAAAAATCAACAAACGTATATTGTACCTGTTGAAATATAGAATGTTGATCTACATTTCTTTGAAATATTTGAGACTGAAAAAATAGAGCTAACACTATCTATATATCTATCTTCGATTACTGCTGAACTCCCCTTACGGGTATTATTAGCAGACGCGCAGTCAGTGCAAGAAAAAAGAGTTTTGCAAAGTATTGACAGTAAGACGTCAAAATATGAAAGTAAGACTGAAAAACAGTTAAAAGTGTTAAATATACAGATGAGTTTCTACCATATCTTATGGATATTCAATGGAAAAAACCAACAACAACACACTATTTTGACTGCAGATACATTTGTAAATTTTGATTGATGCTAATATTAACCCTTAGCCTGCCATTCACGACTATATCTCCATATGCAAACAGCTTGGATCCGGATGAGACGCCGAGTAACTCGGCGTCTCATCCGGATCCAAGCTGTTTGACACTCGGACAACATTTTCAGCAATTTTGAGCAACTTTGAAGCACTTTGAAACTTGAAGCAGACGAGAAATATAGCAGACGACAATTTATTTGGCGGGCTATGGGTTAATACTCTCTCATTTCTACCATATCTTATGGATATTCAATGGAAAAAACCAAAGAAACTTCAACAAATATTCGCCACCAAACTTGTTTTCATAACAGCAATGAGAGTGTCCTCTTCATTCGTTTCACCGGAGCCCTCAGCGAAAAATATTATAAAGATTATCATTTTAAATTCAAAAAGGCAAATACATTGAAGGAATGTGAAGAAAAATTAGTTTTCTAACTGAAAATAACTAGAGCTGTCATTGATAGGAACGTTATTGATGTATCGGCTCGCCAATAACTGTTCATCGATCAATATATCGACAGGGGTGCGGAAATCCCACGTTCGTCTCGTACATTTTTTGGCCCGCACAAAAATTTAATTGATTTTTGCATTTTAATTGTCCGCGGACAAGCACGGATTCGGGATAATATTATATTTGGAAGCCTAAATGTGCCTTCAAATCTGACCAAAATAGCTATAAATTCAAAGAAATGGAGATAATCTGCGACTTCTGACGTTTATGTTTGAATAAGGCGAATGTGTTCACTAAATAAGCTGATGAATAACTATTTGGATTTTTTTTTCTAAACTTGATTTAAGTCGGCGAAAAATTCCCATTAACAGTGAGAACCACTGTGAAATAATAAAGAAGATGTTATAATTTTAATCATATGATGCTTCAACACAGGTGAAACCGTCTGTAGTAAGGTCCGGTATTGTTTTGAAACCACTGTGTCGGTGTCCGTTTTGTAGCCCTTATTTTAAAATAATGTCACTTACGTTTTCACATTTGTTTATAACATGATTGACAGCTAAGAGGATGAAAAAGTTTCTTGTAAGAAAAGACAGTAAAACTAAAGCTGTTGGAGACAACGGCATTCAAAACGAAAACCGAAAGTGACTGTGACTACGAAATAAATAAATGTAAGCGAACTTTTTAGTGATTTTAAATGATTACATGTCTGCCGTTTGTATCCCGAAATCGCTGATACTACAGTACGTCAGTGATACAGAACTCTGCTCAACCTGTGACCTCCAGTAAGAGGTCCTGTACTCTATTACTAGATACAAAATATATTCTCACGGACCCCTAGCCTACCCTCACAGGACTCGATAAGGGTTATGTGACCGTATCGCTAATTTCAAGTATTAGAGGTACGGTCACGTACCCCCAGTCACTACCTTTAGAATATAGTCATGTCTGAATAATTGGCTGAAATTGATAGAGTCAAGAAAATTAGCTTAACTCACTTGATTCTCGGTATTACAGTAAAGTAACAGATAAGGGACCGCCTAAGCACACGGTGAATGCAATGCCCTGGCTAAAGCCCCGATCTCAATGTCCCGGTGCTGGCCCCGGTACGTCCCGATTGAGATAGCCGGTGGACTTGGATGAGCCGGGGCGGTTTTTATGAAAAAATAAATTGCGATCTCACATTCCCGGTGTCTCCCCTGGTGGAGCACCGGTTATGAAGCCGGACCTTCCTGGTGAGTTCCCAGTTTGGCCCGGCGTAGTTACGGTGCAGGGCCGGTCTGTTCCCAGTTAACCCCGGTATAATAATAACACCGTGTAACCCCGGCCATCGCCGGTGGTATCTGGATGACCACTGGTGTCGTCCCGATCAACCCCGGTTGTTCACCGGTGACGTGCCGGTGTTCGCCGGAAAGGACATAAACCGGGGCGGACGTGAATTAGTATCAATTCTCTTTTGTCTCTCGGGGTATATGAGATGAAATACAAAGGAAATGCAATAAAATAGAACATAATAATGTTGTAGACTGTTCAAACTTCATTTTAATATGAGTTTCAAACAGTTTGCCCGGCGTCTGATCTGGTTACATACTGTTTGTTACAATGACTTTAGCCTGAAGCCGTTTATTTATAGAGAAAAACTTTCGTTTTTAATATTAGATTTACCCTATACAATAGAGAGGACGATATTATTTCCTATTTAAACACAGACGAAACAGAAACGCTAAAAATAAAATGTAGTAATCTGCATTTTTTAAAAAAAAATCAAATTTATGCTCGCATATTATATACACCCCGGTTGTTCAGGGTAGAGGCCCAGAGCTGCCCCGGATGTGCTGGTAAAGATCCGGCGTTGCTCTGGCATTCCCCTGACCCTGGATGAAGCCGGTTCTGGTTTCTGTCCCGGTGACCCCCGGTTGTATTAAACATTTTAAAGCATCCGGGGAAGTTAGCCGGTGGAAGCTGGTCGATCCAGGATCGAACTGGTCGCCCCGGCGCCGCAAAGGTTGTACTCCAGGTGACTGCCGGTTTGCTAAACCGGGACTCACGGGGACCCAAACCTGGACAGTGAGATCGTGGCTTAAGCATCAGCTACGGGCTAATCCTAGCGTATTACAGTCGGGTTTTTTGCTGTTAACTGAATTAGCAACATCACTTTTTGTCATAAAACAGTTAAATATAGATTTGAGAAGAACTTATTACAAACCATGCCTTAGTTATACTATGATGAGGTTGACAGGCTATCTCTAGATATGACCAAAAATCGCAGTTAAATGCACTCGGACCCGTACACATTTCTGGTATTTGAGTAAGTTTCCCTGGTCAAACAATGCAGCGAAAGGGCCATTTTAAAAACAAAATCAAGAGATCTAGTTCTAGATCTAAAGTTCCGTCCGTCCGCTTGTCCAATTTGTCCGGAGCATAACTTCTAAAGTATAATAGCTATTGACTTCAAACTTCATATACAGATAGATCTTATTGATCAGGAGTGCAGTGCGCCAGAACCATTACTCTGACGTCAGTATTTTTGGAGTTATTGCCCTTTGTTATTTTTATCAAATTTAGGCTTGTCAGGAACATAACTTCCAAAGTATAATAGCTATTGACTTCAAACTTCATATACAGATAGATCTAATTAACTAGGAGTGCAGTGCGCAATACCCGTTACTCTGACATCAGTAGTTTTGGAGTTATTGCCCTTTGTTGTTATATTTTTACCCAATTTAGGTTTGTCCGGAGCATTACTTCCAAAGTATAAGAGCTATTGACCTTTAACTTCATATACAGATAGATCTCATTGACTTAGAGTGCAGTGCGCAAGAACCGTTACTCTGTCATCAGTCTTTTTGGAGTTATTGTCCTTTGTTGTTATATTTTTAGCTCACCTGAGCACAAAGTGCTCAAGGTGAGCTTTTGTGGTCGGTCTTTGTCCGGCGTCCGTCGTGCGTCAACAATTTCTTCAAACATCTTCTTCTTCAAAACCGCTTGCCTGATTGCAACCAAACTTCACAGGAATGTTCCTTAGGTCAAGCTCTTTCAAAGTTGTTCAAAGAATTTGAAACAATGCAGAACTCTGGTTGCCATGGCAACCAAAGTGAAAAAATAAGGAAATCTTAAAAAATCTTCTTGTCAAAAACCACAAAGGCTAGAGCTTAGATATTTGGCACATAGTATCATCTATAGGTCCTCTATGAAAATTGTTCAAAGTTTGACCCTGGGGTCAAAATTAACCCCGCCCCGGGGGTCACCGTTTTACATAGAGTTATATAGTGAAATGTTCAAACATCTTCTTCTTCAAAACCACATGCCTGATTGCAACCAAACTTCACATGAATGTTCCTTGGGTCTAGGTCTTTCAAAGTTGTTCAAAGAATTTGAAACAATGCAGAACTCTGGTTGCCATGGCAACCAAAGTGAAAAAATAAGGAAATCTTAAAAAATCTTCTTGTCAAAAACCACAAAGGCTAGAGCTTAGATATTTGGCACATAGTATCATCTATAGGTCCTCTATGAAGATTGTTCAAAGTTTGACCCTGGGGTCAAAATTGGCCCCGCCCCGGGGGTCACCGTTTTACATAGAGTTATATAGTGAAATGTTCAAACATCTTCTTCTTCAAAACCACATGCCTGATTGCAACCAAACTTCACAGGAAGGTTCCTTGGGTCTAGGTCTTTGAAAGTTGTTCAAAGAATTTGAAACAATGTAGAACTCTGGTTGCCATGGCAACCAAAGTGAAAAAATAAGGAAATCTTAAAAAATCTTCTCGTCAAAAACCACAAAGGCTAGAGCTTAGATATTTGGCACATAGTATCATCTATAGGTCCTCTATCAAGATTGTTCAAAGTTTGACACTGGGGTCAAAATTGACCCCGCCCCGGGGTCACCATTTTACATAGAGTTATATAGTGAAATGTTCAAACATTTTTCTCTGAAACCATTATGGCCAGAGCTTTTATATTTGGCATGTGTAATGTCTACAGGTCCTTCACATATGTTGACGAATTGGTTCCGGTCTGTTGAATATATGGGTCACTGGAGCTAACTTTAAAAAATATTCTTGTCTGAAACAAAAATACACTGAGCTTAGATATTTTGCACATAGCATTGTCTACAGGTTCTCTATTAAAGTTGTTCAAATTTTGTTCCTGGGACCAAAATTGGCCCCGCCCCGGGGGTCGCTGTTTTACGTAGAGTTATAGTGAAATGTTCAAACACTTTTTCTCTGAAACCAGTTTGTCCAGAGCTTTGATATTTGGCATGGTGTAACGTCTAGAGGTCCTTCACATATGTTGTCGAATTGGTTCGCATCGTCTACAGGTCCTGTATCAAGAGCATTCATATTATGTCCCTGGGGTCAAAAGTGACCCCGCCCGTGGGTAAAAGTTTCACAAATCTTCTTTTCTGAAATCACTGACCCATCACCATGTACAGGTGAGCGATTAAGGGCCATTCTGGCCCTCTTGTTACCCAATTTAGGCTTGTCCGGAGCATAACTTCTAAAGTATAAAAGCTATTGACTTCAAACTTCATATACAGATAGATCTCATTAACTAGGAGTGCAGTGCGCAAGAACCGTTACTCTGTCATCAGTATTTTTGAAGTTATTGCCCTTTGTTGTCATATTTTTACCCACTTTAGGCTTGTCCGGAGCATAACTTCAAAAGTATCAGAGCTATTGACTTTAAACTTCATATACAGATAGATCTTATTTACTAGGAGTGCAGTGCACAAGAATAATAACTCTGCCGTCAGTATATTTGGTGTTCTTGCCCTTTGTTGTTATATTTTTACCCAATTTAGGCTTGTCCGGAGCATAACTTCTAAAGTATAAAAGCTATTGACCCCAAACTTCATATACAGATAGATCTTATTGACTAGGAGTGCAGTGCACAAGAACCATAACTCTATCATCAGTAGTTTTGGAGTTATTACCCTTTGTTGATATATTTTTTATCCAATTTAGGCTTGTCCAGAACATAACTTCTAAAGTATAAGAGCTATTGACTTCAAACTTCATATACAGATAGATCTCATTTACCAGGAGTGCAATGCATAAGAACCTGTACTCTGTCATCCATATTTTTGGAGTTATTTCCCTTTTTGTTATATTTTTTATCCATTTTTTGAGTTGTTGCCCTTTGTTATTATTTTCCAAGTTAGGGAGCACACATCAACTTTATCCAGAAACATTTATCTCTTGTGACAAGACCCCACTGGGGGTATGAATCACCAATTGTGATAGGTCTAGTTTAAATATGTACAGTCATGACTATGAATCGGAAGATATAAATTCTATATTTCATCAAATGGTAGCTTAAACTTTAAAGCAGGCTGAAAGTAAAGCAGAATGCAGTATATTGCACCTTAAGGCGCGTTCTGCTTTACTTTAAACCTGCCTAAAGTGGTAATTTATCTTCAAAATATGAAAATATATGTGCAGGGTTAAAGTATAAACTGAAATACATCCTTTTTGTTGCAGATAAAAGCCAGTCTGGACTTGGACACAACCAATGTTAAGGTGAATATTTGTTTACTTTTTAACTGACATAACCTGTTTTCTGTTCTATAGACAGGTGGTTGTTTAAATCATGCTGAAAGTAACACGGAATGCTTGTTACTGCAATGGTACATATACATCCAGGTACGAAGCTTGCAAGGGTAACCATATAGCTGGTTCCCTCATCGAGTTTGGTACCTGGCATGAGTCATATGATGTATGAAGAACTTGCATTTTGTGTTGGAAGTTTTGTGTTCCTAAACCAAGCTAATGCGTTTATAGGCCGTAAAGAGGTAAATACAACATTATTTATTGTATTTTCTATGCGATCTATTTTAAGATTGATATTATAAGTTACACGGTTTAAAATAATTTAGGCAGGGTGAATTGGCTTGTATGACGGTTTTGGATTCCGAATTTCCTGAACGCGAAGGAAATAAGGAATCCAAAACGGTCATACAAGGCCATACACCCTGCCAAAATGCTGTGTAACAAATTTGCAACTACGGTCACGAAACTTCATATGCTGATGCGCCTCAATGGGTAGACCATAATGCATTGCAGTTTGGTGACCAATACCTTTGACCTTGACCTCTAGGGTCAACATTAAAGTAAAAGTCTGTGCTGAGCAAACTGCACCAATAGTAATGAAACTTCAGAAGCTCATGCGGCTCAATGACAACAATGTATCAAGGTTTGGTGACTTTAACCTTGACCCCTAGGGTCAGTGTTATGGTTTTCTGTTAAAAGTGTGTTATTAGTTTACAGGAGTTGAGCTTCTTAATCTTTGATTTCCCATTCTGTTTAAGGCTCAAGGTGAGCTATTAGGATGGCGTCCTTCCTCGTGCGTCGTCCGTCGTTGTTAACAATTGCTTCAAACGACATCTCCTCCTTTACCGCTTGACAGAATTCAACCAAGCTTTACAGAAATGTTCCTTTGGTCAAGCTCTTTCAAATGTGTTCAAAGAATTAAAACAATGCAGAACTCTGGTTGCCATGGCAACCAAAGTGAAAAAATAAGGAAATCTTTAAATAATCTTCTTGTCAAAAACTGCAAGGGCCAGAGCTTAGATATTTGGCACATAGCATCATCTACAGTTCCTCTATTAAGTTTGTTCAAATTATGCCCCTGGGGTCAAAATTGGCCCCGCCCTGGGTCATCGTCTTACATAAGAGTTATATAGTGAAATTTTTAAACGTCTTCTACTCTAAAACCAATATGGCCAGAGCTTTGATATTGGGCATGGTGACAGTTCTTGATGCCCTTTACCGATATTGTTCAAATAGCTCTGGTTGGTTGCATATCTAGGTCACAGGAGCTAAAAATAGATATTTTTCAATGAAAACTTAAAAAATCTGCTTGTCTGAAATTACAAGAGCTAGAGCTTAGATTTTTAGCTCACCTGAGCACAAAGTGCTCAAGGTGAGCTTTTGTAGTCGGTCTTTGTCCGGCGTCCGTCGTCGTGCGTCGTGCGTTGTGCGTCAACAATTTCTTCAAACATCTTCTTCTCCAAAACCATTGGCTGGATTACAACCAAACTTCACAGGAATGTTCCTTGGGTCAATTTCTTTCAAAGTTGTTCAAAGAATTTGAAACAATGCAGAACTCTGGTTGCCATGGCAACCAAAGTGAAAAAATGAGGAAATCTTAAAAAATCTTCTTGTCAAAAACCAAAAGGGCCAGAGCTTAGATATTTGACACATAGCATCATCTACAGGTCCTCTATCAAAGTTGTTCAAATTTTGCCCCTGGGGTCAAAATTGACCCCGCCCCGGGGGTCACCGTTTTACGTAGAGTTATATAGTGAAAAGTTCAAACATCTTTTTCTCTGAAACCAATTTGACCAGAGCTTTGATATTTGGCATGGTATAACTTCTAGAGGTATTTGACATATATTGTTGAATTGGTTCCGGTCTGTTGCATATCTGGGTCACCGGAGCTAAAAATAGATTTTTTCAATGATAACTTAAAAAATCTTCTTGTCTGAAACCATAGTACACTAAGCTTAGGTATTTTGAACATAGCATCGTCTACAAGTCCTCTATCAAAGTTGTTCAAATTTTGTCCCTGGGGTCAAAATTGGCCCCGCCCCGGGGGTCACAGTTTTACATAGAGTTATATTGTGAAATGTTCAAACATCTTTTTCTCTGAAACCAATATGACCAGAGCTTTGATATTTGGCATGGTATAACTTCTAGAAGTCCTTCACATATATTGTTGAATTGGTTTCAGTCTGTTGCATATCTGGGTCACCGGAGCTAAAAATAGATTTTTTTCAAAGAAAACTTCAAAAATCTTCTTGTCTGAAACCATAGTATACTTTGTTAAGATATTTTGCACATAGCATCGTCTACAGGTCCTCTATTAAAATTGTTCAAGTTTTACCCCTGGGATCAAAATTGGTCCCACCCCGGGGGTCACCGTTTTACTTAGAGTTACATAGTGAAATGTTCAAACATCTTCTTCTCATAAACCAATATGGCCAGGGCTTTGATACTTGGCATGGTGTAACTTCTAGAGGTTCTTCACATATATTGATGAATT
The DNA here is from genome assembly GCA_922989275.2 of Gari tellinella. Classification (NCBI taxonomy): domain Eukaryota; kingdom Metazoa; phylum Mollusca; class Bivalvia; order Cardiida; family Psammobiidae; genus Gari; species Gari tellinella. The sequence continues at coordinate 7,093,254 of OV277858.1, forward strand.
GGTTCTGGTCTGTTGCATATCTGGGTCACCGGAGCTAAAAATAGATTTTTTCAATGAAATCTTCAAAAATCTTCTTGTCTGAAACCATAGTACACAGAGTTTAGATATTTTGCACATAACATCATCTACAGGTCCTCTATCAAAGTTGTTCAAATTTTGCCCCGCCCTTGGGGTCACCTTTTACAAATCTTCTTTTCTGAAATCAAGTGACCCATCCTAGTGTCACCATGGACAGGTGAGCGATCAAGGGCCATTCTGGCCCTCTTGTTTGCACATAGCAACGCCTACAGGTCCTCTATCAAGTTTATTCAAATTATGCCCCTTGGGTCAAAATTTTCCCTGCCCCGGGGATCACCGTTTTACATAGAGTTATATAGTGAAATTTTCAAATGTCTTCTTCTCTGACACTAATATGGCCAGAGCTTTGCAATTTGGTATGGTGACTCTTCTGAATATCCTTTACATATATTTTGTTCAAATGGTTCAGGTCTGTTGCATATCTAGGTCATAAGAGCTAAAAATATATTTTTTCTATAAAAACTTAAAAAATCTTCGTGTCAAAAACTACAAGGGTCAGAGCTTAGATATTTGGCACATAGAATCATCTACAGGTCGTCTATCAATTTTGCTCAAATTATGCCCCTGGGGTCAAAATTGGCCCTGCCCCAAGGTCACAGTTTTACATTGAGTTATATAGTGAAATTTTCAAATGTCTCGTCCTCTGAAACTTATATGGCCAGAGCTTTAATATCAGCAGGGTGACACTTCTAGAGTAGATGTCCTAAAGTTACCTTTTTTGTTCAAATGGTTCCAGTCTGTTGCATATGTAGGTCACAGGAGCTAAAAATAGATTTTTTCAATGGAAACTTTAAAAAATATTCTTGTCTAAAACCCTAGTACCCTGATCTTAGATACTTGGCACATAGCATCATCTACAGGTTCTCTATCAAGATTGTTCAAATTATGCTTATCAGGGAAAAAATTACCCCGTCCTGGACATAAATCATTATCTACATTTTGTAATCTATTCTCAGGTGAGCGAAATATGCCCCATGGGGCTCTTGTTATAAATTTAGGTTAAGATTGAATGTAGGTGACGTCCGGTTGGAAAACTTGATAAAATTATATAAACCTTTGTAGCTCACCTGAGCTAGATCAGGGTGATTGTTTGCAATCCTTGAATGTCCGGCGTCCGTCTTCAGTCAACCGTCGTCCGTCATCAACAATTTTAGTATTTACACTCTAGAGGCCACAGTATTTATCCAAACTTTCTCAAACTTACTGAGATTGTATATTATTATTACCATAAGCGTTAGATTATGTTTGAAACCCCCCATCATCCTAACGAAATATACAATGTTGGTGTCTACTTAAACCCCCCAACATCCTAACCAAATATATGATGGTGTCTACTTAAACCCCCCAACATCCTAACGGAATATATGATGGTGTCTACTTAAACCCCCAACATCCTAACCAAATATATGTTGGTGTCTACTTAAAAAACCCAACATCCTTACCAAATATATATTGGTGTCTACTTAACCCCCCCCCCAAACATCCTTACCAAATATAAATTGGTGTCTACTTAAACCCCCATCCCCCCCCCCAAACATTCTTACCAAATATATGTCGGTGTCTACTTAAACCCAGAAACATCCTAACCAAATATATTTTGGTGTCTACTTACCCCCCCCCCCCCCAACATCCTAACTAAATATATGTTGGTGTCTACTTAAACCCCCCAATATAAGTTGGTGTCTACTTAAACGCCCCAACATCCTAACCAAATGTTATAAGTTATACATGTACAGTTTTTCCCGGTGTAAATGAGGATTAATTTTATTCCCAGCTGAAGAAAATCATAATGCCTGAGCTGTTATCTCTCCTTTTCTGAGTTTAATATTACATTTTTAGTTCACCAAAGCTTATGTCTGAGTCCTGACTTAATTTATATAGCAACTTTCGACGCTATGGATAAAACGATGGAAAATATCTAAAAAACTAAGATTTGAAGATTTTTCGAGAGGGTGTTATTAGACTGGTCATATTTTTCCAATGCCAGATGCACGATAATGCTACCCTTTTGTATATATTTGAGTAATTTCTTTTATTTTTGGCAAATGCACCATCTGGTTGCAAGTGGCTTTAAGAAGTCACATATTTGGCTATATCTTTATGAGATTCTGTCAGTGCCATGTCCTTCATAAAATTAAAGGTCACACTTGAAGCTTGGTCATGTGGGATCTTTAAGTAGGTAACATCGCAAAACTATGGGATATGCCGTCAGTCATTGTGTTACACAAGCTGTTCTCACCTTGCGGACGGAGATATCCAAAAATATTGGGGGGGGGGGGGGGGGGGGGGGGGGGGGGGGGCTTGAGATTACCTTATCTGTCTGGACGGACAAGTCAAATTAATTGATGTTAATTAGATAACGAATCCATTGGGAACAGTAAATGAACATTATTGTGGTGTTTCATGGGATGACGTAACGACCGAGTCTAGGATTGAAATGTTATTACTTATTAAGTGAGTCTTGGCGTGCTAAATATTTTTTCTATTCTAGCCGAGGTTTAGATCAGTTTGTCTCATACAACGACTAGTGACAGGTTCTTTTTCTCACATAACCAATAGTTTTAATCTATTTTAGCTCATCAAAGCATGACAAGAAATTGTGTATGATTATGGGGACAGCAATAAGCTCTGATGGAGGAATGAGGTAAGTTTTTTGACATCTCTCTTTTAGTCGAAACTCTTCAAAAGTTATTAAAAAATTATGAACCAGTGCAAATTAAGGAAAAGTCTGCTTGTGTCACAATGTAGGGTTACAAATCTCATCGGATTTTAATGCAACTGGGTCAAAATGTTTATCTCAATTATATCTAGGTCATGGATGAATATGGGAAATGTCCGGTCAAAAAAATGGTAACTAGATCATATCAGACAACATTTGTTAACAGCTAGAAGCTTAAAATCTTTTTAAATGTTGATGAAACTTGGTAAAAATGTTTTTTATTGATATCTAGGTCAGGGTCAAAATATAGGTCACTGGGTCAAATCATAAGAATACATTTTTAGCTCACCTGGCACGAAGTGCCAAGGTGAGCTTTTAGGACCGCTGGATGTCTGTCGTCCGTCGTCTGTCCGTCTGTCTGTCTGTTCACAATTGGTTCGTTAACACTCTAGCGGCTACAAATTTCATCCAATCTTCATGGAACTTGATGACAATGTTTGTCTTGGTGAAATCTAGGTCAAGTACGAGTGTGGGTCATGTCAGTTCAAAAACTAGGTCACTAGGTCAAATCATAGAAAAATCTTGTAAACACTCTAGAGGCTACAAATCTTATTGGATTAAAATGAAACTGTCAAAATGTTTGGCTGATTGATATCTAGGTCAAGTTTGAATATAGGTCATCCTTGGTCAAAAACTAGGTGACTAGGTCAAATTATAGAAAACCTTCTTAACACTCCAGATTCTACAAATCTCATTGGAATTTAATGCAACCTAGTCAGAATGTTTGCCTAATTGATATCTAGGTCAAGTTCGAATATGGGTAATGTCAGGTCAAAAACTAGGTCACTAGGTCAAATCATTGGAAAACATTGTTTACACTCTATAGGCTACAAATCTCACCGTATCGTCATGAATCTTATTCAAAATGTTTGCCTGATTCATATCTAGGTCAAGTTTGAATGTGGGTCATGTCCGGTCAAAAACTAGGTCACTAGGTCAAATCAAAGAAAAACCTTGTTAACACTCTAGAGGCTACAAATGTCAATGGATCTTAATGAAACTTGGTCAGAATGTTTTCCTCATTGAATCTAGGTCAATTTTGAATGTGGGTCATGTCCGGTTAAAAACTAGGTCACTAGGTCAAATCATAGAAAAACCTTGTTAACACTCTAGAGGCTACAAATCTCAATGGATCTTTATGAAACTTCATCACAATGTTTGTCTTGATAAAATCCAGGCCGAGTTCGAATGTGGGTCATGTCCGGTCAAAAACTAGGTCACTAGGTCAAATTTTAGAAAAATCTTGTTAACACTATAAAGGTTGATTATGGGTCATGTTCAGTCGTTATCTAGGTCACTATAGGTCATGTTTTACATGGTGTACCAGGTGAGCGATTTAGGGTCATGGTGGCCCTTGTTTACACTAGCAGTGATTCTTTTACCTGTGCATCCTGAGTTCTGTACTCATTAAATTTGCCAGGGACTCATTATTTGAAAAGTTGCGCATCCCATGGACCCAAAGCTTTTCTGGCATTTATTTACACATTACTCCATATGATATAAGTTGAATTATAACACAGTTGTTTGCCTTTATTGTACTATTCCACTGCCGCGAATAATTCTACAGTACTTGTATATTATGCAACATCTTTATCCCAGCAGATAGTAGGACATATGCTACCAATGCGTGAGACACCTGGTGGCTTTTAAATAAGTATGATAAATCAAGCATCGTTACTCTACGAAATCGTGCATATCAGTTACCTCCCAAAGGTACCTTCAGTTTCAAACAATCTCCAATAATTGCGTATTATAAACGTTAAATGCATGCCATGAAATTGTACTTGGTAAATGAAAGTACGTTTAACTTAGCAAACACTCTTATCTAATAAGGCTGAGTTAATTAACCAGAACTTTATCAAATTGAATATAAGCGTTAACCTGGGAACACATAGAAAAAGCTGTCTGCTTTTTTAGGCTATTTGTATAGGTATATAAGTGCCTGTAGTTTCAAACGAAGCATTATAACTTATTCTTTTTTACCATTGTCTTATTATTCACACCTATAGCTTTTATTGTGAGAAGTTTCATCAATTTATTTCAGTTAAATTTTGATTCAGTGAGTGTTTTCATTGAATTGGAGCCGAAAACAATTAAGAAAAAAACATATATATCGGGCAAAATAAGATCCTTCGGAGATTTCATTTTGTCGCATATGTCCATAAAGCAGGTTTGAAGTGAAACAGAAGTGCTTTAAGGCAAAATCTGCTTTACTTTCAACCTGCTTTAAGTTGTCACCTGTCTTCAAAGCAAGAAATAAGTTATAGGATATAGGGTAAATTTTTCACCTGAAGGACTCAATTTTTGTCAGACTCATTGTTTTACAGAATGAGACTCATTCATCTGATTTCTAAAATAATCACTGCTCTAGAAGCTACAAATCTTATTTGATCTTAATGAAACTTTTCTCAAATTTTTTGCCTCATCAAAATCTAGGCCAAAATTGAATATGGGTCATGTGAGGTCAAAATCTAGAGCACTATAGGTCAAGTTTTACATGGTGTACCATGTGAACAATATAGGGTCATCCTGTTTTTAAAGTGTTGCATGTAGTTAAAGTTAGTATACAGTGTATCATATTTTGTCAATTTCAGAAAGAAATTGAGATTTCAGTTTGGAAGATCACGTAACACAGTGGGGAAAAAAAGAAAAAGCTCAGGTAATACTGATTGATCCATTTTATGCGGCTCACCATATATTCTAGTGTAAACATACTGTATTTCTCCTTGTAGATAGTAGATACCCAGTATGACTTATAGTTGGGGCAAATTGTTCGGTCCTCACTGCTTGTCTGTCCACAGCTTGAAACTTGACCATAAATTTTGAATCACATGATAGTTTCCGGTTCCGGTTATGGTGTCTAGTTGGCTTTTGTTATGCTCTGAGAAAAATCGGTTATTTTTTACTTTTTGGATCATATAGAGAGTAAACCTTTAAGTACCAATAGTAATGGCAGAACGTAATAGTGGTGTAAGTGGTGATGAAATGGTTGAGGGGTCTGATTATGGCTCTGAAAGTGACATTAGTGATTATGCCGTGTCTACACAAAACCGGTTCAAAGATGGCGGACATTCCAATGATCAACAATGGACACGAACTTCGCGTGCACAGAAAAGACCTAGGGTAAGCTCTAGTAGCATCAACAACTCGCAATTTACACAGCTATCAACATTTAACAAACTCTTGAACATGTTCGAGTCTATTAACAGAAATACAGAAGTTCTTGACTCTATGAGGAAAGATCAAAATCAGTCAATAAATGACATTAAATACTTGACCGAGAATGTAATGAAAAATCAGTATAGACTTACAACAATGGAGAGGTGTATCGACAATCAAGCACGCAAACTAAAAATGTTAGCCCTCAAATCAATCGATCTGGAAGCCAGAAGCAGACGTAATAACCTTGTTTTCTGGGGAATAGCGGAAAATCTTCAAAAGGACTGTAAAGCTCTAATGTACAAGTTTTTAGAAGATGAGTTAGATGTGGAGGCAGGATCTGTATCAATAGAGCGAGCTCACAGATTGGGTACATACATGTTGGGTAACCGTAAAAGGCCAATTATTGTCCGATTCTTTAACTACGCTGATACTGACATAGTAATGACGTCTGCTTACAAATTGAAAGGGACCCCTTTTGGGATTGATAGAGACTATCCCAAAGAAATTGTAGATGCTAGAAAGCAGCTATATCAAAGTGATGAAGCGAGAAATGCACGTCTCAAGAGATTGAAAGTTCAGATTAAGTACCCTGCTAGACTTTACGTACAGGACAGATTAGTAAAGGACTGTTTCCCAGATTGGTTTACACTTCTCAGAGAAAGTCGTGTGCATGGTTTTGACACAGGTATAACAGACGAACAGTATGAAAGCTATAATTCTGCATACTCAAGAGAGACTGAGGTGGACAGATCAGGAAAGAACAGTGTGTTTCCGTCTACAGCGACAGGACACACCCCCACGCAACGTGTAAACAACAGTAACACGGGGTCACGTGACATATCAGCCATTGCACGTGGGGAACAGAACTCAGACTATGTTAGGACGAGGAATGTAAAACACCACTCACCTGTGACAAGGGGCTCCAGCCGATCAAGTGGTTCGAATAGGGAAAGCCGGGCAAAAACAGTATCTCCGAACAAGAATTCAAAGCACAAAACACCACCCAAGTCCAACAATGTAAGCTCCTTAAATCCAAACGCCAGCTCTACACCTGTACATACAGGGGGTAATTCTAAAAATATCCCTCCGGGTAAGCCGAATGACCAGCCGAATGAGACTATATTTAGAACAGGGGAAAACCAAGATCAAGAGAGCGCCAATTCAATAGACAGGTGTGACCGTCACGAGAGCGCCTAGGCCAACGGGGAGAAAAGTGATACATGTATTCGCGTTTGTTTACTTAATATAGAGGGGTTAATGGGACAATCATACAACAAACTTGAAGATGATGAACTTAAGATAATTTTCGAATCACATGATATTATAGTATTAACAGAGTCTTGGCTAAACGACAGTTTTGATTGCAAATTTAATGACTTTAATTATTACAGATTAAACAGAAATTTAAATAAAAGAACTGCACGCAGAAACAGTGGTGGCATTATTGTGTACGTGTCGAGTAAAATAGATAAACACGTGACTTTACTAAAAACTGAAAGTGACTGTATACTGTGGCTAAAAATAGATAGCTGCTTGTTTAATTTTGACAATGACTTGTTTTTATGTGCTTGTTACAATATTCCGACAGGTAGCAGTAGGGTGGCGTTTGAAGAGCGTGGTTTCTATGATATGTTGTATGAAGATTTGATGTATTTTTCAAACATTTACGAAGATCAATTTAATATTTTAGTTACTGGAGATCTAAACAGTAGAGTTGGAAAACTGAAAGACTATGTAGAAAATGAAAATTTTATCGGTTTTGATATATTGCCAGATGATTATGTTACAGACGAAATTTTTGATAGAGTAACCAGAGATATGACTGTGAATGAAAACGGCAAATTATTGATTAACTTTTGCCAGTCCACAGGTATGCGTATTGTAAATGGTCGTGCTGGTGACCCGACTTCGTCGTGTGAATATACATGTGTTAAACACGCAGGTAGTAGTATGGTCGACTACGTGTTATGTAGAGAAGATATGCTCCGGTATTTTCGTGACTTTTATGTACACGAACCCAGTGTGTTAACAGACCATTGCGCCATAAGTTTTCATTTACAAAGCATGTGTACATGCAACAACAGCGATTTGAATAATGCTGAAAATGAAGAAGACGATGAATTAGAGTCTGTTATGTTTAAATATGCATGGAATGATGGAATGAAAGAAGAATTTATAAATGCATTAAATAATGAACAATTTAAAAATGACTTGGATTTATTAAATAATGAAATGAAAAACGCACATTCCGCTTCAGATATAGATACAAACTTTGAGCAGTTTTACAATATGTTGCACAGTGTATGTAAACCTTTATTTAAAAAAAACATAAGAAAGAATAAAAGTAATTATCACATAATTTGCGGTCTGGGAGTGACATAAAGCCATTATGTAAATATCGTAATCCACTAGTGGAATATCGTTTTTTGGGCTCCGGCCTAACCTGTCCGTCCACAAGCGCTGAATGTAGCGGGACGCCAAATGACGTCATTTTCGACGTCGTTAACGTAAACAACGTAACGTTTTGGCGGAAAATCTATATAGCGGAGGGTCTACAAACTACGGCTTCAATCAATTTAAAAGGTGCTTAAACTTGTTATGTGATAAATAGAATCTCACATTCGTGCTCATTATTTATCATTTTTAATAAACTCGTTGACTAAAATGAATATGACGCTCGCCAAGGCTCGCGTCATATTATTTTAGTCAACTCGTTTATTAAAAATGATAAATAACGAGCACTCATACAAGATCCTCTATTTATAATAAAAACGTTAAAAGTAATCAACCATGGTATGATGATGAGTGTAAACACTGTAAATGTAATTTCAATAAGCATTTAAATAATTTCAGACAAGATAACAATGCTCAGAATAGACAGGATATGATACATGCACGATCAACTTACAAAAACTTAATTAGAAATAAGAAAAACAGTTACAATACTACACAAACGAAAAAGCTTGAAAATATGCGCTACAAAAATGCGCGTGAATATTGGAAATTACTGAAATCAGCAACTTCCAGTAATAAAGAAAGTAAACCTAATATTTCGACACGACAGTTTGCGGAATATTTCAAATCTATAAATGATCCTCAATCAGCATTTTTTCAACCCGATGATGACGTTGTGTTTTATAATGAGCGATTTTTAAACGGTGAACTACAAACTATGTTTGATGAATTAGACTATGAAATCAGTTATGCTGAAATTGAGCAAGCTTGTAAAGAATTAAACAATAACAGATCTGCAGGGGCGGATTATTTGATAAATGAGTTTCTAAAATATGGCTACGGTCAGTTAGCAGATTATCTGTATCGAGCTTTTAACACATTACTTAATACAGGTTACTTTCCAAATATGTGGACAGAGGGTTACATAACTCCTCTGCATAAAAAGGGGGACATAAATCTCCCTGAAAATTACAGGGGAATAACTCTATTGAGTGTTTTTGGCAAACTGTTTACCAAAGTTATTAATAATAGGCTAAATAGATGGGCCGAAGAATACTTTGTTTACGTCGAAGCGCAAGCTGGTTTTAGAAGAGAAATGGGTACTGTAGACAACGTGTTTGTATTACATTCATTAATTAACCATTTTTTAAATGAAAATAGAAAACTATTTGCATGTTACGTTGATTTTACTAAAGCATTCGACTATCTCGTCAGAGAAAACATATTTTATAAGCTTGTACAGTATGGAGTACGGGGTAAGATTTTAAACATAATTAGATCACTTTATACTAATATAAAATCAAGAGTGAAATATAATAACACACTGAGCGAACCCTTTGAATGTCATCTGGGAGTATTCCAGGGGGACTGTTTATCACCTCTAAGTTTTGCTCTTTATGTTAATGATCTGGAAGATTATATGGTGCTTAATGGTTGTGAAGGTATTGATATTGGAATGCTTAAGTTATTTTTGTTGCTATATGCGGACGATATTGTTATTTTCGCTGAAACAGAGATAGGTCTACAGAACGGGTTACACACGCTATCTAACTACTGCGATAAATGGAAACTACAAGTTAACGTTCAAAAAACAAAAATCATGATATTTAAGAAAGGTGGCGCTTTAGGACGAAATTTGAAATTTTATTACAAGGAAACTGAAGTTGAAATTGTCTCTAAATTTACTTATTTAGGTATTGTATTTACACCAGGAGGGTCATTTAGTTTAACTATTGACGCACTAAGCGGTCAATCACTTAAGGGTTTATTTAAATTGAAAGCAATGTTGCATAAATTTCCGACATTATCGATTAGTCATAGATTAGATATATTTGAAAAACTTATAGTACCTATTCTCAGCTATGGGTCTGAAGTATGGGGCTATTTAGAAGCCAAGAAACTAGAAACAATACATCTACAATACATGAAACAGTTACTCGGAGTACGACCACAGACTCAGAATAATTTCATTTATGGCGAACTTGGTATATATCCATTACAAACCTATAGATTTATTAGCATTATTCGCTACTGGCTTAAGATTATTTCTTTAGACAGAAGAAAGTATGCTAGAATAGTTTACAACTTAATGATTCATGATCTACAAAACCACCCAAACAAAAAGAATTGGACTTTCTATGTCAAACAAATTTTGGAAAATTTTGGATTTAATGAAGCTTGGCTTAATCAAGGTGTAGGTAACAGAAAATTATTTTTAAATATTTTTAAACAGCGTGTAAAAGACAATTTTACCCAGACATGGCATGACGAGTTAAGCAATTCCACAAGGGCAACTACCTACATTCTTTTTGCTGATTTTAAATTTAGTAAATATCTAGATGTCATAATGACTGTTAAATACAGATATGCATTAACTAGACTTAGAACATCTAGTCATAGATTAGAAATAGAAACAGGTCGCTGGACGAAACCTAATATCACACCAAGATCAGAACGTAAGTGTCAGTTCTGTAACAGTCTGGAAGACGAATTTCATTTCATTATAGAATGCCCTCTCTACCATGAACTTAGATCAAAATACTTAAAAAGATATTACTGGAATAGACCAAATATCCCAAAATTTATAGAACTAATGAAATCTAATAACGTAAAAGAAGCACGAAACCTGTCGATATACATATATCATAGTATGAAAAAAAGAGATGAAATGTTTTTCTCCAGATAAAGCTTAAAAAATAATATTGTTGTTTTTGAAAAGTTGACACACCATTTATTATGATTAATTCGTATGCCGTCAATTGTTCTGTTATCTGCTTTGAAAACAATTGTTACCTAAACTACTGTTTTCAAAACAGGTAGCGAAGCGATACAAAACCGATAAGAGCTACAAGCAGTTCAAATCCAGATCAGATGCCGTGAACCGCGACGTCTGATCAGGACCCGAACTGTGTGCAAAGCCGACCTCAAACAGTGAATTCCTTCGCTGATGGTTTAAGTCCAAAGTAGACGCCGTGCGAATAGACGTCTTATCAGAATGCAAATTGTTAGTAAAATTCAACTATCCCATTAACATTTTTGTTATTTGCTTTGAAGACTGTATATATTATTACATGTACATGTATTTTCAAAACGGATAGAGTACCGATGAAATACTGATACCAATTTCAATCAGCTCCAATCCAGATCAGACGTCGCGTGGCACGACGCCTGATCAGGATCCAACCTGCGTGAAACATTGACTTAAGTTTCAAATGGACCGGTAAACATACCCATTATTGCTTCGCTTACAGTTCGAATCCAGAACAAACGCCGTGCGATGCGACGTCATTTTTTAGGATCCAGACTGTTAGTAAAGACAACTATTGCCGCTTATGTCGGGAAATAGTTTACAATTCATCGGTTACTCAGTAACATTTGATGTGCACCCCTTTAGTCTATGTGTTTCATTCTAGGAAACACATTGAATCAATAGGGAGTCAGTCATGTACTATTGTTTTTTAATTTGGTGTCAGTCTCTTAAGTTGTTTCGTTTCACTGTCACAGAAACTGCTTTAAGTGACTGCTACATTGATATTGTATATATAAATGCATTAAAATGGGATATTATTCTTTCTAGAAATAAAAGTGGCCAACAGTTCGGAGCCTAGTCTGACGCCGAGCTTCTCGGCGTTTAATTTGGCTCAAATCTGTTTGTATAATACTCACGGGATATTATAATTATTATTGGAAATATATATGGCAACCCTGTTCATTAACTTTATCAATAACATATGATGTCAAACCAAAATTTTGTGTACCATGTTGGTGTAGTTAAATATCGCCGATACTTGTCTGGAAAAATGTTAACATATCCCCTTTTATATTCATTTATTATTTTGATGATTAACATGGTGTACATATATTTATATAATAACTATAATTAATAATAATAATATGTGATAAAGGGAGGTAATAAGTCGACTCCAATATGTATGCAGTAAACAGCGCTGCTTCCTCTGTACATATTAGTTGACTAATTAGCTGAAACCAATAGATCAATATTTTCTGTACAAAACTTGTCATAATGAATTGAATAGTTAAGGACACTTTTCTCCCATAATGAATCTAAATATCAAATTTATATACAGAGAAGAACACGTTATTCTCCTTATATTAGCTTGTTAGCCGAAGCAATTATTTTCAATGCAAATAGCCTGAAGCCTGGCCAGATGCTGGACAACCCGGTGCCAGGTGAGGCTAAAAGCTATTTGCCGATGAGTTCAAAATAATAATAGATCTAATAATAATAATAATAAAATAATTTATCAATGAATAACAGAAATATGTAGCCATAACCGGATTTGGTATTGATGTATATTTTGTATATTACATGTATGTATGCTCATGGACTATTAAGTCTATTGCAGAAATAAACTATCTATCTATGCTCTATAAAGACTTCAATAAAATACGATAGACTTCATAGTTTGCATTTTGTCTCAATTCAAGGTCATGGTCATGTAGAGGTTATTTAAATACTTAATAGGCTGAATTAAACATTGGTCATAACTTTTGAACTTAGTAACATGTGATAGAAACTTCATAGTCGGTATGTGTACTCATCTGATAAAGCTCTTGATTTCAATACAAGTTTGGTCATGTCTGTCAAAGTCATAAGAGGTTATGGTAAAGTCAGGCATAGTATTGACTTCAAACTTCATATACAGACATATCTCATTGACCAGGAGTGCAGTGTATAAGAACCGTTACTCCGTCATCAGTATTTTTATTGTTTGTTGTTATATTTTATCGAATGTAGTCTTGTCTGGAACATAATAATTTTCCAAAGTATAAGAGTTATTGACTTAAAACTTAATATACAGATTATGTATATATCATTGTCTAGGAGTGCCATGCTCAAGAACTGTTACTCTGTCATCAGTATTTTTGGCTCACCTGGCACTTAAGTGCCAAGGTGAGCTATTAGGATCGCTGGATGTCTGTCCTCCGTCCACAATTGCTTGTTAACATTTAAATGGCCACACATTTCATTGGATCTTCATGAAACTTGATAACAATGTTTATCTTAATGAAATCTAGGTCAAGTGCGAATGAGGGTCATGTCCGGTTAAAAACTAGGTCACTAGGTCAAATCAAAGAAAAACCTTGTTAACACTCTAAGGACTACACATTTCATTTGGTATTCATGATAATTAGTTTTAATGTTTGTCTTGAAAAATGTAGGTCAAGTTCGAATGTGGGTCATGTCCAGTCAAAACTAGGTCACTATGTCAAATCATAGTAAAAACCTTGTTAACACTCTAGAGGCTACAAATCTCATTGTATCTAAATGAATTTTTTTAAATGTTAACCTCATTTATATCAAGGTCAAGTTTGAATGTGGGTCATGGCCAGTTAAAAACTAGGTCACTAGGTCAAATCATAGGAAAACCTTATGAACAGTCTCTAGAGGCTACAAATCTAATTGGATTTAAATACAACTAGGGTATAATGTTTGCCTAATTGATATCTATGTCAAGTTTGAATGCGGGTCAGTTCGGGTCTAAAACTAGGTCATTAGCCACTAGGGCAATTCATAGGAAAACCTTGTTAACACTTTAGAGGCTACAACACTCATCCAATCTTCATGACACTTACTTAAAGTGTTTGCCTAATTGATATCTAGGTCAAGTGTTAATGTGGGTCATGTCTGGTCAAAAACTAGGTTACTCTAGGTCAAATCATAGAAACATTTTGTTAACACTCTAGAGGCTACAAGTTTCAATGGCTTTAAATGCAAAAAAAAATAGAATGTTTGCCTAATTAATAATATGGGTCATGTCAGGTCAAAACTAGGTCACTAGGTCAAATCAAAACCAGTGTTAACTCAGATCTGAATGATGCTTGCCTACATCAAATCAAGGTCAAAATCAAATGAGGGTTGTGTCTGGTCAAAAACTAGGTTACTAGGTCAACTCATAGAAACATCTTGTTAACATTCTATTGTTGATTGTGGGTCATGTCTAATCATACATAATCTAGGTGGGGGGCCTCCGTGGCCTAGCGGTATAGTCACTGTGACTTACATCACTAAGCTCCTCACCGCTGTGAGTTCGAATCCCAGTAGGGTCGTTCGGATTTTTCAAGTGGGGGAAGCATTCCATCTGGCTTGCGGAAGGTCTATGACTCGATAGTTCTACCCAGTTGCCGATTTGTGCCTGTTACAGTGCATAAAGGGCTTCTGGGGTCTTCTTCCACCTGTGATTAGCTGGACGTCGCGATATGACTGAAATACTGTTGAAAGCGACGTAAAATCAAAACAAACAAACAAACAAACATAATCTAGGTCACTATAGGTCAAGTTTTACGTGGTGTACCAGGCGAGCGATTTAGGATCAATGTGTCCCTTGTTGGAATTACTTCCCTTTGTTGTTATATTTTATCCGAATTAGGCTTGAAGTTATTGCATTTTGTTATAGTTAGGGAGCACACTAGTGCACACAACAATTTTATCCTGAAACATTTACCTCTTGTGACAAAACCCTACTGGGGGTTTGAATCACCATTTCTGATTGGTCTAGTTTTCCAGCTCATCCAGTGGCCTTAACTCTGTTATTCTTTGGAAGAGTGGAATGAAGATTTGGGTCGTGAAAATTAACACTTCATTTTTAATTATGCATATACAAAGTTTTATATGAATTGGTACAGAAATGTAGCATTAGTTTGGATCCAAAAATGTACAAGTCCCATCAGTGGCCATAACTTTACCTATCTTAAAACAACTCACTTGAAACACATCTACACTTCATGTTAAATGCATATGCAAAGTTTGATGTCAATCGGTAAAGAAATGTAGAAGTCATTTGCATCAAAGCTTTTATCAGTAAGAAAAGGTCATAAAGTAGCTGTTTGTCCTTGATTGGTAGAAAAAACTTCCCAAAACAACCATGTGATACTCCCTCATTTCTCTGGTGAGCTCTTCAGGACCCTTTTGTTTATCTTTTTTATGCCCTTGGCATATGCAGAGGCATATAGTAATTGTCCATCCATGCGTGTGTGCGTCCGTAACAAGGTTAAGTAGATGTTATTGTTTCGTCTAGCATCAACACCGCTTACTCAAATAATTTGACACTTATACAGTTATTGCTTTGGACCATTCCCTATACACCAATATCAACAAACCATGATTTTGACATTGACCTTGACTTTATTTGTACTTAGAATATTTAGATAGGCTATTTCTTGGAAATCTAGATTTTACCATTTCATCTAGCATCAACACAACTGACTACAATGTGTTGATACTTATACGGATATTACCTTGGATCACTACCAATCCACCCATATTACCCAACCTTGATTTTGACCGTGACCTTGACTTAATTTGAACTTAGAATATTTTAAATAGGCTCTTTCTCAGTTAACTAGATTTTACCGTTTCATCTAGCATCAACACTGCCTAGTACAATGCTTTTGTACTTATACAGTTATTGACATGGACTATTACCAACTCACCAAGAATATCCAAACTCAGTTTGATCTTGACCGTGACCTAATTTTGACTTAGAAAAGATTTAGAATATTATTATTGTCAAGGATGCCACCGGGGGCATAAGTGTTTATTGAACGCGCAGTCTTGTTTCCATTTGTTATATGCTCAAATGGGATATAGGCTCTAGGTGACCATTTTGGCTGTAACATTTGATATTAATCCAGAGTCATGATGGCCCATATGGGACATAGTATTGTATGGTGAAATTTATCATATTGTATGCAATGTGTCACAAATACCTGGAGCCCGTTTCAGAAAACGTCGAACAACAAAAACGATTGTAAGTCTAAACTTTAAATACATTTAATATCTGATTTCTCCATCTAATCAAGCCTTGTGACTAAAAAAACCGACTCCAAACCGATGTCACAAGACAGCATTAGATGGAGAAATAAATAATAGTTGAGCATTTTATAATCTGACTTATGACAACATTTGTCGTAAGAAGTTTTATGAAACGGGCCCCTGGTTGCTAAATGTCTGATTTCTTTTAGAACTTTTGTGTAAAATGTAAGTTCGTTTTCTGTTTTTAAGGCAAAGACCAGATAATGGAATATCTGAAAAGGTGCAAGCCACAGTCACTGTTAGCTTTTTGGAAACCCCAGCAGTATGTGAAAGCAAGAACAAAGCTTTTCAATGAAAGGAAAACACTGAGAACAGAAGCCAGAGCAACACCAACACATTAAAGAGAATTACAGTGAACAAAACATGTTTCTGAAGGGTGTGTGTGTGGGGGGGGGGGGGAACACAAAGAGCATGCTGCTTGACACTTTTACAAGGAGTGTTTCATAACTAACAAACTTGAACAATAACTTGGATATAATAAGTGTGACATATCAGTGAAAAGGACAATTATTTACTATTGTATAATGCACGATAAGATCACAAAATTTGATAAATCACAATACTAACCTAAATTACACCTTTCAAGAGCACTTGAACATAGCACTTTTCGTACATTTTGCAATAAGTTCTCAAAAAGTACATTTTGTTAAATTTGACTGACTACAATGCTTACAGTTGTTGCGTTGGACCAATACCAATCAACTCATATTACCAAACGTTGATTTTACCTTGACCTAATTTGGGCTTTAAATATCTTAAATGGGCTATTTCTTAGTTAACTAGACTTTACTGTTTCGTCTAGTATCAACACTATTTACTACAATCCTTGATACTGAAACAGTTATTGTCATGGACCAATTCACTGTTATTGCTAAACCTCAATTTTAAGTTTAACTTGATTTAATTTGGACTCAAAAAGTTTCAGAAGGGGACATAAGTGTTCATGGAAACACCATTGATAGTATATTCTCAGAGCAAGTATAGCTATATTGTTGATATTTTACAAAATGATAATATCTGAAACAGTGTACCGTAGTTGGTGCATATTTGACAAACAAAATTATGGACTTATTTAGAATAATAAAGTGGCTATAATAGGGAAAGAATCTGGTCTCGCAGAGACCCACATGATTAAAAAATGTGGAGATCGTGTGTTAGAAATTGCCATGTGGGCAGCTAGCCAGTTACCTGGAAGGGAGTCCTCTGTCGTTGACAATACACCCACCTCTGCACGTTAATAGAAAGTCTGATGTTGATATACTTGTATCAAAGTTTATTAAAAAACAAATTACCAGTACCCTGGAGTGGGGGTCATCTGGGTTTATGTTGTGACTTATCAAGTTAATTTGTCTTCAAAACTATATGGGACAATGTATTTATTATGGGTGAATATCATCATGTTAATTTGCAAAAGTGATATTCAATGCCATCGTGGTTGTCATCTGTTGCTTGTTTCAATATATTGTCTACAGAAGTATTACAAGACTTGTTGTTTTCTTAACCTTCTCTTACTGAATATTCATGTAAAAATCTGACCCACAATGAACATCTGAGCTAGCTTATCATCTATTAACACATTTAAAATTTACAGTGTATTTGTCAAGATCACACTTGTCGTATTCAAACTGTGTAATCTGCCCGTCTGATCGGTTTTAATGCCTCCGGCATCGACAGATGCGGAGGCATATAGTAATCGTCATATCCGTCAGTCCGTCTGTGTGTCCGTAACAAGGTTAAGTAGAATTTACCGTTTCGTCTAGCATCAACACCGCTTACCCAAATGCTTGGATACTTATACAGGTGTTGCCTTGGATCATTCACTATCCACCAATATCACCAAACTTTGATCTTGACCTTGATCTTGACCTAATTTGGACTTAGAATATTTTGAATAGGCTATTTCCTGGTTAACTAGAATATACCGTTTCGTCTAGCATCAACACATCTGACTACAATGCTTTGATACTTATACAGTTGTTGCATTTGACCATTCCCTATCCACCAAATTTTGACCTTGACCTTGACCTAATTTGGACTTAGAATATTTTAAATAGGCTATTTCCGGGTTAACTAGATTTAACCGTTTCGTCTAGCATCAACACTGTTTACTACAATGCTTCGATACTTATACAGTTATTGCTTTGGACCATTACCAACTCACCAATAATACACAAGCTCAGTTTGACCTTGACCTAATTTGGATGCCACCGGGGGCATAAGCGTTTATTGAACGTGGTCGTATATTGGCATGGCCCTATCTGTCCGTCCGTGGATAAGTTCGTTCGTTTGTCTGTTCTTCTGTCAACATTTTGTTTGTCCTCAGTTTTTCCAGAAAACTATTGAACGAATATTAATGAAACTTCACACAAATGGTATATGCATAAAGATCTGAATGTGAGTCGAGTTGAGGTTAATTCAATTTTTCGTTACAGAGTTATCTGCCTTTGATGTACTTAAATATGCTATAATAAGCTAGTCCAGAGTTTTCTCGAAAAGCCGTTAGAGGAATATTAATTAAACTTCACACAAATGTTAAAAAATTAAGATCTGAAGCTGAGTCAAGTTTGAGGTTCATTTCATTTTTCGTTACAGAGTAATCTGCCCTTGATATACTCAAATAGGCTATAAAAAGCTTGTCCGGACTATTTGAAGGATGTTGATGAAACGTCACACAAATGTTAAAGTCATCAAGATCTGAAGATGAGGGAAATTTTAGAATAATTTGATTTGTTGTTACATAGTTATTTGACCTTGATGTACTAAAATATGCTATAAAAGGCTTATTTGACAGTGTTAACACACTAAGCAACTACAGTTTTGAATGGACTTTGATAATATTTACCCACAGTATAATTATTGAAGTAAAAGTTCATGAAAGGGTTGATTATTATTGAAATCGGATCATTGTGTCAAGACTTATTTGCCCTTGGTGTACTCAGATATGCTAGAAAAGGTTTTTTATGCCCCCGGCATCTATAGATGCGGAGGCATATAGTAATCGTCCTGTCCGTCCGTAACAGGTTAAGTAGATTTTACCGTTTCGTCTAGCATCAACACCGCTTACTCAAATGCTTGGATACTTATACAGTTGTTGCCTTGGACCATTCCCTATCCACCAATATCACCCAACCTTGATTTTGACCTTGACCTAATTTGGACTTATTTTAAATAAATAATATATTTTAAATGGGCTATTTCTTGGTTAACTAGATTTTACCGTTTCGTCTAGCATCAGCATAACTGACTACAATTCTTTGGTACTTATACAGTTGTTGCCTTGGATCACTACCAATCCACCCATATTGCCCAACCTTGATTTTGACCTTGACCTTGACCTAATTTGGACTCAGAAAAAATTCAGAATATATTGTCAAGGATGCCACCGGGTCCATAAGTGTTTATTGAACGCGCATTCTTGTTTTTAGCTCACCTGGCACGTAGTGCCAAGGTGAGCTATTTTGATCGTCCTCTGTCCGTCGTCGTTCGTCCGTCCGTTTGTTCGTTCGTCGTCAACAATTTCTGTAAACGACATCTCCGACGAAACTACTGGATACATTTTTACCAAACTTGGCCTGAATGATCCTAATATGGTCCTCTTTCAAAGTTGTTCAAATATTAACGGGCCGTTGCATATCTAGGTCACAGGAGCTAAAAATAGATTTTTTCAATGAAAACTTAAAAAATCTTCTCGTCTGAAACCACAGTACCCTGAGCTTAGATATTTGGCACAAAGAATCGTCTTCAGGTCCTCTATCAAGATTGTTCAAATTATGTCCCTGGGGTAAAAAATGACCCCGCCCCGGGGGTCGTAAATTTACATAGAGTTATATAGTGAAATCTTTAAATATCTTTTTCTCTGAAACTAATATGGCCAGAGCTTTGATATTTGGCATGATGATTTTTCTAGATGCCCTTAACCAATATTGTTAATATTGTTATGGTCAGTTGCATATCTAGGTCACAGGAGCTAAAAATAGATTTTTTCAATGAAATCTTAAAAAATCTTCTTGTTTGAAACCACAGTACCCTGAGCTTAGATATATGGCACAAAGCATCGTCTTCAGGTCCTCTATCAAGATTGTTCAAATTATATCCCTGTGGTAAAAAATGACCACGCCCCGGGGGTCGTAAATTTACAAAGAGTTATATAGTGAAATATTTAAATATCTTTTTCTCTGAAACTAATATGTCCAGAGCTTTGATATTTGGCATGATGATTCTTCTAGAAGCCCTTAACCAATATTGTAAATATGGTTCTGGTCAGTTGCATATCTAGGTCACAGGAGCTAAAAATAGATTTTTTCAATGAAAATTATGTCTCTGGGGTGAAAAGTGATCCCATACCAGGGGTTATGTGACCCTTGTGTTGGTTTTTTCAGGTGAGCGTTATTTAGGCCCGCATGGGCCTCTTGTTAGTAATGTTTGTGCTTTACCCCTCGACTACATCCGCCAGTGAATAATTTGAGAGAAAAACCATTGATAATACATTAATTTGAATTCAGAATGTATTTTTTTCCTTTTATGTTGTATACATATGAATCGGTCTCCTTAAACTAAAATCGGTCAGCTTAAACTGGAATATATGTTGTGTCTACTTAAAACTCCCAAATAATTTGAGAGAAAACAATTGATACATTAATTTGAATAATTTGAGAGAAAAACCATTGATAATACATTAATTTGAATTTAGAATAATTGTTTTCCATTTATGTTGTATATATATATATATCAATCGGTCTCCTTAAACTAATATCGGTCACCTTAAACTCGAATATTATGTTGTGTCTACTTAAAACCCCCAATATTGTAAATATGGTTCTGGTCAGTTGCATATCTAGGTCACAGGAGCTAAAAATAGATTTTTTCAATGAAAATTATGTCTCTGGGGTGAAAAATGATCCCATACCAGGGGTTATGTGACCCTTGTGTTGGTTTTTTCAGGTGAGCGTTATTTAGGCCCGCATGGGCCTCTTGTTAGTAATGTTTGTGCTTTACCCCTCGACTACATCCGCCAGTGAATAATTTGAGAGAAAAACCATTGATAATACATTAATTTGAATTCAGAATGAATTTTTTTCCTTTTATGTTCTATACATATGAATCGGTCTCCTTAAACTAAAATCGGTCAACTTAAACTGGAATATATGTTGTGTCTACTTAAAACTCCCAAATAATTTGAGAGAAAACAATTGATACATTAATTTGAATAATTTGAGAGAAAAACCATTGATAATACATTAATTTGAATTTAGAATAATTGTTTTCCATTTATGTTGTATATATATATATCAATCGGTCTCCTTAAACTAATATCGGTCACCTTAAACTCGAATATTATGTTGTGTCTAATTAAAACCCCCGAATAATTTGATAGAAAAACCATTGTTAATACATTAATTTGAATAATTTGAGAGAAAAACCATTGATAATACATTAATTTGAATTTAGAATGAATTTATCCCTTTCATGTTGTATATATATTTGATTTGATTTGTTTTTGATTACCGTTGCTTTCAACAGTATTTCAGTCATATCCGTCCAGCTAATTACAGGTGGAGGAAGACCCCAGAAGTTCTTTATGCACTGTTTCAGGCACAAATCAACAACTGGGTAGAACCACCGTCCTACCGCAAGCCAGCTGGAAGGCTTCCCCACATGAAAAATCCGAACGACCCTACTGGGATTCGAACTCACAGCGGCGAGGAGCTTAGTGATGTTAGTCACAGTGACTACACCACTAGGCCACGGAGGCCCCCCTGTATATATATGAATCGGTCTCCTTAAACTTATATTGGTCACCTTAAACTCAAATATGTGTCGTGTTTACTTAGACCTCTCAAATAATTTGATAGAAAAAACATTGTAAATACATATACATTAATTTGAATAATTTGAGAGAAAAACTATTGTTAAGTAGATCTATTAATTTGTAAAAAAATAAAAAAATATTTTTTTATTTTTTTTTTTAAATTGTTTTTAAATTTTTTAATTTTTTTTTAATTTTAGGGCAGGGCGCGGAACCCTCCTAAAAAGGCCTAGCTGGAGCACTGTTAAATACATAAATTTGGATTTAGAATGATTTATCCATTTTCTGTAATATATATATGAATCGGCCTCCTTAAACTTTTATTGGTCCCCTTAAACTCGAATATATGTTGGTCTACTTAAAACCCTCAA
Source organism: Gari tellinella (assembly GCA_922989275.2). Classification (NCBI taxonomy): domain Eukaryota; kingdom Metazoa; phylum Mollusca; class Bivalvia; order Cardiida; family Psammobiidae; genus Gari; species Gari tellinella. The sequence goes on from OV277858.1 coordinate 7,115,681, forward strand.
CGTCCTTACAAAATATTAGGGAGACCAATATTTTTGTATATTTTTAAATACTTAATTTTTCTATTTTTTTTTTTTTAAAAAACCTTAATTACAACCTAAACATGATTTATTATGTAAAAAAACTAAAAAAACCCATAAGATAAAAAATATATAAAATGTCTCCTTAAACCCCATTTTTAGGGAAGGTCCCCTAATGCCTTCATTAGGATTATATATATATATATATATATATATATATATATATATATATAAACGGAAATGCAAAGGTCCGACAAAAGTCGGTCCGGTACAAGTTTAGATATATATCGAATAATATATATATATTATTTTTTTTTTATGCAAAACATCACAATTTGTGTGAATAAATGATGTTTTTATAAGTTGAAGAATAAGGCATAGTGTCAACAAAATGTCACATTCTTGCAGCATAAATTGTATGACCACCGTCATCGCTCACTACAGCCATGGGCCGTTGACGGAGATGGCTCACAATAGTGTACCGGTCTTTCCTTCGTGTTGTGACACTGGAACGGGAGCGTTTTTGTTCATCTGCTACACTTCCGGTCCTGCGGTGCTTTACCGGAAGCTTGGTCACATGTTTGTTCTGCAACTCCATTCTGCGAGCGACTTATAACAAAAATGTGTGAAAAATACTCTACTGGGACAGATTATGCTGGTATCATATCGTATCGGAAACAGAAAAACGTGACGAAGATGTTAAATGAAAACGTTTTCAATTACCTTAGCATGGGTCAGTCCGCTCAGTAATCGTCCGATGGTTCTACCTCGTTTTTGAAGAGACATCCCTCCCATTTAGTGTTTTTTTTCAACTGTTGAAGTCAACGCGATAAATTTTCAAGTGAAATTTATAAAACGGTGCTGCCCGTGCTACTTACCCATGTGCGAGCCTTTGTCCTAGCTTCAAACAACGCTTGGCTGTAAACCGCTAAAACCGGTTTCAGTCGATCAATAATCTCCATACATACGTTTTGGCATGTAAACAAAAGTTATATAATTAAAACCTCAAATACCAAAGGATATCTAAGTTGGGGTACTTAGCAGTTTTACTGAGTATATTTGAAGGTACAGTGACGCTCACTTATAACGGATAGGAATTTATTCAGTTTTTAACACCAAGCTACTGTAAAAACATAAGTTTATGAGCAGACTAGATCTATATATAAATGTTTCATATTAAGTGATTGTACTGATATAATATTCACATTTGGTTTAGTTTTCAGTTAATATAAAACAGGGAACAGATAAGAGTGGTTTTTTAAAGAATATTTATCATGGAACGGGTTCACTTTTCAAGAACTAAATAATTGGAGTTCCTTAATTCATAGACAATCGTACTATGTCATAATTTATCTAAATATGCAAAAATAAAAAAGATATATTTAAGATAAGCTTTGCTATATTTTATTTACCTTTCTTTCTTTCTAATAAATTTTTGTATTAACTTATGATGACAAAGATTTTCATTACATGCACACTATTCACAACGAAATTGTGTTAAATGTATATAGACAAAACGAAATTTAGCACCTTCAAATCTTCTCTTTGACTTACGGTCTGAAGGGTGATAAGAAGTCTTGCAAGTCCATAGCAACGGCCATAAAGACCTGCCTCTGTCTGTCATTCGGGACATACCCATAGTCTGCCGTCTGATGCAACCTGATCATTGGTGTTCTTTTGTCAGCTCTGTAGCTAGCAGCTCCTTTACCCGCCAGCTATAACAGATAAACTATACCTGGCACACCCATATATTAAAATGCCAACCAGCATGCCAAAAATGGGTACCACCCAGGACATATGCTAGAAACCAAATACGAAATAATATTATTCATGTGATAATACATTGTTTTAAAACATCAGTAAATATCATTTTATATAATATACTTAACCGATACTGCTCATTGTAAAAACAATTAGTTATTATCTGGTAGATATGATCTAACTCTGTTTAACCATTTCAGAATTTACGTCCTGTGTAATGCAGTCTTTTTTTCTTCATTTGGTGTCCATTTTAACCAACAACGTAGTTTGAAACCTAATATTGATAGAAACAGGTTGACAATAAAAATGAATTTTGGTTAGAAACATGTATGTACCTACCTGTACAAAGCCAAATGGAAACATTTTACTGGAACCACTATTGGCATTAAACTTTTCCCTCCAGTCGTCGATCATGGCAGGGAAAGTACATTGGTAAATGTTTCTGTTTTTGCCTATATTGGCTTCTCCTGAAACATAATTTGACAATATTTTGCTGCATGCAATATAGGTAACATTGTAAGATAGATATGCAGCCGGACCGAGACTCGAAACTAGGACCCTTGGTTACAGGGTAAACGTTCTGCAATCTGAGCTATCCTGACCGCTTACACAGAATGTAATCTCTCAAACTGTAATTACATGTATAAACTCTATACACACCCCTTCTACACAATATTTCAAGAGTTTATTTTAGCAATGTGTGTACACTCTACCAGTTACATACTGCTCCTACTCAGTGTTATTTGAAGTCAGTCTGTGTTATGTTATAGGGCGTTGCAACTATGTTTACGGCAGGCAAAGCAGACATGTTTTCAAAAAACGCAGTGTGTCATTGGGTTTTAGCCAACATGTTCAATGTTTTCAGGTCTGGATAGTTTTCCAACGGTCTATCACGGTATTCAAGGCGTGCTACGGTTTTTCTAGCGGCCTTCCAATGAAGTAAGTACGTTCAGACCACGCACGCCACGATCTCAGAGGGCCAGTTACGTTTCACACGGTTTGTGTAAGTTAGGACACGTTTTAAATGTTTTTGTCAAGACTAGTTAAATATAGAACGTGCACGCCTTTCAGTTTTAGAGCACATTTGGTCACTTGTTGTACCTTTGAATGTTAAGACTTAAATTAATCTTATATTATATCCTCTATACCGTTAGTTTTTCGTACCTCTGCCTTATATACTCATCACAACAATTAAAGGGGCAAGTTTTTAATGTAAAACAAATATATAAAGGTTGTTTGATTCAGAGACATTTTAACAAGTCCATGTAAAATTACATGTTTTTTTTCATTGTAGTGTATTTCTCTCTTTAGAAATGTAGAAATCGATATCACAGTAAACACTCTGCTTACAAGACTAGGTGAGTAGGTGACAAACAACATAACCAAAAGTCACTTCTTAAATGTTCCTCTCTTAAATTACAGTAAGTATCACGTGTGTCCATCACTTTCTGGTGTCTGCGGGGAAAGTTAAGAATTAACTTAAAGATGTTAACAATGGGTATCCTGTGCAATTTGTCAATAAACATGTCTGTTTAGCTCCTCGACATTTCTAGGGTGTCGATCTCGTCCGGATATCCGGCTTTGCCTAATGTCCTAGGCATTTTCAATGTGACTCTTATCTTGTTATCTAGCTATTCAGTCCATACGCTCTATGTTCCAAGTATTCGGTCTGGGCGAACACTCCCGTCTATCGGGATGAAGCCTGAACCGATAGCTCCAGCGGAAGTGCGCGTTATAGCGTCTTGTGTCTCGTCCCTCCATCTCAAACTGGTCAGAGCCAAGTTTCTAATGACGTAAAAGTCCGTGCAACTGCTTTAGGATATGCCCACCAATACTAGCACTGACCCCTTTCTGAGTCGGTTATGCTCTGGCACATACCAGTCCAAGACACGTTCGCTTCTTTGACTTTACACTAGTCTGCATCTATCATTGAAATTCAAATTGAATTTTGTCTCATCAGTCTACAAAACGTTGCGCAAACGTAGACGTTGAAATTACATGATTGTGGGTAAACCACTGGATGACATCTTCGGTGGAGTGTAGTCTTAAAGCCAATAGGTTTGCAGCACGAAGTCAGCTCCCGACGACCTGAACAGATATCCTGTAACCACACATCTGTTTATTAACACTATTAGGCGTAACGAGGTCAGTCTTGTAACTCATGTGCGACAACCTTGACCTGGTCTCTAATATATCTTCCAGATGTCTAGGTACAGAACCTCAACCTGTCGACGACGTCCTTGCTAACGTCAAACTATGCCGCTACATGACCTTAGTCTGAGCATCTTACAGATAGTTTAAAGCACAAATGACATATCTGAGGCATTTTTTTATATTGTATATCAATATGCAATCTATGTATGTGTTGAAATTCTGTGTTTTTTTAATACCTTTCCACTTTAGTTTATTAAACAATACCCTTTTTGCCACATAGTGACTTAGGTTTCCTTTGTTTGTATTCTTAAGGATATAGACATACATTCACTTTTTTAATTTGAAAAATGTTTGAAAAGGATATACGAACTTAAGTGTTTGCTCCTTTTCGAGGATTCAGAAAAAAAACACCTAGTCAGACCGCTTGTCCGGCGGGGGATCGAACTCACTACCCCTGGCACCGTAGTCCAACGTGTTAACCTATTTAGTCATTATCCAAAATGCCTAAAGGTTTCAGTCATTTCATTTTACACAGATTGACTAGAAACCTTTTAAATTAAATCAAATTACCATTTTTTCTACAACGGCAGCTGTCCATGCACATCATGGGGTATGCATAATTCATTTCAGAGTCATTGCTTTTCACTTGGTATATTACTTTATTTTTATTTCATGAAAGAAGTGAAAGTTTTATGCCCTTGTGCACAGCAACTGCAAATAGACCGAGACAGAACGCGAACCAAACGCGACAGAATATGACACGACCTGAATGAACAATAAACAACTTTTAAGAACCACAAATGTTTTCGGACCGACTCCATGTTCTGTTAAGGGACATACCATTTTGTCACATTCTGTTTCGTTTTTACGTTCTATTTAGCTTTCTCATCCGCATCGCGACTGTCGTGGCAAATTGGTTGGCTGTTTAAACGTCTGGCACGGCAATCACACATGTCAAGTTTGTCCAATGCGTCTTCTTGCCGTATTTTATGACCTTCCCGTTTTGTCCACTGTGGTATGAAAAGGGACTGCCTTGGCTGCCGAGGGCATAGTGTAAACACCTTGATATTTGGCGCGGGAGTTTAGTTTTCGGTCTTCATTTAAATATGCATTCCACCAGCTGAGCTGATATAAAATGAGTAATTACATTTATTGAAACTACTGAAATATGGTATTTAAAAAGAAATAGCTTCTTAACGAAGGAAATGTAAGTGTCATCTATCACCAGCATCTAGCGAGCCGGATCAAAAAGACAGATAGAGAGAGAAAGAGGGATATAGATACAGAGAGAGAATAAGGGAGAGAAAGAACGAGAGAGAGAGAAAGAGAGGGTAAATGTACATGATAAAAATACCCTGAACCTTGTTTGACTTTACTACACTGTGAGTGACGAATTATACGTACAGACTACTAGATATGGAATGAAAAATAAAGTAGAACTATTGTGATTAGCAGATTAAATTAAAAACACACGTTCGTGTAATTGATGTTTGCCTTACTTTTATTATATCTTCAATAGATCCCTAGGATGCATATTGTTATTAAATAGCACAGCTGACAAAACAATACAATTATTTTAAACATAAGTGTAAAACATTTTTGCGTTATGTTTCACTTTTATATTGCTGTAAAAAAGCGTACTTTACCATTTATCCCAGAGCCTGCTTCTAGTTTTGACGACAGGTGGTCATAAAAAGCAGGTGTCGTAGTTTGATAGTGTATTTTTGAAATAAAGCAAACGATATGTTGTTTGATTTATCTTTAAGTCCAATTAGTATGTTTAACGTTATGTTTATATTGATCAGGAAAAGTAATTATAACTGCATGACTCTCATTTAACATTTTCCGCTTTTGCAAATGAACTTTCACTCGTACGATAGTCTTTGAAGCGGACAGTTGCTATTTTATTTGCATTGTTATCTATCTATTATATATAAATATGCTTTTCATATCATCTTATTACATATTTATATCATAATTTCATTACATCTTGCATGCTTAAATTATATAGCAGAGGCCATTTCTTAACTCCCTCGTGTGTAAACTTTGTTCAGGTAATTAGTATATATTAGTTTATTTGAGGTCACACTTTATTAGTCTTTGTATTATATATAGTCATACATGTTAATATGCATTCTTCAAGATATTGGATAAAAACGTCAAAACCTATTACTTCCGTCGTCAAACTGAATCACAATATTGTAATGTTCACTAAACCCCGGGGAGGACCGACGATAGTGATTCGACGAAATGTTTATTTAATGTTAGCAATTACAGCAAATATATTGTAAATTTAAGAAATGAACTGATTTTTTTCGGCGTTCAAGCGAAATGAACGACAGAAAATTTCGGCAAATACCATGAATCGCGCTAGCGATTCATGGTTAGCGCGATTCATGCTAAATTTGATGATAATTTTCTGTCGTTCATATCGCTTGAACGCCGAAAAAAATCAGTTCATTTCTTAAATTTACAATATATTTGCTGTAATTGCTAACATTAAATAAACATTTCGTCAGTACCCATGTATGTTTAATCCATATTAGAGGTCGATAACACGAATAATGTGTACCCAATAAAGAACAGCCATGACCGATTTACTGAATCTGTGTACATTCGAAAGCAGAAAAAATAAGTTCCATTGTCAACAACTTGACAGTTTGGCGCGAAAAATGCCGATTTATGACGTCATTAGAAGTGACGTAATTTTAAAGTAGGATAAATATATCGTTTTTTTTGTCATAACGAAACGCAGATATAGGCCGCTGCTTATAAGGTAGATTCTTATGTCAATTTTCTTGCAATTTATCTCATTTATAAAGAAGAATATTAGTCGGGAATCATGGTTTCCACTAACTAGTAGGAAGGCATAGATCGGTTGAGAACAAATTTTGAAAAAATCTGCCAAATGTTTGCTGCCCCAAGTTCCAAATATTAATTCGCGAATGAAAACTGCATATGCCCGCCTACCCTTCGAAACTTTTCCACAAGTCCCGCCCTCTCGAAAAATGGTGTTTATATGAAATGAACACACATTTTGTCAATGGAATTGAATGGGGCGATTTTAAATATTTTGAAATGCGTAAGAGTAATGTATGCTGGATAGTGTAGTTATTACAACAGAACTATCTTCATTGATAGAATTCGCTGAACGTTGTACTCCCAGAAAGAACAGACACATTCTGAACAAGGTTAATTATTTCAATATGATTACCAAGAATATAAAAATTGGTATCAAAATTGGTATATGTAAAATATTTAAAAGACCAAAGCCATGATTAAAAATAGAGAAAGCTGTCCAATAAATTATACCACAGAACCTCCGCCAGCCGGTTTCAAAAGAGATCAAAGTCGTTATCCCTACCATAAAGATTCATCAGATAGATACCTGATCGACGGTATAATTACTGAACTCCTATTTAGACCCGCAAAATCTACAACAAGAACATAGCCCAGAGGTAGCAGTCATACATTTCCTACTGTGTTCTTTTAACAAATATGATAGAAGTGTATTTTCAGACTTTTTTGAAAACTGCAACTGAACTCGCATCACTGAAATCTGAGGGAAAAGTATTCTAGAGCTATGGGGCTGCATGCATGAAAATTATGTTCCCGAAACTTTACAAAATGACTTCTCGGTACAACCAGCGATACTGATTTACTCGCAGACCGCAACTGTCTTCGAGGTTTATACACGTCAAGCATACTTACAATGTACCTTGGATACTCATTGCATATGGTTTTGTATGTGAGTGTCAGATTTTTTTATTCAGTTATGTGTTGAACTTCGGGACCGGAGTGATGTGGTTTTACCTAAAATACTGGCATTGATTCGGGCTGCTGTATTTTTCACACGCTGAAGTTTTCGTAGTAAGTTTTGGGGAATGTCATATAGCAGTGAATACATACCAAAGACTCAAGCAGGAAACGTAACACAAACAATACACCCACCTCTCAAGCAGATAACATACACACACAGTCATACCACAACAAACACACACACACACACACACACACACACACACACAATAACATTCCTTCATCTACACACTAAATAGAAAACAGAGTTGTTTGCTGCAGCTGTGTGTTGCTAGACCTGCACACAGCGTTAATGACCGAGGGCCGACACAGTGTATTTAATTTGAACTGGGGAAGATAATTATCCATCTACTGCTACCGTTTGGTAATGGTCATTCAGGTACGAAGTTATCCACTTTAGTTGGTTTCCAATATTTTTTTTAAAGGCGAATGATTAGTATTTCACGACCAATTGTGTTGACTGCGGCTCATAGTTCAAGCATCAACATAATTATGTTTGCATTTTCATCAATATATTGCAGGATGTCATTTGAACTTTAAGAAGAGCAGTTTCTGAAGAGCGATGCTTATTATATACTGATCTATGTTGCTCATGCAGATTGTTTTTGGCCAAATTGGATTATATTGTTTAAAAGAGAAACGGCAGATTTGAAATATGCCTATACTTCTTTGTAATTTGTATAGATAGGTTTCTTCAAAAGCGGTCTTATATGCGACCGTTTGAATTATTTAAGAACATACGCATATTCAAGCGAAGAGTTCATAAGAGTCAATGTAGATATTGGGCCGAGTTAGTAGGACTTATATGGGGATGCTTTGATGATCTTCCCAATATATGCTACTGTAGTGGAGTAAAAACTTCCAAAAGAATTCATTGAATACAAATTGTCTGTGATATCTGGGTGCATATTGTTGATATAGAGGCAATACCTGTCCAGATTGTGTCCACCTTTTCAATGAAAAGTCGCTGAAATAATGCTCAAGTTATTTTTTTGACAAATGTTGGCAGTGCAATTTCACTATTTGAACCTAGTAGACGCTTAGTGACTTTGTAAATACTCTTCAAGTCACGTTGACAGGATTATACTTTTTGTATGTAAAAAATAACCTATGACTTTGCTAACAATTCGTTTACTTTAGCACACTGCTCTCGAAACAGTTGATGATCAAGTTTGAGTTTGGATAATTTCCACTTTCGTTCAACATTACGCCTTTAATATTTAGCGTCGTGAAGTTCCTGGGTGTCCAATGGACATGATCGCCTAACAGTTATGGTCTTAGTGCACAATGGTACATCTCATTGTTCAGTGATGTAAGTTCCTGTGTATGTCTAATGACAATTACGTCAATATCCGTCAGTTTCAAAATTTCTTTCATTTAGTTGACAATATCTCTTTTAAACGATTCGACACTAATATCCCTAATCCTTCGGAATGAAACAGTTTTTTTTTCTGATGGGTGGAGGTTTTTCTACTTTTGCTCTAAAAAACACAGAGAAATTGTCTCGAGAGATTTTGCTACTTCTGTCAGATAGTTCCGGGTCTGTGACTTCGATGTTCTCTCATAATTTCATGATAAATGCCATTATTTGTATCCCGAATGCGTTTCAGTTTGGATATACCCGCTTTTGTCCCCCTATACTTTGCTAACCGAAATTACCCAAAGATACAAAGATTTAACTCTCTCAATCAACATAATTAAAGGGGATTTGGTTTAAAATCAGGCGATAACTGACTTACGATCAAATAAAGATACTTCCTTGTACAGCTAATCCTGTTTGGTAAGTTTCGCTCACAGTCAATATTTCCTTTTGTCAAACACATGTTTAATAAAATATCCATTATGTCGAGTGTAACACTAGATAGTCCACAAATATGATTTATTAAATCCACAATCTATTTCAAATCTCACTTTAAAATCACTTTTCAATCACACCATTCTTTTAATAATATTTTCATTTACAACACTGTTTCGGAAATTTATATAAAGTAACTCCAATTTGAATATTGAACACATTCAGAACTGATAAAAATGCAGGCAGTCACACACGGTGCATACTGTTTAATATAACTTATTATTTAATAGTGTTTTGGACGTGGAATAGTTAGTGAATCGTCATTAGTTTTTATACTGAGCAAATATAGAAACGTCCCACCCTATTACAGGGAAAATTTCTTGAAAGTAATAAGGTTGGTGGTAGTAAGACCTATACAGAAAATGAAGTTTATTTATTTTTGAATCCATATCAGTTGACCTCATATTGCTGAGATAAAAACGTTTCGAGTGATGTAATGAAGAAGTTGGTAGGGGTCAAAATTAAAAATCTGAATAAATGTTTGTTTTTTAATAAATGTTTAATTGATTACTGAATTCTCATAAAAAGTCCCAATTTGTATTCAGTAAGATTAATACTGTGTATGGCCACCGTTTGCACCAATATACGCTCCATTTCTACGGCGTAACGTAACGTTTAATGAGAACGTCAGACATTCACTCTTGCTATGAGGTCTGTGTCAAATACTGAATGCTGGATCTTAAATGTAATCAATTTGCGTAGTCTACCATCTGCATTGCTAAATGTGAATCGAGATTCGTCAGTAAAAAGAACTTGGTACCAGTCAGTTTGCCTCCAATTCAAATGACGTCGTGGCGACAGATAACTTGTGAAGTGTCGTCCAAATTTGACCGGAATATTGGGGTCATGCTTTGATTGGTTTAGCGTTGGATTGCACGCAATTACAAAGGTCTGTGATGACTAAACGTGTTCACTAGCCGTTCAAGTTGCTGGAAAATGACGTAGACGTAAGTGCGTTAACGTGCCGTAGTGGTCAGTTCTGACGGAGGAAAAACGGGGTGACCAATGCGAACACGATTGTGAACAGTCCCAGCCTAATGGTACCGGGTCGAAAGCCTCTGTTTGGTCTTTCGACAGCAGCCGAACCAGCAGGCGACGTCAATGGCCGTCATTACCTGATTTCTTTCAAATTCAGACGAGCGTGGCATGATGCAAGGATTGAATTCATATGGTGTTTTTAAATTTTTCAATTAGCATGTGTCGTGTGTGTTGTATGACGGTAACAGAATTACTTTATTGAAAAGTGTGTACCGTGTACGTGCAAAACGTGCAAATCATGTTTCCGTTACGTAAACGGTTTTTGTCTGTGTTATTTTTTGAAAACTTTACACATGTGTAACTCCAACTAATCAGTATCCCACAAGTACATTCACTTGATGTATATCTTAAATAACGTCAGAGATATGTCCGTTCAAAACGTGGGACGTTTCTATTTTTGCTGAGTATATTTACTTGTTTGCTTACACACATGTAACTTGTGTATCTGAAAACCTTACCTGACATGTGTTTAACTTGATTTTAATAAGGGAGCCCTTTCGTAACATAACTATTTGTAAATCATAGTTGTAGTTTGTTGAAAGCAGAACTCGCAATTTAAAGTGATTAGAATTGATGGCGCATTCTACTATACTTTAAGACTGTCTGAAGTCCCATTATTCTAGAATATAGAAAATAATGCTTTAACCCCTTCGAGGTCAATGACTCTTAATATCGCGTTTGCAAATTGTTTGGATCCTGATCAGACGCCGCGTAACTGTTTGACACTCATTTCGTTTTAACATTGAAGCGACATTGCATGCAACGAAATTGAAGCAGGCGACAATGAAACCGTGAAGGGGTAAAAATATCCCGACTGCTTTGATCATGAAAGGATTAAGTGTTTATTCATAACTATATATCAAACTGGATTCATTATTTATTTCAATGGAAAATAAAAAAAAAGTAAAAGACCAATCAATCGAGTGATGAGTTAAACACACACTAATCAATATTAGTGGTACATTTTAGAAGAGTTTAAATTTATACTCACCTTGGTACCATATGGCCCCCAAAATGGACATATGTGTCAAGGGGCTGACCATGGCATTCCATAGCACAGAGCTTTCATTAACTTTGCCTCTCCTTAAAACAAAAATGCAATTTAAACTAGAGCTATCACTAGCCAACCAGCGCCAAACATTTGTACCATATTATTTTACAATGCATCGGTGATTTAGATTGAGTTAATAATAAAGTAACGCATTTGCTTTGTATAATTTTGTTCTGATGTAAATTGCTCTCGTCTTTGAACCCTTTTTTCAAAGGTTAATTTCGGAGTTTAAAAACAGGATTTTGCTTATAGCAGGTTGGATGTACCCTGAAACTGCTGTAAACAACAAGTATCACCAATAATGAAAACAAGCGTAAAAGTGAGAAGGCTGAAGCAATCCAGGTATCAATGAGATAGAATGTCACACTTACTTATCCCTTTGGCCGGATGACAATCCACATTTACTGAGAGCTTCTGAGGATGACCAGGCCTCAATAGGGCTATTAATATACGCTGCAGCCACAAGACCTGATAGAAAATGAACGGTATATGTTATAAAGGGTGTCTATTATGTCATGTCCAGGTTTACTTGTGAAGAAACTAACTAGAATTGTTAGCTAATCGTTTATTTTCTTTTGTATTTAAAACAATTATATAATTTCCATTCTTAATCTTAAAGAGATATCTACATATATAAAACTTTCTGATGCCGTACCCCAAGTACTTGCTTACACAATTGAATATTGTCTAACTTCCCTACCTTATTAATAGCCAAATCTTCACTAGCATAACTAAGACTTGGCTCAACGAGTTTGTCAAACAAGTTTAACTTTTGACTGACTGACATACTTTGGAGTTTTATCAAATTTATAAATAGCGTTCAATATCTGACCATACAGTGGTTCAAAAGTAGTATTATAATTTAAAATAACCTCCAAATAACTCCTATATATTTAAACTTACTTTCTATTTTTAAAACCTCTCCCTTTATAAGTAAATATAATATCATTTCTTAGTCTTCTCCCCATTTTTAAATATCATTACTTTTGTTTTAAGAACATTGACGTGCAATACACTTCTGGGGAACTGGTCATTTCGTACCCAAGTCATTTCGTACCCAAGACATTTCGTACCCACATCTTGGTCACTTCGTACCCAAATTGAACTCATGGTCATTTCGTACCCAAGACATTTTGTACCCATTACCTTGGTCATTTCGTATCCATATAATCAATCTACCCCACACTAACACTTACCTGGTTTTAATAGACTGTCTTGTAAACAAATATTTTACTGGTGAAAATAGGCAGTAGGAGTCCCGTTTCAAACCCAAAAAAAAATCAAAAAGGAAAAAAAACATATTTTTGGGGCTTTGTTAATGTGGTTATTTCGTACCCACGAATTAAAATTCAACTATGAAGTACAAGCTCAGATATTGTATAGAACAGTTTTATGTGAACTATAGCGCAGTTGTCTTCAAATCATGTAATTACAAAGCTGTCTGACAAAGAATGTAGAATATTGTATGCCTAAATGTAATACAATTGCTTTTTCGAAACACGATTTTTATCTCTTTTTTTTCTAATCTACATAAAACGTGTATTTCTAATTCACAAATCTCACTCTAAATTTTTTTTTTGCTTTCTATTGAACAACTGAAACGTAATTTTATATATCTTTAAGTGTGCCGCGAGTTGTTAATAACCATGTCAAAATCCTTTACTCGACAGCATTGTCGCACGTCGACCCGTGCCTTATGATTAAGATTGTGTTTTGATAACAGTTAAATACATCTTATTCGGCATGGGCCAATTTCACACCTGATTTGGCAAGGTTATCGGCGGGGGACAGCAACAAATCGTACTTGAATTATTCAACACTTCTTTAATAAGTTTCAGAGAGTTTCAACACTTCTTTTCCAAAGCAGAAAGCTGTCACCTGTTTAAAACAGCCACTAACATGTTAAAATTGGATGTCTTTCAAGAGAGGTTTTAATGTTTAACCTTTCACCCAATAGCCAGTTTTTAGTTTTGAAGACACAAAACAACTTAAAGCAGATTGAAAGTAAAGCAGAATGCGGCTTAAGGTGCATTTTGCTCTACTTTCAACCTGCTTTAAAGACTTTTCCTCAGTCATTTGAAAGAGTGGGGCCCCATAGATTTTGAGGTGTCAATGTAACTGTCAAAACATGTTCAGCACGTGCAGGCGGTGGGTGTACCAATCTCAGTTTAGCTGGTGATAACCAGATTATACTCACGCTCTAGTGCTTTTCAATGGTTATTTCTAACCAAACTATCAAATATAAAGGTAGTGTCTCACACGAAAGGCTTCAACGGTTCTTTGCTAGCGACATGGCCATAAAATTCATGATTTTTGCAAGGAAATTGTCTGGCAAGGTGTTATGATCGAAAGGTCATCTGGGGATGTCTTTAAGCTAAAACTTGCTAAAATAATGCAAATATTCCTGATGATTAATATTTATGACCGTAAAAATTTGAACTAATTTTTTCAGCGGCGGAATAAAATGAATGCGCTAAAAGGCGCGTCTATTGTGTAAAGGGTTAACAAAACATACAAACATTATGAGAACTTATAAATGCACATCGGCTTGCACCTAGTAGTCCTAAGTTAAACACATTTGCTCAATACTGTCGAATTCACTAAAACGTTGAAAGTGCGTACACTGCGGACAGTTTCTTCAACTTAACCCATTACCCAATAAATACGCCTTTTAACACCTTTAATTTAGTGCTCCACTGAAGAAAAATTCAAATCCATACAGTCATGAATATATATCAAAAGAAATATTTCATATATTTTAGAAGTTGAAAGCAATAAGTAGGCTGAAAATAGAAGACAATGCGCCTTAACATGCATTTTGCTTTACTTTTATCCTGCTTTAAGTAGTCACCTGTCTTAGAAATAAGAAAAAATGTATGGGGTAATGGGTTAAAGAAGGTAGAAAGTTTAGCAGAAAGTGAATTACTTTCTGCCTGCATTAAGTTGCCATCACCTAAGATAAAGAGTATTCTATGTTGTATGGTTCGTATCCAGAGTTTAATATATGTCACTCCATATATGTTAACCCTTTTTTAAGCAAGGTGACCACTTAAAGCAGGTTGAAAGTAGAGTAGAATGTTATGTATCGTAAAACTTCAAATCACAAAATAGTAACATAAAACCAATTTCATCAATGTTTAATCTACATATAAAATCACTGTGTGCTTCACCTTTGTCCTGCAGTAAAATCGTCTGCTTTTAAATTGTAGTCTGTAAACAATGTTTAAAAAAATACTTATAAATTAATTCCTTATAAATATGCTATGATAACTATAAACTATATATTAAATAGTTAGGGTAGGGTAAAGACAGGCAAAAATTATCTCGTGTCAACGCCGGACACGTGATTAAATGGGCCGTGACAAATTCAATAGCTGCGCACGCCAGACTATTAAGTTGTAAAGGTAAAGGGTGTGGCTTATGAAGTTGATTATTTTGATTGGTTGAGATGGGTAATCTGGTAAGCTATAAAGTGTATCATTGTACTGACGAATTATTACGAGTTTTATTGTTTTTTATTTATTTAATTTATTTTTGTTTTTTACCTTTTTAATTATGAGTGAACTTCGTGGCTTGTTTGCAAAATAAATACATTTTACCTGGATTTAGTAATTCATGATATTTTTCATGTAGACCAGTTTATCAAATTTATTTAATGTAGGCCTTCTGTAATAATATGTTTTTAAGTATTTGATTCTCTGATCTCTATCATCAATTTGATCTAAATACTTTTCTAACTCGCAGATTACAGCGATTATAATAAAGGTTCTTCGTGAATTATTGTTTTCATGTTTATACATTATATTTCCGCATTAAACATTACACGAATTTTCTTTAGCCTACAATACATACAAAGTAATGAGATTATTGTCACGAGAATTCGTAAAATCGCAATTGAAAAATGCAAATTTGGAAATCATTGGAATTTTCACGTCAACTAATGACAGCCCTGGAATACACAGCGTATTTGATGGATCTAAACAGTTTAGTTTTGCATATTCTATTAAAGTCCCAACCAGCAGATGAAGGATTAATTGGGGTTCACAATAAAATATTCACAAAATCTTCATTCTTCATTGCCCTACCCGGAGTACAACGATTATCTACATACAGTTGGACCCTGATCAGACCCTGCATGTGACGAGGGTCAAAATTGTTGGCCACACTTAACGATATAACTTTAGGTAACATATCTAAAATTTTAAAGAAATACAGGCACACGCCACTTGTGAAATACAGATAACTTATAATTTGGCGAGGACGTTGTTCTTTCCCGTTTAAACGCAAATCAAATGCAAACGCATCACATACCGTAACTACCCGTAGAAAATGACAACTTTTTGACAATTATGACAAATTATTTCAATCCGTGTTATCCTCAGTGAAAATAGTTTCAAGCTTGATCAGACACCGGTTAACTCGGCGTCTGATCTGACTCCAAACTATTTAATATAAAAGTAAAAGTTGCAGCGTAAACGCGTTTATTAGGAAATAATGTCTTCTATGATGTATAGTTGCAATTATAATATCCTGTTTTGCAATTAATTTACTATACTGACACGAAAAAGAAACTGTGCACTTGTTTAGTAATTAAAATTTCCATCTTGTTTTAAAGAAATATAGTCAAGTGTGGTATCAAAATGTTTGTAAATATTTCGTTTACACGATGCGTTATTTTTTATTCAAATGTATGTCATTATAAATGAACTTTTAACGCTTGAATGAAGTAGAGGTTAAAAGTAAAAGTTGCAAATCAGTATAGTTTCCTAAAGTTTTGAAAATGAAAATGGATATAAATCGGTATGTGCAATGTCTTCATGTTATACTGATCAATGCAATAAATCGCGAACGCATTGACCTGACGTAACGTCTTGTGACTTAATTTCGTCAACGTCATGTATCTACCCTGACGTGATGGCTTGCTGAATCCTGACTGATCTCTAACGCTTCCATTTTGACCGTTAGGATGTCGAAGGGTCATGATGGTATTTCGGTGGCAATCAAACTGCCCAGTGACGTCAGAGACGCTGACGTCGGATTAAAGATACTTAAGCGTCTGAATTCGTTCGTTTTCTTGAAGCCGTAGCAGCTTGTTAACGAGTTTAATTCAAATGTACTGTGATTTTATTATTGCATAATCAGTAAAGATATCGGTCAGTGAAAATCTGTACTTGTAAACATGTTGCACTGGCAGCACGTGCATAATATTGCATAACAGCCGTTGGTACGTTTGCATGACATCCAGGTGCTTTAATATTGAGTAAATTAGTGCAATGTGTGTAGAATTATTTTATCACTTATTATGCTAAAATTTGTCATTCTAAACTTAGTAACGAAAAAGTTACACTCAATATAAAAGTGCACAGTTTCTTTTTCGTGTCAGTATATTAATTGGTACATTATCCGATAATTAACATACATACTTATCCACTGATTTGACGAGATTAAAGGCGCTTCTTTTAACACATACGGTGATAGGAATGTTTAGTTTGTAACATAATGTTATCATAACAAACCATGTAATTATTTTCTAAAATCTTTATTCAATTTAAGACGGTTAATTGGGGTAAATATCGATAAGATGTCATTTCAAAGCAGCAAAATTCAAATTCAAAAATGCATCTATCAATCCTTTTACACATAATTGCTACCAGAAATAATAATTAATAACTTTGATAGGGTTTATTCGTTGAAAATGTTCACCAAAATTATTGAATTATGGAATTTGATGGGTTTTTATATATGGGTACGAATTGACCACGTACGTGGGTACGAAATGACCATGATAGAGGGAATTTGATGGGGGTGTTTATATATGGGTACGAAGTGAACTCGTACGTGGGTACGAAATGACCATGATAGTGGGTACGAAATGTCTTGGGTACGAAATGGTTTGGGTACGAAATGACCAATATGTGGGTACGAAATGTCTTGGGTACGAAATGACTTGGGTACGAAATGACTTGTATCCCACTTCTGTACGGGGCGGTTTTCATTTGCATGCAAAACTTTCGGAATGTGCCACTGTTTTTCGCGGATATCTTTAAATGTTGAAAATCTCCGCCACAGGGAGAGGCGGTCATAAGGTATACACGGTTTAAAGAGCTGGGGTGTAAACCAATAAATGTACTTGAGATCATTGAGGGTCAGACCGTTTCCTTACCAGTCAATCAAAATAACATGACCATGTGTTCATTCTTATGTGGCCTCAGTTCAACTAGTGTTTTTGCTTGAATAAAGATTCAAATCAAACTGGTTTACGCTGTAAACAATAGCAGCATTACCTCGAAGGCACGATGAATGCACGAATGGGTGAAAACAACAGAAATTCTGAAGTCCATACAAATACGACAAAATGCATTATTTCATTTTATATTGCTGGTCTGGTATGTGATTTGAACTTCTTGAGACATTCGGTGGTGTATCACGTTAGAGAGAAGAAGGTTGACAATGTACTTTAAACCAATCTTGAAGATACCTTCTGCAAATATTTAAAATGCATAATGTCCATGTCGTTTTAAAAAAGCTAAGAAGATATCTAATTTTATCAGACGACAAACGCCATCATTTGATATGCCTTTTCAAGTAATGAATAATCGACAATATCGATCTGCAATCTTCGAAAAACGTTATAATGCCGTGTTTGATAGGCACTGGTAGTTAATCAGATTTGAGTTCGGTAAGTCAATTCCGGAGGTGTGTGTATTCTCGACGACAGCTTCGGATGTATCTTTTATATATTCTAACATATTCGCACGCATATGCTTGTGTTATTGCATGTTTGATCAACAAATATCAGTAACGCTCTCTGACGGCTTATATGAAACGCCTTAACAGATGTTGAGTATTGGGTAGGGTAGATTTGTTTCATTCCATATATTAGGCCCACGGCCGTTATCCCATACAATTTCTTTCATCGTGATTCTGGCAAAAAAAGATATATTGTCAACAACAGTCATTATAATACCTCTCTATATTTATCTACCATATGGCCTAATGTGACGTCATAAGTTAACAATTCGTAGAGTTATATGGATAAAATCACATGCCAGCCCATGTGACATTACGCAACGGCCCGGCTCGGGTTTTAGGTGGTCTGCTCTGTATCGGTTACTTTACTTGCAGAGTAACCATGGCTTCCCATAAATATAGGCACTCGAGTACAGACACCTCTATATGTTGATTCTAACCTAAACTCGAATTAAATCAATATATTCGATATTGATAAATGAATGAGACCTCACTTTGTCCAAATATTACAAAAGATTATCCAAAATTTCAATATCTATACAAGCATTGATTCCTGTCTCGTGTTATCAGAGGTTCTCGTATTCTCCGTTATGGAAAACGGGTGAAATTAACGCTTTTGACATTTGGAAATATATCATCTGTTTACTTACGATAAATTTCTATTTGAAAATGTGGTCATGTTGTCATCTACATAATACTACTGCATAGGTAAATTAAAAAAAAAAAAAGCAAAAAAAGTATGTATGATATAATCTAGATTTAATGTGCCTCTGTAAAATGTATCTGATCTGCAAAGTGTACCACCTCCCTATCACCAAGCCTTGCCAACCATTCATAAACCCTGAGAATTTGTAAAACATTTAACTGATTCAGAGCATGCAGGGTCGTGTATTTAAACGTAGAAATAACCTAGATATTATTGTTTTACTATTATTTTTGTGGATGTCAATGTGTTGTGAGTTTCACAATAAAACTTGATAAGCCACAAGGAACAATTCTATAATAGCAGTCTTAGCCCTACGAGAATAGGGGACAACAGTTTATGGAGACAAAAACATTTGCTATCGCTGTTCTGTATTGGCAACAGTTCTAATTTTATATTTGTTTGGTATAAAAAAATCACATCTCATAGAGAGTGAGAGAACGGAATGTTCACCCTTGACAAGTAGATGTCAACCTCGGTTGACGCCTCAGTTGACATCACTTGCACCGGGTGAACAACCCGTTCTCTCACTCTGATATTTTTACAATGTATTAAATATGTCTCGTATATATTTTTTTCTGTGTGTTCGTGTTCTAACCGCATGAGTGATATATTGGTATTCTCAGGCGTAATAGGTTTAATGAAACTTTTAGCTACTTGAAAAAGTACAGTTAACCTAAAATGTCAGTCCCTGCAATAATATATTTTTTAAAATGTATTATACACTGAGAGGATCTTCTAACCGATCGCTTTTTAAGGAAATAGGAAATGGCACACTGACGTAATTTCTTTTATTTCAATTATCAAGTTGAATGTGCATTGAATCGAATTTTTGACGTTTGAGTCTCTCTCTACGTTAAGTCACAACTCCAAATTCGACGATGTAGGTATATTGCACGTGGGAAGCGTGTATGGTACATTGGTAAACACGGATTTTGATTATGTTTTGGTCATCAATCGTCCTAAAAAAACAACATTTAACAATTCAAGAATGCGACAGTACTATTCACAAGAACACTTGAAATGTTGTATTCAGAGCCAACTTGAGATACAACGTTAACGTTAAGGACGCTTTACGTCCTGTGTGCCCTAAAATCGTTTACTTAAAGGGATACTTGCGTATTTGAAAAATTTGACAGAATCTCATGAAAAGTTCTACAAGTTGAATTAAGGTCTATATAAGCAAATTGCTAAAATAAAAATTGGGGGTTGCCATGCATTTTTAGCTCTAGCTGGCTTTGAAAAGTGTGACGTTTGGCGCATTTGCTCATTGTCAGAGCAGAAAACGTCATAAGGGACAAATGCACTTATATTACTACACAATAACATATTTCTAGTACACTTTTTAATTTTCTAGCATTCATTCATCACAAGCAAGTGTGAAATAAACTTTTTAAAGTTCTCTTTTGTGTTTTTAATGAGCTTTTGGGCTAAAATGAATGCTGAAAACCGGAAAAATTATACATTTTTTCTTGCCAATATCTCACAAATACATCAATTATGTAAAATATGTCCGACAAAAATTCTTTAAACTTTCTAGGCATCTAGGTTAAAGTATTTCTTATCAAATGGTGTAAAGAAACCTAGGTGTTGCCATGTTCATTTATGAAATATGGTCAAAATTCTAACCCTACCCCCTAAGATTTTATGCAGAAAAATATACCTCCCCCAATAGCCAAATTGGGTCTCTGTTGGCCTAAAAATGAGAAATATTCATCCAATATTTGCTTAAATTGGTAAATATATGAGTGTATGTGAATACAAAAGCATTTAATAAAGCTTTAGTTACTTAAAGCATTTACAGTGCTGCTGATAAAAACATAAACATAATTTCTACAAGAACTGCTACTCGGGACAGTTTTTTCAAATCTTGAAACAGTGCCTGTACGGAAAGGACTATATTTTACATAATTTTCCAATGAGAACTTTTCAAAATTCATTTTTATGGTAATAAATGTATTGCAAATCAGAAAATATATAGTAATCAAGGTATTTAAGGAGGTTTTTTTTCAACATTTTTGATATAGGCGAGTATGTCTTTAAGCTAAATATTAAACATCAATAGTTTTTATTCACCAACTACAACGCATTTAAATATGTTTTTTCGCCAATATCTGCTTGTTTTAAGAAAATTGTGTCTGACTGGAAGTGTAGAGACTAACGTCATTAGCGCCTACATATAAACAAAAACTTTTATGAAATCGTTCATTTTCGTCATCACACGTCTGCAGTGACTACCCGCGCGTGTCTGGATTAATGTCAAAATAACAAAGTTTAAACTCAGCGGCTCAAAATTCAAGGTTTCTATTGATACATTAACATTGCACGTCGCTTAAGCCGTTTAGGGTGGCATTCTTTAAATATTCTGCAAATGACACTAAGCTCCTGCTGACATGGCCATTTTAAGTATTTTACATATTATAAGGAAACAGACCATAAGTTGCCTCAGTATTTTTCTTTCAGTGCCAACTGAACAATATTCCATCAATACTTAGATAGTATTTTTTCAAAGTAATCATTTAAGTGCTTCATGTGGTACCATTGTCGCATTGAAAGCTGGTACCCAACAGACAATTGTCATTCATGACTTTGTGATTTGTCCTTTTAGGGTTAGGGTACAATTTCCTTCATATTTTCCATAATTCGTGATCAATTTTAGTGAAACTTTTCTTCCTATTATAAAACATCTTCATCTCATGGAAACGCTATTTTTCGGCATCCGGATAAGCTCGTGTTCAAGTAGCACCTTTAAATGTGACTGATCCGTTAGAAGATCCTCTCATTGTATATAGTTTTGAAAAGAAATGCAATTGTATTATAGGTGTAGCTGTGAAACTGTATAAGAAAATGACAAAAGTATGCAAAACTTATTTTTTCTTCCAAATGTTCACAAGGTTGTTGTTGTTGTTGTTTTTCTAATAAGGGCACGGCTACTTCGTTACTACTTCGATTTTAAAAATTTGATACTGCTATGGGTAAACATGTTTCATTTTTATTTTTGAAGAGCAAATGATCACTGGTTGGCATCTTGCATGTTCATGGCACAATATATAATTGTATCCAGGAATGGGAGCTAGACTTGGTATATGTACCCATTAGTCTTGTCTAAACTTTCATTCTCAAGCCGAATTGGAACCTTAGTAAATGCGATTTTCGATGTGATTTTGATTACGACCGACTGCCGTTTCATGGAGTGAAAGGTTTGTAAATGTCTAGTTGATTACGCGTGAATGACATGTTCCGGACAGATTGCGTTTTTAGTATCTCGCCTATCTGCGTAAACGATCTTAGCCCTTCTGGGCTGATGCATGCTAGACTTCAATGGCAAACTGGACTGGTAGCCGGCAGACCTAGGTCTGGACGTCCGCGCATGACGTCACAACGTCAATACAGGTTCGTACGTTACGCACTTTACGGCAATGGTCAGTTTACCGCCTCAGAACCTTCCATTAGACAATAGGTACGCATTACCGTCTCAACCATGCTAAAATGTAGAGAGATATTGGTGAGTGTGTTCAGCACCCGAAGATTTCACGCCCCTTTCCGTTGCTCGTCGCCAGCGTTTAATAGCTTTGATGGGGCACTTACATTCAGACTATTCATTTTGAGGTAGTTGAGGAAAGTTATGTTTACTGATGAGTCCCAATTCACCTTATTTCGCGAAGACGGCCAACGTCGTGTATACCGACGTCGTAAGGCACGTTTAATCTTCCCATTCGGAGAGCAGCCTTCTTGGAAGAAAGAATCAACACCAAAATGAGCAGGATAAATTCCATGCCTAGCAGAGTAAGGGATGTTAAGAGAGCGAATGGGAGACACATGCTGTATTGGCCATCCAATTTTGACAGTCAATTTCATTTTCAGAGTACAGGGGGTGACCGTATATTCCATGCTATCATTATTTAAATCACTTACCATTGACAAATCGTCCTTTTTACGTTAGTTCTTTATCGATCATTCTTCATTCCTACCCAAAAGTATTGAACATTCTACCCGACATCTGTCCCAGAATCATCTTCAAAGTTAACCCTGTTTTCTGTACCCCTTCAGTATATATTTTGTTGTTTGCATTTGTAAATAATTAGATATGAGAAAATAAATGAAAAGATAAAAATAGGGTTTAACCATTTCGACTTTGATTGATTTATCTAAGAGAGAAATATATCTCAACTCATAAATTCATGCTTATTCAGCATCAAAAAAACTTTCTATATAAACTGTTAGCTTAATACAGGCTGGGAGTAATCAGAAAACGCTGAAAGCTCATTCGGTTTTACAGTTCAACCTGCTTTAAATTGCTATATGTATTTCAACTAGATGTAGACTATCTATGAAGGTAAATAATTTAAACTAAATTTTGCCATGAAATTATAAGAAAACATTATCCTTAAGGCGTTACGAGGAATGTTGATTTATTTTATTTTCTGTCCTACTTCATATTGATATATATCAACCTATCTTGACACTCATATAAGTATTGTCTAATTTGGTTTCTGAAAGGGTAACATACTTCACCAATCGTTTTATGCAGCTATGGAGACCGCAACTGAATAACTCAGCAGATATTGTCTGAAATCATTGTTTGAGAAACGCTTTCCCATAAACACTTATTTACAAGGGACGACCTCTGCCACACAGCAGTCGGAAACGATACGACACACAGTAATGACTGCTTGACAATTAAAGCAACGAGCACGAGGCAATTGAGTTGAAGCGATTTATGGACGTTGAATGAACCGTTAAAATAGTTTGCAGCACTTATTAATGTCATATTACTTCTTACAAAAAGTATGTGCATTTCCATTGAGTTTTAATAAATGTCAGTATAACTGTAACAGAGTATCCACAAATGCCAAAATGACTGCGACTTTTCATATTATAGCGCATTGTTTGCATTGACATTCAACAGTGAACTGCTACTTAGCAAAATGATATGGAATTAATAGAGGTGTGTATACATACCATTAAGTGTAAGGTTTAGATAATTTTGATCAGTGGTATGGTGAAAATAAGCAGCACTTTGAAAACTAAAATGTCACGTTTGAATACATCGGAACGACATCATTTTCAATGTAATGGAACATGACGACGTGTATTGTCTGTTTCACGAAAACTCTATGGCATATAGATCTTGAGGTTTTTGTTCGATTGAGAGCATATTTTAACCAATATTAGACCAAAGTCTTACAAAATCTGATTAAATTTGCAAAGTATTGCATAAAATGTGTGCAAACACTGTCAAATGTAACATTTTCAGCACAACATTAGGGGATTTTAGCCATGTTTTTTATCATCCGAGAACTTATGGTCATATACAATCTAATCAGGTTTATTGCAGATTAGATAAAACTTGCAACTTGTAAACACATTGATATATGGCATTCTCAGCACTACAAGGGCAGATAACTCTTAAACCGATTTAAACCATAATCAAACTCATTCAAACTCTTAAAGTAATTTAGCATCTAAACAAGTTGCATAACTAATTGATGAAGAGTGACGCTTCTTGAGTGTAAAACCTAAAATGTTGACGACGAACGCCGGACATTCAAGAATTGCAAAATTTCATCCTGAGCCAAAAAAGACAATAAATTATAAAACTACTAGCAGTGAAATTTATGGTGAACTGGAAAGTGTCTGTATAGACAAAACAATAGGAAACCGCACATATCCACACGATGTTGGACCGAAAGCCTTGTTAACAAAGTTAATACGCCAACCAAAAAGCTCACACAGAATTTGTCAGTAAAACTGGAATTCTGGTATTTGTACGGATACCACTCATATCAGAGCCCTCGAATATAAC
Source organism: Gari tellinella (assembly GCA_922989275.2). Lineage (NCBI taxonomy): Eukaryota > Metazoa > Mollusca > Bivalvia > Cardiida > Psammobiidae > Gari > Gari tellinella. The sequence continues at coordinate 7,140,636 of OV277858.1, forward strand.
TCTATACTGTTTGCAAATGAGTATACATATATATCTCAACGGGGCCGAAATAGTTAAAAATTAGAAAGACATGACGCATCTTATTTCAGAAAAAACACGTCTTAATAATAGTATACATTGTGTTTCTCTTGTAATGACCCAAATACATGTTACATATATTTCTGTGTCAAAACAAAGTATTCAAATGTTTAACAATCAATAGAATTGAAAATAAAGCTTAATCGATTGTTACGAAATTATTATATTTCTATTGCAAAAACGTCACACTTATTAACCAACAATGTTTACATATCATTTATTGCAGTAAAACCTCTCTATTACGACCACTTCAGTATGTTATTAGCTTTGTGTTTAAGACTGGTGACTGCTTAAAGTGAACGTAAAACAGAAGCTCATATTTGCGTTAAGCTGTCACCAGTCTTTTATACAATTAATTAACATTCTTTGTAATGGCCGTAACGAATAGGCTTACTGTAGTTTGCAATTATTGTTATGTTATAATAGGTTACATGTAAGGCTTTGTTTTACACTTTCAGAGACACAGTAATATAGATCAAGTGGAGAGATAATGACAAATAACAGAGGGATTAAGAGACAGCGATAGAGAAAAGAAGATTCAGAGAGGGAGATGAGGGAGGGAGAGCGATGGACAGACACACATAATATACGATATTTGATATTATAAAAAAAATGAGATGATGTAATTCGGCTTTTAAAACTGTTTAATTTACTATAAATGATGCCCGACGCGTTTTATCATACCATCCTGCGCAAACGTATGTACTATGACGTCATGAATATTTCCGGCATTACGTCGACATTACTTATATATATGTGTTAAATGGAATAAGTGAAATCAGGAATTACGCATAATCCCTGATTTTTTAGGGATTACGCATACTCACTGGGCATTTTAGGGAATTGATGAAATGTCCATTTTTTCATTAAATTAATAGATTTGTACTAGCATGGCATTTCTATTGGTTTTAAACATCATGCTTTCTTGAAATATCATGGTTTAATGACCGTTCATACAAAGTTTCTCGCACAAGTGAAAAATGTGCATTTAAGTAAAGACTATAACAAGCAAGACGTATGTCTTGCTAATTAGGTAAACAACATATTTTATAGCGTGGTACTTTTCTTTGAACTAAATGCACTAAACGAGGTTAGATTCATTACTTTAACCAAAAGAAACTGCCAGATATTTATAAAAAGCAACGAAAGCTTCAAAAGTATGCATTTTCCCTGGGGAGATTTAGGGTTTTCGTTTGCGGTTACCCATATAATTCAGGTATTCTTTTAGTACACTTAATCCCTGTAAGATATATGTATAAAGAGAAAGCGTGATGGAGTGAAAAAAGAGAGAGAGGCAGGAAAGGACATTCACATGTTTTACACTTAAGTTGTTCGAGTAGACGTGCAACTATACAAACTGTTTTATTGCGGAAATAAATGTGGATTATTTAACGCTGATAAGAGCAACGCAAGTTGTACAGCAGGGAATCACCTTGCTTGAGTAAATCATATTACTACAATTACTGTTGATCAAGTAACATATTAGGCTGTACCATTCGGTATGCATAGGTACGGAGCATTTCTCATTTAGGATAATTAAAACATTCTTTTAAAATCTAAACTTTAGGAAATATTGGAATAACTTAAAGAAATTTGTACTACCAACTATGGTTAAACTGAACTGGAAATTTGACTTATTTGCCATGAATATTTCGAAAGGAAAAATGCCAATGGGATATCTTCACTAATGTACAAATACAAACCATGGTCAGTTCTCTACATGGAAAAAGGTCCTGCACGACCCATTTTAAGGCAATGACGTTATTTTTACAATTTATCGACTGCATACACCAAGCGCGTTCAGACTATTACACACTACATTATTTGAAAACAGTGTTTCGTCCTCAACAAAACTGATTTCCATGATCATCTCGTTTCTGAAATAGAGTCGCCATATAGGCGTTACACAAGAAAAAGCGTCGTCTACGGAGTGCGTAACATCCAGAACATTCACTGGCTGTTCTCTTTATTGGTGAAGTAAACACTAGTTATTTCACTGATTTATGGGTACCTTTTATAAATGTACGAGCTAAAACTGTTTTTTGAATTTTCAAAGGAAGGTTGCTGAGTTATGGTAGCAAACACTTTTTAAATAGACATTTATGTAGTAAACTATGACTTTTAACAGGCCAATCTTTATCAAACATAGCTCCATATCCCATTTAAATTGTCATTGGTATCATATATATTTTCTGAAACATTATGGCAACGTTTTATTTAAAAAAAAAGTAATATACCAAGTTAAAGTCTACATTCAGTCCGAATGACCGCTCAGCCGACTGTATATATACTCCCCTGATCATCGAGCCATTTTGCCTATGAGCACTGCTAACATATTGAGCAGTCAAATGCAGCCGCAGTACTGACTCAGACCCTTCACAGGTACCCATGTTAACCCCTGGGTGGAGAGGAGCAACTCGCTGTACATGTCTTGCTCAAGAACATTCCTGTACATCATCAGGGATTCAGAAAAATCCCCTAGTCAGACCGCTGGTCCGACGGGGGATCGAACTCACGACCCCTGGTACCGTAGTCCAAGGTGTTAACCATTGGGCCACTACCGCCGGTAGGTTGCACAAGTAGGTTACATTTATACCCTAGCTGGGTGGGGTCAAAGTCTGAGGGAGTCAGTCGTTCCAGTTTATGTTTATTTACATCGACGTCTTTTCATGGTACATTATGTACATGCGATGGTGGAAGAGGCGCAGCTCAGCTACTGGCTCTGAAAACAATGCAACGACTCTTTGAGTTATTTACTTCCAGGTACATTTATATATGTCCTGCAAATCCATATAATGACCATAACAATGTTCTGTATTCCTTTGACTTAAATTTTAAGGAGAATACGCCTTTTGTATTAGTTAAATTGAACATGTAGCTTTTTTCTATTAAGTTCAATTGAATAAAACTCCTTTTACACATACCTGAACTACTGCATTTACCAACGTGAAAATACAATCACTGTGCGTGTTTACATAATCAACAATGTTAATCGTCGTATAGGCGTGACCATGCGTCGTCCATTTCCAGTTACTGTGTGACAGAGTTACTCCCTTGTGGTATAAATGGTTTGAAAAAAGATAGAAGTCAGATGGTGAAAGGTCCGGCGAGTAAGGAAGTAAATGGAGGATTTCATAGCCGTTTTTTCTATTGTCTGTATATCACGGTAGTTTGATAGAGTATCACTATTCTGGAATCTAACCCCTCTGTTCAGTATATATCGCATCTCAGATTGAATATAGTTTTACGATTCCAGTTATCACAAAGTTAGATGACGGGATAATCTCCGCATGACCTCTTTCATCTCATGTAATTTTCCGTCGATGTGCAACCTTTCAAACAGGAACCTGCAGACTCCTCTGTACTCAACTTGCTTAATTACTCTACCTTCCGTAAAATAACTACACGTAAACGGGAAACCAATTTTATATCAGAGCTAAAATCGGCATATTACCTATCGAGATATAGTTTAATGAAGGTGCGAAATTTTAACTCCCTACCTTAATCGAAAGTAGAACAGGATAAATATTTACTGAACATCCCTCGTGTTAAGTTACTGATCCGGGCAGAGCTGACAGGATAGTTGAGAGAATATGTACAAACAAAACGAAATGATCTTATCACGTTGACGATTTGAAAAAAAAATAAAAAAAATATTTGTCTATTTTTCTGTATCTCATGTGTTTATGTTCTTCTCATTAACATAACCGCTCAGTTTATGGCTATGATATGTAAAGATTAGCCGAAATACAGATTTTGAGTTGAGTTGAGTTGATAACCAGTTACATACCTAATGGTTTTTTGAGGTGTTGATACAGATATTTTCCATACAGCCAGCATACAGCAGAGAAATAACTTCCTCCCCCTAAAGTGACTGTAAAAACAATGCATGCAATTATAACCAATCTGATTCATGTAAACTACTTCATTTAGATGTAGTTTTAAAGGACATATAAATAATGCTTGAACTACTTTATACAGTTATACAACGTACCCCCTTTTAATTATGGATTTTATCACTAGTTATGTTTGTTATGACATTCTTTAGATTGATGCACGACAACAAACTCAAAAGAATAATTTCGATAAAAAGACATGAGGATTTCAGAAATATAAATTTTGCTAAATCAGATTTATTGTAAAGCAATATATCTGAGCAAAACAACCAACCAATTTAGTTCTTAGGAGAGGGAATGATCTCCTCCAAATAATCATTACATTCCTTTCGATTTGGTCCAAGGTTAAAATGTCTCTGGTGAATCAATTACAAAATGTAGGTTTTTTTTCTTCGATTTACAATAACAGACCATTTGTCAATTCATAACTTGTTATTAGGTAAAATCCTTAATAAATATAGTCATAATGTTGCAGTTCTTCTTGAATATCAACTAACTAACATGTCAATACTACATGACAACCCTTTAACTCATACATACACCTCTTTACATATATATTTCTGTTAATGTATATGTATTTGTTCACTATGAACATTCTTTGAACATGATTTCCAGTAGGTGTCCAAGTTAGAGCCTGAAAGAGACTTATTCTTTATTAGGGTTCTACTTTATTCCAGGACTACGGACATAGTCCAAGTTTATACAGTCATGATATATATGCAACATAATAAACAAGAATACTGACAAGGGCAAACTGTACATTTCAGCATAAAGTATAACTGAGGAAAAATTTGAATGAAAATCCTTGAAGAGGTAAGGGAAAAACGGAGTGGCAATTTATTATCTAACTTATTACAATCATGGCCAATATAAAGCACATACAAACATTGTCGGACTATTTCTATTACAGATTGGCCAGAGCTAAAAAAGGGGGATGCAGCAAATATTTGATAATTGAAGGAGCATAACTCCAATATGCAATAAGCAATTTGGGTATTTATAAAACTGGACCAAGATTTTGCACAGATATATATTTTTAGCAAAGTTAGTGAAGTTCCAATCAAAGCTGAGAGGTTGACAACGGACAAGGCTAAAACAGGCTTTGATAAAAAATCAAGGGCAATAACTCCAGCATGCGTTGTGCAAGTTGACCCAGATGTTATACTAATAAACATTTTCATAACGTTTTGTGAAGATCCGATAGAAAGCGTATATGTTAGAGAGCGGACAACTCTGAAACAATCATGTTTGAAATATTCAAGGGATATAGCTCCGACATGCCGTGTGCGATTTCAGAAGTTATCGAAATTGACCTAGATTTATACCAATCGAAATTTTCAGTCAGTTTTGTGAAGATCTGGTAAAAAGTTTTTAGCAAATTTTTTAAATATTTCTTGGACAATATCTCCAACATGGCTATTGCGATTTAGATAGCTATCAAAATTTACCTACATTAAATACCAATAAATATTTTCAGTTAAGAGCGAACAAGTTTAAAATAGCAAATTTTAATCATTCAAGGGACAATGACTCCGAGATACCATAAGCGATTTTAGTAGGATCGCACTTGAGCCTAGATTTTGTACCAAAAACATGTTAGCAAATGTGGTGAACGTCGGAAAAAAACTTGAGTTACAGAGCAGACAGAAAAGTGTGACTGAATAAGGGTGGGATGGGGGGCGGACAGGGCGATTACTTGGTTGGCCCTAATCATGTATTACCTGGTGACGGTAATGACCATGGTAGTAATATACCGTTCCTACTGAAGTCTGTCAGCGGCACTTTAGATAGTGCATAGTTCACCACAAACAAGCGGACGTCTGGATAGTTCAGGCCATCCTTCATCTCAAAGCTGGCATTGAAAACCTGACATAATTAAATCCTAATAATATAGACAGTGATTTCAGTTTGAGTAAACTTTAGAATGTGTGCATTGTACAGAAACGTTGTTTAACATTTTAAACAAAACTACTTTGGCAACCCTGATATATTTTATAAGTATATGTTAGACGATGGGTGTGCGCGAATAAACGCTATAGTTCGAGGGGGTGTAGCCCCCGATAACTATGTTGTTTACTCGCGCGCAACCATGGTCTAACCTATTTAGCACTGGCTAAGACGAACAAGTAATTTATTTGTGCTATTTAACTAAAATTGAAAGGTTATTACAATGTGAAGTATAATACATTAAGCATGCTTTAACACCAACATCAATAACGCTTATTTAAGGTCTATGTGTAAGCACAATTCATTCGTAATTGTCCTTAAAGACTAGGTTTCACTGTATATAATATAACGTCATCAAGCGCTTGCAGTTCACCTCTGACCTTAGCTGTTTTTAAAGACAATCTACACATGCATCTCCCAGTGTTTCCATCTGCAGCTGAAACAATGCATAGGGGGACGGGATAGATCTAGATTTATTATTAATACTATGAAATGTCCGTATTGCTTCAGTTTGAATCCTTGATCAGGTTGTTATTCCTATTATTAAGTGCAGGCAAAAGGTATTCGCGGTGGCTTTCTCGGGGAATAACTACGAATATGACGTCAAATTGATTTGAGAGGACCGAAGCGTGAACTAAATGAACAGTTTGTTAGTTAGTACACGGTTTTGTTGAAATATATAGTCCAAGGTTTTCGAGGCATCTTATTGGCCGAGAACTCCAAGCCATGTGCTACGTTTGTATTATGTGTGAAACTGTAGGGGAAGGGCCGATTCTAAATTGGTATTACTTGTGGCCCAACCCCTTTTCCTGTAAATGAATTTGGAAATAAAATATGCTGAAACTCTAAATATTTTAGGTTTCACTGGTAAGTACAGGTATCCAATAATTGAAAGCAACAGTTAACACTTTTGATGCTACAAATCTCTTTGGATTTTTTTTAAACTTGCTGAAAATGTTTGCCTGGTTAAAATCTAGGTCAGGTTTGAATTTGTTTTTGGTTTAAGTTGGGTCAAAATCTAATTCAATATAGATCAAATCAAAGAAAAAAAGTGTGAACCCTCTTGAGGCTACACATCTCATTAGATCTAACTGAAACCTAGTATTAATGCTTTCCTTCATAAAATCTAGGTAAAATTTTAAATGTGGATCATGTCTAGTCAAAACTAGGTCACTAGGTCAAGTTATAGATAAATATTGTTAACACTCTAGTAGCTACACATCTCATTGTATTTTCCCGAAATGTGCTCAAACCTTTGGTCTTTTTGAAATCTAGGCCAAATTAATAGCTTGGTCATGTCAGGTAATAATCTAGGTCACTTTAGGTCAAATTTTACATGGTGTACTCATAATAGTGAATGTGGTAAATAATGGCTTAAGGCCTGGTGTCTTACAACAGCACTGAAATTGGCAAACCTTATTAATTAATCATTTCAAGGAAAAGTCAAAATGACGATTCAATGTTTCGATTTCATAGCTGTTAGCTCACCTGAGCTAGCTCAGGGTGATCTTATGCAATCCTTGACTGTCCGGCGTCCGTCGTTAGTCGTTCGTTGTTAGTAATCTAGAGGCAACACATTTAATCCAATATCTCTGTAACTTGCTCAGATTGTATATTACCATAAGAGTTCATATGATTTATATTATGACCGATAGGTCAAGAGTTATCTACCTTTGAATTGCTGAAAATACCATATTTAACAGCGTTTACACTCTAGAGGCCACGAGTTTTATCCAATTTTTCTCAAACTTGTTCAGATTGTATATTACCATTAGAGTTCGGATGAGTTCAATAATAGATGAAATAGATCAGGAGTAATCTATATTTGAATTGCTGAAAATCCAATATTTAAGGGTATTTCACTCTAGAAGTCACATTTTTTATCCAATCTTTCTCAAACTAGCTCAGATTATATATGACCAAACGAGATTATATGGGTCCGATTATGGTTGAAATTGAATGAAAAATGGTCAAGAGTTATCTACCTTTGAATAGCTGAAAATGCCATATTTAACGTTATTTACACTCTAGCGGCCACATTTTTTATTGATTTTTTTTAAACTTACTCAGATTGTATATTACAATAAGAGTTCAAATAATTGTGATAATGGTTGAAATCGGACAAAATAGGTCAAGTATTATCTGCCCTTGAATTGCTGAAAATGCAATAGCCAACAGCGTTTACACTAATGCAACTTCAGTGTACATTTGATTTTTTATTGTACTTGCACACAAATTATATAGCTATAAGTTCTCAAAGGAGTGCAAATATTGTTGAAATATAATCATTGTGCCAATAGTAATCTGCCCTTGATATACTTTGAAATGCTAGAAAAGGCTTCATTTCAGTATTGTTTAGGCCCTAGTTAACTGCCCTTGAAGTAATTGACTATACTAGAATTCTGAGGTTTGTATTCCAAAATTGTTTACATGCTATACTACATGTTTGAATGCATTTAGAATATTTAAAACATGTGAAACAGAAAGGCAAAGCTATCAGGTTTCAGTACAACAGGTGAGCGATATCAGGAGGGCTTTCAGACTCTCTTGTATTCTTGATGTGATACCTCTGCTAATTCTGATGTGGGTTTTTTTCTTCAAAAATGTATATTCAGGTCCACGGTGCTTGGATACTTTCTTTCAGAAATATCTAGACGTCCTTTGAAACTCTGGTGATGGCCAATGCGAGGAACTACATAGACAGCCCGTTGGAATCAATAAACTCGCAAACTTCAATAAAGATATTTGTAAAAAAGGGTGGCTTGACAGGAAACTTTAAAAACCATAGTGGTAAAAGAACATTGGCAACGGGTCTGTATAATTCAGGAATTGACAAACAAGAAATAAAGGATAAGTTTACTGTGAGACAATATTAACGATGTTCTGACTATATGCGTAGAACTGTGTCTAGTGTACTGGATCATAATTCTCAAAAACGAAAGAAAGTTTCTGAAAATCACTAGCCTGCACAGGATACTTGTAGGTCAGTTGCTACCATGCCTAGCCTAAATACCAAGAATAATGGGAACAAGCAAAATGGGCTTTGAAATAGTATTTCTAGGAACCAGCTTGCCCAATTTACATCAAGAAGCTGTACCGTTAATTTCTGAGGGAGCACTTTTGTTTTCGGCAACTCAAAAAGAACTATTCCATGTACTAAGATAGAGTCGCTTTTGATGCAGTTACCTGTACAATAATAAAGCTCTTTTTTACTGTCCAGTTTCCTGTTTCCGTTCCTTTCCTTTCCTTGTAGTAAACAGTGATACATCTTAAAATATCCTATGAGAGCTTTTTATATTGCTTTATCTTAAATTTAGCAGCGTACTATTTAAATCCTAAAATAAAGATATTTTAGTTTCCATTTCAAAGAAGTTTCACTGTAAAACTGGTATGTGCTTGAATGCAATAACAATTGAAAAATGGCAACTTTTCATTTTGAAGATTTAATTGTATATGAGTTGCAAACAGTTTTGAGCCTGATCAGACGCCATGTATTTTATCTAGCATCTGATGGGATCGAAACTGTTTGTAAAAGAAAAATTGTTTGAGCTGTTTATTGAGAAAACAATTTTGATCCTTAACTTACACCAAATAATTTACCTGGCGTATGATCTGGAACTGAACTGCTTACAAAACATATTCTCTGCTGTTTTGCAACCATAACTATTGTGCAGATGTATGATAAACTGGATGTGTGCCATGACTGGGTGGTTAACTAGATGTCCCCAATTACTGTGGGGTTAACTAGTTAACTGCATGGTTTCTATCAGTTATTGCATGGGTGGGAAATCACCACCCACTCACAAAGTGTGCAATATATAAATTGAATTGGAGTACTGTTCTATAGAAAAATGCCGCAGCAGTGTTTCAACTTCAGTTATAACGAATCTTTTGAGAATGATATTTCATTAATGGAAATAACTTGATGAGTGGAAGGGGTTTGTACATGGCTCATAATTCTTGCATCAGTTCTGTAAAAGTTATTCTCCTTTAAATTGTTATACCCCCACAAACAAAATTTGAGGGGGGGGGGTAGTTTTGGAGTCACGATGCCCGTCCGTGCATCTGTCAGTGCCATTGTCCTATGTTTGTGGGTCATAAAATCAGTACAATAAATAGCAGGGGGCATCGTGGATACAAAGGACCAATTGGCCCTCTGTTTATTGCCTGAAAGGTTCCCTGGGGGTATGGAAAGATGCTTTACAGTAATGGCTCGTAGTAAGCTTGTCCAAGTTTTGTGCTATAGACCTTTAATGAGACAACTTTATCCCTTTACAGTCGACTTTCAGGTAATAAGTGGTCATTTTAATTTTAAATGATTATGTTACACTCCTGCAACTTGTCGATAGAGTATATAAGGATCTACCCGTACATGTTTGTATGAGTGTGTGTTTATTTGTGTGTATGTACATAATGCCTTAATCCAGAGTATAACACATTAGCTAGGGACACCAACTTTGTAGTGTGAGTACTTCTTGCGACAGAGGAGTGTTTGTACTACTTTTAGGTCACTGTAACCGTGACCTTTGACCTCAATTGTAAAATGTATATATGTACATAACTCATTTTGTCCGGAATATATATTTCCTTTACCACATCAGCTAGTACAATGTAACACAAAATTTGGTATGTGAGTATATCATGGGATAGGAGAGGATCGCATACTACTTTTAGGTCATTATGACCTTCGCCTTGACCTTTGACCTCGATTGTAACTGTAAGTTTGTCCTAAGCATATCGTATGGACTTTATCAGCTAGGAATAGAAAATTTGGTGTGTGAAAACATTTTGGGATGGGGATGTTGCATACCGGGTGTCGCAAACCTCTATAAGGTCATGGTGATCTTGACCTGTCATCTCAATTAAAAAAAAGCTTGTTCTGATCATATTTTCTGTACCTTATCAGCAAGCGGTAGCAAATGTGGTAGGTGAGTACATCTTTTGAGCGGCGAGTGCCACACACTACTTTCAGGTTAACTTGACCGTTGATCTCAATTTGAGAAAATGCTTGTTCGGAGCATATCTTCTGTACCTTATCAGCTAGGAATAACAATTTTGGTGTGTGATACCATATTGGGATGGTGGTGTGTCACTTACTACTTTTATTCACTGTGACCTTGACCTTTGGTCTTAATTTTTATACGCCCACCTCTAAAGGCGGTCGTATATTGGCGTGGCCCAGTCCGTCCATTCGTTCGTACGTTCGTCCGTTCGTTCGTCCACCCGTTCGTTCATCCGTCAATATTTTGATTGTCCGGAGTTTTCCTGGAAATTTTTTATAGGAATATTGATGAAACTTCACACAAATGTTATATGCATCAAAATATATAGCTGAGTAGAATTTGAGGTTCATTCAATTTTCTTTACAGAGTTATCTGCCCTTGATGTACTCAAATATGCTATAAAAAGCATGTCCGGAGTTTCTGGGAAAACTATAAGAGGGATATTAATGAAACTTCACACAAATGCAACATGCATCAATATCTACTGTTGAGTCAAGTTTGAGGTCATTCAAAGTTTCTTTACAGAGTTGTCTGCCCTTTGTGTACTCAAATATGCAAATAAAAAGCTTGTCCGGAGTTTTCTGGGAAAACAAATGGAGGGATATTAATGAAACTTCATTCAATTTTTACATGCATCATGATCTAAAGCTGAGTCGAGTTGTAGGTTCATTTCAATTTTCGCTACAAAATTATCTGCCCTTGATGTACTCAAATATGCTATAAAAAGCTTGTCTGATTCAAAACAATACCTCAATTTTAAATCATGTCATTTACACGACACTTTAAGAACAAGAGGTTATCCCAAATCACTTTTACATAGAGGATAACTGTTTTTTTCAGTGTAAGATCGAAATTTAATCCATTGAGTGAACATCAGACGTTATATTTTCACGAGTGGCGAAGCCACGAGTGAAAATATAACAGTCTGATGTTCACGAAATGGATTAAATTCGATCTTACACTGAAAAAACACAGTTATTCTATTTATTTATGCTGTTGAGCCCCACGTTTTATGTCGAACACATGTGCGTGACAGTTGGCGGTATAATGACGTCACTCGTTGCTCCCGAGTTTGGATTCGTGCTCTTCCGGTGAGTAGTTCGCGACAAATCGGACTGCCGGAATTTAACGATAAGACACGATTGACTACGTTTCTTGGGGAGCCCTACGGGGAAAATTCATAATAAAAAGCGATTGGTGATAATCCACTGCAGTGGATTACCAAGTGATCATCCACTGCTATTTCGTGGTAATCCACCGAAAAGCATAAATAAAAGACAGTATTCACAAAGCAAAACAAATCACAAAGTCATACTTTCTTAAACCAAAACCAAATAATAACACAACTACTCTTCCATACATTTCAACATTTAACCCAAACAACCAAGAACTATTTAACAACATGAAAGCTAATTTACCAATATAACAAGCAGACCCAAACATAAATGTAAACTTATCAAAAGTAAAAGACACGCTCCAAACTTAGAGAAACTACTTACCAGAGCTAAATTTACTGAGAAACAACATGTACGTTTTAAAGTAACAAAATGCAATACATCTAACTGTTCATTATGTCAACATATTAAAGAAAGCGAATTTTATAACTTTAAAGGAATTAAATTTTATGTAAACCAATCAATGTCATGTGATGTTCAAAACGTATTAAATGTTCTTACATGCACTAAATGCGGAGTACTATATTGGTCAAACAGGAGACAAACCAAGGTCAAGTAGAACATTTTACTCACAACAGATAACAGATCATTCAACAAGACAATTCATTTAAGCGCCCATTTAGAAAAATGCGGAAAGAAAAACTTAAATTATGAAATGTTTCCTTTTTTTAAATTAAAGACAAATAGTGTTTCAGCTAGGCTAGCAAAAGAAGAATATGTCATAGCTAAATTTAAACCTGTTCTTAATTTTCAATTAATATCTCCCTTAATAAAACGCAGTTATTTACCTTAGATGTACGTCAACAGGAAGTGACGACGTCGATATCATGACAACACCGTCATGACGTCATAAACAATAGTATTGCGCCAGATGATATGGTCAAACGCGTCCCGCATTGTTTGAAGAAATAAAACTGTTTTTTAAAAGCCTAATACATCATCTATTGTTTTAAATCGTATATACAGCATTTCCCGGTCGGTTCCAGCATCACGCCGACATTATTTATTATATATATATGGTTGAGATATACGTTACTCTTACAGTGCTGCAATAACCTAACTAAATAGAAATATTCCCGAGCGCTTTCGACAGTAACGTCCTAATCAGGGGATATGCAATAATGCAATGAACTTGTTTTGATTTTAAAACAAGTCAGATATTTTTATAAAATGTCGTTGTACACAATGACCCTCTGTGATGAACGCTTTAGAATAAGTTTGCTCTTTTAAAAATGTACTTTCATGTAATGAATGATGGATGGATGAGTTTGGTTTTTCAGCACTGCGACACAATAAATAATATAGCGCCGATGATAAATGAGGGACGATAAGATGAGACGATGACGACTTCAGGTCATTCGATACCTGAAATCATCACCATCGCACCCCATCATCCTTCATTCATAGTTCATTGCATTATTGAATATCCCCTGATGAAGACGTAACTGTCGAAAGCGCTCGGGAATATATATATTTAGTTAGAATATTACAGCACTGTAAGAGTAACTTACATCTCAACCATATCTTAAAACCATTCTTATTACGTGAATCAAAATTATTTTTGATCCAGTGCTACGAAAGGTCATTTGTAGATGACGTTAATGACGCTATATACGCAACTACTAACTTACTAACTGGGGACTACTAACAACGGCGTTGCGTATATAGCGTCATTACCGTAATGAGAAGTCAGCTGGCCGCTGTGGTGTAGTGGTTAGCATGCTGGACCGGCAATCCAGAGACCCGAGGTTCAATTCCCGGCCGCCGCGGCTGATTTTTCATTACGTCTTTTTCCGATATTTATTTCCAGTATCGAGTTCCTTCTTCATTTTTATATATATATAAATATATATATATATATATATATATATATGTATACGTCATAGCAACAAATATATTGCAATCACTGATGAGCCGAGAGGCGAAACGCGTATGGTAATACAAAAGAAAAAATAGAAGGCGTGTTTAGTCATTTTTACCTTTACAAATTATTTATACTTTTGCCGGTCCGGAATTTGCCGGAATATTTTACCTTTTCCGTCCATAGGATTAGAATAGGATTAAAGATTTGTATATAGTAGAGAAAGAAACTTATTCATACAGTGTGAAATAAATATTTGCTAAATCCTGCAAATGTTTCCCGAGCGCTTTCGACAGTTACGTCTTCGTCAGGGGATATGCAATAATGCAGTGACCTTGTTTTTCTGAACTAATAACAAAAAGAATTAAATGTTGAATTTCGTATGGATAGTCAACTATGTGTTTTTTTCCATTTTGATCAATTCTAAACTTTTAACTTTCCTACAGAAATTAAACTGAGAGCTTTTTTTAGAATTTAAGCCTATGTTATACATGCTTTATCAAACAAATTAAGTTTGATTGTGACTTGATACCGCTCGATGATGTAGTTTGTTTAGCAAGATGTAGCAGCCTAGCCCTTGTAAGACGCCTGATTGTCTGCTCAGAAAGTATATTGCATATTTGACAACCGACCAGGCTAGGCTGGTGGTTCCAGTATATTCTTGACATATACACCAAACAAAGAAAGGGAGTTCGTGGAAGAGATAACAGAATATGTCAATGGCATTGTCCTAGAAATTAAGGTTACGGTAGAGAAGGAAGACAATAACACTTTTGCTTCTTTAGACAGCGATACCAGCATAAAACCAAACGGTACCGACAACATCACAGTTTATCGAAAAGCAACACATACAGACCAAAATCTGGATTGTAATTAAGCTTGATGTTTGTGCAAACCTTACAATATAGAGCAGATACAGAATGACATATCGGAATTACTTAAAAACGGCATAACGACACGTGAACATTGATTTAGGTGTGTGAAAATATCCAAGATTGGTAACAATGTAGTTCTGTCGAATAATTGTCACGGTGCTTTCTATACCTGCATGCAAAGTTACATTGTGGGGGTCAGTAATAATGAGATATGTAAATTTGCACTTCGGAGGCAGCAGATATAGGAATTTGGCACTTTCTGCAAAGGAGCGTTGTGTATGCGGCCTCTGCAACGCACCGAGTTGTGTTCGCCAATGTATAAATAAATACGAAAAAGACTCAAGCAGGAAACGTAACACAAACAATACACCCACCTCACAAGCAGAACACACACAGCAATACCATAACACACACACACACACACACACACACGCAATACCATTTCTTCATTCACACACAAAATAGAAAACACACGCAAGACAAACATAAAGCAAAGTGAACATAGGATCCCGCCTTGGTACGGTCAGAAGCAATCAATAATTAACTATAAATTAACCATTAACAACCACTGGGGGGTTAAACCTGGGTTTAGGGGCGCCCAACCTCACTCTTATCTCCTATATTCACTTATAAGGACGAACAGTGTACATAAAATAAAAACCCTGTTCCACAACCTTACAATCAAAAAGACCGCCGACACAGTAAGTCAATGCATGTAAAACATCTAACAAAAATTCTATAACAAGATTATTAGTAACACGGGAAAGAATTGAACATTCAAGCCCGTGCTAAAAATAACCCACTATGGCAATGGTCAAGTTGTACTCAAGCGACTAGTCAGTAGTCACGAGTAACTGTAAGACATGGATGGGTTCAGGGTACGACAGAGAGGGAGAGAAAAAACAAAGCACGAAAATCCGACATAACTCTCCCGGTTAAGGACGGCTTTAATACATTATCATGTAGTGCTAAGCCCTGTCTGTCGTCGCACAATCAAAGAGGAAAGCATGGTTATCAATTGTAAATTGATCAATAACCAAACGTGAAGTGCGTAGCAATATAGTTGGATCATAATCTTTCTTGAGGAAAAATCTAATACGTTTCACAAACAGGTTTTGAAAATGCATATGTCAAAGAATCTTACGAAGTCTGTTAATCACATCACCATAAAACTCCGGATGTGAAATACCTTGCCGTAGAAAAGACTTTAAATTACATTTATACTTGTTAATGAGAGGAAGATTTCTATAAAAGAATTTAGAAAATATTTTACGAAGTTTATGAAATCTATACCCCTGTTTAAAAAGCTTTTCAGTAATAGTTTTATTACGAATGTGGAAGTCCTCAACAGAGGTACAGGCCCTAGCAAAACGAATAATTTGTGAAATATAAACCCCGTAAGATGTAGAACGGGGAACGTCGCCATCTAGATGAGGATAATTTACAATACTAAAATCAAAATCATCTCGTTTATCGTAAATCTTAGAAGAAACAATTCCGTTATTTATTAAAAGATCCAAATCTAAAAATGGTGCCGACACATTTGACTCGTTTGTTTTATTAAGGCGTAGTTCCCTTGGGTAAATAAAAGGAAACAACGTATCAAAAAATGGGTTGTCTATATTAAAAATATCATCTAGATAGCGCGATGTATTGTTAAAGGCTTCGATCATATCTGCCTGTGTATCAGGTTCTAGACTTAGCATAAAGTCCCTCTCATAGCAGTACAAAAATAGGTCTGCGACAAGGGGCGCGCAGTTTGTACCCATAGGGATACCAATCACTTGGCGGTATATGGTACTCCCAAAACGTACATAAATATTATCCAGAAGAAATGATAGTGATTTACAGACATCGGTGCAAGTCCACATAGTGTAATGCTTAACCGTGTCATTTGTAAAAAAAATGGACGATCAGTCACAAGTCTTGGTACTGGGGTATTTTTGTCATTCAAACTCTGTATCACATCTGAATTATACGTGAGCTGTGTTCCTTGAAATCACGTGATGGCTGCGACATTCATTTCAGACGGAGTCAGTGTGTCTCGAGTCAGTGTGTCAGCTCTCTTGTGAGTTCCATCTCTACTATTCGCGATGAATCTTTGTACATACGCAGTGACTCGTGTCAGTTTCTTGAAGCTTGATAATCTATCGATATCTACAACACGGGACACACCCAGCGGTTTCTCAATTATAGTGTTCATGTTAGTATGCAGTATATTCTCTTATTCTGTGATAGTGTAGGTTTCACACTGTGAGTTTATTTCTGTACATACGGGCCAGTTATTTCTATCTACAAGCCATGGAGGCCCATGCGACCATAAATTGTTGCCTTTGAAATGGTCGAACGTTATTCTTATTGAGAGCAGATCTGCTGGATTTGATTTTGTCGGGCAATATTTCTAGCTAAAATCTTTTGTGAGTTTTTTAATTTCTGTCACTCTATTTGAGACCAAAAGAGGTTGTGATTTGTTCGATTTTAACCAATGTAGCACTGTAGTACAGTCTGTTCACAAGTAAACTTATGACAACTTATCTTGATAAAATATGATCGCATAAATTTTCTCCTATAACCACTCCCATCAGTTCCAATCTTAGAATCGTAACTGATTTAGGCGGGGCTACCCTATTCCTCGACATAACCAAATAACTTTTTGAACCTGAAACGAGGTATGCGCATGCGCCATATGCCCTTTTACTGGCGTCTGTGAAAACGTACAACGTTCTATCTGTCACATTTTCAGAGATGCCTTCAAAGTACCATCTAGGAAATTCAGAGTTTATTACATTAGATAGGGTTAGGGATGGAGATTACGTTATCTCGCACCGAAAGACGCCAAACTCCGACATAATTAACATCATATTTCTCTATGTGCTACTCAATACAATTCTCGAGCTTTTACAGACCTTGAGCCCGTTTCATTACACTTCGTACGACAAAAACTTTCGTAAATTAAAACTTTAAAATACATTTTTTTATTTCTCTTACTAATCCTGTCTTGTGACATCACTTTGGAATTGTCCTTTCAATACGATTCCAGAAAAATGTCAAAATACAGGATTAGATGGATAAATAAATAATAATTGAGACTTTTATACGTACGACAACATTTGTATAACCTGAAATGCAAACCGTGATTTCAAGACAGTTCACACGGTATGGATGAAGATAATTCTACTAGACCTTTACATTGGCGAAACATTTAAAGAAACAAACAAGTTACCTGCATTATAGTGGGCTCTGGTCCTAGCTGGAATTTACTATGGTAGTCATGAGCCAAGTATGGTGATTTTGACCATTGTCCCTGACCTTATTTAATTTTGGTCAACGAGGCCTAGTCGTTTAATATTTAACACGCCTATGTTAACTATCCCAGTTTCTCATTAATTCTGGTTAATTTATATCTATTTTGGATTGTGTTTTTTTTTAACATATTGCAAAATGACAAATAACAGACCCTTAGTCAATCTGGTTTTGCAATGGAACAATGTACTACTCTCTACAGGTGTATTGCGTGTATTTATCGTTAAGGTACAACCATATACTAGAAGTATTTCGGCTGGAGCATTTTTATGAATGTATAACAATTTTCGTCAGTGGTTGAATTTTAAAAGCATGTCTAGTCTTATTCACCTTATTAATTGAGAAATGCATGTTTGACTGTCCAGAGCAGACCCATACATCACCAAACAATACATCCTTTAACACCACAGACTGGTTCCCACCTTCCAATCTAGCTGTTATTATGTATGGACCACCACTCTTCACCGGACCTGAAAATCAGTCAATGTAATAAATACAGCGTAATTTCTACATAGTTCATTCAGATGACGATTGTAACACTATCAAGGAAGATGTCTTTACATTATTGTAAATTTAGTTATTTGATTTTCTCACTTTGTAAGTGTATTCATACAATTTCAAGTGAAGCGCTTTTGAACGCACGTACACACAGGGGCGGAACGCGGTTACACGGTAAGCGATTTGTAGACTACAACGCGTCACAAATATTGAACGATTTGTGTTACGTTTTTAAAGACGAAGTAGTTCCAGTTATAGCCCGGTGAACAGAGAACGCTTCAAAATGGTAACATACTATTGATTTGGCTTCTAAATTATTTTGGACGTCAGTATAAATAGTACAAGAATATCAAGGGAGGTCAGCTCCTGATGTGGTTGTGATAGTTATATTCGAATCGGTGAACAAATGTAAAAATAAAACATGATAAAACGATGATTACTTTCTTTTTGTATGGAATATATATATTATATCGGAATTCAATGTCATCTGAATTCAAGCATTCACTATGCGTATTAGTGCAATATTCAAATGAAGTTTATGTTTGCCATTTTGTTACCATTTTTTTCAAATTTTCTAAACAAACCATATCGAAGCAAATGTAACGCTTTTGAGAGTTCAACGTAACTCATTTGTGGACGATTCACATTTTACGTTGTACTTTTCATGATAAAGACCACCAATGTTGATACTGCTACAACGCTTATGTAGATGTTGTACGACATCATGTTATATCGCACCGACAAGGTCGATTAGCAGTCACTTTGGATACAACTGGAGCTACGCAATGAAGACAAGGATATTCCACATTAAGGGAACAGATGTAACATGTGATATCGATACAAATACTTGAAAACATCAAATACCAACTAGATAACAGAAAGCCTTGTACATAAACAATAAAAAATTACACCAACCAAAAAATGTCCTGAAATAGCTCTTACACGAACTTGATGACAATGCCCAAACTGGCCTTCCTTGGAATCCACGGACATTTCATATACTATCTTTGATGGGTGCCAATTTCAAAGAAGTACCTGTACAGTCAGATAATGAGGACATTGACATTTTAGGAATACTTGTTATTCATCTACTAGAAGCTCCACAGAAAACATACAAAAAGAATGTATCTCCCATAAAATGTTCCCTTTTCTCATGTGCAGTGACTTAAATAGCGTCCTTTCAAAGCTGCATTCGTACATATAGAGCTCTCCGAGGAGGTGTATAAAGGCTTTAGCAAAATCGATCGTTTGACAGAAACGAAAGAACTTTTAATTTCAAATGCTTGGACCAAACACAAGTTTAAACGCATAATCAAGAAACCAGCTCTCACTGCAATGCAACGGAAACAACAATTAACCCGCAATGTAGCCGAAAAGACCTTAAGTAAGTAATTTAACAATAATAAAGACTGCATTATGGTCGTCTAATGTTCATGACAGGGTAGTCCACAAAACGTGACATAGACATTTAACTGGTCCAAAAATGCGTGACAATAAAGAGAATGGCAAGAATGGTTTTCATCGTCAGTGTTTACAGCTTTAATGTTAGACAAGCATGGCTTCAGTAAAAAAGTGTTTTGAAAAATCGAAAAGAATCTCGGCTCATCGAAAATTGTTTCCATCAAACATTGTACCAGTTTTTCATTAACTCTTTACATTCCATTACATATAAGGTATGGCGATGAGTAAATCACGTCGGCTATGTCGGGAGTATATGTACAGGGTGTTAAGAAAGTTCGTTCCTATTTTTGCACATATGTCTAAAAAGAAAATTACAAGACGGATACGACTGAAACCTTTTACTCAATGCCCAGAGGGTCCTCCCTTGCCTTTTATCACATTTTTAAGACGCTTAGGCATATAATGGATCAATGAAGTAAGGTGATCTGGAGACAAACTGTCCCAGGCGTGACGTAGACGACGTCGTAGGGCTTTCATTGTTCTAGGGGGTGGGTCATTGTACGCCTCAGTGTCCAGAATACTCCAGAGATTTCTATAACATTTAAATCTGGAGAGTTGCCTGGGTGGCCATTCTTCTATGTCGAATAATTTCTCTAGATTGTCTCGATACCATTGCTGTGTGCTGGCGGTTGTGTGTGGTGGGGCACCATCTTGTTGAAAACCGCTCAATTGGAATCTGGGACAAGTTTCCTACTGTTTATTTTACCGTCAGTAGCAGATTTCATGAGTGCAGGTTTAAATTATTTTTTAAGTATTTGACTATGATAGTACTCAGTGTATAAAAATGACAGTACCACACTGTGAAAACATTACGTCGATCGGAAATGTTTGGGGATGGGATGGAATTAAGGTAATCAAAAATAGGAACAAACTTTCTTAACACCCTGTACAGTCTGCAGAGCGGTCATTCGGACTGAAAGTAGACTTTAACTTGGTATATTACTTTTATTTATTACTTTCTTTACGTCACACCAGTTACTTTTTTCACTACATATATTAACCATTTACAATCTTTACATTTTTCAAATTGATAATAAATTTCAAACTTTCTTTATGTAGAGTTATAGTCGATACGTAGGGACAGGTTCTCCCTTACTTCACTTATGAACGGAACCACATAGAAACAAAAACCTACGAATACCACTTACACCACTAAGAATGAACTCTGCGTGTTCTGTTCATATCCCTAGAAATCCTACTAACTTGTCATCACTACAGCCGTACGTACTTAACACCACTGAAGCTCTATTCGGCATCTTCTTTTCACATTTCATCTCTTTCTATTATTAAGTGTTTCAATAAAGGTCAAAAAGTGGTAACTTCACTTTTAAAATATTCTATTTAGCGCAATAATTCAGTTTTATTTCGACCATTGAACAAAAAACGTAGATTGCATCCTATTCTTGAAAAGTGCAATGCTAAGAGGTGAGCGTGCTGCAATAATTTATCGTGCTAGTCTACTATACAATCAACATTTAACGGTAGATTATTTAGTGTTATCATAGATTCAGACATCAACTGAAGAACTAATCATATTATATACGTGTTAACTTGAAAAGCACCAGGTGGAACTTTCTGTATCAACATTCTCGGAAATCTGGACATGGATTAGATTTTATTTCAATTCAACCTGTCGAACATTTTAGGTATGATACAAATGCTACTAATAGTGTTAGGCTAGATTTATAACGGAATTAAAATGGATTAAATATTGACAGACACCCTTTCCTTTAGGCTTGAATGATAATATTTACCAATCATGCAATAATTCAAAAGAACCCTCAATTGATATGTTTTTTATTTATTATACACGCAACTGTAAATCAAGATCGCATGGTATTCGTATAAATTGAAATAGTAAACGTTAATCACGTCGGTCGATTTCTACAAAAAAAATTCTTAATCTGCTGTTACATTCTGGTAAACATAAAATGCTTTCTCGGCTTTCTCCGTTGTCATTGTCGTATTTAAGAGATATTGACGACAAGGCTGATGGAATAATTTTACGCACAGATCCTCTGTATAATACTGAAGCTTTAATACAAAGTTATACTCAGCATGTTCTCAGACCTCATATTGATTCTTTAAACGATCACAAAATATTTTTCATTAAGGTCCCTTTATAAATAAAGGTATTGATTTCAAAGATTTACAAAGTATTCTCCGAAACAAAAATTTTATAAATGTTATTCCAAATTATTTAAAAAAGTCTTGATCCACCTATTATTTGATATAAGTATAATAAATCTGTAAGAGGGCTAATTTTTAACTACAATAAAATTGTTTCTGATCTTAAAGATCTCGAAAACACACCAGATACATGAGACTGTACCTTTTCTAAATTTTGTTACGCTCCAGTTGGTCATATAATAACAGGCGATTTTGATATCATTAAAGATAAACGCATCAGAGCGCTTTTGAGTAAGGGACCTAAATTTAGATTACCTGTCTAAATAGATTTTGATACTTGCCGCTATCATATTTCGGAACCTTTGAATAATTTTAGTACCAACTGGTACCGAAGATAACATGCTGAAAACGACGCTCTTTCCAAATGGAAATAATTATTGTTTGATATTATCGATACCAGGATTTCGTTTTATTTATCCAATAACATATTTTACCACCTAAACCTAAATAGAACATTCGTCATTTAAAGAAGGGCATCCAAGACATTCAGGTCAAGAATGTACTCGTTCCTGCAGACAAAGCATCCAATTATATGATAATTGTATGACGATTACATTATGTTGATACTTTAAACCAGGAACTTGTGAAAACCAAAGCCTATACACCAACCACTTTAACGGAACGTAATGTAGTAACCGATCATTTTAATACATATGAACGATAAAACCTGATGTCAACATTACATGTCACACACTTCAATGTACTAGATACCAATACTCCACAAAACACCACATAAGTCCCGTTTTATTGCTAATTCAAGTGCATGTACTACTAAAAAGCTTTCCAAACTTTTGACATCGTCTTTAAAATCAAATAACATGTTCAAAGGTATCGTGACAAGACTTACGACAATTCTAGACTTAATCTGTTTTGGTCTATCAAAAAATCAAATGAAATTTTGACAAAGCTAGAACAATGAAAATACCAAGCCTGTAAAATAAGTATGTGTGACTTTTTAACACTATATACAACCTTACCACACAATTTAATAAAAGCTAAACAGGGGTACAGATTTCATAAACTTCGTAAAACATTTTCTAAATTCTTTTATAGAAATCTTCCTCTCATTAACAATTATAAATGTAACTTAAAGTCTTTTCTGCGGCAAGGTATTTCACATCCGGAGTTTTATGGTGATGTGATTTACAGACTTCGTAAGATTCTTGGACATATGCATTTTCAAAACCTATTTGTGAAACGTATTAGTTTTTTCCTCAAAAAGATTATGATCCAACTATATTGCTTTGATTATCGAACAATCTACAATTGATAACTATGCTTTCCTCTTTGGTTATGCGACGACAGGCAGGGATTAGCACTACATGATGATGTATCGCTAAAGCCGTCCTTAACCGGGAGAGTTATGTCGAATTTTCGTGCTTTGTTCTTTCTCTCTTCACTGTCGTACCTTGAACCCTTTCATGCCTTACAGTTACTCGTGACTACAGACTAGTCGCTTGAGTACAATTTGACCGTTGCCATAGTGGGTTGTTTTAACACGGGCTTGAATGTTTAATTCTTTTCCGTGTTACTTATAATCTTGTCATAGAATTTTGTTAGATGTTTTACATGTATTTACTTACTGTGCTGGCGTACTTTTTGATTGTAAGGTTGTGGAACAGGGTTTATATTTTATGTACACTGTTCATCCTTATAGGTGAATATAGGAGATAAGAGTGAGGTTGGGCGCCCCTAAACCCAGGTTTAACCCCCAGTGGTTATTTATAATTGATTTATAATTAATTATTAATTGCTACCTACCGTACTAAGGCGGCCTCCTATGTTCACTTTGCTTTATGTTTGTCTTGCGTGTTGTTTTATATTCAGTGTGTAGATGAAGGAATGGTATTACGTGCGTGTTTGTGTGCGTGTGTGTGTAAGTGTGTGTGTGTTATGGTATGACTGTGTGTGTATTCTGCTCGAGAGGTGGGTGTATTGTTTGTGTTGCGTTTCATGCTTCAGTATTTTGTATTTATTCTCTAAATTACGCCAAAAGCTAAACTATTTGTCTTTAAGACACATTTAAGCAATGAATCATTACTATTATCATTACTAATTCAGGATCATAAAGGCATCACTGAACCAGATAATTGCTTGAAATTGCTTCTTCCTTCTTTTTTCAAATACTCAATGACTCTTTGCAATACTTCGTTATTAGATAGTAAAAATACCAATGACACACTGTTTAATAAATTTTCAGGTTTAGTCAGCATCCTTGCATTTGTCTAACTTTCATTTATTATGCATTTAGTCAAACTTCAATAAATAATCAGAATCTACACACAATTGCATTTGTATCACTTATTTTGTTTTGAGAGCGAACAAATTCTGTGTAGACGGGACGCCGAATAGCTTGCGATCTTACCAAGGTCTTAAACTGTTTTACGATTCTAGAACGAATTATTTTTCTCGTATAAATTCAGACAGTTTGGATCTCAAACACAATGCTGAGTGACTCGGTGTCGCAACTGTTTGAAATTTATTAGAATATTTTCTTTCTTGTGAATTCCTAAGCAACTAGTTTGAATATTGATCAGAAGCCGTGTATATCGGCACTGCATCAGGATCCAAATTGATTGACACCTTAGAATAGATTTCATTACCATTCATACTAGTTTTCACAAGTGATTGGGATGAAAATGAGACGCCGAGTAGTTCACCCTGTAATCAATATCTAAACAGATTTACATTTAATGAAGAAACATTCCTTTCAAATAAATTCAGACAGTTTGTATTCCGATCACAATGCTGAGTGACTCGGCGTCGCAACTGTTTGATATATGTTAGAATTTTTTTTCACGTGAATTCCTACGCAATCATTTGAATCTTGATCACACGCCGTGTAGACCGGCATTGCATCAGGATCCAAACTGTTTGACACCCTTAGAATTATTCAATGTTTACTTTCTTTCTAGTTTTAAACACATTTAGATATAAATGAGACGCCGAGTTCTCATCAGGATCAAACATGTTTAACAGCTAAATTTTCGTTTCATTTGTTCAGTTTGGATCTAGATCATAATATGAGACGAGATGCCGAGTTGCGAAATTGGACAGAAAAGATTGTCACAGACTTGCAGATGTGATTTGCTTGATTTGTTAATTAGTTGATTGATATTTCGATCTACAACCTAGGATTATACTTATTTATACTTACTTAAAGCCGAAGCTTTATTACCCCCGAGTCGAATCTGTATTACTACCACATCCGGTGTGTGACGCAACGGTCAAGCGGCTTCCCCTGTGACATAAGATAGCATGATTGTCGAGTGTGCTCTATGAATTCCGCGATTTCATTGGTCAACTATATTTAGAGTTTGACCTCAGGAACAGCTAGAACCTTTCGTGTGATAATTTATCTGCATATTTCATAAATCGACATAGATCGTTCTTTCCGAAAAATGACGAGTAGTGCACGCAGTATCATATGCACGGCTTACGGAGATCACCAATCAACATTAGGCCACGCCTATCGACCTAAGCCTCTTTTAATGCAATTGTTTTGTGTAGCAACCCTATAATTAGATTTGGGATTTCGGAAGATATTTGTACACACTCAAAATGTGTAGACACCCGGCCAGTAAATTTTAAGTAGAAGAATGAGATGTTAGCCGTTAAATAGAGGACTCGCTCTTACCCGCTCTCTTCAGGTAATTGATAAGCCGCGGAGAGTCGCGCTTATCATGTAATAGATAAAGTCGAGCTATAACGCGCCTATAAGGGAATAATGAAACACGCGCTGACACGCGCGCATAAGGGAAAGGGTTAACGAGCATAAATCGTCCAATATTTGTTACGCTTTGTAGCCTACCATTTGCTTACCGTGTGAACGCGTTCTGCATTAGAAGAGAAACAAATAATAAAACTTAATTAAATAAAAACTAGTTTTAGCTAAGTTATTGATTTTACTTTCGGTTATACCATCCTGTTTATTAAGCCCAATTTACTCAGGGAATCTTATGAGCAGTTTTGTGAAAAGGTAAAGGAGAAATCATTGAAAATGTTTAGTGTACGGTTACATTTGTATGTGGTCCTGCTTACCTATGAGTTGTTTCCAAGTTAGATTTGTATTCACACGTGTTGCATATACATCCGTCGAGTTCTCAATTGCTATAGTCACTTTTAGCCCAATCGACCCGTTAGAGGCATAGCCCCAGATGACAGACTTGTGTGGCTCTCCCTGTAGGACCATGTGATCGCGGAAGTATGAGGCAAAGGAAATCGTACCAACATTATTATTGTGGTCTGTACCTAAAGAGCGAATAAGACGTTTTCAACAATTTAACTCATACATACGCATGTCTACACATTTAATTTACCATTTTCCTTAGGAAAACAGGTTTAATGTCTGTCTGAATTTGTACAATAAAATCATTACCATTAACGGAATCGAATGCACCTTAACGTCCAAAGTTCATTAAGAGATTACCTATCTCATCGACTCTAGAAATATCCTATTGGGATTTGGTGTTTACCTTTATTGAACATCAATTTATAAATACTATTATCATCTGTCATTACATTGGCATGAACAAATAAGATAAGAATGCAGACACCTGGCAGACGAATCAGACTCAGAGAATTCAATATAGAAGCCTTTTTTACAAAGTGTCAAACGAACACCAGTACAAGAGCCAACCCGTTTAGTACACTTCATGTCTTATAGATAAACAGAAGTGTAGAAATGTCAGCTTTTTAACAAATTTTATTTGGCAAGTTCAGTTTTCAATTAATTTAAGCCAATATTCATCTACCCGTAGTAAAGACTTGTTTTCTGCATAACCTAGGGGTGTCGGACGCGACCGTTTTTAACGTTATATGTCACAGAACTAGTAGTAGACTAGTCGGATTTTGGGGAAATCAAACTTCTGGAGGCATTTTTGGGGAAAAGTTGACAGGCCACCTTTTTATCATAATTAAGGTGTGCTGAATCCATTTAGGGTGCCTGTCACCCTCTCCGATGCCTTAAAAGCCCAAAAATGGTAAAAAAAAAATGGCCGCCAAAACGCTATTTTTCGCTATTATATCAGGTCTTTTTGGGATCAAATATACCTAATACATCTGCTTATTCTAACCTATATCGTTTATCACAAGAAATCTTTACAGGAATGTTCCTAGATTGATTCTCCATAAATAAAATGATAACATGACGATGTCTGGTTGCCATGGCAACCATCGTAAAAAATAGAGAAATCTTAAAAAAATAAAATTCTTGTAAAATAAATCACATGGCCCAAAGCTTAGATACTTTATTGATAACTGGCAAACCACATTTTAACCATAATTAAAGTGATGTGAATCCAGTGTGTTGTCTGTCCCCCTTTCCAATGAAGTTGAAGGCTTTGGTAAACAAAACAACAACACAAAATAGCCACCCAAACGCTAAATTTTCGTTATTCTATGCAGTCTTTCTTGGCTTAAATACACCTAATACATTTTCCTCTCAACCACATGGCTGATAAGAACCCATTGTACAAGACTATGTTTTGGGTCAATCTCTTAAACAAATCATTCCATGCAGACTTTCCGTTGTCATGGCAACAAAAGTGAAAAGTCAGGTTTTCGTTATTATATCCAGTTATTCTTGGTTAAAATTAATACTCCTAATACATATGCTTTTCCTTAACCTCATGGTTTATTAAAGCAAAACTTTACAAGAATGTTCATTGGGTGTATCTCCTTTAAAAATAAAATAGTTGCCATGGCAACCAAGGTAATGAAAAAGAGAAACCTAAAAAAACAAGAATTACTCTTCTTGTAACCCCCCCCCCCCTTCCACCCCTCTCCACACATAAACACAAGTCCCAATGCTTAGACAATTGATGGATACTTACTATTAACTAGTAGACCTCTATCAAGTTTATACCTGGATTTTAATTTTAAGGGTGCAACAAAACACCCAAAACGGTATTTCAATATGTTACAAAATTAATAAAATGGCCCGAACCATAACACAGTGGACCTTTATCTTGTTTGTTTAAATCGTCGCCTAGGCTGATGGTTGGCCCCTGCCATCACAAACCGTTCAGTGTTTATAAAAACGTACAACGCAGAGCTTAGACATTTTGTGTATAGTACGGCCTAGAAGACATCTATCAATCTTTTTAAAAAACATATCTCCGTGATAAAAAATTAACATTGCCCTATCGTTCTTGTATTTTACTTTTTTCCATGTAAGAACCTCGTGTCAAAAACCACTAGGCCAAAAGCTTTAATATCTAGTGTAAATCATCACAAAGTACAGTGCTCCCTCTCTACAACTACCGGTACCCTCATTACAATTATACCCTCTTTACAACAATGCTTGCCACAGTTGCATAAACAACATTAATTTATTTCAATATACCCCTCTAAACAACAAACAGATTTTTTGACTCACGATGGGTGTTGTTGTAGAGAGGGAGCACTGTAAAATTCTACAAAGTTTGTAAAAAGTTTGCCATATGGTCAAACATTACTAATGAAAAAGTTTTTTTAATATATTGTCAAAAACATAAGGTGACACATACTAGATTTGTTTTGTAAAAAATAACGTAGTAGACATCTATCAGGTTTGTTTAGATCATAGCCCTGGTATCAAAATCGTATTCTCCAAGCGGCTCTTATGTCAAATTCTAACGACACAGCTGAACTATATAGTCAGCTTGGTCCTCTTGTTCAAACATTTTGATCACACAAATAATGCTTGGTGGATAATTGAATAGAATGTACCAGCTTCAAAGAGATGTGTTTCATGAATTTTTGAAATGGAAACTTGTAGCAATTAGATCAAAGTGTTGATTTAATCAAGTTGATCTAGACAAAAGCAATGGTTTGCTGAACAGAAAGAAGAATGGTGAGAAGGAATTATTTGTATCACAAAGATCACAACTGCCTTAAGAAAATGAGTTTTATCGTATGATATTAGATCAACATAGCAAATTACAAGAGAAGTGTGCCGCTTGAAATTTGACAAACAAATCAATATGTAATGTCATGATAATGAGCCCCATGGGGCTCTTAAAACTTATTCACAAGAACTGGGAACACTGCATACTTCTTGTATGATCAGAAGAGAGCTATTTTTCAAGCTGCAGTTAAGTTTCTGAAATCATATTCAATATTATCTCGATATAGGTGAAATGTGGAACTAGCACTTCTGGTCTGCCCGATATCAGTTTATAATGTGATGGATTACGGTATCATGGCATGTATCTATGGACTGGTATCATGGTTTTGCTGCACTATACAGGTATCTGTCTCAAGAAGACACTATCTCTTTGTAGCTGAAAAACTGTTAGTGAGATGATAAACCCAATTCACTCATCCAAAACTTGTTGATTCTTCAGAAAGCAGACACAAGATTTCGAAGACGAACTGGTGTCAGAACTTACGTCGTATATGATTCAATATGCTTGCCATTGAAGAGCATGCAGATTAGCCAATCTTTTTAACAAAGGACTTAGCCATAAAATGACAATGAATTCCTAAAATGCAAAGGACAAAGGTAACGCAACACATTTGTTGAGGAAAGCATCTTGCCATGTAAGGACCGGAATGTCAGATTCCAATAACCTTGTAGAAGAACAAATCACTGATATTTTCAGATCTTTTTGATACAGAAAGGATTATGTTCTAGAGACAGCAAACATACCGTACAAAATGCTGATCGGTCTATCATACAGTGGACTTGGACGAACCATAAGCAATTGTCTTTGCTGATAGCGCTTGCTAGGATATTCAGCCATTCTGTATTAGATTGTAACAGCAGAAACAATGTGTTCACAAATGTAGGCAACAGCTGAACTATTGTCTTCATTGTTATTGACGGGAAAGCCTTTCTGATTGCCATTGTGAAGACACAGAAAGGTTGTACATTTGGAGATCTTATTGGTGGTTTAATAAACATGGCAGGTATTATAGGATGTCAATCAAATCTGAGGCGTGCAAGAGAAGTGCCGAGGGCATCAGACCCAGTTGGTGTGTTATTTGCGGTTATAAGGTATCCCTGCAAGTTGATTTGGCTAATTCTCGGTAACAAGACTGACTTGTCAGGAGCTCTCTATGTGAACAGGATGCAGAGTTTGATCAACATGACCAAGTCACAGTTGTGGCTGGTGGGTTCCCTGACGGGCAAACATTTAAAAGCCGAATCAAACAAGCCTGATACGTAAGTACCCAAGCTTGACAAGAGGAGGATATCAACGGATTATTTTACTCTTTTCTTACAAGCGATGTTGACAAAATAGTTGTTCTGGTCAGATACACTAATGTTTGTTTCTTCTACTGTCTCACTTCCATTCAATGTATTACACCAAACTCTGGCCAAGAGAGTCGGGGACACAGAAACGAGTATAATATTCCTGCTCACACTATGTTATATGACCTAACTGTCCTGGAAACCATTCCAGTCGTGCACGCTTTAACTCGAAAGTGATTGACATCCTTCTTCCCTAGTCAGAGCAAATAGACTGCATAAAATGTTTTTGCACAATATGGAACACTTTGACTCGTTAAACAAGACAGTGTCAATCTCGACTGTTTCTCGAGTCCCATTCTCCAGAGTCAGTCACAACAAGTAATGTACTATCATTATATGTGAAGCGTTCACATTTCCAGACATTAGAGTAGAGTGAATATCAAATGCTTTCCATCTTAATGATATTTACACCAATACCCAAGTATAACTAACCAAAAGTAACTACAGTAGTTACAACTGTATTCTTTAAAACCATGTTTGTGCCAAAACAATGATGTCCATGGTAAACAAATTGAGACCAGATTAGACACCAGTTTTATCTATCTCCAAAATAGTTGCCATTAAGATTTTAATACAAAGTCAAAAGTTTTCAAATGGAGTTATTTCCAACATTTATTGAACTGCGAAAGCATTTACTTCCGTTTAGACAGGAAAGAAAACAGTTTCCCATTGTAACATATAAGATAGTAATTTAAGTAGATCATGATGCATTGTAAATAGTACTTGTACTCAAATTACTTTAAATGCAAAACTAATCCTTATCCGCCAATTTTGCTATGGTATTTTGTACCTATGTACAATGTATAAGTGCTTTATACATGTACTGGGCATACAAAAGAACCATGGGCTCCATTGAACAGTAGTTGGATATCGCCCGGGTACATCTATATCCGCTTCTCTCTCTCTCTCTCTGTGATGTCCAAGTAGTCCAATTAGCCTAAAGTTAGCAAATTTGGTAAAATTAAACTAACCTGATTTTAACTTTGGTTGCCATGACAACAAAAAGTATGCATGAATTTTTTAAAAAGATTGACCCAAAACATAGTCTTGTACAGTTGGTTGTATTCAGCCATGTGGTTTAGGAGAGGAAAATGTATTGTGTATTTGATCCCAGAAAGACTGCATAGAATGACGAAAATTAGCTTTTTGGTGGCCATTTTGTGTTGTTTTATTACCCATGTTTGGCCTTAAACTTCACTGGAGAGGGAAACAGGCAACACACTGAATTCAAATCATTTAATTGTGTTTAAAAAGGGGTCTGTCATATATCAATAAAGTATCTTAGCTTTGGCAATGTGATCTGTTTTACAATTTTTTTGATTTTTTTTTAAATATTTCTCTTATTCTACTATGGTTACCATGGAAACCAGACATCTTCATGTTATCATTTTTTAAGGAGAATCACCCCGGGAACATTCCTTTAGAGATTTGTTGTGATAAACGATACAGATTAGGATAAGTAGATGTATTAGGTATATTTGATCCCAAAAAGACCGGATATAGTAGCAATAAATAGCGTTTTGGCGGCCATTTTGTTTTTAACATTTTTGGACTTTCAAGGCACCGGAGAGGGTGACAGGCACCCTAAATGGATTCAGCACACTTTTATTATGATAAAAAGGTGGCCTGTCAACTTTTCCCCCAAAATGCCTCTTACATTTTTTTGGAGCATATTTCTGAGATTTCCGACCAGTCTATAGCTGTTGTAAGTAAATGTATTAAATTGTCAAACAGAAGGTCTAATTCATCATACAATTTATCAAATGAGTAGTGAGTTATATTGTACACAATTCGAATGATAATAAACAGCTGTTATCTGTTAAATATTATCGCTAAGGTGACGATTTTTTTTCGTTAATATTTTAATGTTCTTTCAATTGAGTTTGTCCCTTGACTATTTTTGACCAATGCTCTAAAATAAAACAGTTTTAAACGGGCAATGTTTTTGTTCATGCTCTATATCAAAATTAATACACTTTTAGCATTTTAACAATTTCAACACTTTTATTTAAAAACATAAGTGATAATTTCATAGTATAACGTTCGTTTGTAAATTTTAGTTTCTGACCCAGAACGTTAAGTGATCAAGACACAGCTTATTGTCATTTCTTTCAATTCTCAGGTATGTTATAATTCACATTTTTCTTCCTATATGACCTAGATTCATAATTTGAGTCACGTGACTACTGGGTTTTCCCTTCACTGACAGCACAAGCTGGTTGATTAGGTGTCAGAAATACACCTGCTTCAAATTAGTGGTCTGTGATCGTTTTATTTGAATAAACGTGTTCCTCGCGGTTTGTACTGCTCCTAATACCACTAATGTCAAACCACTGAGGAAGTTCGGCATTTCAAAGTTTACCTTCAATAAAAAGTATGGCTGGGTATCTATTTTGAACAGTTTTCATTCATATCTGGCTTTTCTGATAACTTCACTGGTAAATTGCTGTTTTCTTGCCTCTACTATCTCTCTGGGAAAGTATCTATCTACTCCGAATGGTGTACTTTTCAAGATAATTATATGCTTTGTTCATAATGTTTTATGTGTCTCCATAGTCTCTGAATGTTAGTACCGGTATCAAAGAGAGTTTTGGATCCAATCTGTCTCTTCTTACCTCTTGTGTCGCTGAATCTATTCTTTGTGCTATTTATATGTTCATTTCATCATTGTTTATGCCCATTTCATTTTTTATGCAACCCAGAATGAGTGACCTGTCAGATTCATGTGTTACCCCCCTTTCTGTAATGTTGTAAAAATGACGTTGTGCCGTCTGCTTCTTGCTTCTATATCAATAGAACTGTACGATAATGTTCTGATCTGATATTCTTGTATCTTTATAATAGACTCCAGCGTATCGATTCTATGATTTGTTACTCTGATCACCTTGTTTACACTCTTTATGTCTCTCACGCAATGATCCTGTTTTGTCTCTATACTCTCTATCTTACTAGATTGTCGATTGAGCTGATCAAATATGCACACTACTTTGTCAGTTTTGTTCAGTTTTACAAAGGAATCATTACTAAAACTTCCATCGCTACCTTTTTTCCGTTTTTTGCCATTCACCATTGTCTTTGTACCCGTCCCACCCTTCAAACCGGTTTTATGTAAACAAACCGAACTCTAATGCTGGCGCGACTCTATTTCTCTCTCAACACTATTCTTATTTCTGTCTGTACTCATGCTACATTATGACGTCTTCTCCTTTCAGATTATTTTCTAAATGTTAAAAAAATCTTGCAATGTTTACATTCTTCGTCTACTGACCGCCATTGACCGGAAATATATATAATATGAAAGGTCAATAACACAATCATATGATGCTGAAAAATGTATCTTGATTGTTGTTGTTTTCTTGTATTCTATTAATGCCATTATTATCATTGTAAACAGCAATCGCTGGGGTCAATCCGGATGAGGGTTAAGAAACAAATTGTAATTTTCCAATCAAAACAAGCAACTTAAACATTATAAATTTTATATAAGGACGGCCACTATTCATGTTGGTGAGTGCCAAAGTTAAAGTTGCTGTTTTGGGTTATCTACTAAAACAGCACGAAAGATAAATATATAACTAATGGTTTTGGTCAAATATCGGGTTCAGATCATATGCTTTCGATACGGGAGTCTAAAGTTAGAATTGGTTTTGTTAGGTAGACTCCTCATCTTTTCATCAAGAATAACAGTACATACTCATATAAAAAGTCGTAAAAGCGTTGTCGAAAAGCAGGAATTAAACACAAATGACACATTTTCAGAGATGCCTTAAACTAATTTATAATTAAAACAACAAATACTTATCATTTTATTGCCATACGACGTGTAAAGACAATTTAGATTCGAAATACTAAAATAAGCGGGAAAGGTTTTAAATGCAATTATGCTCATAATCCGACCACGCATTACTTATATTCAAACACCAATCAACCATTAATATGAGGAGGGTTTATAAAATCAATATTCTGAAACCAAAGAAGAAATATTATGCAAACATAAACCTGCAATCCAATTTTTAAAGACATGACTTATACATAAAAGTGTAGATCTCCCCACCGTGTTTAATGGCAAATGATTTCCTAGAAAAATAAAAGTTGATCTGTCTGTTTTATTCACTGCAATATAGCTGTTATATTTGATATCCGTTCATTTTATCGAAGAAAAATAAGTTTTTATGCTGAGCCATCTCTCAAATGTAAGCTCTACCGTGTCGTTTTACAATGTTTGTAGGGTATACCTAAAACAGGATATTTTTTCCCTTTTTAAATTAAAATGTAGATACTAAAATGATATATTTATGTCGAAGAGGAATGCATCTAAAGGTTGGACAGAACGAAGTATGCACGCATCTTATATTGCGCCTATAAGGGGGCCAGTGACATAATTAAATGAACGTCTCTCGTATTAATATTGGGGTTTAACTGTTTTAGATTTATAAACGTTTGCCGGAAACTACCGGGAAAAGCTGTATATATGATTTAAAAAAAAAGATGATGTATTATAGGCTTTAAAAACACAGTTTTATTTCTTCAAACAATGCGCGAGGCGTTTCACTATAATTCATCAGGCACTATACTATTGTTTATGACGTCATGACGTTGTTGTCATGATATCGACGTCGTCACTTCCTGTTGACGTACATCTAAGGTAAATAACTGCGTTTTATTAAAGGGAGATAATTATTGAGAATTAAGAATAGGTTTAAATTTAGCTATGAAATATTCTTCTTTTGCTAGCCTAGCTGAAACACTATTTGTCTTTAATTTAAAAAAAGGAAACATTTCATAATTTAAGTTTTTCTTTCCGCATTTTTCTAAATGGGCGCTTAAAGGAATTTGTCTTGTTGAAGGATTTCTTATCTGTTGTGAGTGAACTGTTCTTCTTGACCTCAGTTTGTCTCCAGTTTGACCAATATAGTATTCTCCGCATCCAGTGCATGTAAGAACAAATAATACGTTTTGAACATCACATTACATTGATTGGTTTACATAAAATTTCATTCCTTTAAAATTATAAAATTCGCTTTCTTTAATATGTTGACATAATGAACAGATAGATTTATTGCATTTTGTTACTTTATAACGTACATGTTGTTTCTCTGTAAATTTAGCTCTGGTAAGTAGTTTTTTTTTTAAGTTTGGAGCTTGTCTTTTACTTTTGATAAGTTTACATTTATTTAAAATTTGAGACATATTTGGGTCTGCTTGTAATATTGGTAAATTAGCTTTTATGTTGTTAAAAAGTTCTTGGTTGTTTGGGTTAAATGTTGAGATGTATGGAAGAGTAGTTGTGTTATTATTTGGTTTTGGTTTAACTTTTGGTTTTGGTCTGACTTTGTGATTTGTTTTGTTGTGAAAAGGACCTCTTGTTCTTAAAGTGTCGTGTAATTCTTGTAATCTTTTATCTTTAACTGTTTCACATGAAACTATTGTGCAAATTATTCTGGCCAAATTATATGGTATGTTAATTTTTGTGTGTTTCGGATGACATGATTTAAAATTAAGGTATTGTTTTGAATCAGTTGGTTTATGAAAGATGTCTGTCGTTAACTTTGTGTCTGTTTTTTTAATTAGTACATCTAAGAATGGTAAATCAGTGCTGCTATATTCTACTGTGAATTGGATGTCAGGGTGTAGTTCATTTAATAGCTTATGAAAACTTTTTAACCCTCGACGATTTCCTTGCAAGGCCGCTTTGTCCAAACAGTGCTCATTACATAGCAATATATCCGGGGTACGTTTCCACCCAGTGATAATATGTAAGTGTATATCTAAATATACACGTGAGAGCTTACTAGTTACGAATGATGCTTCACTTTATTAAAGGGAGGTAATCAACGAACACACATTACTCGACAGTACACGCTCTGCTTCCACAAAACTTTAGATTTACTATTGTGTTCCAACGGCTGGTTTACGTGTCTATCAAACACGAAAACTCAAGAAATCATAGATAAAAAGGGATCAAAGAGGTATAAACTATTCCAGTGCTTAGATCTTAATAATTTCAAGAAGTAGAATCTAGAATCAGTTAATTTGCCCGAAACTTCGTAACATTCAGCAAATCATCTCTTTTACTTACTCTATTATTATTTTTGATAAAACGTCCATGTTAGAAATTGTTTTCATAACTTTTGTAAGTACGATTATTATCTAAAACAATATTATAGTGTAACTTTATATGGATATATCTACAAGTCATTCAAAGGGAGGTAATATCGGAACATTAGATGTTTACGTTCGAGAT
This sequence comes from Gari tellinella, assembly GCA_922989275.2. Lineage (NCBI taxonomy): Eukaryota > Metazoa > Mollusca > Bivalvia > Cardiida > Psammobiidae > Gari > Gari tellinella. The sequence goes on from OV277858.1 coordinate 7,177,406, forward strand.
CAGTTTTGATCTAAATGCGGTATACCTTAATGTAAGAATGTTCTTAGGCGGCTGTAGTTATTTAGCTAATAATGCAACGATTGTAATGACTTACTGTATTGGCATCATTTATAGTCAAACCATAAAAAATCAATTGTAAAATCATGTGTATTTGAGATATTTCAAGTCTGTGACATCCATGGTGGACGCCATCTTAAACAGCTATGTTGGCCCACATTTTTCACAACTGTAACATTCAGTTTTATAAATTTAACACTTGTGCGCACCTTTGTTTACAGAGCAAGACCGGTAAGGTGTCAACAACGGCCCACAATTTGCAGCACTTACTATTATCATACGGATACAAGGTCATGGAAATTTGTATGTACTCCGTGATAAATTTTATAAAATAACAATGCTCGAAAAATAATTTGGCATAATTAAAGAGTTAACATGCAGTTTGCACAGCTATATAAGAAATATTGCAGCCCGCTGATCGCCTTCTTGCATTATAGTGACCGACCAGTCAGCACCGAAATAGTTTACTGGTCGGTCACTTTAATGCATGGAGGCCCGAAGTGTGCTGTACTATTTCTTATAGTAAACCGCACATCTAATTTGGATTAAAACCTAATGGAGTACCTAATGGACAATTTATGAAACTGAATAATAGAATGAACTCTATTGCATAGTTCTAAACCAAGTATAGATTCTATACAGATCTAACATCTACACTAAGCTTTGTTTGACATTTTATATTGATTGCTTTAGGTTTTGGGACATGTCTAGAAGCAACATCGAGTAACATCGAAATATTCCACTGTATTCTCCATAATTTACATCCAGATATACAATTTACCATTGAAAGTGACGACAGATTTCTTCCTTTCTTAAACACTTTGATAATAAATATTGACACAACTTTGAATACCGATATATACTTTAAACCAACTGACTCCAAACTATATCTTAGCTACAAATCATGTCACCCCAACCACACCATAAATAAAATACCATATAATTTATCAAGACGAATATGTACCATTGTTTCATAAAGATTAATTGAACGTTCCCTACATTTAAAACCAAGAAAATACCATAGGGGCATTATAGACGCTGGAATCAACGAAGCTAAGAAAAGCCCAAGAGAACAACTATGCAAAGTACAAATAAAACAAAAAAAACTAATAAAACACCATACGTATCTACGAACAGTTTCAAAATTCCAGAAATGTTTGGGATTTTTTTCTAACAATCTACATATCCTTAAATCAGACCCTAAAATGAGCACAATTCTTGACGAAACCAAACTGATCTCAAGTAAAAGACCATTTCCAAATTTGAAGAAATTATTAACTAAAGCCAAATTCATCATAAACCAAACAAATAAGGTTGTAAAGTGCGGCAGGTCAAACTGTAGCCTCTGTCAACATATTACAGAAAGTAAATTATATAATTGTAATGGAAACAAATTCAAAGTAAACACGAATATGTATTGTGATGTAAACAATTGTATTTATGTTATTACCTGCAATGGATGCAAATAATATTATATAGGCCAAACGGGTGACAAACTCAGAACAAGAAGAACAATCCATGTGAAGCAAATTCGAGATCGATCAACATGCCAAACTGCACTCAGTGCACATTTAGACCAATGTTCCAATAATGACCCTAAATTTCAAATGTTCATCTTCTATAGCGTACGTTCAACAAAGGCATCTCTTAGGTTAGCCAAAGAAAACTACTTCATAAAATGTTTTAATCGAAATTAAATACCTCAATATACTCAAGTAATACTCTTATGAAAAACTTCATTGACGTGACGTCAAATGACGTAAAATAACGTAACAACGTCGATAACGTCAGCCACGACGTAATGCCGTTATTTCCATTGACTACTGAGGAGCCGAAAGGCAAAACTAGTTTAGTAGAGTAGCGTAAAAATGTTTTTAAACAAAGGCATAATCTTTCTTTTTTTTAATTTGATACAATTGCATATTTTTACAGGACCCAAACGATGAATGATTTTTCTGAATTTTGGTTAAAATATTAAAATCTATTTCTATCGAACGTTTATGGGTCCTTTATTGTGTCCACGCAAATCACCGACCTACCTAACCTAAATATTACTATAAGCAAACAGCTTGGATCCTTATGAGACACCTGCTGCATGGCTTAGTGGAAAAAATCACTTGCAGTATGGCAGGTTGCAGGTTGAATTCCCGGCCGGGCCAAAAAATATAAAATTGGTAGTAATGACTTCCCATCCTATGCGCTCAGGATTTCGGATAAGCATTACGACTGGTTCGTCGGCGGAGTCAGGATAAAGTGACCCTAGTGCACCTCATGAGTGCCCCTGCTATTAATACCTGAAAGGGGTGTATAGCAGATAAAGAAACAAAATACAATATAAACAGATTTTTGATTTTGTTTTTGTTAATGTCCGTTTCTGAACAATGAACAATAAGTCTTACAAATGGATCATACAGTATTAATGATGTTAGAAAATTGATTATTGGATGGATAATATATTTATAAATGCCACCGACAGTAAAGTAAATCGTGTTTATTTTTTATCATATACATGTAGCCATTAATACGTGATGCCTGAAAACCTCTACAATGAACTCCGTTATAACAGGAAAAACAATTTGGTTCAGTTTATTTGTGTACATCCGTATCTGCCATTTATGGGCTAATTGGACGACCTAGAGAGAGGGGAGCGGATACAGAAATTCCAGGAGCGATGCACTTTTGAATTATCAGTGTAAAGCACTGCTACATCGGACCTCGGTTTTATAAAGTCTCACCCGAAGGGCTTGATGTGTAGGGGAGTGAAACTCACGACCCCTGGTACCACATTCGAATGTGCTGCCATTGGACCACATGCACACATCCACTGTAAAAAGAACGTGGACGACGGTACATGGCACAGAAATAAATAAATGGAATGGCATTGAACTTATGCTATATCACCAAAAACAAATGGTTACGAATTGATGTCGGTTTATAGATTCCAGACAAATAGCAACATGATATTATTCACATTTTACAGTGGCGTCATCGGTCACATCCCTCAAACTGTTATGCCTAAGTTCATTTAAATACATAAGTATGTCAGTAATCTCAACCAAAACGTATCACCATAAATTAAACTGGCGTATTTGTAAATGTGTAGTCACAAGTGCAAGACGTATATTTCCCTATGTTATATTAGTGGTTGGGGTAGATTAAAACGTTAGACAATTAGTAGAAAAGTAAAGGCCATATTTAAAAAATGTTAAGAATGTTTCTACAATTTAGGTACGAAATGTCGTGTATAATGTTTCATTTACAGTTCCATAATTTAAGCTCATTGATTTTATCAATAAATCTATAAAGATATTTAAAAAGTAATGTTAAAAGCGGTGGGTGGTGTAAATAAAATCAATAAGTTGGCGTCTAAAGCCCCGGTCACACCTACAGAACTTTGCTGGAGCGCTCCTTAAACGCTAGATATAGGGGGCCGAATTTTGACAACGCTCGTCACCGCGCACAAAATGGAAAAACAATCGAAAACACGGGCGTTGCCTTAGTGGTCTACCGCTGAAGCCAGCGTTGCCTTAGCGTTGGTTTAACGGTAGCGAACGGTACCGAGCGTGGGTTTAGCAGTGACACGAGCGTTGATAGGGTGGCGTTCTGCGCATGCGTGCATTGGCTCGGCGGAGGTTTAGAGTCGGTTTAGCGGCATACCGCTTTTGACTACGGAGCTGAACGTTCATCATGCCTTGTGGACAATAGAAGAGGAAGGCTGTAGCAGGAAAGGCAGCAGCCTCCAAAATGATAACTACTTAGCAGGCAGCTGAACCAATGGAGACAGGTAAATATATGTGACCCACTGGTTGTGTCAAGAAATATTTAACAACTGTGAAAAATTAGTTCAAGAGCGGACATTAGTGAGCCAGAGAGAGAGAGAGAGAGAGAAAAAGAGAGAGAGAGAGAGAGAGGGAGAGAGAGAGAGAGAGAGAGTATGTGTACAGGTGCCGACATAACTGCTATGAGAATAAATATATGCAAGTACAAAATTGCACAGTTTAATCCGCCACCAGTGCATCTCCATCAAATATTTGACTGTATTAAAAGTTAAAACCCGCATTAAGAAACTACCAGATTTATAGAAGTGTTGATATGTAGTGACTAGTGGTCCAAACGCAGATCCAACGCAGAAAGCCCCTTCAGGGGTTCTCCATATAATTATCATTCCTGAATCAAGAACACACTGGTCTATAAACATGTTGGCAGCCGCCAAATACAGGTTCAACTGTAAAACATATCAAATTATACATACAGCAAATAACAAGGTTGTCTCCCATGGGTCTTCCCTTTACAACTAAAGTGCGTACAGTGCAACCTCTTCATTACAAACACTAAAATAGAACGGTTATTGATTGTATAAGAAATTGTATAAGAGACAGACAACAGCCCATTATTAAAGGCGAAAGGAAAACAGAAAGCTCCTCCTAATAGAGTCCTCTGCTATACCTTCACCCCGCTCTAAGCAGTACATGCCTCAAACACAAATTAATAATAAAATAATTTACTGGTCGTAATAGAGAGGTCTAAATGATTGGGTTTTGCAAAATATAAATTCAATGATACAAGCTTATACTTGCTATAGTCGTACTAGGACATGTATTGGGGGATAAGTAAATAAGTCTGAGTTAAAACAAGAAGGAAAAATGAGAAAATTACAAGATCTAAAAACGTTTCGATTCTTTTATAAAAGTTTGGATAGCTATGAAAATCAGACAATTTTGTTCGAAAGTTAGAATATTACTTCCAAAAAGAGAATATTTATATTGATTGGATGGCAAGGTCCTATGGTCTAAAATAGGGTATGTTGCACATTTATACATTTAAAAAAGTAATGCTCTACATCTTTAGGAACATTCTCACACGAGCAGTACGGGTCAGTTTTCAAGTAGTTTATAAAAAGGTGTTCATTCAAATGTCCATTAGTCTTGCATGAAGTACTGTTAGGTGTCTATTTCCAACTAGGTAATACTCTGAAACTCTCCCTGGCTTTGTTCTCGGTACTAAATTACTTTCAAAAGAAGAGAAGGTAGGGACATGTCTGAGATAAGAGTCCAGAGAGTTCCAAAGCACCACACAAGATGGAATACACGAGTTTTGAAAAATAGAAGTTCTCTGGAGAAGCATTTCAAAATTTCCTCGGTTTCTTAAAGGATAGTTTGACCTTTCACCTACTAATGGGGGAATGTCTCCTCAGTGACTTGCACATTGTTCAGTTGATAGCCACCATTCTCTCCTGCTATTCCACTGATCCTGCTGGGGAGCTGCACCAATGCTTGATTAGGTTTCGCTGCCTCTTTCCATCACACGAGGCTGTGTTGGGGCCTTGCAAAACAGTAGTGTCCTCCAAATTCTGTCCTTCTCTCCATGCCCTAGGCTGCAGGTTCCCATCTAGTTGTGCACGGTCTACAAGACTGTTCTGGAGCGCTGGATAGCTGGTGGGCATCAGGTTTTGGAGGATGCTTCCACGATGGCTCTGACAGTTTCATGGTGATGTTGCATGGTGGTGAGCAGAATCTGGAACCTGTTGGCCAGGATGCCAAAGGCGTTCTCCACGAGCCGTCTTGCCCTGAACAGCCGATAGTTGAAGATGCGCTCTTCCTTTGTGAGATGTCTGGTGCTGTACGGCTTCATGAGGTAGGTCCGATGATGAAGTAATGCACATCTTGATTGTCATTGATTAGGGGGTCTGGCTGAGGAAAGGCATGCATCCTGTTCTGGTCCATGCCGGCATTGAGATCACTTTTGTTGTAGATCTGGGCATCTGAGGATGAGACATTGCTTGAGACGTCAATGTAGGTGAACTTGTAGTCAGCATCCACCATGGCAAACAAGATCACGCTGTAAAAGCCTTTGTAATTTTAGAATTATGAGCTAGAGTTAGGAGGAGCTTTACAGGCCACGTGCTTGCAATCAATGGCACAAACTATGTGTGGAAAGTTCCATCTCTGGAATCATTGGTCAGCCAGGTCTTTCAATCCTTGTTCAGTTGTTGGGCAAAATAATAATTCATCTGTGTATTCCTCAATGATTACCTTTACCACTTCTCTGACTACCACACTGATGTTGTTGTGGGGAACCCTCCAGGCGTATTGCATGTCTCTGAAGGTGTTACCAGAAGCCAGGTGTCGTAGGGTGATTGCCACTTTGAGACCAGGTTCCAGGCTTGCTCTATACTTGGTGTCTGGCTTGGTCAATCTGAGTGTTAGCCTCTCTACAACTTCGTCAAACATGGCTGGTGGCATCCTCATGAAATGGTGGAAGGCTCGTGGATCCTCATTCCTCAGCTCCACCATCAGCTTGTCATACAGTCCATGTTCAGGCCGTCTCGGTATCCACGGTCTGACCACACAACTCTGTCTCTCGTTCTTCTCACTCTTATCCTTCTGTCAACAGCTTGTTGTAAATTGAGGAGGTTTTGATTCTGCTGCTGGACTAGTGCACCAATTATAGCAAGTCCTTCAGCATTCATGGTAGTAAGGATTTATTTTAAATTTTAGCCAATTCGAAATAAATGAGGTCTGCACTCCATAGCAGCTCGATTTAAAATAGACTCATGGTCCTTTTCTATCCGTATTTATAGCAAAAATCGGGTCCCGCTCCGACACCTCAAAACCAACGCGCAACCAAAGTTCGTCACTGCTATGGATCGCTGCTTCAACGCCCGACACCTTTCCAGCAATCCCGTGTCCGCTCGCAAAAGGCTTAAACCGCTCCACCAACATTTGTGCAACGTTCAATCACCGCCTGTGCAAAGCTGGCGAAGCAGCGATGGTCCAGCGTTCAAGGTTTCTGCGTTGACCTAGCGGACCCAAGCGTCCAAGAACTTGCGTCTACCGGTGCCAAACTTTGACTGGGCGTTGTTGGAACGGTGGTGAACTTTGACGCAGCGGAAAATTGACCGCTCCCTACCGCTCGTAATAGTTTGTGCAGCTCAAAACTTTCGGAGCGGTAGGAGGGACGATCAGCGGTGACCGAGCGTATACGGCGTTGCCGTAACGGTGTCCAACTTCTGTTAAACGGTTGGGAGCGGTAACTAGCGGTGATGGATTTTTTTCGAATAACGCTCCAGCAAAGTTCTGTAGGTGTGACCGGGGCTTAAGTAATGATTTCTGCAAAATAATTACCATTTTTAGATAGAGGAAGAATGTGTCTACATTTTACAATCGAAAGGTCAATTTTGAATTTTTCACCCTGAAAGTGCGATATTTCCGAGTTAACACATTTTGAAAACTGACCCTTGTATTTGAGTTAACCTATTTCTCAACAGATACTCCTTTTTAGGCCGCCACTTTTTTTATACAGTCATGAATGTACAACATTAAAAAAAGTTCTTATGTTTTTACAGATGGAAGGGTACAATTCCTTGTTCGACTGTTTTTTTTTGCTTTTGTTTTTGCATTCTTACTAGATATTATATGTATAATTGTGGTTAAAGTTCGCTGCAGTACTTTAATTTACAAAAGGTACATCGCATTTTACTCCACTCAGTTATAAAGAAGCACATGTGTGATACTGGGAATACCCGACTAACCGTGTGGGGGACGGGTACTGGGACTGAAGACATTGTGGTCAAGATCCTTGTAACAATAGAGGTTAATATTAGATATCCGAAACACCTTCGGAAACGATAAGTTGTGTTTAAATTTAGAATAAAGCGCTCCCGAAACGTTTTTCAAATGACTGTGTATGAAAAAATCGTGGCGTGCCGCCACCTTGGAAAGTTGCAGTGAAATTAAGAATAGCCTTCACGCGAGAGTTATAAGTTTGGAATGAAATTGTCTTTCGCATTAAAAAACTAGCCCCCTTAAACAGTGTTTCATTGCATTTTTGATGTGGGTTATTTTTTTAACCTTTTTTTTTCATTTTCTGAAAATATGCTTAGGCCGCGGCCAACACGGCCTATTGAAAGCAACACCACTGTTGACTTCTTTTGAATAGGCTATTTTTCGATTAACTAAACTGTACCATTACCGCTAACACGAATGCTTGGACAAATATCACCCAAACTCGATTGACCTTAACCCAATTTAGACTTGAGAATGATTCTGAAAATATTGGCGAGGATGCCTCCGAGGCATTATCGCTTATTGCACAGTCTTGTTCAGAATTTAAACTTACATGAACCACACTCCTATGGAAACTTATATAGATGCATTAATCTGAGCTTAATCTGATTGCACTTGGTGTTAACATTATATACATAACAAATTATTGTATTGAAGCGCACGATCTTAAATTGATATATTACATTATTCTTGATGTAAATTTACTGTATAATTAGTTCTATATAAACAGTGTATACCCATATCAGTGTGCTCACAAAAAGGCTATCTGATCCGAGATCACGTATTTTTGAAATTACATTATTTTATTAACACTAGAACTTATATAAAATACTTTATCTATTAAACCCTTTACGCCATGGCCTGTTTCTTGTTTTGTTAACTGACCATTAAAGCATATTGAAAGTAAAGCAGTAAGATAAATTATGCATATTCGCTAAATGCAACAAGAAAGTAATAAAAACGCTTTCTGCTATTTTATTTGACTGTATTGGTTGTTTAATGCAGCACAATAGTAATGAAACAGCTCCTACATATGCTTTCTGAAAAATACACCGTGCAACATAAATATCACTGTATATATTTTAGCCACCAGGTGTTTGGCTTTCAGAGGTGTTTACTAGATATATTTAAGAATCAAAATCATTAATTTAACAAGTAAATTGAACCATAAATGTTTTTAACGGTAACATTTTGAGGAGTTCTGGTTTATATTAGTGTAAGCGAACAATAATTAACCATAGATGTTAGTCTGATATTTTAGCTTAACCTTGCTTGGAGATGTATAGAAAATGTTTTTGTGGTTTTTGGTAGAATACACCCTCAGCATCAAGCATCCGATGTATGACTGTCGGTCATCCTTGAGCATTTCAATATATTCAAGCTGGCGTCCAAGATGGCCGCCAGCATGTATCTGGCTAACTGTTAGGTTTTATTCAATAAGCTATAACGGAGTTTTCAGCAAATTATAGTTCAATTTCATCTTAAATGACATTATTAAAGTTCTTAATAGAAATATAAATAATATATAATTCAAAATGGCGTCCAAAATGGCCGACAAAGTACCATTTTTTGTGAAATAAAATGAAAATGACACTTTACAAGGCAACGATTTGCTCCAGTTTTTTCCCGTCGTGATAATATAATAGTTCATAATTAATAAATAAAGCGTGAAAAGATCAAGTTGGCAATTAACTCATTCATAAATGAATTATCAGAGACTGTCACAAGAATACAGTATGCATAAAAACCATACAGCTTAAGTTTACATTGAGGTAGTTCATGCATAACGATGTAAAATGACTAGCTGTAGGGTTTGATTTAATGCATTTGAAGGACTTTTTCAGCAGATTATAGTTCACTTTTATAATGTTTAACATTATTAAAGTTCAAAATGGAAATAATAATAATGCTTTATTCAAAATGGCGTCCAAAATGGCCGACAAAGTATTAAGGTGACGTCCAAGATCGTTGCGGGAATAAAAATGAAACTTTGAGAACGTTTCTAATAAAAAGAAAAAGAAAGAGTTATCGACCTTTTTATTTTTAATACAATTTGCCAGTTATTTAGCCACAATGATAAGTTTATGTATGAGACGCTGATAATTAAGAATACAAAAGTGGGTACTTTCCTGTTTTTTTCTGCTTATTATTTAATATTGAAGAAACAAATATCTGTTTTAAATATATTTTTGACACCATTTTGAAATAAACAGTATACTTTTCTCTGTTTTTTGTTTTAAACATCGTATTGAACTACTTTTAATCTTGTTTACAGTTGAAAATTACCTCATCAAAACTGAAAGCAGTTTCATTTTTATCAGAATGACTGCCAAAGTCAGCGTTTTTGTTTTGTTTGTTTTTCAAAAAGTAATATGATGTAGGATGTAATACCGTATAAATTGGATACTATTCCTGTTTCTGCATGTATTGTGAATTTGAAAATGGGTATGTCGCACACAGCAACCTATGTAAAGGAGTTAATAAACATATTGGTGTCGATATACAGTACGTTTATAAATAAGCACATGCATAGTGTACTATTATATAAATGAATATTCTTATTATGAGGGAATACATTTGTAAACTGTAATTGATAATTAAAAACACAAGGTCGTGCCAGGTTTCTAACATAGCTTACAATTAAGTTAGTTGTACTTGACATGATCCTGCGTTTATTTCTCAACTGCTGTGGGTGTCCTAGCAACTGGGTTAGGTTGAATGCGGCTAGAATGTCCTCAAACCTGATTTATATGCTGCTCTGTCACCAAAGGACACACAGGACCTGGTCATCTCTTCCATAGTCTGACCATGGCGATTGGGATCTCCTACTAAATCTAAAGCGCAGAATGGCCCTCCTCGTTATTGAGTTGATGCATGAAGTGGCACACCCCACCTGTTCATAACATCCCAAACGTTTAGTTTTCTTTACTTGTATCTGTGGGACCTCCTCGTCATGTTTAACGCCACAGATCCATGTGATCACAGGCTTAATTTCTACAAACTGTCTGCATGTATTGGGCAGACGTCATCAATGAATAGCCTCCATATTAAATGACTAAATTAACAAGCAGGTGTTGAACACTATTCTACGAGTCTCAAAGGATAGAATTGTGCTAGGCCTTTCTTTGAAATTTCCCAGGCAGTGTAGTGTCCTGTTATTATGACAAGCTCGCACCCTCTTCTAGCAAACAACATGTTACAGAAGCTATTCTAGACATCAAACGTAGCTCCATCGACACCTAACTGAGTTACTGGTCTTCCATTAAAAAGACGATTTTAGTCCTGACGTCATGGACATACAAAGGCTGCACTGCTTGTAATTCTACAATTAATGTCACATAACTACTGCAATTGAATTTTCTCCAATCTGACAGTCAGCACAGGAACATTCCCTAAAGTCTCCAAGAAGACCAAGCCAATGACCACTCTGATATCATGAGCCAAGTATTCTTCATGTTAACTCTCATTCAACTCGGTTTGATAACATCCTTCCATCCAGCTTTTTGGGTTACTCTGTCAGTTAATTTGTGATCACAGAAAAATCAATTGTGTACAGAAGCGCCAACTGAACACAATTGCTGGACTCTTGTGACAGAGCCTCATACACTAGTAAAGCAGAACACCAAGCACTGGTACAGCAGAGGGCTGATATCAAATACCTAATGCAAACCATACACAAAAACGTCTCGTAGTACTGCCCGCTTCATGTAAGCGGGTTTACAAACTCTGTTTGACATGCAAATCGCATTCCTAAAACCAAAATATCATTCTTGGTATTGAATCTAAAGGCTTTCTCCAGATCAACAAATGTCACATGCAGAGGCTTGATTTCGACCTTTTACTTGTCCTATAGATGGTACACGGTGAAGAACGAATCCATAGTACCTCTACCCTTAACAACGCCAAACTACATGCATCAAGGTTGATAATCTCACGCACAGAGGTATCTTTTTAATCGGTTCATCAACTTTATTGTCTGGTCCTTGAGCTTTAACAATTGATAAGTGTCGCTCATGCGATATTCTTCTTCACCTTTTTATTGTTTGAGGATGTAATTTAGCTCCCTGTCCTCAGATATCACACACTTACTGAAAATCGCATCAGTCAGCCGTCTTCACATCTCAAACCCCCTATATTCCGATTCTGCTTTAATCATCTCGGCTATCACTCCTGATACACCAACGGCCTTGCAATATATCATCATGTCAAGAGGTTTGCACTTATTATACAAGATGACCACTTTTGTAGTGACTGAATTTGACAGTAACTGTACCAAAGTTCTGTTTACTTTGGTAATTCAGGAGTAAAGATATGCAATTTTTATATTTGAAATTATATGTGTGATGTCATTTTTTCTTATTCTAATCTATGGTTAAGCTAAAAGACTGTTCAGTCAAGTGTGTAGCCATGTACTCATTCAGCAATATTCCATAGATATCATGATTCTTTGCAGCAGCAGTACCAGCTTAGAAACTCACAGAATGCATGTTAAAAGGCATGATGAAAAGGAATAATGAACATTGTTTTATACTGAAAGTGATGTACACAGTTATCTGGTTTCAAAGAGGTGCCACCACATCCTCAGGAGGCTTTCATCCCAAGAATAATAATTGGTATCCATTCTACCAATTTATTTCCCTGTTCGTAAGAAACTCACATGTAATTGAACTATTTAACAAGAAAGGTGACATGTGGTGAGTGACAAATATCACAGTAATGGAAACACAGAACTTTATTATTTTTGTACGATAATTTCAGTATTCTTTGCTTGAAAAAACAGTGACATTTATATATTAAAGGTAGGTAATTGGGTTCTATGAACTAATTGATAATATTTGAGTTTTTACTTGACTAATTACTTTTGTGTTAATCTGAAATATTTATTGCATTTTACATCGTTATGCATGAACTACCTCAATGTAAACCTAAGCTGTATGGTTTTTATGCATACTCTATTCTGCTGACAGTCTCTTATAACTCATTTATGAATTAATTAATCGCCAACTTGATCTTGTCATGCTTTATTATTAATTATGAACAATTATATTATCACGACGGGAAAAAACTGGAGCAAATCATAGCCTTGTAAAGTAACGCACATACTTTGCATTTTATTTTACATAAAAATGGTACTTTGTCGGCCATTTTGGACGCCATTTTGAATTATAGATTATTTTTATTTCTATTAAGAACTTAAATTATGTCACAAAAGATAAAATTGAGCAATAATTTGCTGAAAAATCCGTTAAAGCCTATTGAATGAAACCTAACAGTTAGCCAGATATATGCCGGCGGCCATCTTGGACGCCATCTTGAATATCTTGAAATGCTCAAGGATGACCGGCGGTCATACATCGGATTCTGGATGCTGAGGGTCTATTCTACCAAAATCCACAAAAATATTTTCTATACAACTCCAAGCAAGGTTAAACGTGTCCGCGGCCGGTCTATGTGTTTATTTTTCGATTTTTGTTTAAATTTACAATTAATGAGTGGGGTAATTCCGAACATTATAAAATAAAAATCAAACAATGGTTTATACATTTAGAGCGAGATGTGCACATGTAAATAATGTTTATATATATTGGTCAACTCTACTATAAATTGTCAAATAAAGGCTGAAGTTGGTAGCGTAAACGGAACTGGAAACCATTGTCGTAAACGACACTAGTTTCTGGTTGCCAGTGTCGTTTAAGATTTTTAAAACGACAATAATTTCTAGAAACCATTGTCGTAAACGACACTAGTTTCTGGCTGCCAGTGTCGTTTTAGATTTTGTTTCTCTGTCTAAAACGACACTAGTTTCTGGTTGCCAGTGTCGTTTAAGATTTTTAAAACGACAATAGTTTCTAGAAAGCATTGTCGTAAACGACACTAGTTTCTGGTTGCCAGTGTCGTTTAAGAATTTTAAAACAACAATAGTTTCTAGAAATCAGTGTCGTAAACGACAATAGTTTCTGGTTGCCAGTGTTGTTTTATTTTTTTTTCTGTCTAAAACGACACTAGTTTCTGGTTGCCAGTGTCGTTTAAGATTTTTAAAACGACAATAGTTTCTGGTTGCCAGTGTCGTTTTAATTCTCTTTCTGTCTAAAACGACACTAGTTTCTGGTTGCCAGTGTCGTTTAAGATTTTTAAAACGACAAAAGTTTCTGGTTGCCAGTGTCGTTTAAGATTTTTAAAACGACAAAAGTTTCTGGTTGCCAGTGTCGTTTTAGATTTTGTTTCTGTCTAAAACGACACTAGTTTCTGGTTGCCAGTGTCGTTTAAGATTTTTAAAACGGCAATAGTTTCTAGAAACCATTGTCGTAAACGACACTAGTTTCTGGCTGCCAATGTCGTTTTAGATTTTGTTTCTCTGTCTAAAACGACACTAGTTTCTGGTTGCCAGTGTCGTTTAAGATTTTTAAAACGACAATAGTTTCTAGAAAGCATTGACGTAAACGACACTAGTTTCTGGTTGCCAGTGTCGTTTATGAATTTTAAAACGACAATAGTTTCTAGAAATCAGTGTCGTAAACGACAATAGTTTCTGGTTTCCAGTGTCGTTTTTTATTTTTTTTCTGTCTAAAACGAGAATAGTTTCTGGTTGCCAGTGTCGTTTAAGATTTTTAAAACGACAATAGTTTCTGGTTGCCAGTGTCGTTTTAAAAAAAAATCTGTCTAAAACGACACTAGTTTCTGGTTGCCAGTGTCGTTTTAGAATTTTTTTCTGTCTTAAACGACACTAGTTTCTGGTTGCCAGTGTCGTTTAAGTTTTTTTTTCTCTGTCTAAAACGACACTAGTTTCTGGTTGACAGTGTCGTCTAAGGTTTTTAAAACGACAATAGTTTCTAAAAAGCATTGTCGTAAACGACACTAGTTTCTGGCTGCCAGTGTCGTTTTAGATTTTTTCTCTCTGTCTAAAACGATACTAGTTTCTGGCTACCAGTGTCGTTTAAGATTTTTAAAACGACAATAGTGGCTACCAGTGTCGTTTAAGATTTTTAAAACGACAATAGTTTCTGGTTGCCAGTGTCGTTTTAAAAAAAAAAGTTCTGTCTAAAACGACACTAGTTTCTGGTTGCCAGTGTCGTTTAAGAATTTTAAAACGACAATAGTTTCTAGAAACCAGTGTCGTAAACGACAATAGTTTCTAGCTGCCAGTGTCGTTTTAGAATTTTTTCTCTGTCTAAAACGACACTAGTTTCTGGTTGCCAGTGTCGTTTAAGATTTTTAAAACGACAATAGTTTCTGGTTGCCAGTGTCGATTTAGATTTTTTTCTGTCTAAAACGACACTAGTTTCTGGTTGCCAGTGTCGTTTAAGATTTTTAAAACGACAATAGTTTCTGGTTGCCAGTGTCGTTTTAGATTTTTTTTCTGTCTAAAACGACACTAGTATCTGGTTGCCAGTGTCGTTTAAGAAAAAAATTAATTTCGACTTTCCTTAAACGACACTAGTTTCCAGAAGCCAGTAGCGTAAACGCTACTAGTTCCTAGAAGCCATTAGCGTATACGCTACTAGTTTCTGGTTGCCAGTGTCGTTTAAGAAAATTTTTGATTTCCACTTTCCTTAAACGACACTAGTTTCCAGAAGCCAGTAGCGTAAACGCTACTAGTTTCTAGAAGCCAGTAGCGTATACGTTACTAGTTTCTGGTGGCCAGTGTCGTGTAAGAAAATTTTTTATTTCCACTTTCCTTCAACGACACTAGTTTCCAGAAGCCAATAGCGTATACGCTACTAGTTTCTAGAAGCCAGTGTCGTTTAAGAAATTTTTTAACTTCCACTTTCCTTAAACGACACTAGTTTCCAGAAGCCAGTAGTGTAAACGCTTCCAATTTTCTGGAAGCCAGTAGCGTATACGCTACTACATTGTAGTTTCTGGTTGCCAGTGTCGTTTAAGAAAATTTTTAATTTCCACTTTCCTTAAACGACACTAGTTTCCAGAAGTCAGTAGTGTAAACGCTACTATTTTTAAGAAGCCAGTAGCGTATACGCTACTAGTTTCTGGTTGGCAGTGTCGTTTAAGAAAAAAATTAATTTCCACTTTCCTTAAACGACACTAGTTTCCAGAAGCAAGTAGCGTAAACGCTACTAGTTCCTAGAAGCCAGTAGCGTATATGAAACTGACTGGCTGTGTCGCTTCTTTCCGGGGGGAAGAAATGACCTGAGGGAGAAATGGCGCGAACCACTGCGAAGGTCGATATCATTTCTCAGCTGATGATGCTGGCCAGCGCTGGACCCCTACATTTGGTCCCGCTAAGGCACGGGGGCGACAGCGAAAGTCGATATTATTTCTCTGGTGACGGTGCGGGCCAGCGATGGACGCGAACATTAGGTCCCGCTAAGGCACGGGGGCTACAGCGAAAGTCGATAATATTTCTCCGCTGATATTGCGGACGAAGCATTTGGCCCCGCTAAAGCACGGAAACTACTGCGATATCGATTGTCCGTCTCCGCTGATATTGCAGGCGATCGCTGGATCCGAGTGGTTGGTTCCGCTAATTGCACGGGAACTTCTGCGAAGGTCGATATCATTTCTCCGCTGATGGAGCGGGCCAGGGCTGGACTCGAACATTCGGTCCCGCTAAGTCACGGGGGCTACAGCGAAAGTCGATATTATTTCTCCGCTGATAGTGCGGGCGAGTGCTGGATCCAAGCGTTTGGTTCCGCTAATGCACTGGGAGCTACTGCGAAAGTCGATATTATTTATCCGCTGAAGGAGCGGGCCAGGGCTGGACCCGAACATTAAGTCCCGCTAAGTCACGGGGGCTACAGCGAAAGTCGATATTATTTCTCTGCTGATAGTGCAGATGATCGCTGGATCCGAGCGTATGGTTCCGCTAATGCACGGAAACTACTCCAAAAGTCGATATTATTTATCCGCTGATGGTGCGGGCCAGCGCTGGACCCGAACATTAGGTCCCGCTAAGGCAAGGGGGCTACAGCGAAAGTCGATATTATTTCTCCGCTGATAGTGCGGGCGCTTGCTGTATCCGAGCATTTGGCCCCGCTCAAGCACGGAAACTACTGCGAGATCGATTGTCCGTCTCCGCTGATAGTGCGGGCGATCGCTGGATCCGAGTGATTGGTTTCGCTAATGCACGGAAACTACTGCGAAGGTCGATATTATTTCTCCGCTGATGGTACGGGCCAGCGCTGGACCCGAACATTAGGTCCCGCTAAGTCACAGGGGCTACAGCGAAAGTTGATATTATTTCTCCGCTGATAGTGCGGGCGATCGCTGGATCCGAGCGTTTGGTTCCGCTAATGCACGGGAGCTACTGCGAAAGTCGATATTATTTCTCCGCTGATGGAGCGGACCAGGGCTGGACCCAAACATTAAGTCCCGCTAAGTTACGGGGGCTACAGCGAAAGTCGATATTATTTCTCCGCCGATGGTGCGGACCAGCTCTGGACCCGAACATTAGGTCCCGCTAAGGCACGGGGGCTACAGCGAAAGTCGATATTATTTCTCCTCTGATAGTGCGGGCGCGTGCTGTATCCGAGCATTTGGCCCCGCTAAAGCACGGAAACTACTGCGAGATCGATTGTCCGTCTCCGCTGATAGTGCGGGCGATCGCTGGATCCGAGTGGTTGGTTCCGCTAATGCACGGGAACTTCTGCGAAAGTCGATATTATTTCTCCGCTGATAGTGCGGGCGATCGCTTGATCCGAGCGTTTGGTTCCGCTAATGCACGGGAGCTACTGCGAAAGTCGATATTATTTCTCCGCTGATGGTACGGGGCAGCGCTGGACCCGAACATTAGGTCCCACTAAGGCACGGGAGCTACACCGAAAGTCGATATTATTTCTCCGCTGATATTGTGGACGAGTGCTGTATCCGAGCATTTGGCCCCGCTAAAGCACGGAAACTACTGCGAGATCGATGGTCCGTCTCCGCTGATAGTGCGGGCGATCGCTGGATCCGAGTGGTTGGTTCCGCTAATTCACGGGAACTTCTGCGATGGTCGATATCATTTCTCCGCTGATGGAGCGGGCCAGGGCTGGACCCGAACATTAGCTCCCGCTAAGTCACGGGGGCTACAGCGAAAGTCGATATTATTTTTCCGCTGATAGTGTGGGCGAGTGCTGGTTCAGAGCGTTTGGTTCCGCTAATGCACGGAGGCTATAGCGAAAGTCGATATTATTTCTCCGCTGATAGTGCGGGCGAGTGCTGGATCCCAGCATTTGGCCCCGCTAAAGCAGGGAAACTATTGCGAGATCGATTGTCGTCTCCACTGATAGTGCGGGTGAAAGTCGATATTATTTCTCCGCAGTTAGTTATTCAGCTGGTTATTCGTTAAAATGAAACAATGATCGAATAAACAGCTGGCAGTTGGTTATTCAGCTGGTTATTCGTTAAAATGAAACAATGGTCGAATAAACAGCTGGCAGTTTGTTATTCAGCTGGTTATACGTTCGTTTCACGAAAAACCGCCTAGTAAACAGCTGGCAGTTGGTTATTCAGCTGGTTATTCGTTAATATGAAGCTATGGTCGAATAAACAGCTGGCAGTTGGTTATTCAGCTGGTTATTCGTTAATATTAACCTATGGTCGAATAAACAGCTGACAGTTGGTTATTCAGCTGGTTATTCGTTCGTTTAAGGAAATGCCGCCGAATAAACAGCTGGCAGTTGGTTATTCAGCTGGTTATTCGTTAATATGAAGCTATGGTCGAATAAACAGCTGGCAGTTGGTTATTCAGCTGGTTATTCGTTAATATTAACCTATGGTCGAATAAACAGCTGACAGTTGGTTATTCAGCTGGTTATTCGTTCGTTTAAGGAAATGCCGCCGAATAAACAGCTGGCAGTTGGTTATTCAGCTGGTTATTCGTTAATATGAAACAATGGCCGAATAAACAGCTGGCAGTTGGTTATTCAGCTGGTTATTCGTTAATATGAAACAATGGTCGAATAAACAGCTGGCAGTTGGTTATTCAGCTGGTTATTCGTTAAAATGAAACAATCGTCGAATAAACAGCTGGCAGTTGTTTATTCAGCTGGTTATTCGTTAAAATGAAACAATGGTCGAATAAACAGCTGGCAGTTGGTTATTCAGCTGGTTATTTGTTCGTTTCAGGAAAAACCGCCTAGTAAACAGCTGGCAGTTGGTTATTCAGCTGGTTATTCGTTAATATGAACCTATGGTCGAATAAACAGCTGGCAGTTGGTTATTCAGCTGGTTATTCGTTCGTTTAAGGAAAAGCCGCCGAATAAACAGCTGGCAGTTGGTTATTCAGCTGGTTATTCGTTAATATGAAACAATGGTCGAATAAACAGCTGGCAGTTGGTTATTCAGCTGGTTATTCGTTCGGGTCAAGCGCTGGTCCGTAACAGCAGCGGAAAACTGATATCGACCATGGCAGTAGTTCCCGTGCATTAGCGAAACCGAACGCTCGGATCCAGCGATCGCCCGCTAGATCAGCGGAGAGGGACACTCGATATCGCAGTAGTTTCCGTGCTTAAGCGGGGTCATCTACCCGGACCCAGCGATCGCTCGCACTATCAGCGTGGAAATGATATCGACTTTCGCTGTAGCCCCCGTGCCTTAGCGGGGCCAAACGCTCGGTTCCAGCGCTCGTCCGCATTATCTGCAGTGAAATAATATCGACTTTCGCAGTAGCTCCGTCCCTTATCGGGACCAAATGTTCAGATCCAACGCTGGTCCGTACCATCAGCGGAGAAATGATATCGACCTTCGCATTAGTTCCCGTGCATTAGCGGAACCCAACGCTCGCACTATCAGCGGTGACGGACAATCGATCTGGCACTAGTTTCCGTGCTTTAGCGGGGCAAAATGCTCGGATCCAGCACTCGCACGCACTATTAGCGGAGAAATAATATCGACTTTCGCAGTAGCTCCCGTGCATTAGCGGAACCAAATGCTCGGATCCAGCGATCGCCCGCACTATCAGCGGAGAAATAATATCAACTTTCGCTGTAGCCCCTGTGACTTAGCGGGACCTAATGTTCGGGTCCAGTCCTGGCCCGCTCCATCAGCGGAGAAATAATATCGACTTTCGCAGTAGCTCCCGTGCATTAGCGGAACCAACCACTCGGATCCAGCACTCGCCCGCACTATCAGCGGAGACGGACAATCGATCTCGCATTATTTTCCGTGCTTTAGCGGGGCCAAATGCTCGGATCTAGCACTGGTCCGCAATATCAGCGGAGAAATAATATCGAATTTCGCTGTAGCCCCTGTGCCTTAGCCTGACCTAATGTTCGCGTCCATCGCTGGCCCGCACCATCAGCAGATAAATAATATCGACTTTCGCTGTCGCCCCGTGCCTTAGCGGGACCAAATGTTGGGGTCCAGCGCTGGCCAGCATCATCAGCGGAGAAATGATATCGACCTTCGCAGTAGTTCGCGCCATTTCTCCCCCAGGTCATTTCTTCCTCCCAGTTTCATATACGCTACTGGCTTCTAGGAACTAGTAGCGTTTACGCTACTGGCGTCTGGAAACTATTGTCGTTTAAGGAAAGTGGAAATTAAATATTTTCTTAAACGAGACTGGCAACCAGAAACTAGTAGCGTATACGCTACTGGCTTATAGAAACTAGTACCGCTTACGCTACTGGCTTCTGGAAACTAGTGTCGTTTAAGGAAAGTGGAAATTAAAATTTTTCTTAAACGACACTGGCAATCAGAAACTTGTAGCGTATACGTTACTGGCTTCTAGAAACTAGTAGCGTTTACGCTACTGGCTTCTGGAAACAAGTGTCGTTTAAGGAAAGTGGAATTTAATTTTTTTCTTAAACGACACTGGCTTCTAGAAACTAGTAGCGTATACGCCACTGGCTTCTAGAAACTAGTAGCGTTTACGCTACTGGCTTCTGGAAACTATTGTCGTTTAAGGAAAGTGGAAATTAATTTTTTTCTTAAACGACACTGGCAACCAGAAACTAGTAGCGTATACGCTACTAGCTTATACAAACTAGTAGCGTTTACGCTACTGGCTTCTGGAAACTAGTGTCGTTTAAGGAAAGTGGAATTTAATTTTTTCTTAAACGACACTGGCTTCTAGAAACTAGTAGCGTATACGCTACTGGCTTCTAGAAACTAGTAGCGTTTACGCTACTGGCTTCTGGAAACTAGTGTCGTTTAAGGAAAGTGGAAATTAAAAGTTTTCTTACACGACACTGGCAATCAGAAACTAGTGTCGTTATAAACAGAATTTTTTTTTTAAATCGACACTGGCAACCATAAACTATTATCGTTTTAAAAATCTTAAACGACATTGTCAACCAGAAACTAGTGTCGTTTTAGACAGAAAAAAAATCTAAAACGACACAGGAAACCAGAAACTAGTGTCGTTTTAAAAATCTTAAACGACACTGGCAACCAGAAACTAGTGTCGTTTTAGACAGAGAAAAAAAAAAAAAACGACACTGGCAGCTAGAAACTATTGTCGTTTACGACACTGGTTTCTAGAAAGTATTGTGTTTTTAAAATTCTTAAATGACACTGGCAACCAGAAACTAGTGTCGTTTTAGACAGATTTTTTTTAAAACGACACTGGCAACCAGAAACTATTGTCGTTTTAAAAATCTTAGACGACACTGGCAACCAGAAACTAGTGTCGTTTTAGACAGAGAAAGAAATCTAAAACGATACTGGCAGCCAGAAAGTAGTGTCGTTTTAGACAGAGAAAGAAATCTAAAACGACACTGGCAACCAGAAACTATTGTTGCTTTAAAAATTCTTAAACGACACTGGCAACCAGAAACTAGTGTCGTTTTAGACAGATTTTTTTTAAAACGACACTGGCAACCAGAAACTATTGTCGTTTTAAAAATCTTAGACGACACTGGCAACCAGAAACTAGTGTCGTTTTAGACAGAGAAAGAAATCTAAAACGATACTGGCAGCCAGAAAGTAGTGTCGTTTACGACAATGCTTTCTAGAAACTATTGTCGTTTTAAAAATCTTAAACGACACTGGCAACCAGAAACAACTGTCTTTTTAGACAGAGAAAAAAAATCTAAAATGACACTGGCAGCCAGAAACTAGTGTCGTTTACGACAATGGTTTCTAGAAACAGAGAAAAAAATCTAAAACGACACTGGCAGCTAGAAACTATTGGCGTTTACGACACTGGTTTCTAGAAACTATTGTCGTTTTAAAATTATTAAACTACACTGGCAACCAGAAACTAGTGTCGTTTACGACAATGGTTTCCAGTTCCGTTTACGCTACCAACTTCAGCCTCCCAAATAATTTACGACACTGGTTTCTAGAAACTATTGTGTTTTTAAAATTCTTAAATGACACTGGCAACCAGAAACTAGTGTCGTTTTAGACAGAATTTTTTTTTTAAAACGACACTGGCAACCATAAACTATTGTTGTTTTAAAAATACTTAAACGACACTGGCAACCAGAAACTAGTGTCGTTTTAGACAGAATTTTTTTTTAAAACGACACTGGCAACCAGAAATTATTGTCGTTTTAAAAAATTTAAACGACACTGGCAACCAGAAACTAGTGTCGTTTTAGACAGAGAAAAAAATCTAAACCGACACTGGCAGCCAGAAACTAGTGTCGTTTACGACAATGCTATCTAGAAACTATTGTCGTTTTAAAAATCTTAAACGACACTGGCAACCAGAAACAAGTGTATTTTTAGACAGAGAAAAAAAATCTAAAATGACACTGGCAGCCAGAAACTAGTGTCGTTTACGACAATGGTTTCTAGAAACTATTGTCGTTTTAAAAATCTTATACGACACTGGCAACCAGAAACTAGTGTCGTTTTAGACAGAATTTTTTTTTAAAACGACACTGGCAACCAGAAACTACATGTATTGTCGTTTTAGACAGAAAAAAAAATATAAAACGACACTGGCAACCAGAAACTATTGTCGTTTACGACACTGATTTCTAGAAAATATTGTCGTTTTAAAACTCTTAAACTGGCAGCCAGAAACTAGTGTCGTTTACGACAATGCTTTCTAGAAACTATTGTCGTTTTAAAAATCTTAAACGACACTGGCAACCAGAAACTAGTGTCGTTTTAGACAGAGAAACAAAATCTAAAACGACACTGGCAGCCAGAAACTAGTGTCGTTTACGACAATGGTTTCTAGAAACTATTGTCGTTTTAAAAATCTTAAACGACACTGGCAACCAGAAACTAGTGTCGTTTACGACAATGGTTTCCAGTTCCGTTTACGCTACCAACTTCAGCCTCCCAAATAAAAGTGTGTATCATCAACATAAGGATTTATTGGTACCGAACTAAATATTTTTATGACCTTCATGTAAAGTCTATTTTCTAAGTAATGCCTGATCAGAATAAGTGGACCTAATTCTGTGTTACAACATTTACGAAAATGAAAGATAAGTTTTGTTGCAATTAGTCCGAGACAAGATGCAAACTTGGGTTTCGTTTATCAGCCTATGACACGTTTGCAAATACTTTCAACGGTCCAATGCAATTTGGGATGGCATTTAAAAACTTTTTTTTTTCTGCAATTTACGGACATCAAGGACCGTGTCCATAATGTGTCGCTCAGTTTTGTTAATCTCCTCTGAGACACTGGTTTCTGTTTTCGCCAGTAACATCAGTTGTTTGCAACATGAGACAGCGATGAACAACATTGCGCTTCTTGGATATGTACGTTGTTTTCACGTTGTCAATCATTACGTTACCGCAACTCGTGCTTATTTTAAGTCATTACTTATCATCGATTCAATATATTTTATCGTGTAGACAACTAAGAACGATGACCATCGATGTTTGTTTACATAAGAGTTACTCCGCTAAGAAAAATACATTCATGATTTCAATTATAATTCTTTAAATACAAAGGCAATATGACACCAGGTAAGCGCCGACCTTAGGGATTGATATTTTATATGCAAATAAACTCCTACCCTTTCACTAAAAAGATAGTAGGTAAAGTGTTGTCTCCAAATGAAGGTAAATACTACTTATGAATACTAAATGTGTGATATTTCTTTTTTTAAATCTACATCGGATATAGAGTAAAACTTCTGATAACATTTATTTTCATATAGTGTTTTCCAGTCTACATTTATTACAACCAGTTCATAATATACTATGAGAAAGCAAATGTGACATTAATGTTGAGAAAGTATTTATTGATGGTCAAATGTCAGTTGGTGACTTTCACGATTCTTAATTGAATTGACAAAATATTTATCCATAATTTTGTTCATGTGAGTTTACCATAACAATGTGATATATACACATTACCAGTTGACAGTGCGATACAGAGTGATGTATTTAGCTCGAGACGTTTTTGGCGGAAATAGCCGATTTGACGAGCGCCTAGGCGCGAGTCTGATCGGTTGTTTCCGCCAAAAACGTCGAAAGCTAAATGCAACACTCTGTTGCGAACTGCCAAATAGTAATGTGTTTATTGTATGCCTTGAATACAAACCAAAACAACTAAATGGTTATTTAAATCATTTTATACCTAAAATGTATTAGTTATTTGAAGCAGAACGAGAAGTTTTGTATGGCACAAAGAATAACGCGGCACTCGTACATGTACGTAAATGACGTCACGTTAAATCGAAACGACGTCAGAGTAAAATACAAAGTGGCTGATACAAGGTGGCTGATACAGACTCTTGTATTTTATTCTGCAGATACACGCGGAAACGCTCGATATCATTCGAAGGCATATAATAAAAGGCAATACGATAACTGTCATAACAAAACAAACCAAGGACTGGTGTGGCCCTACTAACGAAACCAATAAGATTATCTTGATCAGTCGGACAATTTCGTCAACACTTTTGAACATGTCCTTAATCGCTCACAAGGAGTCGTTTCTTAAACAAGTGCCATACGTTTTCCAATATTGATAGAAATCATGTATATCATGCTTTGTATCCAATACCTTAGTTCCAATAGTTCATTTATAAGACAAGGTGTTGTATGTTTTCTCTATTAGCTATTGTGACCTAAATATCTAACGGATCAGAATACTTTCAACGATCCAATTCAGTTTGCGCCCTACATGTTCATCATTGTGCTTGATTATGCTCTTAGACAAGCAATCCAAGGAAGAGAAGAATACCTGAGGTCGTCCATACAGATCTAGACTTCGCAGATGACATAGGTCTTTTCTCAGATTGCACACACCGAGCTTTTAATCAGGGTAGAGACAGAGTGTGCAAAAGTTGGCCTGACACTCAATGCCCCAGAAAACTGAAGTAATCACCTTCTGCCAACCACCAGATCACACCACTTTGACCACCAACGAGGTTCATGACTACAAGTATTTTGGTTCATGGGTAAAAACCTCTGAGAAAGACACCCAGGTCCGAAAAGACCTTGCATGGGATGAAAGCAGTTGGGTTTTAGGTAGATAGTTCCGGATGACATTTTACATTGGTTCATTCCAACAGCTGCCATCGATCAGAAAGGAACATTCATTGAATTTACTTAACTTATTATTTTAGTATTAGGATCAAATCGAAGATATGGTTAGGTAAGATGTTTATTATTATCATTGGCTTGTTATTTCCTCGGCTGTATTGATTTGTATCGATATTTAGGCTGAAATTAGAAAATATGTACTCTCGGTTAATTCGCGACATTGCTTGTCTTTGTTCAAAATTGCTTTTGACTGTCAAAGATGATAACTAGTTTATTCACTTTACAAACAGCATGTTAATTTAAGATTTCACCTGCACCAAAGCCAGAATGGTTGACAGTGAGTTCACGATACCAGATATCTAGGTGAGTTGAAAATGTATTGCGCCACTGCACCATTGTTTCCTTTAGGTTGTTGTTAATGCTACAAGCATTGTTTGAAATTTAACTAAGATATTCAGATGTACACATAATATTAAAATGAAGCCACTGGTAGGTCATGGAAGCAATTGAAAGCATAATATAATTGTATGTCTTCAAACCATGTTTATATAGGGAACTGTTGCTGTCAGGACAACTGTTTGAATATTCGTTTGTTTCATATTTCAGAACGTCTGCTGGCTTACAACGCTGAGAATGGTGGAGTATACCAGAGTTATCTAAAACTAACATGTAAATTGATGAAATAAAAGTAACAGCACTCTTCATGAACAGTTATTCATTACCGACCCGAAGGGTTAAACTATATAATGTATTGGAGTTATTTAAGCAACTGTGCACTAGGTTTATGTATAGATCATTCCTGTAAAGTTTAGAAAAATGTCTATCAAGAAGTTTAAGACAAGATAATAACGGCTCTCTTTGGTATTTCCTTATTGAAATACAAAGTAAGGAACAATTGAGAACTCATGGATAAAAAAACAATGCCAAATTTCAGTTACAAATGCGATGCATGTCATTGAAAAATGCAGAAAATTCTGAAGGTTGGAGGTAGAGAAGAACATCGCCATACCATAAAAGAACAGCCTGACAGGGAATAAAGTAAAACCCCGATACTTCTAATTCGCTTTTATCGACCTCCCGGTATTTTATATGTTTGACTATGATAAAACGATCTTCCAGAAGTCGATCATACCCGTTTGTCAAAGTAAAAACGTTGTATATTCGAAATAAGGCGAGTTCGGAGTATCGATTTTTACTATAGCTCCTGGTAGTATTACAGATTATCCGATAATTATCGGTATAGTCCACAAACTACCATGAATAATCGTTTAAATTCGTTTATACTATTGTTGTCAATTAATGTACCAAACAAAAATATAAAGTGAAAATAATTTCGTACGACAAAAGGTACATATAATACATTAATTTACGAGTCATCAAAATATATAATGTATATCTACGCCGGCTGTTAAAGCCGCATTGTGCTTTTGTGAAACCTGCATAAAATAGTTGTTTGGGATCCCATTAGAACTACATGGGACGTGATTATATCATAAAAAGCGGCTTTATCTAAGAAATTCGCTTTTAAATTTCTATTTATAATTTGTTGGTGCAGCACAAATTTAAGAGCCTCCTTGTGAATGGAAAGAAGGACAACTCTGTAAATACAGGGCTCCAGATAACGGAAGTATTTCGATTTAGGCCGTGAGCCAGGCACCTGAAATTTGACGTACGGGTACCAATCGGGTGAATAAGGTTCACTATGATTTTCGGAAAGCCCAAACCCTGTACTTTAAAGAAATGTATGATAGCAGTAAATCCATGGCAGCTTTGTTGGCTTTTGAGCCATTTTTGTTACCCCACCCACCAAATTTCCTAAGAAGCGTAATATCGACTGTGACCCACAATATGGGCAATATAAACACTTTTTTCATAGTTTATTCATGACAAAATGTTAACATAAGTGCTATGCGCAACTTGGCTAATACTTTCAAACAGATTGGATCCAAATCAGACGCCGGGTTACGATGCGTCTGATCTGGATCCAAACTGTTTCCAACTCATAGTAATAATTTTATTCAAAAATATACAGTTTATATTTTTTATTTTTTCTCAGACGATATATTTGAAGCAGACAACAATTCAGCATGCTCTAAAGAGATTAATAGACAAGTGAAATGGTTGTTTATGTAAAAGAGGTCATTATCAATATTTTAATGATAAATATAGGTATCTTAAAATGAAAGACAACGAAGCATTTCATATGTTAACTTACCCCCTGCGCCTGCTACAATAAGATACATTTTATATCTATTTCAGTTGGGCAACTTACGGCTTTTGTCTCCCATAAATAACGCGTCCCTATTTGACCGGAAGCGATATTATTTAAGTACGTAAAACCTATACATGTTTTAAAATGTACACTTAATGAATAGAATGTTTACTTTCAAAGCGTTTAATAGAACAAAGACATTTAATTTCGATTGCTCAAGTAGTATCTTATTCATAAGTTCACTGACATTATATTTTCGAATTTGTGACGAAGAGGCTATCAGAAATTTCAAACAGTATGTGACCTTAATATAACCTATTGTTTTATATCGGTGTGAGACCTAAACTATATATACCTACGTCATATCAGGAAGTAGATATTTTGTTCTGTTTATTTAAAATATAGTCTTATTTCGTTGCATTTAATTGAATCAAGTTTTAAAGTGACGCAGTGTTGTTGTTTCAATAATAAATCATGCGTTAATATGATAAAGAAATCATTTTAGGCTGAACTAGTTAGTATTTATTAGTTGAAGATCTAGACGTTGAGTCTTGATCACAAGAGACGCTTATACGACATAGCAGAGGAGAGCAGTTTGTTCAAAAGTTCGTCACTCTGTCCCTTGTCTGTGACCAGGTAACATCTCCAAGCAAACTGGAGAGATCCATTGGCTCAAGACAATAGCTTTATACTAAGTTGTCCGTATATTCGAGTATATGATGGAAATGTATTAGTCAAACGCTTAGCCAGCTTAAAAAAGACAGCCTCAAGTATTTCGCCCGCTAGTGGCCTGTGACTATTGCCAAGTCGTTCGTGCCCCTGGCATGGACAGGTAGTAGTCTCGTTTGATCACAAAAAAGGTTTCTGTGATTCTGTTTGGGTTCTTTAAGTTAATTGTCCATAATCATTTATTAGACAGATAGTCGGAAATCCAAATTAGTTTGTATTAGCACGTTAATCTTAGGTGTTTAGTTTTGAGCTTTTTATAATTATTGGACAAGGGAGCCGCTAAGAAATTAATTGTCAGAGGGAATTGTTTTTGTTTATCAGACCGAAAGTATCCCCTCTGCCAAGAAGTAAGAGGAAGGCAGTTTGGTGGGTTTGATCTATTCGCCGCCTAGCAACGAATGGGATTTGCCGAAATCATCTTCTTGAAATCATCATCATCTAAATCTAATCAATCCCCATCAATCATCGGCGCTATGTGACCTATTTTGTGTCGCAATGCAGTAAAACTCAACCCATCATCATCATCACCACCTTTGAAAACTCAGTCATTATTTCTTTCCTAATCTGATAGTTTTTAGCTGATTAACATTTGTTTCCAACGATGATATATTATACTAGTATTGAAATTGTAATAAATAAGACATACTGTACCCGTTATTCTGAATATAATCAAATAATGGAAATCCAGAAAAAGTATATCTGTTGCAAAACCAAGATGTATTTTGCAAACAAATGTATGCTCTGCCGAAGAGGACAATTATGTCAGTCCCAACTCCGTAGAGTCTTGGCTGACGTTACTTGAGGCGGCAAAAGTAAGAGACCACAAACCTATACTGGAAGTTGCAGCACAAATTGCCCCCAATGAACTTCCAAACATTTACTATCACAGGAAATGTCGAAGCGTCTTCACAATGAAAAGGGATTTAGAGACATTGAAAAGGCAGGCAAAAGACGATTCCACATATGAAGCAAGCGGTAGCAGTAGTGAGACGAAAAGAACGAAAAGGGAATCTGCAGACGGAAGGGTATATGGCCATGTTTGTATTTTCTGCAAGAAAAGTAAATACGAAAAACAATAAGCGTGAAAAATTGTCACAAGCTTTGCAACTAAGGGCATACCACACATTGAAAGAATGTGCTATCGCAAAGGGAGATGAGCACATGATTGCAATGACAAGTAGAGACATAGTTGAAGCAGAGGCACACTATTATGCATCATGCTATAAATTATATACCAAACAAAAGGGAATAAACACTGAAGCCAAACATAAACATGAAAACGATGAAACCGGGGACAGTTTATATCAAAGTGTTGAAAGTGCTGCGTATGGGGATCTTTTCGCACATATCAGATAATATATTATACCAAACAAGGAATTAACGCCAGTCTCTTTACTAACTACGAAACTAGAATCCTTTATAATTTCCCGTCGAGTTGAAAACATGTCTGATTCTACAAGAAAACACATTCGTAGGAAACTCGAGAAAGAACTCGGAACGTCAGTTAATATATTTCCCGACAGTAAGAGAAAACTGTTGCTTGTCCCTGACAATGTTACATTGAGGGACTTTAACACATTTGGTCGCATCCCAGTTGATCAGACAACTGAGGTCACTGTCAATAAGGACACACAAACTCCTGGTGGAACTACACACTTCAGCTTGAACGCTTGTGCTATCAAGCGATATTATATAACAGCTGAGTATCGCAGTGCATTTCTTGGTCAAAGCAGAGACATGGTTGAAGGTGAAAAACACAAGAAGTCTCACACAGAGCTACAAAGGTCACGGACGCAGACAGATGAGGAAAATGTAACTGCAGTAACATATTTGATAAGAGACTGGGTTAACCCATTTGCTGAAAGCCTAGAACTTATAAGTATATCAACCGCAAAGTCAGTACCTATGGATATTGCGAAAGACCTCCGAAATGCGCATGCGATTGGCGAAGGATCATATGCAAAAGTCAAAGAAGAACGACTTCAGAACGATCCACCTACAAAAAAGTTCCATGATCCTATGAAATGTAACAGATTTAAGACATTCACCAACATGAATCAAAAGAAAGAAGTGAAATCCAATGGAAGACTGACAGTGCTTAAAGCAGACAGGTCCTTGTTCGGCCGCATCAAAGTTATGGCCCAGGTGCGTAACCTCCAGATGGAAGTAATTTTTTCACACCCTCTTGGTCCTTTGCCATGGTCCCTTTCAACACCAGATGGTTTGCTCAGAAAAACCAACAAAGCTGCATTAGCCTCAACCTTACAGAAAATGGTTGGCTTAGTTGAAAGTGTGCCGCAAACATCTGCCTCCGTGATTGACGGAATGAACCTTGTGCAGAGAGTCAGAGGAGACCAATGCACCTTTGGGTATGGGGCAAGCACTATTTTCACGATGGCACTTCGAGAGGGTAGAGACAGTGATAGAATAGATATAGTATTTGACACGTACAAGGACGTCTTGGTGAAAGCAGTCACCAGCTTCAGCAAATAGCAAGTAAGCACATTGTTAGATAGTGGAGACGTTTCCTTAGCAGTGTGGCCAACAATAATAGTCTTGTTGCATTCCTGGTGTATGAGTGGATGAAAGCCGAATACAGAGCAAGGCTACAGAGGAAAATATTGTGTGCTAATGTTGAAGAGAAATGCTTCAAAATCACATGCAACGAAAGCGAAGAGGTACTGGGACTTCAATGCAGTCACGAAGAAGCAGATGGACGCCTCCTTCTGCATGCTGCCCATGCTGCCACTGAGGGGTACAGGTCCGTCCTGATTTGCTCAGAGGATACAGATGTTTTCATTATGGCGCTGGCATTCCACCAAAATATCGAATGTCAACTTTTTCAGAAGTGCGGAACAAAGACGCGTACTAAGCTGCTGGATATTGTGAAAATTGCAGACGCTGTTGGCAATAATGTTTGCAAGTCACTGATTGGGATGCATGCTTTCACGGGTTGGAACACGGTCAGTGCATTTGCTGGTAAGGGTAAGGCACGCGCACTACAATTGGTGACTGGTAGCGATGAAACCCAAGAGATGTTCTCAGAATTGGGCCAGGAATGGGATATCCCTCCTGCTTTAGTGCAAAAACTTGAAAACTTTACATGTCAGCTCTATGCCCCCAAAGCGTCATCAGCAAAGGTGAACGATCTGCGGTATGACCTATTCTGTGCCAAAAAGGGTAAAATAGAGAGTCACCAGCTTCCTCCATGCCTAGACTGTTTAGTCAAGCACACACAAAGAGCTAATTACCAGGCTGCTATTTGGAGACGGTGTCTAGAGCAGCAGACTGATAGTCCAAGTCCTGTAGGAAGAGGATGGAAACTAGAGAAAACCGATGGGATTGATCAGTTAGTAGTAGACTGGATGGATGGACAGCCGGCCCCGACATCAGTACTTGACCTAATAGCCTGCAACTGTTCTAGAAAATGTGTTATGCCTAAATGTGTATGCCTTTCTAACGGGTTGAAGTGTACAGACAAGTGCAAACTTCCTAGCTGTGAGAACCAGGCAGCAAGTACAGAGTCAGATGATGAAGAACATCCACTGGAGGAGGCTGAAGACATTGAAAGTGAAGATGATGAGTGAATTAAAACCGAATATGGTCTTATTAATTAAGAAATACAACCGACACGTCTGTGGTAGTACGCACTGATTATTTGTAAAAGCTGTCTTGGTCGTTAGAAATTTTCATAACGCTAATGTCAATGGATCGGTATCTTACGTCAAAAGTTTACATTTAAACATTAATGTTTAACCTGAAGTACATGTTTGATTTTGTTATAAACTTACATGTGTATTTGAGAAGTGTAGTCAATGAGTCGTCCAATTTTACCCTTAAAACAGAAGGTAGTAACTTCATCTTAGAACAAAACTGCGTTCACTAAACCCCGTTGACATCCATGACAATATATTCTGAATATTTCCTAGGTCCAAGTAAGGTCAATGTCAATGTCAAATTGAGCTTTTTTGATAAAGGTGGATTAGGAATGGTCCAAGGCAACACTAGTTCTGTAAGTATCAAAGCATTCTAGTAAGCGGTGTTTATGCTAGACGAAACGGTGATATCTAGCTAACCAAGAAATAGCCCATATAACGCATTGTATGTCCAAATTTGGTCAAGGTCAAGGTCAAATTCAGGTTGGATGGTATGGGTGGATAGGGAATGGCCTAAAGCAACAACTGTGCAAGTATCAAAGCATTCTAATAAGCAGTGTTGATGCTCGACGAAACGGTAAAATCAAGTTAACCAAACAATAGCCCCAAAAATTCATATTTTTTTGTCAAAATTCGGTCAAGGTCAAGGTCAAATTCAGGTTGAATGATATGGATTGACTGGTTATGGTCCGAGGCAATGTATAATGGCATGTTAAAATACTTTTTAAATACAATGCTTCAATAAAAGTGCATGCGTTAACAAAAATGTTATTGTGACAATGATGGTCAATTTACAATGTTAAAATTGGTGGGTGGGGTAACAAAAATGGCTCAAAAGCCAACAAAGCTGCCATGATTTTACTGCTATCATACTTTTCTTAACTAGTCACACATCGATCTTTTCGAAAATCATAGTGAACCTTATTCACCCCGAGTGGTACCAACCAACCCCTCCGGCTCACGGCCTAATTATTAAACTTTTTATTCTCTTTAAACCCAATGGTGTCATACTCCTTAGAATCGTCCCGAAGAGGCGGTTTAATCAGTAGTAACACCATAGCATTCGGTGCTGAAATGAGTGAGAACAGGTTGGATTTGTTCAGTTTATTCCTCTTATCTGGAGCACTGAAATGAAGAATTTACAGTGGAGAAAACGTTATTCTTTCCCAGTAAACGCGTTTACGCTTAAACTATTACTTGCAGTGCAAAAAGTTTGGAGCCAGATCAGACGCCGGGTAACCCCGCGTCTGATCAGGCTCCAAACTGTTTGCCACTCAAATAGAAATGACAAGTCAGACTTGTCAAAAAGTTGTCCTTTTCTACATTGTAATGTTATGCGTTTGCGTTTCGTTTGCGTTTAAACGGGAAAGAATAACGTTTTCTCCACTGTAACTCTTATTCTGCTGCTAAGACGTCTGTTTTGACATTGTCGTGTGCAATATTTGTTAAGTGTTGATTTATGCATATTTTTGATTAAACAAACCTTAAGACGAGTGCCAAACAGTTTGGATCCAGATGAGACGCCGCGTTACGCCATGTCTGTTTTAGAGTCAAACATTTGCGGCCAGTAGGCACAGGGTTAAACTATGAGATAAGGTCCCCACATGTAAATAATTAATCACGGTGGTAAGCGTGTACAATCCAATACGGGGGATCTTGCTGAAAATGACTGTTTCAGCCTTGTTTCTAACTCAACCACCTATTTTGTGATCTTCCCCAAACTTACTATAAATGTTTATTAGTATAGAATCTAGCTCAAGTTTGATAACTATCAAAGTCGCATGAGGCATGTCTGAGTTATTACCCTTGAATAATTAAAAAAATGACTGTTTTAGCCTTTTCTGCTCTCTAACAAAACATGCTGGCATTGTGTATTTGTATTAAATATTGATCCAGACAAAAATCGAATACAGTTGACTGAAAACCCTTCAAGAGGTAAAGGATGAATGGAGTATCCATTTATTACTTTACTTATTACCAAACACGGCCAAGATGAAGCACATGCAACCATTGACCAAACAGTTGGCTTAAATAGAATAAAAAACTGTTCCTGTTACAGAGTTGACAGGGCTAAAATAAGGGTGAAATAGTATTTTTTTAATAATTGAAGAACCATAACTCCAGCATGCCTTCGGCGATTTGGGTATTCATAGAACTGGACCAAGTTTTTATCCAATATTATTTTCAGCAAATTTGGTGAAGATCCAATTAAAACCGTTTAAGTCAGAAAGCTGACAAGCCTGAAGTATGCAATCTATAATCATTCAAGGGCAATAACTTCAACATGCCTTGTGCGATTTTGGTAGTTAAGATGATTGACCTAGATTTTTTATTAATAAACCTTTTCAACAAGTTTGGTGAAAGTCACAAAACAGTTATTTGTGTTAGCAAAAAATGGTGAAACAGGTATTTTTAAATACATAAAGGACACTAACTCAGACATGCCTTATGCGATTTAAGCAATACTCAAACTGAACCTGGATTTTGTATAAATAAAGAATTTCAGCAAGTTTTGTTAAGATCCGAATAGAAATGTTTGTGATAGAGAGCAAAAAATGCTGAAACGTTAATTTTTGATAACTAAAGGGCAAAAAACTCAGACATGCCTTATGCGATATAAGTACTATTCGAACTGGAGATATATTTTATATTTATAAACATGTTCAGCAAGTTTGGTGAATATCCGGTAAAAAACTGTATGTGTTAGAGTGCAAAAAACCCCTGAAGCAGTCATTTTTTAATAATTAAAGGACAATACCTCAGATATACATTATGCGATTTTAGTAATATTCAAACTTAACCTTGATTTTATATAAATAAACATTTTCAGCAAATTGGGTGAAAATCAATAAAAAAGCATTTGTGTTAGAGAGCAAAAAATGGTGAAACAGTCCTTTTTAATACATTAAGGACAATAACTCAGATAATCATTATGGGATTTTAGTAATAATCAAACTGGACCTAGATTTTATATAAATTAAGAATTTCAGCAAGTTTGTAGAAGATCCGATGAAAACTCTTTGTGTTAGAGAGCAAAATAGGGTGAAACAGTCATTTCTAATAATTAAAGAGCAATTACTCCGACATTCCTTATGCGATTTTAGTAGTATTCAAATTTAACCATGATTGAATATCAATGAAAATTTTCAGCAAGTTTTGTGAAAATTCAATAAAAAGAATTTGTGTCAGAGATAAAAAACTTGCTAAAAACAGTAATTTTAATACATAAAGGGTAAAAACTTAGATATGCCTCATACGATTTTAGTAGTTATCAAACTGAACCTATATTTTATACTAATGGACATTTTCAGCAAGTTTGGTGAAGATCTTATAAAAGAATTTGTGAAAGAGAGCAATAATTGCTGAATCACTCATTTTTAATACAAAAATGGCAAAAACGCAAACATGCCACATGCGATTTTAGTAGTAATCAAACTGGACCAAGATTTTATAATAATAAACAATTTCAGTATGTTTGGTGAAGATCAACTAAAAAATGCTTGTTTTAGACAGCAAAAATGATGAAACAGCAAACTTTTAATACATAAAGGGCAAAAAATCTTACATGCCTTGTTCGATTTAAGTAGTAATTTAACTGTACCTAGATTTTATATAAAAGAACATTTAATGCAAGTTTAGTGAAGATCCGATAAAAACTCTTTGTGTTAGAGAGCAAAAAGGGCTGAAACACCGCTGTGACAAAATGTGACTCATTTCATAGCAATCGTTGCACCCCAGTGATATTGAACCCAGCTGTTCCACGTGCCACTAATGCGTGTGGTAATATTTATGTCAGACGTTCTACTTTCGGTTTGTTATGGTTTTAAATCGCTTTTTTGGTGATTTAGGTCTGTCTTCTACATTTCATAGATCAGTTTGGCCCATCAGAATGTTCAAGTATTATTATTAACCGTTATTGTATTTCGCACATTAGAAAAATGTCTGAAAACACAATGGGACTTTAAACAGTTCAGAGACAAAAGGTTGTTGTTTTTTTAAGTTCGTAGACCTTTTCCACAAAATCTTTAGTTACCATGTCTGAAACATAAAACAAGCATCACTTGAAAGGTTGTTCTTTTTCTGATTATAACATTTACTTTCATGTTAGTACATGAAGCCTTGGTAAAGTTATATGGATTTAATAAAAGCTCCTGGGGAACGGTCGAGCAATACAGTGTAGTCATTATGACGTCAAGCGTTATTTACAACAACTTAAAGGTTTATTATTTTCAAGGTAACTTCCAATGAGATACATTTCTCATGGTGCTTTATTCATTTGTCATATCTGTCTGTTTGCCGCTGTTTTTTTACGATTGACACAATAGTTTTTTAATCTGTTCACAAATTATTTCACTTAGTCAAAATGAATGAATGTTTACCTTACAGTTTGAAAACGCCCTCATAATTCGCTCGTCCTTTTTTTAACCGCCCATGCCATTTGGAAACAAGTGGCAGACAAACAATTTAATTTCATGTTTGTTTTCAGAATCTTTTTAAAAGTCTCTGTAACTGATTTCCCTAATCAAACATACACTTTTATGAACACTTTTGTTTCGACGTCAACTACTAATGTCATTTTCATTTAACAAAATGCTTACGGCGATAGATTAAAGTCTTAACGAGATTAAGCAACGTATTACTTTCAAATTTCAAGGACGTAACGTCATAACGTCGTTTTTGTGTCATATACTTTTGCACGAATTTTAACGTCAGACGACAAATTTATCGGACAAAACAACATTTGAAAATGGCGCGTCCCGGGTACCGATACATTGGTTGCTATGGAAACATTTTATTACGACTTGCAAATTAATATTTTGAAAGAGTGAAGTGTCTTCGGATTAAGAAGGTGTTATATATCAATACTGTACTGTTACATACCACATAAGTGATGGCGTAGAAAAATAAGAACAAAAATCTACGAACTTAAAATACAACTCTCGTAAATCGAAGCATTTTTTCAAGTGCCTTAATTTTCGTATCTTTCGAGCATTCCCGCACAGCTGAAACATCTGTAAACGCTCTATTATCATTAACTTTGAAAAACTATATCTTTTATAATTTCAAAATTACAGTATAATGACGTCATGTTACAATAATGACGCATTTCGATGAACGAAACTTAATGGCAAACTTTTTTTAGGATATATCATCAATTCAAGATGAATATTAATTAAAATGCAAAAAGGTTGTCAGCGATTTTGTTATCGTTATATATCGATTTTGATTTTCTATATTTAAGTTTTATATGTGTTTGAATTTATGGTTGAATAAAACCTAATAACATTTATAACGAATCGTTTCTCGAACAGCTTCGGAAAAAGTTAAAGTAAGAACGTTTGACCACTGGAATTTATATGAATTTTGATCTCGTGTGTGTTCAAGGAACCTTCAATACTGAGAACACACTAATTGAATATCCTCTATTTATGTTGCCGCCTTATATAATTCCGCATGCCACCCCCCCTCTTTGATACTAACAGTATCCATCCAATGTCCAACTTATAAAAGTTGCTATATATAATATAAACTGTATAGTCATCATACTGGGTCCTCATCTGGGTCCTTATTAGCCGAACGATAAGTAATGTGTACATCAGTATCCTCTGTTATTAATACAAATGATTCCTACGTATATAGCCAAAAGAACTCTAAACGACCGGTTAACTTGTGTAACAACCTGTATGGAAACTTATTTAACCCTTTCGGCGCTAAATTATTTTGAGTTTTTACCCCTATACCGTTATTGTGTCGTCTGCTTCAATATTGTTGTCTGCAATATCATTTCAAAGTTAGATTTAAGAGAGTATGCCATAAGAAAAATTGAAAAGAGAGTCAAACAGTTTTGATCCTGATACGCGGCGTCTGATCAGGATCAACACTGTTTGAAAATACGACTCTATGCGACTCCGGCGGTGAAAGGGTTAAATTTCTAGTCAGTAATTTCAAACAACAATAGTCTTTCCTTCATTGAACAGCATTTATTAAAGTATTACGTAATTGGTCAATTGTACATATAGGTCAACATACCATTTTTGGAGTGTTTCTTCAAACCGTCCATCATCGCATTTCTGAAAGAGAGGTAGTCCATAAGTATGCATGGCTCCTGTGAATTAATTGAACAATTTTAAACTCTACTAAATGATGCCTTTTCAGTAGCATATGTCATACGTGTAAATTGCCTTAAAACGTTATGAAATATTTATGAAAATCATGCAAAAACATTGTTAATGCCCATAACTAAGGTGTGCACTGTTGTATTAATCATATGCCATTTTAGCCCATGGGCAAACATTTGTATAGTCAAGACTTAGAAAAATGTTCTTAGGTATTATGTTGCTTGACAGAGATACATTCAGTACGTTCGGGTAGTTATTAAATCATATGAGAACACAGAGGGCACAGGAAGTAGGATAGCAAACAACACACCGAACACACCACAACGCAAGACAGTGAGTTATGTGAACTGTATGACTCCATCAAACTAGAACTACGTCATTCACAGTTGCGGCAGGGCCTATTACTTCAAATTGTCATGACACTATCGATCGTAGTTGTATGTATGTACTACATTGTCTGAGTACAAAGGACAATATCAAATTCAATATATCGATACAACTTTTTACACTCTATGATTCAAATAAAACATATGTACACCTTTACGCACCAAAATAATCATATACACATGTACCAATGCATACACGTGCAAATATATCCTAATAATACTTTTCTATAATAAATTTAACAACATGCGTTATGTCACTCCTTTGTATAACGATCTCAATTAGAAGCAATGCTATGTCACTGAGAGTGTTGTTAAAAACAGGTTGCAACAGGTTCGCAAGGTCTCTTTAAGTTTATATCAAATGTTTATTTGCAACAACATATGTTTCTTAATTGTTGTTACAAAGAAATACATACGAAGCTAAATGCAGTTTATGATAATACGGAAAAAGCTTGCTTTTTTCCGTTTTTAGGTAATGCAAGGAAAAAACAAAGGCATTCCAATTTAATTCAATCCCTGACAGACTTAGATATTTGCGCGTGCATAACTTCTCCAAAAACTAAGCAACAATACGAAATAGTACTTAAATAATCTAGCAAATGCAAGTGTTCGTCAGTTTTAAGCTCTCGATTCAAATTTTCGTTTTGTTATTCACCATATAATGAAGCAATAATTGATCAAGCAAGTCGTTATTTACGTGGACTGTTTTTATTTTAAATTGTAGTTAAACGAACTATATTTTGTGAAACCTACGCCGGAAACGGCGTAGTACTTCGTCTTAGTTCCGTCGTCAAATTATGTCAGACAGTTTAAGTGATTTAGACCATACCATTTAACGATTAGAATATACTATTTGACATGGATATTCCACTGGACACAGAATTGTATACACCCGGGATCAGTTATCATGTAATATGATTTTAATGGTATTATTCCCTACTGCTATGTCTGAAGTGTCGAAAATTCGACGAAATTGACATCAGATTTCTGCGGCTGCAATTGTTTTGATAATTATAATATCCAGGCATATCTATCATGTTAAAAACATACAAGTCGCGTTACATTATAACCGAATAATCCCTAGACAATATATTTGCGGGACTGTCAGTTTACACTGTACCAAAGATGGTTGACTGTCAACGACAACGCTAAATTGTAATTTGTAGGCTACACGAAGGCAAACCTATCTATGTTTTGATATAAACTCGACATCAATAAGACATGTCCCAGGGCGACTCACGGCACCAGTCGTTAAAAGGTGTGTATAAGCAGGCTTCTGTGAAAGAAATGGACTTGTTTGATCCCAAATTGAGGAGGGTGATAACTGTAGGCTGTAGACTACATGCTGTACAGTACTACATGCTGTAGCGTGTTCAATTGATCAATTACCACTGTTTGCTGTTTAGGTTAGCAATTTGTGCAGAATACACTACAGTAGAGAAAACATTTTTCTTTCCAAATAACCCCGGTTACATTACACTTTAACTTTTGTTTTCATTGCAAACAGTTTCGAGTTGGTAGCCCGGTGTCTGATCAGCCTCCAAACTGTTTGTCAATCAAATGAAAACTGGAAGTCGGAGTTGTCAAAAAGTTGTAATTTTCTATATTTCATTGCAATGCGTTTCGTTTGAACGGAATTATACCGTTGTCTCCACTCTGACTGTACTTTAAAGCCAAACATTGAATCAATGGCCGTAGACAGTTATGATATGCACCAGGGACTGTGCCCGGCCCGTCACTTTATCTGGACACCGTCAAACCAGTCAAAGTGCTACCCCTGAAATTCTGAGCGCCAAAGTATTTGGCTTGACTTGGCAGCTTGATTAATCTTGAATTTTAATGTGACATTAACCTGTAGCGTGTTCAGTTACCGTATCGATTGCATCAATTGCATCAATTGAATAAAAAAACCATAACAATTTAACTAAAACAAACTGCGATTGCAAATGGCACGTACGGTCTCATGGGTAGTTAGCCAACACGAACAAGAAAAACAAAATGGTGACCAAATGAGTTTACAAAAATAAGCGAACAGTCCCAAATTAGTTTCTCTTCAATAAACCAACATTTTCCGATACTTAATTATCAAACAAAGCAGCTTACATCTGAACAGTTAAATCTTATTTTTATATGCGGTAAAATTGATGCATTTCATGTAGTTAGTAAACTTTTGCGTGTGTTATTTCGATTTGTACATAAATCGCTTGTACCCTTGAAACGTAAATAAGCATGGAGGCGCAACTGTAAATCAACCTTTTTTTATTTACAATTTTAAGCTCACCTGGCACGAATGTGAGCTATTGTGATCGCCATGTGTCCGTCATCGTTTGTCCGTGCTCACAAAATGATAGTTAAGTGGCTAAAATTGACTAAAATAACTAGGCACATAAGTGAAAAAACATTAACCTGGCAGTTTCTTGTAACATTAACCTGGCCATTTCTTGTGACATTAACCTGGCCAGTTGTTGGACATAGAGTTAGGGGTAGGGTTAACCTCCAGATCATTCTATAACAAAGTTAGATTTTAATTATGTTGCTTACCACACACATTTTAACCACACGAAAGAGATTAAATAAAGAAGGCAATGGCCACTTAAATGGAGATTGTGGGTATGTATGGCAGTCCGTCCGTCCGTCGTCAAACTTTTTGTTAATGATCTTCTTGGAAACTTCTGGGCTAAATTCTTCAAAACTTCATAGGATTCTTCCTTGTAGGGCACTCTTTCAGATTTCTACAAATATAGGTCATCCAAATTAAATTGTTGTTGCCATGGCAACAAACGGAAAAAACTTTAAAATTCTTCTTGTCAAAAACTACTGGTCCGAATTAAAAATAATTTTACCAAAATATGCCATTGGTGACCGTTTGTCAGATTTTTTAAAAAAAATATTCCTATCTTAAGAAACTTAATTTGACGCATTTATTGTATTCTAATTGGAATGACTGTGGTTGTCATGCAGCAAATTAGTTGTTGTCTACAGGCAAAACCTGAGGAATACTATAGGGTTAATGCACTTTTTTACAAGACAGTTCAAGGGCTTCTGCAGATGTTCATGCACGAAACTCTACACATTTGACAGTTTACGAGCACCTATATAGGTTTACTATGTGTGCAAGTATTTTACATATCCGTTGCCGTCCCAGGGCGACTCACGGCACCAGCATTGGCAATGTTTTGACCACTTTATCTTCAATCTCTACCATTTCATAATTCTCAGGATCTGGTACAGAACAGCACCTAATGCTTTTGTTGAAGCATCTGTATATACAAAGATTATAAAATGGTTATAGTTAGATTGTAAAATCAACTCTTAAATGAGTCAAATAATTAATAGATCAACGGCATGATTAAAACTAGCGATATTTAGTTATTGTGTGTGTGTTTGTTTCAGTGTAGAGCCGGAGAGTAGTTCAGAAATCTCAAGCGAATGTTTGAAACAATACTCTCCGTATTGTTTGTTTTGAATTGTTCAGTGTAGAGACGGAGAGTAGTTCAAAAATCGTAAAACGATTGTTTAAAACAATACTATCCGTGTTGTTTCGTTGGGTACTGTATAAGCTATGGCTGTGTTATGTAAAAATAAAGATACAACTGTCCAATAATTATACCACAAACCTCCAGTCAACTGGTTTCAAAGCGACTGGACACTCCCTACAGGCAAGATCCACCAGACAGACACAAGGTCAACTGTACACCTCTAGAACTCCGATTTAGAGCCACAGCTTCTACAGCAAGAACACAACCCAGAGGTAGCAGTCATTGATCTCCTACTTTCTTCTAATAAACGTGTTTAAAGAAGTGTGTTTTTCAGATGTATTTGAAGGCTGCAATTAAGCTCACATCTCTGTTCCAGAGCTTTGGGTTTGCTTGCACGAAACTTCTATCACCAAACGACTTATTGGCACAACCAGCGATACTGATTTACTCGCAGATCGCAACTCTCTTCGAGTTCTATACGCGTCCAGCATACTTACAATGTACCTTGGAGAATCATTGCACGTAGCTTTGCATATGAATGTCAAAATTTTGAATTCAATTCTGTGTTGAACTGTAAGCCAGTGAAGCTCCTTCAAAACTGGAGTCTGGAGTGGTGTGATTGTAACGAGGAGTCCTGGTAATGGTTAGGGCTGCTGTATTTTGCACACGCTATAGTTTTTCGTAGTGAGTTTTTGCAAATCCGATATAGCAGTAATAATTGTTTGATATGACCAGATAATAGACCGAGGTCTTTGTAGCTTCAGGAGATAGGTATTTTCTAATATGACCTATGTGCCGCAGTTGTGCTTAGCTAGATCTGCACACGGCTTCAATGTGCCGTGTCGTATCCATTTGGGAATCGAAGCTAGTACCAAGATCCTTCACACACAATGATGATTTGATTTTAGAGTTCCCCACGTGAACGTGACACTCTCAATAAAACGTTAACCTGTTTTGAGTGAAACAGTATGACCTCAGTTTTGTCAGTGTTCAGCTTCAACATTGGTGCATCAATGAAACTGTCTTTTAGACATCTTTCGATTTTGCAAGGGTTTCTTGTTGACAAGATGTGTATTTAGGTTTACTTCACAATTATAACTGTGACTCATCTGCATGGAAATGGTGATACAGATGATGATTTCTGCAAATTTAGTCGACATGTTTTGTGTTCAAAATGAAGGCAGATAATTCTCCATCTACTGCGACTGTTTGGTAACGGTCATTCAGTTATGAGGTCATCCACATTAATGGGTTTCACATAATGTTGAAGTCTTTTTCAAGGCAATTGAGTAATGTTTCATGATCAATTGTGTTGAATGTGACTGATAAGTCAAGCATCACCAGAATTGTTATTTCATTCTTATCAAGATATTGGAAGATGTCATTTTGAACTTTAAGAATAACAGTTTCTGTTACGTGGTGTTAACATGAAGCTGACTGATGCTGTTCTGAGATT
The DNA here is from genome assembly GCA_922989275.2 of Gari tellinella. Lineage (NCBI taxonomy): Eukaryota > Metazoa > Mollusca > Bivalvia > Cardiida > Psammobiidae > Gari > Gari tellinella. The sequence goes on from OV277858.1 coordinate 7,220,405, forward strand.
GTTTTCGTCAAATTGGACCCATTTGTCTAATACTTTTTCTAATTCTTTGGAGAGAAATTGCAGATTCGATACAGGACTGTTTGTTTGTTTAGTCCGTTTCTGCTATCTACAGTGTTCCCTCTCTACAACGGCCCTCCCAACAATAGTTCCCTCCTTACAACGACTATTTCCGTTGTTCCCTAAACAATGTAATTATGTCACAACCTTTTCACGGCTGCAATATAGTGTACGTAAAATTGTCGTCTGCTGTTTTTCTCAAAGTTACTTATTATACATTTTGACAGAAAAAACCCACAATAACGAGTGGCAATCAGTTTGAATCAAGATCAGACGCGGCGTCTGATCTGGTTTCAAGCTTTTTGCAACGGTAAACCAACATCCCTCCCTATAAAGACTCCCTCCGAACAACGCACAAAATGTTTGTCTCCCATTTGGTGTCGTTGTAGAAAAGGAGTGCTGTATGTGCTAATTGAGCACTTCAGAGAGAGATGAGCGTATACAGAGAACCCGGTTGCGATGCCCTACACATATTATTGATTATTATATTCTCGTTCTTTTAGATGCCAAGTGTAAAGCACTCGTGCATCGGACCTCGTTTTATAAAGTCTAATCCGAAGGTCTTGGTCCGGCAGGGGGTCGAACTCACAACCCCTGACGCCGTAAGCCAATAGTTCTTAAGATCATTTATATAGAGATCAGTTTTCTTCAAAAGAGGTGTTACATGCAACTTTTAGAATTATTGTGTTACATACGCAGATTGCAGCGAAGCGTTCTTAATTTTTGCAAACGATGGTAGGAGCTCGTCAAGGCAAAACTTTAGGAGCCATGTTGGTAGTGGGTCCAGTTCACAGGGCTTACATGCGGATGGCTTGACAATCTCTCAAAATTGTTCTGCTGTAGTAGAGTCAAACATACCTAAGAGTTCACTTAATGAAATGTTTCTCTGAAGACTGGGGTGCATGACGTCAGAGGCAATGCCTGTCCGTATTTTTTTCCACTATTTCAATCAAAAAATCGCCGAAGTCATGCGCAATGCGTTTTGAGGACATATTTTGGCAGTGTAAATTCACTGGTTGCGCCCAAGAGATGCTTAGTGACTTTGAAAAGACTCGTCGAGTCCCGTCGATTATAACTGTTTCTGTGTAAATGTTTGCCTGTGACTTTACTAACAATTTGTTTACTTAATCACAAAGCTCTCGATACAGCTGATAGTAAATTGCCAGTTTAGATAATTTCCACTTTCGTTCCAGATTACGTTTTTCTCTCAAATTATTCACTGGCGGATGTAGTCGAGGGGTAAAGCACCAGCATTACTGATAAACAAGAATATCGTTCCCAACGATGGATGCTCCCCACAAAGAAAAAGCCCAAGGTATAGCATGTTAGTATGTGAACACAGTAACAAGTTTCATCAACTTACGATGTAACATTCAGGAGATATGCTTCAGACAAAAATGAATTTATTATGAAAAAGTGAGGCAATTCAATATTTGGAGATGACAGAGTTATAGTTCTTGTGTACTACACTTCTTTTGGTCATGCGCTAACACAGTATCAAGGTTCAAGTTACAGTGCGGCATAACACTTTATTTTTTAAAAATTCATGTAGGAAATGGGAAATAATTCAATATTGGGAGATGGCAGAGTTATGTTTCTTGAGTACAGCACTCTTTCTGTCATCTCGTATCACTGTATCAAGTTTCATCAACTTACAATGCAATGCTCAGGAGATATGCTCCAGAAAAAAGTTGATTTTTTTAAATAGAAAAGGGGAGATAACTAAATATTGGGAGATGACAGAGTCATGGTTCTTGTGTACTGCACCTCCTTATGTCATCACATATTACTGTATCAAGTTCCCTTAACTTACGGTGTAGCAGTCAAGAGATATACTCCGGACAAAATTGTTTTGTATTTTTAGAAAAAGGTAGATAATTCAATATTGGGAGATAAAAGAGTTACTGTTCTTGTGTACTGCACTTCCTTTAGTCATCCTCTATCACTGTTACAAGTTTCATCAATTTTCAGTGTAACGGTCTAGTGATATGCTCCGGACAAATTTTTTTAAGAGAAAAAGGGAGATAATTCAAAATTGGGAGATGAGAGAGTTACGGTTCTTGTGTACTACACCTCCTCTTGCAATTCTCTATCACTGTATCAAGTTTCATTAACCTACGGTGTACCGTTCAAGATATATGCTCCAGACAAAAAAGCGTGACGGACGGACGGACAGACGGACAGACAGACGGACGGACGGAAGGAAAACGCATACGGACGGACACAGCGGCGACTATATGCTCTCTCCCCCCCCCCCTAGAGGGGAGCATAAAAACCTTTTCTAGCATATCTGAGTAAACCAAGGGCAAATAAGTCTTGACACAATGATCCGATTTCAATAATAATCAACCCTTTCATGAACTTTTACTTCAATAATTATACTCAGGGTAAATATAATCAAAATCCATTCAAAACTGTAGTTGCTTAGTGTGTTAACACTGTCAAATAAGCCTTTTTATAGCATATTTTAGTACAGCAAGGTCAGATAACAAATCAAACTATTCTAAAATGTCCATCATCTTCAGATCTTGAAGACTAACATTTGTGTGACGTTATATCAACATCCTTCAAGTAGTCCGGACAAGCTTTTTATAGCATATATGAGTATGTCAAGGGCAGATTACTCTGTAACGAAAAATGAAATGAACCTCAAACTTGACTCAGCTTCAGATCTTTATGTTTTTAACATGTGTGTGAAGTTTCATTGATATTCCTCTAATGGCTTTTCGAGAAAACTCCGGACAAGCTTATAATAGCATATTTAAGTACATCAAAGGCAGACAACTCTGTAACGAAAAATTGAATAAACCTCAACTCGACTCACATTCAGATCTTTATGCATATACCATTTGTGTGAAGTTTCATTAATATCCTTTTAATAATTTTCTGGAAAAACTGAGGACAAGCAAAATGTTGACGGAAGAACAGACAAACGAACGAACTTATTAACGGACGGACAGACAGGGCCATGCCAATACACGACCACTTCTTGAGGTGGGCGTATAAAAAAACAAGACTGCACGTTCAATAAACGCTTATGCTCCCTGTGGCATCCTTTACAATATATTCTGAATTTTTTCTAAGTCCAAATTAGGTCAAGGTCAAACTGAGCTTGGGTATTATTGGTGATTTGGTAATGGTCCAAAGCAATAACTGTATAAGTATTGAAGCATTGTAGTAAACAGTGTAGATGTTAGACGAAACGGTAAAATCTAGTTAACCTGGAAATAGCCTATTTAAAATATTCTAAGTCCAAATTAGGTCAAGGTCAAGGTCAAGGTCAAGGTCAAGGTCAAAATCAAAGTTTGATGGATAGGGAATGGTCAAATGCAACAACTGTATAAGTTTCAAAGCATTGTATTCAGATGTGTTGATGCTAGACGAAACGGTAAATTCTAGTTAACCAGGAAATAGCCTATTCAAAATATTCTAAGTCCAAATTAGGTCCAGATCAAAGTTTGGTGATATTGGTAGATAGGGAATGATCCAAGGCAACAACTGTATAAGTATCCAAGCATTTGGGTAAGCTGTGTTGATGCTAGATGAAACGGTAAATTCTACTTAACCTTGTTACGGACACACGGACAGACGGATTGAAGGATATGACGATTACTATATGCCTCCGCACCTGTCGATGCCGGGGGCATAAAAACCGAAAGGAGGGGAGGTTACACAGTTTGAATACGATAAGTGTGATCTTGACAAATACACTGTAAATTATTGTTAAAAGATGATAAGCTAGCTCAGATGATGATGTTCATTGTGGGTCAGATTTTTACATGAATATTCAGTAAGAGAAGGTTAAGAAAACAACAAGTCTTGTATTACTTCTGTAGACAATATATTGAAACAAGCAACAGATGACAACCACGATGGCATTGAATATCACTTATGAAAATTAACATGATGATCTTCACCCATAATAAATACATTGCCCAATATATTTTTGAAGACAAATTAACTTGATAAGTCACAACATTAACCCAGATGACCCCCACTCCAGGGCACTGGTAATTTGTTTTTTTATAAACTTTGATACAAGTACATCAACATCAGATTTTCTATTAACGTGCAGACGTGGGTGCATTGTCAACGACAGAGGACTCCCTTCCAGGTAACTGGCTAGCTGCCCACATGGCAATTTCTAATACACGATCTCCACATTTTTTAATCATGTGCGTCTCTACGAGACCCGATTCTTTCCCTATTATAGCCACTTTATTATTCTAAATAAGTCCATAATTTTGTTTTTGTCAAATATGCACAAACTACACTGCTTGAGATATTATCATTCTGTAAAATATCAACAATATAGCTATACTTGCTCTGAGAATATATTATCAAGGGTGTTTCCATGAACACTTATGTCCCCTTCTGAAACTTTTCGAGTCCAAATTAAGTCAAGTTAAACTTAAAATTGAGGTTTAGCAATAAGAGTGAATTAGTCCATGACAATAACTGTTTAAGTATCAAGGATTGTAGTAAATAGTGTTGATACTAGACGAAACAGTATAGTCTACACTCAGAGGATCTTCTAACCGATCACATTTTAAACTAATTTTTGTCGAAAAAAGAAATGGCACACTGACGTAATCATTTTTTATTTCAAATACTGGGTTGAATGTGCATTGAATCAAATTATTGAATTTTGAACCATTCTCTACGTTACGTCACACCTCCGAGTTCGACGATTTAGGCGTTTTGCTCGTGTGGAACGTGTATGGGGATATTGGTAAACACGGATTTTGATTTTTTGTTGGTCATCAATCGTCCTAACAGAAAAACATTTAACATGTCGAGAATGCCGATAGTACTTATTGTTGTGTTGCCGAGGGCTATTCAATACATGTAAACACTATGATGATACAATAATACATACGATAGAGATATAAGCTTACCTGTCCATAAAGAGCGTGGTCTTGATGGGGTAAGCAATGCTGCAGAAAGAGGCTGAGAGAGCCGGGGGCCACTCGTAGATACGTCATATGTCTTACGGCCCCGGCCGCCTCGTACTATGTCACTGGCGTCCTCGCATCACTCTTCCCCCACTTCGTTTTTAAAGGGATTATAATATATTTGAGGTTAAACTAGATTGAAAGAAATCGCTTTTAAAATGTTTGGAACAGATAGGGTCTAAAAGTATAAATAAACTTGTGCACCTTTCCATTGAGACTATACATAGTCGTCAATAAAAAGGTAAACATAGTTGAAATGAAGTTGTTCAGTGCAATCAATATAATGACTTATAATTTAAACCATCATAAAGATTGTTCTTTATAACTACACAGAAATGGGCACCATCTATCAAATAAATGAACCGACCGGCTGGATAAAATATAGATAGCCCCCAAAACAAATAACACAATTCCATTAATCGACAATAAGGAACTTTTCAGCCCATGGTTTCCTTCGACCTGAAGGGTTGGACCTGAAACTTAATATATACCATAATCATAATCAGACAGAGAGAAGAGATAGTTAATGTACTACAACATAAAATAATGCATACATAACAGAAGCCTACACCAGCTGCCCATAATCAAGACCAACAAAAGAAATATGCCAATACTCTTGACAGCTGAAAACATTCGTAATGGTAATTAATAAATGTAGGCTATTTCCATTGACTAGACAATTTGATTGTTCCGAGAACAATCAAATCTCCTAGTCGAACAGAGAATAGAGTAACAGAACAGTTTTCCTTCACTAATGTAAAACCACTCCAGGCTATGCTTTCTTCCCCCATCCAAAAGAAATAAATAAATATATATATCAACACTGATCATCATAAACCGACCAATAGGAATAAACACTACATTGACTGATACTGTACATATAATAAAACCATATCTATCAACTAAAATGAACCGATCGGCTGGTTAGATGACAAATATGGAAAATGAACATATAGAACATGACAATGGAACATAAAACATGACAAATAGGAACAAAACGCCCAACGATCAGCTATGTAAACCGACCGGCTGTATAGCTGACAAAGATGTCACATGAAACAACGGACTCACAAACATGACGCCCATCCACTAGCTATCTAAACCAACCGGCTGGACAGCTAATAGATAGGTACACTAAAAAGATAAAGAAAACGTAGGACAAAGAATATACTCATCAGTCACGATAAACCTACCGGCTGGATGACTGAAGGTAAAAGTAACACATGGCACCAAGATATCATAAAACATGACGAATAGGGACAACACGCCCATCTATTAGCTATAAGAACCGACCGGCTGCATGGATAGCTAACATATAGGTACACAAAAAAGATTGAGATCACGAAGGACGAAGAATCTACCCATCAGTCAAAATAAAGAAACCAGCTGGATGACTGAGGGTAGAAATAACAAATGGCACAAAGACACTTCACCCATCAACTATAATGAACCAACCGGCTGGATAGATGATGGACAAAGATAGAAAAATACATTGAACTAATCTCTCAGATGGGCAGACAATCTTATATTCCAAACACCCCTGGATTGTGCAGTTGGATGCTCAGGTGCCTGAGGAGGAGCCATTTCCACCTCCAAATCAGCGTCAGACAAACAGTCTAGTGTTTGCGTCTATCAGGACTTTGACTATGTGACGAATTAGACAATTTTGAATTTTCTGGTAATGGGGGTGTAGGAGACTCCTTGCCTGCGCCTGCCTCTTCCCCAACATTTACCCCTTTTTTGGTTTTGCCAGAGATGGATATCTGGCCAGCTACCTCTTTTACATATTGAGGCTCTTTGTCAGGGGGTGGGGGTGTTGGATTTTTGTTGCCTGCGTCTGCATCTACGCCAACATATACCCCTTTTTGGGTTTTGCCAGTGATAAGACATCTGGCCAGCTTTCACAATGTTGTATTCAGAACTAATGTGAAATGCCACGTTAACGTCATTGACGTCCTGCGTGCCCTAAACTCGTTTACATCAGCTAAATATTAAACACCAGTATCTTATTTTACCAATTGCAATGCTCTTCAACATTTTGTTCGCCAATATCTGCTTGTTTTGAGGAAATTTTATTTGACCGGATTTGAAGAAACTAACGTCATTAGCGCTTACAAATGAAAACTCACGTTGACGAAATCTTTCTTTTTGGTCATCACACACTCGGTGGTATGTTTCCAGGCGTCTACGATGACTTTTTGCGTATGTCTGGACCGTAGAATATCTCAAAATAACGTAACGTAACTGCGTTAACGGCATCAACGCTAATCGTTTAAAAAAATTGTTCAACTCGGCGGCTCAAAATTCACCTTTTTTATTGATACATTAACATTGCACGTCGCTGAAGCCGTTTAGGGTGGCATTCTTTAAGTATTCTGTAAATGTCACTAAAGCTAGTGGCTTTTCTGGTATTTTACATAATAAAAGAAAACAGACCAAGAGTTACCTCAGTATTCTTATTTCAGTGCCATTTGAATAACATTCCATCAATATTTAGATAGTATTTTTACAAAATAATCATTTAAGTGCTACATATGGCACCATTGTCGCGTTGAAAGCTGGTAGCCCAACAGACAAATGTCATTCATGATATTGTGACTTGTCATTTTAGGGTTAGGTTACAATATCATTCATATTTTCCATAATTCGTGATCAATTTAAATGAAACTCTTCTTCCTATTATAAAACATCTTCATTTCATTGAAAATGTAACTTTTGGCATCCGGATTAACTAGTTTCAAGAGTAGCACCATTAAATCTGACTGATCGGTTAGAAGATCCTCTGAGTGTAGTTAACTAAGAAATAGCCCATTTAAGATATCTAAAGCCCAAATTAGGTCAAGGTAAAAATAATTTATACGAGAGAGGATGCCTTGTTTATTTAAATGTAATGCTGTGCCAATTATAACATTCACAGCAAATGTCTAGGTTAATTTAGACTCTCTCTTGTATTGAACCCTTTACCTGATAGAAGCGCCTTTTGGCGCATTTTAATTTATTCCCTCCGCCAAAGAAAACAGTTTAAGATTATACAGGCATGAACATGAACAATTAGAAATATTACTTATACATTAGAAAGTAGTGACTTTAAGCAGGTTTGAAGTAAAGCAGAATGTGCCTTAGGACGCATTCTGCTTTACTTTCAACCTGCTTTAAGAGGTCGCCTGCCTTCAACTCTAAAAACAGGATATAAGGTAAAGGGTTAAAGCACTATTTTACCCTTTCAATGCTATAAGTAAGTTTTCAAGGCTAATTTCTATCTAATTTTAGTACTTACAAGTTGCCACAATATATTGCAATACGGTTCCTCTGTATTGTAATGTATTGCAATATGGTTTTCACTGTATTGTTACACGACTAGACAGGTCTATAACTATACTATATGCCTCGCCCTCTGCATCGATAGATGCAGCGACCATCAAACAGAATATCACCACATTCTGTGATCCAAGGCCTTGAATTAGTTCCAGTTGGTTGTGTAATCCAGATCACAGGAAAGGCGTAGTGTCGAGTGTGATCTGGATTACAAAATAGATGGTTTCCTCGGAAACTTGGGTGTCATCTGCCAGCAAGCATCAGTAGAACATTCTCTTGCCGTAAAGAAATTTCATTTCAAAAATTTCAGTTAAACAGAATAAATCTGCATGAAAAGAAAATGTTGAAAATGGGAACAACTCTCACAATATTCATACAAGAGTTATGGCCCTTGTGCAATACACTTCCACTTGTCAAGCTCTTTCCATCTTAAAAGCTTCAGTAGAGCAGCAGTTTTCAGGGGTGACCAACAATAATTACACAAAAAAGTCGCAATGCAATACTTATTATTTTTTTTGATTAAGTCATACTTGGGTCTCGATAGAATCTGTTATTTTGGTAGGTTCGATTGAGAAGTGGGGTTATGCAAATAACGGTCATAAAAGTGTTTTAGAACGGTTTTAAGGTATATCCTTTGGAGTAAAACATTTATAATAAAAGTGGGTGTCCTTGGTTATTTACCCTTAAATGGAAATAAACTGTTCAAATGCATCAACACATATAATAGACTATGAATGAAAAAGGAAGGGAGTCCTCTGTCGTTGACAATGCACCCACGTCTGCACGTTAATAGAAAATCTGATGTTGATGTACTTGTATCAAAGTTTATAAAAAAACAAATTACCAGTGCCCTGGAGTGGGGGTCATCTGGGTTAATGTTGTGACTTATCAAGTTAATTTGTCTTCAAAAATATATTGGGCAATGTATTTATTATGGGTGAAGATCATCATGTTAATTTTCATAAGTGATATTCAATGCCATCGTGGTTGTCATCTGTTGCTTGTTTCAATATATTGTCTACAGAAGTGATACAAGACTTGTTGTTTTCTTAACCTTCTCTTACTGAATATTCATGTAAAAATCTGACCCACAATTAACATCATCATCTGAGCTAGCTTATCATCTTTTAACAATAATTTACAGTGTATTTGTCAAGATCACACTTATCGTATTCAAACTGTGTAAACTGCCCATCTGCTCGGTTTTTATGCCCCCGGCATCGACAGGTGCGGAGGCATATAGTAATCGTCATATCCTTCAATCCGTCTGTCCGTGTGTCCGTAACAAGGTTAAGTAGAATTTACCGTTTCATCTAGCATCAACACAGCTTACCCAAATGCTTGGATACTTATACAGTTGTTGCCTTGGATCATTCCCTATCTACCAATATCACCAAACTTTGATCTGGACCTAATTTGGACTTAGAATATTTTGAATAGGCTATTTCCTGGTTAACTAGAATTTACCGTTTCGTCTAGCATCAACACATCTGAATACAATGCTTTGAAACTTATACAGTTGTTGCATTTGACCATTCCCTATCCATCAAACTTTGATTTTGACCTTGACCTTGACCTAATTTGGACTTAGAATATTTTAAATAGGCTATTTCCAGGTTAACTAGATTTTACCGTTTCGTCTAACATCTACACTGTTTACTACAATGCTTCGATACTTATACAGTTATTGCTTTGGACCATTACCAAATCACCAATAATACCCAAGCTCAGTTTGACCTTGACCTAATTTGGACTTAGAAAAAATTCAGAATATATTGTAAAGGATGCCACAGGGAGCATAAGCGTTTATTGAACGTGCAGTCTTGTTTTTTTATACGCCCACCTCAAGAAGTGGTCGTGTATTGGCATGGCCCTGTCTGTCCGTCCGTTAATAAGTTCGTTCGTTTGTCTGTTCTTCCGTCAACATTTTGCTTGTCCTCAGTTTTTCCAGAAAACTATTAAAAGGATATTAATGAAACTTCACACAAATGGTATATGCATAAAGATCTGAATGTGAGTCGAGTTGAGGTTTATTCAATTTTTCGTTACAGAGTTGTCTGCCTTTGATGTACTTAAATATGCTATTATAAGCTTGTCCGGAGTTTTCTCGAAAAGCCATTAGAGGAATATCAATGAAACTTCACACACATGTTAAAAACATAAAGATCTGAAGCTGAGTCAAGTTTGAGGTTCATTTCATTTTTCGTTACAGAGTAATCTGCCCTTGACATACTCAAATATGCTATAAAAAGCTTGTCCGGACTACTTGAAGGATGTTGATATAACGTCACACAAATGTTAGTCTTCAAGATCTGAAGATGATGGACAATTTAGAATAGTTTGATTTGTTGTTACACAGTTATCTGACCTTGCTGTACTAAAATATGCTATAAAAAGGCTTATTTGACAGTGTTAACACACTAAGCAACTACAGTTTTGAATGGATTTTGATTATATTTACCCTGAGTATAATTATTGAAGTAAAAGTTCATGAAAGGGTTGATTATTATTGAAATCGGATCATTGTATCAAGACTTATTTGCCCTTGGTGTACTCAGATATGCTAGAAAAGGTTTTTATGCTCCCCTCTAGGGGGGGAGAGATCATATAGTCGCCGCTGTGTCCGTCCGTATGCGTTTTCCTTCCGTCCGTCCGTCTGTCTGTCCGTCTGTCCGTCCGTCCGTCATGCTTTTTTGTCTGGAGCATATATCTTGAACGGTACACCGTAGGTTAATGAAACTTGATACAGTGATAGAGAATTGCAAGAGGAGGTGTAGTACACAAGAACCGTAACTCTCTCATCTCCCAATTTTGAATTATCTCCCTTTTTCTCTTAAAAAAATTTGTCCGGAGCATATCTCTAGACCGTTACACTGAAAATTGATGAAACTTGTAACAGTGATAGAGGATGACTAAAGGAAGTGCAGTACACAAGAACAGTAACTCTTTTATCTCCCAATATTGAATTATCTACCTTTTTCTAAAAATACAAAACAATTTTGTCCGGAGTATATCTCTTGACTGCTACACCGTAAGTTAAGGGAACTTGATACAGTAATATGTGATGACATAAGGAGGTGCAGTACACAAGAACCATGACTCTGTCATCTCCCAATATTTAGTTATCTCCCCTTTTCTATTTAAAAAAATCAACTTTTTTCTGGAGCATATCTCCTGAGCATTGCATTGTAAGTTGATGAAACTTGATACAGTGATACGAGATGACAGAAAGAGTGCTGTACTCAAGAAACATAACTCTGCCATCTCCCAATATTGAATTATTTCCCATTTCCTACATGAATTTTTAAAAAATAAAGTGTTATGCCGCACTGTAACTTGAACCTTGATACTGTGTTAGCGGATGACCAAAAGAAGTGTAGTACACAAGAACTATAACTCTGTCATCTCCAAATATTGAATTGCCTCACTTTTTCATAATAAATTCATTTTTGTCTGAAGCATATCTCCTGAATGTTACATCGTAAGTTGATGAAACTTGTTACTGTGTTCACATACTAACATGCTATACCTTGGGCTTTTTCTTTGTGGGGAGCATCCATCGTTGGGAACGATATTCTTGTTTATCAGTAATGCTGGTGCTTTACCCCTCGACTACATCCGCCAGTGAATAATTTGAGAGAAAAACATTGATAATACATCAATTTGAATTCAGAATGATTTTTTTCCTTCTTTGTTGTATATATATATGAATCGGTCTTCTTAAACTAATATCGGTCACCTTAAACTAGAATATATGTTGTGTTTACTTAAAACTCCAAAATAATATGAGAGAAAACAATTTATACATCAATTTGAATAATTTGAGAGAAACACCATTGATAATACATTAATTTGAGTTTAGAATAATTGTTTTCCGTTTATGTTGTATATGTATATATCAATCGGTCTCCTTGAACTAATATCGGTCACCTTAACCTCGAATATTATGTTGTGTCTACTTAAAACCTCCAAATAATTTGATAGAAAAAACCATTGTTAATACATTAATTTGAATAATTTTAGAGAAAAACCAATGATAATACATTAATTTGAATTTAGCATGAATTTATCCCTTTCATGTTGTATATATATTTGATTTGATACATCAAAAATTGACTACTGCAACTCACTGCTATATGGGATTCCCCAAAACTCACTACGAAAACTACAGCGTGTGCAAAATACAGCAGCCCGCATCATTACCAGGATTCCTCGGAACGATCACATCACTCCAGTCTTAAAGAAGCTTCACTGACTTCCAGTTCAACACAGAGTTGAATTCAAAATTCTGACACTCACATACAAAGCCATGTGCAATGATTCTCCAATGTACATTGTTAGTATGTTAGACGTGTATAGAACTCGAAGAGAGTTGCGGTCTGCGAGTAAATCAGTATCGCTGGTTGTGCCGAGAAGTTGTTTGGTGAAGTTTGGAGATAGAAGTTTCATGCATGCAGCCCCAAAGCTCTGGAACTCTCTACCATCAGACATCAGAGATGCGAGCTCAGTTGCAGTCTTCAAAAAACGTCTGAAAACACACTTCTTTAATATTTATTATTAGAACACATTAGGAAATGGATGACTGCTACCTCCGGGCTATGTTCTTGCTGTAGATATTGTGGGTCTAAATGGGAGTTCTGGAATTGTACCGTTTGCCCATGCCTGTTCCGTGGATCTTGATGGTAGGGATTGCCCATGATCTCTTTGAAACCGACTGGCTTGGGGTTTGCGGTATAATTCAGGGACAGCTTCGTATCTTGATGTTTTATAAAGTAAGGGTCGAATTTCAGCCATGGAACATGTAGGTCCCGCGGGTATTTGGTGGAGAGGGTAGATGACTGCTACCCTAAGGCTGTGTTCATTCTGTATATGTTATGGGTCTAATTTTTAGTTCTGGGGTTGTACCGTTGACCAGTGCCTATCTGGCGGATCTTTGATGGTAGGGATATGGCTCTGATCTCTTTTGAAACCAGCTGGTGGGGTCTGTAGTATAATTCTTGGACAGCTTTCACCATTTTTAATCATGTCATTGATCTTCTATAGAGTTTTTAGTTATGGTCGCATGCTATTTTTCCTAGTTATGTTACATTAGATGGCCTGCATTGGGCGCTCTGCTATTATTTCTATTGGTCGGCAATCTTTAGCCGGTTGGTTCAGTGCTGATTGATGGGGGTAGTGTGATCGCCGTTTTGGGGGCTGTCGTTTGTATGTTTATTCTTATTTATTTTAGATCTAATTATAGTTATTTGTGTTTTGTCGATGGCCTGCATAGGGCGCTCTACCATTATTTATATCAGTCGGCAATACTTAGCCGGTCGGTTCATTGCTGATTGATGGGGGTAATGTGATCGCCGTTTTTGGGGACTGTCTTTTATATGTTTATTCATGTTTTATTTCAGATCTAATTGTAGTTATTTTGTCTTTTCTCGATTTATAGGTACATATGTGTTATTTAATGTAAAGCGCTTTTGAACGCACAATCCCTGTGTGAAAAGAGCGCTATATAAATCTGGTATAATAATAATAATAATAATTTGATTTGTTTTTTATTTACGTCGCTTTCAACAGTATTTCAGACATATCGCGACATCCAGCTAATTACAGGTGGAGGAAGACCCCAGAAGTTCTTTATGCACTGTTTCAGGCACACATCAACAATTGGGTAGAACCACTGACCTACCGCAAGCCAGCAGGAAAGCTTCCCCACATGAAAAATCCGAACGACCCTACTGGGATTCGAACTGACAGCGGTGAGGAGCTTAGATATGTTAATCACAAGTGCTAAGGCCACTAGGCCACGGAGGCCCCCCTGTATATATATGAATCGGTCTCCTTAAACTTATATTGGTCACCTTAAACTCAAATATATGTCGTGTTTACTTAAACCTCTAAAATAATTTGAGAGAAAACCATTGTTAATACATATACATAACTTTGAATAATTTGAGAGAAAAACTATTGTTAATTATTATTGTATACCTTACTATAAATAGTAACAAAATTGCCGTTGAAAACTGTCATTACGGTGGTCATGTGACCAATCCATAATGGCCCAGTGGGCCGATTATGGATAATCGCCCCTCGAAGTTTTTCACGTACAACTCGTTGATGTTAGCAACTTAGATCTATTCAAACATGGCAGGAGAAGGGGTTTGGCGTCGTTGTCAAATCGTATTCTGGAACTTGAATTCTGAGACAGAAGGGTCTTAACGTAAAAGGTACAGTTCCTGTTTGAATTTGTTTATACAATGGTCAAGTCTTATGTGTGTCACAGTGTGAAATTACTTGACGTTGTTTATGTTATTCAAAATGACAGTTATGACGTCATTATTTCACGCCATTCAGCGGAAACTTCAAAAGATAAAATCGACGTCGTGAAAATGTAGAGTTCTACTCGATAGCGTAGCGGTTTGTAATTCTAGATGTACTACAAATTTTCTGCGTGGGCTAAACTTCCCATAGCCAACTTCATATGTTCGAGATCTTACGATCTGAGCATTTCTGAAAGATTTAGAGCTGCCCATACTTTGTCAGCGCTATCGTTTCAAATTTGTGAGCAGTTGATGGCAGTTAAACGATGTTTGAAACCACGTCATTGGCATGAAGATATACAATAAAAAGGTCAAAACATGACCCAGGCGTGCCTTCTGCCCATAATGGCACGCCTGGTGTCACAATAGCCCTCGGGCTAAAGCCCTCGGGCTATTATGGCACCAGGCGTGCCATTATGGGCAGAAGGCACGCCTGGGTCATATTTTAACCTCTTATTAATTTGTAAAAAAAAAAATTTTTTTTTTTAATTTTAGGGCAGTGCGCGGCATCCTCCTAAAAGGCCTAGCTGGGGCACTGTTAAATACATTAACTTGAATTTAGAATGAATTTATCCATTTTCTGTAATATATATATGAATCGGTCTCCTTAAACTTTTATTGGTCCCTGTCACAATTTCCTTAATTCTTACGTTAAGGAAACCATGATTCCGGAATTCTTTTATAAGTAATTAAAACTGAGACAAACGAATCCAGTTATTCAATATTATAATTCACATTCTCGAAAGTGATAACAAATACAACACTGGTTAGTAATACACAATCAACCCCTGTTTAGTCTTTAGATATATAGTCCACGGTATAACCGACTTAATATGTTCATAGGTATAATACTGTTCAGCTTCACAAGTCCTGCGCATATATGATTCAACCTAATCAAAACGAACGATCACACAGATCACTTTAAATTAAGTTAGCCACACAGGCACACACTTAACCACACAGGTTACTCAATATAAATATAGCCACACAGGCATACAGTCTAATTACACCAATTACTTATAGGCTTAAAGTTCAATCACACAGATTACTATAGCCACTAAGGCTCAAAGTTCAATCACACATATTACTATAGCCATAATTAGGCTTAAAGTTTAATCACATAGATTACTATAACCACTTAGGCTTAAAGTTTAAGCACACAGATTATTATAGCCACATGGGCACAAGTTAAACCACATAGCACACAAAGTACAGTAAACTAACATAGTCATACAGACACCAGTTTAACGCCGCATGATAATCCAAATTAGTATTGACACACGGTCATGCAAAAGTCTATGTCTAAGTATAGATATGTGGTTGAACTGGACAAAGTCTACTTCAAAAGGACTGGTATTAAATATAGTCTACTCTCCAAGGACTGGTATAACCAACGTTGCTCGGCGTACAAAAGGATACGAAGGAGTTTTTTTTGGTGAAGCCTAGACTTCTTTTATTCATTACTATTTACATATACACAGACAATAACATACATGCATGCATGAGAGCTAACAAATCAGCAAGGTCATGCAAGTATAAAGACTATACAATATTTGTGTTGACCTGCTAAATACCGCAAAGCGGTAGTAAGTAAGGGTATTTTAATTGTCGTGATTAACCCTATGATTAGAGTATTCAAGTATAATTAATATTTCTTTATATTAAGGGAACACTGCTTTTTGAACTCTTAAAACAAAAGGATTCGTAAATCCTTTATATTTTAAGAATTCTAGAAGTATTTGTGTTTCATAAACGAAAACTTTATAACTATCAGTTTGTAGTGTCTAGTTTTCGCTTAGAAAGTACGATTTGTATATACTGAAACCAACAATAGTTAAACTTATATTGACGTAAAAGTAGTCCGTGTTTGTTATCTTATATCCTATCAAAAGTGTTTTAAGTTTTTTTATATTACGTTTTATACCACATGTTTTAAACAGCGACACAATTTTTATCCAAAATGGTTGCACTTTTGAACAATTGATGAAAATGTGTTCATCGTCTTCGAATTCATGACATATTAGACAGTTTGGAGAGTTTTCCATTTTCCACTTGTATCGTATTGATCTTGATGGGAAAATGTTATTTATTGTTTTATACTTGTATTGTTTGTGCCTATTATCGTAAATTTTGTTAATAAAGTTATATATTTCCGACCATGGTAATTTGTCGTCAAACTTGTCATTCCAGAACCTATGTATTATAGGTTCATGAAACTTTTCAGACAGAAGCTGTTGATAGATAGTTTTATTGTTGCTTTGTATAAAATCTATGTTACGAATATATAAAGATAAAGACGTTTTAACTTTAGTTTTAAAATAATTTTCGCTTTTGATTAATTGCTTCCATCTGTTAGGAATTGCTTTATTAAGATTTGCAATTTCACTTATCCAGTTTCTTTTATCTAAGAGTTTTTCTAATATATACTCCTCTTTTATTTCCCCTCTTTCGTTAATAATATCATTTATGAAAATCAAATCTGAGTTTATCCAGCTTGTAAACACAAGGCATTTATTATTAATTTTAATAAATTTATTTCCCCATATAACTTGTTTTCTGATGTCACTAAATGTCATAGTGCGTTTCTCTTTGAATGTTTTAATGCGTATCTATGATTCTAGTACATTTTTATAAAATTCCGGAATATTTGTTGCATTTATACTTTTGATGCTGTCTGAATTGTAGTAAAACACCAAAAAATCATTTCCAAAAGCTTGGAAATAATACTTTGGTATTAACTTCCAATTAGCGTCGTCATCTGATAGCATCGATTTTATCCATTTTAATTGTAATGTAGTAATGTAAGTTTCTAAGTCAATCATTTGAAGTCCACCCTCTGCTCTGTTCCCTATTAAAGTTGCTCGCTTTATTTTTTCACGCTTTCCACTCCATAAAAAGTCATATATAATACTGTTTATTTTAGTTATAATCTGCTGCGGTACTATAATGCTATGAAATAAATATGTAAATTTTGGTATCAATAGAGTTTTTATTATTTGTATTTTCCCATAAAAAGTTAAATTACGCTTACGCCAGTTCTCTATAATGCTTTTACAAGTTGAATATTTTGTGTCCCAATTTAGCACGGAACACTCATATTTATTGTGTCCAAAATATACCCCTAGGGCCTTAATGGGACCATCTGGCCATGTAATATCTCCTACGTTATCTCTATGTAATTTATTTGTCCAAATCCACATTCCTTCCGTCTTGTTTTTATTTAATTCAAGTCCAGAGTATTTTCCAAATTCTTTAATGATGTTTAAGGCCGAAACGATTTCTTGTCTATTTCTGAGGAATAATGTTGTATCGTCAGCAAGCTGAGAGATTTTGAGCGATCGCTTCTCATTAGTAAGTTTAACCTCAATTCCTAAGATGTTATTAGAATTTCTTATATTTATAGCAAGACCTTCTGCTGCAAGAATGTGCAATAGAGCAGATATCGGACAACCCTGTCGAATACCTCTTGAGGGATTAAACAGTTGTGATCTGTATCCACTATTAAAAATACAAGATTTACAGTCTGCATATAAAACTTTAACCTATGTGATAAATTGTTCTTTAAAACCAAAGCGCCTTAAAACACTAAACAGAAAGTTCCACTCGATTGTATCGAACGCTTTACGAAAGTCTAAAAATAGAATTGCGCCTTCTATTTGTAAATTGTCAGTGTAGTCTATTATATCTTGAATTAACGTAAGTTGTAACCTATAAATCTATTTTGTATGTGTCCTTGTTGGTCTAAATAACAATTTTGTGTATTACCATTTTCAGTCTATTTGCTAATGCTCTGGATGCTCTTTTGTAATCATTGTTTAAGAGCGATATGGGCCTCCAGTTTTCTAAGTCTGACGGATCACCTTTTTTGTATATTAATGATAGAGCACTTATTTTTTGTGAGTTTGACATTTCCAAACAATCAAAACATTCATTTAAACAATCAGTAATAATGTTTTCAATGAGTGGCCAGAAATGTTGATAAAATTCAGAAGTAAGGCCGTCTAGACCTGGACTTTTATTTGTTTTCATTTGCTTTACTGCAATACTAAGTTCGTTTATGGTAATCATACCTTCACAGCTGTTGGCATCTTCTTCTGTTAATGTATTATTAAAAATTGTATTATCCAGGTAGTCATTTATATTACATTGATTTATATTACTTGATGAAAATAACGTCTGATAAAATTTAACTTCTTCTTCAAGTATCTTAAAATTATCACATATTTGTTCGCCATTGCTGTTAAGCGACGTAATTGACTTCCTTGCTTGTCTGGATTTTTCAAGGTTAAAAAAATACTTAGTGCTTTTTTCACCTTCTTCAATAAAGTTTACTCTTGATGTTATGTGTGCACCCTTTGCTTTAATATCATATAAAAGTTGAATTTCATTTTCGAGACGTAGTATGTTGTGTTTTGTGTTGTTATCCGATTGTCCGTTCATTTCATTATCTTTTGCAAAGAGGTTAGCTAATTCATGTTCTAGTACTGCACTTTGCTCTTTTCGCTGTTTTGTCTTTTGTTTAGCGTATTTTATCGAAGTTTCTTTGATATCTAATTTGGTAAGTTCCCATAAAGTTTTTGCTGATTCATGTTCATACTTTTGCTGATTATTTTTAACTAATTTACCTATGGTATTTGTAAACAAGTCATCTTTTAGGTACAGAGTATTAAATGTCCAATATCCTGGTCCGCGTTTATTTTGCTTCGAAATTGTAATAGAAATAGCAAGATGATCTGTGTATTCAATGCATGTTGGTCTAGTATCTACTTTATTAATAACGGGCATTATATTACTTTCTATTAGCCGAATATCGATTCTACTTCTTTCTTTTCGATATTTCCTTTGCCAAGTGAACTGCAACTTCGATTTATTTTTCTCTCGCCAAGCATCTGAAAGGTCCTGTGTTTTTATGAAATTTATAAGTGATTTTACTGGTTTGCATGTTGTTTTTGATTTGCTTGTTTCGTTATATCTATCCACTGATTCTAGGGTGTCGTTCATATCGCCTCCTATTATTTTTATCCCTTGTGCGTTATTTTCAACTAGTTCATGAATGTTATTAAAATAAATGTTTCTGCTTACTTTATCATTGTACGCGTAAATATTTACAAGTGTGTATGTTGTGTCATCTAGCACGATATTTAATAGAATGTATCTTCCTATTGTATCTATATGAGAGTCGATAGTGTTATATGACAGTTGTTTATTTATAAGTTTTGAGCAGCCTCTGCTAGAACTAGTACCAACTGAATGAAATATACCCCATTGATCAAATTCATACCTAATCAAAGTGAATATATCTAGTGTAAAGTGTGTTTCTTGGAGAAAGAGTATATCAACTTTTTGTAATTTAACATATTCTCTTAATCTCAGACGTTTATATTTACCTCGTAAACCTTGGGAATTTAATGAGAGAAAATGTATTTGACTAGACATTAAAGATTGTGAAAACGTAGTACGAGGGCAACAGCCCAATATAGACATACAAAGGGGAAGAACCGCGTTCGTTCCATAGCAATATATACATACTATAACAGTATCGCTTCACCACGAAGACCAGTAGTTTACATGATAAGCAGGTGTTTACCCGTAAACATGTATCCTGCTGAACCCAGACCTCTGGAACAGCATTTTCCAATACTGCACAATCAATCAGTTTATTTACACCTGTAATTTTACATGATAAATAATTAGCAATACTTGTACAGAGTTTAAACTGGTCCGTCAGTGCAGTTTCGTTCGATACTACACTGTCGGTCCGGCCCGAACGCCGATACATACATGTATATTTATATAATATATATATTATTGTTTTACATGATAAATATGTATATTTATATGATATATGTCCTATTATTTTACATGATAAACATATAACAATCAACAGATTTAAAATACTTGTACTTAGTTTAAACCGGTCCGCCCGTGCAATTTCTTTCGATACTACACAGTCGGTCCGGATTGAACTTCGATACATACATATACAAATGGGCCGAGATGCATGCCTCGGTATATATCTTACTGCTTTACATGATACAAAGTTATCCATCCGCAGTTTTAAAGTGCATGTGCAGAGTTTAAACCGGTTCGCCAGTGCAGTTTCGTTCAATACTAAACTGTCGGTCCGGTTCAAACTCCAATTAAAATTTAAAACATATATAAATGGGTCGAGATGCATGTCTCGATATATATCTAATATATTGACTTCGTATGTCGTAATTCAGCATAACTGAAAAGTGCTCGAACAACAGTGTTGACTCTGACGGGGCCAGACCTGATGTGGTCTGCACTCGTTGTATGTATAATATGTATAACCAAACACTACAATATTTACAAATTATATATCGCCATGCATACAGTGTAGACACAGATATGGCGGTATCAGTTGTTACTGTCATATGTGGTTCGTCACTGCATGTCATTCTGCTTTTTGCATTTACATGTTTCCGTTTTACTGCGTTTGCAGATAACAATAGATTCGATAATTGTGTTGAAAGCGCCTTTTTGTTGCTTACGGTGTGTTTAAAAGACATCACATATTTAGAATAAAACATTTGTTGAAGTATAGAACCCGATCCAAAACGCGTGGCAGATAAACAGCGTACATACTAGCGCTAAGCTTAAAGCAAGTGATAGTAGGATGTGTACATCCAGATGATATCTCTCTGTTCGGAGTGATATAATCGGGGTTTTCACTGTTCTTGTAAATAAATCAATAAGTGAGCTAGTTTTAGGTATGCAGATGATGCAAACATCATATCCTTCATAAATGAAAATATTTTGAACTGTAGCGGTGTGCTATATATACGATATCACCCAAGTGCGACTGTGTGTACACATCAGTCAGATTAGAGCACGTGCTGTTTTCTATAGAGCACATGAATCGATATTCGTCATATTTTTCCAATCGTTCTGTCTTCAAAAGACTTCGTTGCGTACCTGTCCTAGGTAGCTTTATATACTTATCCTGTGTTATATAGAGGATCTTAAATGAGTGTTCATATTTATTTAATAAATCAAATAAATATGAACACGACTATAAGATCCTATTTATATCATATCCAACACACACTCATATTTACAGCCAATTTCTCAGGAGTAAGGTAGGTTGTAGTATAGTTTTCCTTATATAGAAACCATCAATGGAAGGCGAAATGAGGTTTTCTAAGTGCCTGGCAAAAAGTAGTTCCAGATTTCTGAATGTTTTATTGACTAATTTTCACTATATAAGCAATTATTCGATTTAGATTTAGATTATAATCTTTCTGATAATTAAGTAAACTGTGAAAGGTGATTAAAAATCACGTCGAAAAACATTTTGAAATACAGTTTATCACCTCACATCATGACGTCACAAATATTTTCCATATAAGGAAAATCACTCGTGACGTCATTGTACCATGAGGCCGTGTTTACTGAAACATTTGAACGAAGACACACAGAGATTCATCATTGTGAAGTGTCTACCCATCACCGTGACACTGTCACTGTCGATTTTGTTTGAAAACCTGTTTAAGTTTTGGAACATTCGCCCATTCATCTGTGCTACTGTAAATATGGAAATTTCAACAGTGAATTTGAGCGCCGAAAATGTTGTGTTGAAACCGCCAGACATGGTTGATGACCTTCATTTAACTTTGAATTGTGTACTTTCGAGTAGAGTGAATGGAGAGTCTCTATTTGGGATTCAGACTTGCATGCGGTTTAGTGTGGATTTATACAGGATTTCTTTTAAACCAAAAAGCGTGTGTTTAATAAACGGAGGCTAGTGCAGTTTTCGGTAGGTTATGGTGGCAATATAGAAAGGATGGCTGGGACAACAGTAACCGGTATGTCTTTTTTCTGCATAGTTCTCAATGGTTTAAAAATCATTGTAGCTACTGATATTAAAAGGATAGCGATCAGAATTTGTATGACATGACCAACGTTTAGGCGAAGGGTGTGTGTGTGTGGGGGGGGGGGGGAAACACAAAGAGCATGCTGCTTGACACTTTTACAAGGAGTGTTTCATAACTAACGAACTTGAACAATAACTTGGATATAATAAGTGTGACATATCAGTGAAAAGGACAATTATTTACTATTGTATAATGCACGATAAGATCACAAAACTTGATAAATCACAATACTAACCTAAATTACCCCTTTCAAGAGCACTTGAACATAGCACTTTTCGTACATTTTGCAATAAGTTCTCAAAAAGTACATTTTGTTAAATTTGACTGACTACAATGCTTACAGTTGTTGCGTTGGACCAATACCAATCAACTCATACTACCAAACGTTGATTTTACCTTGACCTAATTTGGGCTTTAAATATCTTAAATGGGCTATTTCTTAGTTAACTAGACTTTACTGTTTCGTCTAGTATCAACACTATTTACTACAATCCTTGATACTTAAACAGTTATTGTCATGGACCAATTCACTGTTATTGCTAAACCTCAATTTTAAGTTTAACTTGACTTAATTTGGACTCAAAAAGTTTCAGAAGGGGACATAATTAAGTGTTCATGGAAACACCCTTGATAATAAATTATATTCTCAGAGCAAGTATAGCTATATTGTTGATATTTTACAAAATGATAATATCTCAAACAGTGTACCGTAGTTGGTGCATATTTGACAAAAAAAATTATGGACTTATTTAGAATAATAAAGTGGCTACAATAGGGAAAGAATCTGGTCTCGCAGAGACCCACATGATTAAAAAATGTGGAGATCGTGTGTTAGAAATTGCCATGTGGGCAGCTAGCCAGTTACCTGGAAGGGAGTCCTCTGTCGTTGACAATACACCCACCTCTGCACGTTAATAGAAAATCTGATGTTGATATACTTGTATCAAAGTTTATTAAAAAACAAATTACCAGTACCCTGGAGTGGGGGTCATCTGGGTTAATGTTGTGACTTATCAAGTTAATTTGTCTTCAAAACTATATGAGACAATGTAATTATTATGGGTGAATATCATCATGTTAATTTGCAAAAGTGATATGCAATGCCATCGTGGTTGTCATCTGTTGCTTGTTTCAATATATTGTCTACAGAAGTATTACAAGACTTGTTGTTTTCTTAACCTTCTCTTACTGAATATTCATGTAAAAATCTGACCCACAATGAACATCATCATCTGAGCTAGCTTATCATCTATTAACACATTCAAAATTTACAGTGTATTTGTCAAGATCACACTTGTCGTATTCAAACTGTGTAATCTGCCCGTCTGCTCGGTTTTTATGACTCCGGCATCGACAGATGCGGAGGCATATAGTAATCGTCCAGTCCGTCCGTCTGTGTGTCCGTAACAAGGTTAAGTAGAATTTACCGTTTCGTCTAGCATCAACACCGCTTACCCAAATGCTTGGATACTTATACAGTTGTTGCCTTGGATCATTCCCTATCCACCAATATCTCCAAACTTTGATCTTGACCTAATTTGGACTTAGAATATTTTGAATAGGCTATTTCCTGGTTAACTAGAATATACCGTTTCGTCTAGCATCAACACATCTGACTACAATGCTTTGATACTTATACAGTTGTTGCATTTGACCATTCCCTATCCACCAAACTTTGATTTTGACCTTGACCTTGACCTAATTTGGACTTAGAATATTTTAAATAGGCTATTTCCGGGTTAACTAGATTTTACCGTTTCGTCTAGCATCAACACTGTTTACTACAATGCTTCGATACTTATACAGTTATTGCTTTGGACCATTACCAACTCACCAATAATACCCAAGCTCAGTTTGACCTTGACCTAATTTAGTTGCCACCGGGGGCATAAGCGTTTATTGAACGTGCAGTCTTGTTTTTTTATACGCCCACCTCAAGAAGTGGTCGTATATTGGCATGGCCCTGTCTGTCCGTCCGTGAATAAGTTCGTTCGTTTGTCTGTTCTTCTGTCAACATTTTGTTTGTCCTCAGTTTTTCCAGAAAACTATTGAACGGATATTAATGAAACTTCACACAAATGGTATATGCATAAAGATCTGAATGTGAGTCGAGTTGAGGTTAATTCAATTTTTCGTTACAGAGTTATCTGCCTTTGATGTACTTAAACATGCTATAATAAGCTTGTCCGGAGTTTTCTCGAAAAGCCGTTAAAGGAATATTAATGAAACTTCACACAAATGTTAAAAAAATTAAGATCTGAAGCTGAGTCAAGTTTGAGGTTCATTTCATTTTTCGTTACAGAGTAATCTGCCCTTGATATACTCAAATATGCTATAAAAAGCTTGTCCGGACTTTTTGAAGGATGTTGATGAAACGTCACACAAATGTTAAAGTCATCAAGATCTGAAGATGAGGGAAATTTTAGAATAATTTGATTTGTTGTTACATAGTTATCTGACCTTGATGTACTAAAATATGCTATAAAAGGCTTATTTGACAGTGTTAACACACTAAGCAACTACAGTTTTGAATGGACTTTGATAATATTTACCCACAGTATAATTATTGAAGTAAAAGTTCATGAAAGGGTTGATTATTATTGAAATCGGATCATTGTGTCAAGACTTATTTGCCCTTGGTGTACTCAGATATGCTAGAAAAGGTTTTTTATGCCCCCGGCATCTATAGATAAGGAGGCATATAGTAATCGTCCTGTCCGTCCGTCTGTCCGTCTGTAACAGGTTATGTAGATTTTACCGTTTCGTCTAGCATCAACACCGCTTACTCAAATGCTTGGATACTTATACAGTTGTTGCCGTGGACCATTCCCTATCCACCAATATCACCCAACCTTGATTTTGACCTTGACCTAATTTGGACTTATTTTAAATAAATAATATATTTTAAATGGGCTATTTCTTGGTTAACTAGATTTTACCGTTTCGTCTAGCATCAGCATAACTGACTACAATTCTTTGGTACTTATACAGTTGTTGCCTTGGATCACTACCAATCCACCCATATTGCCCAACCTTGATTTTGACCTTGACCATGACCTAATTTGGACTTAGAAAAAATTCAGAATATATTGTCAAGGATGCCACCGGGGGCATAAGTGTTTATTGAACGCGCATTCTTGTTTTTAGTAATGTTGGTGCTTTACCCCTCGACTACATCCGCCAGTAAATAATTTGAGAGAAAAACCATTGATAATACATTAATTTGAATTCAGAATGAAATTTTTTCCTTTTATCTTGTATACATATGAATCGGTCTCCTTAAACTAAAATCGGTCAACTTAAACTGGAATATATGTTGTGTCTACTTAAAACTCCCAAATAATTTGAGAGAAAACAATTGATACATTAATTTGAATAATTTGAGAGAAAAACCATTGATAATACATTAATTTGAATTTAGAATAATTGTTTTCCATTTATGTTGTATATATATATATCAATCGGTCTCCTTAAACTAATATTGGTCACCTTAAACTCGAATATTATGTTGTGTCTACTTAAAAGCCCCAAATAATTTGATAGAAAAACCATTGTTAATACATTAATTTGAATAATTTGAGAGAAAAACCATTGATAATACATTAATTTGAATTTAGAATGAATTTATCCCTTTCATGTTGTATATATATTTGATTTGATTTGTTTTTGATTTACGTCACTTTCAACAGTATTTCAGTCATATCGCGACGTCCAGCTAATTACAGGTGGAGGAAGACCCCAGAAGTTCTTTATGCACTGTTTCAGGCACAAATCAACAACTGGGTAGAACCACCGTCCTACCGCAAGCCAGCTGGAAGGTTTCCCCACATGAAAAATCGGAACGACCCTACTGGGATTCGAACTCACAGCGGCGAGGAGATTAGTGATGTTAGTCACAGTGACTACACCACTAGGCCACGGAGGCCCCCCTGTATATATATGAATCGGTATCCTTAAACTTATATTGGTCACCTTAAACTCAAATATATGTCGTGTTTACTTAAACCTCTCAAATAATTTGAGAGAAAAACCATTGTTAATACATATACATTAATTTCAATAATTTGAGAGAAAAACTATTGTTAAGTAGATCTATTAATTTGTAAAAAAATAAAAAAAAATTTTTTTTTTTTTTTTTTTTTTTATTATTTTTTTTTTTTAATTTTAGGGCAGGGCGCGGCACCCTCCTAAAAAGGCCTAGCTGTAGCACTGTTAAATACATAAATTTGAATTTAGAATGAATTTATCCATTTTCTGAATATATATATGAATCGGTCTCCTTAAACTTTTATTGGTCCCCTTAAACTCGAATATATGTTGGTCTACTTAAAACCCTCAACGTCCTTACAAAATATTAGGGAGACCAATATTTTTGTATATTTTTAAATACTTAATTTTTCTAAAAATTTTTTAAAAAAAACCTTAATTACAACTTAAACATGATTTATTGAGTAAAAAAAACAAAAAACCCATAAGATAAAAAATATATAAAATGTCTCCTTAAACCCCATTTTTAGGGACGGTCCCCCTAATGCCTTCATTAGGATTATATATATATATATATATATATATATATATATATATATATATATATATATATATATATAAATGAATAAGGAACTCGATGCTGGAAATAAATATCGGAAAAAGACGTAATGAAAAATCAGCCGCCGCGGCCGGGAATCGAACCACGGGTCTCTGGTTCTCTGGTTCTGGTCTCTGAACCCGTGGTTCGATTCCCGGCCGCGGCGGCTGATTTTTCATTACGTCTTTTTCCGATATATATATATATATATATATATATCACTGCTCAACAGCGATCATACACATGATATATATCCACGGTTTGGTTGTTTTCATGCCACTGACATCTGTAGATGCGGAGGCATGTCAGTGATTGTCCTGTTCGACTGTCTGTAACAGGTTAACTAGAATTTACAATTTCGTCTAGAGCACTTATAGCACTTACTCAAATGATTCAAGTCGAGTAACCATCTGGCATCATATTTTTATGACCATGTTACAAATTGTTACGGTAAGCGCTTGCTTTGGTGGCAGTCTGTCTGTCCATTCATGTAAACAGTGTCCGTAACGTATATATATATAGAATTGAAGAAAGATTTCGATGCTGGAAATAAATATCGGAAAAAGACGTAATGAAAAATCAGCCGCCGCGGCCGGGATTCGTTTTCACTTAGGACTGCAAAAAAGTGGTGTGTGGATACATCTTTGAATGGCGAAGTGACGTTTACCATTTTCAGGCCACTCAGATCTTGACATTGACCTTTAACTTTAAATTTTAAAATTAAGCTTTACTTAAAATAAGAAACTGGGGCATAAAGTTTGATTAACACAGTTCTGTTTTTCTAAATTTGACCTTGAACTTGGCTATAGAAATTTATGTACATGTTGTCAATTTCAGACTGCTGGAGCTTACTGTATGGTCAATCAGCCTATACCTTAATTTCTGGCAATGAGCCCGCACCTTTAGATAGCCCGCATCCGGCATATTGCCCACAGAAATCTTAAACATAAAAAACGTTTCGGCAAAAATCCCGCACCGTCTATATGCCCTCACCCATATTGTGAAACTTAGTTAAGATTCACCACTATAAAGACTAATAAGAACCAACTTCTGGCCGTTTTCAACGTTAAATGCTGGATAGTGCTAAAGCAATATTTTATGCTATGTTTTATTCGGGTCTTTATTCTACTGAAAACGTTCCAGAGAACGTTAAGTTGGCGACCTATGAAAACAGTGTGGATCAAAATGGTTGTATTTGTTGTGAATACATCTAGACATTGTCGGTTATGACCAGTTTTCATCTCATTCGCGGTTTGATAAACCCGTAAAAGAGACAGACAGGGCTTAGCACTACATGATGGTGTATCTCTAAAGCCGTCCTTAACCGGGAGAGTTATGTCGGATTTTCGTGCTTTGTTTTTTTTCTCTCCCTCTCTGTCGTACCCTGAACCCTTCCATGTTTTACAGTTACTCGTAACTACAGACTAGTCGCTTGAGTACAATTTGACCGTCGCCATAGTGGGTTATTCTTAACACGGGCTTGAATGTTTAATTCTTTCCCGTGTTACTAATAATCTTGTCATAGAATTTTGTTAGATGTTTTACATGTATTTACTTACTGTGTTGGCGGTCTTTTTGATTGTAAGGTTTGTGGAACAGGGTTTATATTTTATGTACACTGTTCGTCTTTATATGTGAATATAGGAGATAAGTGTGAGGTTGGGCGCCCCTAAACCCAGGTTTAACCCCCCAGTGGCTGTTAATGATTAATTTATAATTTATTATTGATTGCTACTGACCGTACCAAGGCGGGCTCCTATGTTCACTTTGCTTTATTTTTGTCTTGCGTGTTTTCTATTTAGTGTGTGGATGAAGAAATTATATTGTGTGCGTGTGTGTGTGTGTTATGGTATGACTGTGTGAGTATGTGTTCTGCTTGAGAGGTGGGTGTAATGGTATGACTGTGTGTGTGTGTGTGTGTGTTCTGCTTGAGAGGTGGGTGTATGGTTCGTGTTACGTTTCCTGCTTGAGTCTTTTTCGTATTTATTACTCAATGCAGTCCGTTTGCTGTTGGAGACCAATTGGCGATTGCATTGGTTGTATTGTTCTTCATGGACCCCTATTGTATTTTGTGTTTGTTCATGCACTAAATTTAACAATTTACCTGTTAACCGCGCCTTGTGTAAAAGTTGCAAACAGTTTTGACCCTGTTTAACCGACGAGAAAACCAGCGTATACACAGGATCCAAATCGTTTCTCATTCGTATAAATATAATTTCCTTAGTTAAGAGGTATGGAAAATTTGTTTAGTAATGCTAACATGTATTTGAATTTCCTCTGTATTTTTTATAATTTGAAAGAAACGGTAACATTTAGCTCCTCGTTACACAAGCTATATTATTTGATATGTTTCTGCAATCCCGATGGGTAAAAAGATTCGTCACATAGCCCGCTCCGTGAGATAACCCGCAGGCACCTTATTGACCGTCGAAAAATGAGATAGCCCGCGGGCTTATTGCCGGAAATTGCGATAGTGCAAGATCTTAGCTAAAATAGCGGTATTTAAGCAACCAATGATTCACTTTTCAGAGTGTTGCAGATGACTTTAGGATGAAAATTGTATTGCACAAGGTCATTCCACTCATACCTTGGAAATATTTGCAACCTGGTGAGTTGTGAAAATACACTAAAGTTAGCCAAGGAGACAAGCCTATGATGGAATTGCTGAGGTGTTTGCTCTTCAAGACGGTTCGCTGGTAAGATGGATGCCATGAGCCATACATCCTTGTGTCCTGTAGTGGTCTTCACAGTACTGAGTTGATTTAGGGGCATGATTCTGAATTGGAGATCTTGCCATCATTCACAAATTCAAAAAGACATGTCAATTTCCAATATACGAACTACAAAGGCACTATGCATCTTTTGTACCAAGAAACAACTAAATATGAAGTTACTAGCATAAACACTTAAAGTGAAACATGTTCTGTTGATCAAGTTGTGAAGTTTTACTCCAAAGAACAATCCCCAGATCTGCACTGTTTGCTCATAGAACTTATTCTTCACCTGTGGTGTTTAACACATGAATAACAGTAAATAAATAATGGTGTATTTTTTGTAATTTTAGCTCACATTGTGATTGACGTGATCTAATATGATCCTGCTGTGTTTGCTTATGTGCATCCATTAAATGTTGACTTGTGAACACACTATAGGCCACAATGTTTGTCCAATCTTTTTCAAACTTGGTCAGAATGACCATTTTGACAAAACCTAGGTCACATTTGAATATAACGACTCTAATACAAGGTTAATATACATGTTGTCCATGTGAAGAGGTGTAGGAATATGCAGATTTTGAGCATGTCAGCTCCTAAGTCAAAGTCACATAGGTCCATTTTTTTAAATTAACCATAATGTGTGAACCTCAGCTGATCTGGTTTTTGTATTTTGCATACATGTTGCTCTCATTTAAAGGAGTATGAATATGTATAGTTTATACATGTGTGGTCCAAGGTCAAGGTCAAATACTTCAAATGGAAATATTTTTTACACTCAGGTGGCTTCTACTTTATATGTGGTATACATAAATGTTGCTCTTGACTTGTTAGGATTGAATATTTATATTTCATACAGGTCAGGTCAAAGGTCAAATTCACATTCAGTGTTCAAAAGGTCATACCGTATTTGAAATTGGTGTGTTGGAGGGCGACATAGTGTTTCACAAACCTATCTTGTTTACTGATACTGATTAAATTCCAGACATGGAAATAACTTGCATGACCAGTGGAAGTGTCTTGCACAAAGTTCAAAACTCTTTCCTCAATTGCCATAATATTAATTTCCATTTTCTTCACTTTCTTTTCCGACTGATAACTTATGCTATATTGAAGCTTTTAATTTAGCTCACCTGAGCAAAAGGCTCCATGTGAGCTATTGTGATGGTCCTGTGTCCGTTGTAGCGTAGGAATTAATTAAATGCTTAAAAACATGTGGAGTTAACCGGACCTAATATGTTGAATACACTCTCTCTTATAGGTTGATTTATATTGCTTCCTCGTCACCCTTAAGTCTGCTTTTAGTTTAGAAGACAAGTTATTACATCAATCAGGTTAAAAATAAAGCAGAATGCACAATTAAGCACATAATGCTTTACTTCCAGTCTCCTTTAAAGAGGCTCGCAACCAGATTTAGCATTAGTAATGATAATTTGTAAATATCTGTCAAACGCTTATATAAGCGGGTTGGAATTAGTTTAGGATGAAACATTCAGTTTAAAAAAATCATTTAAGTTAAAAAATAAGTATTGAGTTCTGGTGAGATTCGAACCCGGGACCCGGCATGCGGGGACAGAAAAGCAAAAATAAGGCAACCCCTTAGACCGCTCGACCACAGGTCTATTCATATATTTGTGATCGATTTAACGTACTTTACCGTGTAACGACGGAGGGTGCATAATTCGGCTCGGGTTTATGTCTTTGCCCGTGATCAATTCTATAGCATATTTTGACTCAATGGATAAAGCGATGGAAACTATCTAAACAAATGAGATTGGAAGACCGAAAATATTTTTTATGGTATACATGTTTATTCATGACTATAAAGTGAACTATATTCTTCCGTGGAGCAATAGATTCAAGGCGTAACGTAGTGTAAATATGTGGCATTGTGTTAAAGAAGGTGACTAGAAAACCCGAACGGCAACAGGCATCTGAAAGGCAAAAGGCACAGTTGTTAATATTTTTAGTATCTAGTGTTGGTAAATGAAGTTAAATAAAAGAAAACAATTATATGTTAATAAATTTGCCAATGTATAGGTGTAAAAACATTTACCTAGAAATGTGTTTTTATTCTTTATTCGCATCTTTACTGATTTAAACAACTGCACAGATATTGGCTTTTGGACATCATTCATACAGCAATATAACTTTAACGGACTGAGCTCTAATACATCTAATAGCAGTATTTCCACCTCTAGATAGTCAAATTTATCAACTGATATTTTTTGTCTTTTGTTTAACTACATTTACCAACACTTGTACTTTAAAAAAATAGAGTGCCGTTTGCCTTTTGCATTTTGATATTTCTAGCTACCAGTTAAAGAAGCTCGCAACCAGAGGTCGCATTAAAATAGTAATTTGTAAATATATGTCAAACGCTTATATAAACGGGTAAAACTTAGTTTCGGAAAAAAAATTATGTTTAAAAAATGCATTTCTATCACAAAAAAAAATATTTAGCTCTGGTGTTATTCGAACCCGTGACCCACTAGTTGGGGACAGAAAAGCAAATTAAGAGAAACCCTTAGCCCACTCGATCAACAGGGCTATTCATATCTCTTAGATCGATTTAACGTACTTCAGTGTTCAGCTACTGAGAGTACATAATTCGACTCGGGTTTATGTCTGAGCCCGGATTCAATTTCTGTTGTGTCGGCTGACGAAACGGATAAAGCGACGGAAACTATCTAAAAATGTCAGTTTTGAAGAATTCTTGAGGGTGTTTTTAGATTGGTCATATTTGTTTAATGCCAGATGCATGATAATGCTACGTATTTGGTTTTATTTGAGTATTTTCTTTTATTTTTGCTAATACACCTTCTGGCTGCGTGTCACCTTAAGGTATATAGCTGCTTAAAGTCGGATAAGAAGACATAAAGCTACTGTAAAAGCCTTTGCTTTAACTTCAGTCCTGTTTTCAGCTGCCATCTTTCAGGAAGTAGTAAAAGTTTGTCATGGTGCTTTATCAGGAAAGGTAGTTCTGCTGCTGAATAGATAAAGATGTAAATGACAGAAAGATGTAACCGTAATGTCATAAATACACCTTTACATTGTTCTTCCACTGAAAACTTTGGCCCCATAAATACCCCTGTAACATGAAATATTTACCCCAACCATTTAAATTCTCTCCCGCTAAATAAACTTGTAAATACCCTCCCAAGCATTTTGTTTATGACAGTATTTGAAACCCTTTGATCTGGGTATACACTGTTTGCATAGGACAAGTAAACTATTCACAGGTACACTGTAATGTGACACTATTTTGCAATGAGTTTGTTACAGTTTATTGCAACATGCCATACAATGAAGACCCTGATTAGAGGGCCCCTATTATAAACCCTTTGACATGGGTTTACACAATTTGTTCATGATGTGGCGATATATTTCAACGCGTTGGTAACAATTTATTGCAACATGACACATAGTGACGATCTTGATTAGAGGACCCCATATAAGAGGTAGTTGGTCCTGATCCCCTCGGGTAATACTTAGGACAATGTACAGGAACACTGTTTGTTATTACTAAGAATGTAATATATATTGAACAAGGTTGTAATGAGTTTGTTACAAATTGTTGCTACATGACAAACTGTGAAGATACTTATCAAAGGGCCCCATTAAGGGGTCCACTGATCTTGGTCTACACTGTTTGCATATACCAGTAGGACAAGTGTATTATTCACAGGTACACAGTTTGGTATGTTTAAATGAGTTTGTTAAAATTTATTGCAATATGAAAGACAATGAAGACCCTAATTAGACCCTCTGATCTGGGTCAACACAGTTTTCATAGGCTGAAATAAACTTGAGTAAAAATCTCCAACAGGATATGTTTCTGTTCAAATTTCAGCCTGCTTCAACCTTTACTTCAATTATCCATGTGTATCATTTACCTCTATATTAACCCTTTACTCAACAGTGTTTTCATTATTAAATACAGATGGTTGCTTATAGCAGGTTGAAAGAGCATTAACCTTTACTTTTAGTCTGTTTTAAGCGACCATCTGCAAATATACGAGAAATGAATTTTTAAGGTGCATAATTAATCATTTATAACTGCACGAAGATAAACTATTTTCCTGAGTGGAGGAATAACTAAAATTTATTAAATGAGTATTCTATGGAGTGAAGTATTAAAGTGTTAAAATTTATACACATTTTAGGTATTAAATTAATTTATACATCTTTAATTTATTCTTCCACTGATAGATAAAATGTTTCCACTTTATACAGTCATAAATGTGTATTCTATATCATAGCAGATGGTAGCTCAGAGCAGATTGATAGTAAAACCGCAGCTCCTAAATGATAATAATTTTATTCTATACGAATGCTTTAAGCAACCAACTGTCTTCAGTTCAATTTTTGCAAGTGAAGGGCAATATCTACAACGGAGTTGGGGACGAGAACTCTTAGAAAATGAACAGCCTGATGGGAAATCATGGGAAATGTTTCCATCCAAATTTCCTGTAACACTGGTATGCACCCTAAGAAAATATTTCTACATCCTAGCAGTTGGTACATGTAGCTTTGAAGTAGGCTGAAAGTAAGGAAGAATGCTCCTTAAGTTGCATTCTAATTTACTTTCAACCTATTGCAAGTGGTCACCTGCTTTAAAACTAGAAACATACTATGAGTAAAAATAATATATGAAAAATCTATATAGATGGCTTTCTGCATCATTATTATTTTGTTCCTGCATTAAACTTGTCTTAAGAGGTATCTTTGCTTTGGAAATGAGTGATTGCTTACTACATGGCTGACTGTTTTCAGAAACTACAAATCACATAAAACAGCCTTTTCCTTTTAATCCTTTACCCCATAGACAGGTGAACACTTAAAGCAGGTCGATTTGTTTCTTTTGATACATCCTCATGACCGTATAAAATGGAACTATTTTGTTCAGAGGAGGAATACATTTAATGTGTATAAATGCATATCTATGGAGTAAATGGTAAGAAAAAATTAGGATCCCTAGGGGGAAATTGTTTTGAAATCACAGTATCTCGAACTTGCAAAAGTCGAAAGTACTTATTTTCCACCAATGAAATTACTTACTTTGAAATATCTTTAAAGGTCAAAACATATCCGTCTTTCAAAATTCAAACTTTAGGCACCTTTGAACTTCGGATTTGTTCCAGTAAGTGAGATTAAGATTTCAAAGTTTGACTAGTATTGCTTTTAATGCGTAACACGTTATCCTGTTTCTAATATTGAAGATAGGAAAATATAGGTGACCACTAAAAGCACTTTTAAAGTAAAGCAATATGCACATTATGGCGCATTGTTATCGACTTTTGGCCTGCTTTAAGCTAACATCTGTTAAATATATAACTGTTTTTATTGAAACAAGTTGATGACTGTATAAAGGACAAGGTTCACGAAGCTTCCGATTTGGCCCTGTAAAAATATTTTTTTCAAAAAAGATTTTTATCTTTTTTTTCTGTTTATTTATCAATATCAGATACTAATACTCCATAATATACACACACACACTACCCAAAGACAAGTTTAGACAAGTTTATAGTTTCTTTTAAATGAATCAAGAGGCCACAAAAGCCAAAAAGGCATTTTTTTGGTAAAATTCTCGGTATAAATCCTAAAAAACTATGAAGGCACACATGCGACACTTCAAAATTTTGATATGTTACTTCAACTTAAATATTTATTGTGTACTTAAAATATCTTTGTGTCGCATAAGTGCCTTCATTGTTTATTTATATGATTTATACCCGAAAATATACCAAAATTCTGCTCTTTTGGCATTTTTTGGACTTCATGGTCCATTTTCAAGAAACTATAAAGTTGTCAAAACTTGAATTTGAGTTGAGCTTTATGTATACTATGAAGTATTATTATCTGAAGTTGACAAATAAAGAGAAAATATAGCTAAAACATAAATTGAGAAACTAGAGATTTTTACAGGGCCAAAATGGTGTCTTCGTGAACCTTGTCCTTTGGATATTTTACCATGGATGAATAATTAACAGGCATAACAATATGTATCTATGGAGCAACGGATTAAAAGTGACTGGCAGTAAACAGTTAATATTGAAGACACATATTCATTATTGTTCCTTTTATTAAGAGCACTCTCTGTTTCTCTCATTAAGGCCATCAATGTTATTTTATTTGGCTGTTGAATTTCTTGGTGAATGAATTGATAATCATTGGATCTAGATTTGCCCCATCAGAAAATTCTCCTTAGATCACTCAAAACATCTACATGGCAGAATGATCACTCTGAAAAGACGCACTATACACAACTCAAACATACTGAAACTTTACTCAAGGTCTACACTGTGATTCAAAACAACATAATTTGTGAACTTCGATCGGAGTGTACAGGTAACAGGTACATATAGCTAAACTATTGATAAAAAAGCACTTGTTCAGGAAAAAAATAGTTTACTTCAGTAAGTTAACCCATTACCCAATCAATATTCCTTTTAACACCTTTAATTTAGTCTTTCACTGAAAAATTCATATTCATATTATTATAAATACGTAGCAAAAGAAAAATTTATATATTCCAGCAGATGATAGCTTAAAGCAGACTGAAAGTAAAGCAGTATGTGCATTTTAGCATATATTACTGATTCTGTCTTAAAAACTAAAAAAACAGACGAGCTATGAGGTAATATGTTAAATAAAGGTTGATGAAAATACCCCTCCCAACAAGATACCAAACTTTAATCAGAGTTCAAGATAAAGGGGGGTTATTTCAAAAACTAAAATATTAGTGCCATCATATGATTTAGTGCTTACAGAAATACGAGTCAGAAAATGTTTATTTTTCTTAATTAACTCCCTCTCATCTGGAGCCCTGTTCAATATTTCTAAACTGCTAAAAGTGGCAACTTCAAACAACGATACAAGTTATTACAACAGGTAGATTTCTAGATAATATTGAAATTGAATAACTCCTAGTCTACTGCATTTTTTCTCGATGAAGGGGTGGTGTCCAAATACACGCCTATGAATAATGTTTAATACTATCACAATGTTAGTAGAAGCGTGATATGTGCAGCTTTTAACTTGATCAAATTTATATTAGAATCTTGGGTAAAGGATCTATTGTAAGGTAACATATGCAACAGTGTTCACGTTACCTCCACGGCAATGTCTATATACATCTTCTGGTGAAGCTTCGTGCTGTATTTCTGTCTGACAAAGTCAGTTTCATTATTTTTCATTATTTCGAACCATCAGAGTTGAACCTTGTCCGCCATTTTGGACATCTTGATAAAGTTTAGGGATCAGTCATTTTTCAGACTACCATCCAGCGTTGAATTGAACTACCGGTTCCCGTCTTAAAACATTATTGATTTTCAATTCTTATTGTTAACTTGTATTTATACAACATCGAACATGACATGGATTAATTTCTCTTCTTCTTATTGTTTTCAAATTTATCAATTAGAATAGTGAAATTCTTAAATTAATAATAAACAGAAAACAGTCATAACATAGATACTGAATTGATAATTTTAGAACAAAAAAGGGGATAAAAATATAATCAAAATCTCAAATTGTAATTGAAATGTTACAATAAGAATTAGAAAAAGTAAATGAGAAAAGCAAGCTTGGAACAATAATAATAAAAATTAGAAAATCAAATAGAAAGTTTAAAATAATGATAAGAATAAGAAAATCAAAACAGAAAGTTGAAAATCATAATATGAATTAGAAAATGAAATTAGCAAAATTGGAAATAAAAGGCGGATATACCCCTCTATACTCGTGAAATCCCTATTTTTTCAGTGAATTTACATATTACCTGATTATACGTTTTCCCCGTACATATATATCAATTGTATCCAGCATACCACCGAAATAATTATGTGTACGCTGCGTTAGTTTTAATGCAGATATATCAATAATGTACAAAACAGGATTACTTACCGGTCTGTGTCAGATAATCTGTCTATTAAATACGGTAACATAAGCCCAGCAACAAACAATATATACAGCGTAACTTCCTTATAGTTCATCCTGGCGATTTCCATACAATATGATTCAGTCAACCTATACAGAGAGAGGGTGGTTGCAGCAAAGACCTCAGATAGTATACTGTCGTCTGTACTAAGATAAATCAAATATGTTTAAGGTCAAATAACATAATGTACTAAGAGACAGCTGACACCATCAACAAAACTAGGTTTTTGAAAAACCTACTGACTGAGTTCAAATATATATTATTCTGCTGAAGTATTGGTAAGGTTGCGATCACATAGTCATTGATGCCCGAAGAGTACAATATACGCATATGCTGATGAACTGTACATAAATCTACATACTCATATTTTGTTAACTGCTTAACCTTAATCGCCCTTTGCAACCGATATTAACAATATACAGTTTTACTATATGCATTCGTATGATATCGACCGTTTCCACGTGTATCTGCACAGTAGAATACAAGAGTCGGTATCAGCCACCTTGTACCAGCCACTTTGTATTTTACTCTTACGTCGCTTTCGAATAGCGTGACGTAATTTACGTACATGTACACGTGCCGCTACAAATGTTCTTGTTCTGCTTCAAAAAACTAATACAGTTTGGATATAAAATGATTTAAACAGCTTTTAAGTTATTTCTGGTATTTATTTAAGGCATATAATAAACACATCTCCAGTTGGTAGTGCGCTAAAGAGTGTTGCATTTAGTTATGAACGTGTTTTTGGGGAACAACTGATCAGACTCGCGTCAAGGCACTCGTTAGATCGGCTATTTCCGCCCAAAACGTCTCAAGCTAAATACATCACTCTGCATCGCACGGTCAACTGGTAATATGTATATATTTCCTAAGATAACATTACGCTTTTAAAGTCATTATCGCAATATATGAAACACACACACACACACACATACTTGTTTGTTGTTAGAAGTCATTACACATAATATCTACCCTGAAAGTCACTTGACCCTCGAGTACAATGTTTACATATTTGGAATAAACAATGTCATATTTATCACACTTTTGGTTGTTTTTCTTAAACTATTAATTAAAGGAGCCACAATGAAGAAGCTGGGCAGTTTGTTGCACATCACGATTTGGATTATTGTAATAATGATGATTATCTGATTTATGATGATTATACTTATGCTGCTCATACTCATGATGATGATAGTCCTATTATTGTTGATCCAAATCAGGTCCGTAGTGATGGAGTCCGTGTTGCTGCTGATGGTGGAAACGATGTTAATTACATAGAGGATAACTGTTCTTTTCAGTGTAAGATCGAAATTTAATCCATTGAGTGAACATCAGACGTTATATTTTCACGAGTGGCGAAGCCACGAGTGAAAATATAACAGTCTGATGTTCACGAAATGGATTAAATTCGATCTTACACTGAAAAAACACAGTTATTCTATTTATTTATGCTTTTAAGCCACTTTTTAAACGAAATTGTTTAAAAATTGAAAGCGAACGTACATTATTTATCCCGTGTTGAGCCCCACGTTTTATGTCGAACACATGCGCGTGACAGTTGGCGGTATAATGACGTCACTAGTTGCTCCCGAGTTTGGATTCGTGCTCTTCCGGTAAGTAGTTCGCGACAAATCGGACTGCCGGAATTTAACGATAAGACACGATTGACTACGATTCTTGGGGAGCCCTACGGGGAAAATTCATAATAAAAAGCGATTGGTGATAATCCACTGCAGTGGATTACCAAGTGATCATCCACTGTTATTTCGTGGTAATCCACCGAAAAGCATAAATAAATCGGCATCATTACCAACTACATCAGCAGCAACATCACAGTATTAACCATGTTGATAATGATAATGATTTTATTGTTGTATATGATGATAATGCTTTTCAAGGCGAAGTTGGTGATGTCGATTGTGATGATGTAGATGATGATGCTAACAATCATGATCATCGTTGTCGTGTTCGTCACCATCGACCACAAGAGGGACAGCTATTTCATCCTGGTGGTGTTGCTGGGACAGATTGTTATTATAATGGTCATGTTGCTGCTAGTAATTATAGTTATGATGATGCTGATTATGACAACCATCATCGTCGTCATCAGCGCCCAAGACAGCTACATCGCATGCTGGTAATAGGCATGGTAATAGTGATGATAATCCTATCGTTGTTAATGCTGAAAATGGTGTTCGTGCTCATGTCGGTTACGTTGCTGCTGATGATGAGATTTAACAAGTGTAAATCCACTGTAGATGCATTGTTTATTTTACATACTATTGTGCAAAGGTATTTGAATGAAAATAAACTACTTTATTGTGCGTTCGTTGACTCTAAAAAAGCTTTCGACAGTGTGTACAGAAATGGGTGTGGCTAAAACTACGCCAAAAAGGTATTAACGGGAAAGTATTGAGGGTTATAAAAGACATGTACAATAAAGTAAAAGCATGCGTAAGGGCGTGTAACGACTATACACAGTTTTTCGAATATGCCGTTGAGTTACGACAAGGGGAGATCAATTCCCAGTTTCAGTTTCAGTTTTATTTATTTCAATCTCAGTTTGTAACATACAAAAACATGAGAACAGTCCAATACATACTAATTCACAATTTGTCAAGGAAACACGTTTATAAATATTCGGTGAATCTATTATGAATATAGGAATATTATTAACAATTGAGTGTAGTATGAATTATATTAAACCACGGAATTATGCACATACCAAGTGTATACTTTCGTGATTAAACATACCAATACTCATTTATACTTTTTGAAAGTTAATATTGTAATGATTGTTATTATGCCGAAGACCGTAATATTTCGAATTTGTCGCCGGTATCTGGCGAGTCGAGTAAATATTTTATACCTATTCCAATTCTATTAATAGATCATCGTTCTATTTACATGTACACATTTGTTAACACACGTGCTAAACAGTAAACATGGATTACAAATTAACAATTATTCAGTGTTGTGGCTAACTACAGTTATCCTGTTTACATGTGTATTGAGTGAATTCTAAATGGAACACTGTTTGTTGTGTAACTGTAAAGGATTAATGCTTTCTAAGGTAAGAAGGCATGCTTTTTTTGTTTATTTTATGCACGAATAATTTACTGTACCCTTGTCCAATATCGCTTTTCATTGGATCCTAGCTCATTAGTCCAAATGTACAGTAGATCTGTGTTCCCTGGTTGGAGTGACACATTGATTTTGGAGTTGAACTGTATCAGGGCTCCAGATAAGAGGGAGTAAACTGCACAAATCCAACATTTTCTCAGTTATTTTAAAATCAAACCCTATGATGTTACTACTCATTAGAATCGCCCCTTTGAGATTATTCTAATGAGTATTGACACCATAGTGTTTAGTTCAGAAATAAAGATTTTAGTTTTTGAAATACCTCCCTTATCTCGAGTCCTGTGTATTATTTATTAAATGTGTTGATTAAATGACATACTGACTTACTGACTTGAGTTGATGCAACATTGAATAAAAAGCTAATCTATATTTGAAGACTTGATAGTGTTAATATTGTTATCGTAACAGATATATCTAGATCTATACAACCTCACATTTACATTTCTAACTATTTCATTCTGTCACTCACCCTTTTCCAGTCTCACTTTTCTTTCTCTCTTTCTATCTCACTGTTGTTTATCTGTTTGTGCAGTGTTCTCCCATGTTTCTTTCAGTCATTCACTATAAATTGATTTAATACAGTCTCTCTTATAATTGGTATCTTTACATTGAATTTTGGATAAATATTAAAGACATTTGACAATATTTAGAGAAATTTAGAGAAATATGGGTTGAGGGTACTGTATTATTCTCTCTCAGTTTTACTGACAGTATGGTTACCTTTGGGTATTAAATTCAGAATGGTTTTGTACCTGTTCAGGTATAGAGAGGTTGGTCGTCTGGTCAGACTCTGGACCAGTCTAATTGTCACTTAGAGAGAGAATATAATACCCCACTGCAATATATATATATACAAATGTATACATACATATATGCAAACATATACACCTATCTGTATTCATACCATACATATATGCAACATGCACATTTCTAAAACTATACCAACTTATATACATTACCTACATACATATATACAATATATATACATATACAGTATACACCCATGTATCAGTGTGTCCCTTCCTCCTGAAAGTGAGTTTCTACGAAAACAAAATGAAACATCACTTTTTAGGTGGGGACATGATTGTTACTAGTATCTATTTGTTATCAGACCATAAGAAAAATTAAAAGATAGCTTAGCGCAATCCAGATGCACGATAAAAGCCCAACCGAAAGTCAGAATGCAATGCACTCCCGATATATGCCTTCATCTTGCCCTGGATGTGGGCTTCTATTAGCAATTAGTTTTTAATAACACACTTTTAAGCCTGCTGTACTGATGCAGTTAGAACTATTTTAATGCTTCGAGAGTATGATAGCAGATGAGAGGAAAGCCAAACACTCCCACATATACTCCTATGTCCCAATTATACATTTATATATAAGAGAAATAAGTATTGTAAGTTGAGTTGACACTGGTAGTAATATACATAGATAATTTCCTTAAAAAAACAAAGCAGAGGGCTCTCACACAAGCTCACTGGTTCACTTTAGTATGACTCTTTATACAGACTTGCAGGGTTCCAGATAAGAGGCAGTATT
Organism: Gari tellinella; assembly: GCA_922989275.2. Taxonomy (NCBI): domain Eukaryota; kingdom Metazoa; phylum Mollusca; class Bivalvia; order Cardiida; family Psammobiidae; genus Gari; species Gari tellinella. Next base: position 7,262,868 of record OV277858.1, read on the forward strand.
TTCAACAAATCCCACATTTTCTCACTCTTTTTAGCCCCAAATCCTATGATGTTACCACCCATTAGAATCGCCTCGAAGAGACGATTCTAATGAGTAGTGACTCCGTAGGGTTTAATTCAGTTATAAAGATTTTAGATTTTGAAAAACTGCCCCTATCTTGTGCTCTGGACTTGTGATTATTGCAAGTAATACATTGTACAAAATCCGATGACTCCTGTGGGTGCTGATGCCTTTTGCGTCAAACTGTTAAAAATGTGCTGAGAGTAAAGAAGAGAGTTTGCAAGCAGCATGTAAACTCCCCAGTTTACTCTCGTTATATATACATGTCCCTTTTATAGGGATTGATTATTAAAAGGTAATTATACAGATACTGGAAATGCAGTTGGCATATTTATGTTTAAAGCGTGCTGAGAATAAAGAAGAAAGGTCGCACATGAACTTTCTAGTTTACTCTGGTAGTAATATACATAGTTAATACATCAAAAAACAAAGCAGAGGGCTCTCACACAAGCTCCCTGGTTCACTTTAGTATGACTCTTTATACAGACTTGCAGGGCTCCAGACAAGAGGCAGCTTTCCCAACAAATCCCACATGTTCTCACTATTTATAGCCCCAAATCCTATGATGTTCCTACTCATTAGAATCGTCTCGAAGAGACTATTCTAATGAGTAGTGACACCATAGGGTTTAATTCAGTAATAAAGATTTTAGATTTTAGATTTTGAAAAGCTACCCTTTTTAGCATTTTCTCTTTGATGTTATTGTATTGATACTTTTATTATTTGCATTTGACATGGTTATACTTTGTTACTCACCAGAACATTTGCAAAACAGTCTTAATCTGTTCTATACACATTGTAATAAATGGAGTTTAGAAGTAAATACAGATAAAAAGATAGTAATAGTGTCTCGAAAAAGGGCTTTGTAGTCACAAAATACCAGGGAACTGTCTTTAATCATACAGGAACATTTGCAGGAAACAGGAGCACTTGGTTGGTAATGCTTTGAAAGCTTTGCACGTGTTGCTGATTAAATGCAAGGAGTTTTATTTGAAAGCAAAACAAGTTGGTTCACTTTTTTATTCCTTTTTTGGATCGGTTCTAGGCTAAGCTTCGAAAATTTGGGTTACAGTAAATCGAAAGACATAGAAAGAATACATCTAAAATTCTGTAAAGCAATTTTAAATGTTATAACTAGTACTTGAAATGTTGGTATTTATGGAAAACTGGGACGACACCACTTGTATATATCCTGTTATGTAGGAATATTGAAAAACTGGTTAAAACTTCTTAAAACAGATGATATTATTCTAAAAAATATGTAAAACTTGTCTTTTGAAGAATGTTCGGCTGGAAAAAAAAGTTGATTGACTATTATGTCAAAACGGATTCGCATTTGCATGGGAACAACACTATAAACGTTTCGAAAGAGAAAATTAGCATTTAATTTTTTAAACAACGTTTGCTATATAATTATTGTCAAAGTTGGTAGGCAACAATGGAAAAAGTGAATTGTACAGTTGTATAGTAACATCAAAGAGATATTTGGTTATGAAGCCTACTTAGACAAATTGAGATTTGATTTAAGAAGTTATATTTGTAAAATCAGACTGTTTGCGCACTCGTTGCATATAAAGACAGGTTGTTATGGGAATTCCAAGGGCGGAGAGATAATGTGTATATTGTGAAGGTACCGACATAGAGGATGAATGTCATTTTATAATTACATGCCCGTGCTTTTTAAAACTAAGACAGAAATAAATTAAACAATACTACTATGTTAGACCCGATACAGGGCTGCACATTAGCTTTTATTTCCACTAGCCCAGTCGGGCTACTAGTTCCAGAAAATACTAGCCCTGACCAAATTTTTACCTGCCCTGACCAAATAACTTGTCAAGAAAAGTTCGAATTATTTGTCTGTTTGGTACAAACTCGTTTGTTTTGGTTCTTCCTGTGTGCCTTTACCTAAAGATCCTCCCGAACATCCCCTTTTTGGTTATACAGCCGTAACAAAAAGCTGACCTCATGCCAGCTTTTTTCGCAGGTCGCCATTTGATAATGTTTACGCGTTGCGTGAATAAAACAAAGAATAAAGAAATACTTTTCATTATCAGGGCGAGTTGGGAATTTATCGCCCATTTATTGGCCTTGCCATTTTATCTGTCACAATGTCACTTCCGGCAAGGGAATGCTTTATTCACCAACAAACCGAGAGTTCGGAAATTCACTAGCGGCGGCTTATCAGGCTCTCATATATGGAAATATCTTATTATAGTCGTACATAATTTACCTGTGTGCAAAGGGTAGACACGATTGAGCACACAGGCTTATACCGATAGACATATCTCTATCATGAGATTGGTACGCCGCCCCGGGTTATTGAATTGTGCGGACCTGCTAGCGATAACAAAATTGCCGCCAGTGTTGTTCTCGTAACAACGGGCCATGCCTTTTCGCGCCATATGTTTTTGTCAATTCGTACCCTTGAACAATCAAATTATATACCTGATTTCCTACACTTTATAGAAACAGATTTTGGCCGTATATAGGTTTTACCTATAGTTATATTAAAACCGAGCAATATTTTGTGAATATTGGGGTTTTATTGTCAAGAGGGAAAACACGATTGAAATGAGTGGCAATGTCGTAAAATGAATTCACTCGATTATTATCTGCAAAATCAGTTCAAAGTAAAATACAGCATCAACTCTCCTTTCTTATTCGTTTATTTAACACATATTTCCTAAAGTTTATGATCTGAAATGCGCTTATGAAAGTTGATCTTTTTTACGTCATGCCGTAATGGAAATGACAATCTCCAGACTGGTATCGAGATTTACTTTTTTGTGGCGCGTAGTGGCTGAAAAGATACAGCATGCTGTACGGACCATGTGACAATCAGTGTTTACTTGTTATTTAAAGAGTTTGCACTCGGTCAATGATCATGAGTTGAACTCGCTGGGCTGAATGCATTTACGGACGTTTCGCTACAGGACGTTTTGCTACCCTGGACGTTTCGCTACCCCGTACATTTCGCTACAGACTTTTCGCCACCTACCGGTATGTCGTTTCGCAACCGATTTTTTTTAAATGTTCTTAACCTATATGTTTTGGTTAATTAAGATATGGCGATATATTATTAAGCTGAACTGTATATAACGAACTTATTTTTGAATGAATAATTAAAAAAAAAGATCGATTTATTGACAAACATCGTGTAAGTTACTAAAGTTGCTAGAGCTCAATGTGTTAACTGTATTTATAAGAACTACAAGTACATATAATAAGACATTTTAAGACACGTTTACTTAAGTATTACATTTAAACAATTGGTAAAGACTAATTTTATTGACCTGTAAGGTTAGATTTTCGATGCGGACCATTGAATATCAAATTTTGGGGCGACATGTCACGCTTTTATTATATGAATTTACCGTTGACGTCTGCCGTTTTTATCAACATTACATATTAGTGGACATTTTGACAAAAGGAATATAATGAAATATGTGAACAATCGTTACGCATACCACTTATGCGAGATGACCCTTAAATTGCACCTGGTAGAGCGTGAAATCAACGTGGTGTTAATGATAGAATAAGTAGCACACCGATTGGATCCATGTTAGACGCCGTGTTCCTTTGTCGCTGGTCTGGATCTAATATGTCTGCATAAGTCAAACAGTCGTGAAGTAAGTCTGCATTAAGTCTTAGTGAAAAGAGGTTTACATATGAATCAAGTAAGCATGCTTTTAATATGATACTGGACTTTTAATTCAATAATTATACATGTGTTAACACATTTAACCCTAGTGTCTTCTAAAGTGGATTAAGTCTGCATGGTGTGATCACTCTCAAGAATCGTCTCTTCGAAACGATTCTGATGAGTAATGACACCACCGTATCAGGCGCATACACATGATGTCTGCTTTAGAGGACAGTTTAGAAGATATTGCTATTGCGTGTATGAATAGCGATATCAATGTGGAACATCCAAACAGTAAGGATCCTAATCAGACGCCGATTTTCTCGGCGTCTGTGTATTATCCAGGTTGCCTGTAACTTTTTTTTCGTCCGGGTTACCGAACGCAGTGAAGGGATTAACTATTATATACGTGCTTAAACATTTATACAGTGAGTTTACACGGGATACTATTAATACCATATTATATTTGAGATAATATATATCTTTTGCACGCCCATAACGTATAAACTCCTTTTGACGCGTTGGAAGGCTTTTCTCAAGCCGCATACTGCCAATCATACTTTACTTTAAAGACAATGTATATATATTTCTGCTTTATGCAAGACAAAAGTAATGCTAAAACTCTACGTTACATGTATCAAGCATAATTAAGCAATACATATTTAATCGGCGCGTGCCTGTATATGCCACAGCAGTATAGTTTGATCAGCATGCATAGAGGGGTTTCAAACAGTTTGAAACCTGATCAGATGCAGAGTTACCCAATGACGACACATTTATTCATGGGATTATTTTAATCCTTCAGGTAAATGTAATTCTAAAGTTAGGCAATCAATCTGTATGTAATCAATTGATTGCTTCGGCTTTTTAATCGATCGTTGACTCTGCACGTGCCGGTATACAGTAAAACCTTTAATCGACGGTCACTCAAAGATAATGTTCGTTGATCTTCAAAGACACTGTATATCTGCTTAATGCAGGGCAAAATTTGAGCTATGAGTTTTACGCTACATTTGTCATGAGTTAAGCAGTTCCTTTCTGAAACCCATCTCAATTTATTGTCCGGGTGCTTTAAATAGTCGCTTATTGTAACACATATTTTATTGTTTCGGCACGTGTGGATTAATCTATTCCTTAAATTAAAATTTGATTTCTATTCTAAAGTTAAAAAAACCCCTGTAATTATCCATTTTCATCGCGCGTGCATTAAATAAACATACACAATTTTAAGTCTGAAATTTAAGTCTTTTTCTCCTTTTATTGAAGTATATTTTGGTAAATTATCATCAAATTATATTGATTTTCTTTATTTATGATTTAAATTCATTCTCCCAGTTTTAATTACTACAAATACATTAATTTTCCAGTGCATTAAATAAACATACACAATTTTAACTCGGAAATTTAACTTTTTTCCTCATTTTATTCAAGTTTACTTTGATAAATTATTATCAAATTATATTATTTTCTTTATTTATGGTTTATTTAGATTCTCCGAGTTTTTATTACTACAGATTCATTAATGTTCCCCTATTTTAGATATAGGATAGCGAAACGTACTGGTAGGGAGAAGTCCGGGGTAGCAAAACGACTTCAGGTTGGGTAGCGAAACGTCCGGGTTAGCGGCACGTCTGATAACCGTTCTCCCACCCATGCACGTTCATTAAAAATCAGAATAATACGTAAGACCAGTCGGGCTACGGCCAGAAATGTCTATACATCCGGACAAAATTTCATCCAGTGCATGTCTGTCGGACGTGGGTTAATTTCAAGCCCTGCAATATGATTAATTTTGTAGAAATGTTCCAAACAAATGATAATACCGCTTAATTAAATATATCAAGATATATTTGTGCTGCATTCTCATTAACACATAAAACTTAATTATGCATCCTCTATTTGCAAAGCTATTTTGTAATAGCGTGACTATTTTCAATTTGTTATATCTTTGCATATAGGAATATACTGTATGATATAACTGATAGTATGTGTTGTATATGATATTGTACGATGTACAAGTCAAGAAAATATATGTTTTGTTCTGTTCAGTTTATTTCAGCCTTTAAATTAGAGAATAAAATTCTGCACCTATATTTGTTTTCATGACCTCAATATCCCATTCTGGTATGCCACAGATGATTGGGGCCATGCTTCTATGCAGATGATTCACAGTTATACTTGTCATTTAAGCCTAAAGACACATCTTGTCAACAAGAAGCCCTTTCAAAGGTCGAAGGGTGTCTAAAAGACATAGTATCATGGATGCACCAGAACATGTTGAAGCTGAACACTGACAAAACTGAGGTCATACTGTTTCATTCAAAAAGGTTTAACGTTCCTGGAGATTTTCACGTACAAGTGGGACACTCTAAAATCAAACCATCAGTATGTGTGAAGAATCTTGGTGCTAGATTAGATTCCCAAATGGATATGACACAGCACATTAACGCTGTGTGCAGGTCTGGCTACTCACAGCTGCGGCAGATTGGTCATATTAGACAGTACCTTTCTCCAGAAGCTACAAAGACCTTGATCAATTCTCTGGTCACTTCAAAAATTGACAACTGCAACTCACTGCTGTATGGGATTCCCAAAACTCATTATGCAAACTACAGCGTGTGCAAAATACAGCAGCCCGCATCATTACCAGGACCCCTCGGTACAATCACATCACTCCAGTCTTGAAGGATCTTCACTGGCTTCCAGTTCAACACAGAATTGAATTCAAAATTCTGACACTCACATACAAAGCCATGTGCAATGATTCTCCAAGGTACATTGTCAATATGCTTGACGTGTATAAACCTCGAAGAGAGCTGCGGTCTGCAACTAAATCAGTATCGCTGGTTGTACCGAGGAGTCGTTTGGTGAGGTTTGGAGATAGAAGTTTCATGCATGCAGCCCCAAAGCTCTGGAACAGTCTACCATCAGACATTAGAGGTGCAAGCTCAGTTGCAGTTTTCAAAAAGCATCTGAAAACACATTACTTTAATATTTGTTATTAGAACACTGCTACCTATGCGATATGTTCTTGATGTAGATGTTGTGGGTCCAAATGGGAGTTTCTGGAGTATTATCTGGTTTTCGGTCTCTTATAGAAATTTTAGTTATTGTCGCATGCTATTTTTCCTAGTCAAGTTACATTGGGCGGCCTGCATTGGGCGTTCTGCTATTATTTCTATCAGTCGGCATAAAGAAGCCATTTGCTTCGTTGCTCTCGATTGTTGAGGTAGTGCAATCGCCGTTTTGGGGGCTGTCTTCTGTATGTTTAGTGGCCTTCATTGGGCGCTCTACTGTTATTTCTATCAGTCCGCATAAAGAAGCCATTTGCTTCGTTGCTCTTGATTGATGGGGTAACGTGATCGCCATTTTTGGGGGCTGTCTTTTGTACGTTTATTATGTTTATTTTATATCTAATTGTAGTTATTTGTCTTTTCCTGGCGGCCTGCATTTGGGCGCTCTACTATTGTTTCTATCGGTCGACAATCAGAAGCCGGTTGCTTCATTGCTGATTGATGGGAGTAATGTGATCGCCATTTTGGGGGCTGTCTTTTTATATGTTTATTCATGTTTATTTTAGATCATATTGTAGTTATTTTGTCTTTTCTTGTTTGTAGGTACATTTGTGTAACTTCATGTGAAGCGCTTTTGAACGCACAACCCCTGTGTGAAAAGAGCGCTATATAAATCTGGTATAATAATAATAATAATAATAATCACACATAGGACAATATGGCATTGCACATGTTATTGCTTATGGGGGAAGAAGCTTATGGGGTACAGCATTAAAATGGTCAGTTACAGAAAGGGAACGTCTTGCATTAGTAGAAGCCATTAAACACTAGCACACATACCTAGCAAATATTCAGTTTTCACTGACCACGTTTCCCTAATATGGTAACACAGTATCAAGCTAGTTACAGATAGACTAGCTCTATGGTCACTTCTCTAGTAACCATATCGGTTCAAAATATCTCAAAGTGCGGGTAAAAACAATCAAAATGCAGATTATCTCGCAATGCGTTCATATAATGATCAGGGTTTAGTCAGTCCGGGGGAAATAGGTTGAATATGAAGATGATGATGATGATTATGAGATCATTGCTGTTGCCAACTCTCCGGAAGACTATACTGTTAATGTAACACATTCAGAACCCATGCTCACTCTTCAGTACCTTTCTCCAGATTCTAATCAGTCTGAACACTATTCAGACAATCTGTATCTTATTATTTAACTGCATGGGAATAACACTGATTTTTAATCAATCATAATGCAGTTACACTGTAATACACTAATTCAGTTGGTAATTAAAATTTAATGTGGGTTCATTGAATAACTGAATTGGATGTTTTTACTCTGTAATATTTACATTCCCCCTGCACACTCCTTATATTAACACTATGTTAAAATATAGTTCCATAATCTAGTGAATGCCGATTGATAAAATAGTCTAAACACCGAGTTACTAGACTCAAAATTCCGTGGTGTAGGCGTGGTTTAGCGCGGACTAATACTCGCCAAGTAAGGACTTATTTCCTGATTTATCAATGAGGAATATATACGTGGCAGACTAACTAAACACCCCACACTGCACGTGTAGAAAAGTTATGCTGCAATGCACACATTGATATAAAATCAATATAAAGCCATGCCCTAGCGTTTTAAACAAATACTGAAAACATGTATGTATTTGATGATTTGGTTACCCTCGAGTCAGTACAAATCATTATAGATTCTACATGTATATCGTTCTTCTCACGGTCTGCATTGCACGAATGAATGACGCTGAATTTGCGGCAACACATATTATGTTCATGTCTGACCACAGAGATGAAAGTTCAATCTATCCTCTAATATGAACTTATCTTCCAAACAAAAAACAGCTGCTTGGTAGATCCCTTTGCTCAGTGTCACATGCAGCAACCATGCCTGAAAATGAATAAACCAGTTTCAGTGTCAAAAAGGCTAATGCAAACAGTTTGGCTGTATCAAGTTCTCTTTAAAATTGTTTTCAAATCAGATTCTAAACTGTTAGTCACTCAAAAAAAAAGTATCCAGTATTGTAAGTCATTTTCCAAATTTTAGGTCTATTTCATTTCGAATTTTGTTAAAATGGTAAAGAATAACCAAACATAATATTTTCCAGAGTCCAAGATAACGGGAGTATTTCAAAAACATAACTCTTTATTTCTAAAAAAAAAACCTATGGAGTTACTACTTGTTTGAGCAAATTTAATGGGTAGTAAAATCATATGAGTTGTTGCTTGAGTGAGAAAATGTTTAATTTGTTCAACTTAAACCCTCTTCTCGAGCACTGCTTTTCTGTACATCAATGGCGGAAATTATTGAAAGTCCCTAATGATATCAGGTCAGTGTTTGTAAGTTTGATAGAACAAGCGATCAATCTCGTCAACTGACGGTCCGTACCAAACTATGCTAACCGACTGTAAGTTGACAATAATGTAAGGTTCTGGTTTTAGGTTGACAAACACGTTTGTTGTTTGTCAGGATTCATGTTTATAACGTCAACCTATGTGGCTGTTTTTAAGTGTCATTTCATAATTATAATTCCTAACTGTAATCTTTACGATATATTCTACCTCCAGATCGTGTCAGCTCCCGCAGCATCTTTTATTCAGCCTGTATTTGTATTTGTTATGGTTCATTATTGTGAGAGGGAAGTGCTTGGAGGCCATCTTGGTTTATACTGAAGTGATGCATTGTGGGTTGTTAGTCTTGGTTACTACATAGTACAGTAGCGGCAAGACTTTAATCCACAATAGCTTTTTGAAAAGTAATTTATTCCATATTTAAGCTATGAACGTCCCTTCTAAATATATTCCCCATCATGTTTATAACATTCTTGTATTTTTAGAAAGGGATATTGGTACTGTTTTAGTCATTTTTAGGTCCGCGCAGTGCCAGCGTCTTCGCATACCATATAAGGAGTGCACACTCGGTGTGCACTCCATATAAGGAGTGCACACTTTGGTGCGTTTTTTGTGCAACAGATTTTCGGTGCGATTTTAATGTTAAATCGCACCAGAAAGTTGGTGCACACCACGTGACCAATTTTCTGTATAAATACCCCGGGTTGCAGACGATTCGAGGACTCTCAGAATTGAATTTCAAAGGTGCGGCACCATATTGCCTTACTCTTTTAGAATAGAATTAGTTAGAAATAGAAGAAGTCTACTATTATTGAGTAGGATATAAATAAAGCATCACATAAAATTTGATTAAGCCTTACTTTTACTTCATTTGCCGCACGGAAGAGAGTCCATTTTAGTTAATATTTATTTGAGAGAAAGAGAGAGAAGAAAGGGGTGATCTTGAATCACGCTACCAATTTGGATCCAGATCAGACCCCAGACTTGACGTGTACTACCGCTCGGCACGTGACAATATTGACTGATCGCTAGATATGTTGATGACCGAAATTGAATGACAGGCATGATCAGATTTCATTAGGGACGTTCACCTTAAAATGCATCAAAGGGGCTTCTATAGAGTAAATGTTGCAGTTGCTAGTCAAAATTCAACTCAAAGCATCAATACAAGTGTACTTACGTTGTTTAAACTTGGATTGTATTTACTTGTCCACAAGTGCCATATCCAAATCAATGGTGGATTTGTTTCATACATGACTGTTTCATCTGAAATGATACAAAGTAGTTTTAGAACTCTTTCAGATATCATGTATTATACTATTTTGTTTGAAAGTGACAGTTACCAATAGCATTATTCTTACTAGAAAGATAATCATACTTTTAATTGTTTTAAACTCGTATTGGTTTCTGAATATGTGTACACCAATCTGTATCATATCTACACAATGACATCAACGTTTTACAATGGATGTGGGTGGTTGTGCTCGGTGCCCACTTGTTTACAGAGAATTATTTATGCTTTTCGGTGGATTACCACGAAATAGCAGTGGATGATCACTTGGTAATCCACTGCAGTGGATTATCACCAATCGCTTTTTATTATGAATTTTCCCCATAGGGCTCCCCAAGAATCGTAGTCAATCGTGTCTTATCGTTAAATTCCGGCAGTCCGATTTGTCGCGAACTACTCACCGGAAGAGCACGAATCCAAACTCGGGAGCAACGAGTGACGTCATTATACCGCCAACTGTCACGCGCGTGTGTTCGACATAAAACGTGGGGCTCAACACGGGATAAATAATGTACGTTCGCTTTCAATTTTTAAACAATTTCGTTTAAAAAGTGGCTTAAAAGCATAAATAAATAGAATAACTGTGTTTTTTCAGTGTAAGATCGAATTTAATCCATTTCGTGAACATCAGACTGTTATATTTTCACTCGTGGCTTCGCCACTCGTGAAAATATAACAGTCTGATGTTCACTCAATGGATTAAATTTCGATCTTACACTGAAAAAAACAGTTATCCTCTATATATTGCTGAAATACATAATATTACAATCTTTAAAAACCGTAGCGGATCCAATGATTATATCATGTATTGAGCGAGGCATGATTATTTACATGTCCTTACCGTGAGCAAAGAAAATTTAGATAATAACAATAGCCATCGTCTCTCCTTTCGATCAAGCAACATGGCGTGTAAGTAACTCGGTGTTGACCTATCGTATCGGCGGTAGTGGTCCAATGGTGAAACATTGGACTACGGTACCAGGGGGCGTCAGTTCGGTCCCCTGCCGGACCAGTGGTCTGACTAGGGGAATCTTTTTTCCGAATCCCCAATGTCATGCAGGAATGTTTTTGAGCAAGACATATACCGCGAATTGTTCCTCTCCATCCATGGGTTAAAATGGGTACCTGTGAATGATCTGAGCCGGTACTGCGGTTGCATTTGATTGAGCCATATGTAAGCAGTGCTCAATATTGTAGGCAAGATGGCTAAATGATCAGGGGAGTAAATGTACAGTCGGCTGAGCGGTCATTCGGACTAAAAGTAGACTATAACTTCGTATATTAATTTTACCTATACTTAAGTAGATGCTCATAATACCAATAGTTCGTAAATCCATGTGATCTTAAATGTCACAAAATGTTTTTTAAACATACAAGAAAGTTTACCGGTAAAAAGTCAGCATTTATCCAAAATAATAATATGTGATTGGGACATGTTTCATTTCATAATATATAGGGATCATTACTACGATTGGCAACGCATAACAAAAACTGTATAATAGTACAGTTGTGTACAGTTCTCGGTTCCCAATGAATGACATCAATATTTCGTAAACGTATGTGATTTTAAATGTCTCAAAAGAACAATAAGTCCATTGACTCTCTTTTCCCCATAGTTACACCATTGGACTGCCCTAGTTTTCAGTCTGTTCTTGAAAAACTCAGGTCCATGCATAATGGAACTGCAAAGGTTATTATGAAACCACAACATAAATTTGGTCTATGCTGCATAACAGATATCGGTCCAAATTACAACAAAGATATAGAAGATCCCCTTTACGCATCATATGACACAATTCTAAAGGTCTATTTGGTACGACAAACTCTTCAGATCTGAGACGCGTTGCTGCCAATGCTAATGCTACTCAAAGAGCCACTATGTAATTCACAGACACCAAACGGATTTACTGGCATCATACATGAAAACGTATGGAAAATGCCTTTAAAGCAATCATAGATAACCATTATGCTTTAACACATATAGCCCAAAGTCGATAGTTTGCCAAAATACTTCAAAAAATGCAAGTAAAGGACTTTCTACAATTAATGTTTAGACATATCTAATCTAAACAAACCCGTTAGCCACATCAATTTCCCTGTCAGATTCAAAATGGCGGGCATTTTGTATCAATTATGTCTTGAAACTTGACATTTTTCAACTTTATAATTTGGTTAAACGCCAATTTTTACAAATCATGCATTCAATAGCGCTGTACATCGAGATCGAATAAAAGCAGGTAAACAAATAATAATTAAAATAATTATACATTGTAATATAAAAAGTAAAAAACAAATGAAATAATGATCATATTAAGAGAAGACACAATATGTAATACAACGCCAACGAATGACGAGGGATGATGATATGAGATTGTGATAATTTTAGGATTATTATTTCATGGGGATGATTGCAGGAAGGTGATTTCAGGATGATGATTTTTTGGCCAATAAATAAATACGAAAGACTCAAACAGGAATCGCAACACACACAATACACCCACCTCTCAAGCAGAACACACACACAGTCATACCATAACACACCCACCCACATACGCACCCCCCACACACACACACCCACACGCAATACCATTCCTTCATTTACACACTAAATGGTAAGGCTGTAACGATTACACCATGTAGCGAATACGAATACACATCACGATATAGGATGACAAATACGAATAATTATTAACGAATATGATTGCAATAGTTTCTTTGTAGACCTTTATGTGAAACTTCTTCCAATATTTTATTACTACTGATTATCCTTTAACAGTATTCTCTGGCGTTATGATATGTCGTAAAAGCTTTGTTATACAAAACACAGCAATCAGCTGTGCTGTCAGATACAACATGTGTAGGGCTCTGGGTGGATTTTCAGGACAAATACGGTACTGGAGATTGGTCGTAAGCTGCAGTTATCACCCTTTTAGTTGTTTTACAGTTTTCTGTTTTGTACTGGCGAATATTCGGTTCTTGACCAGGCGAATACGATACATATTCACCAAAATCAATATTCGAATATATTCGTATACTCGAGTGTATTGTTACAGTCCCACTAAATAGAAAACAACACGCAATACAAACATAAAGCAAAGTGAATATAGGAGCTCGCCTTGCTACGGTCAGTAACATTCAAAAATCAATTATAAATTAATTATTAACAACCACGGGGGTAAACCTTGGTTTAGGGGCGTCCAACCTCACTCTTATCTCCTATATTCACCTATAAGGACAATCTATGACAAGAAGACTAATAATAACACGGCAAACAATTAAATATTCAAGCCCGTGCTAAAAATAGCCCACCATGGCAACGGTCAAATTATACTATTAATGGCGGCCTTCTTCACTGTATTGTTATAAGAGCACACGCATTTTTGAAGGATTATTAAACTACATTTTCACCGGTGGGGTGTTCACCTGTCTGTTCTAATACTATATAAAGCTATTAATGTCTATACATTTGATTTATGCATTGTTTCCGACATAATTTCAACGTTCAAACTATATTATATATTAGCACATGGCTTGGAGCTCTCGGCCAGAGGCCTCAAAAACCTGTGAATATATCGTTTATTTTAGAAAACCATGAACTAACTAACACACTGTTCACTTATTCCACGCTACTGTCATATCAAGGCAATTTGACGTCACAACCCTAGATCAGAGGGGAACTGCACTCGCTTGATGACGTCATATTATGTACACTGAGACCTAAACTTTCAAGCAATTAATAATGAATTATGCTTACATATAGAGCTTCAATTAGCGTTATTTATGTTGGTGTTAAAGCATGCTTAATGTTTCAAACTGCACATTGAAATAACATTTCAATTTAAGTAAAGTATTACAAATAAAATGACCTTTTCGTCTGAAACAAAAAGTAGAAACGTGGGGTCTTCTTGTTTTCCTCGAGCCCAAGCCAGTGCTAAATAGGTTAGACCATGGCTGCGCGCGAATACCCCCCCCCCCCCTCGATCTATATCGTTTATTTGCTTGCAACCATGGTCTAACCTATACATATTTTCGTTATTATTTCCGATCTTTCGGGGACAAAATACACATAATATTTACTTCTCCTAAACCACACTGCAAATTACAACCATACTTTACAGGACAATTATTTTGGCTAATTTCTTTCAAATAATTGATTCAATAAGGATCCAACGACATAGCCGGTCCCTAATTGGTTAGAAATAGGTAACGTTCCAGAATGTCACGTGATCTAACTGTATGTTTATGCAGGAAAAGGTAATCTTGTTCACTTTGGCCCTGATATTTTGTCTAATTATATTCAATATAAGTTATACCGGAAGTTGGATAATTTCTTATATCAGGTTAGGTTATTCTATTTCTTCTTATTTTATGCTTAGATTGTTAAAATGTACATTTTTTATATACAACTTCGTATTTGAATTAGTTTGAGGGTTTGCAGCCTAAAAAATTAATAAGTTAAATCAATTAGTTTTTATTGTTTTAAATTCGTTGCTCGATTGCTGCCGTGTAATGGAACATGTTTAGTATTTCCAAACACGCAGACGCACAGTAACGTGGACGAAACAACTTGGGAATCTAACATTGGATTCATTCTACGTCATTTGTCCGAACATTGAATTGTTGAATTGATCGTACATCTTACCAGCCTACGACGACAACATTTATCGAGATTTATAACGGGGGCTTCTCAAAATTACTTAAACATAGATCATCATCACTAAATCCCATCAGTATGGATCCAAGCAAACGAACCTGTCAATCGGCATCATCGCACATTCATTAAATAATAATTTCAAATGTTCTAAGTTATGTTATATATTTAATAAACAGTGCGATGTAAATCAGGGCATAACATTCAAATAAATCATGTGAATCAATATATTTCTTGATCTTGTGAGACTGTGAGTATTGAATTCTTTAATTAGAATGGCTTATACAGAAGAACCGCTCTAAACTGGTAAAGACCGATACACTATTCTCAGGTTAACAGACAGATGACTGCTTAACTCAAAACAACGACAATATAAAAAACTCCCACGTGAACTTTTTGTTATGGTATTGGCATGCATTTAGCGGCCAAATATTATGAAATCCAAGTAGCAATAATTGTCTGTCAAGTGTAGCGAAACTGTACTCTACATAATTGATATAGCACGATTAAATTGAGCGCTAAGACCACTCCAAATAAACTTACACCGCTTCGTTTCTTGCTCTGAGTTACCTCGCATTATTTCTATTATAAAGGCACATCATTGCAACGGAATAAAAGGTGTTGTAAAGTTTACACTTGAGGAAAAAGTGTTGATATTGAGAAACTATCATGCAGTAGCATCGAACATCATAAGGGGACGTCCATTTGGTGTGTAAGAAAAGTTTGGTTCCTTAGCGAAGGCAGCAATATGTCACCTGTTTATGTATGCGCGTGAGTAAACGACGCGAAGCGAATTAATAAATAAATGAAAAAGACTCAAGCAGGAAACGCAACACAAACAATACACCCACCTCTGAAGCAAAACACACACACACAGTCATACCACAACAAACACACACACGCACAATACCATTCCTTCATCTACACACTAAATAGAAATAACACGCAATACAAACATAAAGCAAAGTGAATATAGGAGCCCGCCTTGGTACGGTCAGTAGCAATCAATAATCAACTATAAATTCATTATTATCAACAACCACTGGGGGATTAAACCTGGGTTTAGGGGCGCCCAACCTCACACTTATCTCCTATATTCACCTATAAAGGCACACAGTGTACATAAAATATAAACCCTGTTCCACAACCTCACAATCAAAAAGACCGCCAGCACAGTAAGTAAATACATGTAAAACATTTAACAAAAATTATATGACAAGATCATTAGTAACATGGGAAAGAATTAAACATTCAAGCCCGTGTTAAAAATAACCCACTATGGCAACGGTCAAATTGTACTCAAGCGACTAGTCTGTAGTAACGAGTAACTGTAAGACGTAGAAGGGTCCAGGGTACGACAGAGAGGGAGAGAAAAAACAAAGCACGAAAATCCGACATAACTCTCCCGGTTAAGGACGGCTTTAAAGATACATAATCATGTAGTGCTAAGCCCTGTCTGTCGTCGCACAACCAAAGGGGAAAGCATGGTTATCAATTGTAGATTGATCGATAACCAAACGTGAAGTGCACAGCAATATAGTTGGATCATAATCTTTTTTGAGGAAAATCTAATACGTTTCACAAATAGGTTTTAAAAAAATATATGTCCAAGAATCTTACGAATAAATACGAAAAAGACTCAAGCAGGAAACGTAACACAAACAATACACCCACCTCTCAAGCAGAACACACACAGCCATACCATAACACACACACACACACACACACACACACACACACACATACACACACACACACACACACACACATACAATACCATTTCTTCATCCACACACAAAATAGAAAACACACGCAAGACAAACATAAAGCAAAGTGAACATAGGAGCCCGCCTTGGTACGGTCAGAAGCAATCAATAATTAACTATAAATTAATTATTAACAACCACTGGGGGGTTAAACCTGGGTTTAGGGGCGCCAAACCTCACTCTTATCTCCTATATTCACTTATAAAGACGAACAGTGTACATAAAATATAAACCCTGTTCCACCACCTTAAAGTCTGTAAATCACATCACCATAAAACTCCGGATGTGAAATACCTTGCCGCAGAAAAGACTTTAAGTTACATTTATACTTGTTAATGAGAGGAAGATTTCTATAAAATAATTTAGAATATGTTTTACAAAGTTTATGAAATCTGTACCCCTGTTTAAGAAGCTTTTCAGTAATAGTTTTATTACGAAATGTGGAAGTCCTCAACAGAGGTACAGGCCCTAGCAAAGCGAATAAGTTGTGAAACATAAACCCCGTAAGATGTGGAACGGGGAACATCGCCATCTAGATGAGGATAATTTAAAATACTAAAGTCAAAATCATCTCGTTTATCGTAAATCTTAGAAGATAAAATTCCGTCATTAAATAAAAAGATCCAAATCTAAAAATGGTGCCGACAAATTTGACTCGCTTGTTTTATTAAGGCGTAGTTCTTTTGGGTAAATAAAAGGAAACAACGTATCAAAAAATGGGTTGTCTATATTAAAAATATCATCTAGATAGCGCGATGTATTGTTAAAGGCTTCGATCATATCTTCCTGTGTATCAGGTTTTAGACTAAACATAAAGTCCCTCTCATAACAGTACAAAAATAGGTCTGCGACAAGGGGCGCACAGTTTGTACCCATAGGAATACCAATCACTTGGCGGTATATGGTACTCCCAAAACGTACATAAATATTATCCAGAAGAAATGTTAGTGATTGACAGACATCGGTGCAAGTCCACATAGTGTAATTCTTAACCGTGTCATTTGTAAACAATGCACGATCAGTATTACACGCCAGAAATAGCTTCCTTTCTCTGGCAAAAGTCTCTTCAATAAGTTGTAGAAGTTTAGCTTTTATTAGATTATGAGGTAAGGTAGTATATAGTGTTGACAAGGCATACGTACTTATATTGCAAGCTTGGTATTTTCTATATTCAAGCTTCGCCAAAATTTTATTCGAGTTTTTGATAGACTAACACAGATTCAGTCCAGAATTTTCGTAAGTCTTATCACAATACCTTTGAACATGTTCTTTGATTTTAAATAAAGACGATTTTAAAAGTTTGGAAAGCTTAGTAGTAGTACATGCACTTGAATTAGCAATAAACGAGACTTATAAGGTGTTTTGTGGAGTTTTGGTATCCAGTACATTGTAGGAAGTTTGTGACATGTAATGTTGACATCAGCTTTTAATTGTTTACATGTATCAAGATGATCAGATACTACATTACGCTCCGTTAAATTGGTAGATATATAGGAATTGGTATTCACAAGTTCCTGGTTTAAAGTATCAACATAATGTAATCGTCATACAATTATCACATTATTGGATGCTTTTTCGGCAGGAACGAGTACATACTTGGAATGAAAGACTTGTATGCCCTTCTTTAAGTGACGAATGTTAAATTTAGGTTTAGGTGGTAAAAGATGGTTATTGGATAAATAGAACGAAATCCGGGTATCGATAATATCAAAAATTAATTATTTCCATTTTGAAAGAGCGTCATTTTCAGCATGTTCTCTTCGGCACCAGTTGGTACTATAATTATTCAAAACTTCCGAAATATGATTACGGCAAGTATCGAAATCAATTAAGGCAGGTAATCTAAATTTAGGTCCTTTACTCAAAAGCGCTCTGATGCGTTTATCTAAAATTGCCTGTTATTATATGACCCACTGGGGCGTAACAGAATTTAGAAGAGGTACAGTCTCATGCAGCTGGTGTATTTTCGAGAATTTTAAGATCAGACACAATTTTATTGTAGTTAAAAATTAACCCTCTTACAGATTTATTATACTTAAAAAATTATATGATCACCCTTTTTCGTCAATATCTCTTAAAGACGTCAATGACAACAAAGATAGCCGATATTTTATGTTTACCAGAATGTAACAGCAGATGATGCAAATCTTTAATAGAAATCGACTGACGTGATTTACGTTAAATATTACCATTTATACGAATACCATGCGATCTAGATTTACGGTTGCGTCCAGAATAAATCGAAAAAATATAAATTGAAGGTTCTTTAGAAATATTGCCAGATAGGCCGTGAGCCAGGCACCTGAAATTTGAGGTACGGGTACCATTCGGGTGAATAAGGTTCACTATGATTTTCAGGAAGCCCAAACCCTCTGCTTTTAGGAAATGTATGATAGCAGTAAATTCATGGCAGCTTTGTTGGCTTTTGAGGCATTTTTGTTACCCCACCCACCGAGTTAACGTTGTAAAAGGATCATTGTTATCACAATCGTACTTTTTGTACTGCATGCATTTTTATTGGTGCCTAATATCAAAACGGGTATTGCAACATTCCATTAAATGTTATTGACATTATTAAAGGTTTTAACTTTAAATCTTTATCACCTTTTTAAACGAAAAAATCACCTTTTTATGCCTTTAGACAAATGTCTTTTGATGTTGATGCCATATGGTGATCCTACTGGCGGTGCGTACGAGTTAAACAGATTTTACCGATTCTTGTAGCAATAACACCGTGTAATAAAATGCTTTGGTACTTAAACAGTTGTTGGTTTGGGTAATTCCCAATACAACCATATCATCCAACCTCAGTTTGACATTGACCTTGACCGAATTTTGTCTACGAATATGTTATTAGGTTTGTTTATTGGTTAACTAGTTTTTACTGTTTCGTCTAGCATCAATACCGCATATAAGAATGATTTGATACTTGCTGCTTTTGATCATTGCCAATTCAACCGTATCACCTTACCTCAGTTTTGACCTTGACCTTCACCGAATTTGGAACTAAAATATGTTATAAGGGCTGTTTTATTGGTTAACTAGATTTTACCGCATCGTCTAGCATTATTACCGCTTACTAGAATGCTATGAAACTTTCACAGTTATGGCTTAGAATCATTCTCAGTTCACCCATATCACCCAACCTCCATTTTGACCTTGACCGTGATTGAATTCGGACTTGTTATAAGGGATGTTTATTGGTTAACTAGATTTTACCGTTTCATCTAGCATTAACAACTTTTATTAGAATGCTTTGAGACTTGCACAATTGTTACATTCGATAATTCCCAATCAACGAGTATCAATAAAACTTAATTTGGCATTGACCTTGACCTTATTGTGGACTAAGAATATGTTTTATGTGCTATGTCAAGGTTAAATAGATTTTATCTTTTCGTCTAGCACCGCTTAATTAAATACTTGGATACATATACAGTTGTCGCCTTGTACCATTCATAATCTATCCATATCACCCAACCTTGTGTTTACCTTGATAATACCACAGAGATCACTGTCAATGAGGACACACAAACTCGCATTGGGACCATACACTTCCGCTTGAACATTGGTGCCACCAAGCGTTACTATATAACAGTGCATCTATCAGCCAATTTAGAGACATTCTTGAAGATACGAAGCACGAGAACTCTCACACACAGCTGAAAAGGTCACACATGCAGAAATACGAGGAAAACGTTACTAAAGTAACATATCTTATAAGAGGCTGGTTCAACCCATTTGAAATAAATCAAGATCTGATTAGCATATCCACCGTTAATGCAGTACATTGAGGCATCGCAAAAGACCTTCTGAGTGCGCATGCGATTGGTAAATGATGCTATTGGTCAATGCTCGTATGCACAATTTAAAGGAGATCAACCGTGATTGAATGAAGAGCAATAAAGTTTAGACCTCAAGCAGCATGAAAGTGAAATCCAGTGGAAGACTGGCAGTTCTTATAGCTGATAATGCTTTTGTTCGGTCGCATCATAGTTATGGCACACACACGCAATCTCCGGATCAATTTCATTATTTTACTTATTGCTCTTTGGCAATAGTCTTTCTCAACATCAAATGGTTTGCTAAGAAATCCAACAATGCTGCATTTGCATTGAGCTAATAGAAAACGCTTGGCTTAGCTGAAGGTGTCCCGAAAAAAACTGTCTCTGTGGTTGACGGAATGAACCTCGTATAGAGAGTCAAAAGATACCAATGCATTTTTGTGGCTGCGCAAGCACTATTCTATCGATGGTACTCGAGGCGGCAGTGGCAGTGATAGAATAGATATATACAGGGGAGACGCTTCTTTAGCAATATGGTCAATAATAATATTCTTATAGCATTCCTGGTGCATCAATGGATGAAAACTGAGCACCATCAAAGGTTACAGAGGATTTGATTTGAATTTTTTATTTACGTCGCTTTCAACAGTATTTCAGTCATATCGCGACGTCCAGCTAATTATAGGTGGAGGAAGACCCCAGAAGTCCTTATGCACTGTTTCAGGCACAAATCGACAACTGGGTAAAACCATCGACCTTCCGTAAGCCAGCTGGAAGGCTTCCCAACATGAGAAATCCGAACGACCCTACTGGGATTCGAACTCACAGCGGTGGGGAGCTTAGTGATGTAAGTCACAGTGACTATACCACTAGGCCACGGAGGTCCCTAGGTTACAGAGGGAAATATCGCACCTTACGTCGAAATCAAATGCTTCAAAATAAAAAACAATGGGTGCGAGGAGGTACAGGGTCTTTGAAGCAGCCAAGAAGAAGCAAATGAACGTATTTAAGAAATGCTGGACAAAGACACGCACACGTTATATATGATATCCTGAAAATTGAGGACGCGATTGACACTGATGTTTGCAAGTCACTGAATTGAATGTATGGTTTAACATGTTGTGACACGGTCAGCGCATTTGCTGGTAAGAATAAAACACGCGCACTAAAATTGATGAATGGTAATGCTGAAGCTCAAAAATGTTCCAAGAATTTGAATAGGAAAGGGGTACCCCTCCTGCTTTGATATACAGACTTGAGATATAAACGTCAGCTCTATGCCCTGTAAGCGTCATCAGCAAAAGTGAATGATCAGCGGTACGGCTTATTATGTACCACATAGGGTAAGATAGAGCGCCACCAGCTACAACTCATGCCTGGATGGATGGATAAATTATTTTGGTTTACTGCACTGCGCCACAAAATGGGTCATAAAGCGTCAGTGAATGATGGGGAAATGATGAGACGCGATGATGACGATGACTTCGCGCAGATGATTTTGACTAATTTCGTCCATTGCAAAACAGCAAATAAGATCAAAACCAACTACCCGTCTTCCTTAATTTTAGTTCTTAGAAGAGGGGGTAATCTTGTTCTAACAAAGAGAAACAATTCCGTATGACAATTAACCCACAACAATACAACAAGATAGGAATGTCTGGACTGTTTTAGCACACTTTAAGAGCTCAAGGCTACTATTTGGAGTCGATGATATTCCAAGTCCTGTAGGAAGAGGATGGAAAGTTGTGAAAGAGGGTGAGATTGATCAGCTATTAGACGACTTGCTGGATAGAAAACAGGTCCGACGTAGATGCTTGACCTACTAGCGGGGAGCTGTGCTAGTAAATGTACTTTGCCTAAATGTGTATGCATTTCTTATGGTTTGAATAGTACGAACATGTGCAAACTCCCTAACTGTGATAATCAGGCAACTAGTACAGAATCAGATGATGAAGAACATCCACTGGAAGAGGCTGAAAACATTGAGAGTGAAGGAGATGTGAGAATTGGTATTCTTACATAAGAATTACAACCTACACGTCAGTGGTTGTAATGCATTGATTATTCGTCAATGCCGACTAGATGTTTAGACATTTTCATAACACTGTTGTCAATGGTTTGTAAGTTAACGCCAATAGATTGCCTTTAAACTTAAATCCTTTGACCCGAAATATATGTTTTTCATCTGTTATGTGCTAGTAGGTATGTTTGAAAATTGCAGAGTCAAGGATTTGTACAATATTAGCCTTAGCATAAGAAGAGAGTAACAATGTCTTAGAACATTACTGCTTTAAGTGAACCCCGGAGGCACCCTTAGCAGTACTGTTTATTCTGATTTTTTTCAAGGTCCAAATTAGGTCAAGTCCACGGCCAAACCGAGCTTTGGTGATATTCCTGGATTTCGAAAGGTTCAATGTATTCAGTATGCAATGATCAAATCATTCCTGAAAGAAGTAATAACTCTGGAGAAACGGTAAAATCTATTTTACCAAGAAATAACTCAAACATAGCTGGGAATGGTTCAAGGCAATAACTGTAGAAGTGTAAAATCATTCTAGTGAGCTGTTTTCATGCTAGATAAAATGTTAAGATATGGTTGACTTCGTACGAACGAACAGGGCGATTACTTTAATTATGCCACCTGCATCAATAGATTCCAGGAGCCAAAACAGGGATTTTTCGTTATGAAAAGGATGACGTAATTTATTGTTTTCGCTTAAGTAAATTACTTAAACAATTCCAATAATGCCTAATGGCACGTTACAATACTTTTTTAATGTGATGCTTAAAAAAAACCGTATGCATGACCAAATGTATGAGTGTGATAATGATGGTCCTTTTACAATGTTAAACTTGGTGGGTGGGGTAACAAACATGCCTTTTTTGCTAGTGTAAATTACTTCAACAATTCCAATGATGTCTAATTGCATGTTACAATACATTTTTATAATGATGCTTCAATAAAAATGCATGCGCTACCAAGAGTATGATTGTGATTATGATGGTCCTTTCACAATATTAAACTTGTTGGGTGGGGTAACAACTATTTTTGTTTTGCTAGAGTAAATTACTTCAACAATTCCAATAATGTCTAATGACATGTTTCAAAACATTTTCAATATGATACTTCAATAAAAATGCATGCATTACCAAAAGTATGATTGTTATAATGATGGTCCTTTTACAATGTTAAACTTGGTGGGTGGGGTAACAAATATGCCTTTTTGCCAAAGTAAATTACTTAAACAATTCCAATAATGTCAAGTGGCATTTTACAATACATGTTCAATATGATGCTTCAATAAAAATTCATGCATTACCAAAAGTATGATTGTGATAATGATGGTCCTTTTGCAATATTAAACTTGGTGGGTGGGGTATCAAAAATGCCTAAAAAGTCAACAAAGCTGCCATGATTTTACTGCTATCATACATTTCTTAACTAGTCACACATTGATCTTTCCGAAAATCATAGTGAACCTTATTCACCCGATTGGTACCAACCAACCCCTCCGGCTCACGGCCTAAGATTGGTATACATTAATATTCAAGCCTAAAGGAAAGGGTGTCTGTAAATTTTTAATCCATTTTAATTCCGTTTTAAATCTAGCCTTACATTTGAAACTATTAGTAGCATTTTTATCATACGTAATATGTTCGACAGGTTGAATTGAAATACAATCTAATCCATGTCCAGATTTCCGAAAATGTTGATACAGAAAGTTCCTCGGTTTTTTGTTTCTACAAGTACGAAGATGTTCATTAAACCTAGTTTTGAGGGGACGACCGGTTTTCCCAACATTCTGGATACCACAACCTGGTGCTTTTCAAGTTAACACGTATATAATATGATAACCCCGTCTAGACAGAGCAGAAAAGGCGATGGAAAACATCTAATATAATCAAATACACATGCATTTCGTGAAGATGTTTTTGGATTTGAATGGTCACGTTTTACTCATTCACCCCTGAAACTTTAAATAGACAATTCCAGTTTTGTCTTAAATCTAGTCCATTTTTGAAGAATTATGGTATATTTTAACAATATTTTACAAAATGACAAAACATTTTGACACCGAAAGAGTAATAGAGACTAATTTAATCAGCCTGATGAGAGAGTGATCAGAGTCTGCACTGTTTGCATATATATGACAAGTGTACTCTTGACAGGTATATGAATTGTTAGTGACGAGATACTAGTCGCTAGAGTTCAATGTGTTAATGCTAGCTGTACGATAATGCCACATACTTGCTTTTTTGTATTTTATAAGCCATCTGGTTTTTAATCTCTATTATTCTTTCGGTGTCAAATCATATTGTCTGTAACATTTGTTTTCTGCTACGAAATTGTCAAAGTAAATATTTTATCAATTCCGTTGAACAGACATGACAAATATGTCAATATGTTTGGATCCTGATGAGACGCCGAGTTGATTGGCCTAAGTTTCATCTGGACCCAAATGTTGCAATACTACAGTTTATTCCACTCCCTTAAAATAACCGTAGATATTTGCATGTTTAGCCTATGATAGTCCAAATTGAACGTACGCCTTTTGAGTATCTCCTTGGTATTGGTCAAAAATTGAATGCCTATTAGTCTACGCTATTGTTATTATTGATTTTATCTTTTAATTTGGCAAGTTGAAGCCTTGTTAATGTCTACTCTATTACTTAAGGAGAACTATTTTTACATAATATTTGCTATTGTTCTTATTGTTCTCATAAGTAAAAGTTGTTATTGAGGCGTATTACCATAATTATGCAAATATACCGCTTTCTAAGTATATGTTCATTATTTGTTTATTATTGGTTTGCTTATCATGTCACTTTTGCCCTGACATTTCGTTTGACTAAATTAAAGATAAATAATACCGGAATTAGGATCATTTCTCAGCTACGTCTACATACGTAGGGCAACCAGTGTCCCACCGCAAAGCGAATTAAGAGGTTCCCTACTGTTAGCTATAAGAGAGAGTAGCAGTCCTTAACGGACCTTGCTGTCTTTCTGTCTATCTGTCCACAACTTGAAATTTGATCATAACTGATGAACCACATATCGTCACTTAAACGCCAAAAGGGCTCATCAACAGTTTTCACAGTTTTGAGATATAGTTTAGAAGTGTCCTAAAAATCCACTTTTCCATTTACAGACTAAATATTCCACACTCTTATAGTATATATGGATGTTTATTGGTCATATGAAAAGCATAAAAAAATAATTATCATTTAAAGAGATATTTTGATCATTTTGTTGATGAGCCCTTTTTGGCATTGGATATTTGTCGATTTCAAGATAGAATATTTACAGCCAAAAGGGCTCATCAGCTTTTGTTTGTTTCTACTACTACAGGTAAAATGAATAAATAAGTGATTCAAAGCACTGAAAAAGCAATATTAACCTTTAATTCAACAGTTTATCAACTTACGCGTGTTAAATGAAATAGTATTTTCCTAAAACTGTTCAGATATTAGACCCATCCCCACCAAAAAAAAAAATATTAAGGAAAAAAAACCTATTCTGTGTGTTCAGTTTCTTATTTCTCTTTAAATAACCACTAGACATACTTGGGTTAAATATAATTACATGATCATTAATTTAACTGGCATCTATACCATCTGACGCTGTATCTGAGATGTTAGATGGCAGTAAGCCAAAACGTTAAAATAAATACCTCTAACTTTCTTATTTTTCCTTTTACTCACGTCTCGTGACATCTCTTTAGAATTGTCTTGAAAAAACGACTCCAAAGAGATGTCACAAGAGAGGATTAGCTGCAAAAATAAATAGTTATTGAGAAATTTAGCATCTGACTTATGACAACATTTGTCGTACGTCGTTTCGTAAGACAGGACCCTGATCTTTTGCTGAATTTATTTATGAATTTATACATTGCCAGAAACCAGTCAGCACATGGACTTGTCCAGTTAAAATTGTGAAAAGCGGTAAACAAAAGCATACACTTTATTAAAAGTGTGGTTATTTAATGTATGACAAGAGTAATGCAGAGGGCTCCGGGGCGTTTGGTATGTTCTTCGTTGATTTTCTAATTATGATTCTACATTAAGGAATCGTTTGCCTAAAAGTGTGTCAATATTGTATCGAGTGACAGCAATACACATGGTTGCCTGTGTATTGGCAGTTGCACCCCGCTAAATGGGACTTCAATTTGAATAGGTTTGGGGTTATTATAAAGGCAACTGGTTGTTTAATGCACACAGCGGTCAGTATAGAAAGCTCATTTGATACTTCCACTTGCGTTGAACAGACACTCGTCTTAAAGTCCAATACATAAAAGCACTCTTTTGTATCCGTATAAATTGACTGTGTACTACAATGAATACTGACTAAAGCATTCGGCTTTACTTTTAACCTGCTTTTAGGAACCATCTGTCTATATCACTTAAAGTAAGCTACGTTGAGAAAGGGGTTCTGCGATGTATGGGTGGAAATTGAGGTCAACATTTGAAGACAATGCGTTTATGTGTATGCAACAGATGATTTGGTTAGACCTATTAGGCAAGCCTCGCTTTTAAATGGAATACCATCACTACTGGAGGTATTTGCAATATTTTGTTTATTTTATCCTTCTGATTTCTCAATCATATTCAGATTAAGTTTGTATGTCATCAGGGTATTCTTTTAAGACTTTCAATACTGGAACCTTGAGTCGGTTAACGTTATTCGCATTTACTTGAATATTGAAGTTATTATGACTTTTAAGATCAAGGAAAGAGTTAAAGGTCATGTGAATAATTGTGTATGGTTTATGGTTTATGTCTACGGGCTATACGAATAACGTGGACGTATATCAGAAGTTGAGGTAAAAATACCTTACTTTTTGTATAGATAGAAGAATTAAAGACAGGGCAAGAAATCGAAGTAATAATAGAAGTGAATGTAGTAGTTAAACTAGTAGTGTAGTAGTTGGAAATGTAGTAAACAGCAGAAGTCGTAGTGATAGTAGTAGTAGTAGAAGTAGTAGTAATAGTAGCTGTAGTAATGGTAGGTAGTAGTAAGTTGTAGTATTAGTTGCAGTAATAGTAATAGTTGCATTAGAAGAAGTAGTAATGGTAGGTAAAAGAAGTAAGAGTAGTAGTAATGGAAAGGATGAGTAGTAGTAGTAGTAGTAGTAGTAGTAGTAGCAACAATAGCAGTAGTAGTTTAAACAAAGTTTATTTCCAAATTGATTTACAGGAAAATGGGTTGGGTCACAAGTTCTTCCAACCTAGAATCGGCCCTTCCCCTACAGTTTTTACAAATAATACAAATACTGTTGGAGTGAGAGAGAGAGAGGGAGAGTGAGAGAGAGGGGAGAGGGAAATATACATAAAGAAAGAGAGAGGTTGCTTGTTTACAGGACTTGGTGTCTCCACATACTCTTGGTAAGAAGAATAAATTTAGATAAATAAAAATGCAAAGCTAAATTATCCACCCAGTGCATCTCTTTCAAATAGAGTGGCGGAGCTAAATCGTATATACAGCAAACTCATTGTTTTAAATACGGTATGTCAAAATAACCCTTGATTTAGAGTAGTAGCAGTAGATGTAGTGGTAATGGTAGAAGTTTAAATAGTGCTAGTAATTGCTGTTATAGTAGTAGTTGCAGCAATACTAGTAGTAATAGTAATGGAAGTAATGTTTGTTATACGTCCGCTGCTGCCATCTATGGGCTAATTGGACGCCCCAGGGAGAGGGAAGCAGATACAGAGAAACCGGGCGCAATGCGATACTCTTATTATTGAGAGAAGTATCTGGTTCTTTTAGATGCCCAGTGTGAAGCACTGATAAATCGGCCCTCGGTTTATAAAGTCTCATCCGAAGGACTTAGTCCGGCAGGGGATCAAAGTCTCGACCCATGGCATCGCAATCGGGCACCTTACCCATCGACTACGTCCGCCGACCGTAAGAGTAGTAGTAGTGATTGGTGAAATAATAGTAGTAGTTGAAAGCAGTGGTAGTAGTAGTAGGTAGTAAAAGCTCTAGTAGTAGTTTATTGGTAGGTGGTAGTAGTAATAGTAACGGTAGGTAGTAGTACACGTAAGTAGGAGTAGATCTAGTAGTAGTAGTAGTAAGTAAATAGTAGCAGTAGTAGTAGATATTGTAGTAGTAATAATAGTAAGCTGTAGTAGTAGTAGTAATGCTATGTAGTAGTGTTAGTAGAATGAGTAGAAGGAGTACTGGTAAGGTACTAGTTAGTAGCAGTAGTAGTAATAGTAAGTAGCAATAATAGTAGTTGTACTAGTCAGTAGTAGCAGATGTGGTAGCAGTAGTAATAGTAATAGTATGTAGTAGTAGCAGTAATGGTAGTAATAGTGGTAGTACTAGTTGTTGTAGTCTTAGTAATAGTAGTAGGATAAGTTGTAGAAGTAAACTAGTAGATTCTAGTTGTTGCCATATGAAAGTAAAAAAAATAAAGAAAATTCAGTTTTCTCTGCAGCCAAAAGGGCTCATCAGCAAATGAAAATTTATTTCAAATCTAATCTAAGCAAATAAATTGTTAGAAACAATGCTTCGTGCTTTGAACATTGATTTTTCCATATATTTGTATTTATCTAAGTACTATAAAGTGCAATAAAACTATTTATTGTGTGAAAAATATCTTAAGAGCCAAAAGGGCTCATCAACAAAAACGAAAGTTGCACTATTCAATGCGATTTAAGTTATAATAAAACACTTTTAAACATTAAAAAGCCTTATGTTCAAATACAACAAGCTATGATAATACAATTAACTGCAGGAATAGGTATTATATCTTCACAACAAATGGGCATGGTTGTCGGTAAGAACGTATAATTTCATTCAACATCAACACAAGGAAATACGTTAGCAAGTTCAAGGTCGATTCAATGCTAGCAGATTAATAAAGTTATGATGTCAATGTGATGTCCTTTTAATCGCAGTAATTGTGTAGTTACAAATATGGCATATTCATAAAACAATTAGGTATATTATACATAGGCATGACAAGGGCTCATCAACACTTGTAACTGCTGTTGAGCCCTTTTGGCTCAAACACATTTGTTGATGAGCCCTTTTGGCACTAGGAATTACTGAAATTTGGGAAACAGTCTAAATGTCAAGTGTATTTTTTTTACGTTTAAAATGAGGAAGTCAAGCACAATATTAATTTCTCATATAGTTTACATTGAATATAAGTAAATTTTGTCAAAAAGTGAAATTTGACCAAATATGTTGTTGAGCCCTTTTGGCGTTTAAGTGACGATATGTTCTATAGAGATTTCATATTTAATAAATGATAGAGACTTCATGTTTTGCATTTGGTCTCCACTCAATGTCAAGGGCATGCAGAGGTTATGGTAAATTCAGGTATTGTATTTTACTATGCAAGGCCCCTACCCAAGATCAACACCATGTCTAATTTTAAAGTTATTTTTCTTTTTCATTTATAGTAAGATGGTCTAAAAAGATACGTTGGAGCTTATAAATGATTCACACTGCCTTAAGTCATTTCAGTTGTAGTTCCCTCTACTCAATCGATTGTGAGACGATTGTTTCTAAAAATAAAACAAACTGAAATACTGTGTAATGAAATATGTGATTTTGAGTCGATGTTGTTATCCCAGGTATTTTTCTGGTCATTTTTGGAAAAAATGTAATATCTGATTAGCGATTGTTTTGGCGCGAACAATCAATTAATTTGGGAATAACTTTCGGAATTAATTTCATTTATTTCTGCTTAATTATCAGAAAAAGTCCCAAAGTATTGGGATTGTTTTACATATACTCACGGAATTTGAAAACTGTGCATAGGGAATAGCATTATAAATAATAGATATAAAACAACAGATGTAAATTGACTGTGTTATAGTGTAATTAACGTTTCATAAGATTCATTAATGTTTAATATCAATCATGTTTGTTCTGTCATACGTTTTTGTCATAAAGGGTCACAACCAATGTCATACAATTAATAATGCATGTGTCCTCTTGTTGCATCAACGCAAGCATGGCATCAGCGTCTATGGGATATCGCTAACGCTAAGGAATGCCATTCCTTACCATGACTAAACAAGCAGCCAGCTGTTCCAACGTCAATGACCGGTTCGGTAGACGTCGCAAACGACGCTAAATCTCATCCCAAATGTGCTCAGTTAGAGTGCAATCGGATGAGACTGCGGGCCAGTCAATTACATCGGTGTTTTTGTTCTGTATAAAGGCCGTGATAACGCACGCGTGCAACGTGCTGGTGAGCGCTGCCATGCGTAAATGCAATATTGCTGGTTTAACGTCAGAAGGGGACGTACTCTAGGACGTCACGGACGGATTCAAAATTAGAGTAATCTTTTCAGCACTGTCCTCCGGCTGATGAGACGAAGACATCGAATGTTTTTAGCCGTAAAGTTTGAAGACTGAAAACGATCACACACATGTGTAACGGAAAACTACGAACATGTTAATAGCGATATCCTAGGTTGCAGGTTCTCGCGAGCATTACCAATGTGTCTATATGTCTCCATAATGACAAACTGATGTTACGATGAAGAAAAAACGGCCTGCGACATCATTTTTTTCTTCAGTCTAACTTCTAATATGCTGACTGAACGTAAACGCGCATTTTCAGACAGCCGTAATATAGTCGTCATGGTTGATAACACAAATCCGATGATTCACTGCCAAAACAACCAGTGTAAATTGACTACGTGTTCCATTTACTGTAAACATTAGTATTCTGACCAATTTATGCAAAAATAGTAAATTGTTTTCTGCCTTTGTCTGTATGTCTATCACTTTTTCTCTCTCTTTTTTTCTCTCTCGTTCTCTCTGTGTCTCTCTCTGTATGTATGTCTGTCTCCGATTGAACGCCTATGGGTCTGCTTATCTGTCCGATCTGTCAGTTAGTCTCTATTTCCCCATCTCTCTCTTTATCTATATCTCTAGCCTTTTCTCTGTCTGATTTCTCTCTCTCTCTCTGTCTGTTTTTCTGTCTCTTTGTGTGTCTCTCTCTTTCCTTCTCTTTCGCTCTGTCTCTGTATGTCTATTACTTTTATATCTCTCTCTTTCTCTATTTGTTTTACTCCTCTACTTCGCTCCATCTCTATCCTTCCCTCTTTCTATCTCTCTCTGCCTCTATGTATCTTTGTATGTATGTCTCTCTGTGTCTCATTTTCTCTCTGTGTATCCCTGGTTGTGTATGTTTGTCTGTGTATCTCTGTCACCCTCTCAATTTCTTTCTTTATTTCTCTCTCTCTCTCTCTTTCTTTTTTCACTCTCTCTATCCCACTCTCTCTCCCTCCCTCTTTCTTCTATATCTCTCTCTTTCTCTCTCCCCTCTCTCTCTCTCTTTCTTTTTCTCCCTCTCTTTCTCTCTCTATATATATATATATATATATTTATATATAATTGTAAAGGTAAAAATGACTAAACACGCCTTCTATTTTTTCTTTTGTATTACCATACGCGTTTCGCCTCTCGGCTCATCAGTGATTGTAATATATGTGTTGCCGGTCCGGCATTTGCCGGAATATTTTACATTTTTCGTATATATATATATATATATATAAATATATATATATAAATATAATGACGACATTAAGGTGACCAGTTATCCTTTAAAATGGGGGTTAAGGCGACCGGCAGTTTAGGGTGACCAAAAGCGGTCTCCTTAATATTTTGACATTAAATTTCAGGGGTAAAAAATGGTGCGAGAGCGTCGAAACTTTGCAAACACCTTAAAAACAGTCCTCTCACTCATATGGAATTAACTATTCTGGTCTTAAAAGATAAAGAAAATCAAAAAAATAACTTGAAATCTTGATCGCGTATATTTTGAAGTCCCTAAAATAAGTGTTTAATGCGACCAACGTAAAACCTGATTTATTTCAGAATTTGACTATATATTGATACTTTCAAAGTTGTACTTTTGTTTAATTGTCCGTCTGAGGTAGTGTGACGATGCTTGTCCCTTTTCTGCTGAAAATAAAGAAATCGAGTTTTTAAGCCTATAAATTTGTCATATTTTAAAACCGTTACAGTGGACATATTCGCTAAGTTTCGGACAACTTTCTGAGACGCATCCATTTTACATCAACATTCGAAGGTATTCCAAATTAGCAGTTCCGCTTCAACGACCGCCAAAAAATGGCAATATACGGGAAACGAATGGTAAGTTTTTGACGCTTTATCGCACACTATGTAGCATATGTCTAGTTATTTGATTTAATTTATTTTTCTGCAATCTATCTTTGGTTGGTTTGCAATGTTGTCCGTTGACGTGCACACTTATCGACGTGTCGGACTGTCCGGGCGTCAAACTGTTTATAACTACTGGTGGGTGGGGGGACGGAGAAGTTCCACTTGAAGTCTTGAGAATATCTGTGAGGTAGGCCCCTATGTAGGAGGCTCTTCCGCTTTATGTAAAAATCAACAAATGTATATTGTACCTGTTGAAATATAGAATGTTGATCTACATTTCTTTGAAATATTTGAGACTGAAAAAATAGAGCTAACACTAGCTTCTGGGTTTTTCAAAGTAGGTCGGAATAGGAATAGCTACGAGCTGATAAACAATTTTGTAGAACATTATCAATTTAGCGTCAGTTCGTCTGTTCTCTAGGGATCTTAAATCAAGCGAGGATTGCATTGCTGAGACACTGTCGTATGTGGAACACTCACATAATGATAATCATCTTTGTAATTCCTTAGGCTTATTATTCATGATTTAGAATAGGTAGTGACAAGGGGTATGTGGCCGTGCCTCTAATCTTTGAAATAAGTGGTACATGTACGGTCACCCTAGTTAGGGTTGGATAGGGCAACAACAACACTATTTTGACTGCAGATACATTTGTAAATTTTGATTGATGCTAATATTAATCCTCTCTCATTTCTAGCATATCTTATGGATATTCAATGGAAAAAACCAAAGAAACTTCAACAAATATTCGCCACCAAACTTGTTTTCATAACTATCTACCTATCTATTGATACTGCCTTAACGCCTTTTTCAAGTATTAGCGGCAGGTGCTAATGAGAGTATCCTCTTCATTCGTTTCACCGGAGCCCTCAGCGAAAAATATTATAAAGATTATCATTTTAAATTCAAAAAGGCAAATACATTGAAGGAATGTGAAGAAAAATTAGTTTTCTAACTGAAAATAACTAGAGATGTCATTGATAGGAACGTTATTGATGTATCGGCTCGCCAATAACTGTTCATCGATCAATATATCGACAGGGGTGCGAAAATCCCACGTTCGTCTCGTACATTTTTTGGCACGCACACAAATTTAATTGATTTTTGCATTTTAATTGTCCGCGGACAAGCACGGATTCTGGATAATATTATATTTGGAAGCCTAAATATGCCTTCAAATCTGACCAAAATAGCTATAAATTCAAAGAAATGGAGATAATCTGCGACTTCTGACGTTTATGTTTGAATAAGGCGAATGTGTTCACTAAAAAAGCTGATGAATAACTATATGGATTTTTTTTCTAAACTTGATTTAAGCTGGCGAAAAATTCCCATTAATACTGAGAACCACTGTGAAATAATAAAGATGTTATAATTTTAATCATATGATGCTTCAACACAAGTGAAACCGTCTGTAGTTAGGTCCGGTATTGTTTTGAAACCACTGTTTCGGTGTCCGTTTTATAGCCCTTATCTTAAAATAATGTCACTTACGTTTTCACATTTGTTTATAACATGATTGACAGCTAAGAGGATGAAAAAGTTTCTTGTAAGAAAAGACAGTAAAACTAAAGCTGTTGGAGACATCAGCATTAAAAAAGAAACCGAAAGTGACTGTGACTACGAAAAAAATAAACGTAAGCGAACTTTTTAGTGATTTTAAATGGTTACATGTCTGCCGTTTGTATCCCGAAATCGCTGATACTACAGTACCTCAGTGATACAGACCTCTGCTCAACCTGTGACCTCCAGAAAGAGGTCCTGTACTCTATTACTAGATACAAAATATATTCTCACGGACCCCTAGCCTACCCTCACAGGACTCGCTAGGAGTATGTGAGCGTATCGCTAATTTCAAGTATTAGAGGTACGGTCACGTACCCCCAGTCACTACCTTTAGAATATAGTCATGTCTGAATAATTGGCTGAAATTTATAGAGGGCTAGAGTCAAGAAAATTAGCTTAACTCACTTGATTCTCGGTATTACAGTAACGTAACAGATAAGGGACCGCCTAAGCACTCGGTGAATGCAATGCCCTGGCTAAAGCCCCGATCTCAATGTCCCGGTGCTGGCCCCGGTACGTCCCGGTTGAGATAGCCAGTGGACTTGGATGAGCCGGGCGGTTTTTATGAAAAAATAAATTGCGATCTCACATTCCCGGTGTCTCCCCTGGTGGAGCACCGGTTATGAAGCCGGACCTTCCTGGTGAGTTCCCAGTTTGGCCCGGCGTAGTTACGGTGCAGGGCCGGTCTATTCCCGGTTAACCCCGGTATAATAATAACACGGTGTAACCCCGGCCATCGCCGGTGGTATCTGGATGACCACTGGTGTCGTCCCGATCAACCCCGGTTGTTCATCGGTGACGTGCCGGTGTTCGCCGGAAAGGACATAAATCGGGCCGGACGTGAATTAGTATCAATTCTCTTTTGTCTCTCGGGGTATATGAGATGAAATACAAAGGAAATGCAATAAAATAGAACATAATAATGTTGTAGACTGTTCAAACTTCATTTTAATATGAGTTTCAAACAGTTTGCCCGGCGTCTGATCTGGTTACATACTGTTTGTTACAATGACTTTAGCCTGAAGCCGTTTATTTATAGAGAAAAACTTTCGTTTTTAAATATTAGATTTACCTTATACAATAGAGAGGACGATATTATTTCCTATTTAAACACAGACGAAACAGAAACGTTAAAAATAAAATGTAGTAATCTGCATTTTTAAAAAAAAAAATCAAATTTATTCTCGCATATTATATACACCCCGGTTGTTCAGGGTAGAGACCCGGAGCTGCCCCGGATGTGCTGGTAAAGATCCGGCGTTGCTCTGGCATTCCCCTGACCCTGGATGAAGCCGGTTCTGGTTTCTGTCCCGGTGACCCCCGGTTGTATTAAACATTTTAAAGCATCCGGGGAAGTTAGCCGGTGGAAGCTGGTCGATCCAGGATCGAGCTGGTTGCCCCCGGCGCCGCCAAGGTTGTACTCCAGGTGACTGCCGGTTTGCTAAACCGGGACTCACGGGGACCCAAACCTGGACAGTGAGATCGTGGCTTAAGCATCAGCTACGGGCTAATTCTAGCGTATTACAGTCGGTTTTTTTTGCTGTTAACTGAATTAGCAACATCACTTTTTGTCATAAAACAGTTAAATATAGATTTGAGAAGAACTTATTACAAACCATGCCTTATTTATACTATGATGAGGTTGACAGGCTATCTCTAGATATGACCAAAAATCGCAGTTAAATGCACTCGGACCCGTACACATTTCTGGTATTTGAGTAGGTTTCCCTGGTCAAACAATGCAGCGAAAGGGCCATTTTAAAAACAAAATCAAGAGATCTAGTTCTAGATCTAAAGTTCCGTCCGTCCGCTCGTCCAGCTTTTCCGGAGCATAACTTCTAAAGTATAACAGCTATTGACTTCAAACTTCATATACAGATAGATCTTATTGACCAGGAGTGCAGTGCGCCAGAACCATTACTCTGACGTCAGTATTTTTGGAGTTATTGCCCTTTGTTATTTTTATCAAATTTAGGCTTCTCAGGAACATAACTTCCAAAGTATAATAGCTATTGACTTCAAACTTCATATACAGATAGATCTAATTAACTAGGAGTGCAGTGCGCAAGAACCGTTACTCTGACATCAGTGTTTTTGGAGTTGTTGCCATTTGTTGTTATATTTTTACCCAATTTAGGCTTGTCCGGAGCATTACTTCCAAAGTATAAGAGCTATTGAGTTTTAACTTCATATACAGATAGATATCATTGACTTAGAGTGCAGTGCGCAAGAACCGTTACTCTGTCATCAGTCTTTTTGGAGTTATTGTCCTTTGTTATATTTTTACCCAATTTAGGCTTGTCCGGAGCATAACTTCTTAAGTATAAAAGCTATTGACTTCGAACTTCATATACAGATAGATCTCATTGACTAGGAGTGCAGTGCGCAAGAACTGTTACTCTGTCATCAGTGTTTTTGGAGTTATTGCCCTTTGTTGTCATATTTTAACCCAATTTAGGCTTGTCCGGAGCATAACTTCAAAAGTATAAGAGCTATTGACTTTAAACTTCATATACAGATAGATCTTATTTAATAGGAGTGCAGTGCACAAGAACAATTACTCTGCCATCAGTATTTTTGGTGTTATTCCCCTTTGTTGTTATATTTTTACCCAATTTAGGCTTGTCCGGAGCATAACTTCCAAAGTATAAGAGCTATTGATTTCAAACTTCATATACAGATAGATCTCATTTACCAGGAGTGCAATGCATAAGAACCTGTACTCTGTCATCCATATTTTTGGAGTTATTTCCCTTTGTTGTTATATTTTTATCCATTTTTTGAGTTGTTGCCCTTTGTTATTATTTTCCAAGATAGGGAGCACACATCAACTTTATCCAGAAACATTTATCTCTTGTGACAAGACCCCACTGGGGGTATGAATCACCATTTGTGATAGGTCTAGTTTAAATATGTACAGTCATGACTATGAATCGGAAGATATAAATTCTATATTTCATCAAATGGTAGCTTAAAGCAGGCTGAAAGTAAAGCAGAATGCAGTATTGTGCACCTTAAGGCGCGTTCTGCTTTACTTTAAACCTGCCTAAAGTGGTAATTTATCTTCAAAATATGAAAATATATGTACAGGGTTAAAGTATAAACTGAAAGACATCCTTTCTGTTGCAGATAAAAGCCAGTCTGGACTTGGACACAACCAATGTTAAGGTGAATATTTGTTTACTTTTTAACTGACATAACCTGTTTTCTGTTCTATAGACAGGTGGTTGTTTAAAGCATGTTGAAAGTAACACGGAATGCTTGTTACTGCAATGGTACATATACATCCAGGTACGAAGCTAGCAAGGGTAACCATATAGCTGGTTCCCTCATCGAGTTTGGTACCTGGCATGAGTCATATGATGTATGAAGAACTTGCATTTTGTGTTGGAAGTTTTGTGTTCCTAAACCAAGCTAATGCGTTTATAGGCCGTAAAGAGGTAAATACAACATTATTTATTGTATTTTCTATGCGATGTATTTTAAGATTGATAATATAAGTTACACGGTATAAAATAATTTAGGCAGGGTGAATTGGCTTGTATGACGGTTTTGGATTCCGAATTTCCTGAACGCGAAGGAAATAAGGAATCCAAAACGGTCATACAAGGCCATACACCCTGCAAAAATGCTGTTTAACAAATTTGCAACTACGGTCACGAAACTTCATATGCTGATGCGCCTCAATGGGTAGACCATAATGCATTGCAGTTTGGTGACCAATACCTTTGATCTTGACCTCTAGGGTCAACATTAAAGTAAAAGTCTGTGCTGAGCAAACTGCACCAATAGTAATGAAACTTCAGAAGCTCATGCGGCTCAATGACAACAATGTATCGAGGTTTGGTGACTTTAACCTTGACCCCTAGGGTCAGTGTTATGGTTTTCTGTTAAAAGTGTGTTAGTAGTTTACAGGAGTTGAGCTTCTTAATCTTTGATTTCCCATTCTGTTTAAGGCTCAAGGTGAGCTATTGGGATGGCGTCCTTCCTCGTGCGTCGTCCGTCGTTGTTAACAATTGCTTCAAACGACATCTCCTCCTATACCGCTTGACAGAATTCAACCAAGCTTTACAGAAATGTTCCTTTGGTCAAGCTCTTTTAAATTTGTTCAAAGAATTAAAACAATGCAGAACTCTGGTTGCCATGGCAACCAAAGTGAAAAAATAAGGAAATCTTTAAAAAATCTTCTTGTCAAAAAATGCAAAGGCCAGAGCTTAGATATTTGGCACATTTCATCATCTACAGGTCCTCTATCAAGTTTGTTCAAATTATGCCCCTGGGATCAAAATTGGCCCCGCCCTGGGTCATCGTTTTACATAAGAGTTATATAGTGAAATTTTTAAACGTCTTCTACACTAAAACCAATATGGCCAGAGCTTTGATATTTGGCATGGTGACAGTTCTCGATGCCCTTTACCGATATTGTTCAAATGGCTCTGGTTGGTTGCATATCTAGGTCATAGGAGCTAAAAATAGATATTTTTAAATGAAAACTTAAAAAATCTGCTTGTCTGAAATTACAAGAGCCAGAGCTTAGATATTTTGCACATAGCAACGCCTACAGGATCTCTATCAAGATTATTCAAATTATGCCCCTTGGGTCAAAATTGTCCCTGCCCCGGGGATCACCGTTTTACATAGAGTTATATAGTGAAATTTTCAAATGTCTTCTTCTCTGACACTAATATGGCCAGAGCTTTGCATTTTGGTATGGTGACTCTTCTGAATATCCTTTACATATATTTTGTTCAAATGGTTCAGGTCTGTTGCATATCTAGGTCATAAGAGCTAAACATATATTTTTTCTATAACAACTTTAAAAATCTTCTTGTCAAAAACTACAAGGGTCAGAGCTTAGCTATTTGGCACATAGAATCACCTACAGGTCGTCTATCAATTTTGCTCAAATTATGCCCCTGGGGTCAAAATTGGCCCTGCCCCAAGGTCACAGTTTTACATTGAGTTATATAGTGAAATTTTCAAATGTCTTGTCCTCTGAAACTTATATGGCCAGAGCTTTAATATCAGCAGGGTGACACTTCTAGAGTAGATGTCCTAAAGTTACCTTTTTTAGCTCACCTGAGCCAAAGGCTCAAGGTGAGCTATTGGGATGGCCCTGTGTCCGTCGTCCGTCGTGCGTCGTCGTTAACAATTGCTTCAAATGACATCTCCTCCTATACCGCTGAACAGATTTCAACCAAACTTTACAGAAATGTTCCTTGGGTCAAGCTCTTTCAGATTTGTTCAAAGAATTAAAAACAATGCAGAACTCTGGTTGCTATGGCAACCAAAGTGAAAAAATAAGGAAATCTTAAAAAATCTTCTAGTCAAAAACTACAAGGACCAGAGCTTAGATATTTGGCACATAGCATCACCTACAGGTCCTCTATCAAGTTTGTTCAAATTATGCCCCTGGGGTCAAAATTGGCCCCGCCCCGGGGGTCACAGTTTTACATAGAGTTATATAGTGAAAATTTCAAATGTCTTCTTCTCTGACACTAATATGACCAGAGCTTTGATATTTGGCATGGTGACACTTCTAAATGTCCTTTACCTATTTTGTTCAAATGGTTCTGGTCGGTTGAATATCTAGGTCATAATTCACATTCAATATATGTATAGCAGACAGCAATTCAGCATTATAAGAGTTAGACCCTAGCCACATTTCCTACTGGCAGAGTTACATAATTGAACTCAGGTCAGCTGAGGTACTGTAATTTAACAGCTGCATATGGTGTTGTCTGCTTCATTTTTTATGCCCCTGCAGTTGGGGGCGTATTGTTTTGTCTGTCTGCTTTTTTTGTCTGTTTGTCAATTTGTTTGTCTGTCAGTCCACAACTTTAATCTTAGCCATAACTTTGTTAAAGTTAAAAACTTTATAACTTAGGTCATGTTCTACAAAGGTCAATGTCATTTTTGAGTTATTTCCCAGTGTCATATTTTCTTGTCTTTGAGATACTCCAGTTCTACTGATGTTAACTCTTTACCCCATACATATGCCTTTTTACGCCTTTAATCTATTCCTCCTCTAAAGAAAATAATTCCACTTTATACAGTCATAAAACTGTTAAGATATAAGAAATATAGTATCTATATCTTAGTAGATGATAACTTAAAGCAGGTTGAAAGTAAAGCAGAATGGGCAATTAATAATCATATGGAAATACATGTAGCTTGATAAGAAGAAGTGTCATGGATGAGGGCCATAACTCTGCCAACAATATTTTTTTAAATTATTCCAATTTGTCATGTTTTTTTTTGTCTGGAAGATAATTCCATTTACAGATACATTTATATTAAAATATTGTCTTGCCTATTAAGCTAAGGCACAATGACCTCAGGTGAGCGAATTAAGGGCCATGGCCCTCTTGTTGTTCAAATGGTTCCAGTCTGTTGCATATGTAGGTCACAGGAGCTAAAAATAGATTTTTTCAATGGGAACTTTAAAAAATCTTCTTGTCTAAAACCCCAGTACCCTGATCTTAGATACTTGGCACATAGCATCATCTACAGGTTCTCTATCAAGATTGTTCAAATTATGCCTATCAGGGAAAAAATTACCCCATTCCTGGACATAAATCATTATCTACATTTTGTAATCTATTCTCAGGTGAGCGAAATATGCCGGGCATTGCCCCATGGGGCTCTTGTTATAAATTTAGGTTAAGATTGAATGTAGGTGACGTCCGGTTGGAAAACTTGATCAAATTATATAAACCTTTGTAGCTCACCTGAGCTAGATCAGGGTGATTGTTTGCAATCCTTGAATGTCCGTCTTCAGTCAACCGTCGTCCGTCATCAACAATTTTAGTGTTTACACTCTAGAGGCAACAGTATTTATCCAAACTTTCTCAAACTTACTGAGATTGTATATTATTATTACCATAAGCGTTAGATTATGTTTGAAACCCCCCATCATCCTAACGAAATATACAATGTTGGTGTCTACTTAAATACTGTGACCAGGTTGTGTTTTCGGTCATTTCGGTAGTTTTATCTTTTCACTCATTTTAATCCAAGTTCGATAACTAT
Source organism: Gari tellinella (assembly GCA_922989275.2). Taxonomy (NCBI): domain Eukaryota; kingdom Metazoa; phylum Mollusca; class Bivalvia; order Cardiida; family Psammobiidae; genus Gari; species Gari tellinella. The sequence goes on from OV277858.1 coordinate 7,304,211, forward strand.
TTAGCTCTTTGACGTCATTCCGCACGATATTCAGTTGTACAATTAGATTTGAGAGGGAAACATCTCTGAAGAAAACATAATTAAATATATTTTCTAGGTTTAAAAAGTTAAATACAGGTTTGTATCGTTACTATGAATTAGCAACGAATTGGCACAGGTTGTAATGAGCTTCTGCTTTATTGTTTTCAACGCGTAGTGAAGTTATTTCACTCCGGCTTGTCTGTAGCGTAATGTATTTTCGCGAATCGAAATAGCAGCAATTGTCATTTCTGTACCTTCTGTTTATGATATTTGACTAACCAGAATAACTTTATTTGCAGTTTAAGCACCTACAGTGAGTGTGTGAGTTGGCAGAGTTGGGGAGGAGTGGTAACTGCGTTTAGTTCCATAAACTAGTAAGTGGGTGGAGTATTGTGTATTTGTTATAAGTTTGTATTGTAAAGCCCATTCATTATCAGACCTGCATTTAGGAAGCAATAGTTTGTTATTATGTGTTTGCAACCATAACATAACATAACAGCTGGTTATGGGATGTAATGCTGTTGGCATCCACATAACTTTATATTTTACCCCATAGTGTTTCATGCCCTTTTTCATAAGGAATAGTAAAGGCGTTTATTTACATGTTATTGTTATTACCATGTGTCATGTTTTATATTCATGCCAGCAGGGTTTAGAATTATTTGGCATGATTACTCATGTATTCATTATTATTTTCAGATTGCAGTTTGTTGTCAACTTGCAGTTGAGTCGAGTTGAGTTAAGACTGTGCATTGTATATACCATCATCCTACATATCCATTACCATCATCCATTGACCATGTAACATTCGTAAATGAAGATTTCAACCTACTTCTGGCTTGTCTTGCTTTAATCGACCCTCAGAGCTAGGCTACAAATTTGGCGCCCAACGTGTGTTGACAGCTTCAGGAGTGTTTCGACAGATTATCATCAGTGCTAGCATCAAGGACAATGACATTGGGGGTTTAAAGTACAAATTACAGTTGCATAAGGGAGCGTGAGTAGAAATTTTTATATGAACTATATGAAAATTGCAGTAATTTCCTTGTTTATCTAAATTTATTTGTACATGTCATCAGCTTTCTTTTGTAGAAATACTGCAGTTTCTCATATTTTCACTATAAAATAGTGAGCTACATTGTAAAGGAAGAAAGGCATTTCACATTTTCAGTAAACTACTAAATTTGGTGAAGGTCTGGTGGTGGAATCTCTTTGATTTTCAGCATAGCACATTTATCGACCTATTTTCACTATTAACTTTGAGACATTTGCTGCTATTTCAGTTTTATACAGATAAAGCCTAAAAAAATATTAAGATCATATTACAGCTCATTACAATCTGGATCCTATATTTGAATAATTTACAGGCGTTTCCAAATTTCGGTTGAAAATTTTCTTTAAAACAGCTTTTTGTGTGTCCACATATTTGTAGCAGACGACGTTTTTTTCAGGAATTCCATTTTCTTCTTTGCTTTCGCAGTTTATAAGTTTCTGGTTGGTCTATTTTGGTTTATTCAGTCTCATAGAGTGATTTCTATTGAATTTCCTTCGAAAATTTTTCATTTTGGTGAAATTTCAGCATTTTGACTTGATATGACTTGATATGACTTTGCGACTTGACTTTTGTGACTTGACTTGATATAAAAAATTTTTTTTTGAAATTTTCTGTTTCAGCTATCATTTAATTTTGTCTTGGAAACAAGCCTATCTAACGGTTGAGATTATTAAACTGAAATTAGTTTGAAAAAATAATAATATTGAATTAAAATAAATTGTCGGTTCAGTTCGGTTAAACCTGCAAGTTGGGAATAAACTTAAAAATGTGTTTGATAATTCAATCAAGTAAATTTTTATTTGAAATACATTGAGCAGGATACTTGCTTAATTTATTTCTACGGACTTGTTGGAAGTTGTGTACAGATTTTTGTCGGATCCGAAAGTCGCGTCGTTGTTGTTGTTGTTACCGTAAACAATGACTTTGTAATTAGCGCAACCCGGAGCAAATTTTGTTTACCGTACTTAGTCAATAAGCGTACCCTAATTATTTTTATTTTGATTTTGCTATTGGTATACACTATTTAGTTTGTACTTTAGTATTTAATTAGTTTAGTTCACCTGACGTACATAATACACTTACCGTACTTGTATAATAAGAGCACCTAGTGTGAATTAGGGATAATTTGAGTTCAGTTTATTTACTTTAAAACTTTTGTGCAACAGTGGTGTTTATTTGTGTTTAGTAAACATACCTGAAGTACTTTAAATACTTTGTGAATTTAGAATTTAAAATTTTACAGTAATTGACTTTGATTGCTTTACTTAGCATTAAGATTTCTTTGGTTGCCTTACTTTGGTATTAAGATTCTTTGATTGCTTTACTTTAGAATTAAGATCTCTTTGATTGCATTACTTTTGTATTAAGAATAATTCTTCAAATTTCTTTAGTTTGAATAATAACATTGCTAAAAGTTGAACCATTTAAAAAAAAACACACAAAAAAACCTTTGAATAATTGAATAGTGCTTTTGATCTTCATGGTTTACTAATTTAAAATTGATAAATGTTGTGATTGTTGTGATTCATTAATAAAACCACTTAGACTGAAGGTGAACAATAGTTATATACATGTAGTTCACATAGCAGTGTAGACTCATATGAATTAGTTCATATAGCATCTGAATAATGTAGACTCAGATGAATTAGTTCATAGCATCTGAGCAGTGTAGACTCAGATTATTTACTTCATACATGTATAATAGCATCTGAACAGTGTAGACTCAGATGATTTAGTTCATATAGCAACTGACCTTAGATGGATTAGCATTGGTGATAGTCATGTGAAATTAGTTTGTCATTTGATGAGAAAGTAGTTAGTGATAGAGCTTGGATATTTACTTGAGCTTATACAGTTTAGCTTAGATATTTACTTGAGCTTAGATATTTACTTGAGCTTAAATATTTATTTGGAGTTAGACTGTTGATTGAAAAGTACATGTGTATTGGTATGCAGTATAGCTCTTTATTTATTTAGAGTTAAACTTTAATTAGTGAGCAGTAGTGATATACCATATAGCACTTATACTTTTAATGAGAAATTAATATTGCACATAGGTGATTGTGTCAAATCAAATGTGAATTTTCACATAAATATGTGGATGTGAATTTAATTTTATACATGAATAAGTTATGTGTTTGTTATTTAGTTTTAATTTTCAGCTGAGCCTATAGTTACTTAGTACTTTGTGTTTTAAGTGGATAATTTTCAGCTATAGTTAGAACTTAGCCTTTTTACAGGTGAAAATTGTTTAAGCAAACTTGATTTATACTTAGCTTTATCATTTGAAATGTGATAATGACACTTTGTAATTAGACAAAGGAAGAGTGGTGATAAAGTTAAGTTGAACTAAATTTGTATTGGAGAGATACACTGCTAACATATTAGCAAGATGAGTAGTGATGAGGAAGGGAAATTAGGGGAAGCAGCAGGTGGTGCAACTGAGGATGAAGTGAAGTTTTTGCAGGCATTGCACTTGTTAGGTATTAAACCTAAGATCACCACAGCAGAGGACTTAGGGAAAATAGCAAGTGTATTTAAAGGAGATACAAAGAAGGAACATGAGCCAATTAAGACTTCGGAAACTGCAGTTAAAGGAGGAAAGCATCACTACCCGAAATTTTCTATTTTCTATGGAGATGAAGGAAAGGGTGAAGTCACATGGGATACATTTAAGTATGAAGTGGAAGCAGTGGTGGTGGATGCTACTTACTCTGAAGAGCAGGTATTATTTGGAATTAGGAGGTCTTTGAAAGGAGGAGCTGCGGATAAACTTAGGAGGTTAGGTGCTGGTGTCTCGGTGTATCATGTCCTGGAAAAACTTGAATGTGACTACGGCACGGTGGAGACAAAAGAGGACATGATGAAGAAGTTTTACACATGTGAGCAGAAACCAAATGAAACTGTGGAATCATATGCATCGCGTCTAGAGGAGTTATTTGACAAAGCAGTAGAGCTTCATGGACTTAGTCGCACAGACACTGAAATACTTAAACAAGTCCTTCATTCCAACCTCAGAAAAGATTTAAAGAATATGTCTGTCTACCAATGCGACAAGATCATAAATTACGATCAGTTCAAGCGTGAACTTAGGAGAATAGAAGCAGACATGAAGACAGGTAGTTCAGAAGAAAGAAAGCCATGTAAACCTGCAGTGCAGACAGATAAAAAGGACAAGACAGAATCTCCAGAAGTAGCCCAACTACTCAAACAGCTTAATGAGAGGATGGACAGAATTGAAAAGGGACAGCAGCCACAGCACCATGAACAGACTGATAGCCATTCACAACCATGGCAGAACTATCAAAGTTCAAACTATCAAACCAGAGGCAGATGGCGTGGTGGTAGACATATGTCGAGAGGCAGAGGAAACATGAGAGGTTCATATCGCCCGCAAATACCTACAGCAAGTGAAACCTTTGCACCTGTTTGCTTTTTATGCAAGAAGAAAGGACACGTACAGCATTATTGTCCGATCATTACAGCACAGTTAGTCTGCACTCAATGCCGAAAAAAAGGACATTTAAAGCCAGATTGCCCAAACTAGTTAGTGCTCCTATCGTGGGATCTGACAAGAGCACTAGGGAAAATAACGGTCCCAATCTTGTTGGCGAAACCAATGAAGTTGTTATCAAACTTGGCGATACTTCAACGAAATCACTTTTAGATACAGGAAGTTGCGTCAGCATTGTTTCAGAATCTTTTTATAAGGAGCATATTTATGACACTGAAATTATGCCAGTTGGAAATATACTTAACATAGAGTGTGCGGATGGCCAGAATTTGCCTTATTTAGGTTACATTTTGACAGATATTTGTGTCGAAGGAGGTTTACCTGAATCCAAGCCATTGCCATGTCTACTTCTTGTGTCACCTGACACAAGATATTCAGCTAGAACACCTGTCATTTTAGGGACCAATGTACTTCAAGAATTAATGGATGAATGCAAGACAAACTTTGGCGATCAATTTCTACAGCGAGCCAAATTGAATACTCCTTGGTACCTGAGTTTTAGGGCTATTGTAATTAGAGAGAAAGAATTACGCAGAAACAAGAATATAATAGCCATTGTTAGGAGTGCTGCAGACCACAAGGTTACAATAAAACCTAATCAATCTGTTGAGATACTTGGCTACACAGATAATGTATTGAATTTTCCTACATCAGCTGCTATTTTACAGGAAAGTGAAACTAGCCAGATACCATCATACATAGATGTTACACCAGCAGTGATACCTTATCAAGCTAGGAAAAATGAACCTGTTAAGGTTGTTTTAACAAATCTCACAACCAACACAGTGAACATAGCACCAAAGGCTATAGTTTGTGAGATCCAACCTGTTACTGTTGCAAGTGAAGTATTTGAAAAGATCGAAAGAGAGAATAAGACAAAATGTCCAGTATTTGATCAATTGAGAATTGACGAAAATAACTTATTAGATCCAGATCAAAAGAATCAACTTAAAGAACTTCTTCTCAAGCATGGGCTTATATTTGCAAAAGATGACATAGACATTGGGCAATGCAACATAATTAAACATAGGATAGACTTATTAGATGATACACCATTCAAGCAGAGACATAGAAGAATACCACCATCAATGATTGAGAATGTCAGACAGCATATCGAACAACTTTTAGCTGGAGGAATTATCAGACCGTCCAAATCTCCATGGACATCCAATGTTGTATTAGTCAAGAAAAAATCTGGCAAATTAAGGCTCTGCGTTGATTATCGCTCATTGAATAACAAGACAATTAAGGACTCTTACGCCTTGCCAAGAATGGAGGAAAATACATTACAACTTTAGATATGAAGTCTGGATATCATCAGATAGAAGTCGAAGAACAGCATAAGGAACGGACTGCATTCACTGTCGGAGCTCTAGGTTTCTTCGAGTACAATAAGATGCCATTTGGGCTTTCAAACGCGCCGGCTACCTACCAACGCATAATGCAGGACATTCTTAGCGACCTGAATATGAAAATTTGTCTTATTTACCTCGACGATGTAATAATTTTCAGTGACAGCTTCGAACAACATCTAGAGCGATTAGATCTAATTTTGACCAGACTTTCAGAAGCAAATCTAAAACTAGCCCCAGAAAAATGCTCATTCTTCAAATCACGAATCAATTTCCTTGGCCATGTCGTAAGTGCAGACGGTGTAGAGACAGATCCAGAAAAAATAGAAAAAGTTAGAAACTGGCCTACACCAACCAATTCTGATGAACTGCGCTCATTCATATGTTTTGCAGGATATTATAGGAAATTCATAGAGAACTTCAGCAAGATAACAAAACCACTATCTGACTTATTGCCACCAACATCAACTAAAAAGGGTCATAAGAAAGCTACAAAAGAATGGAAATGGACTGAAAATGAACAACACATATTTGAACATGTCAAACACCTTTTATCATCGCCTCCAGTATTAGCCTACCCAGATTTCTTACTACCATTTGAACTACATACAGACGCATCAGCAAAAGCTCTTGGAGCAGTCCTTTATCAGCTTCAAGATGGAAAGAAAAGAGTTATTGCGTATGCTAGTAGAGCTCTGAATAAGGCGGAGCAAAACTACAGCGCATTTAAACTTGAATTTTTAGCGCTGAAATGGTCAGTAACAGAGAAATTCAGTGATTATCTCATCGGAAATCATTTCAAGGTCTTAACCGACAACAATCCGCTGACATATGTACTAACTAGTGCAAAATTAGACGCCACAGGTCAGAGATGGGCAAGTGCACTAGCACAGTATTCTTTTGACATACAGTATCGTGCTGGAGTCAAGAACACGGATGCAGATACCATGAGTAGATTTCCATACGAAAGGTTAACAGATCAAGAAAATGCTACAAGGATTTCTATAGAAGATAAAACGGTGAAAGCTATTTGTAACTGCATAACAGTTCCATTTATAGAAACATTACCATCAGCAAGTATCAACATAGCAGAAATGTTTGAGGAACAAGGACAGCCTTTAGCACAAAAAGAGATGAGGGAAATAAGAAAAGCTCAAAGAAGCGACAGTTTGATAGAGAAATGGAGACGTGCTGTCATAGACAACACAATTCCAGACGGCTATCTGAAGAAACATGACTTGACCATGAAAAAACAGTTCAAAAACTTTAGAATGAAAAGAGGTATTCTATTCAGAGTCATCAAGGAGCAGGAAAGTGAAATAGAACAATTGGTAGTGCCAGATAGTTATAAGGATGAAATACTTACAAATCTTCATAACAATGTTGGCCATCCAGGTCAGGAAAGAACAGCCAGACTGACCAGAGACCGGTTTTATTGGCCTGGAGTAGGTTCAGACATTGCACAGTGGGTTACCAATTGTGACAGATGCATAAGAAGGAAGTCAACTATTGACAAAGCACCCTTGGTGAATGTGGAGAGCCATTACCCATTAGATCTTGTGTGTATGGACTATTTAAGCCTGGAACCATCTAAAGGGAACATAGGGAACATTTTGATAATCACGGACCACTACACCAAATTTGCCAAAGCAGTTCCAACAAAAAATCAAACAGCTAAAACAGTCGCCGAAACACTTTATAACCATTTCTTTCTTCAATTCGGAATTCCAACACGACTTCATTCGGATCAAGGCGCAAACTTCGAAAGTGAAATTATCAGCGAACTATGTAAACTGATGAATATTAGGAAATCTCGGACTACACCATACCACCCACAGGGAAACGCTGGTCCAGAACGTTTCAATAGGACGCTTCTTAGCATGTTAGGTACCTTAGAGGAAGATCAAAAGAGTGATTGGAAGAAGTATGTTAATTCTTTCGTGTACTTCTACAACTGCACACCGCATGAAACAACCAAAATCTCACCTTTTGAACTCCTTTTCGGAAGAAAGCCAAGACTGCCAATTGATGCCACTTTTGAAGATGCTAGACAAACATCAAAGAAACCTCAAGATGCATATTTACAAGATCTCCAAGAAAGAATAGAGTATACTCACCAAATAGTTAAGGAACACAGAACAAAATCATGCAACAAACAGAAGAAATATTATGATAGGAAAACCAAAGTAGTTCAAATGACAGTTGGAGATAAAGTGCTTGTGAAGAAATTGTCATTTGGAGGAAAGCACAAAATCAAAGACAAGTTTGAAACTGATACCTATGTTATCATAGATCAGCCAAGGCCTGACATACCTGTGTATTGTGTAAGATCAGAAGAGTCTGGGAGAGAAAGAACATTGCACAGAAACCATCTACTTCTGATAGATAATCAGAATGACAGAGATGATTTAGATCCAGAGGGTCAGAACAGTGAACACAAAATGGGTGCATCCAAAGTAGAGCTTGATAGTAAGCACACACAGAGTGACGTCACTGAAGTAATAGAAGAAGAAGATGATGAAGACTCGGACAGTGATGGAGATGAGTATGTTGTTCATACATACCTGCATGGGGACGCCCATAATCCAGAGCCAGTCACCAGTCAAAGTGAAGAGGGGAGTAATGACTTAGAAACGGTCATAATTATTGATGAACCTGCGTTAGACAGCATAGAGGTTACAGATCAAGAAGAACAGGGAGAAGATGCAATGATAGATGATGTTGAAGGTGCGGAGCACATTCAGGATGAAAATACCCAGACAGACACAGAAGCCTTGAATGAAACAGAGAGTGTAGAAACAGAAAATGTCCCAGATACAGAATATGTGGAAGAGATCATTTTGGATAAGGACTTGAAGGATGATGAACCAACAGTTCAACCGGTTAAGGAACCTCCCAAGCCCTTACCTAGAAAATCCACTCGGGACAGAAAACCACCAGATAGGTACGGGGTACCCATTCTCTATAATGTGGTCCCTAGACCAGTTGATTTTAAAATTCAAGCTTTAGAAGCTTTAATCAAGTCAGGAGTGTTAAATGAAGTTGACAGTGACAAAGCTCATGACTTGATTACAACTGTGATGAAATGAATTATATGTATAGATTAGTATTTTAATTTGATTTTATAGTATTTTGTAGTTGAAATTAGTTGTAATGTAAAAGTTACAATGTCAGTATTATGTAAGATTATCTATGTTTTCTCATTATACTGGTAAGAAGTCTAAACACCTAAACTTGTCATGTCACAGTCCTTTGAGCAAGGGGATGAGATATATTAAGAAATAATTTCAAACTACATTGAAGTTTGTATATATATAAATGGAAAGTTAGAGCTGTAAGTTAAGTCATGTTTATGTTATTCATAGGCATATTTAGAAATGCATTTATATTAATTTGCATTATTTTGTATAAGTAAAGGCTTATATAGGACATATTAGGAGTTAAAATGTTTGAAGATATAATTTCTTTTTGACATTATACAAGGACAAGAGACTGTTGACATGGACATTGACGATTGACAGAAACTTTGTTTTGATGGAATATTTATTTTGTTTTGTGTTGGTTAATGGCGGGTCGTCATTTCAGAAAGAGGGGGAGTGTGTGATCAGGTTGTGTTTTCGGTCATTTCGGTAGTTTTATCTTTTCACTCATTTTAATCCAAGTTCGATAACTCTTTAGCTCTTTGACGTCATTCCGCACGATATTCAGTTGTACAATTAGATTTGAGAGGGAAACATCTCTGAAGAAAACATAATTAAATATATTTTCTAGGTTTAAAAAGTTAAATACAGGTTTGTATCGTTACTATGAATTAGCAACGAATTGGCACAGGTTGTAATGAGCTTCTGCTTTATTGTTTTCAACGCGTAGTGAAGTTATTTCACTCCGGCTTGTCTGTAGCGTAATGTATTTTCGCGAATCGAAATAGCAGCAATTGTCATTTCTGTACCTTCTGTTTATGATATTTGACTAACCAGAATAACATTATTTGCAGTTTAAGCACCTACAGTGAGTGTGTGAGTTGGCAGAGTTGGGGAGGAGTGGTAACTGCGTTTAGTTCCATAAACTAGTAAGTGGGTGGAGTATTGTGTATTTGTTATAAGTTTGTATTGTAAAGCCCATTCATTATCAGACCTGCATTTAGGAAGCAATAGTTTGTTATTATGTGTTTGCAACCATAACATAACATAACAGCTAGTTATGGGATGTTATGCTGTTGGCAACCACATAACTTTATATTTTACCCCATAGTGTTTCATGCCCTATTTCATAAGGAATAGTAAAGGCGTTTATTTACATGTTATTGTTATTACCATGTGTCATGTTTTATATTCATGCCAGCAGGGTTTAGAATTATTTGGCATGATTACTCATGTATTCATTATTATTTTCAGATTGCAGTCTGTTGTCAACTTGCAGTTGAGTCGAGTTGAGTTAAGACTGTGCATTGTATATACCATCATCCTACATATCCATTACCATCATCCATTGACCATGTAACATTCGTAAATGAAGATTTCAACCTACTTCTGGCTTGTCTTGCTTTAATGGACCCTCAGAGCTAGGCTACAATACGAAAGAAGACTCAAGCAGGAAACGCAACACAAACAATACACCCATCTCTAAAGCAGAACACACACACAGCCATACCATAACACACACACACACACACACACACACACACACGCAATCCCACAATCCAAACAGAAAACAATACGCAAAACAAACATAAAGCAAAGTGAACATAGGAGCCCGCCTTGGTACGGTCAGCAGCAATCAATAATTAATTATAAATTAACCATTAACAACCCCCCAACATCCTAACCAAATATATGATCGATGGTGTCTACTTAAACCACCCAACATCCTAACGGAATATATGATGGTGTCTACTTAAACCCCCAAACATCCTAACCAAATATATGATGGTGTCTACTTAAAAAACAACAACATCCTAACCAAATATATGTTGGTGTCTACTTAAAAACCCCAACATCCTTCCCAAATATATGATGGTGTCTACTTAAACCCCCTAACATTCTTTCGGAATATATGATAGTGTCTACTTAAACCCCCCATCATCCTAACCAAATATATGATGGTGTCTACTTAAACCCCCAACATCCTAACCAAATATATGTTGGTGTCTACTTAAAAAACCCAACATCCTTACCAAATATATATTGGTGTCTACTTAACCGCCCCCCAAACATCCTTACCAAATATATGTTGGTGTCTACTTAACCCCCAAACATCCTAACGAAATATATGTTGGTGTCTACTTAAACCCCCCCCAACATCCTTACAAATATATGTTGGTGTCTACTTAAACCCAGAAACATCCTAACCAAATATATGTTGGTGTCTACTTACCCCCCCCCAAACATCCTTACCAAATATATGTTGGTGTCTACTTAACCCCCAAACATCCTAACGAAATATATGTTGTTGCCTACTTAAACCCCCCCAAACATTCTTACCAAATATATGTTGGTGTCTACTTAAACCCAGAAACATCCTAACCAAATATATGTTGGTGTCTACTTACCCCCCCCACCCAACATCCTAACTAAATATATGTTGGTGTCTACTTAAACCCCCCCAACATCCTTACAAAATATAAGTTGGTGTCTACTTAAACCCCCCAACATCCTAACCAAATTTTATAAGTAATACAGTTTTTCCCGGTGTAAATGAGGATTAATTTTATTCCCAGCTGAAGAAAATCATAATGCCTGAGCTGTTATCTCTCATTTTCTGAGTTTAATATTACATTTTTAGTTCACCAGAGCTTATGTCTGAGTCCTGACTTAATTTCTATAGCAACTTTCGACGCTATGGATAAAACGATGGAAAATATCTAAAAAACTAAGATTTGAAGATTTTTCGAGAGGGTGTTATTAGACTGGTCATATTTTTCTAATGCCAGATGCACGATAATGCTACCCTTTTGTATGTATTTGAGTAATTTCTTTTATTTTTTGCAAATGCACCATCTGGTTGCGAGTGGCTTTAAGAAGTCACATATTTGGCTATATCTTTCTGTCAGTGCCATGTCCTTCATAAAATTTAGGTCACACTTGAAGCTTGGTCATGTGGGATCTTAAAGTAGGTAAAATCGCAAAACTATGGGATATGCCGTCAGTCATTGTGTTACACAAGCTGTTCTCACCTTGCGGACGGAGATATCCAAAAATATTGAGGGGGGGGGGGGGTGTTGAGATTACCTTATCTGTCTGGACGGACAAGACAAATTATTTGATGTTAATTAGATAACGAATCCATTGGGAACAATAAATGAACATTATTGTGGTGTTTCATGGGATGACGTAACGACCGAGTCTAGGATTGAAATGTTATTACTTATTAAGCGAGTCTTGGCGTGCTAAATAATTTTTCTATTCTAGCCAAGGTTTAGATCAGTTTGTCTCATACAACGACTAGTGTCAGGTTCTTTTTCTCACATAACCAATAGTTTTAATCTATTTTAGCTCATCAAAGCATGACAAGAAATTGTGTTTGATTATAGGGACAGCAATAATCTCTGATGGAGGAATGAGGTAAGTTTTTTGACATCTCTCTTTTAGTCGAAACTCTTCAAAAGTTATTAAAAAATTATGAACCAATGCAAATTAAGGAAAAATCTGTTTGTGTCAAAATGTAGGGTTACAAATCTCATCGGATTTTAATGCAACTGGGTCAAAATGTTGATCTCAATTATATCTAGGTCATGAATGAATATGGGAAATGTCCGGTCAAAAATCATATCAGACAACATTTGTTAACAGCTAGAAGCTAAAAATCTTTTTAAATGTTGATGAAACTTGGTAAAAATGTTTTTTATTGATATCTAGGTCAGGGTTGAATGTTGGTTGTGTCGGGTCAAAATATAGGTCACTGGGTCAAATCATAAGAATACATTTTTAGCTCACCTGGCACGAAGTGCCAAGGTGAGCTTTTAGGACCGCTGGATGTCTGTCGTCCGTCGTCTGTCCGTCTGTCTGTCTGTTCACAATTGGTTCGTTAACACTCTAGCGGCTACAAATTTCATCCAATCTTCATGGAACTTGATGACAATGTTTGTCTTGGTGAAATCTAGGTCAAGTACGATTGTGGGTCATGTCAGATCAAAAACTAGGTCACTAGGTCAAATCATAGAAAAATCTTGTTAACACTCTATAGGCTACAAATCTTATTGGATTTTAATGAAACTGTCAAAATGTTTGGCTCATTGATATCTAGGTCAAGTTTGAATATAGGTCATCCTCGGTCAAAAACTAGGTCAAATCATAGAAAACCTTGTTAACACTCCAGATTCTACAAATCTAATTGGAATTTAATGCAACCTAGTCAGAATGTTTGCCTAATTGATATCTATGTCAAGTTCGAATATGGGTAATGTCAGGTCAAAAACTAGGTCACTAGGTCAAATCATTGGAAAACATTGTTTACACTCTATAGGCTAAAAATCACACCGTATCGTCATGAAGCTTGGTCAAAATGTTTGGCTCATTCATATCTAGGTCAATTTCGAATGTGGGTCATGTCCGGTCAAAAAAAAGGTCACTAGGTCAAATCATAGAAAAACCTTGTTAACACTCCAGAGGCTACAAATCTCAATGAATCTTTATGAAACTTCATCAAAATGTTTGTCTTGATAAAATCCATGCCAAGTTCGAATGTGGGTCATGTCCGGTCAAAAACTAGGTCACTAGGTCAAATTTTAGAAACATCTTGTTAACACTATAAAGGTTGATCATGGGTCATGTTCAGTCGTTATCTAGGCCACTATAGGTCATGTTTTACATCATGTACCAGGTGAGCGATTAAGGGTCATGGTGGCCCTTGTTTACACTAGAAGTGATTCTTTTACCTGTGCATCCTGAGTACTGTACTCATTAAATTTGCCAGGGACTCATTATTTGAAAAGTTGCGCATCCCATGGACCCAAAGCTTTTCTAGCATTTATTAACACATTACTCCATATGATATAAGTTGAATTATAACACAGTTGTTTGCCTTTATTGTACTCTTCCACTGCCGTGAATAATTCTTCAGTACTTGTATATTATGCAACATCTTTATCCCAGCAGATAGTAGGACATATGCTACCAATGCGTGAGACACCTGGTGGCTTTTAAATAAGTATGATAAATCAAGCATCGTTACTCTACGAAATCGTGCATATCAGTTAACTCCCAAAGGTACCTTCAGTTTCAAACAATCTCCAATAATTGCGTATTAGAAACGTTAAATGCATTCCATGAAATTGTACTTGGTAAATGAAAGTACGTGAAACTTAGCAAATACTCTTATATAATAAGGCTAAGTTAATTACCCAGAACTTTATCAAATTGAATATAAGTGTTAACCTGGGAACACATAGAAAAGGCTGTCTGCTTTTTTAGGCCATTTGTATAGGTATATAAGTGCCTGTAGTTTCAAACGAAGCATTATAACTTATTCTTTTTTACCATTGTCTTATTATTCACACCTATAGCTTTTATTGTGAGAAGTTTCATCAATTTATTTCAGTTAAATTTTGATTCAGTGAGTCTTTTCATTGAATTGGAGCCGAAAACAATTAAGAAAAAAACATATATATCGGGAAAAAAAAGATCCTTCGGAGATTTCATTTGGTCGCATATGTCCATAAAGCAGGTTTGAAGTAAAACAGAAGTGCTTTAAGGCAAAATCTGCTTTACTTTCAACCTGCTTTAAGTTGTCACCTGTCTTCAAAGCAAGAAATAAGTTATAGGATATAGGGTAAATTTTTCACCTGAAGGACTCAATTTTGGTCAGACTCATTGTTTTACAGAATGAGACTCATTCATCTGATTTCTAAAATAATCACTGCTCTAGAAGCTACAAATCTCATTTGATCTTAATGAAACTTTTCTCAAATTGTTTGCCTCATCAAAATCTAGGCCATGATTGAATGTGGGTCATGTGAGGTCAAAATCTAGAGCACTATAGGTCAAGTTTTACATGGTGTACCATGTGAACAATATAGGGTCATCGTGGCCCTTGTTTTTAAAGTGTTGCATGTAGTTAAAGTTAGTATGTGTATCATATTTTGTCAATTTCAGAAAGAGATGATTTCAGTTTAGAAGATCACGTAACACAGTGGGGAAAAAAAGAAAAAGCTCAGGTAATACTGATTGATCCATTTTATGCGGCTCACCATATATTCTAGTGTAAACATACTGTATTTCTCCTTGTAGATACCCAGTATGACTTATAGTTGGGGCAAATTGTTTCGGTCCTCGCTGCTTGTCTGTCCACAGCTTGAAACTTGACCATAAATTTTGAATCACATATGATCTATGAAGACTTCAATAAAATATGATAGAGACTTCATAGTTTGCATTTGGTCTCAATTCAAGGTCAAGGTCATGTAGAGGTTATTTAAATACTTAATAGGCTGAATTTAACATTGATCATAACTTTTGAACTTAGTAACATGTGATAGAAACTTCATAGTCGGTATGTATACTCATCTGATAAAGCTCTTGATTTCAATACAAGTTTGGTCATGTCTGTCAAAGTCATAAGAGGTTATGGTAAAGTCAGGCATAGTATTATTATGATGCAAAATTTAACAAATTAATGCTTCATACTTCATTTTGTAATTTGAATTTCTTCTCCAATTTATAGTGTTGATTCTGTTCATTTTCTGGAAAATATTCATGTAGCTTTGTTTTTAACACCTTTTCAATTGGTGATTAAACAGCTTATATGCCTATTTGAAACCAGTAACTCTGTGGCTTGTAATGATGTTTTAGTAGATTGATTTAAATCAGATTTATCCATTATTCTCGCACCTTTCGTACCTTGACATGGATTCATCTTATTTGAGCACCTGTCAGGACTTCAGAGTCTAAGGTAAAAAAGGAGCAGGAACTTAGATATAGAACAAGAAGGAATAAGGAAATATAGGAATATAGGAATATAGATTATGACGTGGGACATTTTAGAAATAAGAACTGTGTGTCTGTGTGATTTGCATTAGAGTAGAAACTTAGAACTTTGAAACTGTGTGTATTCTTTGTGAAATTGTTAAAGAAGATATTTGTTACTCCACCAGAATTAAAATTTATAAAAACACTCAGTCGTCAGTCTCTGTGTGGACAATTGTCAAAACCTCGGTACATAAGAAGGTAGCGTCATCCAACACAGTTTTCCAACATAACATTTTGGCGGAGAAGTGTGGATAAGATTTCGGCACCTCATATCACAACAAGCGAGTGCTCCAGGACACTAGAAGACTCCAGATCCTCCAGCGGGAAATCAGCCATGGATTGCACACCAAAAAGGCTGATCCATGCAAAAAGGCTGCCGTTTGGCTGGACAAGAGAGCCAGTGATTCAAAGGAGACATGTGCCACATTGTCAAAGGACAGTGCCAGTGGCGCAAAGGCGCTACATTCCCCATCTTGAGAGACCAGTGCCGGTGATCAAGGAATGTTGGAGATGTGGTGACTGCTACAGTCAGCATCATATTTGTAAGGCTGTAAGCAGAATGTGTTACCAGTGCCGAGGATATGGACACTATGCAAAATTCTGCAGGAAACAACAACCTGTGCCAATTATGGCAATACAGAAGCAAGTGACTGACAGTGCCATGGAATCCAAAATGGAACGGAGCAGGACAACTGAGGACAACATGACAAAACACTCAGAAGATATGCTATTCAAGCAGCTGTCAAATAGTGAGTTAATTCAGTTGTCTCAATATAATTCAAGCCTAAAGTGTTCTACTAGAAAGCTTAAACCCAAAACTGCAGTGCTCAAGAATGAGAATAAAAGTGCAGTGCTCAAGAATCAAATCAAAAGTGCAGTGTCAAAAGTTGAAAGTCAAATTCCAGTGAATTGTTTAAATTGTAAAAATCTAAGTGAAATGCAACCATGTCAAGAAATTCAAGAACTACAGACACAGCTGGATAAAGAAAGAACAGAACGTGCTGAACTACGAGAGCTGGCAGCCCGTTTCTACAACAACGCCCTGGAAGACATAAAACTCTTGAGTACTCATATTGCTGAACTGTATCTAGACCTCAATATACTCCAGCTCGAACCTGAGGAGCAGATGGAACGCATGTTTATGGAATTTAATTGTTCTCAATGTAACAGTACAATTTATCATTCTGTCAATGACTGTGCCGCAAAAAGAATAGGCCAAAAATGCAGAGATTGTAACATGGACCATCTGACATCCCTTTGTGAAGAAGACATTTAACTTTAACTATAATTTGAATTTCTTCTCCAATTTATAGTGTTGATTCTGTTCATTTTCTGGAAAATATTCATGTAGCTTTGTTTTTAACACCTTTTCAATTGGTGATTAAACAGCTTATATGCCTATTTGAAACCAGTAACTCTGTGGCTTGAAATGATGTTTTAGTAGATTGATTTTAATCAGATTTATCCATTATTCTCGCACCTTTCGTACCTTGACATGGATTCATCTTATTTGAGCACCTGTCAGGACTTCAGAGTCTAAGGTAAAAAAGGAGCAGGAACTTAGATATAGAACAAGAAGGAATAAGGAAATATAGGAATATAGGAATATAGATTATGACGTAGGACATTTTAGAAATAAGAACTGTGTGTCTGTGTGATTTGCATTAGAGTAGAAACTTAGAACTTTGAAACTGTGTGTATTCTTTGTGAAATTGTTAAAGAAGATATTTGTTACTCCACCAGAATTAAAATTTATAAAAACACTCAGTCGTCAGTCTCTGTGTGGACAATTGTCAAAACCTCGGTACATAAGAAGGTAGCGTCATCCAACACAGTTTTCCAACATAACAGTATTGACTTCAAACTTCATATACAGACATATTTCATTGACCAGGAGTGCAGTGTATAAGAACCGTTACTCCGTCATCAGTATTTTTATTGTTTGTTGTTATATTGTATCGAATGTAGTCTTGTCTGTAACATAATAATTTGCCAAAGTATAAGAGTTATTGACTTAAAACTTAATATACAGATTATGTATATATCATTGTCTAGGAGTGCCATGCTCAAGAACTGTTACTCTGTCATCAGTATTTTTAGCTCACCTGGCACTTAAGTGCCAAGGTGAGCTATTAGGATCGCTGGATGTCAGTCCTCCGTCCACAATTGCTTGTTAACATTTAAATGGCCACACATTTCATTGGATCTTCATGAAACTTGATAACAATGTTTATCTTAATGAAATCTAGGACAAGTGCGAATGAGGGTCATGTCCGGTTACAAACTAGGTCACTAGGTCAAATCAAAGAAAAACGTTGTTAACACTCTAAGGACTACACATTTCATTTGGTATTCATGATAATTAGTTGTAATGTTTGTCTTGAAAAATGTAGGTCATGTTCGAATGTGGGTCATGTCCAGTCAAAACAAGGTCACTATGTCAAATCATAGTAAAAACCTTATTAACACTCTAGAGGCTACAAATCTCTTTGTATCTAAATGAATTTATTTTAAATGTTAACCTCATTTATATCAAGGTCAAGTTTGAATGTGGGTCATGGCCAGTTAAAAACTAGGTCACTAGGTCAAATCATAGGAAAACCTTATGAACAGTCTCTAGAGGCTACAAATCTAATTGGATTTAAATGCAACTAGGATATAATGTTTGCCTAATTGATATCTATGTCAAGTTTGAATGCGGGTCAGTTCGGGTCTAAAACTAGGTCATTAGCCACTAGGGCAATTCATAGGAAAACCTTGTTAACACTTTAGAGGCTACAACACTCATCCAATCTTCATGACACTTACTTAAAATGTTTGCCTCATTGATATCTAGGTCAAGTTCCAACATGGGTCAGGTCTGGTCAAACACTAAGTCACTAGGTCAAATAATTGGAAAACCTTACTCATACCCTAGAGGCTACAAAACTTATCCGATCTTCATGACACTTGGTAAGAATGTTTGCCCAATTGATATCTAGGTCAAGTGTTAATGTGGGTCATGTCTGGTCAAAAACTAGGTTACTCTAGGTCAAATCATAGAAAAAATTTGTTAACACGCTAGAGGCTACAAGTCTCAATGGCTTTAAATGCAAAAAAAATAGAATGTTTGCCTAATTAATAATATGGGTCATGTCAGGTCAAAACTAGGTCACTAGGTCAATTCAAAACCAGTGTTAACTCAGATCTGAATGATGCTTGCCTACATCAAATCAAGGTCAAAATCAAATGAGGAATGTGTCTGGTCAAAAACTAGGTTACTAGGTCAACTCATAGAAACATCTTGTTAACATGCTATTGTTGATTGTGGGTCATGTCTAGTCATACATAATCTAGGTGGGTGGCCTCCGTGGCCTAGCGGTATAGTAACTGTGACTTACATTACTCAGCTCCTCACCGCTGTGAGTTCGAATCCCAGTAGGGTCGTTCGGATTTTTCTTGTGGGGAAGCCTTCCAGCTGGCTTGCGAAAGGTCGGTGGTTCTACCCAGTTGCCGATTTGTGCCTGTTACAGTGCATAAAGGGCTTCTGGGGTCTTCTTCCACCTGTGATTAGCTGGACGTCGCGATATGACTGAAATACTGTTGAAAGCGACGTAAAATCAAAACAAACATAATCTAGGTCACTATAGGTCAAGTTTTACATGGTGTACCAGGCGAGCGATTTAGGGTCAATGTGTCTCTTGTTGGAATTACTTCCCTTTGTTGTTATATTTTATCCAAATTAGGCTTGAAGTTATTGCATTTTGTTATAGTTAGGGAGCACATTAGTGCACACAACAATTTTATCCCGAAACATTTACCTCTTGTGACAAAACCCTACTGGGGGTTTGAATCACCATTTCTGATTGGTCTAGTTTTCCAGCTCATCCAGTGGCCTTAACTCTGTAATTCTTTGGAAGAGTGGAATGAAGATTTGGGTCGGGAAAATTAACACTTCATTTTTAATTATGCATATACAAAGTTTTATATGAATTGGTACAGAAATGTAGCATTGGTTTGGATCCAAAAATGTACAAGTCCCATCAGTGGCCATAACTTTACCTATCTTAAAACAACTCACTTGAAAAATGTCATGTCATGCACATCTACACTTCATGTTAAATGCATATGCAAAGTTTGATGTCAATCGGTAAAGAAATGTAGAAGTCATTTGCATCAAAGCTTTTATCAGTAAGAAAAGGTCATAAAGTAGCTGTTTGTCCTTGATTGGTAGAAAAAACTTCCCAAAACAACCATGTGATACACCCTCATTTCTCTGGTGAGCTCTTCAGGACCCTTTTGTTGATCTTTTTTATGCCCCCGGCATATGCAGAGGCATATAGTAATTGTCCATCCATGCGTGTGTGCGTCCGTAACAAGGTTAAGTAGATGTTACCGTTTCGTCTAGCATCAACACCGCTTACTCAAATACTTTGACACTTATACAGTTATTGCTTTGGACCATTCCCTATCCACCAATATCAACAAACCATGATTTTGACATTGACCTTGACCTTATTTGTACTTAGAATATTTAGTTAGGCTATTTCTTGGAAAACTAGATTTTACCATTTCATCTAGCATCAACACAACTGACTACAATGCGCTGATACTTATACGGATATTACCTTGGATCACTACCAATCCACCCATATTACCCAACCTTGATTTTGACCGTGACCTTGACTTAATTTGAACTTAGAATATTTTAAATGGACTCTTTCTCAGTTAACTAGATTTTACCGTTTCATCTAGCATCAACACTGCCTAGTACAATGCTTTTGTACTTATACAGTTATTGACATGGACTAGTACCAACTCACCAAGAATATCCAAACTCAGTTTGATCTTGACCGTGACCTAATTTTGACTTATTTTGACCACCGGGGGCATAAGTGTTTATTGAACATATCAGTGAAAAGGTCTTGTTTCCATTTGTTATATGCTCAGATGGGATATAGGCTCTAGGTGACCATTTTGGCTGTAAAATTTGATATTAATCCAGAGTCATGATGGCCCATATGGGACATAGTATTGTATGGTGAAATTTATCCTATTTTATGCAATGTGTCACAAATACCTGGAGCCCGTTTCAGAAAACTTCGAACAACAAAAACGATTGTAAGTCTAAACTTTAAATACATTTAATATCTGATTTCTCCATCTAATCAAGCCTTGTGACTAAAAAAAACGACTCCAAACCGATGTTACAAGACAGCATTAGATGGAGAAATAAATAATAGTTGAGCATTTTATAATCTGACTTATGACAACATTTGTCGTATGAAGTTTTATGAAACGGGCCCCTGGTTGCTAAATGTCTGATTTCTTTTAGAACTTTTGTGTAAAATGTAAGTTCGTTTTCTGTTTTTAAGGCAAAGACCAGATAATGGAATATCTGAAAAGGTGCAAGCCACAGTCACTGTTAGCCTTTTGGAAACCCCAGCAGTATGTGAAAGCAAGAACAAAGCTTTTCAATGAAAGGAAAACACTGAGAACAGAAGCCAGAGCAACACATTAAAGAGAATTACAGTGAACGAAAGATGTTTCTGAAGGGTGTGTGTGGGGGGGGGGGGGATGGGGGGGGGGAATACAAAGAGCATGCTGCTTGACACTTTTACAAGGAGTGTTTCATAACTAACGAAATAGAACAATAAATTGGATATAATAAGTGTGACATATCAGTGAAAAGGACAATTATTTACTATTGTATAATGCACGATAAGATCACAAAACTTGATAAATCACAATACTAACCTAAATTACCCCTTTCAAGAGCACTTGAACATAGCACTTTTCGTACATTTTGCAATAAGTTCTCAAAAAGTACATTTTGTTAAATTTGACTGACTACAATGCTTACAGTTGTTGCGTTGGAACAATACCAATCAACTCATACTACCAAAATTTGATTTTACCTTGACCTAATTTCGGCTTTAAATATCTTAAATGGGTTATTTCTTAGTTAACTAGACTTTACTGTTTCGTCTAGTATCAACACTATTTACTACAATCCTTGATACTTAAACATTTATTGTCATGGACCAATTCACTGTTATTGCTAAACCTCAATTTTAAGTTTAACTTGACCTAATTTGGACTCAAAAAGTTTCAGAAGGGGACATAAGTGTTCATGGAAACACCCTTGATAATATATTCTCAGAGCAAGTATAGCTATATTGTTGATATTTTACAAAATGATAATATCTCAAGCAGTGTACCGTAGTTGGTGCATATTTGACAAAAAAATTTATGGACTTATTTAGAATAATAAAGTGGCTATAATAGGGAAAGAATCGGGTCTCGCAGAGACCCACATGATTAAAAAATGTGGATATCGTGTGTTAGAAATTGCCATGTGGGCAGCTAGCCAGTTACCTGGAAGGGAGTCCTCTGTCGTTGACAATACACACACCTCTGCACGTTAATAGAAAATCAGATGTTGATATACTTGTATCAAAGTTTATTAAAAAAAACAAATTACCAGTACCCTGGAGTGGGGGTCATCTGGGTTAATGTTGTGACTTATCAAGTTAATTTGTCTTCAAAACTATATGGGACAATGTATTTATTATGGGTGAATATCATCATGTTAATTTGCAAAAGTGATATTCAATGCCATCGTGGTTGTCATCTGTTGCTTGTTTCAATATATTGTCTACAGAAGTATTACAAGACTTGTTGTTTTCTTAACCTTCTCTTACTGAATATTCATGTAAAAATCTGACCCACAATGAACATCATCATCTGAGCTAGCTTATCATCTATTAACACATTCAAAATTTACAGTGTATTTGTCAAGATCACACTTGTCGTATTCAAACTGTGCAATCTGCCCGTCTGCTCGGTTTTTATGCCTCCGGCATCGACAGATGCGGAGGCATATAGTAATCGTCATATCCGTCAGTCCGTGCCACCGAAATGGGTTAGAGGGCCTTTTCTGGCCAGATAACAGTAAACATAACAAAAGAAGACAATAGAGTTCATTCCGTAACAATAGAATAAGGGGCCGTGGCCCGTTATTCAAACAAAAGAAAATAACAAAAGAAAAGGCCCTCTAACCCACTTCGGTGGCACGTGCGTCCGTCTGTGTGTCCGTAACAAGGTTAAGTAGAATTTACCGTTTCGTCTAGCATCAACACCGCTTACCCAAATGCTTGTATACTTATACAGTTGTTGCCTTGGATCATTCCCTATCCACCAATATCACCAAACTTTGATCTTGACCTTGATCTTGACCTAATTTGGACTTAGAATATTTTAAATAGGCTATTTCCTTGTTAACTAGATTTTACCGTTTCGTCTAGCATCAACACTGTTTACTACAATGCTTCGATACTTATACAGTTATTGCTTTGGACCAATACCAACTCACCAATAATACCCAAGCTCAGTTTGACCTTGACCTAATTTGGATGCCACCGGGGGCATAAGCGTTTATTGAACGTGCAGTCTTGTTTTTTTATACGCCCACCTCAAGAAATGGTCGTATATTGGCATGGCCCTGTCTGTCCGTCCGTGAATAAGTTTGTTCGTTTGACTGTTCTTCTGTCAACATTTTGTTTGTCCTCAGTTTTTCCAGAAAACTATTGAACGGATATTAATGAAACTTCACACAAATGGTATATGCATAAAGATCTGAATGTGAGTCGAGTTGAGGTTAATTCAATTTTTCGTTACAGAGTTATCTGCCTTTGATGTACTTAAATATGCTATAATAGGATTGTCTGGAGTTTTCTCGAAAAGCCGTTAGAGGAATATTAATGAAACTTCACACAAATGTTAAAAAAATTAAGATCTGAAGCTGAGTCAAGTTTGAGGTTCATTTCATTTTTCGTTACAGAGTAATCTGCCCTTGATATACTCAAATATGCTATAAAAAGCTTGTCCGGACTATTTGAAGGATGTTGATGAAACGTCACACAAATGTTAAAGTCATCAAGATCTGAAGATGAGGGAAATTTTAGAATAATTTGATTTGTTGTTACATAGTTATCTGACCTTGATGTACTAAAATATGCTATAACAGGCTTATTTGACAGTGTTAACACACTAAGCAAGTACAGTTTCGAATGGATTTTGATTATATTTACCCACAGTATAATTATTGAAGTAAAAGTTCATGAAAGGGTTGATTTTTATTGAAATCGGATCATTGTGTCAAGACTTATTTGCCCTTGGTGTACTCGGGTATGCTAGAAAAGGTTTGTTATGCCCCCGGCATCTATAGATGCGGAGGCATATAGTAATCGTCTGTCTGTCCGAGCGCACGAAAGGTCCTTTGTTGGGTAGGGAGAACAATAGATTCCATTCATTCCGTGATTACCCTATTGTTATTGTTGGGTATTTTGTGTACTGTTGGGTACTTTTAAACAAAAAATATACCCAACAAATCGTCGCCTTATTCTTATACATTTTTACAGTTTAGAGAAAAACGCCTTCCAACATTCAAAGTGTGTTATATCATTAATTCTTCGTCTTTCTTTTTAAATTAAAAAACATATGTCAGACCTTGCACATTTCTATAACCAAACACAATAACAGCCTCATTCATCTAATAGTTTTTTCATAATTTAAATTTTAATTTTGGAGATAGCTCAAAATTAAAAAAATATTTTATTTTTTGTCAGTATTATACTGAGCTATCAGCAAATATCTGGAAATAGAGTCTTATCAAGTAAAAATCGGTATGCTCTGATCACATTTACGGTTATACCCGTATTCTTCATTTATTATACCTGACATGTTGTGACACTGAAGCTGTGGATCAACTTTTTAGTTTGGAGATAGCTCAGTGTAATATTACAAATATGTATCCCATATGGAGATACCGCAAAATGTTATTGTAAACATAACTGTCACGTGCTTAATGCCTGAAACGTGATTGGGTAATACTTCTAAGGATTATAAATTAAGTATTATAGTGCTGCAACTCCAGGACATAGCTTAGTATAACACACAACAGTGTCTACGAAACATGGAGATAGCGCAAGGTGTGAGGCGGTAACTCTATAATTAGACCCCCAATCAATAAAATACAAGCACCAGGAGATAGATCTCTGTGAGACGAATCCAGTGATATAAATATCTCATTTTTGGCAAAAATGTAGATAGAGCACTATAAGACTAAGGTGACGAAATGTCCAACTGTGAGAACGTCCGTCCGTAACAGGTTAAGTAGATTTTACCGTTTCGTCTAGCATCAACACCGCTTACTCAAATGCTTGGATACTTATACAGTTGTTGCCTTGGACCATTCCCTATCCACCAATATCACCCAACCTTGATTTTGACCTTGACCTAATTTGGACTTATTTTAAATAAATAATATATTTTAAATGGGCTATTTCTTGGTTAACTAGATTTTACCGTTTCGTATAGCATCAGCATAACTGACTACAATTCTTTGGTACTTATACAGTTGTTGCCTTGGATCACTACCAATCCACCCATATTGCCCAACCTTGATTTTGACCATGACCTTGACCTAATTTGAATTCAGAATATATTGTCAAGGATGCCACCGGGGGCATAAGTGTTTATTGAACGCGCATTCTTGTTTTTAGTAATGTTGGTGCTTTACCCCTCGACTACATCCGCCAGTGAATAATTTGAGAGAAAAACCATCGATAATACATTAATTTGAATTCAGAATGAATTTTTTTCCTTTTATGTTGTATACATATGAATCGGTCTCCTTAAACTAAAATCGGTCAACTTAAACTGGAATATATGTTGTGTCTACTTAAAACTCCCAAATAATTTGAGAGAAAACAATTGATACATTAATTTGAATAATTTGAGAGAAAAACCATTGATAATACATTAATTTGAATTTAGAATAATTGTTTTCCATTTATGTTGTATATATATATATATATCAATCGGTCTCCTTAAACTAATATTGGTCACCTTAAACTCGAATATTATTTTGTGTCTACTTAAAACCCCCAAATAATTTGATAGAAAAACCATTGTTAATACATGTACATTAATTTGAATAATTTGAGAGAAAAACCATTGATAATACATTAATTTGAATTTAGAATGAATTTATCCCTTTCATGTTTTATATATATTTGATTTGATTTGTTTTTGATTTACGTCGCTTTCAACAGTATTTCAGTCATATCGCGACGTCCAGCTAATTACAGGTGGAGGAAGACCCCAGAAGTTCTTTATGCACTGTTTCAGGCACAAATCAACAATTGGGTAGAACCACCGTCCTACCGCAAGCCAGCTGGAAGGCTTCCCCACATGAAAAATCCGAACGACCCTACTGGGATTCGAACTCACAGCGGCGAGGAGTTTAGTGATGTTAGTCACAGTGACTACACCACTAGGCCACGGAGGCCCCCCTGTATATATATGAATCGGTCTCCTTAAACTTATATTGGTCACCTTAAACTCAAATATATGTCGTATTTACTTAAACCTCTCAAATAATTTGAGAGAAAAACCATTGTTAATACATATACATTAATTTGAATAATTTGAGAGAAAAACTATTGTTAAGTAGATCTATTAATTTGTAAAAAAATAAAAAAATAATTTTTTTTTTTTTTAAATTTTAGGGCAGTGCGCGGCACCCTCCTAAAAAGGCCTAGCTGGAGCACTGTTAAATACATAAATTTGAATTTAGAATGAATTTATCCATTTTCTGTAATATATATATGAATCGATCTCCTTAAACTTTTATTGGTCCCCTTAAACTCGAATATATGTTGGTCTACTTAAAACCCTCAACGTCCTTACAAAATATTAGGGAGACCAATATTTCTGTATATTTTTAAATACTTAATTTTTCTAATATTTTTTTTTAAAAAAACCTTAATTACAACTTAAACATGATTTATTGAGTAAAAAAACCAAAAAAAACCATAAGATAAAAAATATATAAAATGTCTCCTTAAACCCCATTTTTAAGGACGGTCCCCCTAATGCCTTCATTAGGATTATATATATATATATATATATATATACATGTAAGACTCAAATCGTGGGTCGGTCCCAAATCGAGGGCCGATTCAAAAATCGTGGGCCAATCCCAAATCGTGGGCCGAAAACCGTGGGCCAATCCCCAATCGTGGGCCGATCTTGAAATCTTGAGCGGTGATCTTCAATCGTGGATCGATCTGAAATCTTTAGCTCCGAGTTTCGAAAGTGCATTAGAAAATAATGTTGAACCAAAATGGCAACGTTATTTCCGATGGGAGCTCCGATTTCGGAACACGCATACCTTAAACAATTCCATGACAAGATCATTGACCGATTTGAAAACTGTTGGCCGTTCTGATATTATGTGCCGATTTGAAATCGTGAGCCCCTATTTCCGAAAGTGCATTCATAACAAATACAGTCCTACACTTTACTGTAAGTTTGCCAATACTTCCCTAGTGTTAGGCCTATACAGCGGAGCATGAATCTCATGCTCTTACATACAGTGATGGGTAGGACTGAATAAGGGTGCAACATTGAAAATCTTGGGCCGATCTGAAGTCGATTTCGGAGAGGACACACCTCATATAATTCAAGGATAAAAAGAATGACGAGAAACACATTTTATTACGACGTATTTTAAAAAAATGTGTAGCCTCTAAAATAACTAGATCTACACGGTATGCACTCTTCACAAGTACGGTGGAGAAGACGTTATTATTTCTCGTTTTTAATTCAAGCGCAACGCAAACGCATTGCATAAAAATGAAAAATAGGACAACATTTTGACAATTCTATTTATTTCAATCGGAATGGCAAGCAATTCGGAGCCTGATCAGACACCAGGTTTCCCGGCGACTGATCTGTTTCCACACTGTTGGCAATGAACAAATAGTTGCAGCATAAATGCGTTTATTCGGAATGATAACGTTTTCCGCACTGTACAAACTTTGTAAACGAACTAGTATAGTCGTCGCTATGGTTGAAACGAATTGAACATGCTTTTATGGTAATATTGAGTCAATGAAAAATAATGTACTAGTTGTTATCGAATAAACGCGTACGAGTAAACTGCTGTCTTTGATACTGTATGTGGTACCGAACGGTACTTTAATGATATATCCAAACTTGTAAACGCCCTGTCTTAAAATAAACAGTCTGTAAAATGCCGTTCCTTCAGCCAGCGCCGGAATCAGTCTGTGCTGGACATAACAGGCGGCCTATATCCCCCATCCATTCGAGTAGAAGAGAACTTCGTCCTGTATTCTGTAGCAAACTGCTCCAATGTATACATGTCCTTGTGGAGATATTCGTGCTGAATCAATCTGGCTGCTTTCTTTGCGATGCTGAAATTGACATAGGACTTATAATTTATAAGACAAAGGTACATTCTAGTTGTGTTGTACGATGAAACTGATACAAACTAAAACACTATGCTTTACACGTACTCTAAATATCCGGACTCGAACTTCATGGGTGGTGTATTTAACGTTCCACTCGCCCGTTAAAAGGATTCAATATTTTTTAGGAAAGATGAAGATAGACGAGACGATAAAATCTGATTTTTTTTAGATGAACGATGGAACTAGTCCACAAACACTATGCTTTATACTCGAACTTGGGTGGGTTTCACCCGTTAAATCACATTCTAACACACCTCACGCACACCCGCATATAAACGAATAAGAAACGTATCTATGTTTTTAAGTTTGTATAATAAAGGGCAAGTTTGTTGCATAATGACCGTATAAAAATCCTCAAGAATAATCAATGTCTCCTAGTTATGTATAGGATGTACCGATCGCTTCTTATACCCACACTCAACGATATACGGAGTAGATCTTGGTTTTAAACATTACTAAATACAATTCAAATAGGGTAAAACAGACCATCAGATAAGTGCTCTGTGTCTAATGGGTTAGAGCGTAGACTTAAAAAAAGGCCTGCTTTTTAAAAGTGGTGGCCTGTCTTGTTTTCCTTTCTCAATTCGAATCTGCTTTACTTTTACCCTGATTTAAGTGGTGACCTTTCTTCTTTTTCTTTCAAATGTAAATTATTTCCTTTACTTATATTCAGAAAATCACCTGGGTTCACGATGGGTCAATCTGTTTTTCGACAGGGAGGAGCTACGGAGTCGGCATTGCCATAGGTGGCCACATCTGCTCGTCATTCAGTGGGGAGGCATCTGAAAATAATGCATTTTCCATAGAGTTTTATTTAGAACTGTATTGAAAAAAACATGTCACCAGTATCCGTCAATAGCTTGGGTTACATTTTGTAGACAATCGGCTTAAAACAAAACCCAGTACTGCAACTGCGATGTAAGCCAGCCCGAATACCGCTTTACAGTAATTAAAGTTATTGTCCAGACTAAGATTTGATACACATTCAGTGAGTATAACTTGTGGGTTGTAGGTCGGTGGCTCTTAACTCGCGACAACCCTTCTGACCGTTTAAGTTTGATAATACGTAGTGGTGATAAACTCAAAAGAGTCATACAAAGTGAAACAACGGTTAAATGTCTGTATAACGACGACTAAAACGGTTAAGTAATGGTATAAAAGACAAATGGCAGCTTCAAGCAAGGTGGAAGTAAAACAGAAAGCCCTTCAAAGAGCTTTGTTTTATTTTCATCTTGCTTTAAGCAGCCACTTGCTCGGAACACATACCGGTAATAGTTAACATAAAGTATTGGACATAATAAGAAGGTTTTACTGTATATGCCAAATAGAAGCCAAACGTTGAACCTTTTCTGATTGAAAAAAAACCCCAACGTTTTTACGGTCAATCTGCAGTAATCGAACCTTACCAGCGACTAATCTTTCCATGGCTGAACATAAAGTGTCATCCTTTACTGATTCTTCCTGCGACACTGTGTCCTTTCTTCAATAGTAACAGCCACTGAAACAAAATTATGCAGATCTAGTAATGCTGTATTTGTTTAAACCGATTTCAAACTTTAAAGGTATTGTACTGATTTAAAGAAGGACACACGCAAGCCAGAAAAAAGGTTCGTTTACCACCTGCAGCAGAACTGTAGCTCCTGTTCAGACAGTAAGTCTCATGTACAGTGTAGATCCAGATATAATTCCCAAAATATTTGTCCTAAATATCTTTTTATCGAAACAAAAATCGCCCAGCTAGAATCTAGATCTAGATCTAGATCTAACTGATAATAAACAATTCATTTCATAATGAAAGAAAATTGAGTGAGCATCATGATTTCGTGTTGCGTCTGGTTCACAAAGACTTTGCATGTTTGATTTTTTCATTACATGTTTGCTTTTCTTTAGGAAATACTGCTACAAACAGCGAATTTTTTAAGATGTGATGTCGCTTGACACAGGTTTAACAGTACAGTCCACATGTAAACAAGAACGTCATTATCATACGTCATAAACACGACAAAGTATAGTCTGTTTCACAGTTTGACTTGTGTCCTAGGTAATTTCAATGCTTAGCCTATGTTAGGCAAATAATGGCAATTATAGGCCTACTCTTGACGCGCTATGAATGAAAGATTTTCTGGTTTAAAAGTTAAAACAATTAGGCATGAGTTCTTACCTCGGTCTTGAATAGACTGGCAAGCGTTACTCGAACGATAGGAAAGAAGGGTTCCTCTTTTATTCATAGAGAGAGAGTCAACTTTCCGAGCAACCTGGAGAATGATTTCCTTTTTGGCGAGACACCCTTATCATGGCTTTCTCCCACTGACTTCTTCTGTATAACAAACACGTTTGCATCTCTCTTCCAGAACCTTTAGGCAAAGGCTTTCTACTTTTGTTTCTCAACTAGTTACGATCCGAAGTCTACAAGGGAGTCCATTGTTTCGTAACGGTTGAAATTTTCCAAAATATGACGTCACTTACACAAAACGTTTGTTTTGACATCTTATCATTTCGCGCCAAAAATTTTGACATTTTATTCCGTTCTTTACACTAGTTTATATGGTTAATTTTATTCTTAAATCTGTATGCAGTTTTTAAATTAGCATTTTAATCTGTGTATTAATCTGTGTATTAATTTTAAGCCTATGTCGCGGAGTTTTTATGGGTTACAAATCGGCCCTCGATTTGGGAGAAAACGGCCCACGATCTGGGATTGGCCCACGATTTTCGAATCGGCCCTCGATTTGGGAGCGGCCCTCGATTTGAGTCTTACATATATATATATATATATATATATATATATATATATATATATATATATATATATAAATATAATGACGACTGACCAGTTATCCTTTAAAATGGGGGTTAAGGCGACCGGCAGTTTAGGGTGACCAAAAGCGGTCTCCTTAATATTTTGACGTTAAATTTCAGGGGTAAAAAATGGTGCGAGAGCGTCGAAACTTTGCAAACACCTTAAAAACAGTCCTCTTACTCATATGGAATTAACTTTTCTGGTCTGAAAAGATAAAGAAAATCAAAAAAATAACTTGAAATCTTGATCGCGTATATTTTGAAGTCCCTAAAATAAGTGTTTAAGGCGACCAACGTAAAACCTGATTTATTTCAGAATTTGACTATATATTGATACTTTCAAAGTTGTACTTTTGTTTAATTGTCCGTCTGAGGTAGTGTGACGATGCTTGTCCCTTTTCTGCTGAAAATAAAGAAATCGAGTTTTTAAGCCTATAAATTTGTCATATTTTAAAACCGTTACAGTGGACATATTCGCTAAGTTTCGGACAACTTTCTGAGACGCATCCATTTCACATCAACATTCGAAGGTATTCCAAATTAGCAGTTCCGCTTCAACGACCGCCAAAAAATGGCAAAATACGGGAAACGAATGGTAAGTTTTTGACGCTTTATCACACACTATGTAGCATATGTCTAGTTATTTGATTTAATTTATTTTTCTGCAATCTATCTTTGGTTGGTTTGCAATGTTGTCCGTTGACGTGCTCACTTATCGACGTGTCGGACTGTCCGGGCGTCAAACTGTTTATAACTACTGGTGGGTGGGGGGACGGAGAAGTTCCACTTGAAGTCTTGAAAATATCTGTGAGGTAGGCCCCTATGTAGGAGGTTTTCCGCTTTATGTAAAAATCAACAAACGTATATTGTACCTGTTGAAATATAGAATGTTGATCTACATTTCTTTGAAATATTTGAGACTGAAAAAATAGAGCTAACACTTCTGTCTATCTATCTTCGATTACTGCTGAACTCCCCTTACGGGTATTATTAGCAGACGCGCAGTCAGTGCAAGAAAAAAGAGTTTTGCAAAGTATTGACAGTAAGACGTCAAAGTATGAAAGTAAGACTGAAAAACAGTTAAAAGTGTTTTTAAATATACATATGAGTTTAAAATCAGATTAAAAACAGACTTGCTGCAACTAGTTGTAGGCAATTTGGCATACTGCCTGCTTGAAGGATTCAAGCGTAGACAGAAACACAATTTCAGAGGGAAGGTTGTTCCAAAGGATCATGGTACTTGGGGAAAATGAGAACTGGTAATAATTGGCAACTGTGTGGATCTGTCTGTAGGCTAAGGTGTGTGTATGACGAGTCATTCTTCTGGGTTTTTCAAAGTAGGTCGGAATAGGAATAGCTACGAGCTGATAAACAATTTTGTAGAACATTATCAATTTAGCGTCAGTTCGTCTGTTCTCTAGGGATCTTAAACCAAGCGAGGATTGTATTGCTGAGACACTGTCGTATGTGGAACACTCACATAATGATAATCATCTTTGTAATTCCTTAGGCTTATTATTCATGATTTAGAATAGGTAGTGACAAGGGGTATGTGGCCGTGCCTCTAATCTTTGAAATAAGTGGTACGGTCACCCTAGTGAGGGTTGGCTAGGGCAACAACAACACACTATTTTGACTGCAGATACATTTGTAAATTTTGATTGATGCTAATATTAATACGCTCTCATTTCTACCATATCTTATGGATATTCAATGGAAAAAACCAATGAAACTTCAACAAGTATTCGCCACCAAACTTGTTTTCATAACAGCAATGAGAGTATCCTCTTCATTCGTTTCACCGGAGCCCTCAGCGAAAAATATTATAAAGATTATCATTTTAAATTCAAAAAGGCAAATACATTGAAGGAATGTGAAGAAAAATTAGTTTTCTAACTGAAAATAACTAGAGCTGTCATTGATAGGAACGTTATTGATGTATCGGCTCGCCAATAACTGTTCATCGATCAATATATCGACAGGGGTGCGGAAATCCCACGTTCATCTCGTACATTTTTTGGCCCGCAAAAAATTTAATTGATTTTTGCATTTTAATTGTCCGCGGACAAGCACGGATTCGGGATAATATTATATTTGGAAGCCTAAATGTGCCTTCAATTTCAAATCTGACCAAAATAGCTATAAATTCAAAGAAATGGAGATAATCTGCGACTTCTGACGTTTATGTTTGAATAAGGCGAATGTGTTCACTAAATAAGCTGATGAATAACTATTTGGATTTTTTTTCTAAATTTGATTTAAGCCGGCGAAAAATTCCCATTAACACTGAGAACCACTGTGAAATAATAAAGAAGATGTTATAATTTTAATCATATGATGCTTCAACACAAGTGAAACCGTCTGTAGTTAGGTCCGGTATTGTTTTGAAACCACTGTGTCGGTGTCCGTTTTGTAGCCCTTATCTTAAAATAATGTCACTTACGTTTTCACATTTATTTATAACATGATTGACAGCTAAGAGGATGAAAAAAATTCTTGTAAGAAAAGACAGTAAAACTCAAGCAGTTGGAGACAACGGCATTCAAAACGAAAACCGAAAGTGACTGTAACTACGAAAAAAATAAACGTAAGCAAACTTTTTAGTGATTTTAAATGGTTACATGTCTGCCGTTTGTATCCCGAAATCGCTGATACAACAGTACGTCAGTGATACAGACCTCTGCTCAACCTGTGACCTCCAGTAAGAGGTCCTGTACTCTATTACTAGATACAAAATATATTCTCACGGACCCCTAGCCTACCCTAACAGGACTCGCTAGGAGTATGTGACCGTATCGCTAATTTCAAGTATTAGAGGTACGGTCACGTATCCCCAGTCACTACCTTTAGAATATAGTCATGTCTGAATAATTGGCTGAAATTTATAGAGTCAAGAAAATTAGCTGAACTCACTTGATTCTCGGTATTACAGTAACATAACAGATAAGGGACCGTCTATTTTTTTAAAGCACTCGGTGAATGCAATGCCCTGGCTAAAGCCCCGATCTCAATGTCCCGCTGCTGGCCCCGGTACGTGTCGGTTGAGATAGCCGGTGGACTTGGATGAGCCGGGGCGGTTTTTATGAAAAAATAAATTGCGATCTCACATTCCCGGTGTCTCCCCTGGTGGAGCACCGGTTATGAAGCCGGACCTTCCTGGTGAGTTCCCAGTTTGGCCCGGCGTAGTTACGGTGCAGGGCCGGTCTGTTCCCGGTTAACCCCGGTATAATAATAACACGGTGTAACCCCGGCCATCGCCGGTGGTATCTGGATGACCACTGGTGTCGTCCCGATCAACCCCGGTTGTTCACCGGTGACTTGCCGGTGTTCGCCGGAAAGGACATAAACCGGGGCGGACGTGAATTAGTATCAATTCTCTTTTGTCTCTCGGGGTATATGAGATGAAATACAAAGGAAATGCAATAAAATAGAACATAATAATGTTGTAGACTGTTCAAACTTCATTTTGATATGAGTTTCAAACAGTTTGCCCGGCGTCTGATCTGGTTACATACTGTTTGTTTCAATGACTTTAGCCTGAAGCCGTTTATTTATAGAGAAAAACTTTCGTTTTTAAATATTAGATTTACCCTATACAATAGAGAGGACGATATTATTTCCTATTTAAACACAGACGAAACAGAAACGCTAAAAATAAAATGTAGTAATCTGCATTTTAAAAAAAAAAATCAAATTTATGCTCGCATATTATATACACCCCGGTTGTTCAGGGTAGAGGCCCGGAGCTGCCCCGGATGTGCTGGTAAAGATCCGGCGTTGCTCTGGCATTCCCCTGACCCTGGATGAAGCCGGTTCTGGTTTCTGTCCCGGTGACCCCCGGTTGTATTAAACATTTTAAAGCATCCGGGGAAGTTAGCCGGTGGAAGCTGGTCGATCCAGGATTGAGCTGGTCGCCCCCGGCGCCGCCAAGATTGTACTCCAGGTGACTGTCGGTTTGCTAAACCGGGACTCACGGGGACCCAAACCAGGACAGTGAGATCGTGGCTTAAGCATCCTAGCGTATTACAGTCGGGTTTGTTTGCTGTTAACTGAATTAGCAACATCACTTTTTGTCATAAAACAGTTAAATATAGATTTGAGAAGAACTTATTACAAACCATGCCTTATTTATACTATGATGAGGTTGACAGGCTATCTCTAGATATGACCAAAAATCGCAGTTAAATGCACGCGGACCCGTACACATTTCTGGTATTTGAGTAGGTTTCCCTGGTCAAACAATGCAGCGAAAGGGCCATTTTAAAAACAAAATCAAGAGATCTAGATCTAAAGTTCCGTCCGTCCGCTCGTCCAGCTTGTCCGGAGCATAACTTCTAAAGTATAACAGCTATTGACTTCAAACTTCATATACAGATAGATCTTATTGACCAGGAGTGCAGTGCGCCAGAACCATTACTCTGACGTCAGTATTTTTGGAGTTATTGCCCTTTGTTGTTACATTTTTACCCAATTTAGGCTTGTCCGGAGCATTACTTTTAAAGTATAAGAGCTATGGACTTTTAACTTCATATACAGATAGATCTCATTGACTTAGAGTGCAGTGCGCAAGAACCGTTACTCTGTCATCAGTCTTTTTGGAGTTATTGTCCTTTGTTGTTATATTTTTACCATATTTAGGCTTGTCCGGAGCATAACTTCTAAAGTATAAAAACTATTGACTTCAAACTTCATATACGGACAGATTTCATTTACCAGGAGTGCAATGCATAAGAACCTGTACTCTGTCATCCATATTTTTGGAGTTATTTCCCTTTGTTGTTATATTTTTATCCATTTTTTGAGTTGTTGCCCTTTGTTATTCTTTTCCAAGTTAGGGAGCACACATCAACTTTATCCAGAAACATTTATCTCTTGTGACAAGACCCCACTGGGGGTATGAATCACCATTTGTGATAGGTCTAGTTTAAATATGTACAGTCATGACTATGAATCGGAAGATATAAATTCTATATTTCATCAAATGGTAGCTTAAAGCAGGCTGAAAGTAAAACAGAATGCAGTATATTGCACCTTAAGGCGCGTTCTGCTTTACTTTAAACCTGCCTAAAGTGGTAATTTATCTTCAAAATATGAAAATATATGTGCAGGGTTCAAGTATAAACTGAAAGACATCCTTTTTGTTGCAGATAAAAGCCAGTCTGGACTTGGACACAACTAATTAAGGTGAATATTTGTTTACCTTTTAACTGACATAACCTGTTTTCTGTTCTATAGACAGATGGTTGTTTAAAGCATGTTGAAAGTAACACGGAATGCTTGTTACTGCAATGGTACATATACATCTAGGTACGAAGCTTGCAAGGGTAACCATATAGCTGGTTCCCTCATCGAGTTTGGTACCTGGCATGAGTCATATGATGTATGAAGAACTTGCATTTTGTGTTGGAAGTTTTGTGTTCCTAAACCAAGCTAATGCGTTTATAGGCCGTAAAGAGGTAAATACAACATTATTTATTGTATTTTCTATGCGATGTATTTTAAGATTGATAATATAAGTTACACGGTATAAAATAATTTAGGCAGGGTGAATTGGCTTGTATGACGCGGATAATGACGGTTTTGGATTCCGAATTTCCTGAACGCGAAGGAAATAAGGAATCCAAAACGGTCATACAAGGCCATACACCCTGCCAAAATGCCGTGTAACAAATTTGCAGCTACGGTCACGAAACTTCATATGCTGATGCGCCTCAATGGGTAGACCATAATGCATTGCAGTTTGGTGAACAATACCTTTGACCTTGACCTCTAGGGTCAACATTAAAGTAAAAGTCTGTGCTGAGCAAACTGCACCAATAGTAATGAAACTTCAGAAGCTCATGCGGCTCAATGACAACAATGTATCAAGGTTTGGTGACTTTAACCTTGACCCCTAGGGTCAGTGTTATGGTTTTCTGTTAAAAGTGTGTTATTAGTTTACAGGAGTTGAGATTCTTAATCTTTGATTTCCCATTCTGTTTAAGGCTCAAGGTGAGCTATTGGGATGCGTCCTTCCTCGTGCGTCGTCCGTCGTTGTTAACAATTGCTTCCAACCACATCTCCTCCTATACCGCTTGACAGAATTCAACCAAGCTTTACAGAAAAGTTCCTTTGGTCAAGCTCTTTCAAATTTGTTCAAAGAATTAAAACAATGCAGAAATCTGGTTGCCATGGCAACCAAAGTGAAAAAATAAGGAAATCTTTAAAAAATCTTCTTGTCAAAAACTGCAATGCCAGAGCTTAGATATTTGGCACATAGCATCATCTACAGGTTCTCTATCATGTTTGTTCAAATTATGCCCCTGGGGTCAAAATTGGCCCCGCCCTGGTTCATCGTTTTACATAAGAGTTATATAGAGAAATTTTTAAACGTCTTCTACTCTAAAACCAATATGGCCAGAGCTTTGATATTTGGCATGGTGACAGTTCTTGATGCCCTTTACCGATATTGTTCAAATGGCTCTGGTTGGGTGCATATCTAGGTCACAGGAGCTAAAAATAGATATTTTAAATGAAAACTTAAAAATTCTGCTTGTCTGAAATTACAAGAGCCAGAGCTTAGATTGTTTGCACATAGCAACGCCTACAGGTCCTCTATCAAGTTTATTCAAATTATGCCCCTTGGGTCAAAATTTTCCCTGCCCCGGGGATCACCGTTTTACACAGAGTTATGTAGTGAAATTTTCAAATGTCTTCTTCTCTGACACTAATATGGCCAGAGCTTTGCAATTTGGTATGGTGACTCTTCTGAATATCCTTTACATATATTTTGTTCAAATGGTTCAGGTCTGTTGCATATCTAGGTCATAAGAGCTAAAAATATATTTTTTCTATAAAAACTTAAAAAATCTTCTTGTCAAAAACTACAAGGGTCAGAGCTTAGATATTTGGCACATAGAATCACCTACAGGTCGTCTATCAATTTTGCCCCTGGGGTCAAAATTGGCCCTGCCCCAAGGTCACAGTTTTACATTTAGTTATATAGTGAAATTTTCAAATGCCTTGTCCTCTGAAACTTATATGGCCAGTGCTTTAATATCAGCAGGGTGACACTTCTAGAGTAGATGTCCTAAAGTTACCTATTTTGTTCAAATGGTTCCAGTCTGTGGCATATGTAGGTCACAGGAGCTAAAAAAAGATTTCTTCAATGGAAACTTTAAAAAATCTTCTTGTCTAAATCCCTAGTACCCTGATCTTAGATACTTAGCACATAGCATCATCTACAGGTTCTCTATCAAGATTGTTCAAATTATGCTCATCAGGGAAAAAATTACCCCGTCCTGGACATAAATCATTATCTACATTTTGTAATCTATTCTCAGGTGAGCGAAATATGCCCCATGGGGCTCTCGTTATAAATTTAGGTTAAGATTGAATGTAGGTGACGTCCGGTTGGAAAACTTGATCAAATTATATAAACCTTTGTAGCTCACCTGAGCTAGATCAGGGTGATTGTTTGCAATCCTTGAATGTCCGGCGTCCGTCATCAACAATTTTAGTGTTTATACTCTAGAGGCCACAGTATTTATCCAAACTTTCTCAAACTTAATGAGATTGTATATTATTATTACCATAAGCGTTAGATTATGTTTGAAACCCCCCATCATCCTAACGAAATATACAATGTTGGTGTCTACTTAAACCCCCAAACATCCTAACCAAATATATGATGGTGTCTACTTAAACCCCCCAACATCCTAACCAAATATATGATGGTGTCTACTTAAACCCCCCAACATCCTAACCAAATATATGATGGTGTCTACTTAACCCCCCCAACATCCTAACCAAATATATGATGGTGTCTACTTAAACACCCCAACATCCTAACCAAATATATGTTGGTGTCTACTTAAAAACCCCAACATCCTTACCAAATATATATTGGTGTCTACTTAACCCCCCCCAAACATCCTTACCAAATATATGTTGGTGTCTACTTAACCCCCAAACATCCTAACCAAATATATGTTGGTGTCTACTTAAACCCCCCAACATCCTTACCAAATATATGTTGGTGTCTACTTAACACCCCCCCCCCCCCCAAACATTCTTACCAAATATATGTTGGTGTCTACTTAAACCCGGAAACATCCTAACCAAATATATGTTGGTGTCTACTTACCCCCCCCCCCCCCAACATCCTAACTAAATATATGTTGGTATCTACTTAAACCCCCCAACATCCTTACACAATATAAGTTGGTGTCTACTTAAACCCCCCAACATCCTAACCAAATTTTATAAGTAATACAGTGTTTCCCGGTGTAAATGAGGATTAATTTTATTCCCAGCTGAAGAAAATTATAATGCCTGAGCTGTTATCTCTCCTTTTCTGAGTTTAATATTACATTTTTAGTTCACCAGAGCTTATGTCTGAGTCCTGACTTAATTTCTATAGCAACTTTCGACGCTATGGATAAAACGATGGAAAATATCTAAAAAACTAAGATTTGAAGATTTTTCGAGAGGGTGTTATTAGACTGGTAATATTTTTCCAATGTCAGATGCACGATAATGCTAACCTTTTGTATATATTTGAGTAATTTCTTTAATTTTTTGCAAATGCACCATCTGGTTGCGAGTGGCTTTAAGAAGTCACACACTTGGCTATATCTTTATGAGATTCTGTCAGTGCCATGTCCTTCATAAAATTTAGGTCACACTTGAAGCTTGGTCATGTGGGATCTTAAAGTAGGTAAAATCGCAAAACTATGGGATATGCCGTCAGTCATTGTGTTACACAAGCTGTTCTCACCTTGCGGACGGAGATATCCAAAAATATTGGGGGGGGGGGGGGGGGTGTTGAGATTACCTTATCTGTCTGGACGGACAAGTCAAATTAATTGATGTTAATTAGACAACGAATCCATTGGGAACAATAAATGAACATTATTGTGGTGTTTCATGGGATGACGTAACGACCAAGTCTAGGATTGAAATGTTATTACTTATTAAGCGAGTCTTGGCGTGCTAAATAATTTTTCTATTCTAGCCGAGGATTAGATCAGTTTGTCTCATACAACGACTAGTGACAGGTTCTTTTTCTCACATAACCAATAGTTTTAATCTATTTTAGCTCATCAAAGCATGACAAGAAATTGTGTATGATTATGGGGACAGCAATAATCTCTGATGGAGGAATGAGGTAAGTTTTTTGACATCTCTCTTTTAGTCGAAACTCTTCAAAAGTTATTAAAAAATTATGAACCAATGCAAATTAAGGAAAAATCTGTTTGTGTCAAAATGTAGGGTTACAAATCTCATCGGATTTTAATGCAACTGGGTCAAAATGTTTATCTCAATTATATCTAGGTCATGGATGAATATGGGAAATGTCCGGTCAAAAACATGGTAACTAGATCATATCAGACAACATTTGTTAACAGCTAGAAGCTAAAAATCTTTTTAAATGTTGATGAAACTTGGTAAAAATGTTTTTTATTGATATCTAGGTCAGGGTTGAATGTTGGTTGTGTCGGGTAAAAATATAGGTCACTGGGTCAAATCATAAGAATACATTTTTAGCTCACCTGGCACGAAGTGCCAAGGTGAGCTTTTAGGACCGCTGGATGTCTGTCGTCCGTCGTCTGTCTGTTCACAATTGGTTCGTTAACACTCTAGCGGCTACAAATTTCATCTAATCTTCATGGAACTTGATGACAATGTTTGTCTTGGTGAAATCTAGGTCAAGTACGATTGTGGGTCATGTCAGATAAAAAACTAGGTCACTAGGTCAAATCATAGAAAAATCTTGTTAACACTCTAGAGGCTTCAAATCTTATTGGATTTTAATGAAACTGTCAAAATGTTTGGCTCATTGATATCTAGGTCAAGTTTGAATATAGGTCATCCTCGGTCGAAAACTAGGTCACTAGGTCAAATCATAGAAAACCTTGTTAACACTCCAGATTCTACAAATCTCATTGGAATTTAATGCAACCTAGTCAGAATGTTTGCCTAATGGATATCTAGGTCAAGTTCGAATATGGGTCATGTCAGGTCAAAAACTAGGTCACTAGGTCAAATCATTAGAAAACATTGTTTACACTCTATAGTGTTACAAATCTCACCGTATCGTCATGAATCTTGGTCAAAATGTTTGCCTCATTCATATCTAGGTCAAGTTCGAATGTGGGTCATCTCCGGTTAAAAATCAAAGAAAAACTTTGTTAACACTCTAGAGGCTACAAATCTCAATGGATCTTAATGAAACTTGGTCAGAACGTTTTCCTCATTAAAATCTAGGTCAGTTTCGAATGTGGGTCATGTCCGGTGAAAACTTGGTCACTAGGTCAAATCATAGAAAAACATTGTTAACACTCTAGAGGCTACAAATCTCAATGGATCTTTATGAAACTTCATCAAAATGTTTGTCTTGATAAAATCCAGGTCAAGTTCGAATGTGGGTCATGTTCGGTCAAAAACTAGGTCACTAGGTCAAATTTTAGAAAAATCTTGTTAACACTATAAAGGTTGATTATGGGTCATGTTCAGTCGTTATCTAGGTCACTATAGGTCATGTTTTACATGGTGTACCAGGTGAGCGATTTAGGGTCATGGTGGCCCTTGTTTACACTAGCAGTGATTCTTTTACCTGTGCATCCTGAGTTCTGTACTCAATAAATTTGCCAGGGACTCATTATTTGAAAAGTTGCACATCCCATGGACCCAAAGCTTTTCTAGCATTTATTAACACATTACTCCATATGATATAAGTTGAATTATAACACAGTTGTTTGCCTTTATTGTACTCTTCCACTGCCGTGAATAATTCTACAGTACATGTACTTGTATATTATGCAACATCTTTATCCCAGCAGATAGTAGGACATATGCTACCAATGCGTGAGACACCTGGTGGCTTTTAAATAAGTATGATAAATCAAGCATCGTTACTCTACGAAATCGTGAATATCAGTTACCTCCCAAAGGTACCTTCAGTTTCAAACAATCTCCAATAATTGCGTATTATAAACGTTAAATGCATGCCATGAAATTGTACTTGGTAAATGAAAGTACGTGAAACTTAGCACAGGGCTCCAGATAAGGGGGATATTTCAAAAACTAAAATCTTTATTTCTGCTTTAAACCCTATGGTGTCATTACTCGAAGAGACGATTCTAATGATTAGTAACACCATAGGATTTGATGCTAAAATAAGTGAGAAAATGATGGATTTCTGCAGTTAACTCCCTCTTATCTGGAGCCCTGTTAGCAAATACTCTTATCTAATTAGGCTAAGTTAATTACCCAGAACTTTATCAAATTGAATACATATGTATAAGCGTTAACCTGGGAACACATAGAAAAAGCTGTCTGCTTTTTAGGCCATTTGTATAGGTATATAAGTGCCTGGAAGCATTATAACTTATTCTTCTTTACCATTGTCTTATTATTCACACCTATAGATTTTATTGTGAGAAGTTTCATCAATTTATTTCAGTTCAATTTTGATTCAGTGAGTGTTTTCATTGAATTGGAGCCGAAAACAATTAAGAAAAAAACATATATATAGGGCAAAAAAAGATCCTTCGGAGATTTCATTTGGTCGCATATGTCCATAAAGCAGGTTTGAAGTAAAACAGAAGTGCCTTAAGGCAAAATCTGCTTTACTTTCAACCTGCTTTAAGTTGTCACCTGTCTTCAAAGCAAGAAATAAGTTATAGGATATAGGGTAAATTTTTCACCTGAAGGACTAAATTTTTGTCAGACTCATTGTTTTACAGAATGAGACTCATTCATCTGATTTCTAAAATAATCACTGCTCTAGAAGCTACAAATCTCATTTGATCTTAATGAAACTTTTCTCAATTTTTTTGCCTCATCAAAATCTAGGCCATGATTGAATGTGGGTCATGTGAGGTCAAAATCTAGAGCACTATAGGTCAAGTTTTACATGGTGTACCAGGTGAACAATATAGGGCCATCATGGCCCTTGTTTTTAAAGTGTTGCATGTAGTTAAAGTTAGTATGTGTATCATATTTTGTCAATTTCAGAAAGAGATGATTTCAGTTTGGAAGATCACCTAACACAGTGGGGTAAAAAAGAAAAAGCTCAGGTAATACTGATGGATCCATTTTATGCGGCTTACCATATATTCTAGTGTATCTCCTTGTAGATACCCAGTATGACTTATACTTATAGATGGGGCAAATTGTTTCGGTCCTCGC
Source organism: Gari tellinella (assembly GCA_922989275.2). Taxonomy (NCBI): domain Eukaryota; kingdom Metazoa; phylum Mollusca; class Bivalvia; order Cardiida; family Psammobiidae; genus Gari; species Gari tellinella. The sequence goes on from OV277858.1 coordinate 7,347,407, forward strand.
TGCTTGTCTGTCCACAGCTTGAAACTTGACCATAAATTTTGAATCACATATGATCTATAAAGACTTCAATAAAATATGATAGAGACTTCATAGTTTGCATTTGGTCTCAATTCAAGGTCAAGGTCATGTAGAGGTTATTTAAATACTTAATAGGCTGAATTTAACATTGGTCATAACTTTTGAACTTAGTAACATGTGATAGAAACTTCATAGTCGGTATGTGTACTCATCTGATAAAGCTCTTGATTTCAATACAAGTTTGGTCATGTCTGTCAAAGTCATAAGAGGTTATGGTAAAGTCAGGCATAGTATTGACTTCAAACTTCATATACAGACATATTTCATTGACCAGGAGTGCAGTGTATAAGAACCGTTACTCCGTCATCAGTATTTTTATTGTTTGTTGTTATATTTTATCGAATGTAGTCTTGTCTGGAACATAATAATTTGCCAAAGTATAAGAGTTATTGACTTAAAACTTAATATACAGATTATGTATATATCATTGTCTAGGAGTGCCATGCTCAAGAACTGTTACTCTATCATCAGTATTTTTAGCTCACCTGGCACTTAAGTGCCAAGGTGAGCTATTAGGATCGCTGGATGTCTGTCCTCCGTCCACAATTGCTTGTTAACATTTAAATGGCCACACATTTCATTGGATCTTCATGAAACTTGATAACAATGTTTATCTTAATGAAATATAGGTCAAGTGCGAATAAGGGTCATGTCCGGTTAAAAACTAGGTCACTAGGTCACATCAAAGAAAAACCTTCTTAACACTCTAAGGACTACACATTTAATTTGGTATTCATGATAATTAGTTTTAATGTTTGTCTTGAAAAATGTAGGTCAAGTTCGAATGTGGGTCATGTCCAGTCAAAACTAGGTCACTATGTCAAATCATAGTAAAAACCTTGTTAACACTCTAGAGGCTACAAATCTCATTGTATCTAAATGAATTTTTTTTAAATATTAACCTCATTTATATCAAGGTCAAGTTTGAATGTGGGTCATGGCCAGTTAAAAACTAGGTCACTAGGTCAAATCATAGGAAAACCTTATGAACAGTCTCTAGAGGCTACAAATCTAATTGGATTTAAATTCAACTAGGGTATAATGTTTGCCTAATTGATATCTATGTCGAGTTTGAATGCGGGTCAGTTCGGGTCTAAAACTAGGTCATTAGCCACTAGGGCAATTCATAGGAAAACCTTGTTAACACTTTAGAGACTACAAAACTCATCCAATCTTCATGACACTTACTTAAAATGTTTGCCTCATTGATATCTAGGTCAAGTTCCAACATGGGTCAGGTCTGGTCAAACACTCAGTCACTAGGTCAAATAATTGTAAAACCTTACTCATACCCTAGAGGCTACAAAACTTATCCGATCTTCATGACACTTGGTAAGAATGTTTGCCCAATTGATATCCAGGTCAAGTGTTAATGTGGGTCATGTCTGGTCAAAAACTAGGTTACTCTAGGTCAAATCATAGAAAAACTTTGTTAACACTCTAGAGGCTACAAGTCTCAATGGCTTTAAATGCAAACAAAATAGAATGTTTGCCTAATTAATAATATGGGTCATGTCAGGTCAAATTTAGGTCACTAGGTCAAATCAAAACCAGTGTTAACTCAGATCTGAATGATGCTTGCCTACATCAAATCAAGGTCAAAATCAAATGAGGGTTGTGTCTGGTCAAAAACTAGGTTACTAGGTCAACTCATAGAAACATCTTGTTAACATTCTATTGTTGATTGTGGGTCATGTCTAGTCATACATAATCTAGGTGGGGGGCCTCCGTGGCCTAGCAGTATAGTCACTGTGACTTACATCACTAAGTTCCTCACCGCTGTGAGTTCGAATCCCAGTAGGGTCGTTCAGATTTTTCATGTGGGGAAGCCTTCCAGCTGGCTTGCGGAAGGTCGGTGGTTCTACCCAGTTGCCGATTTGTGCCTGTTACAGTGCATAAAGGGCTTCTGGGGTCTTCTTCCACCTGTGATTAGCTGGACGTCGCGATATGACTGAAATACTGTTGAAAGCGACGTAAAATCAAAACAAACAAACAAACATAATCTAGGTCACTATAGGTCAAGTTTTACATGGTGTACCAGGCGAGCGATTTAGGGTCAATGTGTCCCTTGTTGGAATTTCTTCCCTTTGTTGTTATATTTTATCCAAATTAGGCTTGAAGTTATTGCATTTTGTTATAGTTAGGGAGCACATTAGTGCACACAACAATTTTATCCTGAAACATTTACCTCTTGTGACAAAACCCTACTAGGGGTTTGAATCACCATTTCTGATTGGTCAATCAATGGTCTAGTTTTCCAGCTCATCCAGTGGCCTTAACTCTGTAATTCTTTGGAAGAGTGGAATGAAGATTTGGGTCGTGAAAATTAACACTTCATTTTTAATTATAATGCATATACGAAGTTTTATATGAATTGGTACAGAAATGTAGCATTAGTTTGGATCCAAAAATGTACAAGTCCCATCAGTGGCCATAAATTTACCTATCTTAAAACAACTCACTTGAAAAATATCATGTCATGCACATCTACACTTCATGTTAAATGCATATGCAAAGTTTTATGTCAATCGGTAAAGAAATGTAGAAGTCATTTGCATCAAAGCTTTTATCATTGAGAAAATGTCATAAAGTAGCTGTTTGTCCTTGATTGGTAGAAAAAACTTCCCAAAACAACCATGTGATACTCCCTCATTTCTCTGGTGAGCTCTTCAGGACCCTTTTGTTGATCTTTTTTGTGCCCCCGGCATATGCAGAGGCATATAGTAATTGTCCATCCATGCGTGTGTGCGTCCGTAACAAGGTTAAGTAGATGTTACCGTTTCAACACCGCTTACTCAAATACTTTGACACTTATACAGTTATTGCTTTGGACCATTCCCTATCCACCAATATCAACAAACCATGATTTTGACATTGACCTTGACCTTATTTGTACTTAGAATATTTAGATAGGCTATTTCTTGGAAAACTAGATTTTACCATTTCATCTAGCATCAACACAACTGACTACAATGTGTTGATACTTATACGGATATTACCTTGGATCACTACCAATCCACCCATATTACCCAACCTTGATTTTGACCGTGACCTTGACTTAATTTGAACTTAGAATATTTTAAATAGGCTCTTTCTCAGTTAACTAGATTTTACCGTTTCATCTAGCATCAACACTGCCTAGTACAATGCTTTTGTACTTATACAGTTATTGACATGGACTATTACCAACTCACCAAGAATATCCAAACTCAGTTTGATCTTGACCGTGACCTAATTTTGACTTAGAAAATATTTAGAATATTATTATTGTCAAGGATGCCACGGGGGGCATAAGTGTTTATTGAACGCGCAGTCTTGTTTCCATTTGTTATATGCTCAGATGGGATATAGGCTCTAGGTGACCATTTTGGCTGTAAAAATTGATATTAATGCAGAGTCATGATGGCCCATATGGGACATAGTATTGTATGGTGAAATTTATCATATTTTATGCAATGTGTCACAAATACCTGGAGCCCATTTCAGAAAACTTCGATCAACAAAAACGATTGTAAGTCTAAACTTTAAATACATTTTATATCTGATTTCTCCATCTAATCAAGCCTTGTGACTAAAAAAAACGACTCCAAACCGATGTCACAAGACAGCATTAGATGGAGAAATAAATAATAGTTGAGCATTTTATAATCTGACTTATGACAACATTTGTTGTATGAAGTTTTATGAAACGGGCCCCTGGTTGCTAAATGTCTGATTTCTTTTAGAACTTTTGTGTAAAATGTAAGTTTGTTTTCTGTTTTTAAGGCAAAGACCAGATAATGGAATATCTGAAAAGGTACAAGCCACAGTCACTGTTAGCCTTTTGGAAACCCCAGCAGTATGTGAAAGCAAGAACAAATTTTTCAATGAAAGGAAAACACTGAGAACAGAAGCCAGAGCAACACATTAAAGAGAATTACAGTGAACAAAACATGTTTCTGAAGGGTGTGTGTGTGTGGGGGGGGGGGGGGGGGACACAAAGAGCATGCTGATTGACACTTTTACAAGGAGTGTTTCATAACTAACGAACTTGAACAATAACTTTGATATAATAAGTGTGACATATCAGTGAAAAGGACAATTATTTACTATTGTATAATGCACGATAAGATCACAAAACTTGATAAATCACAATACTAACCTAAATAACCCCTTTCAAGAGCACTTGAACATAGCACTTTTCGTACATTTTGCAATAAGTTCTCAAAAAGTACATTTTGTTAAATTTGACTGACTACAATGCTTACAGTAAGTTGTTGCGTTGGACCAATACAAATCAACTCATACTACCAAACGTTGATTTTACCTTGACCTAATTTGGGCTTTAAATATCTTAAATGGGCTATTTCTTATTTAACTAGACTTTACTGTTTCGTCTAGTATCAACACTGTTTTCTACAATCCTTGATACTTAAACAGTTATTGTCATGGACCAATTCACTGTTATTGCTAAACCTCAATTTTAAGTTTAACTTTACTTAATTTGGACTCAAAAAGTTTCAGAAGGGGACATAAGTGCTTGATAATATATTCTCAGAGCAAGTATAGCTATATTGTTGATATTTTACAAAATGATAATATCTCAAACAGTGTACCGTAGTTGGTGCATACTTGACAAAAAAGATTATGGACTTATTTAGAATAATAAAGTGGCTATAATAGGGAAAGAATCGGGTCTCGCAGAGACCCACATGATTAAAAAATGTGAAGATCGTGTGTTAGAAATTGCCATGTGGGCAGCTAGCCAGTTACCTGGAAGGGAGTCCTCTGTCGTTGACAATACACCCACCTCTGCACGTTAATAGAAAATCTGATGTTGATATACTTGTATCAAAGTTTATTAAAAAACAAATTACCAGTACCCTGGAGTGGGGGTCATCTGGCTTAATGTTGTGACTTATCAAGTTAATTTGTCTTCAAAACTATATGGGACAATGTATTTATTATTGGTGAATATCATCATGTTAATTTGCAAAAGTGATATTCAATGCCATCGTGGTTGTCATCTGTTGCTTGTTTCAATATATTGTCTACAGAAGTATTACAAGACTTGTTGTTTTCTTAACCTTCATTTACTGAATATTCATGTAAAAACCTGACCCACAATGAACATCATCATCTGAGCTAGCTTATCATCTATTAACACATTCAAAATTTACAGTGTATTTGTCAAGATCACACTTGTCGTATTCAAACTGTGTAATCTGCCCGTCTGCTAGGTTTTTATGCCTCCGGCATCGACAGATGCGGAGGCATATAGTAATCGTCATATCCGTCCGTCTGTGTGTCCGTAACAAGGTTAAGTAGAATTTACCGTTTCGTCTAGCATCAACACCGCTTACCCAAATGCTTGAATACTTATACAGTTGTTGCCTTGGATCATTCCCTATCCACCAATATCACCAAACTTTGATCTTGACCTTGATCTTGACCTAATTTGGACTTAGAATATTTTGAATAGGCTATTTCCTGGTTAACTAGAATATACCGTTTCGTCTAGCATCAACACATCTGACTACAATGCTTTGATACTTATACAGTTGTTGCATTTGAGCATTCCCTATCCACCAAACGTTGACCTTGATCTTGACCTAATTTGGACTTAGAATATTTTAAATAGGCTATTTCCGGGTTAACTAGATTTTACCGTTTCGTCTAGCATCAACACTGTTTACTACAATGCTTCGATACTTATACAGTTATTGCTTTGGACCATTACCAACTCACCAATAATACCCAAGCTCAGTTTGACCTTGACCTAATTTGGATGCCACCGGGGGCATAAGCGTTTATTGAACGTGCAGTCTTGTTTTTTTTATACGCCCACCTCAAGAAGTGGTCGTATATTGGCATGGCCCTGTCTGTCCGTCCGTGAATAAGTTCGTTCGTTTGTCTGTTCTTCTGTCAACATTTTGTTTGTCCTCAGTTTTTCCAGAAAACTATTGAACGGATATTAATGAAACTTCACACAAATGGTATATGCATAAAGATCTGAATGTGAATCGAGTTGAGGTTAATTCAATTTTTCGTTACAGAGTTATCTGCCTTTGATGTACTTAAATATGCTATAATAAGATTGTCCGGAGTTTTCTCGAAAAGCCGTTAGAGGAATATTAATGAAACTTCACACAAATGTTAAAAAAATTAAGATCTGAAGCTGAGTCAAGTTTGAGGTTCATTTCATTTTTCGTTACAGAGTAATCTGCCCTTGATATACTCAATATGCTATAAAAAACTTGTCCGGACTATTTGAAGGATGTTGATGAAACGTCACACAAATGTAAAAGTCATCAAGATCTGAAGATGAGGGAAATTTTAGAATAATTTGATTTGTTGTTACATAGTTATCTGGCCTTGATGTACTAAAATATGCTATAAAAGGCTTATTTGACAGTGTTAACACACTAAGCAACTACAGTTTTGAATGGACTTTGATAATATTTACCCACAGTATAAATATTGAAGGAAAAGTTCATGAAAGGGTTGATTATTATTGAAATCGGATCATTGTGTCAATACTTATTTACCCTTGGTGTACTCAGATATGCTAGAAAAGGTTTTTTATGCCCCCGGCATCTATAGATGCGGAGGTTATAGTAATCGTCCTGTCTGTCCTTCCGTCCGTCCGTAACAGGTTAAGTAGATTTTACCGTTTCGTCTAGCATCAACACCGCTTACTCAAATGCTTGGATACTTATACAGTTGTTGCCTTGGACCATTCCCTATCCACCAATATCACCCAACCTTGATTTTGACCTTGACCTAATTTGGACTTATTTTAAATAAATAATATATTTTAAATGGGCTATTTCTTGGTTAACTAGATTTTACCGTTTCGTCTAGCATCAGCATAACTGACTACAATATTTTGGTACTTATACAGTTGTTGCCTTGGATCACTACCAATCCACCCATATTGCCCAACCTTGATTTTGACCTTGACCTAATTTGCCACCGGGGGCATAAGTGTTTATTGAACGCGCATTCTTGTTTTTAGTAATGTTGGTGCTTTACCCCTCGACTACATCCGCCAGTGAATAATTTGAGAGAAAAACCATTGATAATACATTAATTTGAATTCAGAATTAATTTTTTTCCTTTTATGTTCTATACATATGAATCGGTCTCCTTAAACTAAAATCGGTCAACTTAAACTGGAATATATGTTGTGTCTACTTAAAACTCCCAAATAATTTGAGAGTAAACAATTGATACATTAATTTGAATAATTTGAGAGAAAAACCATTGATAATACATTAATTTGAATTTAAAATAATTGTTTTCCATTTATGTTGTATAAATATATATCAATCGGTCTCCTTAAACTAATATCGGTCACCTGAAACTCGAATATTATGTTGTGTCTACTTAAAACCCCCAAATAATTTGATAGAAAAACCATTGTTAATACATTAATTTGAATAATTTGAGAGAAAAACCATTGATAATACATTAATTTGAATTTAGAATGAATTTATCCCTTTCATGTTGTATATATATTTGATTTGATTTGTTTTTGATTTACGTCGCTTTCAACAGTATTTCAGTCATATCGCGACGTCCAGCTAATTACAGGTGGAGGAAGACCCCAGAAGTTCTTTATGCACTGTTTCAGGCACAAATCAACAACTGGGTAGAACCACCGTCCTACCGCAAGCCAGCTGGAAGGCTTCCCCACATGAAAAATCTGAACGACCCTACTGGGATTCGAACTCACAGCGGCGAGGAGCTTAGTGATGTTAGTCACAGTGACTAGGCCACGGAGGCCCCCCTGTATATATATGAATCGGTCTCCTTAAACTTATATTGGTCACCTTAAACTCAATATATGTCGTGTTTACTTAAACCTCTCAAATAATTTGAGAGAAAAACCATTGTTAATACATATACATTAATTTGAATAATTTGAGAGAAAAACTATTGTTTCAGGAGACCGATTCATATATATACAGGGGGGCCTCCGTGGCCTAGTGGTGTAGTCACTGTGACTAACATCACTAAGCTCCTCGCCTCTGTGAGTTCGAATCCCAGTAGGGTCGTTCGGATTTTTCATGTGGGGAAGCCTTCCAGCTGGCTTGCGGTAGGACGGTGGTTCTACCCAGTTGTTGATTTGTGCCTAAACAGTGCATAAAGAACTTCTGGGGTCTTCCTCCACCTGTAATTAGCTGGACGTCGCGATATGACTGAAATACTGTTGAAAGCGACGTAAATCAAAAACACATCAAATCAAATATATATACAACATGAAAGGGATAAATTCATTCTAAATTCAAATTAATGTATTATCAATGGTTTTTCTCTCAAATTATTCAAATTAATGTATTAACAATGGTTTTTCTATCAAATTATTTGGGGGTTTTAAGTAGACACAACATAATATTCGAGTTTAAGGTGACCGATATTAGTTTAAGGAGACCGATTGATATATATATATACAACATAAATGGAAAACAATTATTCTAAATTCAAATTAATGTATTTTCAATGGTTTTTCTCTCAAATTATTCAAATTAATGTATCAATTGTTTTCTCTCAAATTATTTGGGAGTTTTAAGTAGACACAACATATATTCCAGTTTAAGTTGACCGATTTTAGTTTAAGGAGACCGATTCATATGTATACAACATAAAAGGAAAAAATTCATTCTGAATTCAAATTAATGTATTATCAATGGTTTTTCTCTCAAATTATTCACTGGCGGATGTAGTCGAGGGGTAAAGCACCAACTTTACTAAAAACAAGAATGCGCGTTCAATAAACACTTATGCCCCCGGTGGCATCCTTGACAATATATTCTGAAGTCCAAATTAGGTCAAGGTCAAGGTCAAAATCAAGGTTGGGCAATATGGGTGGATTGGTAGTGATCCAAGGCAACAACTGTATAAGTACCAAAGAATTGTAGTCGGTTATGCTGATGCTAGACGAAACGGTAAAATCTAGTTAACCAAGAAATAGCCCATTTAAAATATATTGTTTATTTAAAATAAGTCCAAATTAGGTCAAGGTCAAAATCAAGGTTGGGTGATATTGGTGGATAGGGAATGGTCCAAGGCAACAACTGTATAAGTATCCAAGCATTTGAGTAAGCGGTGTTGATGCTAGACGAAACGGTAAAATCTACTTAACCTGTTACGGACGGACGGAAGGACGTCCTTACATTTTGGCACTTGTTGGGTTTTTCTTTTGTTTAAAAGTACCCAATAGCAACAAAAAAAAACAACAATAATAATAGGGCAATCACGGAAAGAATGGAATCTATTGTTCTCCCTACCCAACAAAGGACCTTTCGTGCGAGCGGACAGACGGACGGACAGTACGATTACTATATGCCTCCGCATCTATAGATGCAGGGGGCATAAAAAACCTTTTCTAGCATATCTGAGTACACCAAGGGCAAATAAGTCTTGACACAATGATCCGATTTCAATAATAATCAACCCTTTCATGAACTTTTACTTCAAAAATTATACTGTGGGTAAATATTATCAAAGTCCATTCAAAACTGTAGTTGCTTAGTGTGTTAACACTGTCAACTAAGCCTTTTATAGCATATTTTAGTACATCAAGGTCAGATAACTATGTAACAACAAATCAAATTGTTCTAAAATTTCCCTCATCTTCAGATCTTGATGACTTTAACATTTGTGGGACGTTTCATCAACATCCTTCAAATAGTCCGGACAAGCTTTTTATAGCATATTTGAGTATATCAAGGGCAGATTACTCTGTAACGAAAAATTAAATGAACCTCAAACTTGACTCAGCTTCAGATCTTAATTTTTTTAACATTTGTGTGAAGTTTCATTAATATTCCTCTAACGGCTTTTCGAGAAAACTCCGGACAAGCTTATTTTAGCATATTTAAGTACATCAAAGGCAGATAACTCTGTAACGAAAAATTGAATTAACCTCAACTCGACTCACATTCAGATCTTTATGCATATACCATTTGTGTGAAGTTTCATTAATATCCGTTCAATAGTTTTCTGGAAAAACTGAGGACAAACAAAATGTTGACAGAAGAACAGACAAACGAACGAACTTATTCACGGACGGACAGACAGGGCCATGCCAATATACGACCACTTCTTGAGGTGGGCGTATAAAAAAACAAGACTGCACGTTCAATAAATGCTTATGCCCCCGGTGGCATCCAAAGTAGGTCAAGGTCAAACTGAGCTTGGGTATTATTGGTGAGTTGGTAATGGTCCAAAGCAATAACTGTATAAGTATCGAAGCATTGTAGTAAACAGTGTTGATGCTAGACGAAACGGTAAAATCTAGTTAACCCGGAAATAGCCTATTTAAAATATTTTAAGTCCAAATTAGGTCAAGGTCAAGGTCAAAGTTTGGTGGATAGGGAATGGTCAAATGCAACAACTGTATAAGTATCAAAGCATTGTAGTCAGATGTGTTGATGCTAGACAAAACGGTATATTCTAGTTAACCAGGAAATAGCCTATTCAAAATATTCTAAGTCCAAATTAGGTCAAGATCAAGGTCAAGATCAAAGTTTGGTGATATTGGTGGATAGGGAATGATCCAAGGCAACAACTGTATAAATATCCAAGCATTTGGGTAAGCGGTGTTGATGCTAGACGAAACGGTAAATTCTACTTAACCTTGTTACGGACACACAGACGGACGGACTGACGGATATGACGATTACTATATGCCTCCGCATCTGTCGATGCCGGAGGCATAAAACCCGAGCAGACGAGCAGATTACACAGTTTGAATACGACAAGTGTGATCTTGACAAATACACTGTAAATTTTGAATGTGTTAATAGATGATAAGCTAGCTCAGATGATGATGTTCATTGTGGGTCAGATTTTTACATGAATATTCAGTAAGAGAAGGTTAAGAAAACAACAAGTCTTGTAATACTTCTGTAGACAATATATTGAAACAAGCAACAGATGACAACCACGATGGCATTGAATATCACTTTTGCAAATTAACATGATGATATTCACCCATAATAAATACATTGTCCCATATAGTTTTGAAGACAAATTAACTTGATAAGTCACAACATTAACCCAGATGACCCCCACTCCAGGGTACTGGTAATTTGTTTTTTAATAAACTTTGATACAAGTATATCAACATCAGATTTTCTATTAACGTGCAGAGGTGGGTGTATTGTCAACGACAGAGGACTCCCTTCCAGGTAACTGGCTAGCTGCCCACATGGCAATTTCTAACACACGATCTCCACATTTTTTAATCATGTGGGTCTCTGCGAGACCCGATTCTTTTCCTATTATAGCCACTTTATTATTCTAAATAAGTCCATAATTTTTTTTGTCAAATATGCACCAACTACGGTACACTGTTTGAGATATCATTTTGTAAAATATTAACAATATAGCTATACTTGCTCTGAGAATATATTAGCAAGGGTGTTTCCATGAACACTTATGTCCCCTTCTGAAACTTTTTGAGTCCAAATTAAGTCAAGTTAAACTTAAAATTGAGGTTTAGCAATAACAGTGAATTGGTCCATGACAATAACTGTTTAAGTATCAAGGATTGTAGTAAATAGTGTTGATACTAGACGAAACAGTAAAGTTTAGTTAATTAAGAAATAGCCCATTTAAGATATTTAAAGCCCAAATTAGGTCAAGGTAAAATCAACGTTTGGTAGTATGAGTTGATTGGTATTGGTCCAACGCAACAACTGCAAGCATTGTAGTCAGTCAAATTTAACAAAATGTACTTTTTGAGAACTTATTGCAAAATGTACGAAAAGTGCTATGTTCAAGTGCTCTTGAAAGGGGAAATTTAGGTTAGTATTGTGATTTATCAAGTTTTGTGATCTTATCGTGCATTACAATAGTAAATAATTGTCCTTTTCACTGATATGTCACACTTATTATATCCAAGTTATTGTTTAAGTTCGTTAGTTATGAAACACTCCTTGTAAAAGTGTCAAGCAGCATGCTCTTTGTGTTCCCCCCCCCCAACACACACACACACACCCTTCAGAAACATGTTTTGTTCCCTGTAAGTCTCTTTAATGTGTTGCTCTGGCTTCTGTTCACAGTATTTTCCTTTCATTGAAAAGCTTTGTTCTTGCTTTCACATACTGCTGGGGTTTCCAAAAAGCTAACAGTGACTGTGGCTTGCACCTTTTCAGATATTCCATTATCTGGTCTTTGCCTTAAAAACAGAAAACGAACTTACATTTTACACAAAAGTTCTAAAAGAAATCAGACATTTAGCAACCAGGGGCCCGTTTCATAAAACTTCATACGACAAATGTTGTCATAAGTCAGATTATAAAATGCTCAACTATTATTTATTTCTCCATCTAATGCTGTCTTGTGACATCGGTTTGGAGTCGGTTTTTTTTAGTCACAAGGCTTGATTAGATGGAGAAATCAGATATTAAATGTATTTAAAGTTTAGACTTACAATGGTTTTTGTTGTTCGAAGTTTTCTGAAACGGGCTCCAGGTATTTGTGACACATTGCATAAAATATGATAAATTTCACCATACAATACTATGTCCCATATGGGCCATCATGACTCTGGATTAATATCAAATTTTACAGCCAAAATGGTCACCTAGAGCCTATATCCCATCTGAGCATATAACAAATGGAAACAAGACTGCGCGTTCAATAAACACTTATGCCCCCGGTGGCATCCTTGACAATAATAATTTTCTAAATCTTTTCTAAGTCAAAATTAGGTCACGGTCAAGATCAAACTGAGTTTGGATATTCTTGGTGAGTTGGTAATAGTCCATGTCAATAACTGTATAAGTACAAAAGCATTGTACTAGGCAGTGTTGATGCTAGATGAAACGGTAAAATCTAGTTAACTGAGAAAGAGCCTATTTAAAATATTCTAAGTTCAAATTAAGTCAAGGTCACGGTCAAAATCAAGGTTTGGTAATATGGGTGGATTGGTAGTGATCCAAGGTAATATCCGTATAAGTATCAACACATTGTAGTCAGTTGTGTTGATGCTAGATGAAATGGTAAAATCTAGTTTTCCAAGAAATAGCCTATCTAAATATTATAAGTAGAAATAAGGTCAAGGTCAATGTCAAAATCATGGTTTGTTGATATTGGTGGATAGGGAATGGTCCAAAGCAATAACTGTATAAGTGTCAACGTATTTGAGTAAGCGGTGTTGATGCTAGACGAAACGGTAACATCTACTTAACTTTGTTAAGGACGCACACACGCATGGATGGACAATTACTATATGCCTCTGCATATGCCGGGGGCATAAAAAAGATCAACAAAAGGGTCATGAAGAGCTCACCAGAGAAATGAGGGAGTATCACATGGTTGTTTTGGGAAGTTTTTTCTACCAATCAAGGACAAACAGCTACTTTATGACCTTTTCTTACTGATAAAAGCTTTGATGCAAATGACTTCTACATTTCTTTACCGATTGACATCAAACTTTGCATATGCATTTAACATGAAGTGTAGATGTGCATGACATGATATTTTTCAAGTGAGTTGTTTTAAGATAGGTAAAGTTATGGCCACTGATGGGACTTGTACATTTTTGGATCCAAGCCAATGCTACATTTTATATGCATAATTAAAAATGAAGCGTTAATTTTCACGACCCAAATCTTCATTCCACTCTTCCAAAGAATTACAGAGTTAAGGCCACTGGATGAGCTGGAAAACTAGACCAATCAGAAATGGTGATTCAAACCCCCAGTAGGGTTTTGTCACAAGAGATAAATGTTTCAGGTTAAAATTGTTGTGTGCACTAATGTGCTCCCTAACTATAACAAAATGCAATAACTTCAAGCCTAATTTGGATAAAATATAACAACAAAGGGAAGTAATTCCAACAAGGGACACATTGACCCTAAATCGCTCGCCTGGTACACCATGTAAAACTTAACCTATAGTGACCTAGATTATGTTTGTTTGTTTGTTTGTTTTGATTTTACGTCGCTTTCAACAGTATTTCAGTCATATCGCGACGTCCAGCTAATCACAGGTGGAAGAAGACCCCAGAAGCCCTTTATGCACTGTAACAGGCACAAATCGGCAACTGGGTTGAACCACCGACCTTCCGCAAGCCAGCTGGAAGGCTTCCCCACATGAAAAATCCGAACGACCCTACTGGGATTCGAACTCACAGCGGTGAGGAGCTTAGTGATGTAAGTCACAGTGACTATACCGCTAGGCCACGGAGGCCCCCCACCTAGATTATGTATGACTAGACATGACCCACAATCAACAATAGAATGTTAACAAGATGTTTGTATGAGTTGATCTAGTAACCTAGTTTTTGACCAGACACAACCCTCATTTGATTTTGACCTTGATTTGATGTAGGCAAGCATCATTCAGATCTGAGTTAACACTGGTTTTGATTTGACCTAGTGACCTAGTTTTGACCTGACATGACCCATATTATTAATTAGGCAAACATTCTATTTTTTTGCATTTAAAGCCATTGAGACTTGTAACCTCTAGAGTGTTAACAAAGTTTTTCTATGATTTGACCTAGAGGAACCTAGTTTTTGACCAGACATGACCCACATTAACACTTGACCTGCATATCAATTGGGCAAACATTCTTACCAAGTGTCATGAAGATCGGATAAGTTTTGTAGCCTCTAGGGTATGAGTAAGGTTTTACAATTATTTGACCTAGTGACTGAGTGTTTGACCAGACCTGACCCATGTTGGAACTTGACCTAGATATCAATGAGGCAAACATTTTAAGTAAGTGTCATGAAGATTGGATGAGTTTTGTAGCCTCTAAAGTGTTAACAAGGTTTTCCTATGAATTGCCCTAGTGGCTAATGACCTAGTTTTAGACCCGAACTGACCCACATTCAAACTTGACATAGATATCAATTAGGCAAACATTATACCCTAGTTGCATTTAAATCCAATTAGATTTGTAGCCTCTAGAGACTGTTCATAAGGTTTTCCTATGATTTGACCTAGTGACCTAGTTTTTAACTGGCCATGACCCATATTCAAACTTGACCTTGATATAAATGAGGTTAACATTTAAAAAAAATTCATTTAGATACAATGAGATTTGTAGCCTCTAGAGTGTTAACAAGGTTTTTACTATGATTTAACATAGTGACCTAGTTTTGACTGGACATGACCCACATTCGAACTTGACCTACATTTTTCAAGACAAACATTAAAACTAATTATCATGAATACCAAATGAAATGTGTAGTCCTTAGAGTGTTAACAAGGTTTTTCTTTGATTTGACCTAGTCACCTAGTTTTTAACCGGACATGACCCTCATTCGCACGTGACCTAGATTTCATTAAGATAAACATTGTTATCAAGTTTCATGAAGATCCAATGAAATGTGTGGCCATTTAAATGTTAACAAGCAATTGTGGACGGAGGACAGACATCCAGCGATCCTAATAGCTCACCTTGGCACTTAAGTGCCAGGTGAGCTAAAAATACTGATGACAGAGTAACAGTTCTTTAGCATGGCACTCCTAGACACTGATATATACATAATCTGTATATTAAGTTTTAAGTCAATAACTCTTATACTTTGGCAAATTATTATGTTCCAGACAAGACTACATTCGTTAACATATAACAACAAACAATAAAAATACTGATGACGGAGTAACGGTTCTTATACACTGCACTCCTGGTCAATGAGATATGTCTGTATATGAAGTTTGAAGTCAATACTATGCCTGACTTTACCATAACCTCTTATGACTTTGACAGACATGACCAAACTTGTATTGAAATCAAGAGCTTTATCAGATGAGTACACATACCCACTATGAAGTTTCTATCACATGTTACTAAGTTCAAAAGTTATGACCAATGTTAAAGTCAGCCTATTAAGTATTTAAATAACCTCTTCATGACCTTGACTTTGAATTGAGACCAAATGCAAACTATGAAGTCTCTATCATATTTTATTGAAGTCTTTATAGATCATATGTGATTCAAAATTTATGGTCAAGTTTCAAGCTGTGGACAGACAAGCAGCGAGGACCGAAACAATTTGCCCCAACTATAAGTCATACTGGGTATCTACAAGGAGAAATACAGTATGTTTACACTAGAATATATGGTGAGCCGCATAAAATGGATCAATCAGTATTACCTGAGCTTTTTCTTTTTTTCCCCACTGTGTTACGTGATCTTCCAAACTGAAATCATCTCTTTCTGAAATTGACAAAATATGATACACATACTAACTTTAACTACATGCAACACTTTAAAAACAAAGGCCACAATGGCCCTATATTGTTCACATGGTACACCATGTAAAACTTGACCTATAGTGCTCTAGATTTTGACCTCACATGACTCACATTCAATCATGGCCTAGATTTTGATGAGGCAAAAAATTTGAGAAAAGTTTCATTAAGATCAAATGAGATTTGAAGCTTCTAGAGCAGTGATTATTTTAGAAATCAGATGAATGAGTCTCATTCTGTAAAACAATGAGTCTGACAAAAATTGAGTCCTTCAGGTGAAAAATTTACCCTATATCCTATAACTTATTTCTTGCTTTGAAGACAGGTGACAACTTAAAGCAGGTTGAAAGTAAAGCAGATTTTGCCTTAAAGCACTTCTGTTTTACTTCAAACCTGCTTTATGGACATATGCGACCAAATGAAATCTCCGAAGGATCTTTTTTTGCCCGATATATATGTTTTTTTCTTAATTGTTTTCGGCTCCAATTCAATGAAAACACTCACTGAATCAAAATTTAACTGAAATAAATTGATGAAACTTCTCACAATAAAAGCTATAGGTGTGAATAATAAGACAATGGTAAAAAAGAATAAGTTATAATGCTTCGTTTGAAACTACAGGCACTTATATACCTATACAAATGGCCTAAAAAAGCAGACAGCTTTTTCTATGTGTTCCCAGGTTAACGCTTATATTCAATTTGATAAAGTTCTGGGTAATTAACTTAGCCTTATTAGATAAGAGTATTTGCTAAGTTTCACGTACTTTCATTTACCAAGTACAATTTCATGGCATGCATTTAATGTTTATAATACGCAATTATTGGAGATTGTTTGAAACTGAAGGTACCTTTGGGAGGTAACTGATATGCACGATTTCGTAGAGTAACGATGCTTGATTTATCATACTTATTTAAAAGCCACCAGATGTCTCACGCATTGGTAGCATATGTCCTACTATCTGCTGGGATAAAGATGTTGCATAATATACAAGTACTGTAGAATTATTCACGGCAGTGGAAGAGTACAATAAAGGCAAACAACTGTGTTATAATTCAACTTATATCATATGGAGTAATGTGTTAATAAATGCCAGAAAATCTTTGGGTCCATGGGATGCGCAACTTTTCAAATAATGAGTCCCTGGCAAATTTAATGAGTACAGAACTCAGGATGCACAGGTAAAAGAATCACTGCTAGTGTAAACAAGGGCCACCATGACCCTAAATCGCTCACCTGGTACACCATGTAAAACATGACCTATAGTGACCTAGATAACGACTGAACATGACCCATAATCAACCTTTATAGTGTTAACAAGATTTTTCTATGATTTGACCTAGTGACCTAGTTTTTGACCGGACATGACCCACATTCAATATTGACCTAGATTTCAATGAGGAAAACATTCTGACCAAGTTTCATTAAGATCCATTGAGATTTGTAGCCTCTAGAGTGTTAACAAGGTTTTTCTTTGATTTGACCTAGTGACCTAGTTTTTGACCGGACATGACCCACATTCGAACTTGACCTAGATATGAATGAGGCAAACATTTTGACCAAGCTTCATGACGATACGGTGAGATTTGTAGCCTATAGAGTGTAAACAATGTTTTCCAATGATTTGACCTAGTGACCTAGTTTTTGACCTGACATTACCCATATTCGAACTTGACCTAGATATCAATTAGGCAAACATTCTGACTAGGTTGCATTAAATTCCAATGAGATTTGTAGAATCTGGAGTGTTAACAAGGTTTTCTATGATTTGACCTAGTGACCTAGTTTTTGACCAAGGATGACCTATATTCAAACTTGACCTAGATATCAATGAGCCAAACATTTTGACAGTTTCATTAAAATCCAATAAGATTTGTAGCCTCTAGAGTGTTAACAAGATTTTTCTATGATTTGACCTAGTTTTTGATCTGACATGACCCACAATCGTACTTGACCTAGATTTCACCAAGACAAACATTGTCATCAAGTTCCATGAAGATTGGATGAAATTTGTAGCCGCTAGAGTGTTAACGAACCAATTGTGAACAGACAGACAGACGGACAGACGACGGACGACAGACATCCAGCGGTCCTAAAAGCTCACCTTGGCACGGACGAAGTGCCAGGTGAGCTAAAAATGTATCTTATGATTTGACCCAGTGACCTATATTTTGACCCGACACAACCAACATTCAACCCTGACCTAGATATCAATAAAAAACATTTTTACCAAGTTTCATCAACATTTAAAAAGATTTTTAGCTTCTAGCTGTTAACAAATGTTGTCTGATATGATCTAGTTACCATGTTTTTGACCGGACATTTCCCATATTCATTCATGACCTAGATATAATTCAGATAAACATTTTTGACCCAGTTGCATTAAAATCCGATGAGATTTGTAACCCTACATTTTGACACAAACAGATTTTTCCTTAATTTGCATTGGTTCATAATTTTTTAATAACTTTTGAAGAGTTTCGACTAAAAGAGAGATAAAAAAAAAACTTACCGCATTCCTCCATCAGAGATTATTGCTGTCCCCATAATCATACACAATTTCTTGTCATGCTTTGATGAGCTAAAATAGATTAAAACTATTGGTTATGTGAGAAAAAGAACCTGTCACTAGTCGTTGTATGAGACAAACTGATCTAAACCTCGGCTAGAATAGAAAAATTATTTAGCACGCCAAGACTCGCTTAATAAGTAATAACATTTCAATCCTAGACTCGGTCGTTACGTCATCCCATGAAACACCACAATAATGTTCATTTATTGTTCCCAATGGATTCGTTATCTAATAAACATCAATTAATTTGACTTGTCTGTCCAGACAGATAAGGTAATCTCAACACCCTCCCCCCCCCCCCCCCAATATTTTTGGATATCTCCGTCCGCAAGGTGAGAACAGCTTGTGTAACACAATGACTGACGGCATATCCCATAGTTTTGCGATTTTACCTACTTTAAGATCCCACATGACCAAGCTTCAAGTGTGACCAAAATTTTATGAAGGACATGGCACTGACAGAATCTCATAAAGATATAGCCAAATATGTGACTTCTTAAAGCCACTCGCAACCAGATGGTGCATTTGCAAAAAATAAAAGAAATTACTCAAATATATACAATAGGGTAGCATTATCGTGCATCTGGCATTAGAAAAATATGACCAGTCTAATAACACCCTCTCGAAAAATCTTCAAATCTTAGTTTTTTAGATATTTTCCATCGTTTTATCCATAGCGTCGAAAGTTGCTACAGAAATTAAGTCAGGACTCAGACATAAGCTCTAGTCTAAAAATGTAATATCAAACTCAGAAAAGGACAGATAACAGCTCAGGCATTATCATTTTCTTCAGCTGGGAATAAAATTAATCCTCATTTACACCGGGAAAAACTGTATTACTTATAAAATTTGGTTAGGATGTTGGGGGGTTTAAGTAGACACCAACTTATATTTTGTAAGGATGTTGGGGGGTTTAAGTAGACACCAACATATATTTAGTTGAACAACACAATAACTAGATCTACTTTATTCAATGGTTCTCTATCTAGATCTATTAACGTCAAAAAACTTCAAACTATCCTGTGACACCCTAAATTTCCAAATGACCCCCACATTTTCATCAAGGGGGTCAAGAATGACCCTCTAAAATTTCAGTCATGCAGTAACACTGCGGCCTCTAGAGTGTAAACACTAAAATTGTTGATGACGGACGACGGTTGACTGAAGACGCACGCCGGACATTCAAGGATTGCAAACAATCACCCTGATCTAGCTCAGGTGAGCTACAAAGGTTTATATAACTTGATCAAGTTTTCCAACCGGACGTCACCTACATTCAATCTTAACCTAAATTTATAACAAGAGCCCCATGGGGCATATTTCGCTCACCTGAGAATAGATTACAAAATGTAGATAATGATTTATGTCCAGGACGGGGTAATTTTTTCCCTGATGGGCATAATTTGAACAATCTTGATAGAGAACCTGTAGATGATGCTATGTGCCAAGTATCTAAGATCAGGGTACTAGGGTTTTAGACAAGAAGACTTTTTAAAGTTTCCATTGAAAAAATCTATTGTTAGCTCCTGTGACCTACATAATTATGCAACAGACTGGAACCATTTGAACAAAAAAGGTAACTTTAGGACATCTACTCTAGAAGTGTCATCCTGCTGATATTAAAGCTCTGGCCATATAAGTTTCAGAGGACAAGACATTTGAAAATTTCACTATATAACTCAATGTAAAACTGTGACCTTGGGGCAGGGCCAATTTTGACCCCAGGGGCATAATTTGAGCAAAATTGATAGACGACCTGTAGGTGATTCTATGTGCCAAATATCTAAGCTCTGACCCTTGTAGTTTTTGACAAGAAGATTTTTTAAGTTTTTATAGAAAAAATATATTTTTAGCTCTTATGACCTAGATATGCAACAGACCTGAACCATTTGAACAAAATATATGTAAAGGATATTCAGAAGAGTCACCATACCAAATTGCAAAGCTGTGGCCATATTAGTGTCAGAGAAGAAGACATTTGAAAATTTCACTATATAACTCTATGTAAAACGGTGATCCCCGGGGCAGGGACAATTTTGACCCAAGGGCCCTTTGGGGCATAATTTGAATAAACTTGATAGAGGACCTGTAGGCGTTGCTATGTGCAAAAAATCTAAGCTCTGGGTCTTGTAATTTCAGACAAGCAGATTTTTTAAGTTTTCATTGAAAAATATCTATTTTTAGCTCCTGTGACCTAGATATGCAACCAACCAGAGCCATTTGAACAATATCGGTAACGGGCATCGAGAACTGTCACCATGCCAAATATCAAAGCTCTGGCCATATTGGTTTTAGAGTAGAAGACGTTTAAAAATTTCACTATATAACTGTTATGTAAAACGATGACCCAGGGCGGGGCTAATTTTGACCCCAGGGGCATAATTTGAACAAACCTGATAGAGGACCTGTAGATGATGCTATGTGCCAAATATCTAAGCTCTGGCCCTTGCAGTTTTTGACAAGAAGATTTTTTAAAGATTTCCTTATTTTTTCACTTTGGTTGCCATGGCAACCAGAGTTCTGCATTGTTTTAATTCTTTGAACAAAGGACAAGGTTCACGAAGCCTCCGATTTGGCCCTGTAAAAAATATTTTTTCCAAAAATGATTTTTATTAGTTTTTTTTCTGTTGATTTGTCAATATTTGTACTAATACTCCATAATATACACACAAACGACCCAAAGTCAAGTTTTGACAATTTTATAGTCTTTTGTAAATGAATCAAGAGGCCAAAAAAGCCAAAAAGGCAGTTTTTTGGTACAATTCTCGGTATAAATCCTAAAATTAAACTATGAAGGCACGCATGCGACATTTCAAAATTTCGATATGTTACTTCAACTTAAATATTTATTGTGCACTTAAAATATATTTGTGTCGCATAAGTGCCTTCATTGTTTATTTTTATGATTTATACCCGGAAATGTACCAAAATTCTGCCTTTTTGGCCTTTTTTGGCTTCGTGGTCCATTTTCAAGAAACTATAAAGTTGTCAAAACTTGAATTTGGGTTTAGCTTTATGTATACTATGAAGTATTAATATCTGAAATTGACAAATAAAGAGAAAATATAGCTAAATCTTAAATTGAAAAAAAGAGATTTTTACAGGGCCAAAATGGAGGCTTCGTGAACCTCGTCCTTTGAAAGAGCTTGACCAAAGGAACATTTCTGTAAAGCTTGGTTGAATTCTGTCAAGCAGTATAGGAGGAGATGTCGTTTGAAGCAATTGTTAACAACAACGGACGACGCACGAGGAAGGACGCCATCCCAATAGCTCACCTTGAGCCTTAAACAGAATGGGAAATCAAAGATTAAGAAGCTCAACTCCTGTAAACTAATAACACACTTTTAACAGAAAACCATAACACTGACCCTAGGGGTCAAGGTTAAAGTCACCAAACCTTGATACATTGTTGTCATTGAGCCGCATGAGCTTCTGAAGTTTCATTACTATTGGTGCAGTTTGCTCAGCACAGACTTTTACTTTAATGTTGACCCTAGAGGTCAAGGTATTGGTCACCAAACTGCAATGCATTATGGTCTACCCATTGAGGCGCATCAGCATATGAAGTTTCGTGACTGTAGTTGCAAATTTGTTACACGGCAATTTGGCAGGGTGTATGGCCTTGTATGACCGTTTTGGATTCCTTATTTCCTTCGCGTTCAGGAAATTCGGAATCCAAAACCGTCATACAAGTCAATTCTACTACTACTACTAATCCTCTTCGCGCTGGGTTACGCATAAGGCCGCCACCAGAGCTCTCCAATGTAGCCGGTCCTTAGCCAATGTCCGCACCTGGCCCCAGCTCCAATTCTCCTTCCTCATCTCCTTTTCCACTGATCGGGGCCATGTCTCTTTTGGTCGACCTCTTTGTCTACGTCCAATGGGTGTCCATCGCATTGCAACTCTGGGAATAGCTGTTTCTTCCATCCTTTGAACATGACCAATCCAGCGCCATCTTCTGCGCTTGATCTGCGTTGATATTGGAGTTGTACCTGTTCTACGATGGAGTGCTGCATTGGATATAGTATTTGGCCAGAAGATTTGGAGAATCCGCCTGAGACACCTTCTTTGAAAGACATCAAGCTTGAGACAAATAGACTTTGTAACTTTCCAGGATTCGGAACCATACAGCAAGACTGCAAGTACGTTGGTCTTGAAAATCCTGATCTTGGTGGTAAAAGTGAGCTTGGAGGATTTCCAGATGTTCCGTAATGCCGCATATGCACCTCGGGCTTTGGATAATCTGTTATTGACATCCTCTTCTGAATTGCCGTCACCTGTGACTTTACTTCCAAGATACACAAAATCGTTCACTTCTTCAATGGCACTATTGCTGATGGTTACTGGTTGAGCTGTTTTGGCGTTTACTCTCATCACTTTGGTCTTGTTGACGTTGATATTGAGGCCAATCTGCTTCCCAAGAGCATCTAGCTTGTCCGTCTTGGTTTGAATGTCTTGGTGGCGTTGAGCGAGAAGCGCAATGTCGTCAGCGAAGTCAAGATCCTCCAGAGTTTCTGTGAACGTCCATTGGAGTCCCTTGACAGCGTCCTTTGTGGTTTCTCTCATCAGCCAATCAATACACAACGAAAATAGTAGAGGGGACAGTAGACACCCCTGCTTCACACCTGTCCTAATCTCGAGGTTCTCTGCGAGAGCTGTTCCGCAGATCACTTTAGCGCTGAAATCTGTATAAAGCATCTTAATGACAGAGGTAATCTTGTCTGGGATTCCATAATGGGCTAAAATCCTCCACAATGCTGGCCTATTCACGCTGTCAAATGCCTTCTGGAAGTCAATGAAATTTGCATAGACAGTTGCGTTCCATTCATGACTTTGCTCTATGATTTGTCTAAGTGTGAAAATCTGATCTGCACATGACTTACCTTTCCTGAAACCGGCTTGATTTTTCCGCAGTAGTCTATCTACACTTGCTGATATTCTGTCTAACACCACTCTGCTAAAGATCTTACTGGTCATTGACAGCAGCATTATACCTCTCCAATTGTTGCAGTCTGTAAGGTCACCCTTTTTTGGCAGTTTCACTATTAATCCCAAGTCAATTCACCCTGCCTAAATTATTTTATACCGTGTAACTTATAATATCAATCTTAAAATAGATCGCATAGAAAATACAATAAATAATGTTGCATTTACCTCTTTACAGCCTATAAACACATTAGCTTGGTTTAGGAACACAAAACTTCCAACACAAAATGCAAGTTCTTCATACATCATATGACTCATGCCAGGTACCAAACTCGATGAGGGAACCAGCTATATGGTTACCCTTGCAAGCTTCGTACCTGGATGTATATGTACCATTGCAGTAACAAGCATTCCGTGTTACTTTCAACATGCTTTAAACAACCACCTGTCTATAGAACAGAAAACAGGTTATGTCAGTTAAAAAGTAAACAAATATTCACCTTAACATTGGTTGTGTCCAAGTCCAGACTGGCTTTTATCTGCAACAAAAAGGATGTCTTTCAGTTTATACTTTAACCCTGCACATATATTTTCACATTTTGAAGATAAATTACCACTTTAGGCAGGTTTAAAGTAAATAAGAACGCGCCTTAAGGTGCAATATACTGCATTCTGCTTTACTTTCAGCCTGCTTTAAGCTACCATTTGATGAACTATAGAATTTATATCTTCCGATTCATAGTCATGACTGTACATATTTAAACTACACCTATCACAAATGGTGATTCATACCCCCAGTGGGGTCTTGTCACAAGAGATAAATGTTTCTGGATAAAGTTGATGTGTGCTCCCTAACTTGGAAAAGAATAACAAAGGGCAACAACTCAAAAAATGGATAAAAATATAACAACAAAGGGAAATAACTCCAAAAATATGGATGACAGAGTACAGGTTCTTATGCATTGCACTCCTGGTAAATGAGATCTATCTGTATATGAAGTTTGAAGTCAATAGCTCTTATACTTTGGAAGTTATGTTCTGGACAAGCCTAAATTGGATAAAAAATATATCAACAAAGGGTAATAACTCCAAAAATACTGATGATAGAGTTATGGTTCTTGTGCACTGCACTCCTAGTCAATAAGATCTATCTGTGTATGAAGTTTGGGGTCAATAGCTTCTATACTTTGGAAGTTATGCTCCGGACAAGCCTAAATTGGGTAAAAATATAACAACAAAGGGCAATAACACCAAAAATATGGATGGCAGAGTTATTGTTCTTGTGCACTGCACTCTTAGTCAATAAGATCTATCTGTATATGAAGTTTAAAGTCAATAGCTCTTATACTTTTGAAGTTATGCTCCGGACAAGCCTAAATTGGGTAAAATATGACAACAAAGGGCAATAACTCCAAAAATACTGATGACAGAGTAACGGTTCTTGCGCACTGCACTCCTAGTCAATTAGATCTATCTATATATGAAGTTTGAAGTCAATAGCTTTTATACTTTAGAAGTTGTGCTCCGGACAAGCCTAAATTGGGTAAAAATATAACAACAAAGGACAATAACTCCAAAAAGACTGATGACAGAGTAACGGTTCTTGCGCACTGCACTCTAAGTCAATGAGATCTATCTGTATATGAAGTTAAAAGTCAATAGCTCTTAAACTTTGGAAGTAATGCTCCGGACAAGCCTAAATTGGGTAAAAATATAACAACAAAGGGCAATAACTCCAAAAATACTGATGACAGAGTAACGGGTCTTGAACACTGCACTCTTGGTCAATAAGATCTATCTGTATATGAAGTTTGAATTCAATAGCTGTTATACTTTAGAAGTTATGCTCCGGACAAGCTGGACGAGCGGACGGACGGAACTTTAGATCTAGAACTAGATCTCTTGATTTTGTTTTTAAAATGGCCCTTTCGCTGCATTGTTTGACCAGGGAAACCTACTCAAATACCAGAAATGTGTACGGGTCCGAGTGCATTTAACTGCGATTTTTGGTCATATCTAGAGATAGCCTGTCAACCTCATCATGGTATAAATAAGGCATGGTTTGTAATAAGTTCTTCTCAAATCTATATTTAACTGTTTTATGACAAAAAGTGATGTTGCTAATTCAGTTAACAGCAAAAAAAACCGACTGTAATACGCTAGGATTCGCCCGTAACTGATGCTTAAGCCACGATCTCACTGTCCAGGTTTGGGTCCCCGTGAGTCCCGGTTTAGCAAACCGGCAGTCACCTGGAGTACAACCTTGGCGGCGCCGGGGGCGACCAGCTTGATCCTGGATCGACCAGCTTCCACCGGCTAACTTCCCTGGATGCTTTAAAATGTTTAATACAACCGGGGTCACCTGGACAGAAACCAGAACCGGCTTCATCCAGGGTCAGGGGAATGCCAGAGCAACGCCGGATCTTTACCAGCACATCCGGGGCAGCTCCGGGCCTCTACCCTGAACAACCGGGGTGTATATATGCGAGCATAAATTTGATTTTTTTTTTAAAAAAATGCAGATTGCTATATTTTATATTTAGCGTTTCTGTTTCGTCTGTGTTTAAATAGGAAATAATATCGTCCTCTCTATTGTATAGGGTAAATCTAATATTTAAAAACGAAAGTTTTTCTCTATAAATAAACGGCTTCAGGCTAAAGTCATTGTAACAAACAGTATGTAACCAGATCAGACGCCGGACAAACTGTTTGAAACTCATATTAAAATGAAGTTTGAACAGTCTACAACATTATTATGTTCTATTTTATTGCATTTCCTTTGTATTTCATCTCATATACCCCGAGAGACAAAAGAGAATTGATACTAATTCACGTCCGCCCCGGTTTATGTCCTTTCCGGCGAACACCGGCACGTCACTGGTGAACAACCGGGGTTAATCGGGACGACACCAGTGGTCATCCAGATACCACCTGCGATGGCCGGGGTAACACCGTATTATTATTATACCGGGGTTAACCGGGAACAGACCGGCCCTGCACCGTAACTACGCCGGGCCAAACTGGGAACTCACCAGGAAGGTCCGGCTTCATAACCGGTGCTCCACCAGGGGAGACACCGGGAATGTGAGATCGCAATTTATTTTTTCATAAAAACCGCCCTGGCTCATCCAAGTCCACCGGCTATCTCAACCGGGACGTACCGGGGCCAGCACCGGGACATTGAGATCGGGGCTTTAGCCAGGGCATTGCATTCACCGAGTGCTTAGGCGGTCCCTTATCTGTTACGTTACTGTAATACCGAGAATCAAGTGAGTTAAGCTAATTTTCTTGACTCTATAAACAGCAAATTATTCAGACATGACTATATTCTAAAGGTAGTGACTGGGGGTACGTGACCGTACCTCTAATACTTGAAATTAGCGATACGGTCACATACTCCTAGCGAGTCCTGTCAGGGTAGGCTAGGGGTCCGTGAGAATATATTTTGTATCTAGTAATAGAGTACAGGACCTCTTACTGGAGGTCACAGGTTGAGCAGAGGTCTGTATCACTAACGTACTGTAGTATCAGCGATTTCGGGATACAAACGGCAGACATGTTACCATTTAAAATCACTAAAAAGTTCGCTTACGTTTATTTTTTCGTAGTCACAGTCACTTTCGGTTTTCGTTTTGAATGCCGTTGTCTCCAACAGCTTTAGTTTTACTGTCTTTTCTTACAAGAAACTTTTTCATCCTCTTAGCTGTCAATCATGTTATAAACAAATGTGAAAACGTAAGTGACATTTATGATTATTTTAAGATAAGGGCTACAAAACGGACACCGACACAGTGGTTTCAAAACAATACCGGACCTAACTACAGACGGTTTCACTTGTGTTGAAGCATCATATGATTAAAATTATAACATCTTCTTTATTATTTCACAGTGGTTCTCACTGTTAATGGGAATTTTTCGCCGGCTTAAATCAAGTTTAGAAAAAAAAATCCAAATAGTTATTCATCAGCTTATTTAGTGAACACATTCGCCTTATTCAAACATAAACGTCAGAAGTCGCAGATTATCTCCATTTCTTTGAATTTATAGCTATTTTGGTCAGATTTGAAGGCACATTTTGGCTTCCAAATATAATATTAGCCCGAATCCGTGCTTGTCCGCGGACAATTAAAATGCAAAAATCAATTAAATTTTTGTGCGGGCCAAAAAATGTACGAGACGAACGTGGGATTTCCGCGCCCCTGTCGATGTATTGATCGATGAACAGATATTGGCGAGCCGATACATCAATAACGTTCCTATCAATGACATCTCTAGTTATTTTCAGTTAGAAAACTAATTTTTCTTCACATTCCTTCAATGTATTTGCCTTTTTGAATTTAAAATGATAATCTTTATAATATTTTTCGCTGAGGGCTCCGGTGAAACGAATGAAGAGGATACTCTCATTGCTGTTATGAAAACAAGTTTGGTGGCGAATATTTGTTGAAGTTTCTTTGGTTTTTTCCATTGAATATCCATAAGATATGGTAGAAACTCATCTGTATATTTAACACTTTTAACTGTTTTTCATCTTACTTTCATACTTTGACGTCTTACTGTCAATACTTTGCAAAACTCTTGTTTCTTGCACTGACTGCGCGTCTGCTAATAATACCCGTAAGGGCAGTTCAGCAGTAATCGAAGATAGATAGATAGATAGTGTTACTGTTAGCTCTATTTTTTCAGTCTCAAATATTTCAAAGAAATGTAGATCAACATTCTATATTTCACCAGGTACAATATACGTTTGGGCAATATCCTGGAATAGCCCCAGCAGGACACCACTGTGGCTCATTCCGTATATACGGAATGAACCACATCACGTGACTGCTGGGGCTATTCCAGGATATTGCCTACGTTTGTTGATTTTTACATAAAGCGGAAGAGCCTCCTACATAGGGGCCTACCTCACAGATATTCTCAAGACTACTTCTCCGTCCCCCCACCCACCAGTAGTTATAAACAGTTTGACGCCCGGACAGTCCGACACGTCGATAAGTGTGCACGTCATGAGACAACATTGCAAACCAACCAAAGATAGATTGCAGAAAAATAAATTAAATCAAATAACTAGACATATGCTACATAGTGTGTGATAAAGCGTCAAAAACTTACCATTCGTTTCCCGTATATTGCCATTTTTTGGCGGTCGTTGGAGCGGAACTGCTAATTTGGAGTACCTTCGAATGTTGATGTGAAATGGATGTGTCTCAGAAAGTTGTCCGAAACTTAGCGAATATGTCCACTGTAACGGTTTTAAAATATGACAAATTTATAGGCTTAAAAACTCGATTTCTTTATTTTCAGCAGAAAAGGGACAAGCATCGTCACACTACCTCAGACGGACAATTAAACAAAAGTACAACTTTGAAAGTATCAATATATAGTCAAATTCTGAAATAAATCAGGTTTTACGTTGGTCGCCTTAAACACTTATTTTAGGGACTTCAAAATATACGCGATCAAGATTTCAAGTTATTTTTTTGATTTTCTTTATCTTTTCAGACCAGAAAAGTTAATTCCATATGAGTAAGAGGACTGTTTTTAAGGTGTTTGCAAAGTTTCGACGCTCTCGCACCATTTTTTACCCCTGAAATTTAATGTCAAAATATTAAGGAGACCGCTTTTGGTCACCCTAAACTGCCGGTCGCCTTAACCCCCATTTTAAAGGATAACTGGTCACCTTAATGCCGTCATTATATTTATATATATATATATATATATATATATATATATATATATATATATATATATATATAAATATAATGACGAGCGTAAAACCTGATTTATTTCAGAATTTGACTATATATTGATACTTTCAAAGTTGGA
Organism: Gari tellinella; assembly: GCA_922989275.2. NCBI lineage: Eukaryota > Metazoa > Mollusca > Bivalvia > Cardiida > Psammobiidae > Gari > Gari tellinella. The sequence continues at coordinate 7,377,015 of OV277858.1, forward strand.
CTTTTGTTTAATTGTCCGTCTGAGGTAGTGTGACGATGCTTGTCCCTTTTCTGCTGAAAATAAAGAAATCGAGTTTTTAAGCCTATAAATTTGTCATATTTTAAAACCGTTACAGTGGACATATTCGCTAAGTTTCGGACAACTTTCTGAGACGCATCCATTTCACATCAACATTCGAAGGTATTCCAAATTAGCAGTTCCGCTTCAACGACCGCCAAAAATGGCAATATACGGGAAACGAATGGTAAGTTTTTGACGCTTTATCATACAATATGTAGCATATGTCTAGTTATTTGATTTAATTTATTTTTCTGCAATCTATCTTTGGTTGGTTTGCAATGTTGTCCGTTGACGTGCTCACTTATCGACTTGTCGGACTCTCCGGGCGTCAAACTGTTTATAACTACTGGTGGGTGGGGGGACGGAGAAGTTCCACTTGAAGTCTTGAGAATATCTGTGAGGTAGGCCCCTATGTAGGAGGCTCTTCCGCTTTATGTAAAAATCAACAAACGTACATTGTACCTGTTGAAATATAGAATGTTGATCTACATTTCTTTGAAATATTTGAGACTGAAAAAATAGAGCTAACACTATCTATCTATCTATGACGAGTCATTCTTCTGGGTTTTTCAAAGTAGGTCGGAATAGGAATAGCTACGAGCTGATAAACAATTTTGTAGAACATTACAAATTTAGCGTCAGTTCGTCTGTTCTCAAGGGATCTTAAACCAAGCGAGGATTGCATTGCTGAGACACTGTCGTATGTAGAACACTCACATAATGATAATCATCTTTCAATTCCTTAGGCTTATTATTCATGATTTAGAATAGGTAGTGACAAGGGGTATGTGGCCGTGCCTCTAATCTTTGAAATAAGTGGTACGGTCACCCTAGTGAGGGTTGGCTAGGGCAACAACAACACACTATTTTGACTGCAGATACATTTGTAAATTTTGATTGATGCTAATATTAATACTCTCTCATTTCTACCATATCTTATGGATATTCAATGGAAAAAACCAAAGAAACTTCAACAAATATTCGCCACCAAACTTGTTTTCATAACAGCAATGAGAGTATCCTCTTCATTCGTTTCACCGGAGCCCTCAGCGAAAAATATTATAAAGATTATCATTTTAAATTCAAAAAGGCAAATACATTGAAGGAATGTGAAGAAAAATTAGTTTTCTAACTGAAAATAACTAGAGCTGTCATTGATAGGAACGTTATTGATGTATCGGCTCGCCAATAACTGTTCATCGATCAATATATCGACAGGGATGCGGAAATCCCACGTTCGTCTCGTACATTTTTTGGCCCGCACAAAAATTTAATTGATTTTTGCATTTTAATTGTCTGCGGACAAGCACGGATTCGGGATAATATTATATTTGGAAGCCTAAATGTGCCTTCAAATCTGACCAAAATAGCTATAAATTCAAAGAAATGGAGATAATCTGCGACTTCTGACGTTTATGTTTGAATAAGGCGAATGTGTTCACTAAATAAGCTGATGAATAACTATTTAGATTTTTTTTTCTAAACTTGATTTAAGCCGGCGAAAAATTCCCATTAACAGTGAGAACCACTGTGAATTAATAAAGAAGATGTTATAATTTTAATCATATGAAGCTTCAACACAAGTGAAACCGTCTGTAGTTAGGTCCGGTATTGTTTTGAAACCACTGTGTCGGTGTCTGTGTTGTAGCCCTTATCTTAAAATAATGTCACTTACGTTTTCACATTTGTTTATAACATGATTGACAGCTAAGAGGATGGAAAAGTTTCTTGTAAGAAAAGACTTTAAAACTAAAGCTGTTGGAGACAACGGCATTCAAAACGAAAACCGAAAGTGACTGTGACTACGAAAAAAATAAACGTAAGCGAACTTTTTAGTGATTTAAATGGTTACATGTCTGCCGTTTGTATCCCGAAATCGCTGATACAGTAAAACCTCGGAAAACCGAACACCCTCCGGACCAGGTAAAAAGTTCGGTTTTCTGAGGTGTTCGGTTTTCTGAGTTTGTCATGAATCAGTGCTAACATTCAGGATGAGGCATATTCACAGACCGGATCTATAACTCAATAACATTGATGTTACAGTGAATTCTCATCTAGATCAAAACTGTTTTTAAGAATGTTCAAGAATGAGAATAAACTTTAAAACGACAGAGCATTTTTAACAATAGCTCATTAATTATTTACCGTCTTTTGCCGCGTATAATGTGCACTCGTGTATACTCTGTATTTTTAGGGTTAAATCACAGGATATAAACGTATTCCCATAGGTTAGAAGTATCTGTGTTTTGAATAAACACTTCAATTTTTAGATTGTCGCAACCATTATAAAACGAAACAACCGCCATAGTTTTAACTTTTGGTGGGCTTACTTTATTCGCATTTCGAGCAGCACATTATTCTATGGAAGTTCGTAGATTCAGTATAATCAAGAACGTTTCCGAATATGTCGCTAAAGGAATTTTGCTGTGCAAATCGAGTGCGGTGTTTCCGTTTTGCGTAGTTTATTAGATGACATAATTGAACGGTTATTTTTACAGTAAGACTTTGCTTCTACAACACACTCATTCAGTACGCATTTGCAAACAATAATTGTGAAATATAATTGAGTTATTTCCTTTTAGTCTAAGCTGTAGACCACTTTTATTTGCGGTGAAAGGACCATACAACCTTTTGGTACTATCTTATAGCATATTTCCTCAGGAGTTCGGAACCATTCGTCTGACGCGTGTTTAGGTAGTGATAAGGGGAGATAATTGAGGTTAAAGTTGTCTGCCCTTGGATTTTTAAGCAAACAATGGCATCCTTATTGGGCTTTTATTTCATGTGTTACAGATTTAAAAAGGGTATTTTGTTAGCAATTATCAATGTAGTATATCTGAATACAAATTTTGAAAATGTTTTAGGAAAGTTTCAGACTCATTTAAATCCAAAACGGCCGCCAAAATGGCTAATTTTAGTAACATTTCATCTTTTCGAGCAATAACAATACTTATATTGACTACAATTGATACTCATATGGAACAATTTTAGTTGATTCGTATTGTACATCAACTTAGATATTATACTAGCTTTTTATTTGATGTGTTTCCTGTCATCCAGTGCTGAGATAATCAAAAATGGCCGCCGTATATACCTACCTTATTAATTTCTACTTACATAAATTTTCTTGATTGGGGCTTTCATTTTCTTTGTAAGATATTCAAATGGTATTTCATAAGCAATTATTAAAGAAGTTTCCCCAAATACATATTTTGAAAATGTTTTAGGATAGTTTCAGAGCTATTTTAATCCAAAATGGCTACCGAATGGCTATTTTTAGTAACAATTAAGCTTTTCGATCAACTCAACTACTTTTATTGACTGTATTGGATATTTAATAAACAATTTTAGTTGTTTCGTATTTAATATTAACTGAAAAAGTCCAGTAAGCTTTTATTTAGATTTGTTCCTGTCATCCAGTGCTGATATACTCCAAAATGGCTGCCGTTTATATCTTTTTGCTATATATTTCTACATATATAAATTTTCTTGATTTAAAAGGTTATGCAAATATTTTATGTTTGTGTCTTTCCATGTCCTTGTGCCAAACATTGTTCAATCTGATAAATGCTGAAGTTGGTAATGCTTTTACAGGATAATAGTGGCTTTTATTGACCACCATATAATTAAAATGTTTATTAGATCAATATTGATTTTGTCTCATACAGATAACTATAAGGATAGATGTGCTAATAAAGGGGATATTTCTTTCAAATGTTGAACCTATTTATTATTACTTAGTATCAAAATAAATGGATAAAATGTGTAGCGCTGTATAAAAGTCTATATTTTGTTCCCAGTTGTGTAATGTACATGTACATAAAACACATATTTGTCACTAGTTTTCGCAGGTTAGTGAAAATTGTAATTTTCAGTTGATTGTCATGTATATACATGGAGAATATTCGTCTTACATGGCCGAATCATGGTTTATCAAGCAAGGCATTTAATAAGTGGTTCAAAGCCTGGGTCATTTTGATGTTGTTTTTTTAGATCTACGGAAACAAATACCGGTATGAGACTTAAGTTAACCACTTAATGGTACAAAAAGCACGATGAAGCTAAATACCCTTTTCCCTTATTTAACGGATTCACTGAGGAGAAACTCTGATCTTAACGAAGCTATTTTTCCTTTTTTAACAAGTGCAATGTAGATAGATTGGAAGCTGGGCACTTATAAGTCGAGGAAGTGGGCCTTGTTCATTAACAAAACCCAGTTCTTACATGAAGTCAAATCTTTGATGTTAAGACCTGGCACAAATGTGATTTTATCAGAGGAGAGAGACGTCGTGTCTCCAAATAAAATTATGTGTCCATTATTCTTCCAGTGTCATTTAATGATTCAGTAGGTAACCCTGTGAGTTTATACAGCAATGTCATTGCTGTTTTGGGCCCGATACATTTGGTTTTTGACTTCAGAGACAGTATAGCAATGTTATATTCCGCAACTGGTATGTATGTATTATAACTTATCGAAATCAAGGGGTTGATCCAAGAAAAGGTATCCGGGAAAATGCGAAACAATAGAAAAAATATAAAGACAATATGATTATGATGATGCTTTGAGAAGTGACGATAAGCGTCATTAAAGCAAGGGAGGTCATGCACCATCACAGTTGTAAAACGAACTTTAAATAAACTCTAAAAAAGAATCATAGTATTATAGAGAAAGTAACTAAATCAGATCATGATTCTTGGCAATCTGACCATTGAATGTTCTCAAGGATCACGTTTCTGAAACACTAATAGACTCCGAAGGCGTTTCGATTTTAACTTTCTTTCATATCACTATGCTATATTGATGTTCTCAATGAAGGTAGTAATCCTCACAGGCTTGAAGTCTGGGTGACAGGACTAGCAGGATTTTCCTGCAATTGAAGTTCGTTCAATGCTCTAACAATAGTTGATCTTTTCTTTCCAAACAGACCAAATAAAAGGCAATGAAATCAAAAGGGTAAATTTTGACTACAATACAACTGTACTGGCAATATCTTCTTTGCAATGCTGAATCAAAGACCTAGAAAAAGGCCTACGGTATTAACTACCTGAACTCTTCCGAAACTCTAGTGAAGGGTCAAACTTAGCTGCAAGGTGACTTGAAGTGATTCTTAAATAAATGTGCTATACACAGGTTCAAGATCTAGACTGATAGTCATTGCAGGCTAGTTACAGCAAATTCAAAATTATATTCTATGAGTGTATAAAGTGTGGGTTTCATATCATATCAACTAAGTGCATGTATATTTTTGCAACCAACCGTTAATAAAGTTGAATCTTAGCAACTCTGACTGGACGATTTGTCAATACATATATCTTGCTTTCTTTTACTTTAAAACATTTATAAGAGTATCTGGTTGTGGGTTTTAATCTTCACCACATATTCTCGCGTAACCATAGTACATGTATATATCTTATGTTGACTTAATATTACATGTACATGTGACATGTATACTCTTACATATACATGGACCATTTCTTCACTATCAGGTGCAGTGACAAGTGAAAGAACAGTCTGTTTGGTCAAGACTTTTCCAGTGACATAATTTTTGCTGCAAGTCATGGAAATATAAAAACAGGAAAGCACCTCACTATGTATCTTGGAATCAAAAGTCTAACCTTTCTAGAAAAGTTATTAATATTCTCAACCATATTTGTCATAGCAGAAACTACATGGGAGTAGTAGAACTGGTATAATGCCCAACTCCAGACCAGTTGTCAAACCAGTTGTAACAAGCTATTACAAGTTGACATTTTACACTCACTTACGGTAATTCTGTCGCTTATTCAGTTTTCAGTTCTTCTACTGGCATGTGGTTTATGCGATGACTCATGCGGTTCAGAATATCAATAACCTTTTTAGAACTTGTCAGGCTTTTGATACCAAGAATCATAGTTAGGTACTCTCCCTTTTTCCACATGACTTCCGAAATACTATCGCATGAAACAGTCTTGGCCAAATAGACTGTTCTTTCACTTCTCACTGCGCTTAAAACTAAAACAGAGTTATTACATGTACATGCACCGGTATATGTAAGAGCATTTTTCTTGGATATGCTCCTTGGGAACATTCTACCCATGGCCAACTTGCAAAGAGTCTTGCTCTAATTTAGTAAATTTCTCTAGAATACTATTATTCCTATGTAGAGTTTATTTAAACTTCCTTTTACAACTGTGATGGCAAATAACCTCCTTTGCAATCATATGAGTATCACTTATTCATGCTGAAAGTCACTCATCTTCACTTCATAATGAATATATTGTCTTGGTTGCTTCCATGTTTCGCAGGATACTCCTTCTTGGATCGGCCTCAGGGTTGATTGTGATAAGTTATCACAGAGCATGCAGCTTGGGGAATAAATACAGATGTACGTAGATGGGATCATAGCTCAACTGTCTATGATACACCAAGAACGCAATGTTTACGCTTTTGTATCCTTTGTGTCTGTTTGTTTCCTGAAGCCCGAACAGGAGTCACTATAGTAGCTAACATTGAATCATTAAATGACACTGGAAGAATAATTGACACATATTTGGAGACAATACATCTCTCTTGTCTGATAAAGTCATATTTTTTCTATTAGTGCCTAGGTATTTTCATCAAAAGGTTTTACTTTATTTAAGTACTGGGATTTGTCAATGTGCAACACACACTTCCTCGACTTATTGGTGTCTATCTTCCAGTCCAACTACATTGCACTTGAGAAAGATCATAATCAGTATCGTTCAAATCACAATGAAATTAGTCAAACAAGTATTTAGCTTCGATGCTATAGCCAGATTAACTTATATTCACCGTTGACATACATACTAATTTTTCAACTGAAAATAGCAATTTCAACAAACCCGCGAAAACTAGTGACAAATATGTTTTATGTGTATTATACACCCCGGTACAAAAATAAGCGTTTATATAGTGCTACACATTATATACATTTGTTTTGAACTTAAAAAAATTAATATGTCCTAACTTTGTAAAGAAATATCCCCTTTATTGGCTAATATATCCTGATAGTTATCTGTATCAGAAAAACAAACTTTATCAAATACATACTTTGATTGTATGGTGGTCAAGGTAGGCCATACATTATTCTTGTAAAATCATTACCAACTTCTGGCTTTATCAGCATGAACTATGTTTGCCACAATGACATGGAAAGACACGCAAAAAAAAAAAAAGATTTGCAAAACCTGGCAAATCAAGAAAAATTATATTAGTAGAAAATAGTAAAAAATGGTACCAACGGCAGCCATATTGGTTAATATCAGCGCTGGACCACAGGAACCAATCAAATTGAAAGCTTATCGGATTTCTTAGTTAATGTTTAATAAGAAAAAACTAAATCGGTTTATATAATATCAATTACAATGTTTAAAAGTAGTTGAGTTGCTCCAAAAGATAAATTGTTACTAAAAATAGCCATTTGGCAGCCATTTTGGATTTCAATGAGTCTGAAACTATCCTAAAACATTTTCAAAATATGTATTTGGGGAAACTTCTTCAATAATTGATTACAAAATACCATTTTGAATCTCTAAAAAATGAAATGAAGGCCTCAATCAAGAAAATTTATGTAAGTAAAAATTAAAAAGGTAGGTATATACGGCGGCCATTTTTGATTATCTCAGCACTGGATGACAGGAAACTCATCAAATAAAAAGCTAGTATAATATCTAAGTTGATGTACAATACGAATCAACTAAAATTGTTCCATATGAGTATCAATTGTAGTCAATATAAGTAATGTTATTGCTCGAAAAGCTGAAATGTTACCAAAATTAGCCATTTTGGTGGCCATTTTGGATTTAAATGAGTCTGAAACTTTCCTGAAACATTTTCAAAATTTGAATTCAGATATACTACATTGATAATTGCTAACAAAATACCTTTTTTAAATCTGTAACACATGAAATAAAAGCCCAATAAGGATGCCATTGTTTGCATAAAAATCCAAGGGCAGACAACTTTAACCTCAATTATCTCCCCTTATCACTACCTAAATACGCGCCAGACGAATGGTTCCGAACTCCTGAGGAAATATGCTATAAGATAGTACCAAAAGGTTGTATGGTCCTTTCACCGAAAATAAAAGTGGTCTACAGCTTAGACTATTTCTATCTGTCTTCAGACTGCATTACTGAACTTTTATAAATTTGAATTCTCAACATAAAAGTGTACCGGCGTAGATCTACTGCGATACAAACTACGAACAATGGAACGCATTTTTGTTGCCGTAGCTTTGTCAGATCGGAGCCTTATTTTAATAAGCAATCAAGTGTCACAACCGTGAAATACACGTGTCATCTCCAATAAACACCTCACCCATTACGCAATCTTAACACATTCGCTAAGTGTCCCAGATGTGTTTGACGGTCGACTCGGTTGAATAAATTTTCCATGATCGCAATGGAGCAATTTGAGACGCGAAGTGATAAATACAGTGGATGTTCGGTTTTCCGAGGTAATTTTATGTGTATCTGAACATTTTTGGCCGAGAAAATCGTTCGGTTTTCGGAATTCTGAGGTTCCGGTTTTCTGAGACTTACTTTTGGTTAAAATAAGAAGGCAACAAATCGGGACCGGACAGAACGTTCGGTATTCCGAGGAATCCGGATTTCTGGGACTCCGGTTTTCCGAGTTTATACTGTACTACAGTACGTCAGTGAAACAGACCTCTGCTCAACCTGTGACCTCCAGTAAGAGGTCCTGTACTCTATTACTAGATACAAAATATATTCTCACGGACCCCTAGCCTACCCTCACAGGACTCGCTAGGAGTATGTGACCGTATCGCTAATTTCAAGTATTAGAGGTACGGTCACGTACCCCCAGTCACTACCTTTAGAATAAAGTCATATCTGAATAATTGGCTGAAATTTATAGAGACAAGAAAATTAGCTTAACTCACTTGATTCTCGGTATTACAGTAACGTAACAAATACTGGACCGCCTAAGCACTCGGTGAATGCAATGCCCTGGCTAAAGCCCCGATCTCGCTGGCCCCGGTACGTCCCGGTTGAGATAGCCGGTGGACTTGGATGAGCCGGGGCGGTTTTTATGAAAAAATAAATTGCGATCTCACATTCCCGGTGTCTCCCCTGGTGGAGCACCGGTTATGAAGCCGGACCTTCCTGGTGAGTTCCCAGTTTGGCCCGGCGTAGTTACGGTGCAGGGCCGGTCTGTTCCTGGTTAACCCCGGTATAATAATAACACGGTGTAACCCCGGCCATCGCCGGTGGTATCTGGATGACCACTGGTGTCGTCCCGATCAACCCCGGTTGTTCACCGGTGACGTGCCGGTGTTCGCCGGAAAGGACAAAAACCGGGGCGGACGTGAATTAGTATCAATTCTCTTTTGTCTCTCGGGGTATATGAGATGAAATACAAAGGAAATGCAATAAAATAGAACATAATAATGTGAGTTTCATATACAGATAGATCTCATTTACCAGGAGTGCAATGCATATGAACCTGTACTCTGTCATCCATTTTTTTGGAGTTATTTCCCTTTGTTATATTTTTATCCATTTTTAGCTCACCTGAGCTAGCTTAGGGTGAGCTTTTGCAATCCTTGATTGTCCGTCGTCCGTCGTCCGGCGTCAACAATTTTAGTGTTTTCACTCTAGAGGCCACAAATTTTATCCAATCTTTCTTAAACTTGCTCAGATGGTATATTGCCATAAGATCTCGGATGAGTTCGATTATGGTTGAAATCGAACAAATAGGTCATGAGTTATCTACCTTTGAACTGCTGAAAATGCATATTTAACAGTGTTTACACTCTAGAGGCCACAGTATTTATCCAATCTTTCTCAAACTTGTCCAGATTGTATATGACCATAAGAGTTCGACATATTCTATTTTGGTTGAAATCGAATAAATAGATCAAGAGTTATCTACCTTTGAATTGCTGAAAATGCCATATTTAACGGTGTTTACACTCTAGAGGCCACAGTATTTATCCAATCTTTCTAAAACTTGCCCAGATTGTATATGACTATAAGAGTTCGGATGAGTTCGATTCTTGTTGAAATCAGACAAATAGATCAAGAGTTATCTACCTTTGAATTGCTGAAAATGCCATATTTAATAGTGTTTACATTATAGAGTTCACAATTTTTATCCAATCTATCTCAAACTTGCTCAGATTGTATATGACTATAAGGATTCAGATGAGTTTGATTATGGTTGAAATCAGATTTATAGGTTGAGAGTTATCTACCTTTGAATTGCTGAAAACGCCATATTTAACGATGTTTACACTCTAGAGGCCACAAATTTTATCCAATCTTTCTCAAACTTGCCCAGATTGTATATGACCATAAGAGTTCGAAAAAGGGTGATTATGGTCGGAATTGGACACATAGACCAAGAGATATCTACCTTTGAATTGCTGAAAATGCCATATTTTACAGCGTTTGTAACACTCTTACAACTACAGTTTTCAATGGATTTTGATTATACTTGTACACAAAGGATGTAGCTATACGTTCTCAAAGGAGTGCAATTATTGTTGAAATGTAATCATTGTGGCCAATAGTTACCTGCCCTTGATGTACTTTGAAATGCTAGAAAAAGGCTTCATTTCAGTAGTTAAGGCTCTAGTTATCTACCTTTGATGTACTCTACTATGCTAGAGTAGGTCCACAAAACTTGAATGGATTTAGAATAAAAAGGGTGAATTTCAAAGGTAAAGCTATCAGGCTTCATTACAAATGGTGAGCGATATCAGGGCCTTCAGGCCCTCTTGTTTGAGTTGTTGCCCTTTGTTATTCTTTTCCAAGTTAGGGAGCACACATCAACTTTATCCAGAAACATTTATCTCTTGTGACAAGACCCCACTGGGGGTATGAATCACCATTTGTGATAGGTCTTGTTTAAATATGTACAGTCATGACTATGAATCGGAAGATATAAATTCTATATTTCATCAAATGGTAGCTTAAAGCAGGCTGAAAGTAAAGCAGAATGCAGTATATTGCACCTTAAGGCGTGTTCTGCTTTACTTTAAACCTGCCTAAAGTGGTAATTTATCTTCAAAATATGAAAATGTATGTGCAGGGTTAAAGTATAAACTGAAAGACATCCTTTTTGTTGCAGATAAAAGCCAGTCTGGACTTGGACACAACCAATGTTAAGGTGAATATTTGTTTACTCTTTAACTGACATAACCTGTTTTTAGCTCACCTGAGCCAAAGGCTCAAGGTGAGCTATTGGGATGGCCCTGTGTCCGCCGTCCGTCGTCGTCCGTCGTCGTTAACAATTGCTTCAAATGACATCATCTCCTATACCGCTTGACAGAATTCAACCAAACTTTACAGAAATGTTCCTTGGATCAAGCTCTTTCAAATTTGTTCAAAGAATTAAAAACAATGCAGAACTCTGGTTGCCATGGCAACCAAAGTGAAAAAATAAGGAAATCTTTAAAAATCTTCTTCTCAAAAACTGCAAGGGCCAGAGCTTAGATATTTGGCACATAGCATCATTTACAGGTCCTCTATCAAGTTTGTTCAAATTATGTCCCTGGGGTCAAAATTGGCCCCGCCCCGGGGGTCACAGTTTTACATAGAGTTATATAGTGAAATTTTTAAACGTCTTCTTCTCTGAAACGAATATGGCTAGAGCATTGATACTCGGCATGGTGACACTTCTAGATGTCCTCTACATATTTTGTTCAAATAGTTCCGGTCGGTTGCATAAGTAGGTCACAGGAGCTAAAAATAGATTTTTTCAATGAAAACTTAAAAAATCTTCTTGTCTGAAACTACAAGGGCCAGAGCTTAGATATTTGGCATATAGCATCATCTACAAGACCTCTATCAAGTTTGTTCAAATTATGTCCCTGGGGTCAAAATTGGCCCCGCCCCGGGGGGTCAATGTTTTACATAGAGTTATATAGTGAAATTTTCAAACGTCTTCTTCTCTGAAACTAATATGGCTACAGCATTGATACTCGGCATGGTTACACTTCTAGATGTCCTCTACATATTGTGTACAAATGGTTCCGGTCGGTTGCATAAGTAGGTCACAAGAGCTAAAAATAGATTTTTTCAATGAAAACTTAAAAAATCTTCTTGTCTGAAACTACAAGGGCCAGAGCTTAGATATTTGGCACATAGCATCATCTACAGGTCCTCTATCAAGTTTGTTCAAATTATGTCTCTGGGGTCAAAATTGGCCCGCCCCGGGGGTCACAGTTTTACATAGCGTTATATAGTGAAATTTTCAAACGTCTTCTTATCTGAAACTAATATGGCCAGAGCTTTGATATTCATCATGGTGACACTTCTAGATGTCCTTTACATATTTTGTTCAAATGGTTCCGGTCGGTTGCATAAGTAGGTCACAGGAGCTAAAAATAGATTTTTTCAATGAAAAAAATCTTCTTGTCTAAAACCCTAGTATCCTGATCTTAGATATTTGGCACATAGCATCATATACAGGGCCTCTATCAAGATTGTTCAAATTATGCCCCTCAGATAAAAAATGACCCCATCCTGGACATAAGTCATTATCTCCATTTTGTCAGTGATTCTCAGGTGAGCGAAATATGCCCCATGGGGCTCTTGTCTGTTCTATAGACAGGTGGTTGTTTAAAGCATGTTGAAAGTAACACGGAATGCTTGTTACTGCAATGGTACATATACATCCAGGTACGAAGCTTGCAAGGGTAACCATATAGCTGGTTCCCTCATCGAGTTTGATACCTGGCATGAGTCATATGATGTATGAAGAACTTGCATTTTGTGTTGGAAGTTTTGTGTTCCTAAACCAAGCTAATGCGTTTATAGGCCGTAAAGAGGTAAATACAACATTATTTATTGTATTTTCTATGCGATTTATTTTAAGATTGATATAATAAGTTACACGGTATAAATAATTTAGGCAGGGTGAATTGGCTTGTATGACGGTTTTGGATTCCGAATTTCCTGAACGCGAAGGAAATAAGGAATCCAAAACGGTCATACAAGACCATACACCCTACCAAAATGCTGTGTAACAAATTTGCAACTACGGTCACGAAACTTCATATGCTGATGCGCCTCAATGGGTAGACCATAATGCATTGCAGTTTGGTGACCAATACCTTTGACCTTGACCTCTAGGGTCAACATTAAAGTAAAAGTCTGTGCTGAGCAAACTGCACCAATGAAACTTCAGAAGCTCATGCGGCTCAATGACAACAATGTATCAAGGTTTGGTGACTTTAACCTTGACCCCTAGGGTCAGTGTTATGGTTTTCTGTTAAAAGTGTGTTATTAGTTTACAGGAGTTGAGCTTCTTAATCTTTGATTTCCCATTCTGTTTAAGGCTCAAGGTGAGCTATTGGGATGGCGTCCTTCCTCGTGCGTCGTCCGTCGTTGTTAACAATTGCTTCAAACGACATCTCCTCCTATACCGCTTGACAGAATTCAACCAAGCTTTACAGAAAATGTTCCTTTGGTCAAGCTCTTTCAAATGTGTTCAAATAATTAAAACAATGCAGAACTCTGGTTGCCATGGCAACCAAAGTGAAAAAATAAGGAAATCTTTAAAAAAAATCTTCTTGTCAAAAACTGCAAGGGCCAGAGCTTAGATATTTGGCACATAGCATCATCTACATGTCGTCTATCAAGTTTGTTCAAATTATGCCCCTGGGGTCAAAATTGGCCCCGCCCTGGGTCATCGTTTTACATAAGAGTTATATAGTGAAATTTTTAAACGTCTTCTACTCTAAAACCAATATGGTCAGAGCTTTGATATTTGGCATGGTGACAGTTCTCGATGCCCTTTACCAATATTGTTCAAATGGCTCTGGTTGGTTGCATATCTAGGTCACAGGAGCTAAAAATAGATATTTTTCAATGAAAACTTAAAAAATCTGCTTGTCTGAAATTACAAGAGCCAGAGCTTAGATTTTTTGCACATAGCAACGCCTACATGTCCTCTATCAAGTTTATTCAAATTATGCCCCTTGGGTCAAAATTTTCCCTGCCCCGGGGATCACCGTTTTACATAGAGTTATATAGTGAAATTTTCAAATGTCTTCTTCTCTGACACTAATATGGCCAGAGCTTTGCAATTTGGTATGGTGACTCTTCTGAATATGCTTTACATATATTTTGTTCAAATGGTTCAGGTCTGTTGCATATCTAGGTCATAAGAGCTAAAAATATATTTTTTCTATTAAAACTTAAAGAAATTTCTTGTCAAAAACTACAAGGGTCAGAGCTTAGATATTTGGCACATAGAATCACCTACAGGTCGTCTATCAATTTTGCTCAAATTATGCCCCTGGGGTCAAAATTGGCCCTGCCCCAAGGTCACAGTTTTACATTGAGTTATATAGTGAAATTTTCAAATGTCTTGTCCTCTGAAATTTATATGGCCAGATCTTTAATATCAGCAGGGTGACACTTCTAGAGTAGATTTCCTAAAGTTACCTTTTTGGTTCAAATGGTTCCAGTCTATTGCATATGTAGGTCACAGGAGCTAATAATAATTTTTTTCAATGGAAACTTTAAAAAATCTTCTTGTCTAAAACCCTAGTACCCTGATCTTAGATACTTGGCACATAGCATCATCTACAGGTTCTCTATCAAGATTGTTCAAATTATGCCTATCAGGGAAAAAATTACCCCGTCCTGGACATAAATCATTATCTACATTTTGTAATCTATTCTCAGGTGAGCGAAATATGCCCCATGGCCCATGGGGCTCTTGTTATAAATTTAGGTTAAGATTGAATGTAGGTGACGTCCGGTTGGAAAACTTGATCAAATTATATAAACCTTTGTAGCTCACCTGAGCTAGATCAGGGTGATTGTTTGCAATCCTTGAATGTCCAGCGTCCGGCTTCAGTCGTCCGTCGTTCACAATTTTAGTGTTTACACTCTAGAGGCCACAGTATTTATCCAAACTTTCTCAAACTTACTGAGATTGTATATTATTATTACCATAAGCGTTAGATTATGTTTGAAACCCCCCATCATCCTAACGAAATATACTATGTTGGTGTCTACTTAAATCCCCCAACATCCTAACCAAATATATGATGGTGTCTAGTCTACTTAAACCCCCCAACATCCTAACGGAATATATGATGGTGTCTACTTAAACCCCCCAACATCCTAACCAAATATATGATGGTGTCTACTTAAACCCCCCAACATCCTAACCAAATATATGATGGTGTCTACTTAAACCCCCCAACATCCTAACGGAATATATGATGGTGTCTACTTAAACCCCCCAACATCCTAACCAAATATATGATGGTGTCTACTTAAACCCCCCAACATCCTAACCAAATATATGTTGGTGTCTACTTAAAAACCCCAACATCCTTACCAAATATATATTGGTGTCTACTTAACCGCCCCCCCCCCCCCCTAACATCCTTACCAAATATATGTTGGTGTCTACTTAACCCCCAAACATCCTAACCAAATATATGATGGTGTCTACTTAAACCCCTCAACATCCTTACCAAATATATGTTGGTGTCTACTTAAACCCCCCAACATCCTTACCAAATATATGTTGGTGTCTACTTAAACCCCCCAACATCCTTACCAAATATATGTTGGTGTCTACTTAACCCCCCCCCCCCCACAAACATTCTTACCAAATATATGTTGGTGTCTACTTAAACCCAGAAACATCCTAACCAAATATATGTTGGTGTCTACTTACACCCCCCAACATCCTAACTAAATATATGTTGGTGTCTACTTAAACCCCCCAACATCCTTACAAAATATAAGTTGGTGTCTACTTAAACCCCTCAACATCCTAACCAAATTTTATAAGTAATACAGTTTTTCCCGGTGTAAATGAGGATTAATTTGATTCCCAGCTGAAGAAAATCATAATGCCTGAGCTGTTATCTCTCCTTTTCTGAGTTTAATATTACATTTTTAGTTCACCAGAGCTTATGTCTGAGTCCTGACTTAATTTCTATAGCAACGTTCGACGCTATGGATAAAACGATGAAAAATATCTAAAAAAACTAAGATTTGAAGATTTTTCGAGAGGGTGTTAATAGACTGGTCATATTTTGCCAATGCCAGATGCACGATAATGCTACCCTTTTGTATATATTTGAGTAATTTCTTTTATTTTTTGCAAATGCACCATCTGGTTGCGAGTGGCTTTAAGAAGTCACATATTTGGCTATATCTTTATGAGATTCTGTCAGTGCCATGTCCTTCATAAAATTTAGGTCACACTTGAAGCTTGGTCAAACTATGGGATATGCCGTCAGTCATTGTGATACACAAGCTGTTCTCACCTTGCGGACGGAGATGTCCAAAAATATTGGGGGGGGGGGGGGTGTTGAGATTACCTTATCTGTCTGGACGGACAAGTAAAATTAATTGATGTTAATTAGATAACGAATCCATTGGGAACAATAAATGAACATTATTGTGGTGTTTCATGGGATGACGTAACGACTGAGTCTAGGATTGAAATGTTATTACTTATTAAGCGAGTCTTGGCGTGTTAAATAATTTTTCTATTCTAGCCGAGGTTTAGATCAGTTTGTCTCATACAACGACTAGTGACAGGTTCTTTTTCTCACATAACCAATAGTTTTAATCTATTTTAGCTCATCAAAGCATGACAAGAAATTGTGTATGATTATGGGGACAGCACTAATCTCTGATGGAGGAATGAGGTAAGTTTTTTGACATCTCTCTTTTAGTCGAAACTCTTCAAAAGTTATTAAAAAATTATGAACCAATGCAAATTAAGGAAAAATCTGTTTGTGTCAAAATGTAGGGTTACAAATCTCATCGGATTTTAATGCAACTGGGTCAAAATGTTTATCTCAATTATATCTAGGTCATGGATGAATATGGGAAATGTCCGGTCAAAAACATGGTAACTAGATCATATCAGACAACATTTGTTAACAGCTAGAAGCTAAAGATCTTTTTAAATGTTGATGAAACTTGGTAAAAATGTTTTTTATTGATATCTAGGTCTGGGTTGAATGTTGGTTGTGTCGGGTCAATATATAGGTCACTGGGTCAAATCATAAGAATACATTTTTAGCTCACCTGGCACGAAGTGCCAAGGTGAGCTTTTATGACCGCTGGATGTCTGTCGTCTGTCGTCTGTCCATCTGTCTGTCTGTTCACAATTGGTTCGTTAACACTCTAGCTGCTACAAATTTCATCCAATCTTCATGGAACTTGATGACAATGTTTGTCTTGGTGAAATCTAGGTCAAGTACGATTGTGGGTCATGTCAGATCAAAAACTAGGTCATTAGGTCAAATCATAGAAAAATCTTGTTAACACTCTAGAGGCTACAAATCTTATTGGATTTTAATGAAACTGTCAAAATGTTTGGCTCATTGATATCTAGGTCAAGTTTGAATATAGGTCATCCTCGGTCAAAAACTAGGTCACTAGGTCAAATCATAGAAAACCTTGTTAACACTCCAGATTCTACAAATCTCATTGGAATTTAATGCAACCTAGTCAGAATGTTTGCCTAATTGATATCTAGGTCAAGTTTGAATATGGGTAATGTCAGGTCAAAAACTAGGTCAAATCATTGGAAAACATTGTTTACACTCTATAGGCTACAAATCTCACCGTATCGTCATGAAGCTTGGTCAGAATGTTTGCCTCATTCATATCTAGGTCAAGTTCAAATGTGGGTCATGTCCGGTCAAAAACTAGGTCACTAGGTTAAATCAAAGAAAATCCTTGTTAACACTCTAGAGGCTACAAATCTCAATGGATCTTAATGAAACTTGGTCAGAATGTTGTCCTCATTGAAATCTAGGTCAATTTTGAATGTGGGTCATGTCCGGTTAAAAACTAGGTCACTAGGTCAAATCATATAAAAACCTTGTTAACACTCTAGAGGCTACAAATCTCAATGGATCTTTATGAAACTTCATCAAAATGTTTGTCTTGATGAAATCCAGGCCAAGTTCGAATGTGGGTCATGTCCGGTCAAAAACTAGGTCACTAGGTCAAATTTTAGAAAAATCTTGTTAACACTATAAAGGTTGATTATGGGTCATGTTCAGTCGTTATCTAGGTCACTAACGGTCATGTTTTACATGGTGTACCAGGTGAGCGATTTAGGGTCATGGTGGCCCTTGTTTACACTAGCAGTGATTCTTTTACCTGTGCATCCTGAGTTCTGTACTCATTAAATTTGCCAGGGACTCATTATTTGATAAGTTGCGCATCCCATGGACCCAAAGCTTTTCTGACATTTATTAACACATTACTCCATATGATATAAGTTGAATTATAACAAATAAGGCTGAGTTAATTACCCAGAACTTTATCAAATTGAATATAACTATAAGCGTTAACCTCGGAACACATAGAAAAAGCTGTCTGCTTTTTTAGGCCATTTGTATAGGTATATAAGTGCCTGTAGTTTCAAACGAAGCATTATAACTTATTCTTTTTTACCATTGTCTTATTATTCACACCTATAGCTTTTATTGTGAGAAGTTGCATCAATTTATTTCAGTTAAATTTTGATTCAGTGAGTGTTTTCATTGAATTGGAGCCGAAAACAATTAAGAAAAAAACATATATATCGGGCAAAAAAAGATCCTTCGGAGATTTCATTTGGTCGCATATGTCCATAAAGCAGGTTTGAAGTAAAACAGAAGTGCTTTAAGGCAAAATCTGCTTTACTTTCAACCTGCTGTAAGTTGTCACCTGTCTTCAAAGCAAGAAATAAGTTATACTAAGGATATAGGGTAAATTTTTCACCTGAAGGACTCAATTTTTGTCAGACTCATTGTTTTACAGAATGAGACTCATTCATCTGATTTCTAAAATAATCACTGCTCTAGAAGCTGCAAATCTCATTTGATCTTAATGAAACTTTTCTCAAATTGTTTGCCTCATCAAAATCTAGGCCATGATTGAATGTGGGTCATGTGAGGTCAAAATCTAGAGCACTATAGGTCAAGTTTTACATGGTGTACCATGTGAACAATATAGGGCCATCGTGGCCCTTTTTTTTTAAAGTGTTGCATGTAGTTAAAGTTAGTATGTGTATCATATTTTGTCAATTTCAGAAAGAGATGATTTCAGTTTGGAAGATGAGTAACACAGTGGGGAAAAAAAGAAAAAGCTCAGGTAATACTGATTGATCCATTTTATGCGGCTCACCATATATTCTAGTGTAAACATACTGTATTTCTCCTTGTAGATACCCAGTATGACTTATAGTTGGGGCAAATTGTTTCGGTCCTCGCTGCTTGTCTGTTCACAGATTGAAACTTGACCATAAATTTTGAATCACATATGATCTATAAAGACTTCAATAAAATATGATAGAGACTTCATAGTTTGCATTTGGTCTCAATCCAAGGTCAAGGTCATGTAGAGGTTATTTAAATACTTAATAGGCTGAATTTAACATTGGTCATAACTTTTGAACTTAGTAACATGTGATAGAAACTTCATAGTCAGTATGTGTACTCATCTGATAAAGCTCTTGATTTCAATACAAGTTTGGTCATGTCTGTCAAAGTCATAAGAGGTTATGGTAAAGTCAGGCATAGTATTGACTTCAAACTTCATATACAGACATATCTCATTGACCGGGAGTGCAGTGTATAAGAACTGTTACTCCGTCATCAGTATTTTTATTGTTTGTTGTTATATTTTATCGAATGTAGTCTTGTCTGGAACATAATAATTTGCCAAAATATAAGAGTTATTGACTTAAAACTTAATATACAGATTATGTATATATCATGATTGTCTAGGAGTGCCATGCTCAAGAACTGTTACTCTGTCATCAGTATTTTTAGCTCACCTGACACTTAAGTGCCAAGGTGAGCTATTAGGATCGCTGGATGTCTGTCCTCCGTCCACAATTGCTTGTTAACATTTAAATGGCCACACATTTCATTGGATCTTCATGAAACTTGATAACTATGTTTATCTTAATGAAATCTAGGACAAGTGCGAATGAGGGTCATGTCCGGTTAAAAACTAGGTCACTAGGTCAAATCAAAGAAAAACCTTCTTAACACTCTAAGGACTACACATTTCATTTGGTATTCATGATAATTAGTTTTAATGTTTGTCTTGAAAAATGTAGGTCAAGTTCGAATGTGGGTCATGTCCAGTCAAAACTAGGTCACTATGTCAAATCATAGTAAAAACCTTGTTAACACTCTAGAGGCTACAAATCTCATTGTATCTAAATGAATTTTTTTTAAATGTTAACCTCATTTATATCAAGGTCAAGTTTGAATGTGGGTCATGGCCAGTTAAAAACTAGGTCACTAGGTCAAATCATAGGAAAACCTTATGAACAGTCTCTAGAGGCTACAAATCTAATTGGATTTAAATGCAACTAGGGTATAATGTTTGCCTAATTGATATCTATGTCAAGTTTGAATGCGGGTCAGTTCGGGTCTAAAACTAGGTCATTAGCCACTAGGGCAATTCATAGGAAAACCTTGTTAACACTTTAGAGGCTACAAAACTCATCCAATCTTCATGACACTTACTTAAAATGTTTGCCTCATTGATATCTAGGTCAAGTTCCAACATGGGTCAGGTCTGGTCAAACACTCAGTCACTAGGTCAAATAATTGGAAAACCTTACTCATACCCTAGAGGCTACAAAACTTATCCGATCTTCATGACACTTGGTAATAATTTTTGCCCAATTGATATCCAGGTCAAGTGTTAATGTGGGTCATGTCTGGTCAAAAACTAGGTTACTCTAGGTCAAATCATAGAAAAACTTTGTTAACACTCTAGAGGCTACAAGTCTCAATGGCTTTAAATGCAAAAAAAATAGAATGTTTGCCTAATTAATAATATGGGTCATGTCAGGTCAAACTAGGTCACTAGGTCAAATCAAAACCAGAGTTAACTCGGATCTGAATGATGCTTGCCTACATCAAATCAAGGTCAAAATCAAATGAGGGTTGTGTCTGGTCAAAAACTAGGTTACTAGGTCAACTCATAGAAACATCTTGTTAACATTCTATTGTTGATTGTGGGTCATGTCTACTCATACATAATCTAGGTGGGGGGCCTCCGTGGCCTAGCGGTATAGTCACTGTGACTTACATCACTAAGCTCTTCACCACTGTGAGTTCGAATCCCAGTAGGGTCGTTCCGATTTTTCATGTGGGGAAGCCTTCCAGCTGGCTTGCGGAAGGTCGGTGGTTCTACCCAGTTGCCGATTTGTGCCTGTTACAGTGCATAAAGGGCTTCTGGGGTCTTCTTCAACCTGTGATTAGCTGGACGTCGCGATATGACTGAAATACTGTTGAAAGCGACGTAAAATCAAAACAAACAAACAAACATAATCTAGGTCACTATAGGTCAAGTTTTACATGGTGTACCAGACGAGCGATTTAGGGTCAATGTGTCCCTTGTTGGAATTACTCACCTTTGTTGTTATATTTTATCCAAATTAGGCTTGAAGTTATTGCATTTTGTTATAGTTAGGGAGCACATTAGTGCACTGTGTGCCACACAACAATTTTATCCTGAAACATTTACCTCTTGTGACAAAACCCTACTGGGGGTTTGAATCACCATTTCTGATTGGTCTAGTTTTCCAGCTCATCCAGTGGCCTTAACTCTGTAATTCTTTGGAAGAGTGGAATGAAGATTTGGGTCGTGAAAATTAACACTTCATTTTTATGCCCCCGGCATCGACAGATGCGGGAGCATATAGTAATCGTCCTGTCCGTCCGTCCGTCCGTAACAAGGTTAAGTAGATTTTACCGTTTTGTCTAGCATCAACACCGCTTATTCAAATGCTTAGATACTTATACAGGTGTTGCCTTGGACCATTCCCTATCCACCATAATCACCCAACCTTGATTTTGACCTTGACCTTGACCTAATATGGACTTAGAATATTTTGAATGGGCTATTTCTTGGTTAACTAGATTTTACCGTTTCGTCTAGCATCAACACTACTTACTACACTGCTTCTATACTTATACAGTTATTGCCTTGGACCATTACCAACGCACCAGTAATACCCAAGCTCAGTTTGACCTTGACCTTGACCTAATTTGGACTTAGAAAATATTCAGAATATATTGTCAAGGATGCCACCGGGGGCATAAGCGTTTATTGAACGCGCAGTCTTGTTAATTATGCATATACAAAGTTTTATATGAATTGGTACAGAAATGTAGCATTGGTTTGGATCCAAAAATGTACAAGTCCCATCAGTGGCCATAACTTTACCTATCTTAAAACAACTCACTTGAAACATATCATGTCATGCACATATACACTTCATGTTAAATGCATATGCAAAGTTTGATGTCAATCGGTAAAGAAATGTAGAAGTCATTTGCATCAAAGCTTTTATCAGTAAGAAAAGGTCATAAAGTAGCTGTTTGTCCTTGATTGGTAGAAAAAACTTCCCAAAACAACCATGTGATACTCCCTCATTTCTCTGGTGAGCTCTTTAGGACCCTTTTGTTGATCTTTTTTATGCCCCCTGGCATATGCAGAGGCATATAGTAATTGTCCATCCATGCATGTGTGCGTCCGTAACAAGGTTAAGTAGATGTTACCGTTTCGTCTAGCATCAACATCGCTTACTCAAATACTTTGACACTTATACAGTTATTGCTTTGGACCATTCCCTATCCACCATTATCAACAAACCATGATTTTGACATTGACCTTGACCTTATTTGTACTTAGAATATTTAGATAGGCTATTTCTTGGAAAACTAGATTTTACCATTTCATCTAGCATCAACACAACTGACTACAATGTGTTGATACTTATACGGATATTACCTTGGATCACTACCAATCCACCCATATTACCCAACCTTGATTTTGACCGTGACCTTGACTTAATTTGAACTTAGAATATTTTAAATAGGCTCTTTCTCAGTTAACTAGATTTTACCGTTTCATCTAGCATCAACACTGCCTAGTACAATGCTTTTGTACTTATACGGTTATTGACATGGACTATTACCAACTCACCAAGAATATCCAAACTCAGTTTGATCTTGACCGTGACCTAATTTTGACTTAGAAAAGATTTAGAATATTATTATTGTCAAGGATGCCACCGGGGGCATAAGTGTTTATTGAACGCGCAGTCTTGTTTCCATTTGTTATATGCTCAGATGGGATAAAGGCTCTAGGTGACCATTTTGGCTGTAAAATTTGATATTAAGGCCCATATGGGACATAGTATTGTATGGTGAAATTTATCATATTTTATGCAATGTGTCACAAATACCTGGAGCCCGTTTCAGAAAACTTCGAACAACAAAAACGATTGTAAGTCTAAACTTTAAATACATTTAATATCTGATTTCTCCATCTAATCAAGCCTTGTGACTAAAAAAACGACTCCAAACCGATGTCACAAGACAGCATTAGATGGAGAAATAAATAATAGTTGAGCATTTTATAATCTGACTTATGACAACATTTGTCGTATGAAGTTTTATGAAACGGGCCCCTGGTTGCTAAATGTCTGATTTCTTTTAGAACTTTTGTGTAAAATGTAAGTTTGTTTTCTGTTTTTAAGGCAAAGACCAGATAATGGAATATCTGAAAAGGTGCAAGCCACAGTCACTGTTAGCTTTTTGGAAACCCCAGCAGTATGTGAAAGCAAGAACGAAGCTTTTCAATGAAAGGAAAACACTGAGAACAGAAGCCAGAGCAACACATTAAAGAGAATTACAGTGAACAAAACATGTTTCTGAAGGGTGTGTGTGGGGGGGGGGAACACAAAGAGCATGCTGCTTGACACTTTTACAAGGAGTGTTTCATAACTAACGAACTTGGAACTTGAACAATAACTTGGATATAATAAGTGTGACATATCAGTGAAAAGGACAATTATTTACTATTGTATAATGCACGATAAGATCACAAAACTTGATAAATCACAATACTAACCTAAATTACACCTTTCAAGAGCACTTGAACATAGCACTTTTCGTACATTTTGCAATAAGTTCTCAAAAAGTACATTTTGTTAAATTTGACTGACAACAATGCTTACAGTTGTTGCCAACGTTGGACCAATATCAATCAACTCATACTACCAAACGTTGATTTTACCTTGACCTAATTTGGGCTTTAAATATCTTAAATGGGCTATTTCTTAGTTAACTAGACTTTACTGTTTCGTCTAGTATCAACACTATTTACTACAATCCTTGATACTTAAACAGTTATTGTCATGGACCAATTCACTGTTATTGCTAAACCTCAATTTTAAGTTTAACTTGACTTAATTTGGACTCAAAAAGTTTCAGAAGGGGACATAAGTGTTCATGGAAACACCCTTGATAATATATTCTCAGAGCAAGTATAGCTATATTGTTGATATTTTACAAAATGATAATATCTCAAACAGTGTACCGTAGTTGGTGCATATTTGACAAAAAAAATTATGGACTTATTTAGAATAATAAAGTGGCTATAATAGGGAAAGAATCGGGTCTCGCAGAGACCCACATGATTAAAAAATGTGGAGATCGTGTGTTAGAAATTGCCATGTGGGCAGCTAGCCAGTTACCTGGAAGGGAGTCCTCTGTCGTTGACAATACACCCACCTCTGTAGCGCGTTCAAGTACTGTATCGATGCAATCGATTGCAACGGAAAACGGTAACAATTCACCTCTAACGACCGTTACGCTGTTACCGATTGCGAACGACGCGAACGGGCTCACAGGTAGTTCGCCATCCCCAACAAGGAAAACAAAATGGCTACCAAATGAATTTAATAAAACCAGCGAACAGTCCCGACTTAATTTCTCATCAATAAACCAACATTTTCCGATACTTAGTGTATCAAACAAAGCAGCTTACATCTAAGCAGCTAAATCTTATTTTTATATGCGGTAAAATTGATGCATTTCAGTTGATTAGTGCACTTTGGCTTGGTTTATTTAGATTCGCACATAAATCGTTTTTACCCTTGAAAAGTTAATAAACATTGGGGCGCAATGAGTTATTATTGAAGAGTATCGGTGAACGTTAGATGTCGTACTATATGGGTTGTTTGCATTGGTTAACGTTACTGTTCGCTGATACGGTACTTGAACGCGCTAGTGCACGTTAATAGAAAATCTGATGTTGATATACTTGTATCAAAGTTTATTAAAAAACAAATTACCAGTACCCTGGAGTGGGGGTCATCTGGGTTAATGTTGTGACTTATCAAGTTAATTTGTCTTCAAAACTATATGGGACAATGTATTTATTATGGGTGAATATCATCATGTTAATTTGCAAAAGTGATATTCAATGCCATCGTGGTTGTCATCTGTTGCTTGTTTCAATATATTGTCTACAGAAGTATTACAAGACTTGTTGTTTTCTTAACCTTCTCTTACTGAATATGCATGTAAAAATCTGACCCACAATGAACATCATCATCTGAGCTAGCTTATCATCTATTTTCGGCTCTAAATGACCTTTTTGTGTCGATGGGCCGTAAAACACCATTCATTCATTCATTCATTTATCATCTATTAACACATTCAAAATTTACAGTGTATTTGTCAAGATCACACTTGTCGTATTCAAACTGTGTAATCTGCCCGTCTGCTCGGTTTTTATGCCTCCGGCATCGACAGATGCGGAGGCATATAGTAATCGTCATATCCGTCAGTCCGTCCGTCTGTGTGTCCGTAACAAGGTTAAGTAGAATTTACTGTTTCGTCTAGCATCAACACCGCTTACCCAAATGCTTGGATACTTATACAGTTGTTGCCTTGGATCATTCCCTATCCACCAATATCACCAAACTTTGATCTTGACCAGATCTTGACCTAATTTGGACTTAGAATATTTTGAATAGGCTATTTCCTGGTTAACTAGAATATACCGTTTCGTCTAGCATCAACACATCTGACTACAATGCTTTGATACTTATACAGTTGTTGCATTTGACCATTCCCTATCCACCAAACTTTGATTTTGACTTTGACCTTGACCTAATTTGGACTTAGAATATTTTAAATAGGCTATTTCCGGGTTAACTAGATTTTACCGTTTCGTCTAGCATCAACACTGTTTACTACAATGCTTCGATACTTATACAGTTATTGCTTTGGACCATTACCAACTCACCAATAATACCCAAGCTCAGTTTGACCTTGACCTAATTTGGATGCCACCAGGGGCATAAGCGTTTATTGAACGTGCAGTCTTGTTTTTTTATACGCCCACCTCAAGAAGTGGTCGTATATTGGCATGGCCCTGTCTGTCCGTCCGTGAATAAGTTCGTTCGTTTGTCTGTTCTTCTGTCAACATTTTGTTTGTCCTCAGTTTCCAGAAAACTATTGAACGGATATTAATGAAACTTCACACAAATGGTATATGCATAAAGATCTGAATGTGAGTCGAGTTGAGGTTAATTCAATTTTTCGTTACAGAGTTATCTGCCTTTGATGTACTTAAATATGCTATAATAAGCTTGCCCGGAGTTTTCTCGAAAAGCCGTTAGAGGAATATTAATGAAACTTCACACAAATGTTAAAAAAATTAAGATCTGAAGCTGAGTCAAGTTTGGGGTTCATTTCATATTTCGTTACAGAGTAATCTGCCCTTGATATACTCAAATATGCTATAAAAAGCTTGTCCGGACTATTTGATGGATGTTGATGAAACGTCACACAAATGTATAAGTCATCAAGATCTGAAGATGAGGGAAATTTTAGAATAATTTGATTTGTTGTGACATAGTTATCTGACCTTGATGTACTAAAATATGCTATAAAAGGCTTATTTGACAGTGTTAACACACTAAGCAACTACAGTTTTGAATGGACTTTGATAATATTTACCCACAGTATAATTATTGAAGTAAAAGTTCATGAAAGGGTTGATTATTATTGAAATCGGATCATTGTGTCAAGACTTATTTGCCCTTGGTGTACTCAGATATGCTAGAAAAGGTTTTTTATGCCCCCGGCATCTATAGATAAGGAGGCATATAGTAATCGTCCTGTCCGTCCGTAACAGGTTAAGTAGATATTACCGTTTCGTCTAGCATCAACACCGCTTACTCAAATGCTTGGATACTTATACAGTTGTTGCCTTGGACCATTCCCTATCCACCAATATCACCCAACCTTGATTTTGACCTTGACCTAATTTGGACTTATTTTAAATAAATAATATATTTTAAATGGGCTATTTCTTGGTTAACTAGATTTTACCGTTTCGTCTAGCATCAGCATAACTGACTACAATTCTTTGGTACTTATACAGTTGTTGCCTTGGATCACTACCAATCCACCCATATTGCCCAACCTTGATTTTGACCTTGACCTTGACCTAATTTGGACTTAGAACAAATTCAGAATATATTGTCAAGGATGCCACCGGGGGCATAAGTGTTTATTGAAAGCGCATTCTTGTTTTTAGTAATGTTGGTGCTTTACCCCTCGACTACATCCGCCAGTGAATAATTTGAGAGAAAAACCATTGATAATACATTAATTTGAATTCAGAATGAATTTTTTTCCTTTTATCTTGTATACATATGAATCGGTCTCCTTAAACTAAAATCGGTCAACTTAAACTGGAATATATGTTGTGTCTACTTAAAACTCCCAAATAATTTGAGAGAAAACAATTGATACATTAATTTGAATAATTTGAGAGAAAAACCATTGATAATACATTAATTTGAATTTAGAATAATTGTTTTCCATTTATGTTGTATATATATATATCAATCGGTCTCCTGAAACTAATATCGGTCACCTTAAACTCGAATATTATGTTGTGTCTACTTAAAAACCCCAAATAATTTGATAGAAAAACCATTGTTAATACATTAATTTGAGAGAAAAACCATTGATAATACATTAATTTGAATTTAGAATGAATTTATCCCTTTCATGTTGTAAATATATTTGATTTGATATGTTTTTTATTTACGTCGCTTTCAACAGTATTTCAGTCATATCGCGACGTCCAGCTAATTACAGGTGGAGGAAGACCCCAGAAGTTCTTTATGCACTGTTTCAGGCACAAATCAACAACTGGGTAGAACCACCGTCCTACCGCAAGCCAGCTGGAAGGCTTCCCCACATGAAAAATCCGAACGACCCTACTGGGATTCGAACTCACAGCGGCGAGGAGCTAAGTGATGTTAGTCACAGTGACTACACCACTAGGCCACGGAGTCCCCCCTGTATATATATGAATCGGTCTCCTTAAACTTATATCGGTCACCTTAAACTCAAATATATGTCGTGTTTACTTAAACCTCTCAAATAATTTGAGAGAAAACCATTGTTAATACATTTACATTAATTTGAATAATTTGAGAAAAACTATTGTTAAGTAGATCTATTAATTTGTAAAAAAATCAAAAATATTTTTTTTTTTTTTTTTTTTTTTTCAATTTTTTTTTTAATTTTAGGGCAGGGCGCGGCACCCTCCTAAAAAGGCCTAGCTGTAGCACTGTTAAATACCTAAATTTGAATTTAGAATAAATTTATCCATTTTCTGTAATATATATGAATCGGTCTCCTTAAACTTTTATTGGTCCCCTTAAACTCGAATATATGTTGGTCTACTTAAAACCCTCAACGTCCTTACAAAATATTAGGGAGACCAATATTTTTGTATATTTTTAAATACTTAATTTTTCTAATTTTTTTTTTTAAAAAAACCTTAATTACAACTTAAACATGATTTATTGAGTAAAAAACCCAAAAAAAACCATAAGATAAAAAATATATAAAATGTCTCCTTAAACCCCATTTTTAGGGACGGTCCCCCTAATGCCTTCATTAGGATTATATATATATATATATATATATATATATATATATATATATATAGACGGAAAATGTAAAATATATATATTATATAATCCTAATGAAGGCATTAGGGGGACCGTCCCTAAAAATGGGGTTTAAGGAGACATTTTATATATTTTTTATCTTAGGGGTTTTTTTTTGGTTTTTTTTCAAAAAATCATGTTTAAGTTGTAATTAGGGCTTTTGTAAAAAAAATTTTTAGAAAAATTAAGTATTTAAAAATATACAAAAATATTGGTCTCCCTAATATTTTGTAAGGACGTTGAGGGTTTTAAGTAGACCAAACTTATATTCGAGTTTAAGAGGACCAATAAAAGTTTAAGGAGACCGATTCATATATATATTACAGAAAATGGATAAATTCATTCTAAATTCAAATTTATGTATTAAACAGTGCTCCAGCTATGCCTTTTTAGGAGGGTGCCGCGCCCTGCCCTAAAATAAAAAAAAAATAAAAAAAAAAATAAAAAAAAAAAGATTTTTTGTTTGTTTTTGTTTGTTTACAAATTAATAATTAACAATAGTTTTTCTCTCAAATTATTCAAATTAATGTATATGTATTAACAATGTTTTTTCTCTCAAATTATTTGAGAGGTTTAACTCATTATCCCCATAAATTTCCAATGGACAATTCCATTTTGCAGTTAAGGCTGGTCAATTTTAGACTATTTAGGGTTGTTTGTTTAATATATTGCAATATGACAAACAGTGAAGTCCCTTATTAGAGGGCTCCTGCAGGAGCCCTCTCTGTTTGCATTAGACCAGTGTTCTTTTAACAGGTACACATTTGGTAAAGGACGCATATATGCGTCTTTAGGGCTCAATGAGTTAAGTAAACACGACATATATTTGAGTTTAAGGTGACCAATATAAGTTTAAGGAGACCGATTCATATATATACAGGGGGGCCTCCGTGGCCTAGTGGTGTAGTCACTGTGACTAACATCACTAAGCTCCTCACCGCTGTGAGTTCGAATCCCAGTAGGGTCGTTCGGAGTTTAAATTGAATAAACCTCAACTCGACTCACATTCAGATCTTTATGCATATACCATTTGTGTGAAGTTTCATTAATATCCTTTCAATAGTTTTCTGGAAAAACTGAGGACAAACAAAATGTTGACGGAAGAACAGACAAACGAACGAACTTATTCACGGACGGACAGACAGGGCCATGCCAATATACGACCACTTCTAGAGGTGGGCGTATAAAAAAACAAGACTGCACTTTCAATAAACGCTAATGCCCCCGATGGCATCCTTTACAATATATTCTGAATTTTTTCTAAGTCCAAATTAGGTCAAGGTCAAACTGAGCTTGGGTATTATTGGTGAGTTGGTAATGGTCCAAAGCAATAACTGTATAAGTATCGAAGCATTGTAGTAAACAGTGTTGATGCTAGACGAAACGGTAAAATCTATTTAACCAGGAAATAGCTTATTTAAAATATTCTAAGTCCAAATTAGGTCAAGGTCAAGGTCAAAATCAAAGATTGGTGTATAGGGAATGGTCAAATGCAACAACTGCATAAGTATCACAGCATTGTAGTCAGATGTGTAGATGCTAGACGAAACGGTAAATTCTAGTTAACCAGGAAATAGCCTATTCAAAATATTCTAAGTCCAAATTAGGTCAAGATCAAGGTCAAGATCAAAGTTTGGTGATATTGGTGGATAGGGAATGATCCAAGGCAACAACTGTATAAGTATCCAAGCATTTGGGTAAGCGGTGTTGATGCTAGATGAAACGGTGAATTCTACTTAACCTTGTTACGGATACACGGACTGACGGATATGACGATTACTATATGCCTCCGCATCTGTTGATGCCGGGGGCATAAAAACCGAGCAGACGGGCAGATTACACAGTTTGAATACGACAAGTGTGATCTTGACAAATACACTGTAAATTTTGAATGTGTTAATAGATGATAAGCTAGCTCAGATGATGATGTTCATTGTGGGTCAGATTTTTACATGAATATTCAGTAAGAGAAGGTTAAGAAAACAACAAGTCTTGTAATACTTCTGTAGACAATATATTGAAACAAGCAACAGATGACAACCACGATCGCATTGAATATCACTTTTGCAAATTAACATGATGATATTCACCCATAGTAAATACATTGCCCCATATAGTTTTGAAGACAAATTAACTTGATAAGTCACAACATTAACCCAGATGACCCCCACTCCAGGGCACTGGTAATTTGTTTTTTAATAAACTTTGATACAAGTACATCAACATCATATTTTCTATTAACGTGCAGAGGTGGGTGCATTGTCAACGACAGAGGACTCCCTTCCAGGTAACTGGCTAGCTGCCCACACGGAAATTTCTAAAACACGATCTCTACATTTTTTAATCATGTGGGTCTCTGCGAGACCCGATTATTTCCCTATTATAGCCACTTTATTATTCTAAATAAGTCCATAAATATTTTTGTCAAATATGCACATACTACACTGTTTGAGATATTATCATTTTGTAAAATATCAACAATATAGCTATACTTGCTCTGAGAATCAAGGGTGTTTCCATGAACACTTATGTCCCCTTCTGAAACTTTTTGAGTCCAAATTAAGTCAAGTTAAATTAAACTTAAAATTGAGGTTTAGCAATAAGAGTGAATTGGTCCATGACAATAACTGTTTAAGTATCAAGGATTGTAGTAAATAGTGTTGATACTAAACGAAACAGTAAAGTCTAGTTAACTAAGAAATACCCCATTTAAGATATTTAAAGCCCAAATTAGGTCAAGGTAAAAATCAACGTTTGGTAGTATGAGTTGATTGGTATTGGTCCAACGCAACAAATGTAAGCATTGTAGTCAGTCAAATTTTAAAAAATTGTACTTTTTAAGAACTTATTGCAAAATGTACGAAAAGTGCTATGTTCAAGTACTCTTGAAAGGGGTAATTTAGGTTAGTATTGTGATTTATCAAGTGTTGTGATCTTATCGTGTATTTACAATAGTAAATAATTTTCCTCTTCACTGATATGTCACACTTATTATATCCAAGTTATTGTTCAAGTTCGTTAGTTATGAAACACTCCTTGTAAAAGTGTCAAGCAGCATGCTCTTTGTGTCCCCCCCCCCCCCCCCACACACACACCCTTCAGAAACATGTTTTGTTCACTATAATTCTCTTAAGTGTTGCTCTGGCTTCTGTTCTCAGTGTTTTCCTTTCATTGAAAAGCTTTGTTCTTGCTTTCACATACTGCTGGGGTTTCCAAAAAGTCACCAGTGACTGTGGCTTGCACCTTTTCAGATATTCCATTATCTGGTATTTGCCTTAAAAACAGAAAACGAACTTACATTTTACACAAAAGTTCTAAAAGAAATCAGACATTTAGCAACCAGGGGCCCATTTCATAAAACTTCATACGACAAATGTTGTCATAAGTCAGATTATAAAATGCTCAACTATTATTTATTTCTCCATCTAATCCTGTCTTGTGACATCGGTTTGGAATCGGTTTTTTTAGTCACAAGGCTTGCTTAGATTGAGAAATCAGATATTAAATGTATTTAAAGTTTTGACTTACAATTGTTTTTGTTGTTCGAAGTTTTCTGAAACTGGCTCCAGGTATTTGTGACACATTGCATAAAATATGATAAATTTCACCATACAAAACTATGTCCCATATGGGCCATCATGACTGGATTAATATCAAATTTTACAGCCAAAATGGTCACCTAGAGCCTATATCCCATCTGAGCATATAACAAATGGAAACAAGACTGCGCGTTCAATAAACACTTTACTTATGCCCCCGGTGGCATCCTTGACAATAATAATATTTTAAATCTTTTCTAAGTCCAAATTAGGTCACGGTCAAGATCAAACTGAGTTTGGATATTCTTGGTGAGTTGGTAATAGTCCATGTCAATAACTGTATTAGTACCAAAGCATTGTACTAGGCAGTGTTGATGCTAGATGAAACGGTAAAATCTAGTTAACTGAGAAAGAGCCTATTTAAAATATTCTAAGTTCAAATTAAGTCAAGGTCAAGCAAGGCCAAAATCACGGTTGGGTAATATGGGTGGATTGGTAGTGATCCAAGGTAATATCCGTATATGTAGTCAGTTGTGTTGATGCTAGATGAAATGGTAAAATCTAGTTTTCCAAGAAATAGCCTGTCTAAATATTCTAAGTCCAAATAAGGTCAAGGTCAATGTCAAAATCATGGTTTGTTGATATTGGTGGATAGGGAATGGTCCAAAGCAATAACTGTATAAGTATCAAAGTATTTGAGTAAGCGGTGTTGATGCTAGACGAAACAGTAAAATCTACTTAACCTTGTTACGGACGCACACACGCATGGACGCACAATTACTACAGTACTGAACCTTATTAAATTAAATTGATAATCGCAAGCGAATTGCCATCGAATCGCGCGCTTCTAAAAACAAATCCTAGGTTTGAATATTTTTACGCGAATTTTCCGAAGCAGTTGTGACAAAAATGGAATCGAAAACAATAACGAGGGCAAATTTGCGAACATTTGTGAGACACACCATTCAAGAAAACTTACCCGAGGATAAAGTTAGTACTTTGAATCGCAAGCGAATTGCCATCGAATTGCAAGCGAATTGCCATCGAATTGCAAAAATTCTTAATTTAATAAGATTCAGTACTGTATATGCCTCTGCATATGCCGAGGGCATAAAAAAGATCAACAAAAGGGTCCTGAAGAGCTCACTAGAGAAATGAGGGAGTGTCACATGGTTGTTTTGGGAAGGTTTTTTTACCAATCAAGGACAAACAGCTACTTTATGACATTTTCTTACTGATAAAAGCTTTGATGCAAATGACTTCTACATTTCTTTACCGATTGACATCAAACTTTGCATATGCATTTAACATGAAGTGTAGGTGCATGACATGATATTTTTCAAGTGAGTTGTTTTAAGATAGGTGAAGTTATGGCCACTGATGGGACTTGTACATTTTTGGATCCAAACCAATTCTACATTTCTGTACCAATTCATATAAAACTTTGTATATGCATAATTAAAAATGAAGTGTTAAATTTTCACGACCCAAATCTTCATTCCACTCTTCCAAAGAATTACAAAGTTAAGGCCACTGGATGAGCTGGAACACTAGACCAATCAGAAATGGTGATTCAAACCCCCAGTAGGGTTTCGTCACAAGAGGTAAATGTTTCAGGATAAAATTGTTGTGTGCACTAATGTGCTCCCTAACTATAACAAAATGCAATAACTTCAAGCCTAATTAGGATAAAATATAACAACAAAGGGAAATAATTCCAACAAGGGACACATTGACCCTAAATCGCTCGCCTGGTACACTATGTAAAACTTGACCTATAGTGACCTAGATTATGTTTGTTTGTTTTGATTTTACGTCGCTTTCAACAGTATTTCAGTCATATCGCGACGTCCAGCTAATCACAGGTGGAGAAAGACCCCAGAAGCCCTTTATGCACTGTAACAGGCACCAATCGGCAACTGGGTAGAACCACCGACCTTCCGCAAGCCAGCTGGAAGGCTTCCCCACATGAAAAATCCGAACGACCCTACTGGGATTCGAACTCACAGCGGTGAGGAGCTTAGTGATGTAAGTCACAGTGGCAATACCACTAGGCCACGGAGGCCCCCACCTAGATTGTGTATGACTAGACATGACCCACAATCAACAATAGAATGTTAACAAGATGTTTCTATGAGTTGACCTAGTAACCTAGTTTTTGACCAGACACAACCCTCATTTGATTTTGACCTTGATTTGATGTAGGCGAGCATCATTCAGATCTGAGTTAACACTGGTTTTGATTTGACCTAGTGACCTGGTTTTGACCTGACATGACCCATATTTGATCTTGACCTAGATATCAATAAGGCAAACATTCTATTTTTTTTGCATTTAAAGCCATTGAGACTTGTAGCCTCTAGAGTGTTAACAAAGTTTTTCTATGATGTGACCTAGAGTAACCTAGTTTTTGACCAGACATGACCCACATTAACACTTGACCTGGATATCAAGTGGGCAAACATTCTTACCAAGTGTCATGAAGATCGGATAAGTTTTGTAGCCTCTAGGGTATGAGTAAGGTTTTCCAATTATTTGACCTAGTGACTGAGTGTTTGACCAGACCTGACCCATATTGGAACTTGACCTAGATATCAATGAGGCAAACATTTTAAGTAAGTGTCATGAAGATTGGATGAGTTTTGTAGCCTCTAAAGTGTAAACAAGATTTTCCTATGAATTGCCCTAGTGGCTAATGACCTAGTTTTAGACCCGAACTGACCCGCATTCAAACTTGACATATATAATAATTAGGCAAACATTATACCCTAGTTGCATTTAAATCCAATTAGATTTGTAGCCTCTAGAGACTGTTCAGAAGGTTTTCCTATGATTTGACCTAGTGACCTAGTTTTTAACTGGCCATGACCCACATTCAAACTTGACCTTGATATAAATGAGGTTAACATTTAAAAAAAAATCATTTAGATACAATGAAAGTTGTAGCCTCTAGAGTGTTAACAAGGTTTTTACTATGATTTGACATAGTGACCTAGTTTTGACTGGACATGACCCACATTCGAACTTGACCTACATTTTTCAAGACAAATATTGAGACTAATTATCATGAATACCAAATGAAATGTGTAGTCCTTAGAGTGTTAACAAGGTTTTTCTTTGATTTGACCTAGTGACCTAGTTTTTAACCGGACATGACCCTCATTCGCACTTGACCTAGATTTTATTAAGATAAACATTGTTATAAAGTTTCATGAAGATCCAATGAAATTTGTGGACATTTAAGTGTTAAATATGTTTTTTTCTTAATTGTTTTCGGCTCCAATTCAATGAAAACACTCACTGAATCAAAATTTACCTGAAATAAATTGATGAAACTTCTCACAATAAAAGCTATAGATGTGAATAATAAGACAATGGTAAACAAGAGGGCCTGAAGGCCCTGATATCGCTCACCATTTGTAATGAAGCCTGATAGCTTAACCTTTGAATTTCACCCGTTTTATTCTAAATCCATTCAAGTTTGTCGACCTACTGTAGTATAGTAGAGTACATCAAAGGCAGATAACTTATATTTATAAAGCCTAAACAATATTGAAATGAAGCCTTTTTCTAGCATTTCAAAGTATATCAAGGGCAGGTAACTATTGCCACAATGATTACATTTCAACAATAATTGCACTCCTTCCAGAACGTATAGCTACATCCTTTGTGTACAAGTGTAATCAAAATCCATTGAAAACTGTAGTTGCAAGAGTGTAAACACTGTAAAATATGGCATTTTCAGCAATTCAAAGGTAGATATCTCTTGATCTATTTGTTTGATTCCAACCATAATCACCCTTTTTTGAACTCCTATGGTCATATACAATCTGGGCAAGTTTGAGAGAACTTGAATAAATAGTGTGGCCTCTAGAGCGTAAACACTGTTAAATATATCATTTTCAGCAATTCAAAGGTAGATAACATTTGACCTATTAATTTGATTGCAACCATAATTGAACTCATCCGAAGTCTTATGGTAATATACAATCTGAGTAAGTTTGAGAAAGATTGGATAAAATGTGTGACCTCTAGAGCGTAAACATCGTTAAATATGGCATTTTCAGCAATTCAAAGGTAGATAACTCTCGACCTATCAGTCTGATTTCAACCATAATCAAACTCATCTGAACTCTTATAGTTATTTACAATCTGAGCAGGTTTGAGATGGATTGGATAAATTGTGGCCTCTAGAGTGTAAACACTGTTAAATATGGCATTTTCAGCAATTTAAAGGTAAATAACTCTTGATCTATTTGTCCGATTGCA
Source organism: Gari tellinella (assembly GCA_922989275.2). Taxonomy (NCBI): domain Eukaryota; kingdom Metazoa; phylum Mollusca; class Bivalvia; order Cardiida; family Psammobiidae; genus Gari; species Gari tellinella. The sequence continues at coordinate 7,413,696 of OV277858.1, forward strand.
ACCAAAATCGAACTCATTCAAATTCTTATAGTTATATACAATCTGGGCAAGTTTTAGAAAGATTGGATAAATACTGTGGCCTCTAGAGTGTAAACACTGTTAAATATGGCATTTTCAGCAGTTCAAAGGTTGATAACTCATGACCTATTTGTCCGATTTCAACCACAATAGAACTCATCCGAACTCTTATAGCAGTAAACCATCTGAGCAAGTTTGAGAAAGATTGGATAAATTGTGGCCTCTAGAGTGTAAACACTAAAATTGTTGACGCCGGACGACGCACGACGGACATTCAAGGATTGCAAAATCTCACCCTGAGCTAGCTCAGGTGAGCTAAAAAGAATAAGTTATAATGCTTCGTTTGAAACTACAGGCACTTATATACCTATACAAATGGCCTAAAAAAGCAGACAGCTTTTTCTATGTGTTCTCAGGTTAACGCTTATATTCAATTTGATAAAGTTCTGGGTAAGTTTCACGTACTTTCATTTACCAAGTACAATTTCATGGCATGCATTTAACGTTTATAATACGCAATTAATGGAGATTGTTTGAAACTGAAGGTACCTTTGGGAGGTAACTGATATGCACGATTTCGTAGAGTAACGATGCTTGATTTATCGTACTTATTTAAAAGCCACTAGGTGTCTCACGCATTGGTAGCATATGTCCTACTATCTGCTAGGATAAAGATGTTGCATATTATACAAGTACTGTAGAATTATTCACGGCAGTGGAAGAGTACAATAAAGGCAAACAATTATGTTATAATTCAACTTATATGGAGTAATGTGTTAATAAATGCCAGAAAAGCGTTGGGTCCATGGGACGCGCAACTTTTCAAATAATGAGTCCCTGGCAAATTTAATGAGTACGGAACTCAGGATGCACAGGTAAAAGAATCACTGCTAGTGTAAAAAATGTATTCTCATGATTTGACCCAGTGACCTATATTTTGACCCGACACAATCAACATTTAACCCTGACCTAGATATCAATAAAAAACATTTTTACCAAGTTGCATCAACATTTAAAGAGATTTTTAGCTTCTAGCTGTTAACAAATGTTGTCTGATTTGATCTAGTTACCATGTTTTTGACCGGACATTTCCCATATTCATCCATGACCTAGATATAATTGAGATAAACATTTTGACCCAGTTGCATTAAAATCCGATGAGATTTGTAACCCTACATTTTGACACAAACAGATTTTTCCTTAATTTGCAATGGTTCATAATTTTTTAATAACTTTTGAAGAGTTTCGACTAAAAGAGAGATGTCAAAAAACTTACCTCATTCCTCAATCAGAGATTCTTGCTGTCCCCATAATCATACACAATTTCTTGTCATGCTTTGATGAGCTAAAATAGATAAAAACTATTGGTTACGTGAGAAAAAGAACCTGTCACTAGTCGTTGTATGAGACAAACTGATCTAAACCTCGGCTAGAATAGAAAAATTATTTAGCTCGCCAAGACTCGCTTAATAAGTAATAACATTTCAATCCTAGACTCGGTTGTTACGTCATCCCATGAAACACCACAATAATGTTCATTTATTGTTCCCAATGGATTCGTTATCTAATTAACATCAAATAATTTGACTTGTCCGTCCAGACAGATAAAGTAATCTCAACCCCCTCCCCCCCCCCAATATTTTTGGATATCTCCGTCCGCAAGGTGAGAACAGCTTGTGTAACACAATGACTGGCGGCATATCCCATAGTTTTGCGATTTTACCTACTTTAAGATCCCACATGACCAAGCTTCAAGTGTGACCTAAATTTTATGAAGGACATGGCACTGACAGAATATCATAAATATATAGCCAAATATGTGACTTCTTAAAGCGACTCGCAACCAGATGGTGCATTTGCAAAAAATAATAGAAAATACTCAAATATATACAAAAGGGTAGCATTATCGTGCATCTGGCATTGGAAAAATATGACCAGTCTAATAACACCCTAGCGAAAAGTCTTCAAATCTTAGTTTTTTAGATATTTTCCATTGTTTTATCCATAGCGTCGAAAGTTGCTATAGACATTGATCAAGACTCAGACATAAGCTCTGGTGAACTAAAAATGTAATATTAAACTCAGAAAAGGAGAGATAACAGCTCAGGCATTATGATTTTCTTCAGCTGGGAATAAAATTAATCCTCATTTACACCGGGAAAAACTGTATTACTTATAAAATTTGGTTAGGATGTTGGGGGGTTTAAGTAGACACCAACATATATTTTGTTAGGATGTTGGGGGGTTTAAGTAGACACCAACATATATTTTGTAAGGATGTTGGGGGGTTTAAGTAGACACCAACATATATTTTGTAAGGATGTTGGGGGGTTTAAGTAGACACCAACATATATTTTGTAAGGATGTTGGGGGGTTAAGTAGACACCAACATATATTTGGTTAGGATGTTTGGGGGTTAAGTAGACACCATCATATATTTGGTTAGAATGTTGGGGGGTTTAAGTAGACACCATCATATATTTGGTTAGGATGTTGGGGGGTTTAAGTAGACACCATCATATATTTGGTTAGGATGTTGGGGGGTTTAAGTAGACACCATCATATATTCCGTTAGGATGTTGGGGGGTTTAAGTAGACACCAACATATATTTCGTTAGGATGATGGGGGGTTTCAAACATAAATTAACGCTTATGGTAATAATAATATACAATCTCAGTAAGTTTGAGAAAGTTTGGATAAATACTGTGGCCTCTAGAGTGTAAACACTAAAATTGTTGATGACGGACGACGGTTGACTGAAGACGGACGCCGGACATTCAAGGATTGCAAACAATCACCCTGAGCTAGCTCAGGTGAGCTACAAAGGTTTATATAATTTGATCAAGTTTCCAACCGGACGTCACCTACATGTAATCTTAACCTAAATTTATAACAAGAGCCCCATGGGGCATATTTCGCTCACCTGAGATAAGATTACAAAATGTAGATACATGTAATGATTTATGTCCAGGACGGGGTAATTTTTTCCCTGATGGGCATAATTTGAACAATCTTGATAGAGGACCTGTAGATGATGCTATGTGCCAAGTATCTAAGATCAGGGTACTAGGGTTTTAGACAAGAAGATTTTTTAAAGTTTCCATTGAAAAAGTATATTTTTAGCTCCTGTGACCTACATATGCAACAGACTGGAACCATTTGAACAAAAAAGGTAACTTTAGGAGTCAGGACATCTACTCTAGAAGTGTCACCCTGCTGATATTAAAGCTCTGGCCATATAAGTTTCAGAGGACAAGACATTTGAAAATTTCACTATATAACTCAATGTAAAACTGTGACCTTGGGGCAGGGCCAATTTTGACCCCAGGGGCATAATTTGAGCAAAATTGATAGAGGACCTGTATGTGCCAAATATCTAAGCTCTGGCCCTTGTAGTTCTTGACAAGAAGATTTTTTAAGTTTTTATAGAAAATAAATATTTTTAGCTCCTGTGACCTAGATATGCAATAGACCTGAACCATTTGAACAAAATATATGTAAAGGATATTCAGAAGAGTCACCATACTAAATTGCAAAGCTCTGGCCATATATGTGTCAGAGAAGAAGACATTTGAAAATTTCACTATATAACTCTATGTAAAACGGTGACCCCCGGGGCAGGGACAATTTTGACCCAAGGGGCATAATTTGAATTAACTTGATAGAGGACCTGTAGGCGTTGCTATGTGCAAAAAATCTAAGCTCTGGCTCTTGTAATTTCAGACAAGCAGATTTTTAAAATTTTCATTGAAAAATATCTATTTTTAGCTCCTGTGACCTAGATATGCAACCGACCAGAGCCATTTGAACAATATCGGTAAAGGGCATCGAGAACTGTCACCATGCCAAATATCAAAGCTCTGGCCATATTGGTTTTAGAGTAGAAGACGTTTTAAATTGTCACTATATAACTCTTATGTAAAACGATGACCCAGGGCGGGGCCAATTTTGAACCCAGGGGCATAATTTGAACTTGATAGAGAACCTGTAGCTGATGTTATGTGCCAAATATCTAAGCTCTGGCCCTTGCAGTTTTTGACAAGAAGAGTTTTTAAAGATTTCCTTATTTTTTCACTTTGGTTGCCATGGCTACCAGAGTTCTGCATTGTTTTAATTCTTTGAACAAATTTGAAAGAACTTGACCCAAGGAACATTTCTGTAAAGCTTGGTTGAATTCTGTTAAGCGGTATAGGAGGAGATGTCGTTTGAAGCAATTGTTAACAACGACGGACGACGCACGAGGAAGGACGCCGGACACAGAGCCATCCCGATAGCTCACCTTGAGCCTTAAACAGAATGGGAAATCAAAGATTAAGAAGCTCAACTCCTGTAATTTAATAACACACTTTTAACAGAAAACCATAATGCTGACCCTAGGGGTCAAGGTTAAAGTCACCAAACCTTGATACATTGTTGTCATTGAGCCGCATGAGCTTCTGAAGTTTCATTACTATTGGTGCAGTTTGCTCAGCACAGACTTTTACTTTAATGTTGACCCTAGAGGTCAAGGTATTGGTCACCAAACTGCAATGCATTATGGTCTACCCATTGAGGCGCATCAGCATATGAAGTTTCGTGACCGTAGTTGCAAATTTGTTACACGGCATTTTGGCAGGGTGTATGGGCTTGTATGACCGTTTTGGATTCCTTATTTCCTTCGCGTTCAGGAAATTCGGAATCCAAAACCGTCATACAAGCCAATTAACCCTGCCTAAACTATCTTATACCGTGTAACTTATAATATCAATCTTAAAATAGATCGCATAGGAAATACAATTTGATAATGTTGTTTTTACTTCTGTACGGCCTATAAACGCATTAGCTTGGTTTAGGAACACAAAACTTCCAACACAAAATGCAAGTTCTTCATACATCATGTGACTCATGCTAGGTACCAAACTCGATGAGGGAACCAGCTATATGGTTACCCTTGCAAGCTTCGTACCTGGATGTATATGTACCATTGCAATAACAAGCATTCCGTGTTACTTTCAACATGCTTTATACAACAACCACCTGTCTATAGAACAGTTAAAAAGTAAACAAATATTCACCTTAACATTTGTTGTGTCCAAATCCAGACTGGCTTTTATCTGCAACAAAACGGATGTCTTTCAGTTTATACTTTAACCCTGCACATATCTTTTCATATTTTGAAGATAAATTACCACTTTAGGCAGGTTTAAAGTAAAGCAGAACCCGCCTTAAGGTGCAATATACTGCATTCTGCTTTACTTTCAGCCTGCTTTAAGCTACCATTTGATGGAATATAGAATTTATATCTTCCGATTCATAGTCATGACTGTACAAATTTAAACTAGACCTATCCCAAATGGTGATTCATACCCCCAGTGGGGTCTTGTCACAAGAGATAAATGTTTCTGGATAAAGTTGATGTGTGCTCCCTAACTTGGAAAAGAATAACAAAGGGCAACAACTCAAAAAATGGATAAAAATATAACAACAAAGGGAAATAACTCCAACAATATGGATGACAGAGTACAGGTTCGTATGCATTGCACTCCTGGTAAATGAGATCTATCTGTATATGATGTTGGAAGTCAATAGCTGTTATACTTTGGAAGTTATGTTCTGGACAAGCCTAAATTGGATAAAAAATATAACAACAAAGGGCAATAACTCCAAAAATACTAATGATAGAGTTATGGTTCTTGTGCACTGCACTCCTAGTCAATAAGATCTATCTGTATATGAGGTTTGGGATCAATAGCTCTTATACTGTGGAAGTTATGCTCGGAACAAGCCTAAATTGGGTAAAAATATAACAACAAAGGGCAATAACTCCAAAAATACTGATGGCAGCAGAGTTATTGTTCTTAGGCATTGCACTCATTGTAAATAAGATCTATCTGTATATGAAGTTTGAAGTCAATAGCTCTTATACTTTGGAAGTTATGCTCCGGACAAGCCTAAATTGGGTAAAAATATAACAACAAAGGGCAATAACTCCAAAAATACTGATGACAGAGTAACGGTTCTTGCGCACTGCACTCTAAGTCAATGAGATCTATATGTATATGAAGTTTAAAGTCAATAGCTCTTATACTTTGGAAGTTATGCTCCGGACAAGCCTAAATTTGGTAAAAACATAACAACAAAGGGCAATAACTCCAACAATACTGATGACAGAGTAACGGTTCCTGCATACTGCACTCCTAGTCAATGAGATCTATCGGTATATGAAGTTTGAAGTCAATAGCTCTTATACTTTGAAAGTAATGCTCCGGACAAGCCTAAATTGGGTAAAACTATAACAACAAAGGGCAATCACTCCAAAAATACTGATGTCAGCGTAACGGTTCTTGCGCACTGCACTCCTAGTCAATGAGATCTATCTGTATATGAAGTTTGAAGTCAATAGCTAGTATACTTTGGAAGTTATGTTCCTGACAAGCCTAAATTTGATAAAAATAACAAAGGGCAATAACTCCAAAAATACTGATGTCAGAGTAATGGTTCTTGCGCACTGCACTCCTGGTCAATAGGATCTATCTGTATATGAAGTCAATAGCTGTTATACTTTAGAAGTTATGCTCCGGACAAGCCGGACGAGCGGACGGACGGACATGGTGACTCCAGTATACCCCCCCCCCCCCAAACTTCGTTTGAGGGGGTATAATTATTTTCTTCTCCGGAGGATTAATTAGATCTATTAAGATTAAGCTGAGGTGGGCATTATTGGCGGTAGGTAGTCATCGGCATGCCCCTTTATTATTTTATTTGTTCAATGATGATATAAAATTACCATAAAATTTATAACATCACTTAGTCATTAAAAATCAATGCCTAAGTTGATGGTATTATTGGCCGTAGGTAGTAATCAGCAATATATTAGGAGTCCAAATTAGGTCAAGTCAAGGCTAAATTGAGGTTGGGTAATATGAGTGTGTTAGTATTGTCTGTAAATAAGCATTTGAGTAGGCAGTATTGGTGCTAGACATAACAGTAAAATCTAGTTAACCTAGTTACGAATCCGCCTCATTGCAATACAGGTTTTGCGTATTGCAATATTCTTTATATCATTTGAGCATAATTATACGAGAGATGATCCGATGCCTTGTTTATTTAAATGTAATGCTGTGACAATTATAACATTCACAGCAAATGTCTATGTTAATTTAGACTCTCTCTTGTATTTAACCCTTTACCTGATAGAAGCGCCTTTTGGCGCATTTTAATTTATTCCCTCCGCAAAAGAAAATAGTTTAAGATTATACAGGCATGAACATGAACAATTAAAAATATTAATTATACATTAGCAAGTAGTGACTTTAAGCAAGTTGGAAGTAAAGCAAATGTGCCTTAGGACGCATTCTGCTTTACTTTCAACCTGCTTTAAGCGGTCGCCTGCCTTCAAATCTAAAAACAGGATATGAGGTAAAGGGTTAAAGCACTACTTTTACCCTTCCAATGCTACAAGTAAGTTTTCAAGGCTAATTTCTATCTAATTTCAGTACTTACAAGTTGCCACAATATATTGCAATACGGTTCCTCTGTATTGTAATGTATTGCAATATGGTTTTCAATGTATTGTTACACGACTAGACAGGTCTATAACTATACTATATGCCTCGCCCTCTGCATCTATATATGCAGCGACCATCAAACAGAATATCACCACATTCTGTGATCCAAGGCCTTGAATTAGTTCCAATTGGTTGTGTAATCCAGATCACAGGAGAGGCGTAGTGTCGAGTGTGATCTGGATTACAAAATAGATGGGTTCCTCGGAACATGCGTGTCACCTGCCAGCAAGCATCAGTAGAACATTCTGTTGCCGTAAAGAAATTTCATTTCAAAATCTTCAGTTAAACAGAATAAATCTGCATGAAAAGAAAATGTTGAAAAGGGGAACAACTCTCACAATATTTATACAAGAGTTATGACCCTTGTGCAATACACTTCCACTTGTCAAGCTCTTTCCATCTTAAAAGCTTCAGTAGAACAGCAGTTTTCAGGGGTGACCAACAATAATTACACAAAAAAGTCGCAATGCAATACTTATTATTTATTTTGATGAAGTCATACTTGGGTCTCGATAGAATCTGTTATTTTGGTAGGTTCGATTGAGAAGTGGGGTTTTGCAAATAACGGTCATAAAAGTGTTTTAGGACGGTTTTAAGCTATATCCTTTGGAGTAAAACATTTATAATAAAAGTGGGTGTCCTTGGTTATTTACCCTTAAAATGGAAATAAACTGTTCAAATTCATCAACACATATAATAGACTATGAATGAAAAAGGACATAACATTAAAAATATGCGACAATACTGACCGTATTCGCCATTTCTATAAATCAATAGTTCAATAATGTTGAAACTTAATTTTACCAAGCACAAAGTCAAGCAGATCTGCGGTGAAAACTGATCTAGAGCAACTCTACAGTTTACCAGACAAAAAAAATCCAAATATTTTTTCTCTTCATTCTTGCATAACTTTAGATCCAGAACTAGATCTCTTGATTTCGTTTTTAAAATGGCCCTTTCGCTGCATTGTTTGACCAGGGACACCTACTCAAATACCTGAAATGTATACGGGTCCGAGTGCATTTAACTGCGATTTTTGGTCGTATCTAGAGATAGCCTGTCAACCTCATCATAGTATAAATAAGGCATGGTTTGTAATAAGTTCTTCTCAAATCTATATTTAACTGTTTTATGACAAAAAGTGATGTTGCTAATTCAGTTAACAGCAAAAAAAAACGACTAATACGCTAGGATTAGCCCGTAGCTGATGCTTAAGCCACGATCTCACTGTCCAGGTTTGGGTCCCCGTGAGTCCCGGTTTAGCAAACCGGCAGTCACCGGGAGTACAACCTTGGCGGCGCCTGGGACGACCAGCTCGATCCTGGATCAACCAGCTTCCACCGGCTAAACTTCCCCGGATGCTTTAAAATGTTTAATACAACAGGGCGTCACCGGGACAGAAACCAGAACCGGCTTTATCCGGGGAATGCCGGAGCAACGCCGGATCTTTTCCGGCACATCCGGGGCAGCTCCCGGGCCTCTACCCTGAACAACCGGGGTGTATATAATATGCGAGGATAAATTTGATTTTTTTAAAACAAAATGCAGATTACTACATTTTATTTTTAGCGTTTCTGTTTCATCTGTGTATAAATAGGAAATAATATCGTCAGGACTCTCTATTGTATAGGGTAAATCTAATATTTAAAAAGGAAAGTTTTTCTCTATAAATAAACGGCTTCAGGCTAAAGTCTTTATGTCCACTACATTGTAACAAACAGTATGTAACCAGATCAGACGCCGGGCAAACTGTTTGAAACTCATATTAAAATGAAGTTTGAACAGTCTACAACATTATTATGTTCTATTTTATTGCATTTCCTTTGTATTTCATCTCATATACCCCGAGAGACAAAAGAGAATTTATACTAATTTACGTCCGCCCCGGTTTATGTCCTTTCCGGCGAACACCGGGTAACGCGGGCACGTCACCGGTGAACAACCGGGGTTGATCGGGACGACACCGGTGGTCATCCGGATACCACCGGCGATGGCCGGGGTAATTACACCATGTTATTATTATACCGGGGTTAACCGGGAACAGACCGGCCCTGCACCGTAACTATGCCGGGCCAAACTGGGAACTCACCAGGAAGGTCCGGCTTCATAACCGGTGCTCCACCAGGGGAGACACCGGGAATGTGAGATCGCAATTTATTTTTTCATAAAAACCGCCCCGGCTCATCCAAGTCCACCGGTTATCTCAACCGGGACGTACCGGGGCCAGCACCGGGACATTGAGATCGGGGCTTTAGCCAGGGCATTGCATTCACAGAGTGCTTAGGCGGTCCCTTATCTGTTACGTTACTGTGATACCGAGAATCAAGTGAGTTAAGCTAATTTTCTTGACTCTATAAATTTCAGCCAATTATTCAGACATGACTATATTCTAAAGGTAGTGACTGGGGGTACGTGACCGTACCTCTAATACTTGAAATTAGCGATACGGTCACATACTCCTAGCGAGTCCTGTGAGGGTAGGCTAGGGGTCCGTGAGAATATATTTTGTATCTAGCAATAGAGTGCAGGACCTCTTACTCGAGGTCACAGGTTGAGCAGAGGTCTGTATCACTGACTTTCTGTAGTATCAGCGATTTCGGGATACAAACGGCAGACATGTAACCATTTAAAATCACTAAAAAGTTCGCTTACGTTTTTTTTTTTCGCAGTCACAGTCACTTTCGGTTTTCGTTTTGATTGCCGTTGTCTCCAACAGCTTTAGTTTTACTGTCTTTTCTTACAAGAAACTTTTTCATCCTCTTACTCTTAGCTGTCAATCATGTTATAAACAAATGTGAAAACGGAAGTGACATTATTTTAAGATAAGGGCTACAAAACGGACACCGATCGACACAGTGGTTTCAAAACAATACCGGACCTAACTACAGACGGTTTTACTTGTGTTGAAGCATCATATGATTAAAATTATAACATCTTCTTTATTATTTCACAGTGGTTCTCACTCTTAATGGGAATTTTTCGCCGGCTTAAATCAAGTTTAGAAACAAAATCCAAATAGTTATTCATCAGTTTATTTAGTGAACACATTCGCCTTATTCAAACATAAACGTCAGAAGTCGCAGATTAACTCCATTTCTTTGAATTTATAGCTATTTTGGTCAGATTTGAAGGCACATTTAGGCTTCCAAATATATTATCCCGAATCCGTGCTTGTCCGCGGACAATTAAAATGTACGAGACAGACGTGGGATTTCCGCACCCCTGTCGATATATTGATCGATGAACAGATATACATCAATAACGTTCCTATCAATGACATCTCTAGTTATTTTCAGTTAGAAAACTAATTTTTCTTCACATTCCTTCAATGTATTTGCCTTTTTGCATTTATTTTAAAATGATAATCTTTATAATATTTTTCGCTGAGGGCTACGGTGAAACGAATGAAGAGGATACTTTCATTGCTGTTATGAAAACAAGTTTGGTGGCGAATATTTGTTGAAGTTTCTTGGGTTTTTCCCATTGAATATTCATAAGATATGGTAGAAATTAGTTGCGATATCGTAACTGTATTGCAGATACAGTTACGACACGCTAGGATCTCCACAATGGCGCAGGCCGACAGTGATTCACTGTCGCTTGAATAAGTTTCTATAACATTTTAATTTTTACCGTTTTTGAAAAATAAAAGGTAGGTATCGGTTTGGAATGCATTTTTTGACAATGTGGGTGTGTAAAATCAGGTTACCTACGTCTTTGATTGAGTTTCTCCCGATTTAAACTTTACTACTGTCAACCGGCATCGGTCTTCGAGGGATGGTCGGCCATTTTGAAAAAATATGTCCCATAAACCTCTTACTACGTATTCCATATATGGAGTGTGTAGTAAAACCGCCGCGCATGTCAACGAATGGCGGAAAAATATCTAATACACGAATTAAGCTTTAAACTTGTTTTTAAGCTGCCACCCTTAACCATATTAGCAACAAAATAAATGTTTTAGTTTACCTGGGCAAAAATAATCCTCGAATTCATCAAAAATACCACAGCTCAGTAAGTTTTCCAATTATGAATGAAAGCTTTAAATGTTAACCGGACAGCGTTTTACGCATGCGCGAGTTCTGTCTCGGCTTGGAAAATCAAAACAAATAGTGGGTCGACACCGAAAAGTTTTCAAATGGTCTTCGAGTGGGTTATTACTTAACACAAGATGGTTATATATCAAAATATTGTTAAATATTAGTTTAAAGATTAATTCTCAACTGTTTGAACATATATAACTGATAAACAACTGCTGCAGAATTTGCACCACTGTAGAGATGCTAGCAAACTGTAGCTCTAGTAGACCTTGGTCTAGAGTTAGAGGTACAGTACTGCAGCTAGGTAGAAATGAGAGGGTATTAATATTAGCATCAATAAAATGTATGCAGTCAAAATAGTGTGTTGTTGTTGCCCTAGCCAACCCTCACTAGGGTGACCGTACCACTTATTTCAAAGATTAGAGGCAAGGTCACATACCCCTTGTCACTACCTATTCTAAATCATGAATAATAAGCCTAATTAATTACAAAGATGATTATCATTATGTGAGTGTTAGCTCTTTTTTTTCAGTCTCCAATATTTCAAAGAAATGTAGATCAACATTCTATATTTCAACAGGTACAATATACGTTTTGTTGATTTTTACATAAAGCGGAAGAGCCTCCTACATAGGGGCCTACCTCACAGATATTCTCAAGATTCAAGTGGAACTTCTCCGTCCCCCACCCACCAGTAGTTATAAACAGTGACAGTCCGACACGTCGATAAGTGTGCACGTCAACGGACAACATTGCAAACCAACCAAAGATAGAAAAATAAATTAAATCAAATAACTAGACATATGCTACATAGTGTGTGATAAAGCGTCAAAAACTTACCATTCGTTTCCCGTATATTGCCATTTTTGGCGGTCGTTGAAGCGGAACTGCTAATTTGGAATACCTTCGGATGTTGATGGGAAATGGATGCGTCTCAGAAAGTTGTCCGAAACTTAGCGAATATGTCCACTGTCACGGTTTAAAATATATGACAAATTTATAGGCTTAAAAACTCGATTTCTTTATTTTCTGCAGAAAAGGGACAAGCATCGTCATACTAACTCAGACGGACACTAAAACAAAAGTACAACTTTGAAAGTATCAATATATAGTCAAATTCTGAAATAAATCAGGTTTTACGTTGGTCGCCTTAAACACTTATTTTAGGGACTTCAAAATATACGCGATCAAGATTTCAAGTTATTTTTTTGATTTTCTTTATCTTTTCAGACCAGAAAAGTTAATTCCATATGAGTAAGAGGACTGTTTTTAAGGTGTTTGCAAAGTTTCGACGCTCTCGCAACCTTTTTTACCCCTGAAATCTTATGTCAAAATATTAAGGAGACCGCTTTTGGTCACCTTAAACTGCCGGTCGGCTTAACCCCCATTATAAAGGATAACTGGTCACCTTAATGTCGTCATTATATTTATATATATATATATATATGTAAAAACGAAAATACGACTTTACCTGCTGCGTTTTTAATAATATTAATAATAAAGTATACAAGCATGTTTCGCCTCGCGGCTGGTCAGTGTAAATAATGTTCCTTGTCGATAACGTAACCATGTGACGTCATAGGGCTGACGTCATGATGCTACGTCATAACGTCAGCGTCATGACGTCGCAATCATAATAAATAATTTAAATGTATTTACCTGGTAATGAACGTATATAATTATATCTATCTAGATGAGCTATTTAGTTTTGGTTTGAAGCATTTGATAAAAGAACGTTATTTTTTCAACCTAGCCGACGTATTATCTATGTTCATTTGATACAATGGAAAAAGGGTAAATTTAGTTCCTTTTTACAACAATTGTCAATATGAGAACTTATTGGCAGCTGTCGTGTTGCCGGGTCCAGTATGTGTTGGGCATGTACTGTTCGCCTGTTTCTTAATCTATCCCCGGTGTGACCAATATAATACTTATTGCAGCCATTGCACGTCATAGCATTCAGCACATTTTAGACGTCACATGACATATTTTCATTAACAAAGAATTGCTTTCCATCAAAATTGAAATATGATCCTTCTTTCAAATAATTGAAAATGCCACATTTAGGGCGTTTGCATTTAGTGACTTTGAAATGACTATTTTGTTTTTCAGTGTGAAGCATTGGATCTGTAAATTTTGCTCTAGACAGTATTTTCTTCAAATTTGGAGTTTGCCGTTTACTTTTTATAATTTTGCTATTGACTAAGACTTCCTACATGTTTTCGTCTGCATACAAAATTGGTAAATTATTCTTTACATTGTTGAATAATTCAGGATTTTTCGGATTAAAAGTTGTGACAAGTGGTATTATGTCCTGATTTAGTTTCGCCCGAGTCTTTAATAATGAAGTTTCTTTGGATTTTAATAGCCTCTGTTACGCTCTTTTGTATTACCGTATTTGGATACTTTCTTTTCAAAAGTGAGGACGAAAATTCCTTCAGCCGAATGTCTCTAACGTGTTGATCAGATACAATTCTGCAAATTCTCCTCGCGAGATTGTAGGGAATGCTTAATTTAGTGCGTTTGGGGTGGCACGATTTGAAATTCAGGTATTGGTATATATATGTATACATATATATATTGTAAATGCAAATATATACCTAAATGGTAGTTCTCTGGTTGTAGGATGTCCTCGGTTGACTGGCGCGATATCATACAAAAGCACCAATCAACATCCGGATATACACATGCTTCAATAACAGTAATGCTGTCAATACGTTAAATATGACTATGATGAAAAGTGCTAATGTAAATCCACCTACTTTTGCAATGTCTAAGGTACCAGGTGTTCTTATACATGAAACCAGTAGGCTCTTTCATCCTCCAGAGAGTTGTCAAATTGAAATTCTTACAGTGTGTTTTCGGTAAAGGTATTGATGTCATTCCGTTTGATTTTTCTCTCTTTACAAAAATATGTAGGGAGTGGTAAATATCTTTGCCAGAACTGAAAGAACATAAACTATAATCATCTATAATTGACTAAAGTAAAACTGTTAATGTTTTCTAATGTCTTCTAAAACTCTGATCCTCCAATTAAGCCTTTGAGTAAAGTACTACATTTTACACAAACATAAAATAAACCTAATAGTCAACGATGGGTTTTTATATATATTTATGGGTGGTGCACTTATGTGAAAAGTAGCTTGGAAAACAAATAAATACGAAAGACTCAATCAGGAAACGTAACACAAACAATACACCCACCTCTAAAGCAGAACACACACACACAGTCATACCACAACAAACACACACACGCAATACAAGTCCTTCATCTACACACTAAATAGAAAACAACACGCAAGACAAACATAAAGCAAAGTGAATATAGGAGCCCGCCTTGGTACGGTCAGTAGCAATCAATAATTAATTATAAATTAATTATTAACAACCACTGGGGTGTAAAACCTGGGTTTCGGGGCGCCCAACCTCACTCTTATCTCCTATATTCACCTATAAAGACAAACAGTGTACATAAAATATAAACCCTGTTCCAAAACCTTACAATCAAAACGACCGCCAACACAGTAAGTAAATACATGTAAAACATCTAACAAAAAATCTATGACAAGATTATTAGTAACACGGGAAAGAATTTAACATTCAAGCCCGTGCTAAAAATAACCCATTGTTGCAACGGTCAAATTGTACTCAAGCGACTAGTCTGTAGTCACGAGTAACTGTAAGACATGGATGGGTTCAGGGTACGACAGAGAGGGAGGGAAAAAACAAACAAAGCACGAAAATCCGATATAACTCTCCCGGTTAAGGACGGCTTTTGAGATACATCATCATGTAGTGCTAAGCCCTGTCTGTCGTCGCACAACCAAAGAGGAAAGCATGGTTATCAATTGTAGATTGATCGATAACCAAACGTGAAGTGCGCAGCAATATACTTGGATCATAATCTTTTTTGAGGAAATCTAATACTTTTCACAAACAGGTTTTGAAAATGAATATGTCCAAGAATCTTTCAAAGTTTGTAAATAGCATCACCATACAACTCCGGATGTGAAATACATTGCCGCAGAAAAGACTTTAAGTTACATTTATACTTGTTAATGAGAGGACGATTTCTATATAAGAATTTAGAAAATATTTTACGAAGTTTATGAAATAAGAAGCTTTACAGTAATAGTTTTATTACGAATGTGGCAGTCCTCAACAGAGGTACAGGCCCTAGCAAAACGAATAAGTTGTGAGATATAAACCCCGTAAGATGTAGAACGGGGAACATCGCCATCTAGATGAGGATAATTTACAATACTAAAATCAAAATTATCTCGTTTATCGTAAATCTTAGAAGAAACAATTCCGTTATTTATCAAAAGATCTAAATCTGAAAAAATGGTGCCGACAAATTTGACTCATTTTTTTATTAAGGCGTACTTCTTGTGGGTAAATAAAAGGAAACAATGTATCAAAATATGGGTTGTCTATATTAGTCAATACAGGAATAGTCGGAGTTTGTCAAAGAGCTTGAAGAACCACACTTATTTGTTGTCACTTCTTTTTGGTTTTGTTGCATCTCTCTATATGTCTAAACACCCATTCTGATATCTTTTCTCATGGGTGATGAATCTTCTTCCATAACCTAATGTAATTGCGAGTGGGCCTGATATCTCAATGAAAACAGTCAAGCCAGCACAGAAATCTCTGGTTCAGTATAGCAATAATAGGGATTGTCTTGAGCATATTTAAGTAGGTAAAAATGACAGAGTCATAAGGGCTCATCTCCAAAACTGAAACATTTATGGAGCCAGAAGGGCTCATCTGCTCTAGCATATCTTGGTCATAAGGGCTCATCTGCAGCTTTCACTGCAGTTCAGCCCCTACTTATAGGGTGATTTATGTTATCTGACACCTGATTTCTGCTGAATATGTAAATATGCAGGGTGTGTATCAGAACAAGTTAGTTAAACTCATAAATGCTGGCTGAAACAAGGGAATGTTGTCATCTGTTGTTTTGCAGATGAGCCCTTATGGCTTTATCAGATTTTATATTATAACATGTACTTTTACACTGTAATATTTAACACAAAAACAAACTGCATTGACAGAAAAGTAAGCAGGTATTATGGACTAATGTTTTGATTAGAATTTAGATTAGATTTATCAAGGTACAAATATATTTAACTTTTATAAGTTTTTTGCGAGATGAGCCCTTATGGCTCTGCAAAGTTTCGGTACAAACTCTTGTGATCATCCCTCGTCATCATTGCATCATCTCATCATTCATCTGTGCTATATGACCTATTCAGTGTACCAAACGCATCCATCCATCCAGAAAATAGATATGTCGTTCCTCGGAACAGTTGTGTCACCTGCCAGCAAGCATTAGTCTAACATTCTCTTTCCATAAAATAAATTTCATTTCAAATTCTTCAGTAAAACAGAAGAAATCTGCATGAAAGGAAAATGTTGAAAAGGAGATTAACTCTCACAATATTGATGCAAGAGTTACTAGTATGACCCTTGTGCAATACACTTGTCAGGCTCTTTCCATAAATGAAATTTCATATTAAAAGCTTCAGTAGAACAGGAGTTATGAAGCGTGACGCAATAAGTGTGATGGACAGACATACATACAGACAGATGGACAGACAGACAGACAGACATACAGACGCCGGAAAAGTGACCCCTAAGTGTCACCTCTGCCTACAGCTAGGGATACAACAAAGACTAATTCAACATGTTACAGCAAGTAACAACACAGGAGATTATCAGGTTCTATTCGAACATCGAAGACAAACAAATCGGTAAAAGATCAGCAATCCATGTTTTACACACCTTGCTCAAATTTTAGCCAGGTATACTACAAAAGGAAGCTAATTTGTTAGAATTTGACAGTGTTTTCACTTTCTTACAAGAAAGGTACTTGCCACCTATGGGATGAGAGACATTGGCAAGGAGGTTCATCCGAAATTGGGCCCTGCTTGATAACGGACATCAATGGTCTCCCAGCTACCATAAAGCATGTTATTTTATATTCAGATTGTTGTTCTGGACAGAACAGGAATCAGTAATCTGACTGGAGGATTTGTGCACACAGTTATAGCTAGTGCATCTGATCAATAGAGAACATACAACAAAAGTTATTGGAGTCTGGTCACACCCAAATGGGTTGTGACTCCATGCACTAGACAATAGAACTCGCAAAAAGGGAACTGCCATTTACCATCCTGATCAGTTGGATATTTTTGTCCACCTTGCTCGAAGGAACAAACCATAATTACGTGGTTGTGCCAATGTATTATGAACATTTCTTGAATCTTAAGGAGTAGAGTATACAAAGCAGGAACTGAAAAACTCCAAAATAGATACAAAGGGAACAGAGTGACCTAGTCAAATAACTAAAAGTTAAAATATCCCCTCCAAACGAAATATTAGTAAAATAAAGTTTTCATGAGGAAAACCTTTGAATACTTAATGATAGCAATGGGACAAGAGGAAGGCCAGTTTTCGGTCTTGAACCACTCCCTTCAAAATAGTAGGATTCCTTACCAGTTTCGGATGAAAAGAAAAATTATCTTGTTTCTTTGTGTAACAGTCGTATTATTCCTGCTTTGTATAGACCTTTTTGTGATAATCTAAGAGCAAGTAAGGTGATTAAGTACCGTCTTCCAGAACCAGACATTTTGGAAGAAAATGAGGGTAGTGAGTAGCTTGAGGGCTTTAGAAGGACATTAACTTATGCACATATGCATCAGTTAGGACATATTTAATAGTTCTTATGTAATAATAAACAAATTAAGACAAAGTTAAAACGTTTCAACTGTAAATTATATTTGGAGTATTACTTGAGCCCTTATGGCTCTGCAATTTTGACAAGTAATGTGAAAAAACATTTTCGAGCCATAAGGGCTCATCTACAGAAATTCACATTTAAGGCAATAAACAACATTTTTACCAGATTTTCTTTTATGCATTTAAATTGTGTTGGCTATATATGTTTGTGGAAATAAAGTTACCAGAATTCATAGAACGACTGATTTTATAATATGATTCAAAGTTTGTTTCTTCATTTTCTCGAAAAGACAAAAACTGCAGATGAGCCCTTATGGCTCTTATAGGGGCGACATAGGTAACTGTTTCTTTCCAGGTAATACAAATGATGAGGCATATCACATGGTAGGTGTTGGGTCTAGTATCCTGCCTTGCATGATGTTGACTGCCTTTCACTGAAATAAATAGGAAGGTGCTTAGGGATCATGCCTGGTAGATGTTGAACTTTGTGTTGAGAGTCAGGTTTTTGTTCTCCGAGACTCTCTTAGTGATCTTGCAAATCCCACATGTGTCAACTGGGAACCATTGGCAGAAATGGAAGAACTTCCTGTGCCAGTCTCCCTGATGCTTATTGTCATGCATTTTAAAATCGAGTAATCCGTGTGACGTGCGAGCGAAGCATTGTCTACAAACATTTTTTTTTCTGATCAGAAGACCGGTGATTTGGGGCATTGGATTTATCACGTATACGAGCTAGGCTGGATAGCTTACCATCATGTCTGTTGTAGGTATAGACACACGCATCTGAGCAAGACATGAATGTAAGGCATATGATTATACAAAAGTAAATATCCCTTTTTAGCACCATTAATCCTGTGTAAAGAGTTGGCGTTTTTTGTTACAACTTGTCGATGGAAAAGAAACCTTGCTGGGAGTCTCATTGTGTGCCTGGATGGACTTCTGTAGCTAGGACGTGCAGTCTTGTGAGCCGGGAGCCACTGGTTGTCTCGACCACATGCTTCAGCACTGTCTTCGTTTGAACTAAGGACACAGACTATCAACTCAACAGTTTGCCTCCAATTATTTAGCGGACGAGACGCAGGAACAAAACAATTGACCCTGTACAAGTGAACATGGTTTCAAGGTCACTTCAGAACTCTACTCGGTTCATTGCATTAGTATGTCAGTAATTCCCAGAGCTCTAGTTTAGACGTTGAAACACTTCACTAATACCAAGTTAATATTATAAAAAAATGTCTATGTTGAGTTTGTTCCATTCTAATGTTTCACCCTACAAGAAGCAATAAGACTTCTTATTGCATAACTCGTTCAACATAGATATGCGCCTGATTGTAGAACTTGTTAAAATGATTCAGTATCTGTCTATTGTTTTTTCATGGCGTTGTGTTTAATTTATATACGAGGAAAAATTATGTAAAACAGTTTAACACATAACTGCCATGATAACAGCTTTAAGATTAGTCACACAACAGGCGCCAATCTGTTGTGTTACAGTTTACCTTCGCAATAGAGTAATCAAACGTGTCATATATCACAATGTTATGTTTATGCTAAGCTTAGTTTAAATAGAAATTAATGATGCATAGTTACAGTTTAAATAGCGTACCTGTTAAACAAAAGTGCCTCGCAGCGGGTGAGTGGAAGCTTAGGTAATGGTGAATGGTTTTTGACACCCGTCCAGTCTTCACACAGCAGGTGCACATTTGTAGGCTTCCCGCAATACCATGGCATCCCGGAATTGTCGCCCGTTAAGTTACAAACCTTGTTTAAGAAATACAGTATGCATCATTTTTAAAAATGGGTTACTTTAACCACTTCTTATATTTTTTCTTCAAATAAAGTTTGCTCTCAAACAGACAATAAACCTATCCGACTAACAACATGTGTTTTCAATCCCGTAAATAGCAAAACACGTCGTTTATTGCTTATATCTATATGTTCATACTTTCCATTGTCCTTTACAAAGTGAAACTTAACAAGATTAATTTTAATGTCTATGACCTTACCATATGCCGGCCATATATGTTTGATAGATGTTATCATCGATGTAACAACTCATTCGATATATGGTTTTGAAAAGTAGCCATAATATGGACTCGCATTACACATTCAGGTTGTTGCCTAATAATCTGACTATGTGTCCTTAACGAACTTTAGACATTAGAAATAAACAATGCAACTTGAATATCTACTATTAATACATATTTTAAACAATTGGATCGCGGATGTGTATTTCATCGTTAGTGCACGCCATACCAACCGTCAGCTGGTTATTAGTCGGTATATATCCGATGGATATTCCGCCCTCTGTCTGACTAGCCAGAACCAGTTTCAATTTGTTGGTTTACTGAGAATTACTCAGATTTCCAGTACGCTGCTCGAAGACTAAATCTTCATCATTGAGTTCGACGTTTTTCTAAGCGTCGTTATATTTATCGCATGCATGCTTGAAATACATATTTAAACGGCGTGGTACACACCTATTTTATCTTACAGATTTATCATAATGAAAGTAAAATCACCTGTTTTTAATGTTCGGTACAATTTCTTCCATGAGAAATACATGTACTTAAAAATTATCTTTGCAAGATATTCACTTTAAAAACAGAATAGACCAGGCATAGACATAAACGATCACAATGAAAAAGTGTGCACCTCACTGCAATATATTATGTAATCAATCTACAGGTAAAACAGTAAAATTCAAGTGTTGAAACAGCAAAGTATTATGAATGCAAATAAATATGAAAGACTCAAGCTGAAAACGCAACACAAATAATACACCCACCTCTCAAGCAGAACACACACACAGTCATACCATAACAAATACACACACACGTACACACGTGCAATACCATTCCTTCATCTACACACTATATAGAAAACAACACGCAATACAAACATAAAGCAAAGTGATTACAGGAGCCCGCCTTGGTACGGTCAGTAGCAATCAATAATTTAATTATACATTTATTATCAACAAACACGGTGGGGTCACACCTGGATTTAGGGGCGCCCAAGCTCACTTTATGCTGCATTTTGAGAGTACGCAGCGAAGCGTGTATCATTTATCAAAAACAAATGTGCAATTGATAGACATAATGCTCAGTGAGAAAAACACAGCGACGCCTAATTTACCCTTTATCACGTGTTGGGACATTAGTTGTCATTGGTGATATAATACCACAGATGTTATGATGTCGAATGTCGAAACGTCATGACAAACGTGTACAAAACATGTTCTGAGGGGGTATATTTCGATGGCTATTGACACGTTCTGCTGGAAACTTGTGCGACATGAGGACGGATATTGTTTTCCTTCAACGATTCCTGCTTGTTATTTCGTGTTGTCGATGAAGATAATAATTTAGAAATATTGCAGATGTAAACCGACATTATGAGGCAGTTGAGACTTATTTGTCTATCATAAGCTGACTCGTGCGCTTCCATACCTCGGTCTAACATTGGTACCATAAAAAAGCGATATTTAATGACGTAATATTGAAGTCAATACACAAAACACGATATTTTATCAATTCGACATTCAAACAAGCAGGTTGTGATAGGGCGTAACAGATCAACTCTTCTTTTTAACCCTTCTGTCGCTGAATAGTTATATTTAACTCAGCTCAATATGAATATCTATAACTTAACTATTAAAACGATTAATAGAATAGAAATTTTTTTCCCGGGGAAGTACAGACTCATACTTGTATCAGGCAATACTAAAACAGTACAAATCTTGATTAAAGAGTGCCTTTTTGAGCTCCGAAAGGCGCTCTCTGATCTGGGTCTACACTGTTTAAATAAAGACAGTTAATAGTTAACATTGAATAATGCAAATGAAGGTTTCATTTGTTAACATACTGTAACACTGTCAAATTATAAGTAGTGCTATAGTTACTGTACATGTATTTACGTAATGATCTTAACTATTGGGACACACATACCTGGGCAATCAGTGTAGACCCTGCTCAGGGTACAACTGTTCGCCATTCAGTTTGCGCCTATTGGACAAATTACTTTGTGATAAGATCAATTAGTGAAATGTTTAGGATATAATTAAAGTAGTAATACAGGATTTCCCAATATTTAAGAATCTTTACAGCACTGACATGTACAAGCGGTTTTTAGACGTTGGACGTTATTTAGTACACATGAACCTTACAAATTGTTCTGTAGTATTTTTTGTCATTCATGTTTAAATGTGAAAGTAAAATGTATCTGTTACGGCCACTTGATCGTGCTTATTACTAGGTGCTTCAAACAGACGACTCGAAAGTAAAACGAGAAGCTCCTTTAGGATGCTTGTTTTTCACCTTTATTTAACCTGTTACATGTCAGTTATACAGTAAATTATTAACAGTTTTAGTGGCCGTAATAGAGCGAATTACTATATATGAGGAATCTTATTTATTTTCATTATATTGGCACATTTTAAGATAATGATTCCGAAAACCGAATTTAAAGTTATATTCACTTAAAGAAAATACTATTCAAGTCCTAACATCTCACGTACTGTATGACATGTTAAAGGTCAAAGGTCAAGGATAAAGAGCATTGTATTATGTTGTCATATATGTAGATTCTTTCTTTTGCCACATTTTAAGAGTATGCTTCGGAAAACCGAAGTTCAAGTTGTATTTACTTAAATAAAATACTGTTCAAGTCCTAAAATTTCACTTACGGTAAGGCATGTTAAATGTCAAAGGTCAAGGCTAAAGTTCATTGTATTATGCTGTATTTTATTTAGATTAAATTTGTTTTGCAAATGTACAGACAACAGTTTCAATATTTTAGTCGATGTGCTTCTGATGTTATAAAGATATACTGTCAGTATACTCTAACCATTGTAATACTTGCGTCAGCATTTCCAGAAATATGCAGGAAAAGGGTGCTCTTGTTTGGACCCTAATATTTTTAAGATACCTTCTTTGAATCTCTTGGATCCTAACTTTTTTGGAATCTACATACTTTAAAGTACTTATATGCAAATTTCTATGCCTTCTTCCGGAAGCGAGCATCTTGACCGTTTTTGGCTCTTATTGACCGTTACCCTTAGTATACAGTCGATTAACACTAGTTACCTCTACATCGCATTAGTTAGTCGCTCTTAAAGTATGGTAACATGAAAAAAGTCAATTGTTATAATATCAAAAAGCTTCAATATTTTTTTTTAACAAATACTAATTTAATACACTCGGAGGATCTGCTAACAGATCAGTCAGATTTAAAGGTGCTACTTCAAAAACTAGTATATTCGGATACCAAAAATCACATTTTCCATGAGATGAATAAACGTTTCATTAACATTGATCACCTATTACGGAAAATATTGTTATTATTATATTATTATATACCATATTTATATAGCACATTTTTCATACATACTCATACGTTCAAAGGTGCTTTACAATTATAAAAACACAAATAAAAAATGAAATGAGAGTAACAATTAAAATAAACATTTCATAAGATTACCTACAGTTTAAAGCATAATCATTGCGTTAAAAAAATAAATCATTAAAACAGTCTTAGCCACAGATAAAGATGGCAAATTGGCAGTTATAAAAAACAAATATAATTATGTCTAGTCAGGAACAGACAAATATAATTATGTCTAGTCAGGAACAGAAATATATTTCTACATAATTATGCACAGTCAATATGACATTTATTGTCCATGTATTTGCACGAAGAAGTGTGTTTTCAATGACCTTTTAAAAGGTGATTCAGAGTATCTGATACCCTCAGTCAAAGCATTCCAGAGTTTGGGAGCAGCAACTGAAAAGCTCCTGTCTCCAGATGTGAATTTGTTACTTCTTGGCTCAATGAGTCTAATGGCGTTGTTCTGAGACCTCAGGTTTCTTGCTGGCGTGTATAACGAAATGTACAGTTGGGAGTCATTCGCATAGAAATGGTGATTCAGTCCATGGCAACGACATATAGCACCAACCGGCTTTGTGTACATCGTGTAACTTGTGGGACCTCGAACAGACCCCTGTGGCACACTGTATTACATTAGCACAGGTTCTGAAAGGTGACAATCGATACACACGGTTTGGTGACGGTCATTTGGGTATGAGTTAACCAATTTTAACGGATTTCCTGTAACTCCAGAGTGATGTTCCAGGCGGGAAAGAAGAATATTGTGGTCACTTGTGTCAAATGCTGCTGATAGGTCAAGTACAACCAATACTCTGACATTGCATGGTCTAACGATTGGAGAATGTCGTTTCTGTACTTTCAGAAGTGCAGTTTCTGTCGAGTGAAACTTGCGGTATGCATATTGATGTTCTTCATGAATATTGTTAAATGTTAATTGTTGCTCTAAGCGCGTGTCAACTATCTTCTCGAGAATCTTGGATACAAATGGTAGGTTGGACACTGGTCTATAATTCTTTACAATGTTTTGATCAAGGCCTGGCTTTTTAAGAAGAGGTCTGATACATGCACTTTTGAAAGACGCTGGAACTTGTGCAGATTCTAGCGAAGTATTAATTATTCCTGTTAAAATTGGAAGTAGTTCATCCAGACACAGTTTCAAAAGCCACGTCGGTGTTGGGTCCAGTTCACAGAATTTATTTAGAGATCATTGTATGATCCGTTTAACTTCATCCTGTAGAACAGGAATAAAATGGTCCAAATAGTTCACTGTCGAAGGTAAATCTGACTCAGTACACAATGAATTAAAAACTGGTTGCGTCTGTGTAGTCATTTCAGTTCTTATGTCTTTAATTTTATTGATAAGAAGTCGCTAAATTCGTGAGCTAATTCATTCGAGGGCTTGCTTGAAGGTAGAACAACTACATTCGTATTGCCCAACATAAATTTGAACAGGTTCTTCTGATCTTGACCACATGCCTCAATTTTGTCTGAATAATAGTCAACTCTAGCATGTTTCAATAATTTATTTACCAAATATGAATGGAATTGTAAACTAACCCTAAACAGACAAGTCACAATGTCGTTAATGGCATTTGTATTTTGGGCTACCAGCTCAATCGCGACATTGGTGCATTATGTAGCCCTTCACTGATTCCTATGAAAAGATTATATCTATGTATGGATTGAATATTGTTCAATTGGCACTTAAGTAAAAATACTGTGTCAACTGCTGGTCTGTTTTCTTATAATATGTAAAATAATAAAAGTGCCTCCAGCTGTCAGCAGTGGCTAAGTTACATTTGCAGAATACTTAAAAAATGCCACCTTAAACGGATTATGCGATTTTATTGTATCATTAACAAATGTGAGGTTGAGCCGCCAAGTAAAAATGTTGCCTTAATAGTGCTGCAACTCGAGGGCCGTTTTGGACACCTAACCGGTCTCCCTCTGTAAACAAAGGTTTCTATATACCAAAATGTTCGTACAAGTGTGTAGATTATAAAACTTCTTGATGCAGTTGTGATATCTGTGGGCCAACATCGCTATTCAAGATGGCGTCCAAGATGGCCGTCACAAACATGAAATATCACGAACATACTACCTATTGCAATTATTTTCTGATTATTCTACTAAAGGTGATGCAAATGCACTTTGCACATTATAAAGGAGTCATAGTATTCAGGTGATGTGACTAAAGACCGTTTAACGCTTATACATATATCAAAATGTTCAAAATGGCGTCTAAGATGGCCGCCATGATCATAAAAATATCACACAAACACTAACTTTTACAATTATTTTCTTATGGTTTTACTAAAAGGGGTGACAATACACGCTGAACATTACAAAAGAATCGCACTGTTCACTTTATGTGAATAAAGCCCGTTTAAACCTTATATTACGAACAGACTGTTCAAATATGGCCTTCAAGAAGGCTCCTAGAAACATAAAATTATCGTAAAAATACTATCTATGATTAAACGTTTCTTTATAGTTTCAGTGTTAACGATGACAATGCACTTTGAATATTATAAGAGATTCATATTATTAAAAAATCTGAATATTGACATTTTTACTATTCTACTACGAACAAAATATTCAAAATGACGTCAAAGATGGTCGCCACAAACTTAAAAACAGCACGTACATACCAATTATTACAATTATTTTCTTAAGATTTTACTGAAATTGATTACAATTGACTTTGAACGTTACAAAATGGTCATTCTATTCACTAATTGTGTATAAAGACCATTTAATCCTTACACTACGAATAGAATATTCAAATATGGCGTCCAAAGATGGCCACTACATGCATACAAATACATGAACATACTATTACAATTGGTGCCTTATGGTTTGACTAAAACAGATGACAAAATAGTTTGAACATTGCAAAATGGATACCCTATTATTCATAACATATGTTTTACTCTTACACAACGAACAAATGTTCATGAAAGCGTCAAAGATGACCGACACAAACAGAAAATATATAGAACATGTGTAGTTTTTTCGTATGGTTTGGCTAAAATGAGAACAATGGACTTTGGACATTACGAAAAGAGGCTGTAATTTATATGTATAAACACCGTTTAACCCTTTCACTTCAAACAAACTGTTACAGACGGCATCCAAAATAGCACAAATACAAAATATCACCGACATAGTCGCTACGTATTACAATTGCCTTCTTATGGTTTGTCTAAACGTTTAAACATTACAAAATAAACCTATTATTCACTTAATGTGAATCATTCTATCGCAAACAAACATGTCCTCTGCTAAATTTATCTCATGTTTCAGTTTTTGATAATGCTTTCAACATTAGAAACAATGTTGTCTGTCTCTTTAGTTTCAATACAGAAAAATGGTAGACTAAATGGCCGTCGGTCTTACAGTTACTTGTAGTGCTCTTTATGCTTACTGACGACATCCCATTATGATTATGTCAATAAAAACAAATATTACGGGTGGATGCCATACAATAATACATAAATTACTTTACCATATGAAGTGAAACGATCAATGACACCCATACTCGTACAAACTTGAGGACGTTTGAATGAATCATTTTTTGAATTTATCTGCTGATGCATGAGGGGCTGTTGCTAGATTGAGTTCTCTTTTCTTGAGGTCGTTTTCCTACAGTATGCCTCCAAGTTACTAATTACTAATTGTATTGTTACTAATAATCTTGTCATAGATTTTTTGTTAGATGTTTTACATGTATTTACTTACTATGTTGGCGGTCTTTTTGATTTTAAGGTTTTGGATCAGGGTTTATATTTTATGTACAATGTTTGTCTTTATAGGTGAACATAGGAGATAAGAGTGAGGTTGGGCGCCCCTAAACCCAGGTTTAACCCCCCAGTGGTTGTTACCAAGGCGGGCTCCTATATTCACTTTGCTTTATGTTTGTCTTGCGTGTTGTTTCTATTTAGTGTGTAGATGAAGGAATGGTATTGCGTGTGTGTGTGTGTGTGTGTTTGTTGTGGTATGACTGTGTGTGTGTGTGTGTTATGCTTGAGAGGTGGGTGTATTGTTTGTGTTACGTTTCCTGCTTGAGTCTTTCGTATTTATTTATTTGCACCAGCTTGTCCCCTCTTCCCCTCGGTGGCCACTAAATGGTTACTTTGTGAAGCGAGTTGGGTTGCATGCGATATACATAGCAAAAAAAATCACTAAAATCGTAATCATATAGTTTCTCTAACTGGTAGCATGATGGTCTGATTGAGTAGTTCTGCTTGCGAAATTGTGTTGGGTTATAAGATCTTCAGAATACAGGTCTCGTTTCAGAGACAGTGAGGTTGTGTTTCGAGTACATGCAAAATAATGCCCTGTACATTTACAGTATGGCATTGATGTCGAAATTGCTGATCACCAAACTGGTCTGAGCATGACAAGTAGCAGTAATGATTCGATGTAATGTTGGATGGTGGTATTGGTCGTCAGAACGTGTGTCTTCTTTTGAGTTGACGTTCAGATCTATACTATTGGCAGTCGCACTTAGAACCATATATATGTCTTGTTTAGAGTCCTGCTATCTGTTCGATAATAGTACGACGTCGTTTTACATAATGTATCAACCATCTGTTTTTGAATAACTGTTCTAAGATGTGTGGAAGAGATGCAGTCAATGGATGATCTTTCTGATATTTCGTTCCAACAACCTGCCTAGTTTTGATGCAATATGGTGTCAACCGCCACAAATACGCATTTGAAAATGATATGACTGAAGAGAGATTGCTGGTGAGAGAAAGAAGTGTAATTTTGTTCAGTTGTTGCAATTTCCCGATTGACATTTCTGGGACAGTTTCATTACAACTCATTTCGTCCTGTCATCTGGTATATCCACTTTGTCCAAACATGTTTGAAGAATAAGCAAGCAATAGCCGGTTTTTTTTCAGATACTCCACTTTCAGCAAGCCAACAAAAAGTCCATCCTCTCCAAGGGACTTCTCATACATAGGCATACGGAACCTCCTGTAAAATGATAGGTTCCACGTTAATGTCAAGATCTTTATCCACCTTAGTTATTTATGCAAATATTGTGTGACTTTGGCCTGTAAAGGATATATTAGAATTTTTTTCCCCACCGTTGGAGTTATGTTGCCTCATATGTAGTGAGAAAGTTATATACTGACAGGTCTTGAAGTATGCCTCTGTACAGTGAAAGTTTCTTGGTAGTTTGGTAGATTCTCATTATGTTTTGAATTTCAGCAGTGATATCTGCACTTACCGGTACTGCATGTCAATTTAAGAACTTTTCTTACCACACTGAATATAAAGACGTTCCTTCTAAATGTTTGCACGTTTAAAATGCAGCAGGTTCCTCTTATAATAGGGGTTTACCCCCCAAAGGTTACCCGTGTTCCGCGAGAAAATAACAACAGAACAGAACAGAACACACAAAGCTAAGCAATGAAATCCCGAGTGCCGTCTCGTTTGTACCACGTGACGTATGATAGTTAAAATTTCGGCACACTCGAATTTGCTGCAATCGCAGCGTTTCGGTCCATTTTTATTTTATTTTTTCTATGGAATTGTAATTTGACAATCCACCGTCGTTTATTCGTTTTCCGAAGGGAAACGAAATTGTAAAGAGTTGTTTAAAAAATACTGGTTGAAAAAAACGACACCAGAAATCAAATACAAAATTTTACGTAGAAGACTCGGGAATTTCCGTAGTATTCGTCTGCAAAATCACAGCTCGATTGACACTTGAATGGCAGTCATCTAATTAACGAAATGTAAGCTACAAGACTACAAGTCATGTAAATAATGTATTTGACATCAGAAATAAGAGTGAGTACATCTTGTTGGAATTCTGTTTATTGTTCTTTGTCAGTCATGATCGTCGATGAAGAGGCCGTTGTTTATTATGCAAGAACATTATACATATTACCGGACAGTATCCGAGTCCCGGACAACGCAGCAACAAACCATATTTTTGTCCCATGTATCTTTTTGTACCCACGACATGACGTTTTCGTGCAATTTTTTCTAAAATTAGTATGACTAGGGCTCATTTTGACACAAATCCAAGTGACCATGATGACCTTGGCTTCACATGTAAACATTTTAGCACACAAAATATGTTCAGTGTCCAGGATCTCTGTAATTTTTTCATGCCTACAATATTGAGCTCTGCTAACATATGGCGGGTAGGCATCGGCAGTATTCAGGGCTGCCATTTCTCCGGATTTTTTCTAAGTATTCGGATTTTTATACTAGCAGATCGTAGCTTAAAACAGGCTGAAAGTAAAGCAGATTGCGCCTGTTTTGGTAAAATTGTGTCTGAAAAATTGAAATCTTAGGATTTTTATGATAAACTTAAAGCGACTCGCAACCAGATGGTGCATTAAAAACAGTAATTTGTAAATATGTCAGGCAGCGGTTTTTTTCCTTCTTTGGACGGTACCCCAAAAAGGACCCGTTCCCAATTGGTACAGGACCCGTTCCCAATTGGAACAGGACCCGTTCCCAATTCAAAGAAGGGACCTGGCAAAATGGTAAAAATAGTATTTTCAGTGAAAAAATGAGAATTTCTGTTACTAGTGTTAGCATTGCCTGTTGATATGAACTGCATAATTGCTACTTGATAAGTTAGATCAATATAGGCCTACATATATTATGAAATAAACTTCCCAATTTCTTTTTTGTCATCATTTCACGACTCGTTTTTTCCCAATTTGAAGTTTTCGCGACAAGAAAAATTCCCAATCGGACAAGAAAAATTCCCAATCTGAGGGGTACCGGACCCGTTCCCAATTGGGTGAGAAAAAAAACGCTGATGTGTCAAACGCTTATATAAATGGTAAAGAATTAGTTTAGGATAAGAAATTCTGTTTAATAAAATGTATTTCAATAAAAAAAATTATTGGTCTCTGGTGGGATTCGAACCCGGGGCCCGGCATTGTCGGACATACGGCAAAATAGGGGTAACCGCTTAGACCAATGGACCACGGAACTATCCGTTTATCTCGGATCGATTTAACGTATTTCAATGTGTAGCGATCGAAAGTGCACACACCTTGGTAATTCGGCTCGGGTTTATGTCTGAGCCCGTGTAGAGAAGCAACAACAACAACTATACCGTCTACTAGTCGGTATAGAAAAACGATGGAAAATATCTAAAAATCTAAGATTCGGTGACGATTCTTGAGACTTTTTTTTGACTGATCATATTTTTTTAATGTCAGAAGCCAAATAATGCCACAAATTTGCTTTTATTTGAGTATTTTATTTTATTTTGACAAGTACACCATCCGGTTGCGAGTCTCTTTAAGGCAGCCCTGAGTTTTAGCTCAGACCCTTCACAGGTACCCATTTTAACCCCTGAGTAGAGACTAGAGAGGAGCATTTAGCCGTGCATATCTTGTCATAATCTGTTTTGATTGTTCGGGAGTATACAATTGATGATTTTGAGAACATTCCTGTACATCATCAGGGTTCAGAGAAATCCAGGCCGCTTGTACGGTGGGGGATAGATCTCACGACCCCAGGTACCGTAGATGAGTACATTACCACTTGACTACTACCACCGTAAATAAAAATGTTTGAAAATTCTGCAGTAAACACTAATCAATCATAAAAGTGTTCAGTGGCCACTTGAAAATGTACAAATAGCAGTGTTTGACACATGGTATTGCTTAGTACAGGACAAAAGTAAAGCAGATGGCGCATAAATATTTTCATTGGAGTAGTTGATTCATTTCCACAGCAAGAAACCAGCGGTTTTTTTCCTTCTTTGGACGGTACCCGGGAAAGGACCCGTTCCCAATTGGAACAGGACCTGTTCCCAATTGGAACAGGACCCGTTCCCAATTCAAAGAAGGGACCTGGCAATATGGTAAAAATAGTATTTTCAGTGACAAAATGAGAATTTCTGTTACTAGTGTTAGCATTGCCTGTTGATATGAACTGCATAATTGCTACTTGATAAGTTAGATCAATATAGGCCTACATATATTATGAAATAAACTTCCCAATTTTTTTTTTGGCATCATTTCACGACACGTTTTTTCCCCAATTTGAAGTTTTCGCGACAAGAAAAATTCCCAATCTGACAAGAAAATTTCCCAATCTGAGGGGTACCGGACCCGTTCCCAATTGGGTGAAAAAAAACCGCTGGAAACTGTATTATAATATATTATGAGATAGTTTTCAGTGTTTTCTTTCACCAGTTGGTACCCCTCCAATTGGGAAAAATATGCCCTAAACGACGTAAAATACTTAATTTTGGGGAAAAATTGAGTCGTAAAAATCTCATTTTGGGAAAAAATTGTGCCGTGAAATGCTCATTTTGGGTAAAAAGCCCTTATTTTCAATTGGGAACAGTTCCCCCAAAAAACGCAGGTTTGACAGTGTTTAAACGATGATCGATTATTTCCGATTATTGATCGAAAGTGATCATTCGATAGAGTTTAGAGAATCGATAATAAAATCAAATAATTGATTTATTGAAATAATGCATTTTATTCTATTCTAAGTAAAATAGCAATGTTTGTATTAAAGGCACAATACTACGGAAAGTGTTTAAAACGCGCAATTTTTTATATGTGTGTATTTTCTATGTATTAAAACTAAGTGAAATCGCGTGTAAGAAGCCTGGCGTATGTCCCCACTTAGTAAAGAATCCTACCTAAATGTGTCAAATTCTTATCGCGTTGGTTTACATTTTAAGCGGGTTTGTTTACAAATAAGACTAAAGGGCTGGTTCGTAGGATTGCGTAAAGGTCACGTGATTAGTACGAAGTGCGGCGATAATTCATATACACTGTGCGACCTCATCCGGACCAAGCCGGAAAATTTCCGTTATGATTCGTCTTCGATCGAATGTCAACAAAACAGATTTAAAAGTCAACTTGTTTCCACCAATTTCACGGGTTTGTAAGCAATGTTGCCTCCATAATCATCAGGGATTACGTAATAGGTTTAGATTACGAATGTGCCTACATTTTCAGGTTTTAAAATTGCGCGATTTTGGCAATTTGACAGTAATGTTGGGATTTTAATCTTCAGATGTGCAATTAAAATAAAAAAATATAATCTGATTTTTTGATTGTCAACTTTAAGATTTTAGTTACTAAATTTATATTAAAAATTAAATTTCTCATTTTCATTTTATAATCAATGATTAATCGAAGTGGTCTGTCCGATTATATATGTTGATCGATAATGAAAATCAGTTGGTTATGAAACCCTTTTATGAGGACATAATTATTATACAAGAAAAAACAATGACAAGCCTTGATAAATTGAAAATTCTGCATTAAACAATAAACAGCCAATATTGTGTTAACCGGCCACTCAAAAGTGTGTTAGTAGCAGTTTTTGATATAGGTTATAGCTTACTTAATATAGGACAAAGGTAAAGCAGATGGCCAACATGTATGTTTATTGAAGTATTTTGATAAAGGTTGTGCTTTAACCCTTTTACTCCATCCTTATGCCTATTTACACATTTACTTCATTTCTCCACTGGAGAAAATAGTTACATTTTATACAGAAATATTATTTCATGTGCAATATCCAATATCCTAGCAGATGGAAGCTGAAAGCTGTTTATACTTTGGTACCACCAGTGTTTAGACCTAAGGATCCATTAACAAGAAAGTGTAATTGAGGACATACTTAAAAAAAAAACTGAAAAATGTGTAAAAAATCAGTATAATGTGACTTGGAAAAATTAAAAAGTTGACAATTCAGTATAATGTGACAACTTGGCAATACCTCAGTTACCATTTTCAACACTTTCTGAGAGCCTGCTTGCACATCTTCTAAAGCGACCTAGTGTTAGCAAAGAAATCTTATGGAATGATTGGAGTTGGTCAAGTTGGAAGATTAGCATCTACTGCTGCTCTGTTTTGTTGCAGTTGACAGAGTAGGTAGGGTCTTTGAATTTGAAGCTCCAGACAAAATATATTCAATTCACTGACTTTGGTGATTGTTTATGGCAATGTATTGAACGGTTGATTAAATACACATGTCTGTATTATCTAGTTAGCCGGGATGTCATAATCTGTCAGTTTCTGCACCAATCTATATAAAATGCCAGGATTTGAAATTGATAACAGCACTGACTTACTCTACAGTCAACACAACTTCAAATCAGGAGAATTGCTGCTATGTAGAGACCTCTAATAAACACATCAACCTGATGTTTTTTGTGTAATTGGACAAGAGAGATAGCCTATCATTTCAGAAGCATGCATTTAGTAACTCATTATGTAAATATCACTATGATGAGTTCTTTGCTGTGTGTTTCTGCTTGGATGATTCCACCGAAAGAGAAATGAATTCAACAACACTGGCAGAGGACAAAATAATTGGATGAATGACAAAAAATGGATAAAACTGATGACATCAGTTTAACAAATTATAATGAGACAAGTGGATCAAGGAGGATAAAGTAAAGGAATTGAGACAAAGGACACTTAAAGCTGCTGTCAAGACGTTGTTTTGTTATCATATTATGAACATTCTCATACTGGTATTGTCAGTAAACCGTCTGCAAAATACACTAGACAGATCTGACAATACATGATATGATATCAGATTCTTCATCACATCATAGAGAAAGATAAAAGTACATCTTGAACAGATATCTTGGCAATGACCATTTGATACTTTTTATTCCCCCAGAATCTATGATTCGCGGGCATATACTAACGGACAAACAAACAAACAAACAGACATGACAAAAACTATAATATAGTTTTTGTCCTGTTTGTTTGTTTGTTTGTCCGTCTGTCTGTCTGCGTGCCAAAAACCTTAACCTTAGCTATATTTCTTGTATTATTGCACATGTGCCTTCTATACTTGGCATATGTATTTCCAGTGGCAAGACCTTTCCAACCATACAAACCTTTTAGACATTGTGACCTTGACCTACTTTTGTAAAAATCTTTAAATGTCTATAACATTTAAAAGGACTCGCAACCGGATGGTGTACTTGTCAAAATAAAATAAAATACTCAAATAAAAGCAAATTTTGGCATTTTTTGGCTTCTGACATTTAAAAAATTATGATCAGTCCAAAAAAAGTCTCAAGAATCGTCACCGAATCTTAGATTTTTAGATATTTTCCATCGTTTTTCTATACCGACTAGTAGACGGTATAGTTGTTGCTTCTCTACACGGGCTCAGACATAAACCCGAGCCGAATTACGAAGTTGTATGCACTTTCGATCGCTACACATTGAAAAACGTTAAATCGATCCGAGATAAACGGATAGTTCCGTGGTACATTGGTCTAAGCGGTTTCCCCTATTTTGCCGTCTGTCCGCCAATGCCGGGCCCCGGGTTCGAATCCCACCAGAGACCAATATTTTTTTTATTGAAATACATTTTTTTTAAACAGAATTTCTTATCCTAAACTAATTCTTTACCATGAATATAAGCGTTTGACACATATTTACAAATTACTATTTTTAATGCACCATCTGGTTGCGAGTGGCTTTAAACCATTAGGCCTAGGGCTTTTATTTTTTCGTATGTATATTTCTTGAATCAAAACCTTTCCAACCATACAACCCTATTTGACCATGTGACATTGACCTTTGACCTATTTAATCAAAATTTAACCAAAAACCTTAACCTTGGCTATAACTCTTGATTATTGCAACTGGGCCTCTTAAACTTGGCAATTGTCTTCCCTGAGTCAAGACCTTTCTAACCATACAACTCTCTTTGACCTTGTGACCTCGACCTTTCACTTACTTTTGTAAAAATCTTTAAATGTCTATAACATTTGAACCAGTAGCCTAGGCCTAGGACTTTCGTATTTTGTATGTATATTTCTTGTGTCAAGACCTTTCCAACTATACCAATGTGTTTCACTGTGTGATCTTGACCCTAACCTTTGACCTATTTAATTAAACTTTAACCAAAAAACCTTATCTTCACTATAACTTTTGCATAGCATGATGCTGGCTGGGGGCATTTGTGTTTCACAAACACATTGCTTTTCATCTGATCTAAACCAAACTTATGAAACTGTTTATTGACAAAAAACGGAGACCAAGTTAGATAACCAGTGTCGCCAATTCACACTAGGGCCTTTTGAGTTATGGCCCTTGAGTTCATGAAAAATTGCACACTTTATGGCGCTATCTACAAATTTAGTCTGGATTCCCATCTCTGTGTCATGGGGGGGGGGGGGGGGGGGGGCATTCGTGTATCTGGGACACGGTCTTTTTTATCGAAAAAATTATGATTGAACTGTTTTGGAATATTACCCAATTTGGCAAACTGTTTTATTTTCATTTCCAACATCTCACATAACCTTGAAAAGTCAATGTATTTCATTAATATCCATTTTGATAATTATAAGACTTTCTAATCTTGTTAACGCCGTGAATATTGCGATGAATGACAGTCTAATGTGATTTTATTTCCTTTAAGAAAAAGTTCTAGCTGCTAAATATGAGCACCATTGTTTTTCTTCTATGAAAAACATTTCTAATCCAAAATGCTGTTTTCAGACAAAAGAGTTATAGACCTTTTTTTCTCTACAATGTGCCAGTTATTTAGCCACAATGATGTTATGTCGTCTGCCACCTTCTATAAAACAAAAATCAAATACAGTATGTAAATATGCTGATAATTTTAGAATACAAAAGTTCTATTTGGGCTGAGTAGGCTCTATATACAAACATTAGAGATCTATATTTTTAATTCTGTTTCCAGATTTTAAAAACGATCATGGGTAAACCCCATTGAAGGCCATGCCTTATTTCATATTATTTGTGACTTGACCTTTAGAAAATGATTCTGTAGCAAACAGTTTCCTCTATACTATTGCCTTCCAGGTGTCTGCAGATATCCACTAAACACACTTTTCGTGAGTCATGGTGTAGCAGCTGTCTCGAACATGGCTTTTATGAAGTTGCCAATAGTGTTAATTTTGCCCTTCTTAAGAATACTGAATCTGTTTTTCAGCCCGTCATCGTAGCTGTCCTTAACTGTCGGGTCTGTCAATTTAGGGACATCAAAACAGCGTCACAGTGGTATCATCCGGTCTCAACTGGACGACCAGCTACTAAGTTATGGTCAAAATACGTCTGCTTACCACATCACTCGATTATCTTTAAGAGAAAACCTGCTGATGTTGGTAACGATAATGTGGTCCATCTGACTTTTTCTGTTCCTGTCAGGCGATGCCCATTTGTACTTTATGATAGTCTTGTGTAAAAATAGGTTACCGCCTTCGATGAACTCATCGTCTTTACTTTGTCTAATAAGCATTTCACAGTTACCTATGAAGTTGCCTGTTCCATTTCGATCCATGAATCTCGCTCTGTTACTGTTGTTCCTTCCAATTCATGCACTGAATTCACCTAACAGCAGTATGCCATCATGTATTTAGCTGTCTGAAGTGGACTATACAAGTTGTCCTTTACCTTTTTCTTGGAAATGTGTGTTGTTGCACAAAACTTGTATGAACCCTTATCATTGTTTCTTAAAATATATATATGCAAACAACTTGAATATGGGTGAGATGTTCAGTAACTCAGCATGTCATGAGGATCTCGACCTTGTTACTCACAGGCAACATTACAAATATTTTGAACCAAAGACGGAAATTAGCAGACAATAAGTTTGTTGGCAGTAGAAACATAAAACAATATTTTTATACAGTAAGTTAACATGTTTCTTTTGTAATGTTAAAAGTAAATTTTCATCTGTTTGAATCAAACCGTAGGAAAACAATTGTAATAGTATAACAGTGATATTTTAGGTGCGTTGGGCCAAGTTGGAGGTCATATTGAATACTTTGTTCGCAGTACATGTAGATAGTTTAAATACAAATTTGGGCGTGTTTTGACCATGGGGCGTTTTGACTTGGGGGCATTTTGACCTGCAACCTTTAAATACATGTAGTTTTTACACATATTAGGCCAATGGTATACAAGTCTCTTTTGTAATATTCAAAGTTCATTGTCATAATATTTCGTCAACCATGAGAAATCAAGTCTAATAATATGTGATAGTTTAGGTTTGTGGCGTGTTGGCCATGTAAGACGCAATTTGCCTCCAGTAAAAGGATTAAACTGTTATGATACACATAAATTGAAAACTATGTCTCTTTTGTGATTATCAATGGCCATTGTCATCACTGTTGGTGAGGCTGTAATAACGTGTCTCTTTTTGCATAGGTAACATCAGTAAGGCGATTAAAATTGTTTATGCACATGAAATGAATAATAATCCCATATTGTAATATTTAGAAGCGACCGTTCATGTTTGTCTCCGCATGGAGGGTCCTGAGTTTGAATCCCACCAGAGCTTTTTTTACAGAATTTATTATCCTAAACTATATGTTACCCATTTATATAAGCATTTGACATATATTTACAAATTACTATTTTAATGCTAAATCCGGTTGCGAGTCTCTTTAAATGTTTTTCTATTAGGAAGATTGATGACAAACACATAATCAAAAGCTGTGTTTACCAAAGTCCCCTGACATGCTTCGCACGTGCAAAATACATAAATCGTCGAATTTGGATGTGTGACGCAACGAAGAGAGAGACTCACAATTTAATTACTCGATTCGATGCACATTCAACCTAGTATTTGAACCAAAATACTCAGGGGGCCAAAGGGGTCTGACGTGCACCACCCCCTAGACTTTTTCTTATGGGTACCGAAATGTTCAGTAGGGTCTATTGAATCAGAATCGCGAATCTACTAAAAAATAAACTCTTTAAGGCTATGTGTTTTTAACCGTTTCCATGGCAACCCCCTTTCTTTGTTATGATGACCAATACCTGAGAAATCATCCATATCACAGTCAGTTTTTATCATAAACATATAAAACTGGTACCAAATGAAAGATAAGACGTTGGGATTTTATTTCTATTTCATCTGTATTTAAATATCGTATTTGCATATTCATGAATATTAATGTTAACATTAGAAAAGTGAAAAAAATAACAAATAACAAATTTTTAAATTTTTTATCCTACAAATATCAGAAAACAACTTCAAATGTAGTTTAAAAGGATCACAAAGTCCTCGGAAAGAAAAATATCTAACTTAAGGACCAAAATATTAACTTCAAGTAATTTATTTTAATTTTTTCCATGGCAACCCCATCAAATTTGCGTTATAATGGGCAATATCTAAAAAATCGCAAGTACCACAGTAAATTTATGTCCTATACATATACATATTGCACCAAATGGAAGATAATATAAAGAATGTTATTATACGTTCCTTATACATTGAAATTAACTTATTTGCATACTCATGAATATTAATGAACACATTAAAATTAGTAGAAAATATATGGAAATAACTTATTATTTTAACACTATTTAACAATCAAATATCAATAAACAACTGCACATGCATTTTTAATGATGACAAAGTCCTCAGAAATTAATTATTTAACTTGAGGACAAAAATAACCTTTCAGGCATATTTTAACAGTATTTTATTAGTTTCCATGGGAACGACAAACATTGAGTCATTATGATCCATGCCTGCGAAAATTGCCCATATCACAGTCAGTTTTTGTCCTAAACATACACATTCTGTGCCAAATTGAAGGTTATACAAATTGTGGTTTTATTTCTAGCTTCTACTTTGAAATTACTTAATTTGGATACTCATGAATATTAATGAGCACATAAAAAAAGTGAAGAAAATATAGAAAAAACTTAAATGTTTCACTTGTAAGCATACAGATATCAGTAAATAGCTTCAACTGCTGTTTAAATTGATGACAAACATCTTCAGAAAACAAAATGTTTAACTTGAGGACACAAATTTTAACAGTGTTTTTGTTTCCATTGGAACCTCCAAGTGTAGGGTTATGATGACACATACCTGCAAAATCATCCATATCTCAGCCATTTATTGTAGGAAACAACTAAATCTTGTACCAAGTTGAAGATAATACAAATTGCAGTTTAATTATCAGATTTTCTCTTGATATTATGTAATTTGCAGACTCGTGAATATTAATGAGAACATTTAATATTGTAAAGAAATTAAGAGAATATAGAAATAACTGAAAATGTTCACTTTTTCATCCTAAAAATATCAGAAAAAACTACAAATGCAGTTAAAAATAATGAACTAATACTCAGAAAGCAAAATAACTAAATAGAAGTCAAACTGTAAACTGTAAGTTCCAATGGTAAATTGGTAACTGATTATTTAACTATTTCGGAACTTTACACGTACCCAGAACACTTGGCTAAATGGGTCCCATGTTGGCTATATCTGGGCTAGCCCATATGCGCTTACAATACTGGGCCCATACAGAACTAATATACACAGGAAACATGTTTAAATGGGCACAATGTGGGCTATATCTAAGCTAGCCCATATGGGCTTACAATGTGGGGCCCATATAGGCCCAATATACCAAACAAACACGGCTAAATGGGACCAGTGTGGACTGTATCCTGGCTAGTCCATATAGGCGTACGATGTGAGGCCTTTAAAGGCATAACATACCCAACTTATATGGATAAATGGGTCCAATGTGGGTTATATACTGGCTAGCCCATATGGGCTTACAATGTGGGGCCCATATAGACCCAATATACGAAGCAAACATGACTAAATGTGCCCAATGTAGGCTATATCCTGTCCAGCCCATGTGGGGCACATATAGGTCCAATGTACAGTGACACCCCTCATAACCGGAACCTCTAAAAACCGGAATTATCTCTAAACCGGACAAAAACGTTGGTCCCGTTTCCAACCCTTTATTTTAACCCATTACACAATAAATATGCCTTTTTAGGCCTTTGATCTATTCCTTCACTGAAGAAAATACATTCATGAATATGTATCGTCATAAATAGTTTCTATATTCTAGCAGATTATAGCTTAAAGCAGGTTGAAAGTAAAGCAGAATGCGCCTTAGGGCGCATTCTGCTTTTCTTTCAACCTGCTTTAAGTGATCAGCTATCTTCCATACTAGAGACAAGCTATTGGTTAAAACTCCTCTAAACCGGAAACCCCTCTAAACCGGACATTTATTTTGTCCCCACACATGTCCGGTTTAGAGGGTTACACTGTATACGTATGACTGTCTTAAGGTAGCCTATATGCCTTGTCATCTAATTAGTGATACACTTAAATGAATAGCGAGGTTCCCACTGTCTTTATTACCAGGCAAAACCACAGTTAAAGGTGTAAATTATAAACCTATTAGTATGTCACATTTTTCCTGTGTTGAAATCAGGGCATTTAGGCTGTCACTGTTGATATACAAACATCTGCCGAGAACTGATAAACCTCATCTTCATATATGCTATTCTGGGAAATTGGTCATTATGGACATCCATGGTGAATATGATAT
Organism: Gari tellinella; assembly: GCA_922989275.2. Classification (NCBI taxonomy): domain Eukaryota; kingdom Metazoa; phylum Mollusca; class Bivalvia; order Cardiida; family Psammobiidae; genus Gari; species Gari tellinella. Next base: position 7,454,766 of record OV277858.1, read on the forward strand.
GATTATTTTAAAGACTTGAACATTTATAGATTCCAAAATGACATGTTTACAGTTCTGGTATGAAATTAGAAACAGCAGGTCAGAGGGTTTTTGTATTATGAAGCAAATATATTTTAGTACAATTAACTTCATGCTTGTAAACTCTGCCTTGCATGTTTTTGACAATTCAGCTGAGTGGCCTCCAACTGCTGAATATATTACTCAGAATACAAGTAATGATATTTTACTAGATCCTTTTAATGTCATTAAGTTAGTATTCTCTTAAAAATCAGAAGACAAATCAACTCAGAAAGTTGATACAAAATAACATGATGTTCTCAGGGCGGAAACACTTGAAAAGGGGGCCAATAATGTATATATACAGAAAATATTTGAACCACATGAGAAGTTTGTAAAGCCTCAAAATCTTATATTCAGTGTAAGCAATGGGAATGAAGGTCAAAGTTTGATCCAGTAGAAATAAAGAATTTAAGCATTGTCAGCATTGAAAATGTAGCACTACGATAATCATTGCATTCGTAAAGACCCAAGATGCAAGTTTTATATATATGAGCTGATGAAGTATCCACTGACACCAGAAACTGGTAGTGACTTAGCAAAAACAGCGAAATCAAATGGTCTTAAATACGTAATTGAAGGGATTGATATAGATAATGAACGAGAACAAGGTGAACCGCTGGTGATAGAAGATAGGGATGCCTTGGTCACTTCACAGAATAAGTACAAGGCAACTTCAGACAGATATATGAAATTGTTTTTAACATGATGCTACACAGAATTTATGTTATTTTCAGTACATACATGTTTAATGATACCTTTTAAAAAGTATTGAATAGGGAGAGACAAGGTTGTTCAGATATTGCATCTTTTTCATAATCATTCAAGGTGAGAACACGAAAAGACCAGTCGAATGGATTTTTTTTTTGTAAAATGCCGACAATAGGAAAGATCATTCACAGATTATGTGTAAAACATTGAGGTGTGTTTCTTATGCTAAAAGCTGCACTGCAAAAATGTTCTCAACTATAAAGATGAGGTTTATCAGTTCTTAGCAGATGATGGTTTATGTATCAACAGTGAGAAACATCATTGTTGCCCTGATTTTCGCTAGATAATAGATGTAGGGACAGTGGTAATCTCGTGTATACATTAAGCTACTTTAAGACAGTCATACTTAGGTGTAAATTTTTTAAAATGTGCGAATAATCAGTTACCAGGGGAACAGTTAAAACTTTACTCATAGTTCATAGTTTGGTCCCTATTCAGCCATTCTGTTTTCTGAGTATTTTGTCATCACTTTAAACTACATTTGAAGTTGTTTTATTATATGTGTAGGATTAAAAGTGGCATGTTTTATGTTATGTCTATATTTTCTGTAGTTGTTTATTGTTCTCATTAATATTCATGAGTATGTAAAAAAGGTAATTTTAAAACGTTAGCTGGAAATTTTAAGTTATTTCTATATTTTCTTTACAATATTAAATGTTCTCATTTAAATTCATGAGTATGCAAATAAGATAATTTCATATAGAATCTCATAATTAAACTGCAATTATTAGCTTCAATTTGGTACAATATTTATAAGTTTCTGACAAAAAAATGGCTGAGTAATGGATGACTTTGCAGGTATGTGTCATCATAACCCTACACTTGGATGTTAAATGGAAACAATAAAATACTGTTAAAACATTACAACGTTAATGTGTGTCCTCTAATGAAACATTTTGTTTTCTGGGGATGTTTGTCATCAAATTCAACCGCAGTTGAAGCTATTTATTGATATTTGTATGCTTAAAGGTGAAACATTTAAGTTATTTTCTAAGTTATTTCTATATTTTCTCTACTATTTTTAATGTGCTCATTAATATTCATCAGTTTGGAAAATTAGGTAATTTCAAAGTAGAAGCTAGACATAAAACCACAACTTGTTTAACCTTCAATTTGGCACAGAATTTGTATGTTTAGGACAACAACTGACTGTGATATGGGCGATTTTTGAAGGGCATGGATCATATTGACTCATATTTTGCTGTTCCCATGGAAACAAAAAAAGATACTGTTAAAATGTTACTGAAAGGTTATTTTTGCCCTCAAGTTAAATAATTAATTTCTGAGGACTTTGTCATCATTTAAAAATGTACTTGTAGTTGTTTATTAATATTTGAATGGTAAAATGTAAAACAATTAGGTTATTTCTATATACTCTCTACTACTTTTAATATGCTCATTAATATTCATGAGTTTGCAAATTATGTTATTTCTATGTATGAGCAAAAAGTAACACCACACTTTGTAATATCGTCCAACTGGTACAATATGTATATTTAAGGACCTAACCTAACTGTGATATATGCGATTTTGTAGGTTTTGCTCATTATAATGCAAAGGTGGGGGCTACCATAGAAACAAATTAAAAAAAGTACTTAAAAGTAATTTTTGGTCCTTAAGTTGGTTATTTTGTTTTTCGAGGATTTGGTCATCCTTTTAAACTACATTTGGGTTTCTTTTCTGATACTTGTATGATAAACAATTTAAAAGTTTACGTAACTTCTTAATGTTTTCACTTTTTTAAAGTCACATTGTGTTTTCAGACCTTTTCTTAATGCCTGAAATACAATAACGGTTAATAATAATGTTTGAACATACTTATGGGTCAAACTGATCTATGAAATGATGAAGACGGACCTAGCTCACCAAAAAGGGCGATTTAAAATCATAACAAACCGAAAATAGAACGTCTGACATAAATATTACCACACGGCTTAGTATCACGTGTTACATCCGAATTCAACTTCACTGGGGGCAACCGTATCTACCTCCGCCCGTCCATCCATCAGTCAGTTAGACTAACACACTTTTTTGTCCGCTCTCTAACTCAACTTTTTTTTATCCGATCTTCCACAAACTTGCTGAAAATGTTCATTGATATAAAATCAAGGTTAATTTTGATTACTTCTAAAATCGCATCATTTTTTTTTAGTTTTTTGCGTGTTAATTAATGAAAATTGACAGTTTCAGTCATTTTAGCACTCTAAAACAAACAGCTTTTATCTGATATTCATCAAACATGCTGAAAATATTTATTCATATAAAATTTAGGTCTAGTTTGATTATTATTAAAATTGCATGTGGCATATCTGAGTTTTTGCGCTTTATGTATTAAAAAATGACTGTTTTCAGCAAGTTTTGCTCTCTAACACAAACAAGTTTTATTTTATCTGCACCAACACTTGCTGAAAATGTTTATTGATATAATATCAAGGTTTAGTTTGATTACTACTTAAATCACATAAGGTTTATCTGAGTTATTGCCTGTATATTAAAAAAAAAATGACTGGTTCAGTCATTTTTGCACTCTAACACATACAGTTCACTTAACTTGCTGAAAATGTTTTATTAAATAAAATTTACGTCTAGTTTGATTATTACAAAAATCGAATCTGGCATATCTGAGTTTTTGCCCTTTATGTATTAAAAAATGACTGTTTCAGCATTTTTCGCTTTCTAACACATACACTTTTTATCAGATATTCACCAAACTTGTTGAAAATGTTTATTAATATTAAATCTAGGTCAATCATCTTAACTACTAAAATCGCACAAGGCATGTTGGAGTTATTGCCCTTGAATGACTAAAATTGTGCTATTTTATCCTTATTTTTGCCCTGTCCTCTCTGTAAAAGGACCAGTTTTTATTTTGTTTTTAGCAAAATAGTTGGTCAATGGTTGCATGTGCTTCATTTTAGCCGTGTTTGTAATAAGTTAAGTAATAAATGACTACTCAATTTCTCCTTTACCTTTTGAAGGATTTTTATTCAAATGGATTTAGATTTTTTCCTTGACCTAGATTTAATACCATACACGTTGTCAGCAAGTTTGGTGAAGATCCAAAAAAAAGTGTTTGTGTTAGAGAGCAGACAATGCTGAAACAGTCCTTATTTAATTATTCAAGGGCAATAACTCAGACATGCCATATGCAATTTTGCTAGTTATTTAACCTGACCTAGATTCTATACTAATAAACATTTGTAGCAAGATTGGTGAAGATCAGAAAAGAAGTGTTTGAGTTAGAGAGCGGACAAGGGTGAAACAGTCATTTTCAGCAAGCTCAAGGTATAGATCCTCCGTAGATTTTTTTAATCGCTTACCCATGGTGATAATATGTACATGTTGTCACTGAATCAAGTAGTGTTTAACCCTGTGCCCATTGGTCGTAACTTTGTTTACGGGAGTTTACAAACTGTTTGAATCTAGAAAGACGCCGTGTAACACGGCGTCTCATCTAGATCCAAACTGTTTGACACTCGTCTTAAGGTTTGTTTAATCAAAACAATGCATAAATCTAAACTGAACAGATTTTGCAGACGACAATGTCAAAGCAGACGTCTGTGCATCAGAATAAGGGTTAACAGGGTCATTATCAGTGCTCCAGCTGTACACATGTAACCGGGAGTAATCTGAACTAATCTAACATTTTCTCACTCATTTCAGCACCGAATGCTATGGTGTTACTACTGATTAAACCGTCTCTTCGAGACATTTTTAATGAGTATGACACCATTGGGTTGAAAAGCAGAAATAAAGATTTTAGTTTTTCGAAATACTTCCGTTATCTGGAGCCCTGTATTTACAGAGTTGTCCGTCTTTCCATTCACATGGTTAAACTCTTTTCTTGATATAACATCCATAAAATAAAAAAAATAATTAAAACGCGAATTTCTTAGATAAAGCCGTTTTTCAAACAACCATTTTAGACAGGTTTCTCCAAAACACAATGCGGCTTTAAAGTAAACATTAATATTTATGAATATGCAAATAAGATGTTTAAACAAAAAATTGGAAACGGTTAACATACACATAGCCTTAAAGAGTTTATTTTTGAGTACATTCGCGATTTTGATTCAGTAGACCCTACTGAACATGTTGGTACCCATGAACAAAAGTTTAGAGGGGGTGCACGGTAGACCCCATTGGCCCCCAGAGTAAAACTGATTACGTCAGTGTGCCATTTCCTGTTTCGAAAAATATGAGTTTAAAAAGTGATCGGTTATAAGATCCTCCAATTGTGTTAAGGTGTCTTTTAACCTTTAAAACAGAACAAATATATTTTTGCTGATTTTAATAGCTGACATATTGTTCTATAAATTAACAAACCGTCAACACCAAACGAAACGCATTACCCGGCTATCTCATCAATGAACCATATCTCATTATGGATTCCGTAGTCCAACCATGTAAATAGATAGAGGCATACTCTAACCGTTGTTGTGTGATTTATTACTTTCCCCATGTTAGAATCATTATTGATATATGATGATTTTTTTTATTAGTGGTAAAGCTAAAGAAAATCGCTGACAAAGTATGTGTATCCTTATTGGTTTAAACAAAAAGGACAAGAGTTGAACATGGGGGTACTCGCACTGTTCCAGCCAAACAAATTGACATATCTCTAGGTTTGCAGTTAATTAACGTTTTCCGCATCCTTATTTTCAAAGCAGCCTTTTTTGTGACAATGTGTAGCTTTTGCAATTGTGGCCGATTTTCATGCGGTTTGGAGCACGAGAAAGGATATTATCTTCTCGAGGGAGCCATGTTTTAGGATTAAATAAATTTCTCAAGATGCTCACAACAGAGTGTTACGTAATAGGAGTCGACTTTAAACAGAACAAAGATTTTCATATTACATAATTATAGTTCTAAATATTTGAGGCACGGATTACTAGATATGTTAATGAAGTGTATTTTGAACAATTTTAGAACCGTTACAAATAAAGACAGCTCTGACATCGCTGTTTGAATTTTTCTTAAATTGGTCTTATAAAATAGTAAATATATATTTTTTTTCAAAATGACATGTTATGGTGGGATGTGTACCACTTTAATAACTCAACTATATAAAATGGGAATAAATCAAACATGAAAATTAGAACAATCTGCTTGCAGTATTAAAACACCGACTCTACCTTAAACGCAGCTATTTAGAACGTAAATTCGACGTATCGTAGATGGAGACAATAGGAACCACTCGTTTTCATTACCTATACCCACCTTATTTCTTACGAGGGTGACACGCGAGGAAGCTTGTGTCGATGTAACCACGTTTCCGACCAGCGAACCCTGTCCTATTCTAAATCAATGCAAGGTTTACAGCGTCGTTTCCGCACGTAAGCCGACCAATTATATATCCATATTGTTATCTGGTTTTTGATAACAGATGTATTTCATTGTAAGGAACTAAATTTAAGTAAATATGTAAAAACAAATATAGTTCAGGTGTACTTGAATGACATTTGTGAGCGACCAATCAGAGAATAAGTTTGATGTTCCATACACCTGGATATGTTTTAGTTAACACGAAGACCGTTTCGTTTCTACAACAGTCAATTACTCGTGTAGGTCGGGAAATATATGTTCTGAAAGTATGATAAGTCGCCGTATTTAAAAGAAGAACAAACCTTCGAATAGTTCCAATATCCTAATCCTTCTAGTTTTGGGTGACATAATAATTCCTCTGTATGATTACCAGCTGAATAAAGAGCTCTGATATCCCGTGTGCTTGGGAGCTGAAATGATGAAATACAGTTGATTTTCAACAACTCGAACAAACTATTATCGGTCAAAAATATACACAAGTGTAAAGTTGTAACTTTCGTTTAAGCCGGTACATATATAATACATTTCCTCAGTCCTTTGATGGAATATCCCCAGTCGGGTATCATGGAACGCTTAAATAATTCACAGTATTACATGTATGCACAGAAACATGACTTTATCAAGGGAACTGACGAATACGGCGTTATCACCGAAAGCAGGTCAGGAGATGTCTTTAATTTGTGTCTCAGTATTTCATCACAAAGCCGTGTACCAAAAGATGGAGCGCATTTTTTTCAAATTAAATTGTGGATACTTTGAACAGATTGAGTGGAAAGAGAAATAATCAGACGGCCTCGTAATTTACTGCACAGTTCAACTCCTATTCTTGTTATATTTCACGATACACAACTGACATGAATTTATTCTTTCTTAAATAGTGTGAAAATAACTACTCCTGCATTAGAATTGTCACTGAACGTTCAACGAATACTAACATGTATTTGCTGCTGTTCATGTGGTTTAGGACACGCGAAGACCAGCGTTTTATTATCAACACATTTGGACATTTCTGATATATCTGTCTTACAAATTTTAACGGTAAGAACTAAAGTTCGTGTGTTGTGCCTCTGTCTAATGTTAAATTATATGCACAATTAGTACATGTAGATTGCCGATAAATTAAGTAAAGCACTGTTTGAACAACGCTCACGTATCTATCTACACTAGATTCAATTGAAAACATGTTTATCTGTTTGACGTTTGTGCATCAATTGGTTTATGATATAAACAGTGTCTACATGTACATACCTTTTGCCGAATGTAATATGTTGCTCGAATAGTCTCTGGGGTGTAAGCTATCTGTACTTTAATAGTTGAGTTTCCGACCCATAAGGTTTCAAACTTGGCGATGTAGTTTCCGTCGTGGAGGTCTTTTATTGATGCAGTGGAATATGCGTCCTTAGCTGAATTGAACATCTGAGCTCTGAGGACTGCATCCCCTTTTTTCAAAGGTTCACCATAACCGTTGTAAAGTTTGATTGATACAATTATATATTCTCCTATATAGTATATCCTATTTTTGTTCCCTAAAAAGTAAAAAGAGTTATATAGTATATATTTACGAGCATGCTCGGTTCTTGTCGACTAACCCCAGACATTGAAACAGGAAATCTCAGAAAATTTGACAAATCAGCCATTTCTATATAAGTCTAAGGTAGCTAAGTATATAGCATGTACAGCTACAGCGAACTGTTTTTAACAAGTTTGGTCGACCATGCCTTTCGATACCGACACCCTTAAAACTAAACGTCTCAATCGGATAAAAATATAATACACATGGTAACCAGATTAAATTTACATACGCGTATGTGATTTCAAAATTTTCAATTTTAGCAGTGCAGTTGGCCGATATAAACTGTGCAGCCAAACTGGCTATACTTAACTGATCACAACTGTACATAGTGTAGCCTGGGACGACTTGATTCAAAACTCGGCTTGTCCAACGTTTTAAAAGCTGCGTTACAGGGAACTGTGTCTGGGTGAATAGCGCTCCGTCTCTACAACGACATCCACTTGGAGACGGAATTTATGTGCGCTGTTCGGAGGGAGTCGTTATAGGGAGGGAATTTGGCTAACATTTGCGGAGAAGACTAAAAATTGATATGCCCTTAACTTTAAGCCTACACTGTAACCTTCGCGACCACAGCACTACACTTATAGTATATCAAGCCCTGCTGGCGCTGATGTTTTAAGGCTACTGTGTTAAATCATGTAGCACGCAGTGTCATGGTCAGCTATGATTTTAAGTACTATTTTATTATTACGGAACAAACATATTGTGGACTACAGGGTTCAAACCTCGTACGTCATGTGGTGCAGCACTAAAAGGCGTATACGTTAACCACTTGTCCATTGAATAACGCGGCATTTAATCTGGATTCAATATGTGTGCCACTCGTCATTAAGGTTGTTTATGTCAAAATGTACTTTAGAGAAAGACAGCAGACGATAATTTGAAGCATACGCTATTTCAGCAGTTAAGGCGTTAGACACGGTTGTTCTGTTCGGGGGAACTGCGACAATAATCGTTGTAAGGAGGGAATCGCTGATGGGAGGGCCGTTGAAAAGAGGGGGCACTGTATATACAATTTGACACAATCTATTACGACACTGATTCATATTTGATATCCACAAGCTAGATAAACTTTCGAAAACTCTGTAGGAGGGCTGTCCAAAACAAAGGTGGTCCATCTTATACTTTAACTATTGTGGCGACTTCAATAACGATAGAACGAAGCACAAATATTAACTGATGTGTTAAAGTGAACCTTTCTTATGATTGTGGTCAAATACCAAGGAAATAAGCCTTTGGTATAGTTGAGGTGAAATTTTAAGGTCAAGGTCACATTGACCATCAACTGATATGTCGCACTCCGCGCTACCAAACTGACTCACATGCCAAATTATGCATCTCTAACTGGTGTGGGGTATAACTTGTGCACGGAATAAGCTTTTTTGAATAAATGAGGTCCAAGGTCGAAGAGCAAGGTCAAGGTCACGTTTTCCTAAAACTGCTACGGTACGTTTCGCCATTCAACGATGCACTCGCACAGCAAATTTGGTGCCCCTAGCTGGTGTTGAATCGGATGTATTATCCGACCAAAATTATTTCATATAATTGAGGTCAAAGGTCATGGTCAGAGTGACCTTAGCATGTACAGGACAGTGAGTACTCCAAAGATGTACTCAAACATAGGATATAAGGTATTCCCGAGCAATAAGGACGCGGAATCACGCACACACAATAGTTAAATCACTTCCTGTACATAAAGCTAGGTTAATAGACATAACAGGTATTGCAATAAACCGCTCCTGTTCGACACCTGAATGATGTAAATCAAATGTTTCATGGTTGTAGTGAATTATAGTGTTGTAGATTGTATCCATATATACGTGATCTTGATCCAACCGTTTTGTTAAACGCTATAACTTGTTTTAATTCTATTACATTTCAGTTTGATTAAGGTAGCTTTTTATGAAATAAATGGTAAAATAGTCGTTTTATACTTTTTTACAAATCCTGATAGATAAAGGTATTTTCTACAAGCTATCAAATTCTCTCTTGCGTAGATTACGTGACTAGATAGGTGGTTTATTCCGAAGCTGTCAGAGGTGATTTACGACCTTTACCGCATCAAAATCGTTATTTTATATGATTGGCTTCGTTAATTTGGGGCGGAGTTTAAAGAAATGGTTGATGATCAGCTGGGTCATGTTATTTGTTGAAAAAGAATGTCTTTGTCGAATACCGGGCGGTCACGCGAGCCTAATTGACACATCAGTCAGTTAATTGGAGTTTCCGGCATTATATAATTTGAAGCGAGCGGTATTTTTGAACTCTCCTAACTTTCGCTGTTGAGTTTCGATTTTCATGCTGTTTAAAACAGATGAAAGGGTATTATCTCCTCGAGGGAACCGTGTCTCAGAATTTTTATAAATAGCTCCAGTGGTCCGTTATAAAGCGTTACGTAATAGTGGTCGACTTTAAACCGTAAAAAAACTTTGATGTTACATAACAAAGGTTTGAAGCGGTATTTCAAAAATCTGAGACACGGATCCCTAATTATGCTTATAAAGAGTATTTTGGGCAATTTTAATCAAGTTACAAGTAAAGATGGCTTTGATATCGTTGTTTGAAATTTTTTTTAAATGTTCTTATAAAATCGTAAAAAATCAAAATATGTTTTTGTAAATTGGCATATTCTGATGGGATGTGTACCATTTTCACCACTCAGCTATAAAAATTGGGGGGAAAATCATCAATCATGACAATAAATTAGAAAAAACCGCTTGCAGTATCGTTCATATACAGCTACCTTAAGCCAACCTTAGATGTAATAAAAACAGGTTTTGTAATAATTATTAAAATTCCTGTGTTTATTACATCTAAGGTTACAAACGCTCAATAAAGCAGTATTTAGCTTCATTTGACAATTACTGCTCGCTTCAAGCTTCGTATCCCTCAGCCAATCCCTCCTGCCTCACTGCGTGCATCTAGTGAAGGGTACCTCTGGCACTTGGTAAGTAGCTGCCGCACAAAACAAACGCTCACATATTATATACACTAGTATTCAGGCTTAGGTATTCGAACGTCAGAACCATGATGGCTGACTTGTCCTCCGCCTTAAAATAGACAATGTTACTCTACAGGATACTTGACTTGCTGCACCAGGCTACCTTAAAGCGGCATTTAATCTCGTCTTGCAGAGCAAGCTTGAAGAGAAAGTTCGTTCACATGGGGTAGGATTTGCGATGCAGAACACTTTACTAGACAAGGTTCAACTAAATGTTCTGCCCCTGAACGGCTTCTGTGCCTTCAGCAGACATGTCTGTCAATCTGATCCTTATTAAAACAAATCGCCTTTATTTAGTCAATGTGATGCCTTCAACACCATCCTAAATAAAGACGAAGTAACTGTGCAGTGGGACTTCAATGCACGTGAAGACGAAAACAATTACGCCTGACCCACAGCAACTTTAGAATAGGAACATGCAATGATAGTTGACAACATTGAATATTGTCAATACCATGAGTTCTGTGTCACAAATACATAATTTTCTACCAAGCACAATGGCAAAAACGGTATATGAGCACAATTGATTAAGAGCGGCAAAACCTCACTCTTCGACTAACAGTACAATACATGTTTATTGATCCGTTGCTTGGAAGAAGGTATCCTGCCTCAGGAAATGCCAAATGCCAACATAGTTTCTTTGTACAAGAACAAAGACAATCGCGGTGATTGCAATAACTATCACGGCATTTCGCTTTTCGGCATCATAGGCAATTTATTCCGACACCTAGCGTTGCGTATGCAACAGCCGATTGCGGACAGGATATACACTAAAAAACAATGCGGTATCGCGTATCGCTCCATGAGGTCACCTGTTGACATGATTTCCTCTTTGCGCCAGCTGAAGAAAATAATGCAGGTAGGAAAACCAAACATTGCACATCACCTTACAAAATACTTGAACTGGGTGAGTCACGACGGCTTGTTCAAGCGTCTACCAAATATTGACTGTCCTCCAAATCTCCTTAGCATTATAAGGTAATTCCTTAATGGAATGATGAGCACAGTCCAGATTGAGGTTGACACGTTTGCTTGAGTTCAGTGTAGAGAGCAAAGTTTAACAGGGTAGCGTGATTGCACCAACTCTATTAGGCATAATTTATGCCCATTCGCTAAAAAATAAATTCAACTTCTCGTATGATGGTGATAGTTTCACTTAAGATCATACAACCGCTTGTTTAACCGTTCAAGAATCCGTGCCTAGACAAATCGACAAAGATAAAAGAAAGAACTCATCAAATACATGTTATTTTAAGACCAAGCTGCAAATGCTTGTCATCATAAAAAAGGGCTCCAAAGACACATGGTCATGCTTTTTCTATTAGGCGACCTTTTCGGACTCACGGTTAGTGAGATGTCAGAAGAAAGCTCAGGTGATTGGTAAAACATATTCCGAGCCCCTAATCACAGCCATGAAAGGAGCATAACATAGTTCAACAGTTTCGGTTCCGTGGCTCAACTACTTGTCGCTAGATGAGGAACTGTAAAAGCGCACATGCAACGTTTTATTTCACACACTCCAAACTTTCAAAGAGATTGTGGGAAAACAGACATGAGAATGTCTAAAATTTGGCGCGCAAATTCAATTTATCTAAAGAAGTTGTCGTGCACGAATTCTATATGGCGTCCTAATTATTGACATTAACGTTTAGGAGCATTTTGGCATCCGAATGCCTCTAATTTGATATGACTACAACTATCACAGCATCGCACAACGATTGCATTTAGTAATTTCTCTGTATATTTGTCTGAATATATCAACAGATATTATAAAACAAATAACAAATGATCAACTTTAATTACAACATGAAAGGTCGTCAAAATGATGTTTTAGTTAGAGCTGCCATGCTATTTTCGAAACAACACTGGTACACAGTGTGGTAATACCACGTGACTTTTAAGTCATAAATGCTACCATGTCCAGATGTGTTTTGCCTCGATTGAATTTTTGAAAGAATTATAAGTATTTATTTGCCATGCAAATGTGATGAGACCCGGCCAATTCGAACGAGAATGTAGTAAGCTTTTATCGTGTCCACCTTTATTGCGGATTGAATACGTATCCTTTGCTAGATTGATGGAAAATGGCTGAAGAGGACGCAAATTGAAGGGCTAATAAGTTCAGCGAAACGAATTTCTTGGTAAAATTCTAGGTTTGCGTATCTGTCAAGGTATATTGCCAGCAAAATGTGCTGTTAAATGGAGAAAGAATGCAATAGAAATAGGGAAAGTCAGAGACATACGGGAAAGCTACTTTAGGTGAAATATCGAGCAAGGCTAATTTGGGATGCGAATTCGATGGTCAAATTGTTTTCGACTCCTTAATTATTATTCAAATACTTTAGTACCTACCAAAAGGCATCGTCCAATATATCACATTGGTTTACTTAAATATGCGCTATGTATCTAGTTGGGCTATACGAGTTTATAACAGTTTGGATCGAGGATCAGGTCCCGCATTTTGCATGGAATTACTCAATCCAGGTTGTTTACATAGGCCTTACGTATAAAACGTATAACTTTGTATCCAGCTAAATGTGTCCGTCCAAAATCTTTTGGTAGGTACTTACGTATTTGAATACTAGCTAGGGGGACTAAAGCAATATTTTAAAAGGCATAGTTGTTCGATAATATGACGATCGAACCCGCTTCCCAAGGTAGCCTTGCTCGATTGTCTTTCCGGAAGTAGCTTTCCGACATATCTCTGATTTCCCGAATTTCATTGCGTTTTCCAGAACCAGTTGCATACAATTCCATTTTTTCTCCATTTAACGGCTCATTTTGCTGGCAATATACATTTACAGATACTCAAACCTAGAACTTTACCAAGAAATTGGTTTCGCTTGACACAATAGCCTTTCGTCTTGCGTGCTCGCCAGCCAGTTTTTCACCGATCTATCGAAAACACCGTATTTGATACGCGATTAAAGTGACGCGATCAAAGTTTACCACTTTCTCGTTCGAATTGGCCGGGTCTCGTTACATTTGCATGGCAAATAAAATAATAAGAGCTCTTTCAAAAGTTCAATCGAGGTAAAATACGGCTGGACATGTAGCTTTTATGACGTCAAAGTCACGTGGTATTACCACATTTGTACAAATATACAATATAGAAATATTTGCACAGATAAGATTGGACCACAATGACAACTGGCTAACCCGAGATGGTTAAAATTTCAACCAAAGCATCAGCATTGCAGTTTCGGTTTTAAAAGTGACCTGCTCCTGTCATGTATAAGCAAATGAGTTTTACTTTGACTCCGCGCACATCAAACTTATGATATTTTTCATTGGCTTTTAGAATCGCTCTATTTAACGGTGCAGATACATGTAAGACAAACCTGAAACGGACCCAGAGGCTTCTGATTGCGTTGATTAATCTGGAGTTTTACTGTTTTAAACCAAACCCTGACTCCTAAATTGTTCAATTTTGCATTTGTTTCTCCTGCGACATTTATATGTAACCACTGAGCATAATAAGTATTTGATTATCGATATAAATTATCTTGTAGAATTTCCTTAAAGGAGAATAGTTTGCGTTGCTTACCTTGTATTGCTATTTTAGAAGTTGTCAGATTAGCGGCAATGTTATGATTTATACATCCTGGAAGTTTCATCGCCTCGTCCTCGTGCATGTACTCCAGGTCATATCCAGACATCGTTGGTAACGACTGTAACACACCACTGAAGTTCGGAAATAAACGTACATCAGCAAGCAATAAACCAGAATAGAGACACTATGTAGTACGCGGTTAAAGTTGCACTATTTTCACACAAAGGAACGTTAATTTGTTTCTATAAACGCACTTGTGCTATAATAATCATAGTCATGCTTGGTACAAGATCAACGACAGGCTACCTGTTCATCAATTCCTACTTGTTAGTACATTGCATCGGTTGCATCTAGTTTTGTTTACACAATGAAATATTCATAAGATACAAGATAACTCAGAATAAATTAATATCATTTATCTTTAAATCATGTTGTTTCAGTTTAGAGGGGTTTTATATATTTTAATATATATTGTTATAAGACCTTTTGATTTTTCAAGCATTGGGAATACTACACATGTATGATTTTTATGAATACTCGAAATTCTGCAAATAATATACACTTAAATAACAAAAATAACTTGTTATTGCCTAAAGTCAATCCTCATAAAACAGATACTGATTCACTTTTTCTGATGCAATGTAAGTAATGGGGTCTCAAATAAAAAAAAAGATATTTGTTCAGTTAATCTCTTGTTATTATATCAGTGTGACCAGATGTGCAAATTGATAGATTAATAATACTGCCAAATAATTAAGTATCTTTAAATCATTGTGTATATTTACAGAAGGAAAACTATACAGAAAGGTCATATGTTCACTTTCTTTCTGTATTAAATAGCCGCCTGTCTTTAATACTCCAAATTATATGTTTGTGTCCAGTTTAGATGGATTTTACTGTATTCACACAAGTGTGATCATAGTCTTTTTCTGTATTAAGCTGCCAACTGTCTTAAACACGATAATAATATTATATGTTGGTTTTAAAGCAACAAAAACCTCTATAATGGGACATTGAACAGAAATTGTTATTTAAGACAGGTGGCAGCTTAATGCAGGATGACTGACCTACATGAGCTTTCTGCATAATATCGTTCTCAATTAAGTAGACACATTCCTTTACTAAGTGATCCTGTTCATGATGCTCCATTTTATAAAATGTAAATGTATCCTGGACCCCATAGGCATCATGCTGTGCTTATGGGATTTATTAGTTTTCTGGTCATCAATGACCCATGGTGTCAAAATGAACGCTGGATCATTTCTTTAACAGAAAATAGTATTTATCTCATCAGAGCATTTACATACTGCCAATCTCCACATGTTGGATGTTATAGCTTATTACCTGCTAGCCTCTTACACAACTCCACTCACTATAAATATCAAATCACAAAAAGTTTACTCTGGCACATCAAATTATGGTTTTTATTGTCCAGTTATACTTATTAAATTTTTTTCATAGAAAACAGTGTCTACTGTGAAAAAAAGTTTATATACTATTGAATTTATAAGCAAATTGAATAATCCTTTTTTCGTCTTCCCTGCATAATATTAAGCAACCACTCAGTGTGATGGCAACATTTCTTCTTGTGCGGGTTTTCAAGCTTTTTCTGTCAGCTCATGATTTACAGTCAGACATGCAGATCAATAAACTGTGGGGACAGATTTCACACCCTGAGCCACTGATGTATTGTCTTCCTGAGTACCTGCAGACTTGGGGATTTGTAGTGCATTATACACATGTCAAACATTTTTAAAAATGTTGATCCTGACATTTTAATACAGCCATTATCATAAGGGTAGAAACACTAAGAAGAAAAACCGAATCAACTAATGAATTATGATATTGAAAAGACAGTAATAATTATAAGAAACGTGTTGCTGATAGTGTAGATGCAGAAAATGATGAGGATTACTACTACTGCTACTCGTACTACTAAATACTACTACTACTATTACTTATAAGTATGTGACTACTACTACTACTAAGTATGCTACTATTAATACTACTTGGGGTGTTGAAAAATACGCGGACAGATGCTGCCATTCCCCCAGTTTTTGTCTGAACGGTGCAAATCTTGCACATAATGATGCTCAAACAATTCTGTACCCAGAGTGTAATTTTGCCGACATTATCATTACGCATTATAAATATGTGGTTGTTATGGTAACGTCACACCCTAAAACCCGTCCTCAGCGTCACGAATTTTTCACGGTACTAAGACATGCACGGTGACAGGTCAAATAAATTAGACGACTATTGTCATGAAATAATTGGAAGCAGAAACAAAACTTAACAAATTGACGATATTGATCCGCTGGGAAGCTGTTTTGGTTACATGTGTTCCACTAATAAGGTTTTTAAATCAGTCGTGGTTAAAAGTTGTGTAGTAACCTATGTTAATGTGCATAAATATTATTTGAGGTCCACTGGACCCCAACCATATTTTTGTCATTTACTTCCAAATATTGACATAGTTTTGTAAAAGATACATCTTTAATGTAACAAAAGGTATATCTAGTGATACATATGTCCACATCTCCCCATCTGTACATTTTCTGCACAAGTTATTAGTCAAGTTTCGATTTTACATAAAAAACTTACTTGTTTGTGTTACTATGGTCACTGGTTGCCATGGTAACAGTGAGAGCAACGTTTCCGTTGTATCACTACCATATAGCATAAATACACAAATTTATAATGCGACATCAGTTATGTTCACAAATACCTATCTTGACTTAGAACAAGAAAAAAATGCAAAACGGGGTCGAATAGACCCCAAAACTCTCAAAACGGAAGTCTATATAATAGTAATCAAATCAAACAAGCCAGAAACGAATATAATGGTATTATTTCACGATAAACTTAATGCGAACAGAAACGAAATTGTAGGTCCAATTCATGGAGAACAAAGTGTCCTTCTTGATAATAATAATGTAAGTAAATTCTATGATGATCAAGTCGCATATCTACAAACATGGATTGATGTATTCAAAAAAACAGCTTAAGGTTTAGACATTTACTATTGCATTAAATTATATTTAAACAGAGCAAAATATGAGCCTTCGAAAAAGCTCTTCATACATTCCATTACCTAAAGATCTTAACAAGAAAAAGGCAATAAGTGTAAAGAACAATGATGATAAATGTTTAGAATGGACTTTAAAATCAGCTTTATATTCAGATAGTATTTCTTCTTATAAGAATGAAACGTCGCGCTATGATTAATATTTGAACTTAGAAGGTATTGTGGAATTCCCAACTCCAATATCACAAACAACAAAGCTAGAGAAACATTTAAATAGTGCAATCAATGTGTATAAATATACAATGCCGAGTACATTTGTACTTCCCATATTGCATATCAGATACAAAAAGAATAATAAATAAATATGAAAGAAGACTCAAGCAGGAAACGCAACACAAACAATACACCCACCTCTAAAGCAGAACACACACACAGCCATACCATAACAAACACACACAAACCTACTCTTGATAACTAAAGATGTAGAAATTATTAGTGAGGATGATAATGAAGGAATTATAGATAAAAACTATGATCCAAAGGCTGAAACAGAACCAGGGAAATAAACAAAATACTATTACTGTTGGATTAAGAATATCAATAGTTTACTGTATGGTCAGAATGATAAACATAAATAACAAACACACTCTGTGATCGTTGCCTCTATGGTTTCTCACGAGAAAACTCCTAATCAAACACAGAGAACACTGTGAAGGTATAATAAATCTTCAACACGATTAGAAATGCCATCAAAAGGTAAATAGCAGATCAAATTAAAAAACTATCAGAACCCTATGTCTGTTCCTTTTTATAATATATGCAGACTTTGAAAGTGTTATCAAATCAAAATCACAACAAAAAGGTGACTAATCACATATAACAAGTGATCATGTGGCGTGTGGTTTTTTTATCAAGTGATTATATATGATGGTGGAACAGACAAACCAATACTATATAGAGGTGAAGATGTTGTAGAGGTTTCTTTAATCATTTAGAATGTGAAGTAGAGAATATCAATAATGGGTTTAAACACCCAAAATCATTGATTATGACAAAACAAAATGAAATAGACTATGAAAACACCACTCAATGTTGGATATGTGAAAACGCCAAAGTAAGAGATCACTGCCATTTTACAGGTACATCCTGTAATCTCAAACGGGCTATTTAACCAAACAAAACTAGAATCCCAGTTGTATTTCATAGTCATAAAGGATATGACAGTCATTTAATAATGCAAAAATATACACACATTGGCCGGTAATATCACATGCATCGCAAACAATGCAGAAAAGTATACCTCATTCAGTATAGGACAGCTGAACATTATTGGATAATTTCCATGTATGGCTTCTTCATTAAAAAGGCTAATTGATGCAAAAAACAAATCTGATTTCTAACAAACAAAACGTGAGTTTGGTGATAAGACAGACACACTTCTACGTAAAGGCATTTTCCACACGAAAATATTAACAGTCAAGAAAAAATAACTGAAACACAATTACCACCTACAGAAACTTTTTACAGCATTTCAATATTAGTACGTATGACTTATTAACACTATATACCACCTAACCACATAATTTAATAAAAGCTAAACTTATACAACTTATTGAAAATACTTTTTCTGGCGTGTAATACTGCTCGTGCATTTTCTTACAAATGGCACGGTTAAGCAATACACTATGTGGACTTGCACCGATGTCTGTAATGCTTTTTCATTTCTTCTGGATAATATTTATGTACGTTTTGGGAGTACCATATACCGCCAAGTGATTTGTATCACTATGTGTACAAACTGCGCCCCACTTGTCGCAGGCCTATTTTTGTACTGTTATGAGAGGCACTTTATGCTGAGTCTAAAGCCTGTTTGACAGGCAGATATGATCGAAGCCTTTAACAATATATCGCGCTATCTAGATGATATTTTTAATATAGACAACCCATTTTTGATACGTTGTTTCCTTTTATTTACCAACAGAACTACATCCTAATAAAACAAACGAGTTAAATTTGCCGGTACCATTTTTAGATTTTGATCTTTTAATTATAACTGAATTGTTTCTTCTAAGGTTTACCATAAACGAGATGGTTTTGATTTTAGTATTGTAAATTAGTCTCATCAAGATGGCGATGTTCCCCGTTCTACATCTTTCGGGGTATATATTTCACAACGATTCTTTTTGTTAGGGCCTGTACCTCTGTTTAAGACGTCCACATTCGTAATAAAACAATTGCTGAAAAACTTCTTAAACAAGGTTACATATATCATAAACTTCGTAAAACATTTTCTTAATTTTTTTATAATTATCTCATTAACACGTATAAAAGTAACTTAAAATCTTTTCTGCGGCAAGGTATTTCACATCCAGAGTTTTATGGTGATGTAATTTACAGACTTCGTAATATTCTTGGACATATACATGTTCGAAACCTGCTTGGGAAACGTATTAGATCTTTCCTCAAAAAAGACTATGATCCAACTATATTGCTGCGCACTTCACGTTTTGTTATCGATCAATCTACAATTGATAACTATGCTTTCCTCTTTGGTTGTGCGACGACCCATCCATATCTTACAGTTACTCGTGACTGTGAACTAGTCACTTGAGTACAATTTGACAGTTGCCATAGTGGGTTATTTTTATCACGGGCTTCAATATCTAATTCTTTTTCGTATTTCTAATACACTTCTTGTCATAGGTTTTTTGTTAGTTGTTTTACAAGTATTTACTTACTTTGTTGGCGGTCTTTTCGGTTGTCAGGTTGTGGAACAGGGTTAATATTGTATGTACACTCTTCGTCTTATTAAGTGAATTCATATAGGAGATAAGAGTGATGCTGGGCGCACCTAAACCCAGGTTTAACCCCAAATGGTTATATATAATTAATGTATAATTAATTATTGATTACACTGACCGTACCAAGCTGGGCTCCTATGTTCACTTTGCTTTATGTTTGTCTTGCGTGTTGTTTTCTATTTAGTGTGTAAATGAAGGAATGGAATTGCGCGTGTGTGTATGTGTGTATAATGGTATAAATGTGTGTGTGTTCTGCTTGAGAGGTGGATGCATTGTTTTTGTTGCGACTCCTGCTTGAGTCTTTCGTGTTTATTTACAGAAGGAAGTATCTAAACAACAATAGTATGAACACGCACAGCTCAGTACAAAAAGAAACGAGATTCAGATGCATTTTGTTTCACGTTTCAAATGTATAGTTTGATAAAACTCATAGTAAATTTGAAGTACATTTCATTGTGAGTAACTCCAACAAAACTCATAATAATACAATGAATACGAACGACGGTTTGTTAATCTAACAAGCGTCACCCTTATTCTCAAATGTCACAGTTTAAAATCTGGTATAACTGACCCTTACTATTGACCAAAACTGTGGCAGCCATGAACCGTTCCTGGACCTTCTTTGGTTCCGCACACGAGAGTAAAACATGTTCTTCAACTCATCCAAGTGATATTCAATCGGCTGACCCGTAACGTCTTGGCTGAAAACGACACCAACGTGCTCTATAGGGTCTCCGTGTCACCAGATATGGCCCTGATTTGTGAAATTTGAGAACAAGAGTGCCTCTCGTTAAACGACCGAAAGGTCCTTCATATTCGTTGTATTGATATCATTTTCTCACAATGCCTTGTACTTGATATTATTACAAAACACTATATTGAGTGAAATAAAATGCGTCTTAATGTAATTCTCGTTTCTTTTTGTATTGAGTGTATCGAAATATTTTCACTGTAAAGAAATTGGTGATTATCATGACTTAAATCTAAAAACAGATGTTCAAACATTTAGAAAAAACTTGCATGCAAACATACAAACTTGACCCTCTACATTATTACACTATACACGCTTATCATGGGATGCTTTACTCAAATACACACACATAGACTTAGAACTACTCACAGATTAGTATGGTTTTCAAAAGGACATGCTAAAGCAAACACTCCTTATGTTGCAGATTATAATCACAAGATGAGGAAAATAACTACATAATGTATGATGATGCAAACAATGTATTTGGTCTTGCAATGAGTCAACCACTTCCATAATGATGATTTCAAACGGACGAGTAAAGAAATAAAACAAAGGTTTGATACTTGAAGTTGATTTAGAATACGCACAACACTTACATAAGGAACATAAACACTACCCACTTCCACCTGAAAAACTTGCAGTGAAACAGGAATTGATTTTAGAATATCAAAACGAATTACTTGACAACAATAACAGAGAAACTAGTTCCTATTCTTATGGACAAGAACAAATATGTAGTGCATTACAAATACCTGCAACTTTACTAAAAGCAGGGTATGAAGGTAAAGAGATAATATTAGCATTTAATGCAAAACCTTGGATTGAACCATACATTTGCCTAAACACAGAACTAAGAAAATTGTCAAGTCTGCATTTGCAAAAGATTTCTTCATACTGATAAATAATTTAGTCTTTGGCAAAATAATTGAAAACCTACGCAAAAGAGTAGATATAAGACTTGTACAAACAGATGGAAGTCAAAATGAGGAACTCTGCAAACTAATAGCCAAACCAAACTTCAACAGACGTGTTAAATTCTCTGATGAACTATCAGCAATACATGTTAACAAAACAAAACTTACACTAAAAAGAACAATCTATGTAGGTTTTTCTGTTTTAGACTTATCAAAACACCATCTGTATGACTTGTATTACAACAAACTGAAAAATAAGTATGGTGAAAATTGCACAGTACTTTACACTGACACCGATAGCTGTTGGTAGATATTATAACCCAATATGCATACAAGGATATGTCTGAAATGAAAGATGAATATGACTTTTCTGACTATCCAAAAGACCACCCACTTCATGATGAATCCAACGAAAAAGTAATAGGCGAATTCATAGATGAATGTTCTAGTGTTGCAATTATAGAATACATTCGTCTATACCAAAAGTGTACTTAGTCCGGAGGATAAGCAAAAAATCGTGCACTTTTTGATACACCTATGAAATTTGGCACGCAGTTCACCTAGCACCTACAATGTCATTTAAAAACAGGACCCCAGCTCAATTCCTCCTGTGGCCAAAATGGCGGACTCAAATTTTAAATGTTTTTATCTATTTGCTAATAGATATGCTAGAAAACATGTTTTTGTGTCTATATCTAAGTTTTTATGGTAAGAAATAATCTATTTGACGAAACATCTATGATTTGTATACTTGTTGATCTGTATGGTCAAAATATACAAGAATTATGACCCTTGACATCAGAAAAAAAAAGCTTTTTAAATGGTTAAACTTCCTTTTCTCCTAGGGCTCTGCCTGTAATTTGTTAAACATTGTAAATGTACTAACTGAGTTATGCTTAAATCATGTTTGCCAGAGTTTTGGCCCTTGACGTGAGTAAATAAAATAGTATGTTTTGCTACAACCGTCTTTAAAGAAGTCCTAAATAGAAACAATTTGGCTAATTTCATTAAAATTCCATATATAGGTTTCTTGGACAATGCTCTATCAAATTTCTTGATAATGTAGATTATTTAAATAAAATTGTCATTGCCATAGCAACTAATTGAAAAAAATCTTTAAAACTCAATTTTTAAGAAATTATTGGTCCAATTTTTATTTTATATATGTATTTATGATAAAGAACTAACTGTTTACAAGATATCTTGAAAATATCCGCCTCGCTTGAAAAAAATGGCGGGCAGTGGGTGGGGTAAAATTCTCTTATATTGCCATAACAAACAAATTGCTCAAAGTTTAACAATCTATTTGTATGGAACCTCTATTTTGATTTGTTATTTTACGCAAACGATCCTCTAGTGACCTTTTTTAATTATTCTTTGTAATTTCTATCTTAGCTTATCAATCATGGCCGCCAGTGGGTGGGGATATTTTCCATATATGACCATTGTAACCAAAGGAAACACACTTTAAACATATTCGTGTTGGAAGCCTCTGTGCTAACATGATTGTTTTTTAATAAAAATGATTCATTAAAAACCCACTTCAATAATTTTTGCAAATATTTTTTTAGCTCATAAAACATGGCCGCCAGTTTAAAATCGTTTTGTCCTGAACCATTATTTTCTTTATTTCTTTTATACATTTGATCCACAAGTGATGAACTTCTAACATTTTTCAAATAATGTTCTTAGCTAAAAGATATGGCCGCCAGTGGGTGGGGTAGATTTCTTTAGTTGGTTATAGCAACCACATGAAACACAATTTGATGATAATCTTGTTTTCATACAAATGATCCACTAGTGACCCACTTCAATACTTATTTTTAAATGTTTGTCTTAGCTTATCTAACATGGTTGCCGGTGGGTCGGTCAGACTTCCTAATATGGTCATAGGTAAAAACCAAATGAAACAAACTTGAATAATATTCTTGTCTGGAACCTTTGTTCTGATTTGTTTTAATATAAATAATCCACTAGTGACCCACTTTAATTTTTTTTTAAATGTTTTCTCAGGCTTATAAGACATTGCCGCCATTGGGTAAGATAATAATTCCTTATGGTTTATATGATCATTGGAACCAAAATAATCAAACTTAGAACTATTATTTTCCGACACAGCTGGGCCGATTAAAATATAATTTTGTACAAGTTACCTGCTACTGAATTTCGTCAGATACGCCCTTGTTACATATCTTACATAATTTTACTTAAGTTATTTTCGGGTGACCTTTCTCTGGATTTCGTTAAAAATAGTTATGTTTTCTATCGTACAAATATATACCTGTCAGTGGGTGGGGTAATTGTTACTAACATGACTTTGGCGAAACTTGTGAAACTTTTGTGATAGACACATCTGTCCCTATTTCAATATGATATCACACAAATGATCCATGGTTGACTTTTTGCCAAAGTTATTAACTCTAAGACGGGACGTGTAATGTGGAAGTATGGCAGTATTGTTCGTCCGTCTGTCTGATAGACAACATATGTCTGTATATCTGGTTTGCTTACACGATATACTTGATTTCATGTACGCGATATATATAACATGAAAAGAAGAAAAATCAGAGCAGGTTCCAGTCGAGTTCCTTGATCCGTTTATATCTAACGGGGTTCAAATTTCCAAAACTGACATATTTTGGTCGTTGTTCATTTTATCCATGAGTGGACAGGTATTCCGAAAAAGCATTAAAACTGTAGTAAAGCATCAGATATATAAGATGAACATGAAGTTCGTACTCTTGGGCATCTAATTTAACGTCATGAAGTATTATATCAGATAATTTTATATATACCCCGCAAATAAAGAGTGCTGAAAATCGAAAGAACGAACTTGATGAATTAAAAATGATTTCATGTACGCGATAGATAGAACTTAATAAAATGATATTTCAGAACGAGTTAACAATCTGGCGGGGTTCAAACCTCCAAACTGACCCATTTTGGTCGTTGTCCATTCTTTCCATGAATGAACAGGACTTCAGAAAGTGCATTAAAACTGAAGTCAAGCATCAGATCTATAAGATGAAAATGAAGCTCGTATTCATGGGCAGATAATTTATAACTTTATATATACCCCGCAAATAAAGAGTGTTGAAAATCGAAAAAAGATATGGATGAGTTAGAATTGATTTCTTGTACGCGATAGATCGAACTATAAAAGACGAAAAATCAGAGCAAATTCAAGCCGAGTTCCTTGATCATAACATTAAAACTGTTTTGAAGCATAATATCTATCAGACAATTGAGTTTCGTAGTCTTTGGCAGCTAATTTAACCACATTAAGAACTTCGTATATCATACACTTTTAAATATAAAGAGTACTGAAAATCGGAAAAAGAGCTGGATGTGTTAGAATTCATTTCTTGTACGCGATAGATAGAACTTGAAATGAAGATACTTTAGAGCAAGCTCGAGCCCAATTACTGGATCCGTTAATATCCCTTGCATTTACAAAAGTCATCCCTGCCGAACCGAAAGAGATTGTTGAGGTGGGATATATGTTCACTGCACACTTAGATCTTCAACTTATCTAGGGTGATTTTATTTTATTGTTGTGAGATTCCGATCTTGACATAATGAAAAGGAAGTCCAAAATAGGGGGATAAAACTTTCACAGCCTTCTAGAACCTTGGAAACACCTTAACGCTAACTCCCGAAAACAATAGTTATGGATATGGTGCGCGCATGGACAAAATGGTCGATTTTTGGACTTTTGGCTAGGGCTAGAGCTTTTGTTTTTGAGAGATTGTTAAGCTCAAAAAGTTAGCAGATACATCTTTTTCCGTTTAAAGATCGGTCCAAAATCAGACCTGAAAAATATAGCTCAAAATGTGTCTCTTTGAGAAAATGAGGAATGTTGGACATTATTTTGGAGGGATCACTTTGGATATTTGTCACTTAAAGAGAAGTCTTTTATCTTTAAAATGTCTGACAAAAACCCTGAAAATACCTCATATTAGATTTAAGACATTGACTTAAACTTAAGTTTAGATTTTTAGGGGTAATGTTAGGTCTGAACCCTAATAATGCAACCTTAGGCACTTCTCTATTTAAGTGATAGGGAGAGGGATATATAGAAAAAAACATTTCTCTATAGATCCGATAAATAGCAGCCCTATAGACATCTAAGTTTCTTTTGTATGCATTTTCAAATGTCACCCTTTTAACTCTATGACGCTCTGGGTCTTTGAACCTAGGATTAGCCTAGGGGTATCTAGGGTTAGCTTTTTCTCCTTTATTAAGGGCAATACAAAACTGAAACTTGGCCAACTGGTAGAACAGGATCTTTTTAACTGGTTTTATTCTTACACTTATTAAGAAATGTGACCCTAGGTAATGCTATACCTGATCAAAACACACCATTCCTCTATGAGACAACTTGGCGATAGCGGTGCCTATGTCCGATGCCCCGAGAGGGTGTCGGATCCCTCCAAAGTTTTCACTGGAAGCCTAAATAGGTGTGTTAGTTGTATATCTGGGCCCATTAAGACAAAAAAAACGATTTTGGGTCTTGGGTTCAACTCTTTTTTAGAGATCTAAGTTCGAGTCCTGATGAGACCCGGCTTGTGGGTTTTAAGTACTCATTCTTAGATTATGTTATAGAGCTGGATGTTATAAACAACTTTTGTTCCTATACTTGTTTCGAAATATGGCTCTAAGTCACATTATACTTGTGCCATATAGCCGCCCACTTATATGATAGAGGTGTCTAAGTCCGAGCCCAAGGTCGACCCGAAAGGGGTGTCGGATCCCTCCCAAATGTTCACAGGGAGCCTAAATAGGTATGTTTGATGTATATCTGGACCAATTAAGACAAACATACAATTCAGGGTCTAGAGTCGAACCCTGATCATAGACTTGGTTCGAGTCCTGTTGTGACCCGGTCGGTAGGTTCTAAGAACAAGGGTGACGAGTATGACGTATAGCTGTATGTTTTAAACAACTTCTGTGCTTATACTTATTGCGAAATATGGCTCGACCTCCCATTATACTTGTACCTCTTATGACTACCCCTCGTATGAGACTATACAAAATGCGTCACCCCTGTTCTACCCCAAAGCCTCAACTGTGTCCTAAATACAGTGGGGAAAACGTTATCCCTTCCTAATAAACGCGTTTACGCTAAAACTATTATTTGCACTGCAAACAGTTTGAGCCAGATCAGACGCCGGGTAACCCGGCGTTTGATTAGGCTCCAAACTTTTTGCCACCAAGATAAACATGAATTCTCAGAATTGTCAAAAAGTTGTACTTTTCTAAGTTTTAGTGTTTTGCGTTTGCGTACGTTTGCGTTTAAACGGCAAAGAATAACAGATTATCCATTGTAGTTAATGTTTCCTCTAAACATGACCATAGTACAACACTTATACAGTTAATTATAACTTAAACGTTATAAATTAAAATCGGATTTTATTCGATGAAATTGCTTTAAGTACATGGACTCAATTTCGACCTATTTTCGACAAAGTTTCATGTTATATATATTTTTTGCATAGATATGATCAACTTTAATGTACATTCAGGGATTATCTATTGATACACTCTAAAGATACATTTAACATTACGGCTTGTACGTTCGTCCGTCTGTCTATGTTGGCTTCTCAAAGTGTTACAAGAATCCAAAAATCGTCAAAAAGCTCTGTGACTCATAGTTGCTTGTATCTAAAATATTTAAGACGATAACATTTTGAAACTTTGACAATTGTGTTGGAGTTTAAGTTTTTCATCAAAAACAGTATTTTTTAGCAATATGGCCAAAATCGCTGACTCTAGATTGTTAACAAGGTTTTTCTATGATTTGATATAGTAATCCAGTTTTTGACCGGACATGACCCACATTCAATCTTGACCTAGATTCAATCAAGACAAACATCGTCATCAAGTTTCATGGATATCGATGATATTTGTAGCCGCTAGAGTGTTAACGAAACCATTGTGAATGGACAGACTGACGGAGGACGATAGACATCCAGCAATCCTAAAAGTTCACCTTGGCACTTCGTGCCAGGTGAGCTTAAAGGTATCGTTTTCTTAATTTTACTTCATTGCGTTTCGTTTAAACGGGAAATAATATGCGTGTATTTTTTTCTCCACTGTATAAAGCTCATTCCGGACCCGACTTCAGTACTTTTATATTCTACACGGGTTGCTCATGCTTCTTCGGTGCATTTTAAAAAAGCAAAAGTTTTACAGCGGGCGAGACGCCGAGGAATTGATCTGGTTCCAAAATGTTTGCAATTGGAATATATGGCCTAGATTAACGCTTTCACTTGTGACCCAAATAGTAAACAAAGTAAACCAAGACCTTATAGTTATAAGGCTTTTCAGTTAATTCTGAGATCGTGCTCAAGTTAATAATTTATCAGATTTGGGCATTCTCCATCGAGGTCTAGTAGAGTGGTTTTCTACTGCGAACTTCTGTAAAAAAAATCTGAAATCATTAGTCGTGTTCTTACTTTAATAATGAAAACCAAAAGGTCGATAATGTGCAGGGGCAAACAATTTAATGGGGTATAATATACAGATCTAGACTGATTTCAAATATACTGTCTTTTTACCCTGACTATGGGGTATATGAGTGAAACTATCCAAACACAGTCTAAAAGCAGAATTTCAATCAAAGGGAGACAATTCAAAATAAAATTATATATATAATGACGACATTAAGGTGACCAGTTATCCTTTATAATGGGTGTTAAGGCGACCGGCAGTTTAAGTGACCAAAAGCGGTCTCCTTAATATTTTGACATAAGATTTCAGGGGTAAAAAATGATGCAAGAGCGTCGAAACTTTGCAAACACCTTAAAAACAGTCCTTTTACTCACACGGAATAACTTTTCTGGTCTGAAAAGATAAAGAAAATCAAAAACAGAACTTGAAATATTGATCGCGTATATTTTGAAGTCCCTAAAATAAGTGTTTAAGGCGACCAACGTAAAACCTGATTTATTTCAGAATTTGACTATATATTGATACTTTCAAAGTTGTACTTTTGTTTAATTGTCCGTCTGAGGTAGTGTGACGATGCTTGTCCCTTTTCTGCTGAAAATAAAGAAATCGAGTTTTTAAGCCTATAAATTTGTCATATTTTAAAACCGTTACAGTGGACTTATTCGCTAAGTTTCGGACAACTTTCTGAGACGCATCCATTTCACATCAACATCCGAAGGTATTCCAAATTAGCAGTTCCGCTTCAACGACCGCCAAAAATGGCAATATGCGGGAAACGAATTCTAAGTGTTTGACGCTTTATCACACCCTATGTAGCATATGTCTAGTTATTTGATTTAATTTATTTTTTTCTGCAATCTATCTTTGGTTGGTTTGCAATGTTGTCCGTTGACGTGCACAATTATCGACGTGTCGGACTGTCCGGGCGTCAAACTGTTTATAAGTACTGGTGGGTGGGGGGATGGTGAAGTTCCACTTGAAGTCTTGAGAATATCTGTGAGGTAGGTCCCTATGTAAGAGGCTCTTTCGCTTTATGTAAAAATTAACAAAACGTATATTGTACCTGTTGAAATAAAGAATGTTGATCTACATTTCTTTGAAATATTTGAGACTGAAAAAATAGAGCATAATGATAATCATCTTTGTAATTCCTTAGGCTTATTATTCATGTTTTAGAATAGGTAGTGACAAGGGGAGTGTGACCGTGCCTCTAATCTTTGAAATAAGTGGTATCTGACCTGTATCATTGCTTGGATCCAGATTAGACGCCGAGTTCCTGCGCATCTGAGATAATAAAACTGTTGGATCCAGAGCAGATGTTGAGTTACTCAGTATCTGGAGCCCGTTTTACTAAACAACTTCCTCAAAAAAATTGCGTAAATCAAAGTTTTGAATTTAGATATATATTTTTCATTTACACCTTTTACAAACGGCATATCAGAGGACGCACTATCCTCTGATCTGGCTATTTGCTGGTTGAAAATAGTTATCATTGAAGAAAAAGACAAAAGTTGGTAGTTTAGTAAAACGGTTCTGTCTTGCTCGGATCTATATTAGATGCCGAATTTCTCAAAATCTGATCTGGACCAATTTGTGGATCCACATCCTGGACGCCGAGTAATTCAGCATCTGATCGGCATCATTGCTTGGATCAAAATCAGACGCTGAGTTACTGCGCATCTGATCTGGAAACTGTTACAGAAACTATTGACTTGCCTCGTTAACCACGAAGTAAAAATTACGTCGTGTAGATAATATTATACATTTACAGGGTTACAGAACAGAACAGAACAGACAGAACTTTATTTTCTCGAATTCTACATAACATAGAATATATGAGGTACAACAAAAGAATATGAGTAATTACTGTCACGTGGTTTTTATATTTAACTAATTTTAACTAATATCTAATAAGGTATCAGATAAGGCCGCGTACTCAGTGAAATACGCGAACTTTTTTACCGTGTACATGAAACTTTCAAAATATTGACGTCCCACTGTATGCGAGAAATTCCCGGGGACACAAGTATCAGAACAATCGCCGAGTTTTCTGCGGTACCGAGATTTATTAGCGAATTGTGACATAGGTAGTATAATTGTATAGATTTCCAGTCTCATAATGAAAATAATATAATAATTAGACCTGTATAATACAGGGAACCAGGCAGTGTGCTGTGCAAAAATGGCGAAGCTAGCGCTGAACATGATTCTGAATATATACGTCGTAGAATTCTATAAAGGCTTTTACACGACTTTCGTGTCACTGAAAAAGGCCGACTGTATGTCAGGCAAGAGATATCATCGAACCAATAATAAACGAAACAATTTCAGAGGCTATTTGAATAATAACATCGAAGAAAAAAGTACGACACACAGGTATGAAATGGTCACAAACTGAACTGTAAAAAATGATAAAATTCACATTGACATGATGCATTTAACACTCGCTAAATGGCAGTAGATTCTAAATGCTAATTAATTTGCCGAAATAAAGCACTTGGACAAAAAGCGAGATCAATTTCAGAGCGCAGGTTTTTATTTTGGACACCGCATGTATAATTTAGAAGTTTATACAGTTATATATGACTGAGTGAACAGTGTCAAGTCAAAATAAAGTTTTTTTAATAGACAGTTATTTGAATGATAAATACATGTATTAAGAAATGAGCATTGATTTCAAACACTTAATACATGTAATAAGATTTGATTTTAAACACTAAGAGTTGTTGATTTACAGTTGTCATTTTTAACAGTTATTGGTGTCCAAGTGTAAAAACTACTGATAGGTGCCAAAAACTACTGATAAACTACTGCCTGACTACTGACAGGGCTTGAAGGGGGTCAACAGGTCTGCAGGCATATTATAGGACAGAATCGCCGGAATACCCAATGAAGGAAACAGTTCGGATTCGGCGTTACTTTTTGGAAGAATGTTTTTTGAAATGTCCAAGTTTAGAACAGTAGCAGACGATAATTGTGGCAATACTAATAAGTGTTGCAATACTAATCATTGTCAATACTACTTAGTACTGTTTTTCTGTGCTATCATGGGGTATTCCGGCGATTCTGTCCTATAATATGCCCTTCACTGTTATGATATCGATTTTTAGGGTATTCCGGCTTTCCTTTATTACTAAATGCTATTCAACACTACAGATATCGATTTCTAAGTGAGTTTCGGTAGTGTTCCGGTATTTCTGTGAATAATATGACCGGATTATACTGCTTGTGCGAGCGGTCTGGGGCCGTATTCCAGGAGCATCTTAAGATAAAAATAAATATTAAGTTGAGAATGTTCTCCTTAAATCCACTGAGTTTTTCCTTATAAATAAAACAATTCTTAAGTGTTATTCCAGTAGCATATTAAGTTAAGAAATTTCTTAAATATGCGATATTTTCTCCTTAACTTTAAGGACGATCAACGCCATCTTAAAAAGTTCTCTGAGTCGAACGCTGTAAAAAAATGCGTTGTATTTCACACATTTTATACACGACTACACGAAATCAAAGCTCTGCGTTGGAATTCTGTATTCACGTTTGATCGGAAATGTTTAAAAGAAGAAAGGATAAAAATCACCGGCCGTTGAAAGTGTTTATAACACTCAAAACGGTCTGTGAAAGTAATTTGAATTTTCGAGACAACATTCGGACAGTACCTACATTCGGATGGTGAAATGATATAAATTTGGCAGTCATCGGATAATTTAACGACAGTGATTTAGCGTTTTTTTAACTGCTAAATCCTGTTGTTTGTTGTTCTTACTATGTCGTTACATCACGAGGTCAATAAACCGACAGTCTCAATGACAACTCAGATTATTCCATACAAAGACATGGCCAAGTAGTCACATAAATGAATCCCATTAACATCATGATGATTGTGTGACAAGTGCCATCCTAGACATCGGTTTATCCAAAAGTAAATCCCTTCTAGATAACTGTATATGTGTGGACTAATGGCCTTGGTAGTTTCTGAACAGACGGATGACGGAGCCAAAACAATACCCCCAACACACACACACTCACAACAAAAATGAAAAAATATGCTATTGATCTACCTAGCAGTAGCTGATAAGGTATAAGAGATGGTCCAGGCAAATGCTTTTTGCATAAATAAGTGTAACATGGTGAGAAAAATATGGAGCCAGACCGGGACTTGAACCCAGGGGGACCCCTTGCTTACTGGGCAAGTGCTCTACCGACTGAACCACCAGACTGCTTACACAAATATGTCACCATTTAATCATAAACTTAACCCGGCTACACACCCACCTCTACACAAGAGTTTGTCCTGAATTCTTATGAAAGAACACTCCACGAGTTTATTATTATTAATATTTCTGTACACTCTATGAGTATGAGTTACATATTAATTTTCCTACGGGTTATTTACGTTTGGCGCCAAATGTAACATGGTGAGAAAAATATGCAGCAAGAACGGGGTTCGAACCCAGGACCCCTTGCTTACAGGAAAAGTATTCTACCGACTGAACCACCGGGCCGCTTACACAAATCTCTCACCATTTATTCATATATTTCTAAGAAAGTTCTTTTTACACTGCTAAAAGTTGGATAATTACCAAGACAGTTTCGCCGACTGTCAGTCGGATTGGTCACTGGTGAACTGTGAGATGTGCTGAGAGGGTTACTTACCTTTGTCCCCGCAGGGTTTGGCGACGAAAAAAGGGTTGTAAATCCCTCACAGTTTACCAGTGACCAAGCCGACTGACAGTGGGCGAAACTGTCTGGGAAATTATCCAACTTTTAGCAGTGTAAAAAGAACTTTCTTAGATATGCATCATTCCTGCTAAATGGACATATTCTCTAATTATTCATATAATTCCTGCCAAATGCGATAAAATTCTTTAAGAGTCTTCTGTTTTACAGGCTACTTGGCTCAGTGGTAGAGTGTCCGCTTGCAGTGCAGGAGGTTGCAGGTTCAATCCCTGGCTGGGTGAGACCAAAGTATTAAAAATTGGTAGTAATGGCTTCCCTCCTTGGCCCTCAGGATTTCCGGTTAGCATTACGACTGGTTTGTCGGTGTCGGATAAAGTGACCAGCCTAATTCAGTCTCTGGTGCAACACGGAATTATACACATAATTCCTTGGGTCCACCTCATATATAAGCGAATTAAGCAAGTTCTATACTACTGTAATTCAGGGGGTAATAGACAAACAAAATCTTTTCAAGATTTACAGATTATTTCATGCATATATACTCACGGAATTTAAAAATTGTGCATTGGGATTAGCATTATAAATAATAGGAATAACAAACCAGAAATAAATTGACTCTGTTATAGTGTTATCTTAAACATCGATCTAACGTTTAATAAGAGTCATTAATGTGTGGTGTCAATAATGATTGTACTGCAATGCGTTTTTTTCATGAGGGGTCAAAACCCATGTCACACAATTAGTAACGCATTTGTCCTGCGTTTGCATCAAAGCGCGCACGGCATCATCGCCGAGTGGACCTCGCCAACGCTAAGGATTGTCATTCCTTACCATGACTTAACAATCAGCCAGCTGTTCCAATGTCAATGGCTGGTTCGGTAGACGTCGCAAACAACACCCAATCTCAACCCAAACGTGCTCAGTTAAGGTGCGATCGGATGAGATTGTGGGTCAGTCAATGACCTCGATGTTTTTGTTCTGTATGAAGGCTGTGACAACGCATGCGAGCAACGTGTGGGTGAACAATGCCATGCTTCAAGACACTATGGCGGGTTTGACGTCAGAACGGGACGTACAGTAGGACGTCACGGATGGATTCAAAATTAGCGTAATCTTTTCAGCACTGTCCTCCGGCTGATTAGACGAACTCATCGAATGTTTGTAGCCGTTAAGTTTTAAGACTGAAAACAATCACGCACATGTGAAACGGGAAAATACGTATCTTGTCGACGTTACGTTAATAGCGGTATCACCGGTCGCAGGTTCTCGCGAGCATTGCCAATGTGTCAATACGTCTCCATAATGACAACATGGTGTTACGATGAAGACCAAATCGGCCTGCGACATCATTTTTTCTTCATTCCAACCTCTAATATGCTGACTGAACGTAAACGCGCATTTTCAGACAGCCGTGGCATAGCCGTCATGGTTGATAAAACAAATCTTACTTGTTTTTCCGATGATTTACTGCCAAGACAACCAGTGTACATTGAAAACGTGTTGCATATACTGTTCAAATGAGTATTCTGACCAATTTACGCAAAAATAGACAAACGTTTTTTTGACACGCAAAATTAACGTAAATTTCATGAAAAGGGTTACCAATACCGTCTACACATTTTAATCAGCTGTATAAACCGTTTTTACGTGAGCGTATTGAAAACGTGTACATTTGAAATAAAGTTTAACCATGCACAGTTTTTAAATTCCGTGAGTATATATAACCGCAGCTCATTGCACTTATCATGAGTTAAACACTATTTAAAATATTTCTTGGAAGTTGTTCTGAGAGTGCAATTGCTAATTTCTAATACACATACTTCCTAAATGTCTCTATCTAATATTTAGTTATACAGGGTTCCCTCCCTACAACACCTCTCTCCTTACAACGACCCTTATCGCAGTTCCCTAAACAAGACAATTATGTCTAACGCTTTTACTGCTATAATATCGTTTACTTAAAATTGTTGTCTGCTGTTTTTTTTCTCAAAGTTATATATATATAAGTGGACATTTTGATAAAAATTATATAATATAATGATGAGTGACAAACAGCTTGAATCCAGATTAGACTCTGTGTAACGCGGCGTCTGATCTGGATTCAAGCTATTTGCTAATGTAAGTCAAGTCTTAATGTACCTCCCTATAAATGAATACCTCCGAACAACACAGACAATATGGGTATCCCATTGGGTGTCGTTGTAGAGAGGAAATGCTGTATCCAGCTGTTATGTAATTTTAGTGTATGCATGTAAGACTAATCACTGACATTCACCGTGTCCTCTTAGTCCACATGTGTACAGTTAGTTGATATGGAGCTATTCTCGTCTTTGCCATATCCGAACGACAACTGTCACAAAATTAGAATGTCGTTCCAGGGGTTCATTAATGAGACTATGTGTCCTCTATGCTTTGCTTTATGTGCCAAAAATATGGTTAAATGCTTTGCTTTTGTATAAAATATGGTTATAAATTATGCTGTGACTGATCATTCCATTTACATCACATAGTTTCTTCAGCCAGATATGGGCTCCTGCCCATATAAACACAAAGGTGTCTTTGGCTGAAATCACTCTCTGAA
The DNA here is from genome assembly GCA_922989275.2 of Gari tellinella. NCBI lineage: Eukaryota > Metazoa > Mollusca > Bivalvia > Cardiida > Psammobiidae > Gari > Gari tellinella. The sequence continues at coordinate 7,490,251 of OV277858.1, forward strand.
TATGTTTCCTACTGTAGTTGTATTGATGAAATTTCTCTGGGGTAATGGTTGAATATTGAATGTGAACCTGAAACAGCATAGGCAAAAAAATCAATTCATTTCACACATAATTTCAAATTTTAATTGGTTGTTATATAACTTTATACTATTTTCAAAAATTATTTTACAAAAGCAAAATACTGTTTAGTCTCATATACATATATGAGACTAAAAGGGATTTGTTTTTGTTATTTTGATTTAATCCATTACCCAATAAATACACCTTTATAGTAAAATATATACCTCTTATCCACCCCCACTGAAGAAAATAGTTCAAATTTATACAGTTGTGAATATTAACATTAGTAATAATTTCTATATTGTAGAAGATGGTAGCTGAAAGTAAAGCAGAATGCGCCTTAGGGCACATTCTGCTTTATTTTCAACCTGCTTTAAATGGTGATATATATTCCATACTAGAAACAAGCTATGGGGTTAAAAAGTCAATATACTGTATTGTTCTTCTTTCTGATATCACACATTACTCATTTAGCCCCAGTGACAAACACACTCATCCTTTACAAACAGTGTAACTGTGAATAGTACACTTGTCTTATACAAACAGTGTACACCCAAAACAGAGGGCTTCTACAGGAGCCCTCTGATCAGTGACTGCTTTGTTTGTCATTTAGCAAAGTGTAAAAAACAACTTTAAATAGAAGAAAAATGGACTGGACTTAATTAGAACATGAAATTGTCAATGTAAAGCTGGGTTAAATTAGTAAACAGTTTGTGTTTTCTGAAAGCTACTTAATCTTGAATCAATTCATTACAAATGAACATTAAACTGGTTTTTTTATCTTTTTATTTTTCAGATACAGATGCTCAGAAGTTTGCTGCCCACAATGAAAACCCCTTCAAATTGAGTGCAGTGTCACAGTGATTAATATGGACAATTACATATAGAATATTTATAGTCAGTCTAACTGCCCTACATACATGTGTATTTGGGATTAGGAATTTGTATTTGATGTGTGAATCAAAAGTTGTTTGATAAAATTATATGATTATTGAAAAAAAAATGATTTGACTGCTCATTCATGCATCCCTTTCATGTTAAATAGTGGCACACCAGCTTATCAGCATAACAGGGCTCCAGATAAGAGGGAGTAAACTGAACAAATTCAACATTTTCTCACTCATTTCAGCATCAAATCCTATGGTGTTACTACTTATTAGAATCGTCTCGAATCTCGAATGAGATGACCACTTAAAGCAGATTAGAAGAGAAACATAATGGACATTGGGAGCATTCTACTTTACCCACTGCTTTAAGCTACCATCTGCTAGGATATAGCAATTTTTGATGGTGCATATTAATTACTTTATAAAGTGGAACTGTTTTCTTTGATGGAGGAATAAATTAAAGGTGTATTTATGGCGTAATGGGTTAAGAAAAACATCAGGGAAATGTTTTTGACATGTGGATGGTCCCTAATAGGTATATACAGACAAACTTGCAATAAGTGACCACTCAGTCAAGTGACATGGAGACCTCTAAAGACAGGTGACTTCTTAATATAGGATAGAAACAATTTAGAAATGTTCGATCAGAACTGTCTGCATTATTTTTATCCTACATGTTATTGTAAGCAGCCAAATGTATTAGATACTGATTGTATATCTTCCAATTGGAACTTGAAAGCACCTACCTATACATTAGTGGATTAAGTACGGCCCCTTTATTGTTACTATCTAATCTGTATTGACATTTAGGACTTATTCCAGGTAATGCTGCAACTGCTCTGCAAATATAATTAAAATCAAATATTAAATACAAATAATTAAATTCAATAAATATAGGATTTATTAGAAATATTTACTCCACCCCACTTTTTAATAAAGTACTAGTCCTTTCAAGGCCAAAAGATGATTTTCCAAACAGTTTTGATCCTGATCAAACACCGGGTAGTATGTTAAGTTTTGCCTGAACGTTTTATGATTTTATTAGCTCGCCTGTTTCGAAGAAACTACGAGCTATTGTCATCACTCCAGCGTCTGAGTTGTTATCCGAAATCTTAACATACTTTATATTTGTCATGTGTACTCACCTCAAACAGATCTTGAGCTCTGTAAAATTTGGGTCATATCCAACAAAGGTCAAGGTCATTCAGTGGTAAAATAGGGTAGGTTTAATATTGGCCATAACTTTGGAAATGCATGTGATAGAGACTTTATATTTGGCAAGTGTTTTCAACTCAGGAAACTCTTGAGCTCAATACAAATCGGGTCATGTCAGACAAAGATCAAGGTCATTTAAAGATCAAATAAGGTTGATTTAACATTTCTATTAACCCACAAACGATATGTGATACAGACTTCCTATTTGGCTTATCTGCTCAAGGGAAGAAGCTCTTGAGCTCATTATAATGTTGGTCATTGTAGACAAAGGTGAAGGTCAAATAGGTTGAATTTTAACATTGGCCATAACTTTGGAGCTGCATGTGATAGAGAATTTACACTTGACATGTCATTATGTGTACTCAATCCAAGTAGCTTTTGAGCTCAGTACAAGTTGGGTGATGTCAGAAAAAGGTCAAGGTCATTTACAGGTCAAATTTGACATTTCCCATAACTCTAAAACAACATGAGATAGAGACTTCTGTGTGGCATGTCTACTCAATGCAAGAGGCTCTTGAGCTCAGTACGACTTTGACCATAGCAGACAAAGGTAGCGCTCATTTAGAGGTAAAATAGGTTGAAATTAACATTTGCCATAACTTTGGAGCTGCGTGTGATAGAGACTTTACATTTGGCATGTTTACTCAACGCAAATAGTTCTTGACAGCAGTACAAGTTAGGTGATGTCAGACAAAGGTCAAGGTCATTTAGAGCCCCACAGTAGACATATGGACAAAGAGTCAAGACAGACAAGTCAATAAGAATATCTCATTGTTCCTTGTTAATATATTAGGATAACAAAACAGACAATCACTGGCACCCACATGCGGTGCTCTCGTTTTTGGTAGATTCATACAGCTCGGAGAGTAACAACAGAATTATACACAGTATAGTTCCGTTATGCAACTGAAGCTTCTAGTTTGTGTAAAGTTCCATTAGAGACTGTTGTATGTCAAGTTCGTCAACACGCCGAGCGTTATCAATAAGAATAAAAAACGGTTTCCGTTTAACACCCCCAAACCCATCCCCACCCCTTCTGATTTATACATATAAAAACATTCACTTACCGATCGCCGATGTTCAGTCCTGATACGATGCATGCCGTTACTCTATGGTTCTACACATTACATCCGGCATTGATTGTTTCCATCTAGAGATAGATTCATTAACATTATGGCGGGATTTACAGGCACGTTTGACAGGCGATATTTATCGTTTGACAGACCGACATCAAAACAAAATAGAAAGTTTACCTCCACACGGTGAAGAGTGTAAATTCAGATGATTTGCTATTATTCGGGAATAAGTTACGATAATATCTACGGCGGTTTTACGTGTATCGTAGTATTATCATTTCTCTTAAAATGCGTTTCATTTCATGTCGCGAGTAGGCTAAAGATGTTTAAAGGAAAGACAGGCAAAGTATGCGCACGCATCTGTTTTCTCACTTCCGATTCTATTTTAAGACGTGGGAAAACCGAATCTGCTTTACAAAGCCGTTAGCATTTTCTTACATTATTTCCGTAACTTTAAGAAATTTCTTATATAAGACATTTCTTAAGTGGCTACTGGAATACGACTTAAGGTTAAGGAAATTATTTTCTAACGTAAGATTATTTTATAAGATATTTCTTATCTTTAAGGAAAAACTTAAGATGCTACTGGAATACGGCCCCTGGTCTCGATCTGCACTGTACATCGGTATACAGTAATTCTGATTAATGTTTTGGAGTATACATGATTTCAGTAATTTTGATAAATGTTTTGGGGTACATTGTATGCATGTACAGGTAAAATTAGATCCTATGGCACACCTTTTGTTCTCAATAGTATAACACTACAGGTATAAACACTAGATACAAGGACAAAATCATAGGTGATTAAAACATATTTACAAGTATAGTGGCTGCGTAGCCGAGGTGTAATATCACCCGCTATGATGGCAGTGCTCCAAAATTGGATAGCTCGACGCCCGGGGCTCCTCGATTTCCATTTCGGGCCTGTCTAAAATTCCATCAATCATGCCCGTCGGGCCTGTTTGCTTTTCAGGAGGCAGCTTATCATATAAGCCCGATGAAAGGCGAAGTTTTAAGTTTGTGCGCGTCGGCCCATCAAGCCATCGAACACATCAACGCTCGTATGTGTTAAGATTACGTAATGCGCCATATAGGGCTTTAATCTCATTGAAAAAGGAATTAGCCTGGCTGTTTATTGGAGATGACACGGGTTTTCGTGTGTGTGATACTTGATTGATTATCGAAATAAGGCTCCGATCTCAGAATGCAACAGCAGCAAGAATAGTGCGAAGTTTGTTTAAAAGTCTGACCGATTTGGATGGATCACGGAATTGGCGGTGTTTCGAGACCACGCCTTTCCGTTTTAGAATGTAAATTTATAAAACGTTTAGTAAGACATTTTGAAGAGAGAAAGCATGTAAATAAATTCATAATCGCGCACTGAAATTAGCTATGTGTGTTTGTATCGTAGAAGCGAAGTCTTACTGTATAAACACTCGCACAATTAGGTCATAAATTATGATAATGAGCCATACCGGAAATGCGAACCCTGCTTGATTTGCACAGCGAAAATAATGTGTACGTGGCAACTCGAAAGCAGTCCCGATTATATCGTATCTTATATCAATAAATAAATGATAGTAATAAAATAATTCAAACCTTCGAGACATTAATAAAATAGCCACTTTAAAGTGTTAGTATTTTTTTATTGTAATAAAACTTTAAAGAATCATAGAAATTACGCGAATTATACGCGGCAAAAGACGGTAGTAGCCATCCACTTTTCCGATAAGATTTGCTATGAAAATACCGGTGGTCACCAAATACCGGTGTATTTCGTAATATTCAAATATCTATGGCGTAACTTGATTTGTGCTGTTAACATCGCCTGTATGTTATCAAATACATAAAAGTGTATCAAGTTAGATATACATGACCGTTACTTAACCCCCAAAAGTTGTGGGTTTTTTAAAGAATGTTTTACTCTTTTAATTCCCGAAACAGCAACTTGAAAAAAGGGGAAAGTTGAAATAAAACTCGGGCAAGTTGATTTAGGGCTGGGCAAGTGAATTTTAGGGGCTTACTTGCCCTGGGCCTGTCAGTCAAAAATATTTTCTTGGAGCACTGGATGGCATAGAATTTTGAATATTTTGGTGGTTGTTGGTTCGAATCTCACTAGAGGCAAACATTTATTTTCTTGAATTGTTTTATATTTATACATATGAAATGGGTAATTAATTTGCTTATGAGTATTTTAGCTTCCTCTGTGCAATATATAGTTTCCTCTGTGCAAATTTTTTTTTCTTATGCCTGCGTATTCAGAACGACTCTATGTGTAATATGCTTGGCCATAGCTTCAAGTCAAATGTGTTTTCTCAATGGTTACCACTAAACACAAACCCAGCATGATTTACCCTAAATAAAGCAATATTTTGCAAATTAAAAAAAAAGTAGAAAAAATGTCTTGGAACCTTAAATTCATGCATAAACCTTTCGTTCTATACCTCTCGGCCACGGTCACTCTATTGCTTAGTACTGGACCTAAAACAATATAACACTGCACGAGACCAAATTTACAGGTATGCTTTGTTTACATTTAAGTAGGTTATGTTGATGTGCCATAATATCTAAATTGGACTGTATATACACAGGTTCATTGTTTGGGTAGTGGAGAGCAGGGCCAAACTGCATGTGATAGCGGTCTGGTCTCATACTGCAAATGTGTGCAGTTTGGTCTCGATATATACTATACAGAGCAACAGATAACCAGCGTATTTGCAAAATTAGAGTCTACCCAATAAACATTAAGACATACGGTTACCCAATTAAAATTAAAATTCAGCGCACAGAAAAGAATTTGAAAAACGCTGTTAGCAAATTGATTTTGATTCACCGCATATCATATATTTTACAAGCGCCATATTTTAAACTGACAAACCTTTCCCCACAAAGCTTGTTTTATTGATTAGTAGCTCATGTGATTATAAATCAAGTGCCCATACTACCAGATGCTATTTACTCTGTGTTTGTCCTTGTATATCATGTTCGAGAAATTGCGATCCATATTCAAGCGTCTGATAGACAAAATGTCGCAGCGCCGATGAAAAAAGTCTGCTGTCAATGCTCTGCTACAGAAAAATGCAATTCACAATTATTTTACACCCGTAAAATCACCGACCGAAGCAACAGACATTGCTAGATGCTTGCTTGACTGTATCAATTATTCACCAAAAAGCGGTTGATGACAAGGTAGAATTGTTGAAATTTAGGCAAAGTTTCGATCATGTCCAGCATTTATTTAACAACTCATTCCGGCGATCACATAAGCACAAACACATTTAGTCAGTTGTCGGTTATGTACCCGAAATTGATTTTTATCGAGGAAAGTGGCCATGTTTAACTTTGTTGCCGTACATGACAAGAAAATAAAGATTCCCTTTAACTGAGCAATCTCTGGGCCCAAGAAGAAACATTTAACCAATTTATATAAAGGTAATACTCAATTCAAGAATGAAGTGATGGGTACCAAAACCCATTTACCCAGTACAATTTATGGATACCCAATTGGGGATACAAACATTTGGTATTTACCCAATTAACACAAAAAGTTACCTGTTGCTCTGCTATATATACAGTTATTTTTTATTTTATTTTTATGCTCCCTGAATTTTTTTTTCGGGAGATCATATAGTCGCCGATTCGTCCGTCCGGATCGATATCTCCATAACAGGTTAACGAAATTCAATGAAACTTTCCTAATGTATATTCCGCCCATATATATTTTTTTTAATTGGATTCAAGATGGCTATGACTATTTCAAAAGTGACCATTTGTCCGTCTGTGCGTCCCTCTATTTTTGGACACGCTATTTCTCAGCAACCGCTTGGCCAATTTCGACGAAATTTCATAGGATGCTTCACAACTGTAAACTGCTAGGAGATGCGCATATTGTGATGGGGTTATGGTTCAATTATTTTGAAGGTCACACTTAGAGGTCAAAGTTCAAAAATTGTGATGAATTGTCATGTCTGCGCTTGTTCTCAGCAACCGCTTGCTAGATTTTAACGAAACTTCATAGGAAGCTTCACTACCATCAGGAGATTCGCATATCATTGATTTTCAAGGTCACACTTAGAGGTAAAAAACTTGGATGAAATGTCATGTCTGCGCTTGTTCTCAACATCCACTTGGCTGAAATGTGGCTTATAGGGACATTGATGATTTTTAGATGCAAGGGTCGTATTATGTTATGGCGCGTGTGTCCGTTTGTCCCTCCATATGTTAGCAGTTTCTTGTGGGGATGAGAACTCCTACTGTTTTCAATGGATTTTAACCAAACTTCACACAAAGGATATTAACCGTGACAAGTATTTGTGTGTAAAGCAAACAATTCCTGGATCGGTTCAGTCATTCAAGAGTTACATACCTTTGATTATGAAAATTAATGCATACTTATTATGTATACATCTTGTGCAGACACATTCTACAGTTTTCAGTGGATTTAAACCAAACCTCACGCACAATACATGTTGTTGTGGGTAAAGCAAAAGTTGTACTGATCAGTTAACTCATCACATAGTTATGTGCCCTTGATTGTTGCACTACGGGCGTATTTTATGCCGCTCTGCGAAACTCTCGTTTTCAATACAAGCAGTTAAGCAGCGAAACTGTGTTAAGCGGCCAATTTGGCTCTGTCCTTTCACTGGCTGCTTAACTCAGGTTTGACTGTATAGTTGTAATCATCCAGTAATTAAATTTGATGACAACATTACATAATACTTTTTGTTGAAAGCCATACACAGCTTGGTGTACTTTCAATTCAAATGGATGCTGGGATTGCATAGAGACAGTATTGTCAAATCTGCATCAAAAGGTTTAGGTATTATGAGGAAAAATGAAATTTACACTTAACAGAAAGACTCTAACTAAAATTTACATATCATATATAAGACTACTTAAAAATTTATTATGCTCCCAAAGATTGTTCAAATTATAGTTCTGAGCTCATTTGACTCTAAGACCTGCTGGTCAGATGAGTGCATTCATGGCCACCATGGCCCTCTTGTATATCTAGAGTTTTAATGATTTATGTTGGCATTTAAAATCAAGAAATCACAGAATTTACATTTCCACCCAGGCAATGAAAGTACACCTGATGCAGATTGGTGACCCAACAATGTATTATATATATAATACATTGTTGGGTCACCAATCTCCATGAGGTCTACAGTACTAAACATATATATATATATATATATATATATATATATATATATATATATATATATATATATATAAATATAATGACGGCATTAAGGTGACCAGTTATCCTTTAAAATGGGGGTTAAGGCGACCGGCAGTTTAGGGTGACCAAAAGCGGTCTCCTTAATATTTTGACATTAAATTTCAGGGGTAAAAAATGGTGCGAGAGCGTCGAAACTTTGCAAACACCTTAAAAACAGTCCTCTTACTCATATGGAAGTAACTTTTCTGGTCTGAAAAGATAAAGAAAATCAAAAAAATAACTTGAAATCTTGATCGCGTATATTTTGAAGTCCCTAAAATAAGTGTTTAAGGCGACCAACGTAAAACCTGATTTATTTCAGAATTTGACTATATATTGATACTTTCAAAGTTGTACTTTTGTTTAATTGTCCGTCTGAGGTAGTGTGACGATTCTTGTCTCTTTTCTGCTGAAAATAAAGAAATCGAGTTTTTAAACCTATATCCTCTATAAATTAGTCATATTTTAAAACCGTTACAGTGGACATATTCGCTAAGTTTCGGACAACTTTCTGAGACGCATCCATTTCACATCAACATTCGAAGGTATTCCAAATTAGCAGTTCCGCTTCAACGACCGCAAAAAATGGCAATATACGGGAAACGAATGGTAAGTTTTTGACGCTTTATCACACACTATGTAGCATATGTCTAGTTATTTGATTTAATTTATTTTTCTGCAATCTATCTTTGGTTGGTTTGCAATACTGTCCGTTGACGTGCACACTTATCGACTTGTCGGACTGTCCGGGCGTCAAACTGTTTATAACTGCTGGTGGGTGGGGGGACGGAGAAGTTATTATTCATGATTTAGAATAGGTAGTGACAAGGGGTATGTGGCCGTGCCTCTAATCTTTGAAATAAGTGGTACGGTCACCCTAGTGAGGGTTGGCTAGGGCAACAAGCCAACAACAACACACTATTTTGACTGCAGATACATTTGTAAATTTTGATTGATGCTAATATTAATACTCTCTCATTTCTACCATATCTTATGGATATTCAATGGAAAAACCCAAAGAAACTTCAACAAATATTCGCCACCAAACTTGTTTTCATAACAGCAATGAGAGTATCCTCTTCATTCGTTTCACCGGAGCCCTCAGCGAAAAATATTATAAAGATTATCATTTCTAACTGAAAATAACTAGAGCTGTCATTGATAGGAACGTTATTGATGTATCGGCTTGCCAATAACTGTTCATCAATCAATATATCGACAGGGGTGCGGAAATCCCACGTTCGTCTCGTACATTTTTTGGCCCGCACAAAAATTTAATTGATTTTTGCATTTTAATTGTCCGCGGACAAGCACGGATTCGGGATAATATTATATTTGGAAGCCTAAATGTGCCTTCAAATCTGACGAAAATAGCTATAAATTCAAAGAAATGGAGATAATCTGCGACTTCTGACGTTTATGTTTGAATAAGGCGATTGTGTTCACTAAATAAGCTGATGAATAACTATTTGGATTTTTTTCTTCTAAACTTGATTTAAGCCGACAAAAAATTCCCATTAACAGTGAGAACCACTGTGAAATAATAAAGAAGATGTTATAATTGGCCGGATTGAAAATGCGGTCTATAGATTGGCGAATGCCGCCCGTCTGTCTGTCTGTCTGTCGGTCTATAGATTGGCGAATGCCGCCCGTCTGTCTGTCTGTCTGTCCGTCCGTCCTCACTTTGGTTGACCTTTTTGTAAGTGTCAGTTTTAGCCAAAGCTTAAGTCCTACTGCAACCAAATTTGGCATGTACAGTTATAGTGAGGTCATCATCACATGCTGTGGGTAACAAGGTCACTGTGACCTAGATTTCACGGTCCAATGACTTAAAGAATTCTTGTTTAACCTTTTCGTTTGCGTCTTGGTTTACCTTTTTGTTAGTGTCAGTTTTAGTCAAAGTTTAAGTCCTACAGCAACCAAATTCGGCATGTACAGTTGTAGTGAGGTCATCATCACATGCGATATTTCGCACGAAAATGACAGATATCGCATCAAAATTTGTATAACGCGAATATTTCTCGCACTCGTTTCTCAGATACTTGCGAGCTAAAGTTTATTCTTCTCGATTTATTTCCGATATTTACAAACATTTCTGATCAATTTCGTCGAACGCCTTATCGTAATCGCAGCATCCCGCGCACCAATAAGTTACTTTAAGTATAACAGCAAACCAATAAACGGAAAGGACCGAGAGTTCCGAATTTTGTATATAAAATCAAAACACATCCGGTTCAGAATAAAACGTGTACCAGACCGCACGTAGACTAATTGGTTAAGCAACGTCCTGTGAGGTTAGAATCTGGATGGGTGACCGGCAGGGATTACCGTCGGCCAGGTACACGTTATGTCCTCTGTCATTGGATCGTACTTTCTTTCGAAAACAGGAATGTAATTTCCCTTCACTGGATTGAATAACTGCACAATGCACCAAAATATCGTTCATTTTATTCCTTAGTTATCGTCGTAACCGCGCCGATAATTTTTGTCACTAGTTTTCGCGAACTGACCCTCTACAGACGAAAATGAATCTGCCAATAACATATACGCTAATGGCGTGTGCGGTAAACTATCAATTTATGGTATGGATTAAATCTTTTCACTAGATTTCGATAAGGAGAAGAAGAATAACAGTTCCATGTCATATAAATTTTATTTACACAAAATTCTCAAGCAATAGATATAGCAGTAGTGCTTGTTGGTACAAACAGACTACCAATTAAAATTTCTCTCATCATCTAAAAAAATCTCTCACTTTTTTTGACAAATGAGAGAATTTCTCTCACTTGCATTCTGCGACAGAATAATCCCTGCAAAGCAAAATTGCAGACAATCCGGCCATACCGACATTGGCTGTTTCTCGTTTTAATCATATGATGCTTCAACACAAGTGAAACCGTCTGTAGTTAGGTCCGGTATTGTTTTGAAACCACTGTGTCGGTGTCCGTTTTGTAGCCCTTATCTTAAAATAATGTCACTTACGTTTTCACATTTGTTTATAACATGATTGACAGCTAAGAGGATGAAAAAGTTTCTTGTAAGAAAAGACAGTAAAACTAAAGCTGTTGGAGACAATGGCATTCAAAACGAAAGTGACTGTAACTACGAAAAAAATAAACGTAAGCGAACTTTTTATTGATTTTAAATGGTTACATGTCTGCCGTTTGTATCCCGAAATCGCTGATACTACAGTACCTCAGTGATACAGACCTCTGCTCAACCTGTGACCTCCAGTAAGAGGTCCTGTACTCTATTACTAGATACAAAATATATTCTCACGGACCCCTAGCCTACCCTCACAGGACTCGTTAAGAGTATGTGACCGTAATTATCGCTAATTTCAAGTATTAGAGGTACGGTCACGTACCCCCAGTCACTACCTTTAGAATATAGTCATGTCTGAATAATTGACTGAAATTTATAGAGTCAAGAAATTTAGCTTAACTCACTTGATTCTCGGTATTACAGTAACGTAACAGATAAGGGACCGCCTAAGCACTCGGTGAATGCAATGCCCTGGCTAAAGCCCCGATCTCAATGTCCCGGTGCTGGCCCTGGTACGTCCCGGTTGAGATAGTCGGTGGACTTGGATGAGCCGGGGCGGTTTTTATGAAAAAATAAATTGCGATCTCACATTCCCGGTGTCTCCCCTGGTGGAGCACCGGTTATGAAGCCGGACCTTCCTGGTGAGTTCCCAGTTTGGCCCGGCGTAGTTACGGTGCAGGGCCGGTCTGTTCCCAGTTAACCCCGGTATAATAATAACACGGTGTAACCCCGGCCATCGCCGGTGGTATCTGGATGACCACTGGTGTCGTCCCGATCAACCCCGGTTGTTCACCGGTGACGTGCCGGTGTTCGCCGGAAAGGACATAAACCGGGGCGGACGTGAATTAGTATCAATTCTCTTTTGTCTCTCGGGGTATATGAGATGAAAATCAAATACAAAGGAAATGCAATAAAATAGAACATAATAATGTTGTAGACTGTTCAAACTTCATTTTAATATGAGTTTCAAACAGTTTGCCCGGCGTCTGATCTGGTAACTTTCGTTTTTAAATATTAGATTTACCCTATACAATAGAGAGGACGATATTATTTCCTATTTAAACACAGACGAAACAGAAACGCTAAAAATAAAATGTAGTAATCTGCATTTTAAAAAAAAAAAATCAAATTTATGCTCGCATATTATATACACCCCGGTTGTTCAGGGTAGAGGCCCGGATGTGCTGGTAAAGATCCGGCATTGCTCTGGCATTCCCCTGACCCTGGATGAAGCCGGTTCTGGTTTCTGTCCCGGTGACCCCCGGTTGTATTACACATTTTAAAGCATCCGGGGAAGTTAGCCGGTGGAAGCTGGTCGATCCAGGATCGAGCTGGTCGCCCCCGGCGCCGCCAAGGTTGTACTCCAGGTGACTGCCGGTTTGCTAAACCGGGACTCACGGGGACCCAAACCTGGACAGTGAGATCGTGGCTTAAGCATCAGCTACAGGCTAATCCTAGCGTATTACAGTCGGGTTTTTTTGCTGTTAACTGAATTAGCAACATCACTTTTTGTCATAAAACAGTTAAATATAGTTTTGAGAAGAACTTATTACAAACCATGCCTTATTTATACTATGATGAGGTTGACAGGCTATCTCTAGATATGACCAAAAATCGCAGTTAAATGCACTCGGACCCGTACACATTTCTGGTATTTGAGTAGGTTTCCCTGGTCAAACAATGCAGCGAAAGGGCCATTTTAAAAACAAAATCAAGAGATCTAGTTCTAGATCTAAAGTTCCGTCCATCCGCTCGTCCAGCTTGTCCGGAGCATAACTTCTAAAGTATATTAGCTATTGACTTCAAACTTCATATACAGATAGATCTTATTGACCAGGAGTGCAGTGCGCCAGAACCATTACTCTGACCTCAGTATTTTTGGAGTTATTGCCCTTTGTTATTTTTATCAAATTTAGGCTTGTCAGGAACATAACTTCCAAAGTATAATAGCTATTGACTTCAAACTTCATATACAGATAGATCTAATTAACTAGGAGTGCAGTGCGCAAGAACCGTTACTCTGACATCAGTATTTTTGGAGTTATTGCCCTTTGTTGTTACATTTTTACCCAATTTAGGCTTGTCCGGAGCATTACTTTTAAAGTATAAGAGCTATTGACTTCAAACTTCATATACCGATAGATCTCATTGACTAGGAGTGCAGTCTGCAAGACCCGTTACTCTGTCATCAGTCTTTCTGGAGTTATTGTCCTTTGTTGTTATATTTTTACCCAATTTAGGCTTGTCCGGAGCATAATTTCTAAAGTATAAAAGCTATTGACTTCAAACTTCATATACAGAGAGATCTCATTGACTAGGAGTGCAGTGCGCAAGAACGTTACTCTGTCATCAGTATTTTTGGAGTTATTGCCCTTTGTTGTCATATTTTTACCCACTTTAGGCTTGTCCGGAGCATAACTTCAAAAGTGAAAGAGCTAGTGACTTTAAACTTCATATACAGATAGATCTTATTTACTAGGAGTGCAGTGCACAAGAACAATAACTCTGCCATCAGCATTTTTGGTGTTATTGCCCTTTGTTATATTTTTACCCAATTTAGGCTTGTCCCGAGCTTAACTTCCAAAGTATAGAAGCTATTGACCCCAAACTTCATATACAGATAGATCTTATTGACTAGGAGTGCAGTGCACAAGAACCATAACTCTATCATCTGTATTTTTGGAGTTATTACCCTTTGTTGATATATTTTTTATCCAATTTAGGCTTGTCCAGAACATAACTTCCAAAGTATAAGAGCTATTGACTTCAAACTTCATATACAGATAGATCTCATTTACCAGGAGTGCAATGCATAAGAACCTGTACTCTGTCATCCATATTTTTGGAGTTATTTCCCTTTGTTATATTTTTATCCATTTTTTGAGTTGTTGCCCTTTGTTATTCTTTTCCAAGTTAGGGAGCACACATTAACTTTATCCAGAAACATTTATCTCTTGTGACAAGACCCCACTGGGGGTATGAATCACCATTTGTGATAGGTCTAGTTTGAATATGTACAGTCATGACTATGAATCGGAAGATATAAATTCCATATTTCATCAAATGGTAGCTTAAAGAGGCTCGCAACCGGATTTAGCATTAAAAATAGTAATTTGTAAATATATGTCAAATGCTTATATAAATGTGTAAGATTTAGTTTAGGATAATAAATTCTGTTAAAAAATCCATTTCAAAAAAAAAAAAAGAAGAAGCCCTGGTGGGATTCGAACCCGTGACCCTCCATGCGGAGAGAAACGTGAAAAAATGAGGAAGCTCCTATACTACCTCGGCTACCAGCGCTCTCTATATTTATAGTAGCGAATTAACGTACTTCACTAGCGGCGATCGATAGTACTTTTACTATTTTATTCGTCTCGGGTTTATGTCTGAGCCCGTGTAAAGGAGCAACAACAACAACTATACCGTTAGCTAACGCTATAGAAAAACGATGGAAAATATCTTAAAAAAACTAAGATTCGGTGCCGATTCTTGAGACTTTTTTTGGACTGATCATATTTTTTTAATGTCAGAAGCCAAATAATGCCACAAATTTGCTTTTATTTGAGTATTTTATTTTATTTTGACAAGTACACCATCCGGTTGCGAGTCCCTTTAAAGCAGGCTGAAAGTAAAGCAGAATGCAGTATATTGCACCTTAAGGGGCGTTCTGCTTTACTTTAAACCTGCCTAAAGTGGTAATTTATCTTCAAAATATGAAAATATATGTGCAGGGTTAAAGTATAAACTGAAAGACATCCTTTTTGTTGCAGATAAAAGCCAGTCTGGACTTGGACACAACCAATGTTAAGGTGAATATTTGTTTACTTTTGAACTGACATAACCTGTTTTCTGTTCTATAGACAGGTGGTTGTTTAAAGCATGTTGAAAGTAACACGGAATGCTTGTTACTGCAATGGTACATATACATCCAGGTATGAAGCTTGCAAGGGTAACCATATAGCTGGTTCCCTCATCGAGTTTGGTACCTGGCATGAGTCATATTATGATGTATGAAGAACTTGCATTTTGTGTTGGAAGTTTGGTGTTCCTAAACCAAGCTAATGCGTTTATAGGCCGTAAAGAGGTAAATACAAAATTATTTATTGTATTTTCTATGCGATCTATTTTAAGATTGATATTATAAGTTACACGGTATAAAATAATTTAGGCAGGGTGATTTGGCTTGTATGACGGTTTTGGATTCCGAATTTCCTGAACGCGAAGGAAATAAGGAATCCAAAACGGTCATACAAGGCCATACAGAGTTTTTCCCGGTGTAAATGAGGATTAATTTTATTCCCAGCTGAAGAAAATCATAATGCCTGAGCTGTTATCTCTCCTTTTCTGAGTTTAATATTACATTTTTAGTTCACCAGAGCTTATGTCTGAGTCCTGACTTAATTTTCTATAGCAACTTTCGTCGCTATGGATAAAACGATGGAAAATATCTAAAAAAACTAAGATTTGAAGATTTTTCGAGAGGGTGTTATTAGACTGGTCATATTTTTCCAATGCCAGATGCACGATAATGCTACCCTTTTGTATATATTTGAGTAATTTCTTTTATTTTTTGCAAATGCACCATCTGGTTGCGAGTGGCTTTAAGAAGTCACATATTTGGCTATATCTTTATGAGTGTCTGTCAGTGCCATGTCCTTCATAAAATTTAGGTCACACTTGAAGCTTGGTCATGTGGGATCTTAAAGTAGGTAAAATCGCAAAACTATGGGATATGCCGTCAGTCATTGTGTTACACAAGCTGTTCTCACCTTGCGGACGGAGATATCCAGAAAAGGTGGGGGGGGGGGGTTGAGATTACCTTATCTGTCTGGACGGACAAGTCAAATTAATTGATGTTAATTAGATAACGAATCCATTGGGAACAATAAATGAACATTAATTTATTGTGGTGTTTCATGGGATGACGTAAAGACCGAGTCTAGGATTGAAATGTTATTACTTATTAAGCGAGTCTTGGCGTGCTAAATAAATTTTCTATTCTAGCCGAGGTTTAGATCAGTTTGTCTCATACAACGACTAGTGACAGGTTCTTTTTCTCACATAACCAATAGTTTTAATCTATTTTAGCTCAGCAAAGCATGACAAGAAATTGTGTATGATTATGGGGACAGCAATTATCTCTGATGGAGGAATGAGGTAAGTTTTTTGACATCTCTCTTTTAGTCGAAACTCTTCAAAAGTTATTAAAAAATTATGAAGCAATGCAAATTAAGGAAAAATCTGTTTGTGTCAAAATGTAGGGTTACAAATCTCATCGGATTTTAATGCAACTAGGTCAAAATGTTTATCTCAATTATAACTAGGTCATGGATGAATATGGGAAATGTCCGGTCAAAAACATGGTAACTAGATCATATCAGACAACATTTGTTAACAGCTAGAAGCTAAAAATCTTTTTAAATGTTGATGAAACTTGGTAAAAATGTTTTTTATTGATATCTAGGTCAGGGTTGAATGTTGGTTGTGTCGGGTCAAAATATAGGTCACTGGGTCAAATCATAAGAATACATTTTTAGCTCACCTGGCACGAAGTGCCAAGGTGAGCTTTTAGGACCGCTGGATGTCTGTCGTCCGTCCGTCTGTCTGTCTGTTCACAATTGGTTCGTTAACACTCTAGCTGCTACAAATTTCATCCAATCTTCATGGAACTTGATGACAATGTTTGTCATGGTGAAATCTAGGTCAAGTACGATTGTGGGTCATGTAATAAAAAAATAATAATATACCAAGTTATAGTCTACTTTCAGTCCGAACGACCGCTCAGCCGACTGTACATATACTCCCCTGATCATCGAGCCATCTTGCCTATGAGCACTGCTAACATATGGCGCAGTCAAATGCAGCCGCAGTACCGACTCAGACCCTTCACAGGTACCCGTTTTAACCCCTGGGTGGAGAGGAGCAATTCGCGGTACATATCTTGCTCAAGAATATTCCTGTACATCATCGGGGATTCAGAAAAATCCCCTAGTCAGACCGCTGGTCCGGCGGGGGATCGAACTCACGACCCCTGGTACCGTAGTCCAAGGTGTTAACCATTGGGCCACTACCGCCGGTCAGATCAAAAACTAGGTCACTAGGTCAAATCATAGAAAAATCTTGTTAACACTCTAGAGGCTACAAATCTTATTGGATTTTAATGAAAATGTCAAAATGTTTGGCTCATTGATATCTAGGTCAAGTTTGAATATAGGTCATCCTCGGTCAAAAACTAGGTCACTAGGTCAAATCATAGAAAACCTTGTTAACACTCCAGATTCTACAAATCTCATTGGAATTTAATGCAACCTAGTCAGAATGTTTGCCTAATTGATATCTAGGTCAAGTTCGAATATGGGTAATGTCAGGTCAAAAACTAGGTCACTAGGTCAAATCATTGGAAAACATTGTTTACACTCTATAGGCTACAAATCTCACCGTATCGTCATGAAGCTTGGTCAAAATGTTTGCCTCATTCATATCTAGGTCAAGTTCGAATGTGGGTCATGTCCGGTCAAAAACTAGGTCACTAGGTCAAATCAAAGAAAAACCTTGTTAACACTCTAGAGGCTACAAATCTCAATGGATCTTAATGAAACTTGGTCAGAATGTTTTCCTCATTGAAATCTAGGTCAATTTCGAATGTGGGTCATGTCCGGTTAAAAACTAGGTCACTAGGTCAAATCATAGAAAAACCTTGTTAACACTCTAGAGGCTACAAATCTCAATGGATCTTTATGAAACTTCATCAAAATGAATGTCTTGATGAAATCCAGGTCAAGTTCGAATGTGGGTCATGTCCGGTCAAAAACTAGGTCACTAGGTCAAATTTTAGAAAAATCTTGTTAACACTATAAAGGTTGATTATGGGTCATGTTCAGTCGTTATCTAGGTCACTATAGGTCATGTTTTACATGGTGTTCCAGGTGAGCGATTTAGGGTCATGGTGGCCCTTGTTTACACTAGCAGTGATTCTTTTACCTGTGCATCCTGAGTTCTGTACTCATTAAATTTGCCAGGGACTCATTATTTGAAAAGTTGCGCATCCCATGGACCCAAAGCTTTTCTGGCATTTATTAACACATTACTCCATATGATATAAGTTGAATTATAACACAGTTGTTTGCCTTTATTGTACTCTTCCACTGCCGTGAATAATTCTACAGTACTTGTATATTATGCAACATCTTTATCCCAGCAGATAGTAGGACATATGCTACCAATGCGTGAGACACCTGGTGGCTTTTAAATAAGTATGATAAATCAAGCATCGTTACTCTACGAAATCGTGCATATCAGTTACCTCCCAAAGGTACCTTCAGTTCCAAACAATCTCCAATAATTGCGTATTATAAACGTTAAATGCATGCCATGAAATTGTACTTGGTAAATGAAAGTATGTGAAACTTAGCAAATACTCTTATCTAATAAGGCTAAGTTAATTACCCAGAACTTTATCAAATTGAATATAAGCGTTAACCTGGGAACACATAGAAAAAGCTGTCTGCTTTTTTAGGCCATTTGTATAGGTATATAAGTGCCTGTAGTTTCAAACGAAGCATTATAACTTATTCTTTTTTAGCTCACCTGAGCTAGCTCAGGGTGAGCTATTGCAATCCTTGAATGTCCGTCGTGCGGCGTCAACAATTTTAGTGTTTACACTCTAGAGACCACACTTTTTATCCAATCTTTCTCAAACTTGCTCAGATGGTATATTGCCAGAAGAGTTCGGATGAGTTCGATTATGGTTGAAATCGGACAAATAGGTCATGAGTTATCTACCTTTGAACTGCTGAAAATGCCATATTTAACAGTGTTTACACTCTAGAGGCCACAGTATTTATCCAATATTTCTAAAACCTGCCCAGATTGTATATGACCATAAGAGTTCGGATGAGTTCGATTTTGGTTGAAATCGGACAAATAGGTCATGAGTTATCTACCTTTGAATTGCTGAAAATGCCATATTTACGGTGTTTACACTCGAGAGGCCACAGTATTTACCCAATCTTTCTAAAACCTGGCCAGATGGTATATGACCATAAGAGTTCGTATGAGGTCGATTTTGGTTGAAATAGGACAAATAGATCAAGAGTAATCTACCTTTGAATTGCTGAAAATGCCATTTTTAACAGTGTTTACACACTAGAGTTCACAATTTTTATCAAATCTTTCTTAAACTTGGTCAGATTGTATATTACTATAAGAGTTCAGATGAGTTTGATTATGGTTGAAAGCAGACTTATAGGTCGAGAGTTATCTACCTTTGAATTGCTGAAAATGCCATATTTAACGATGTTTACACTCTAGAGGCCACAAATTTTATCCAATCTTTCATAAACTTACTCAGATTGTATATTATCATAAGACTTCGGATGAGTTCAATTTTTGTTGTAATCTGATCAATAGGTCAAGAGTTATCTACCTTTGAATGGCTGAAAATGATATATTTAACAGTGTTTACGCTCTAGAGGCCACAATATTTATCCAAGCTCTCTCAAACTTGCCCATATTGTATATGACCATAAGAGTTGGACAAAGGGTGATTATGGTTGGAATCAGACAAATAGATCAAGAGATATCTACCTTTGAATTGCTGAAAATGCCATATTTTACAGCGTTTACACTCTTGCAACTACAGTTTTCAATGGATTTTGATTATACATGTACTTGTACACAAAGGATGTAGCTATACATTCTCGAAGGAGTGAAATTATTGTTGAAATGTAATCATTGTGGCAATAGTTACCTGCCCTTGATATACTTTGAAATGCTAGAAAAAGGCTTAATTTCAGTATTGTTTAGGCTCTAGTTATCTGCCTTTGATGTACTCTACTATACTACAGTAGGTCGACAAACTTGAGTGGATTTAGAATAAAACGTGTGAAATTCAAAGGTAAAGCTATCAGGCTTCATTACAAATGGTGAGCGATATCAGGGCCTTCAGGCCCTCTTGTCACCATTGTCTTATTATTCACACCTATAGCTTTTATTGTGAGAAGTTTCATCAATTTAATTTCAGTTAAATTTTGATTCAGTGAGTGTTTTCATTGAATTGGAGCCGAGAACAATTAAGAAAAAAACATATATATCGGGCAAAAAAAGATCCTTCGGAGATTTCATTTGGTCGCATATGTCCATAAAGCAGGTTTGAAGTAAAACAGAAGTGCTTTAAGGCAAAATCTGCTTTACTTTCAACCTGCTTTAAGTTGTCACCTGTCTTCAAAGCAGGAAATAAGTTATAGGATATAGGGTAAATTTTTAGCTCTAGAAGCTACAAATCTCATTTGATCTTAATGAAACTTTTCTCAAATTTTTTGCCTCATCAAAATCTAGGCCATGATTGAATGTGGGTCATGTGAGGTCAAAATCTAGAGCACTATAGGTCAAGTTTTACATGGTGTACCATGTGAACAATATAGGGCCATTGTGGCCCTTGTTTTTAAAGTGTTGCATGTAGTTAAAGTTAGTATGTGTATCATATTTTGTCAATTTCAGAAAGAGATGATTTCAGTTTGGAAGATCACGTAACACAGTGGGGAAAAAAAGAAAAAGCTCAGGTAATACTGATTGATCCATTTTATGCGGCTCACCGTATATTCTAGTGTAAACATACTGTATTTCTCCTTGTAGATACCCAGTATGACTTATAGTTGGGGCAAATTGTTTCGGTCCTCGCTGCTTGTCTGTCCACAGATTGAAACTTGACCATAAATTTTGAATCACATATGATCTATAAAGACTTCAATAAAATATGATAGAGACTTCATAGTTTGCATTTGGTCTCAATTCAAGGTCAACGTCATGTAGAGGTTATGTAAATACTTAATAGGCTGAATTTAACATTGGTCATAACTTTTGAACTTAGTAACATGTGATAGAAACTTCATAGTCGGTATGTGTACTCATCTGATAAAGCTCTTGATTTCAATACAAGTTTGGTCATGTCTGTCAAAGTCATAAGAGGTTATGGTAAAGTCAGGCATAGTATTGACTTCAAACTTCACATACAGACATACCTCATTGACCAGGAGTGCAGTGTATAAGAACCGTTACTCCGTCATCAGTATTTTTATTGTTTGTTGTTATATTTTATCGAATGTAGTCTTGTCTGGAACATAATAATTTGCCAAAGTATAAGAGTTATTGACTAAAAACTTAATATACAGATTATGTATATATCATTGTCTAGGAGTGCCATGCTCAAGAACTGTTACTCTGTCATCAGTATTTTTAGCTCACCTGGCACTTAAGTGCCAAGGTGAGCTATAAGGATCGCTGGATGTCTGTCCTCCGTCCACAATTGCTTGTTAACATTTAAATGGCCACACATTTCATTGGATCTTCATGAAACTTGATAACAATGTTTATCTTAATGAAATCTAGGTCAAGTGCGAATGAGGGTCATGTCCGGTTAAAAACTAGGTCACTAGGTCAAATCAAAGAAAAACCTTGTTAACACTCTAAGGACTACACATTTCATTTGGTATTCATGATAATTAGTTTTAATGTTTGTCTTGAAAAATGTAGGTCAAGTTCGAATGTGGGTCATGTCCAGTCAAAACCAGGTCACTATGTCAAATCATAGTAAAAACCTTGTTAACACTCTAGAGGCTACAAATCTCATTTATATCAAGGTCAAGTTTGAATGTGGGTCATGGCCAGTTAAAAACTAGGTCACTAGGTCAAATCATAGGAAAACCTGATGAACAGTCTCTAGAGGCTACAAATCTAATTGGATTTAAATGCAACTAGGGTATAATGTTTGCCTAATTGATATCTATGTCAAGTTTGAATGCGGGTCAGTTCGGGTCTCAAACTAGGTCATTAGCCACTAGGGCAATTCATAGGAAAACCTTGTTAACACTTTAGAGGCTACAAAACTCATCCAATCTTCATGACACTTACTTAAAATGTTTGCCTCATTGATATCTAGGTCAAGTTCCAACATGGGTCAGGTCTGGTCAAACACTCAGTCACTAGGTCAAATAATTGGAAAACCTTACTCATACCCTAGAGGTTACAAAACTTATCCGATCTTCATGACACTTGGTAAGAATGTTTGCCCAATTGATATCCAGGTCAAGTGTTAATGTGGGTCATGTCTGGTCAAAAACTAGGTTACTTTAGGTCAAATCATAGAAAAACTTTGTTAACACTCTAGAGGCTACAAGTCTCAATGGCTTTAAATGCAAAAAAATAGAATGTTTGCCTAATTAATAATATGGGTCATGTCAGGTCAAAACTAGGTCACAAGGTCAAATCAAAACCAGTGTTAACTCAGATCTGAATGATGCTTGCCTACATCAAATCAAGGTCAAAATCAAATGAGGGTTGTGTCTGGTCAAAAACTAGGTTACTAGGTCAACTCATAGAAACATCTTGTTAACATTCTATTTTTGATTGTGGGTCATGTCTAGTCATACATAATCTAGGTGGGGGCCTCCGTGCCCTAGCGGTATAGTCACTGTGACTTACATCACTAAGCTCCTCACCGCTGTGAGTTCGAATCCCATTAGGGTCGTTCGGATTTTTCATGTGGGGAAGCCTTCCAGCTGGCTTGCGGAAGGTCGGTGGTTCTACCCAGTTGCCGATTTGTGCCTGTTACAGTGCATAAAGGGCTTCTGGGGTCTTCTTCCACCTGTGATTAGCTTGACGTCGCGATATGACTGAAATACTGTTGAAAGCGACGTAAAATCAAAACAAACAAACATAATCTAGGTCACTATAGGTCAAGTTTTACATGGTGTACCAGGCGAGCGATTTAGGGTCAATGTGTCCCTTGTTGGAATTACTTCCCTTTGTTGTTATATTTTATCCAAATTAGGCTTGAAGTTATTGCATTTTGTTATAGTTGGGGAGCACATTAGTGCACACAACAATTTTATCCTGAAACATTTACCTCTTGTGACAAAACCCTACTGGGGGTTTGAATCACCATTTCTGATTGGTCTAGTTTTCTAGCTCATCCAGTGGCCTTAACTCTGTAATTCTTTGGAAGAGTGGAATGAAGATTTGGGTCGTGAAAATTAACACTTCATTTTTAATTATGCATATACAAAGTTTTATATGAATTGGTACAGAAATGTAGCATTGGTTTGGATCCAAAAATGTATAAGTCCCATCAGTGGCCATAACTTTACCTATCTTAAAACAACTCACTTGAAAAATGTCATGTCATGCACATAATATTATACACTTCATGTTAAATGCATATGCAAAGTTTGATGTCAATCGGTACAGAAATGTAGAAGTCATTTGCATCAAAGCTTTTATCAGTAAGAAAAGCTCATAAAGTAGCTGTTTGTCCTTGATTGGTAGCAAAAACTTCCCAAAACAACCATGTGATACTCCCTCATTTCTCTGGTGAGCTCTTCAGGACCCTTTTGTTGATCTTTTTTATGCCCCCGGCATATGCAGAGGCATATAGTAATTGTCCATCCATGCGTGTGTGCGTCCGTAACAAGGTTAAGTAGATGTTACCGTTTCGTCTAGCATCAACACCGCTTACTCAAATACTTTGACACTTATACAGTTATTGCTTTGGACCATTCCCTATCCACCAATATCAACAAACCATGATTTTGACCTTGACCTTATTTGAACTTAGAATATTTAGATAGGCTATTTCTTGGAAAACTAGATTTTACCATTTCATCTAGCATCAACACAACTGACTACAATGTGTTGATACTTATTCGGATATTACCTTGGATCACTACCAATCCACCCATATTACCCAACCTTGATTTTGACCGTGACCTTGACTTAATTTGAACTTAGAATATTTTAAATAGGCTCTTTCTCAGTTAACTAGATTTACCGTTTCATCTAGCATCAACACTGCCTAGTACAATGCTTTTGTACTTATACAGTTATTGACATGGACTATTACCAACTCACCAAGAATATCCAAACTCAGTTTGATCTTGACCGTGACCTAATTTTGACTTAGAAAATATTTAGAATATTATTATTGTCAAGGATGCCACCGGGGGCATAAGTGTTTATTGAACGCGCAGTCTTGTTTCCATTTGTTATATGCTCAGATGGGATATAGGCTCTAGGTGACCATTTTGGCTGTAAAATTTGATATTAATCCAGTCATAATGGCCCATATGGGACATAGTATTGTATGGTGAAATTTATCATATTTTATGCAATGTGTCACAAATATCTGGAGCCCGTTTCAGAAAACTTCGAACAACAAAAAATATTGTAAGTCTAAACTTTAAATACATTTAATATCTGATTTCTCCATCTAATCAAGCCTTGTGACTAAAAAAACGACTCCAAACCGATGTCACAAGACAGCATTAGATGGAGAAATAAATAATAGTTGAGCATTTTATAATCTGACTTATGACAACATTTGTCGTATGAATATTTATGAAACGGGCCCCTGGTTGCTAAATGTCTGATTTCTTTTAGAACTTTTGTGTAAAATGTAAGTTCGTTTTCTGTTTTTAAGGCAAAGACCAGATAATGGAATATCTGAAAAGGTGCAAGCCACAGTCACTGTTAGCTTTTTGGAAACCCCAGCAGTATGTGAAAGCAAGAACAAAGCTTTTCAATGAAAGGAAAACACTGAGAACAGAAGCCAGAGCAACACATTAAAGAGAATTACAGTGAACAAAACATGTTTCTGAAGGGTGTGTGGGGGGGGGGGGGAAACACAAAGAGCATGCTGCTTGACACTTTTACAAGGAGTGTTTCATAACTAACGAACTTGAACAATAACTTGGATATAATAAGTGTGACATATCAGTGAAAAGGACAATTATTTACTATTGTATAATGCACGATAAGATCACAAAACTTGATAAATCACAATACTAACCTAAATTACCCCTTTCAAGAGCACTTGAACATAGCACTTTTCGTACATTTTGCAATAAGTTCTCAAAAAGTACATTTTGTTAAATTTGACTGACTACAATGCTTACAGTTGTTGCGTTGGACCAATACCAATCAACTCATACTACCAAACGTTGATTTTACCTTGACCTAATTTGGGCTTTAAATATCTTAAATGGGCTATTTCTTAGTTAACTAGACTTTACTGTTTCGTCTAGTATCAACACTATTTACTACAATCCTTGATACTTAAACAGTTATTGTCATGGACCAATTCACTGTTATTGCTAAACCTCAATTTTAAGTTTAACTTGACTTAATTTGGACCCAAAAAGTTTCAGAAGGGGACATAATTAAGTGTTCATGGAAACACCCTTGATAATAAATTATATTCTCAGAGCAAGTATAGCTATATTGTTGATATTTTACAAAATGATAATATCTCAAACAGTGTACCGTAGTTGGTGCATATTTGACAAAAAAATTTATGGACTTATTTAGAATAATAAAGTGGCTACAATAGGGAAAGAATCTGGTCTCGCAGAGACCCACATGATTAAAAAATGTGGAGATCGTGTGTTAGAAATTGCCATGTGGGCAGCTAGCCAGTTACCTGGAAGGGAGTCCTCTGTCGTTGACAATACACCCACCTCTGCACGTTAATAGAAAATCTGATGTTGATATACTTGTATCAAAGTTTATTAAAAAACAAATTACCAGTACCCTGGAGTGGGGGTCATCTGGGTTAATGTTGTGACTTATCAAGTTAATTTGTCTTCAAAACTATATGAGACAATGTATTTATTATGGGTGAATATCATCATGTTAATTTGCAAAAGTGATATTCAATGCCATCGTGGTTGTCATCTGTTGCTTGTTTCAATATATTGTCTACAGAAGTATTACAAGACTTGTTGTTTTCTTAACCTTCTCTTACTGAATATTCATGTAAAAATCTGACCCACAATGAACATCATCATCTGAGCTAGCTTATCATCTATTAACACATTCAAAATTTACAGTGTATTTGTCAAGATCACACTTGTCGTATTCAAACTGTGTAATCTGCCCGTCTGCTCGGTTTTTATGCCTCCGGCATCGACAGATGCGGAGGCATATAGTAATCGTCCAGTCCGTCCGTCTGTGTGTCCGTAACAAGGTTAAGTAGAATTTACCGTTTCGTCTAGCATCAACACCGCTTACCCAAATGCTTGGATACTTATACAGTTGTTGCCTTGGATCATTCCCTATCCACCAATATCTCCAAACTTTGATCTTGACCTAATTTGGACTTAGAATATTTTGAATAGGCTATTTCCTGGTTAACTAGAATATACCGTTTCGTCTAGCATCAACACATCTGACTACAATGCTTTGATACTTATACAGTTGTTGCATTTGACCATTCCCTATCCACCAAACTTTGATTTTGACCTTGACCTTGACCTAATTTGGACTTAGAATATTTTAAATAGGCTATTTCCGGGTTAACTAGATTTTACCGTTTCGTCTAGCATCAACACTGTTTACTACAATGCTTCGATACTTATACAGTTATTGCTTTGGACCATTACCAACTCACCAATAATACCCAAGCTCAGTTTGACCTTGACCTAATTTAGTTGCCACCGGGGGCATAAGCGTTTATTGAACGTGCAGTCTTGTTTTTTTATACGCCCACCTCAAGAAGTGGTCGTATATTGGCATGGCCCTGTCTGTCCGTCCGTGAATAAGTTCGTTCGTTTGTCTGTTCTTCTGTCAACATTTTGTTTGTCCTCAGTTTTTCCAGAAAACTATAGAACGGATATTAATGAAACTTCACACAAATGGTATATGCATAAAGATCTGAATGTGAGTCGAGTTGAGGTTAATTCAATTTTTCGTTACAGAGTTATCTGCCTTTGATGTACTTAAACATGCTATAATAAGCTTGTCCGGAGTTTTCTCGAAAAGCCGTTAGAGGAATATTAATGAAACTTCACACAAATGTTAAAAAAATTAAGATCTGAAGCTGAGTAAAGTTTGAGGTTCATTTCATTTTTCGTTACAGAGTAATCTGCCCTTGATATACTCAAATATGCTATAAAAAGCTTGTCCTGACTTTTTGAAGGATGTTGATGAAACGTCACACAAATGTTAAAGTCATCAAGATCTGAAGATGAGGGAAATTTTAGAATAATTTGATTTGTTGTTACATAGTTATCTGACCTTGATGTACTAAAATATGCTATAAAAGGCTTATTTGACAGTGTTAACACACTAAGCAACTACAGTTTTGAATGGACTTTGATAATATTTACCCACAGTATAATTATTGAAGTAAAAGTTCATGAAAGGGTTGATTATTATTGAAATCGGATCATTGTGTCAAGACTTATTTGCCCTTGGTGTACTCAGATATGCTAGAAAAGGTTTTTTATGCCCCCGGCATCTATAGATAAGGAGGCATATAGTAATCGTCCTGTCCGTCCGTCTGTCCGTCTGTAACAGGTTAAGTAGATTTTACCGTTTCGTCTAGCATCAACACCGCTTACTCAAATGCTTGGATACTTATACAGTTGTTGCCGTGGACCATTCCCTATCCACCAATATCACCCAACCTTGATTTTGACCTTGACCTAATTTGGACTTATTTTAAATAAATAATATATTTTAAATGGGCTATTTCTTGGTTAACTAGATTTTACCGTTTCGTCTAGCATCAGCATAACTGACTACAATTCTTTGGTACTTATACAGTTGTTGCCTTGGATCACTACCAATCCACCCATATTGCCCAACCTTGATTTTGACCTTGACCATGACCTAATTTGGACTTAGAAAAAATTCAGAATATATTGTCAAGGATGCCACCGGGGGCATAAGTGTTTATTGAACGCGCATTCTTGTTTTTAGTAATGTTGGTGCTTTACCCCTCGACTACATCCGCCAGTGAATAATTTGAGAGAAAAACCATTGATAATACATTAATTTGAATTCAGAATGAATTTTTTTCCTTTTATCTTGTATACATATGAATCGGTCTCCTTAAACTAAAATCGGTCAACTTAAACTGGAATATATGTTGTGTCTACTTAAAACTCCCAAATAATTTGAGAGAAAACAATTGATACATTAATTTGAATAATTTGAGAGAAAAACCATTGATAATACATTAATTTGAATTTAGAATAATTGTTTTCCATTTATGTTGTATATATATATATCAATCGGTCTCCTTAAACTAATATTGGTCACCTTAAACTCGAATATTATGTTGTGTCTACTTAAAACCCCCAAATAATTTGATAGAAAAACCATTGTTAATACATTAATTTGAATAATTTGAGAGAAAAACCATTGATAATACATTAATTTGAATTTAGAATGAATTTATCCCTTTCATGTTGTATATATATTTGATTTGATTTGTTTTTGATTTACGTCACTTTCAACAGTATTTCAGTCATATCGCGACGTCCAGCTAATTACAGGTGAAGGAAGACCCCAGAAGTTCTTTATGCACTGTTTCAGGCACAAATCAACAACTGGGTAGAACCACCGTCCTACCGCAAGCCAGCTGGAAGGTTTCCCCACATGAAAAATCGGAACGACCCTACTGGGATTCGAACTCACAGCGGCGAGGAGATTAGTGATGTTAGTCACAGTGACTACACCACTAGGCCACGGAGGCCCCCCTGTATATATATGAATCGGTCTCCTTAAACTTATATTGGTCACCTTAAACTCAAATATATGTCGTGTTTACTTAAACCTCTCAAATAATTTGAGAGAAAAACCATTGTTAATACATATACATTAATTTCAATAATTTGAGAGAAAAACTATTGTTAAGTAGATCTATTAATTTGTAAAAAAATAAAAAAAAATTTTTTTTTTTTTTTTTTTTTTTATTATTATTTTTTTTTTAATTTTAGGGCAGGGCGCGGCACCCTCCTAAAAAGGCCTAGCTGTAGCACTGTTAAATACATAAATTTGAATTTAGAATGAATTTATCCATTTTCTGTAATATATATATGAATCGGTCTCCTTAAACTTTTATTGGTCCCCTTAAACTCGAATATATGTTGGTCTACTTAAAACCCTCAACGTCCTTACAAAATATTAGGGAGACCAATATTTTTGTATATTTTTAAATACTTAATTTTTCTAATTTTTTTTTTAAAAAAAACCTTAATTACAACTTAAACATGATTTATTGAGTAAAAAAAACCAAAAAACCCATAAGATAAAAAATATATAAAATGTCTCCTTAAACCCCATTTTTAGGGACGGTCCCCCTAATGCCTTCATTAGGATTATATATATATATATATATATATATATATATTACTTGCAAAAGCCTAAGAACTGTTGAATCATGAATTTTGTTTTTATACAGGTCCTGGTCCCATCCAGACAGTGACCGGTGAGGCATTTAACCCCAAAACTGCAACTTGTGAGACAGCTGCCAGTGCTGATTCGATCATGAATGTGACTAGAGAGGCAATTTACTCCCAGACCGAGACTAGCGAGGCAGTTGACGTTGGTGAAAGCCAAACTGATACGGAATCATATATTTGTAATTGATTAAATCTTTAAGAATTCATTATGCTCCCATAGATTGTTCAAATTACAGCTCTGAGCTCATTTTGACTCCTAAGATCTACTGGTCAGGTGAGTGCATTCATGGCCACCATGGCCCTCTTGTATAGAGTTGTAATGATTTATGTTGGCATTTAAAGAGGCTCGCAACCGGATTTAGCATTAAAAAGTACAGTCGTCATGCTTGACATATGCATATGACACATTCAAGCCATGCTAAAAAAAACTAAGTACTATGGCAACGGTCAAATTATACTCAAGCGACTAAGTCTGTAGTCACGAGTAACTGTAAACCATGGATTGGTTCAGGGTACCACAAAAAGGGAGAGATAAAACAAAGCAAACAAATCCGACATTACTCTCCCGGTTAAAGACGGCTGTAGAGATACATCATCATGTAGTGCTAAGCACTGTCTGTCGTCGCACAATCAAAGAGGAAAGCATGGTTATCAATTGTAGATTGGTCGATAACCAAACGTGAAGTGCGTAGCAATATAGTTGGATCATAATCTTTTTTTAGGAAAATTCTAATACGTTTCACAAACAGGTTTTGAAAATGCATAAGTCCAAGAAACTTACGAAGTCTGTAAATCACCATAAAACTCCGGATGTGAAATACCTTGCAGTAGAATATACTTTAAGTTACATTTATGCTTGTTAATGAGAGGAAGATTTCTATAAATTAATTTAGAAAATGTTTTACGAAGTTTATAAAATCTGTACCCCTGCTGAAGAAGCTTTTCAGTAATAGTTTTATTACAAATGAGGAAGTCCTCAACAGAGGTACAGCCCCTAGCAAAACGAATAAGTTGTGAAATATAAACCCCGTAAGATGTAGAACGGGGAACGTCGCCATCTAGATGAGGATAATTTACAATTCTAAGATCAAAATCATCTCATTTATCGTAAATCTTAGAAGAAACCATTCCGTTATTTATTAAAAGATCCAAATCTAAAAATGGTGCCGACACACTTAACTCGTTTGTTTTATTAAGGCGTAGTTCTTTTGGGTAAATAAAAGGAAACAACGTTTCAAAAAAAAAATGCGTTGTCTATATTAAAAATATCATCAAGATAGCGCGATGTATTGTTAAAGGCTTCGATCAAATCTGCCTGTGTAAGTCTAGAATGCCAAACACGATCGAAGGCTTTTCATATGTCAAAGAAATACGACTCGTACTTATTTGCCTTTATCCAAAGCCTTACTAAATGTATTATATAGAAATGTCAACTGGTCACAGTCGAGGCACCAGGAATAAAGCCAGATTGGAAAGATGAGAGATAATTTATATCACGTAGATAGTTGTATAGATGTTTAAAGAATACCGCTCGAGTATTTTTTATCCAGAATGCTTAGGAGAGAGATAGGGCGGTAGTTACTAACGAGGGAATGGTCATCATTTTTGAAAACAGCAGACTCATGGGCTTCCTTCCAGGATTGTGGTAAAACATCATTTAAATATTTATTGAATAAGTCACACAAGGGAGAACTAATCACGACCAATTGGAAGACATTTAAGAGCAATTATCTGTAACCATCAACCAGGTTATATAGGGGGGTCGGCACGCATAGTCACCGATTTGCATAAAACTTACACCATATGTACCTCTCTACATGAAATAAATAAAAAAAAAAACGACATATCATTTCCGGTATCCCGTTGCCATGGCAACGCGGAAACAAGATTTTGGCCAAAAACCAGTGTTTTTGGTGAGTAAAATATGACAAATTCACAGACTGTTTAAGAGAAAACTGTACATATTTCAGATAAAATGGCATTTGTATGTTGAAGTATGACACATTGACAATTAGATAACATTGTAGTATTCAATTCAAGATTACACCCGATTGGTACGCACGTGCGAGCTTAAGGGGCTAATATGTTGAAAGTAAGCATATGTGTTGTTTACTTTCTGGGAAGAAAACCTTTGGAATTCAGGTTACTAAGGGGGTAACCATGGCAACGAAACTATCAACTTTTTAATGTTGTAACTTCCTATGTAACTGAGCAGGATTGCTTAAAAGGTACCAAGACCACTCTTAATTTGCTATAACCATATATTTTAGTGTTATAAAATAAAAGTAGTAGACAACACATGCAGATATTTGTTGGTTGCTATGGTAATCCCTGTACTCCACCTCAAAAGGTCGAATTTGATACATATAAATCAATTTAATGCTCTTATTTAGCATAAATTGTGAGTTGTTGCTATGGTAACAAATAATTTCATTATAAAAGTTGATATCTGTATGTCAATGGTAACTTTCAAACCTGATAATAAACTTTCAGTACAATGGTTGCTGTAATTTACCTAAAAAGGCTCGAATTTGACACATAAATTATTCAATATAATGCGCTTTTTAGGATAAACTATGTACGGTTGCTACGGTAATCAAATGTTATTTTCAAGCAAAAAGAGAGTATTTGTTGTTACTTTCAAACCTTATAATAAAACTAAAGTACGAAGGTTCCAAAAGGTTCCTGTACTTTGCCTTGAAGAACGCTCAAATTATACTACATTTTCAATATAACTCTTTATTTAGAATATTTTGTGAATGGTTGCTGAGGTAACTAAATGTTGTTTTCGTATTAAAAGTGAATATTTATATGACAAAATTAACTTGTTTATTTGATAATGAACTAAAAGTACAATAGTTTTATTAGATTGCGGTATATTGCAATAACAAAATCTTGAATTTGACTCATTATTTCAATATAATGCTCATATATAGCATGATGTTGTGAGTTGTTGCTATGGTAACCAATTGTTATTTTTCTGTCAAAAGTGAATACTATATGACAAATTTAACTTACAAACATGATAATGACACAAAAGTACTATCGTTATGTTAAGTTGTTGTACTTAACCTAAAATAAACCCTGAAATTGGACATATATTTTCGATACAAAGCTGTTATTTAGCATTCATTGTGAGTGGTTGCTATGGTTACCAAATGCCATTTTCATGTTTAAAGTGATAATTATACAATATTGTAACTAGGAAATCTGATGATGAAACTACAATACCATGATTTGGATATGTTTCTGTATTTTCCTTAAAAAAAGCTTGAATTTTACTCACATGTTCAATACAATGCTCTTATTTAGCAACTGCGTTGAGCGGTTACTAAGGCAACCAAAGGCCATTTTCATCTTAACAAAGAATGTGTATGAGACAATGCTAACTTGCAAACCTGATAAAGAAACTATTTTAAGTAAGTGTGTAATGGTTTGGATAGTTTGCTGTATTTTGCGTTCCAAAAGTATTGAATTTGACACATATTTTCAGTAAATAACTTTTTTTGGCAGGTTTTACCATAGTAACCAACAAATATCTGCATGTGTTGTGTACTACTTTCATTTTATAACACTAACATATATGGTTATAGCAAATTAAGAGTGGTCTTGGTACCTTTTAAGCAATCCTGCTCAGTTACATAGGAAGTTACAACATTAAAAAGTTGATAGTTTCGTTGCCATGGTTACCCCCCTTACCAACCTGAATCCCAAATGTTTTCTTCCCAGAAAGTAAACAACACATATGCTACTTGTTATTAGTGATCATATTCAAGTTCAGCATGGATGCCTAGATATTCTACCAGTCCTTAAAATTTGCCAAAATCATGATTTCTTACTTTCAGCATATTAGCCCCACAAGCTCGCACGTGCGTACCAATCGGGTGTAATCTTGAATTGAATCCTACAATGTTATTTAATTGTCAATGTATCATACTTCAACATACAAATGCAATTTTATCTGAAATATGTACAGTTTTCTCTTAAACAGTCTGTGAATTTGTCATATTTTACTCACCAAAAACACTGGTTTTTGGCCAAAATCTTGTTTCCCCGTTGCCATGGCAACGGGATACCGGTAATAAATTTTCGGGGTATTTTTTCTTTTCATTTCATGTAGAGAGGTACATATGGTGTAAGTTTCATGCAAATCGGTGACTATGCGTGCCGCAATGTGGTTGGTGGTTACAGAGAATTGCTATTAATTATAGACAGGACTTCATTAGGGGAAATGGTAAAGAAGGGCATAGTAAAGTTGACTGGTAAGATAGCTGGTACTTGAACATTGTGTTCATCTAGAATTGTTTGACCAGCAAAGTAATTGTTTAAGAGATCAGCTTTGTCAGTTGTTTCAAATGCAAATGAGTCATTGTTTTCAAGTGTGGGTAAGAATTTACTGTCATTATTTGAAATAAACAGTTTAAGTGTTTTCCACCAGTCCCTTGAAGAAAGAGTAGCCGACGATAACTTTTTAGAAAGATTATCATAAAATATTTATTTAGTATTACGAATTATAGTTACGGTTTCATTACGAATAAATCACTCACTTAATTATTTTTTCCTACATTTTCTGTGTCGGCATTCAATTCGGCGGATCCCAGGTCTGCAGTGTTTAGCACCCATACAAACAACCACCCTTTACGTCAGTGGTATGCATTTTCACTTATTTAGAATATACATTCACCGATCAGTTTTGTACAGTCATACATTTGTAGCATGCGAATATATTCACTAGAATATTTTAAAGATAAAAACAGGATTTAAATATCAGCTTTAACAATCAAGCTCAACATTGTTAACACTGGACTTCATTTGTTTAGTTTATGCGAGTGTATTTCGACAGAATAACATCTTGGTTTCAAGACAGATACACTTACCTGAAATTCCTCAGATTGGCTATTACTTTGACTCTTGAAGTCATATCTTTTGTGGTCAGTGCCAACATGCTATACCATATCATAATGAATGATGCATATCGGCAGAGTTTGCTGAAATTAGAAATTTATGCCGGAGTCTGTACAGTGAACATTGTTTGTTCAAATATTTTTGAGACGCAAACACAAAACTAAATATAGTTCCAGTACAACCATCGTCATACAACTAAAAAAATACCAGCCATGTGATAGCAGCGAACTGTATAGCAATATAAACGTCATACAATAATATTATTTTGTATCGCCATCATCCTATACACTGTTGCCATGTGCCTTAATATTTATTTTGAAAGCTATAACAAAAACAGCTGCTTGCGTTTGGACAGCAGTATTACACATATCTTATACGAGTAGTAATTAATGTTCGGATTAGACATGGTTTGATTTTATTGGACACGGTAGTGTCATATGTTTCGTGAGTTATCGCATATACTTACATGTATATAGTTAATATCTGTTTTAATCCTGTTTTAGCGAACCTTACATCAATATCAAACACAAGTAAACGCAATACAGACAATAAACACGTATTGAGCAAATAATACGATGTGTTAAGATGAAAGTTGTAACGGTGTGGAGAATAATCAGTCGTGCAATTTGTTGATACTCCAACCTGTAAACAGTGTAACATATCCCTGTATTCCTGTATTCCTCGTCTTCACCGATAAATAGGTTACTTGTCATCACATGCTTAACAGTTTTTTTGTAATAGTCACGCTGTTACTGTATAATTTAATAATTTCTGTTTTAGAGCATTCAAAGTGGATGCGACTTTTGATTTATTTGCTTCTAAGAACTTTAAATGTCTATATCTCTCGGCATGGAAAGTAAACAGCATACTGTTTAAATATTAGCGTATTTGACAAAGACTCGTATCCTCTACCATGTATGTACGAAAACTAAACATACCGCTTTACTAATCGATGCGTCATCGTCATACGTCCTACTGCAAGCATCCGAATATCTATAATAAATGTAAAAAGTATTCTCACCTGAGGATCATGGATGATTTGGTTCAGGCATATCATTTTACAGCAAATAATGTTTCTGGTCATTTACCTGTGTAGCAAAAGTCTATGAGTGCGGTATCCCAAAACGAGACATCATCGCGGGCATTACCTTTATGTCTGGAATTTGTTAAATCGCTGATTGGCTTTTTCTCCAAAAAGTCTTATTTTGATATTTTATTTACATATTTTTATCTTTAATCACATATTATATCGTCTATCTCTTTGTCCTATGGATCCAGCGGCTTTCATCCAAATGAATGTTCGTAGCATGTGCTATGGTTGAACCCCTAAAAAGGCACCATGCATATAAGCTATAATTGTATGTATGCTAATATACTGTACCGGTTCGGAGTGTTGTGATGAATGGTGTACTTTATAAGATGAACTTGAAGCATTCTTTTTTGGGGGATGTGGATGGTTCATTCTTGTTGGCACATTTCATTGTTACAGCTAGGCGCGCTGCCGTATCTGACCGAGTATGTGTATGTCTGACTGTGTAGTCTGTTCACTTTATCTATCTCTCTCTCTATATATATATATATATATATATATATTTATCACATAATTTGCGGTCTGGGAGTTGCATAAAGCGATTGTATAAATATCGTAATCCACTAGTGGAATATAGTTTTTTGGGCTCCGGCCTAACTTGTTCGTCCATAAGCGCTGCATGTAGCGGGGTGCCAAATGACGTCATTTACTATGACGTTAACGTAAACAACGTAACGTTTGGCGGAAAATCTATATAGCGTAGGGTCTACAAACTACGGCTTCAAATCAATTTAATAGGTGCTTAGACTTGTAATGTGATAAATAGAATATCACATTCGTGTTCATTATTTATCATTTTTAATAAACTCGTTGACTAAAATGAATATGACGCTCGCCAAGGCTCGCGTCATATTATTTTAGTCAACTCGTTTATTAAAAATGATAAATAATGAACACTCATACAATATCCTCTCTATATATAAGGTAGTGAAATATATAAACAGACATCTACAAACGACCTTTCGTAGCACTGGATCAAAAAAGATTTGATTCGCAGAATAAGAATGGTTTTAATACTATTTAATTAGAATATTGCAGCACTGTAAGAGTAACTTATATCTCAACAACAATATATATATATATAAACGGAAATGCAAAGGTCCAACAAAAGTCGGTCCGGTACAAGTTTAGATATATATCGAATTAAAAAATGAGAAAGATTATGCCTTTGTTTAAACAATATTTAATAAAAACATTACGCTCCTCTACTAAACTAGTTTGGCCTTTCGGCTCCTCAGTAGTCAATAAAAATAACGACATTACGTCGATGTTTCGTTATTTGACGTCATTTGACGTCACGTCAATGAAGTGTTTAATAATCTTTGTAGAAAGGGAACATTTGAAATTTAGGGTCATTATTGGAACATTGGTCTAAATGTGCACTGAGCGGAATCTGGCGTGTTGATGGATCTCGAATTTGCTGCGCATGGATTGTTCTTCTTGTTCTGAGTTTGTCACCCGTTTGGCCTATATGATATTCCTTGCATCCATTACAGGTAATAACATAAATACAATTTTTAACATCAAAAGATATATTTGCGTTTACTTTGAATTTTTTTCCATTAAAATTATATGAGTCACTTTCTTTAATATGTTGACAGAGGCTACAGTTTGACCTTCCGCACTTTACAACTTTATTTGTTTGGTTAATGGAGAATTTGGCTTTAGTTAATAATTTCTTCAAAATTGGAAGTTGTCTTTTACTTTTGATCAGTTTGGTTTTGTCGAGAATTTTGCTCATTTTAGGATCTGATTTAAGGATATGTAGACTGTTAGAAAAAATCCCAAACATTTCAGGATTTTTAAAATTGTTCGTATATACGTATGGTGTTTTATCAGTTTTTTGTTTTATTTGTACTTTGCATAGTTGTTCTCTTGGGATTGTCTTAGCTTCGTTGATTCCTGCGTCTATAATGCGCTTTGGGTATTCTCTTGTTTTTAAATGTAGGGAAAGTTCAGATAATCTTTTATCTCTTGTGTTTTGATCTGAAACAATGGTACAAATTCGTCTTGCTAGATTATATGGAATGCTATTTATTGTGTGGTTGGGGTGACATGACTTGTAGTTTAGATATTGTTTGGAGACAGTTGGTTTGAAGTATATATCGGTATTTAAGGTTGTGTCAATATTTATTATCAAAATATCTAAGAAAGGGAGAGATTTTTCGTCACATTCAATGGTAAATTGTATATCTGGATGTAAATTATTTAGAATACAGTGGAATTTTTCGTGGTCGCTTTTAGACATGTCCCAAAACATAAAACAATCATCAAGGTAACGTTTCCAAAGTGTTTTAAGGTTGTTTCCAAAGTCTTCTCCAAATTCTTTTTCCGATATTTCGTACAATGATTCTTCGAGGTAAGCCAAAACAAGTGTAGCATATGTAGCTGCGAATTTAGTACCCATAGCTGTTTTTTTTACTTGAGTATAAAATTTACCATTGCATGTGAATATGTTGTTTTCAAGGATTACTTTGTTGGCTTCTATAATGAAATTAGTGTTAAATCGCCTATGAATTAGTTGGGGATATTTGTTTAACCAGTAATTAATTGCTGCTATACCTAAACTGTGCGATATATTTGAATACAGATCGGTGACGTTAAAGGACACCAAAAGAGTGCTTGATTTTACGTTCTTTGGAATATATTTCAAAATGTCTATGTCATCTCTAATGTAGCTTTGAATCTTTTCAATGAATGGTTTCAAGAGTATGTCTACTAAATTACTTAAACGGGGGGTTTCGCAAACTGGACCTGCTACGATTGGTCTAAATGTTAAGTCGACCGGTTCCAGAATTTCTATGTATGTGGCGGACGTTTGTAGGCATTTTTCTTTGATATATTTACTTTTGTGTATTTTCGGCAGGCCGTAAAATGTACTTGTTTTACATTCAAAATCTAAGAGGTAATTCAATTCATTTTAAGTTATATCTTTTGTTAGTTCAATCACTTTTTGAATTTTCTTAAACGTCTGTTTACTTACAGCTGTCATCATTGGTTTCATTGTAAAATGAATCGTCTTGTAACATGGATAATATTTTTGTTTTGTAATAATCTCTGTTCATTATAACTATTCCCCCACCTTTATCTGCTTCTTTTATAATTATGTTATCATCTTCTTGTAATGACTTTATAGCTTGTCGTTCTGAAAGTGAGACGTTATGTTTCTTTTTGTTATCCGGCTTGTTTGGTATTTTCTTTGTTACATTGATAAAGTCATCTAGAGCTTGGTTTCGACCCTTTGGTGGTTGAAAGTCACTTTTATTTCTTACTAATGACTCATCTTGTTTTATATTACTATAATGAAAAAATTCCTTGAGTTTAAATTTCCTATGGAACTCTGAAATATCTGCATCAAGTTCTTGTTTATTTGACTTTTCTGAAGTTGGTGTGTATTTAAAGCCTTTTAAAAGTAGTTTAAGTTCACTGTCGGATAATTTTCGATTAAAATGATTAAATATTTTCACTTGTTCTGAGTTGGCATCTGCTAGGTTAATGTTTCGGTGCTCGTGCTTTCGTCTAAAAAATCTTCCTGTTCTTCATTGACATGCGTCAGGTGCGAAAATCTGTTGCGAGTTTCTGTGTTTGGATTTCTTGCGTTTCTGCCTGTTATGCTCGTCCTTCTATTTGCTCTGTCCTGTTTGTTGATTTCGGTGTCCGGTCGGTGCACTGTTATTTCTCCGGATTTTTGGATTTGTTCCTTGACTGGTCTGATTGGTGCTGGGACTCGGTCTCCTATAGGTCTTTGAAGAATGGATTTTTATTCCCATGATTTTTAATAAAATCTGCTTCATATTTGTTTAACCAACGCCTATTCTTTTGTCATCTTCTTGTTGAGATGGTCTCGTTGTGTGCTATTTGGTTCTCCCACCACTCTAGTAGAATGTTTTTCACACTATCTCTGGCCTTTTCGTCTATGATCCTTGTTATGTCTGTATCTATTTGTTTACATCTTTCGTAGTTTTGTTCTGATCTTAGTTTCTGAAGCTTTATTTCCATCTCAAAGTCGTTTTGAACTGCCTTTTCTCTCAGTTGTCGCTGGTTTTCTCGTTCATTTTTCCAGGATTTCTTCTGTACATGCTTTGGGAGGATAATAGTTTCGCTTTTAAGCCAATTCGAATACATTTCATGAAGTCCCTCGCTTCTCGTCTTGCTCCAGAATGCGTCGGTTCGTTTTTGTAGTTTAAAATTCCAAACATTTGCTATATCAGATTTAATTTTCAGGGCTTGGTTTTCCACGTGGGGTTGATGCCGCAAAGTGTTATTTTGTGCAGAGCTTGAATTGTCAGTATTGTTTGGAATATTATTCGAAATGGTTGTCAGAACTTGTGTCATTTCCGAGAGAACAGGATTTATTGAAGTGTTTTGGTCGTTTTGTGATTCCAGCTGCTTTTGCTTGATAACATCAGTAACTGTTTCAATGGCGTTAAGAATTTGAGTTAATTTTCTACTTATCTCATTTAGTTTTCTTCCTTCCCTTGCTTCTAGTCCCGTCGATGATGTTTCTCCGATATCCTGGCTGGCTTGTCCAACTTCTGCATCTTTGGTTTTCTTTGGTGGCATTATCCGTCTCTTGTAACGGTTAGATAATTATAGTGACGTTATTAATGACGTTATTTCCATTGACTACCGAGGAGCCAAACGGCGAAACTAGTTTAGTAGAGGAGCGTAATGTTTTTATTAAATACTGTTTAAACACAGGCATAATCTTTCTCATTTTTAATTCGATAAATAAATATATATATATATATATATATATATAATAACGACATTAAGGTGACCAATTATCCTTTATAATGGGGGTTAAGGCGACCGGCAGTTTAGGGTGACCAAAAGCGGTCTCCTTAATATTTTGACATTCAATTTCAGGGGTTAAAAAGGATGCGGGAGCGTCGAAATTTTCCAAACACCTTAAAAACAGTCCACATACTCAGATGGGATTGACTTTTCTGGTCTGAAATGATCAAGAAAATCAAAACAAGAATTTGAAATCTTGATCGCGTATATTTTGAAGTCCCTAAAATCAGTGTTTAAGGCGACCAACGTAAAACCTGATTTATTTCAGAATTTGACTATATATTGATACTTTCAAACTTGCACTTTTGTTTTAGTGTCCGTCTGAGATAGTGTGACGATTCTTGTCCCTTTTCTGCTGTAAACAAAGAAATCGAGTTTTTAAGCCTATCATTTTGTCATTTCATATCATTCGTCGTAACAGCGGGTATATCGCTAAGTTTTGGACAAGTTCCTGAGACGCATGCATTTTAGATCAACATCCGAGGGTATTCCAAATTAGCAGTTCCGCTTCAAAAATGGCAGCATGTGCGAGAAACGAGCTAAGTTTTTGACACTTTATCGCAAACTTTATAGCATAGGTCCAGTTATTCGATTTAATTTATTTTTTCTTCAATCTGAAATCTTTGGTTGGTCTGCAGTGTTGTCCGTTGACGTGCACATTTATCTGTGAAGTATGGGAGAGATTCTTCGCTATGTAAAGATCAACAAACACGAAAACACTCTTCTAAAACGTATGTTGTACCTGTTGAAATATAGAATATTGATCTACATTTCTTCGAAATAATGGAAACTGAAAAAATAGAGCTCAAGCTCGCATATCCTAGTGTTACCAGTTTCGACGTCATAAAGCGATAAACTCGCCGTAATTTTTGACAGCTAAAAAATGAATGTGATTTTAACTATGACTAAAGCTAAATGTGCTTAATTAATGATGAAAACCATGCAGCTTTCAAGTTTAAATGCCCCAGTTGTTCAGAGCATCGCCGATTTGACACTACAGTGGAAGCCGCCATGTTTGTTTGGGACTCGTTAGTTTCGACGCCTCTGATTTGCTGACCTACATTAAAGTTATTTCTAGATTTATGAATAAAGTTCTTACTGTGCTGCATTGTGTACGCTTATTTTCAAACTGGGGAGTCAACATCATTTTTTTGGTATCAAATTTTGTTTCAGAATTGCCATGTTTTTCGAACAATTTAAAATATAAATGAAGAAAATGATGGTTAATGTAACTGGGCATTCCTATTAAAAGAAAGGGTACTTTTGATTTATGTCCCACTCTCGCTAAAACTCTCCAAACCCTAAAACATGAATGTTGAGGAGTAGCTCATGTAATTAGCATTGGATGTCTGAAATGAAAATAATAAACTTAGATACCTTTTTCATAAATTTATAGCGCAGTTATGAGCCAATTAGTAATCACATGTAAATTGATCAGCATGATCTCATAGATTCCTATAATAGCGTACACCTACTAAACATTGACCTGTTTTTCAATGGCGGGAAAATTGCTTGTCAAGTGACTGTCGCGTGAGAAGATAAATATGAAAGGGTGTTCCTGACAGCTGAGCTTCGAAGTTTTCCATGATCATTTAAATACAGAAAACGGCTTATAAACTTCTGTACTTTATTGCATTAGTGAAAATACATAAAAATGCATTGAAAAAGGTAAAACTGTTATATTTGTCCCTTTGCATATTTGATTATTCACATGTTTGAAACAGATAGTAGTTTTTCAAGTTTATTAACGATAGCGAGTGCACATGTTACGTCACGGGGGTCGCTTAGGTCATATGACCAGAAAACAAAATATGGCGTCGAAATAGGTGAGCGTTAAAATGGGTTCGCGGATAATGATAATCATCTTTGTAATTCCTTATTATTTATGTAATTGTTTTAGAATTGGTAGTGAATAGGGGAATGTGACCCTACCTCTAATCTTTAAAATAAGCGGTACGGTCACATACCCCTAGTAAAAAGGTC
Organism: Gari tellinella; assembly: GCA_922989275.2. NCBI lineage: Eukaryota > Metazoa > Mollusca > Bivalvia > Cardiida > Psammobiidae > Gari > Gari tellinella. The sequence goes on from OV277858.1 coordinate 7,532,770, forward strand.
TGTGAGGGTTGTCTAGGGGTACGTCGTGAGTCATTTACAGTATGAAGCAACACACTATTTTGACTGCAGATATGTTTTATGGTGGATAGAAGGGTTATGGTCAAAGCGTACCGGAAAATTTCAATATGTTACAGGTGATTATTGATGGCAATTTATGTTTTAACGCCTATAATCAGTGTAAAAACATGTTATTAAGTAGTTTCGATCCTGACACTCGCCAATATTTTACATTCGTTCTACTTTCCTTAAAGATTTTCCCGTAATTTTTTTTAGAACGCCTTTACTTTGCTGGTCCCCAAAAAGTCTGGGAAATAATGATATTTTTTGGACCTCAAAATCGGATTCTGCGTACCTTTTTCAGTAGAATAATCAAGGGCTAGTGCCCCCGAACCCGAACTTCGAAATGAAATGCGAAATGGTGACGCGTTTACTCTTGCATCGCAACCTGTTGGTAAGGAAGATCGTGGGGACCGGCAAAGTAAATTATATCCACATTTTTTTCACATCAATAAACACTGTAAACATACGATTTACCTATATAAACACGTTACTAAGCAGCTAGAAATTGTTTGGATGCTGATCATGTATAAATGCATACTGCCAAAATTATTTTACATAATATCTACTTACCTTAGAAATTTCCCTGTGATTCATTTATCTCTCACCTAGTATAATCACTGTTAGTCCCAAACTTGTTATTACAAATAGAAGCAGACGACTCAAACCTTTTTGGATCCACGATGGATCCTGATCAAAAGCTTGGGAACAACCACATTTTCACGGATGCAATAATCTGTTCAAGCATTGTGGATCCTTACCAGAAGCGCATAAAGCGGCGTCTGATCAGCCCCTACAATGCTTGTCATTGTATTTTATATTTTATTAGCATTGTATTTAGAACAGAATACTTTCGTTTTAAAGTAGTTTGGATCCAGATCAAAATCCATGTAAGCACTTCCTTCTCACGGATGAAAGATTAACTTTCAAACATTTTAGATCCTGATCAGAAGCCGTGTAAAGCTGCGTCTGCTTAGGATCCACAATGATTGCCACTTAGTTTTAGACAGATGATATTTTCGTTACTGCATTGTGAAGTTTATATATTTAGATTACTTTTTAGACTATCTTTCGCATGGGTTCGAAATTTATTTTCAAGCAGTTTGGATCCTGAGTATGGCGGTGAATGATCAGGATCCACACACTTGTTGACACTAATATTAACATTTCGAAACTTTGAGAACTGAATCTTCAAAAATAATGTGGTGCATTGGTACACAATTTATTTCAAGCAGTTTGGATCCTGGTCAGAAGCCGTGTACTTCAGCGTATGGTCCGAATCGACATAATTGTTGAGACTAATACAAATATTTTAAAACTTTTGGAACTGATGACCATAATGGTAAATTTGTTACTGATTACTATATCTTCAAAGATAATGTTGTGTCTGAATAAAACTATCAAGGCGTACCGTATGTAAAATACACTTATTACGATATTTACAGGTATATAATGTGTGAAAAACAATCAACTAATAACATATTGAAATTGTTCCCTATATATCCTATATGTCGTACGCTTCGACCAAATATGGTACGCTTTGACTCGGTACGTTTTAACAAATAACCGGATAGAAATACCGACATACAGAAAGGGAATGTTTTTTTGAAATTGGGAATATTTTTTACCATTTCCCATTGGGAATGTATCCGTTTGGACCTGTAGATACACCAGAAAAAGGCCTGAATGTGGTGATATTCCATTTTATGGTCCCGGCATCTATAGATGCAGAGGGCGAGGCATATAGTAATCGACCTCTCTAGTGGTGTAACAATACCGTGAAAACAGTATTGCAATACAGAGGAACCGTATTGCAATATATTGTGGCAACATGTAAGTCAGGGTTGCAGATAAGGTTTTGATGAAATTGGGTATTTACTCCTTGATATTTTACATAATTGGGTTTTTGAATTTTAATTGGGTATTGGGACTTTTTTGTAATTGGGTATTATTCATATCCTGATTAGGTTTCCAAAATTTCTTTGCTTTTTGCTACATTTCCTTGCTTTTTAGCTCACCTGAGCTAGCTCAGGGTGAGCTTGTGAAATCCTTGAATGTCCGGCGTGCGTCTTCAGACGTCCGTCGTGCGTCGACAACAATTTCAGTGTTTACACTCTAGAGGTCACACTTTATCCTATCTTTCTCAAACTTGCTCAGATGGTGTATTGCCATAAGAGTTCAAATGAGTTCGATTATGGTTGAAATCTAACAAATAGGTCATGCGTTATCTACCTTTGAGCTTCTAAAAATGCCATATTTAACATCGTTTACACTCTAGAGGCCACAGTATTTAGTCAATCTTTCTAAATCTTGCCCATATTGTATATGACCATAAGAGTTAGAAAGAGTTCGATTTTGGTTGAAATCTGACAAATAGATCAAGAGTTATCTACCTTTGAATTGCTGAAAATGCCATATTTAACGGTGTTTACATTCTAGAGGCCACAGTAAACTTGCCCAGATTGTATATGACCATAAAGAGTTTGCAAAAGGGTGATTATGGTTGGAATCATACAAATAGATCAAGAGATACCTACCTTTGAAATGCTGAAAATGCTGTATTTTACAGTGTTTACACTCTTGCAAATACAGTTTTCAATGGATTTTGATTATACTTGTACACAAAGGATGTAGCTATACGTTCTCGAAGGAGTGCAATTATTGTTGAAATGTAATAATTATGGCAATAGTTACCTGCCCTTGATATACTCTAGTTATCTGCCTTTGATGTACTCTACTATACTACAGTAGGTCGACAAACTTGAATGGATTTAGAATAAAACGGGTTAAATTCAAAGGTAAAGCTATCAGACTTTTTACAAATGGTGAGCGATATCAGGCCCTCTTGTTGTTACTCCTTGTTGTGAAAAACAGTTGCTTTTTCCACAATTTTAATTGGGTAAATACCCCAATACTCCCCTTATCTGTAACCCTGGTAAGTACTAAAATTGGTTAGAAATTAGCCTTGAAAACTTACTTAAAGCATTGGAAGGATAAACGTAGTGCTTTAAATACAAGAGAGAGTCCAAATTAACATCTTTCGATAGACATTTGCTGTGAATGTTATTAACTTATTATTGTCACAGCATTACATTAGAATTAACAAGGCATCCTCTCTGACTCTCATATATGCTCAATGAAGACGTAAATAATATTGCAATACACAAAACCTGTATTGCAAAGAGGCGTATTTCAATATAACAATATATTACGGTATTGTTACACCCCTAGTCCCGTCTCTTAGTCCGTAACAAGGTTAACTAGATTTTACTCAGTAACTGTTATGTCTATTGTCTAGCACCAATACTGCTTACTCACATGCTTAGAAGTTAGATAACTATACAGTTGTTGCCATGGGCCATTCCCAATAGCACCCAACCTTGAGTTTGACCTCGACCTTGACCTAATTTGGACTTGAAATATTTTATAAACTTAAATAGGCTATTTCTTGGTTAACTAAATTTTATCGTTCCATCTTGTGTGAACAATACTGAATTCAATGCTTTGATACGTATACATTTGTTGTCTTTGGACAATACCAACCCACCCATATTACCTAACCTCAATTTAGCCTTGACCTAATTTGGACTCCTAATATATCGCCAATGACAACCTACGACCAATTATACTATCAACTCAGACATTGATTTTTAATGACAAAGTGATGTCATAATTGATGTCACCAGTATTAGTCAGTATGGTACATTTGTCATCATCAAATTGAACAAATAAAGTAATAATGGGGAATGCCGATGACTACCTAAGGCCAATATTGTACAGTCATGAATATGAATCGGAAGAAATAAATTCGATATTTTATTAGATGGTAGCTTAAAGCAGGCTGAAAGTAAAGCAGAATGCAGTCATTGCACCTTAAGGCGCGTTCTGCTTTACTTTCAACTTGCCTTAAGTGGCAATTTATCTTCAAATTAAGAACAGTGCCGGGTTAAAGTATAATTTACTGTTATAAACTGAAAGACATTCTTCTTTTTCTTGCAGTTAAAAGCCAGTCTGGATTTGGACACAACCAATGTTACGGTGAATATTTGTTTTCTTTTTAACTGGCTTAACCTGTTTTCTGTTTTGTTGACAGGTAGTTGTTTTAAGCATGTTGAAAGTAACACAGAATGATTTCAACTGCAATTGTACGAATACATGCAGGTACGAAGCTTGCAAGGAAAACCATATAGCTGGTTCCCTCATCGAGTTTGGTACCTGGCATGAGTTACATTATGTATGAAAAATTTGCATTTTGACAGTGTTTGGAGTTTTTGTGTTCTTAAACCAAGCTAATGCGTGTTTAGGCCGTAAAGAGGTAAATAAAACATTATTTCTATGCGATCTAAGATTGATATTATAAGTTACACGGTATAAATAATTTAGGCAGGGTCACCTGGGTGTATATGGTAGGCTTGCATGACGGTTTTAGATTCAGAATTTCCTGAATGCAAAGGAATTACGGAATCCAAAACCGCAGGGTGCATGACCATAACTTTGAGACGAAAAATCCGCTGATTTCTTTTCTTTTCAATCGAAGCTCGCGCTTCTGAAAATTTGTCTGTGTTCTTGACTTGCGCTCATATATTAACCCTTTACTCTATAGATACACTTTTATACGTACGCATTTCTTCAATATTCTACTGATGAAAAATTCAAAATAACTAAGCATAATGAGTCTTCACCCATTACCCCATAAATGCATTTGCTACGCCTTTTGTATTCTGCCTTACTTTCAATATGTTTTAAGTGATCTCGTGCTGTCAGAACAAGAATTAGGCTATTCAGGGTTGGTAATCGACCGGTCAATAAGAGAATTGACCACCACCCGGGCGGTCAATACTGGTTTTAAACGGTCATTAGTGGTCATTACCGGTCATTACTGGTCAATTGACCACTTCAAACCAATTTATAACCTATGTATCTTTCCCCTAGCAATGTAAATTGATGTTTAATATATACAGTACACACAATCTGTACTGGTAAGGATCTTTTAAAATAACAGTATGATATTTTGATGTTTGTTTTTCAAAGTTTTACTTTTATGACCACAAGTGGTCTTTTGCCAGGTGGCCATTTAATGTGGTCGATTCAATCTGACTTACACTTATAAAATAAAGTACTTAGTACCCTACCTATCTTATTCATACATTGTCATGATGAACATACTGGGAATAATGATCATGATTTAATGGTAAGATTGAAATATTTGAATTACATCTTGTAAATATTTGATAAAACCAAGACTACAAAGTGGTTGATTGAAATGACCGGCCTTGCCAATTGCAACTTGACCAGTATTGACCACCTAGGATCAGTTTGGGAGTTTACCAACCAAAAGGCTAGCTATAATCATAATCAATCAACCACTAAATACTTCAACTCAATATAAAACTGTTCACTTTCAACTCAACTTAACATTAAAAACCTCAATTGAACACTAACAATTTCAATTGACCACTTTGGGAATATATTACAGCAAATAATTAACCATTAAGATCATATACCCATAGTATGTATCTAACATGATTACAGGGCTGCCATAAGTTGACATAAAAAAATCCTAAGATTTCCAAATTTGCATTTTTCAAGTGTGATTTTACGAAACGTACCTTTCCCCATCGCCTGTTTCTATTTTTGTTGACACATGGCTGCTAAAAGCAGGCTGAAAGTAAAGCATAAGGATCCTTTAGGTGCATTTCGCTTTACTTTCATCCTGCTTTAAACTATAATGTAATAGAAAGAAAGGTTTCGGAACAATCCGGAGAAATGGCAACCTTGTGATTACGTCATCACATTGGAATGTGGACATCTTGTTCATTACATGTACAGTAAAACTTATTTAAAACAAACTCTGATAAGGCAAATTTTGGCTTATAGCGAACTAAATGTCATTACCTGGCTGATCTCTTCATTAATTTTATACAGGATATGATGCTTAGTGCGAATTTGGTCAGAGCGAATTTTCGCTTAGGGGGAACTGATTTTCAAGTACCTTCATCCACAAAACGCTTTAAAATACCTTCGTAAAAGCGAATTTTATCTTGCTTCAGTCTTCAGTAACCTATGTAATTCGCGCAATAAACACCGTGAGGCATAGGTGTTAAAACACACAACAAGATCTGGATGACTTGTGAATATATCCATAATTACGATAGGGACTAATTACCAAGGCCTTATAATCAGTCTTGATCAGTTAAAACATTTTAAACATACCGTACATTTTTCATGTCCGGTCTATGTGAAAGCCCATGTTCTTTGAAAGTTCCTGGTATTTTGATTTTCTAATTTTTATTATTTTTGAAATAACTGACCATTACTTTACATTACGTTTCGCGGCTTAATGCCTTTAATTTTCTAACGAATACTCTTGAGACATATTGACACAGGTCATTACTGAAGTGAGCAAGACATAAACTATTCCAACCTTTCAAGCTGCAAGTAAATAAAGCACATATTATCACATATTTTCGATAGCGGTGAGCCCCATGTCGGCGAAACAGCAAACTTGTGTGTCTCGACGGGTGGTTTATGGGTTTGTAGGTCAGGTTGATTACTCTACTACTGTCACTAATCTGATTAATGATTTTTTTAGTTTACCTGGCAGGAAGTGCCACGGTGAAATTTTAGGATTGCTGGATGTCCATCGTCTGTCTGCTGTTCGTCCGTCCGTCCATTCACAATTGGTTCGTTAACACCAGCAGCTACAAATTTCATCCAATCTTCATGAAACTTAATCACAATAATTTTCTAGTAAAAATCTAGGCAAAGTTTGAATGTGGTTTATGTTGGGTTGAAAACTAGGTCACTATGTCAAATCATAGAATAACCTTGTTAACACCCTAGAGGCTACAAATCTTTATGAAACGTGGTTAGAAAGTTTGTCTCATTGATATCTAGCACAACTTTGAATATGGGTCATGTCTGGTCAAAAAATAGGTCACTAGGTCAAATCATAAAAACCCTGTTAAAACTCCAGAATACAATTTTTGTCTGATCTTAACGAAACTTCGTCAGAATATTTGCTTATTGATACCTAGGTCAAGTTCGGATATAGGTCATGCTTGGTCAAAAACTAGGTCACTTGGTCAAAATCTTATTGGATCTTAATGAATCATGTTCTGAATGTTTGTCTCATTGATATCTAGGTCAATGTTGAATAAGGATCATACCCGGTAAAAAATTAGAGCCTTCAAATTTCATCTGATCTTTATGCAACTTGGTCAGAATGTTTGCCTTATTGATACCTAGGTCAAGTTCGAATATGGGTCATTTTGGGTCAAAAACTAGGTCACTAGGTCAAAGCATAGGAAAAACTGTTAACACTCTAGATGCTACAACTCTCATTGGATTTGAATGAATTTTGCTTTAATAATATGTTTGCCTCATTGATATTTAGCTCAGTTAATTTTGAATGATGTTTGGTTTTAACTAGCCTTGTTGGGGTAGATCATGGAAAATAAACAAGCCCCGACCAGAAGACAGGAAATTTATTGACTTAGGATGCAGCGTAATGTCGAACACTGGCCTGTTATGTGTTTAACTTAAAAAAAAAGATATTTTTTTTGTATAGCTAAACTAATTATTTATTTCAGAAAGCCAAGTGTCCGACTCCAGAATGATGAAGACACTAGATATTGGTTAGAATCCGGTTTGAACAAAGGTGGTTTTAATGACCAGTGCATCTCCGACTATAAAGGTAAAACTACATTATGTATCAGATAAAATTTATTTCGTTGACAGTGAAATATCAGGTCGTACAGAGAAGTGCTGAAACTATTAGAAAAATACCAACAAATTAACTGAGTTAAGTATGCCCCATATTTGAAATTTATATTCGACATTTTTAGCCTACATTCACGAAGTGAGGGGGGGGGGGGGCTTATGTTATACTCGCGGTTTATGCATCCAATAAATATAAGAAACCATAAGGGCTTGGTCTTAAACTACTGCACATAAGGTCATAAAACTTTATATGCAGATGTGCCTCATTAAACAGACCACGATGCACCACAATTGAGTGACCTAGACATTTGACCTTGACCAATAGGGCCAACATTAAGGTTTGCGTTCAAGCATGTTTAGAAAAAACGACTGCAACTACAGTCACTCTAGCGGCTACAAATTTCATTCGATCTTCATGAAACTATGACAATGTGTGTATTTATGAAATCTAGGCCAAGTTCCAATGTGGGTCATGTTGAGTCAAAAACTAGGGCACTGGGTCAAATCTTAGAAAAACCTTGTTAACACTCTAGAGGCTACAAATCTCAATGGATATAAGTGAAACTTGGTCATAATGTTTGCCTCATTGATATCTAGGTCCAGTTTGAATGTGGGTCATGTTGGGTCAAAAACTAGGTCACTTGTTCAAATCATAAAAAAACCTTGTTAACACTCTAGAAACTACAAATCTAATTGGATTTAAATGCAACTTAGTTAGAATGTTTGCCCAATTGATATCTAGGTCATGTTTAATATGGGTTATGTCGGGTCAAAAACTAGGTCACTAGGTCAAATCAAAGAAAAAGAGTGTTAACCCTCTAGAGGCTACAAATCTCGTTAGATCTGAATAGAATATTTTCAGAATGTTTGCCTTCATCAAATCTAGGTCAAAATCAAATGTGGATTGTGTCTGGTCAAAAACTAGATCACTAAAAAAATATGTTAACACTCTAGAGGTTGATTGTGGGTCATGTCCATGTCCAGTCATAATCTGGGTCACTATAGGTTAAGTTTACATGGTGTACCAGGTGAGCGATTTAGGGTCATGGTGGCCCATGTCATTGAATTGGTGCCGAAATTAATTAAGAAAAATGCATGTATATCAGGCAACAAAATATAATTTGGAGATTTCATTTGGTCGTATATATCCATAAAGCAGGTTTGAAGTAAAACTGAAGTGCCTTAAGGCAAAATCTGTTTACTTTCAACCTGCTTGAAGTTGTCATATGTCTTCAAAACAAGAAATAAGTTATGGGATATAGGGTAAAATTTTCACCTGAAGGACTCAATTTTTGTCAGACTCATTGTTTTACGGAATGTGACTCATTCATCTGATTTCTAAAATAATCACTTCTCTAGTAACTACAAATCTCATTTGATCTTAATGAAACTTTTCTCAAATTTGTTGCCTCATCAAAATCTAGGCTATGGTTGAATGTGGGTCATGTGAGGTCAAAATCTAGGGCAGTATAGGTCAAGTTTTACATGGTGTACCAGGTGAACAATATAGGGCCATTGTGGCCCTTTTTTTTAAAGTGTTGCATGTAGTTAAAGTTAGTATGTGTATCATATTTTGTCCATTTCAGAAAGGGGTGATTTCAGTTTGGAAGATCACGTAACACAGTGGGAAAAAAAGCAAAAGCTCAGGTAATACTGATGGATCCATTTTATGCGGCTCACCATATATTCTAGTGTAAAAATACTGTATTTCTCCTTGTAGATACCCCGTATCATTTACAATTGGGGCAAATTGTTTCGGTCATAGCTGATTGTCTGTCCACAGCTTGAAACTTGACCATACATTTTGAATCACATGTAATATATAAAGACTTCAATAAAATATGATAGAAACTTCATAGTTTGCATTTGGTCTCAATTCAAGGTCAAGGTCATGTAGAGGTTATTTAAATATTTTATAGGCTGAATTTAACATCAATTGGTCATAACTTTTGAACTTAGTAAAATGTGATAGAAACTTCATATTCGGTATGTGTACTCATCTGATAAAGCTCTTGATTTCAATACAAGTTTGGTCATCTCTTACAAAGGTCAAAGTCAATAGAGGTTATGGTAAAGTCAGGCATAGTATTGACTTCAAACTTCATATACAGACATATCTCATTGACCAGGAGTGCAGTGTATAAGAACCGTTACTCCGTCATCAGTATTTTTATTGTCCTTTGATGTTATATTTTATTGAATGTAATCTTGTCTGGAACATAATTGCCAAAGTATAAGAGCTATTGACTTAAAACTTAATATACAGATATATATCATTGTCTAGGAGTGCCATGCTCAAGAACTGTTTCTCTGTCATCAGTATTTGTAGCTCACCTGGCATTTAGTGCCAAGGTGAGCTATTAGGATCGCTGGATGTCCGTCGTCCGTCCACAATTGCTTGTTAACACTTAAATGGCCACAAATTGGATCGTCATGAAACTTGACAACAATGTTTATCTTAATGAAATCTAGGTCAAGTGCGAATGTGGGTCATGTCCGGTTAAAAACTGGATCACTAGGTCAAATAAAAAAAACCATGTTAACCCTCTAAGGACTACATATTTCATTTGGTCTTCATGATTATTAGTCTTAATGTTTGTCAAAAACTAGGTCACTATGTCAAATTATAGAAAAAACCTTGTTAATACTCTAGAGGCTACCAATCTCATTGTATCTTAATTTTAAAATGTTAACCTCATTAATATCAGAGAACAGCAGAGCTAATGTCATACCCCCGGCGTGAGTGAGCGTGGCAAAGGTTAAAGTTTTTTGGACGGGTTGTTTTAAAGCTTAATATTTGTGCTAGGGTGCTGACATTTTGTATGGATGTTCATTTGAGGGTGAACATTGATGGTATGAAATTGGAATTTAAAAATAATTTAAATCTATGTCAATTTTCAACATGTTTTGGACTTAGGTGTTTCGATTACAAATGACCAGGTTGAAGTTTTTTGGACGAGTTGTTTTAAAGCTTAATATTTGTGCTAGGGTGCTGAAATTTTGTATGTAGGTTCATTTGGGGGTAAACATTGATGTAATGCAGTTGGAATTTTAAATGATTTAAACTTTTGTCAATATTTGACATGTTTTTGACTTAGGAGTTTCGCTACAAAACACCAGGTTAAAATTTTTTGGACGGGTTGTTTTAAAGTTTAATACTTTTGCTAAGGTGCTTAAAGTTTGTATGGAGGTTTATTAGGGGTCAAACATTGATGTTATGAAGTTGAAATTTAAAAATGATTTAAGATTTGTCAGTTGTTTGACACGTTTTGGACTTAATTGTTCTGACTACAAATCACCAGGTTAAAGTTTGGACGGCTGTTTAAGACTAAGACTCACCATTCATTTAATAATCTTTCTGAACTGAAAATTGATTTGCTTTCGATACAAGATGTTTTTTTAGACTTTACCTTTAAACAGGCAAGCATCAGGTGGCTTTGACACCAATTTCATTTAATATCCGATTTCTCCATCTATTCAAGCCTTGTGACTAAAAAAAACGATTCCAAACCGATGTCACAAGACAGGATTAGATGGAGAAGTAAATAATAGTTGAGCATTTTATAATCTGACTTATGACAACATTTGTCGTATTAAGTTTTATGAAACGGGCCCCTGGTTGCTAAATGTCTGATTTCTTTTAGAACTTTTGTGTAAAATGTAAGTTTGTTTTCTGTTTTTAAGGCAAATACCAGATAATGGAATATCTGAAAAGGTGCAAGCCACAGTCACTGTTAGCTCTTTGGAAACACCAGCAGTATGTGAAAGCAAGAACAAAGTTTTTCAATGAAAGGAAAACACTGATAACAGAAGCCAGAGCAACACATAAGAGAATTACAATGAACAAAACATGTTTCTGAAGGGCGTGGGGAAAACACAAAGAGCATGCTGCTTGACTATTTTACAAGGAGTGTTTCATAACTAACGAACTTGAACAATAACTTTGATATAATAAGTGTGGCATATCAGTGAAAAGGACAATTATTTACTATTGTATAATACACGATAAGATCACAAAACTTGATAAATCACAATATTAACCTAAATTATCCCTTTCAAGAGCACTTGAACATAGCACTTTTCGTACATTTTGCAATAAGTTCTGAAAAGTACAATTTGTAAAATTTGACTGACTACAATGCTTACAGTTGTTGCGTTGGACCAATACCAATCAACCCATACTACCAAACGTTGATTTTTACCTTGACCTAATTTGGGCTTTAAATATCTTAAATTGGCTATTTCTTAGTTAACTAGACTTTACTGTTTCGTCTAATATCAACACTATTTACTACAATCCTTGGCACTTAAACAGTTATTGTCATGGATCAATTCACTCTTATGGCTAAACCTCAATTTTAAGTTGAACTTGATTTAATTTGTACTCGAACATTTTCAGAAGGGGACATAAGTGTTCATGGAAACACCCTTGATAATATATTCTCAGAGCTAGTATAGCTATATTGTTGATATTTTACAAAATGATAATATCTCAAACAGTGTAGTTTGTGCATATTTGACAAACAAAATTATGGACTTATTTAGAATAATATGAAATAAGGCATGACCTTCAATGGGGTTTACCCACAATCGTTTTTAAAATCTGGAAACAGAATTAAAAATATAGATCTCTTATATTTGTATATAGAGGCTACTCAGCCCAAATAGAAATTACCCACTTTTGTATTCTAAATTATCAGCGTCACATATATAGAGTACTCTACATACTGTATTTGATTTTCGTTTTATAGAAGGTGGCAGACGACATGACATCATTGTGGCTAAATAACTGGCACATTGTAGAGAAAAAAAGTTCTAAAAGTCTTTTGTCTAATTACAGCATTTTTTATTAGAAATGTTTTCCATAGAAGAAAAATAATGGTGCTCATATTCAGCAGCTAGAACTTTTTCTTAAATGAAATTATCCACGGCGTTATCAAAACTAGAAAGTCTTATAATATAAAATTAGCTCTCTTTGATTTGAAATAAAAATGAAATTTAAATGTTTCAACTTCAGTACATCAGGGCTGCCATTTCTCCGGATTTCCGAAATCTTCGGATTTTTCTTAATCTCTCCGGACCTACGGATTTTTCCGAAAAAATCGGATTTCTGCTCTTAAATTGGATTTTTCTGTGGTTTTTAACTTAAAAAAACATAGATGTGTGTATGAAACAGTTCAGATCCAGATCATATGCTGCATTACGAGGCGTCTGATCTGAATCTGAACTGTTTGCATAACCATGTTAGTATTATAGAGACTGGCAGTGAAAGGGTTAAAGGTACTATTCCTAACAACGCCCTTGAAAATGTGGAAATCTAAGGATATTTCTTTTTTATCAATTTATGGTAGCCTTGTTACATGTGTCTTTAAATCTGAATGTTTTTACTAGAATACATTGGTGAACATATGAGTCTTTACAATCACAAACAAAACTTGAGTTGATAAATTACTTTAAAAGATATAGTCATTAGAGCTTTGAAATTTACTTTTTTATGCTAAGCAGTGAATTATAGAGTTTTCTCAGTATATTATACTGTTATAATCTACAGTGAATTATAACTTTAAGGAACTATTTTTTGCCCGAACTATTTTTTTTCTATTACCTCCTTTTAATTTGAATGATTATGCCATACACTATTATTTCCCTTGTAAAAGGTCTTCAGCTTCAAATTGTTGTTCAATAAGCTGTGATTTGCTCTTTTGAAAGATAAGTCATTAAAGCAAAAGCATAGCAAAATGGATATTAATGAAATACATTGACTTTTTAAGGTTATGTGAGATGTTGGAAATGAAAATAAAAGTTTGCCAAAATTGGTAATATTCCAAAACAGTTCAATCATATTTTTTCGATAAGAAAAGACCGTGTCCAAGATACATGAATGCCCCCCATGGCACAGGGATGAGAATCCAGACTATTTTTGTGGATAGGGCCATAAATGTGCAATTTTGATGAATTCAAGGGCCATAACTCCAAAGGCCCTAGCGTTTTTTGTCAACAGTTTCATAAGTTTGGTTAAGATCAGATGAAAAGCAATGTGTTTGTGAAACACAAATGCCCCCAGTCAGCATCATGCTATACAAAGTTTATAGTGAAGATAAGGTTTTTTTGGTTGAAGTTTAATTAAAAAGGTCAAAGGTTAAGGTCAAGATCACACAGTCAAACACATTGGTATAGTTCGAAAGGTCTTGACACAAGAAATATATGAAAGGCCTATGCTACTGGTTCAAATGTTATAGACATTTAAAGATTTTTACAAAATTAAGTGAAAGGTAGAGGTCACAAGGTCAAAGAGAGTTGTATGGTTAGAAAGGAGACAATTGCCAAGTTTAAGAGGCCCAGTTCCAATAATCAAGAGTTATAGCCAAAGTTTAGGTTTTTGGTTAAATTTTGATTAAATGGGTCAAAGGTCAAGGTCACATGGTCGAATAGGGTTGTATAGTTGGAACGGTCTTGATGCAAGAAATATACATACGAAAAAGTGAAAGCCCTAGGCCTAATGGTTTAAATGTTATAGACATTTAAAGATTTTTACAAAAGTAGGTCAAGGTAACAAGGTCTAAAAGGTTTGTATGGTTGGAAAGATCTTGCCACTGGGAAGACATATGCCAAGTATAAAAGGCATGTGTGCAATAATGCAAGAGATATAGCTAAGGTTAAGGTTTTTGGCACAGACAGACATACAGACAGACAAACAAACAGACAGGACAAAAACTATATTATGTTTGTTTCTTTGTTTGTCCGTTAGTATATGCTCGCGAATCATAGATTCTGGTGGCATAAAAAGTATCAAATGGTCATTGCCAAGATATCTTCAAGATATACTTTTATCTTTCTCTATGATGTGATGAAGAATCTGATATCATATCATGTATTGTCCGATCTGTCTAGTGTAGTTTACAGACAGTTCACTGACAATACCATTTTGAGAATGTTCATAATATGATAACAAAACATTGTCTTGACAGCAGCTTTAAGTGTCCTTTGTCTCAATTCCTTTACTTTATCCTCCTTGATCCACTTGTCTCATTATTATTTGTTTTATCCATTTTTTGTCATTCATCCAATTATTTTGTCCTCTGTGGGTATTGTTGAATTCATTTCTCTTTGGGTGGAATCATCCAAGCAGAAACACACAGCAAAGAACTCATCATAGTGATATTTACATAATGAGTTACTAAATGCATGCTTCTGAAAGGATATATAGGCTATCTCTCTTGTCCAAAATTACACGAAAAACATCAGGTTGGTGTGTTTATTATAGGTCTCTACATAGCAGCAATTCTCCTGATTTGAAGTTGTGTTGACTGTAGAGTAAGTCAGTGCTGTTATCAATTTCAAATCCTGGCATTTTATATAGATTGGAGCAGAAACTGACAGATAATGACATCCCGGTAACTAGATAATACAGACAAGCGTATTTAATCAATAGTTCAATACGTTGCCATAAACAATCACCAAAGTCAGCAATTTGCATATATTTTGTCTGGAGCTTCAAATTCAAATTCCCTACCTCTGTCAACTGCAAGAAAACAGAGCAGCAGTAGATGCTAATCTTCCAACTTCCAATCATTCCATCAGATTTCTTTGCTAACACTAGGTCACATTAGAAGAAGTGCAAGCAGGCTCTCAGAAAGTGTTGAAAATGGTAATTGAGGTATTGCCAAGTTGTCACATTATACTGAATTGTCAACTTTTTTATTTGTCCAAGTCATATTATACTGATTAATTACACATTTTTCAGTTTTTCATGTTTTTTTTTTTTAAGTATGTCCTGAAATACACTTTCTTGTCAATGGATCCTGAGGTCTAAACACTGGTGGTACCAAAGTATAATCAACATATAAACTGCATTCAGCTTCCTTCTGCTAGGATATTGGAAATATTGCACATGAAATAATATTTCTGTATAAAATCATAAATTTAAACTATTTTCTCCAGTTGAGAAATGAAGTAAAATGTGTAAATAGGCATATGGCTGGAATAAAAGGGTTAAAGCACAACCTTTATCAAAATACTTTAATAAACATACCTGTTGGCCATCTGCTTTACCTTTGTCCTGTATAAAGTAAGATATAATAACCTGTATCAAAAACTGCTACTAATACACTTTTGAGTGGCCGGTTAACACAATATTGGCTGTTTATTGTTTAATGCAGAATTTTCAAAATTGTCAAGGCTTGTCAATGTTTTTTTCTTCTATAACAATTATGTCCTCATAAAAGGGTTTCATAATCAACTAATTTTCATTAGCGATCAACATATATAATCGGACAGACCACTTCGATTAATCATTGATTATACAATGGAAATGAGAAATTTAAATTTTAATATAAATTTAGTAACGAAAATCTTAAAGTTGACAATAAAAAAATCAGATAAACCTATAAAACGAAGTAATTCCCGATGATTATGGAGGAAACTTTACTTACAACGTGAAACCCGTGAAATTGGTGGAAACAAGTTGACTTTTAAATCTGTTTTGTTGACATTCGATCAAAGACAAATCATAACGGTAATGTTCCGGTTTGGTTCGGATGACGTCACACAGTGTATATGAATTATCGCCGGGCTTCATTCTAATCACGTGACCTTTACGCAATCCTACGAACCAGCCCGTTAGTCTTATTTGTAAACAAACCCGCTTAAAATGTAAACCAACACGATAAGAATTTGACACATTTAGGTACCGTATGATTCTTCACCAAGTGGGGACATATTCCAGGCTTCTTACACGCGATTTCACTTAGTTTTAACACGAATGAATAACCCGCCGGTTATTCGTGGTTTTAATACATAGAAAATGCACACATATAAGAAATTGCGCGTTTTAAACACACATTTTGTAGTATTGTGCCTTTAATACAAACATTGCTATTTTACTTAGAATAGATTAAAAAACATTATTTCAATATCAATTATTTGATTTTATTATCGATTCTCTAAACCCTATCGAATGATCACTTTCAATCAATAATCGGAAATAATCGATCATCATCGTTTATAAACACTGTCAAACCAGCGTTTGTTTGGGGGGTGGGGACCTGTTCCAAATTGAAAACAAGGTTTTTTTTCCCAAATTGAGCATTTTACGGCATGATTTTTTCCCAAAATGAGCTTTTTACTACTCAATTTTTTCTCAAATTAAGTATTTTACACTGTTTTAGAGCATATTTTTCCCAATTGGAGGGGTACCAACTCATTCCCAAAGTGGTGAAAAAAACCACTGAAAACTACCTCATAATATACTGTATTACAGTTTCTTGCCGTGGAAATGAATCAACTTCTATTTCTATTTCTATTTATTACTTCTACGCCATCAATTCTGATGATAATGAGAAGTGGCACTTTTTAGATGCACCATTGGGACTGTACCCGGGCGGTCACTTTATCCTGACACCGAAGAACCAGTCGTAATGCTAACCCGAAATCCTGAGCGTCAAGGAGAGAAGCCATTACTACCAATTTTTAAATCTTTGGTTTGACCCGGCCGGGGATTGAACCCGCAACCTCCTGCACTGCAAGCGGACGCTCTACCACTGAGCTATACAGGCGGTTCAACTACTCCAATGAAAAAATTTATGCGCCATCTGCTTTACTTTTGTCCTGTATTAATCAATAACATGTATCAAACACTGCTATTTGTACATTTTCAAGTGGCCGCTTAACACTTTTATGATTGTTTAGTGTTTACTGCAGAATTTTCAAACATTTTTATTTACGGTCCAAGTGGTAGTAGTCAAGTGGTAACGTACTCATCTACGGTACCAGGGGTCGTGAGATCTATCCCACTGACTTTTGGAGTTTTCTGAACCCTGATGATGTACAGGAATGTTCTTGAGCAAGATATGCTCAGGGGTTAAAATGGGTACCAGTGAAGGGTCTGAGCAAATAGACTCAGGGCTGACATAAGTTTATCATAAAAATCCTAAGATTTCATTTTTTCAGACGCAATTTTACCAATCGTACCTTTACCCCATAGCCTGTTTCTTGTTTGAAGACACATGACTGCTTACAACAGGTTGAAAGTAAAGCAGAATGTGCCTTCTGCTTTACTTTCAGTCTGTTTTAAGCTACGATCTGCTAGGATAAAAATCGTAATACTTAGGAAAAATCCGGAGAAATGGCAGCCCAGGCTGAATGCTGCCGATGCCTACCCGCCATATGATAGCAGAACTCAAAAATGTAGGCATGGAAGAATTACAGAGATCCTGTACCTGTGGTGTGCTAAAATTTTTACATTTGAAGGTCACCATGGTCACTTGAATTTGTGTCAAAATGAGTCCTAGTCATACTTATTTTAGAAAAAATTGCACGAAAACGTCATGTCGTGGGTACAAAATGATACATGGGACAAAAATATGGTTTGTTGCTGCGTTGTCCGGGACCCGGATACTGTCCGGTAATATGTCAGTATTTTTAGCTCACCTGGCATTTAGTGCCAAGGTGAGCTATTAGGATCGCTTGATGTCCGTCGTCCGTCCACAATTGCTTGTTAACACTTAAATGGCCACAAATTGGATCGTCATGAAACTTGACAACAATGTTTATCTTAATGAAATCTAGGTCAAGTGCGAATGTGGGTCATGTCCGGTTAAAAACTGGATCACTAGGTCAAATAAAAAAAAAAATGTTAACCCTCTAAGGACTACATATTTCATTTGGTCTTCATGATTATTAGTCTTAATGTTTGTCTTGAAAAATGTAGGTCAAGTTTGAATGTGGCTCATGTCCGGTCAAAAACTAGGTCACTATGTCAAATTATAGAAAAAACCTTGTTAATACTCTAGAGGCTACCAATCTCATTGTATCTTAATGAAACTTTTTTTTCAAAATGTTAACCTCATTAATATCAGAGAACAGCAGAGCTAATGTCATACCCCCGGCGTGAGTGAGCGTGGCAAAGGTTAAAGTTTTTTGGACGGGTTGTTTTAAAGCTTAATATTTGTGCTAGGGTGCTGACATTTTGTATGGATGTTAATTTGAGGGTGAACATTGATGGTATGAAATTGGAACTTAAAAATAATTTAAATCTATGTAAATTTTCAACATGTTTTGGACTTAGGTTTTTCGACAAAAATGACCAGGTTGAAGTTTTTTGGACGAGTTGTTTTAAAGCTTAATATTTGTGCTAGGGTGTTGAAATTTTGTATGTAGGTTCATTTGGGGGTAAACATTGATGTTATGCAGTTGGAATTTTAAATGATTTAAACTTTTGTCAATATTTGACATGTTTTTGACTTAGGAGTTTCGCTACAAAACACCAGGTTAAAATTTTTTGGACGGGTTGTTTTAAAGTTTAATACTTTTGCTAAGGTGCTTAAAGTTTGTGTGGAGGTTTATTAGGGGTCAAACATTGATGTTATGAAGTTGAAATTTAAAAATGATTTAAGATTTGTCAGTTTTTTGACACGTTTTGGACTTAATTGTTCTGACTACAAATCACCAGGTTAAAGTTTGGACGGCTGTTTAAGACTAAGACTCAACATTCATTTAATAATCTTTCTGAACTGAAAATTGATTTGCTTTCGATACAAGATGTTTTTTAGACTTTACCTTTAAACAGGCGAGCATCAGGTGGCTTTGACACCAATTTCCGGTTAATTATGCATATATACACGGTTTTATATGAATTGGTACAGAAATGTAGAATTGGTTTGGATCCACAAATGTACAAGTCCCATCAGTGGTCATAACTTCACCTATCTTAAAACAACTCACTTGAAAAATATCATATGTCATGCACATCTACACTTCATGTTAAATGCATATGCAAAGTTTGATGTCTATCGGTAAAGAAATGTAGAAGTCATTTGCATCAAAAGCTTTTATCAGTAAGAAAAGGTCATAAAGTAGCTGTTTGTCCTTGAGTGGTAGAAAAAACTTCCCAAAACAACCATGTGACACTCCCTCATTTCTCTGGTGATCTCTTCAGGACTCTTTGTTGATCTTTTTTATGCGCCTGTCCATGCGTGCGTCCGTCCGTAACAAGGTTAAGTAGATTTTACCGTTTCGTCTAGCATCAACACCGCTTACTCAAATACTTTGATACTTATACAGTTATTGCTTTGGACTATTCCCTATCCACCAATATCAACAAACCGTGATTTTAATATTGACCTTGACCTTTTTTGGATTTAGAATATTTCTTGGAAAACTAGATTTTACCATTTCATCTAGCATCAACACAACTGAATACAAAGTGTTGATACTTATACGGATATTAACTTGGATCACTACCAATCCACCCATATTACCCAACCTTGATTTTGACATTGACCTTGACTTAATTTGAGCTTAGAATATTTTAAATAGGCTCTTTCTAAGTTAACTAGATTTTACCGTTTCATCTAGCATCAACACTGCCTAGTACAATGCTTTGGTACTTATACAGTTATTGACTTGGACTATTACCAACTCACCAAGAATATCCAAACTCAGTTTGATCTTGACCGTGACCTAATTTTGACTTAGAAAAGATTTAGAATATTATTATTGTCAAGGATGCCACCGGGGGCATAAGTGTTTATTGAACGCGCAGTCTTGTTTCCATTTGTTATATGCTCAGATGGGATATAGGCTCTAGGTGACCATTTTGGCTGTACAATTTGATATTAATCCAGAGTCATGATGGCCCATATGGGACATACTATTGTATGGTGAAATTTATCATATTTTATGCAATGTGTCACACATACCTGGAGCCCGTTTCAGAAAACTTCGAACAACAAAAACGATTGTAAGTCTAGACTTTAAAAAACATTTAATATCCGATTTCTCCATCTATTCAAGCCTTGTGACTAAAAAAAACCCGATTCCAAACCGATGTCACAAGACAGGATTAGATGGAGAAGTAAATAATAGTTGAGCATTTTATAATCTGACTTATGACAACATTTGTCGTATTAAGTTTTATGAAACGGGCCCCTGGTTGCTAAATGTCTGATTTCTTTTAGAACTTTTGTGTAAAATGTAAGTTTGTTTTCTGTTTTTAAGGCAAATACCAGATAATGGAATATCTGAAAAGGTGCAAGCCACAGTCACTGTTAGCTCTTTGGAAACACCAGCAGTATGTGAAAGCAAGAACAAAGTTTTTCAATGAAAGGAAAACACTGATAACAGAAGCCAGAGCAACACATAAGAGAAATACAATGAACGAAACATGTTTCTGAAGGGTGTGGGGAAAACACAAAGAGCATGCTGATTGACACTTTTACAAGGAGTGTTTCATAACTAACGAACTTGAACAATAACTTTGATATAATAAGTGTGGCATATCAGTGAAAAGGACAATTATTTACTATTGTATAATACACGATAAGATCACAAAACTTGATAAATCACAATATTAACCTAAATTATCCCTTTCAAGAGCACTTGAACATAGCACTTTTCGTACATTTTGCAATAAGTTCTGAAAAGTACAATTTGTAAAATTTGACTGACTACAATGCTTACAGTTGTTGCGTTGGACCAATACCAATCAACTCATACTACCAAACGTTGATTTTTACCTTGACCTAATTTGGGCTTTAAATATCTTAAATGGGCTATTTCTTAGTTAACTAGACTTTACTGTTTCGTCTAATATCAACACTATTTACTACAATCGTTGGCACTTAAACAGTTATTGTCATGGATCAATTCACTCTTATGGCTAAACCTCAATTTTAAGTTGAACTTGATTTAATTTGTACTCGAACATTTTCAGAAGGGGACATAAGTGTTCATGGAAACACCCTTGATAATATATTCTCAGAGCTAGTATAGCTATATTGTTGATATTTTACAAAATGATAATATCTCAAACAGTGTAGTTTGTGCATATTTGACAAACAAAATTATGGACTTATTTAGAATAATAAAGTGGCTATAATAGGGAAAGAATCGGGTCTCGCAGAGACCCTAATGATTAAAAAATGTGGATATCGTGTGTTAAAAATTGCCATGTGGGCAGCTAGCCAGTTACCTGGAAGGGGGTCCTCTGTCGTTGACAATGCATCCACCTCTGTACGTTAATAGAAAATCTGGTGTTGATGTACTTGTATCAAAGTTTATAAAAAAACAAATTACCAGTGCCCTGGAGTGGGGGTCATCTTGGTTAATATTGTGACTTATCAAGTTAATTTGTCTTCAA
Organism: Gari tellinella; assembly: GCA_922989275.2. Taxonomy (NCBI): domain Eukaryota; kingdom Metazoa; phylum Mollusca; class Bivalvia; order Cardiida; family Psammobiidae; genus Gari; species Gari tellinella. Next base: position 7,554,686 of record OV277858.1, read on the forward strand.
AACTATATGGGGCAATGTATTTATTATGGGAGAAGCTCATCATGTTAATTTGCAAAAGTGATATTCAATGCCATCGTGGTTGTCATCTGTTGCTTGTTTCAATATATTGTCTACAGTAGTATTACAAGACTTGGTGTTTTCTTAACCTTCTCTTACTGAATATTCTGACCCACAATGGAAATCATCAGCTGAGCTAGCTTATCATCTATTAACACATTCAAAATTTACAGTGTATTTCTCAGGATCACACTTGTCTTCAAACTGTGTATCTGCCCGTCTGCTCGGTTTTTATGCCCCCGGCATCAACAGATGCGGAGGCATATAGTAATCGTCCTGTCTGTCAGTCCGTCCGTGTGTCCGTAACAATGTTAAGAAGAATTTACCGTTTCGTCTAGCATCAACACCGCTGACCCAAATGATTGGATACTTATACAGTTGTTGCCTTGGATCATTCCCTATCCACCAATATTACTAAACTTTGATGTTGACCTTGATCTTGACCTAATTTGGACTTAGGCTATTTTGAATAGGCAACTTCCTTCTTAACTATAATTTACCGTTTCGTCTAGCATCGACACATCTGACTACAATGCTATTATACTTATACAGTTGTTACATTTGACCATTCCCTATCCACCAATATCACCAAACTTTGATTTTTACCTTGACCTACATGTAATTTGGACAAAGAATATTTTAAATAGGCTATTTCCTGGTTAACTAGATTTTACCGTTTCGTCTAGCATCAACACTGTTTACTACAATGCTTCAATACTTATACAGTTATTGCCTGGGACCATTACCAACTCACCAATAATACCCAAACTCAGTTTGACCTTGACCTAATTTGGACTTAGAAAAAATTCAGAATATATTGTAAAGGATGCCACCGGGGGCATAAGCGTTTATTGAACGTGCAGTCTTGTTTTTTATATGCCCATTTCAAGAAGTGGTCGTATATTGGCATGGCCCTGTCTGTCCGTCCTTGAAAACATTACATTAATTTGAATTTAGAATGAATTTATCCATTTTCTGTAATATATATATGAATCGTTCTCCTTAAACTTTTATTGGTCCCCTTAAACTCATATATATGTTGGTCTACTTAAAACCCTCAACGACCTTGCAAAATATTATTTATTAATATTTTTGTATATTTTTAAATACTTAAATGTTCTAAATTTGATTTTTACAAAAGCATTAATTACATCTTAAACATGATTTATTGAGTAAAAAAACCCCAAAAAACCATAAGATCAAAAATATATAAAATGTCTCCTTAAACCCATTTTTAGGGACGGTCCCCCTAATGCCTTCATTAGGATTGGCCGCTGTGGTGTAGTGGTTAGCATGCTGGACCGGCAATCCAGAGACCCGTGGTTCGATTCCCGGCCGCGGCGGCTGATTTTTCATAACGTCTTTTTCCGATATTTATTTCCAGCATCGAGTTCCTTCTTCATTTATATATCTGTTTACCGATGCTTGGGGCGTTATATGCACAATGGCCACCCGATTTGGTAACTAAGAAGCCATCTTGGGGACTATTAACAACGGCGTTGCGTATATAGCGTCATTAACGTCATGCGAAGTCAGCTGGCCGCTGTGGTGTAGTGGTTAGCATGCTGGACCGGCAATCCAGAGACCCGTCGTTCGATTCCCGGCCGCGGCGGCTGATTTTTCATAACGTCTTTTTCCGATATATATATATATATATATATAGAGAGAGAGAGAGAGAGAGAGAGAGAGAGAGAGAGAGAGAGAGAGAGAGAGATAATCAGTGAACAGACTACACAGTCAGACATACACATACTCGGTCAGAAACGGCAGCGCGCCTAGCTGTAACAATGAAATGTACCAACAAGAATGAACCATCCACATCCCCAAAAAAGGATGCTTCAAGTTAATCTTATAAAGTACACCAATTATCACAACACTCCGAATCGGTACAGTATATTAACATACATACAATTGTAGCTTATATGCATGGTGCCTTTTTAGGGGTTCAACCATAGCACATGCTGCGAACATTCATTTGGATGAAAGCCGCTGGATCCATAGGATACAGAGTTAGACGATATAATATGTGATAAAGGGAGATAATTAACTAACTCAGACAGCATGCTTTCCATTCTGTAGGATCTTTGCAGATACAAGTTCACTGTACAAATTATATATATATTAAATATATATTTGCATTCAACCATTAGAAATACACTGCATTATTATATACCCACCAATGTTCGAAATATTGCTGTAATATATCATTAAATTAAAATTTAACGGAATCAAAACTCCCTATTGCAAATATACCATTTGTATTAAGGTGGTTCACCGGTAAGCTTATTCTGTGTCAGAAATCTTTGAAATCTTAATTAAATTGAAATATACCATATCAGGGGTGAAACATGGTTAAAAAAAACGAATTACAGTACCGTTTTTTCTGAGAGGACTTTTTGTCGAGAAAAGCTCCTTTTTTAATAAACGGGAATATTTTCTTTATCAACTAGTATAACTCAATACTTTCTGTACATTCAAGTAAACTGTACAAAGACAATAAGATATTGTGCAAACAAAAATATTTCATGACATATTTTCTGGAAATATCAATATCTTAAAGAAGTGAAATTCTGAAAAAGTCACTAAATCTCACATTACAAAACATCTAACTGTTTAACATACACTAATTTTACTGTTATTAGATAGATATTACTTAGTCCTACTAGTCGCAAATGTTTGATGGAAATCTACAGTGGAATTTACATTCTATACATGATTTCAAGAAATTCTGACAAAATGTTACCACAAAACGAGTAACCTCCCTTGAGATCAACTTTAAAATGCCGTCAGATTTAAATAATACAATAAGTCAAACCTGTAATAAGGTACCATTGAATACGATAGCCTGTAGATCTTTAAAGACAGTTGACTGCTTAATGCATGACAAAGTAATGCATAAAAGCTCCTTTGGGATCTATATTTTAGCATTAACTTTGTCCTGTGTTAGGCTGCCATCTGTCATATATTCTATAAATCCTCACAAAGTTTATTTTTTCACTTGACGATACTTGCAAATTATATTATTTATTATAACGTGACTAAACATAGTCTGTCCTTTGATCACTGCGTCTTGGATTGACTAGTCAATAAAATCGGACAATTTGTTTAAAAAAAGTTTTGAAGCGAGTTGGAATCGAAGTTAGAACTTTGGGATTACTAGCCAATCTCCGTACCACTTGCACTGACAGAGAAGACACTGAAGCAGACCAATATTTTCTTTATGTAAATTTTCTACTATAAGCACGTGCCGCAAATATCAGGTTAAAGTCATCAGCATTTCCGGACCTCGAGATGCGGCCGTCCGATGTCGAACCACCTTAATTCCATTTTACCCATGTACTCTACGAACGGAATTTAAAAACTGTGCATGGTTAAAATTCATTTCTTATGTATACGTTTTTAATTAGTCCACGTAACAACAGTTTATACAGAATGTAGAATGTATTTATTACCCTTTTCGTGAAAGTTACGTTAATATTGCGTGTCAAAAACGTGTGTCGATTTTTGCATAAATTGGTCATTTGTACAGACCATGCAACATGTTTTTACTGGTTGTTTTAGCAGTAAATCATCGGAAAAACAAAGAGTGTTTTATCAACCATGACGGCTATGCCACGGCTGTCTGAAAATGCGCGTTTACGTTCAGTCAGCATATTAGAGGTTGGAATGAAGAAAAATGATGTCGCATGCCGATTTGGTCTATTCTTCAAAATTGTCCGTGATCTAGTTGATATCCCTGCTCCAGACTACTTAGTTCCCTCCTACACCAGAACCAGATCAACCCATTCTCTGAAATTTAAACAGTTTTCTTGCTCGACAGATTCTTTTAAGTTCAGTTTCTTCCCTGGGTCCATACCCAAGTGGAATTCTCTTCCAGCATCAGTTGCTGAGGCCCCTTCTCTGGCATCTTTCAGGAAGGGGATGTCATCCATTAGTATTTAGGTTTAGGGCCCCAGTCACCTAGTAAATCACCAAGGGAGAGCTGTGCTGTCGGGATCATACTGGCCCTGGTACCGCCACGGAAGGCAGATTGGTCTGTCCTTGGTGATCAAAAAGTGACTGGGGAATCTTTTTCTTTTTTACTCTGCCTTTTCTTATTCTGTACATCCCTGATTATAATTAAGTAATACCTTTTATATCTTATGTTTTTTTTCTACCTCTTTTGATTATCAATATCATCCTTATTATAGTTGTATTCATTATCTTCTTCCTACCTATTTTTCTCTTATATTTCTTTTTCTTTTCTTAGCGTTACCGAGTCCAAAACATTGTGTAAGCGTCAAGTTTGACGGAACAGTGATAAACATAGATAGATAGATAGGTCTTCATCGTAACATCAGTTTGTCATAATGGAGACGTATTGACAAGTTGGCAATGCTCACAAGAACCTGCGACCAAGGATATCGCTATTAACGTAACGTCGACAAGGTACATATTTTCCGTTACACGTGTGCGTGATCGTTTTCAGTCCTCAAACTTTACGGCTAGAACAATTCGATGAGTTCGTCTAATCAGCCGGAGGACAGTGCTGAAATAGTTACGCTATTTTTGAATCCGTCTGTGACCTCCTAGTGCACGTCCAGTTATGACGTCAAACCCGCCATATTGTCTTAAAGCATGACATTGCTCACCCTCACGTTACTCGCGTGCTTTGCCACGGCCATCATACAGAACAAACACATCGAGATCATTGACTGGCCCGCAGTCTCATCCGATCTCACTCTAACTGTGCACGTTTGGGATGAGATTGTGCGTCGTTTGCGATGTCTACCGAACCAGCCATTGTTGTTGGAACAGCTGGCTGATTGTTTAGTCATGGTAAGGAATGATATTCCCTAGCGTTGGCGAGGTTCAATGGACGATGATGCCGTGCGCGAGTTGATGCAAACGGAGGACACATGAGTTATTATTTGTGTGATATGGGTTTTGACCCTATATGACAAAAACGCATTGCAATACAATCATTATTGACATCACACATTACTGACTCTTATGAAACGTTAAATCGATGTTTAAAATAACACTTTAACATAGTCAATTTATATCTGGTTTGTTTTTCCTATTATTTATAATGCTATTCCCAATGCGCAGTTTTTTAAATTCCGTTAGTATATATGTAATGAGAAAATAATGTTATATGTCTAGCTGGAACTACTTCCAATCGTCATCCCTCGAAATTCATCTGTCAAGCTTTTATTTCTGACTATAACTGATGTTTTACAGAAGCTGTTAAGATGAAGTTCATCTATATAAACAATCTGACAATCGAAAGCGTCTTGCACAGGATCGATAATAAATACGAAAGACTCAAGCAGGAAACGAAACACAAACAATACACCCACATCTCAAGTAGAACCCACACACAGTCTTCTACTTCTATGTTGATACTGCCCAGGGCCGAAGTATCGCGGGCAAGTTACGCCATCAAAAGGCTAAAATAACTCCATATTTACAATTAAAATCATAAAACCATAGCATGTCTACGCTGCGCTTCTCTGTAGACGAGACTGGAACTCATCTACAGTGTGGCTCTCGACCACTTTAGGTAGGAGGACATTCCATTCCCTGATTGTCCTTGGCATGAAGCTGTTTCTGTACTGCTCGCAGCTCACACCCACCTCAATAAGGGTTAGGCTGTGTGAGCTGGTGCCTTGTCTGATTGCAGGGGAGATGTAGTCGGGAATCTTTACTGGTATGGTGTTGTTGACTGCCTTGTAGAAAGTGGTGAGTCTCTTGTCTTTTCTCCGGTCTTGAAGCGGAGGCCATTGCAGTTCGTTGAGTAGGGGTGAGGCGCTCTGTCGGTAGGAGTATTTCCCTTTAACGAATCGGGCACCACGTTTCTGCACTTTTTCTAGAGAGATGATGTCTTGTTTTGAAGTATGGGTCCCAAACCGAAGAGGAGTATTCAAGATGACGATGGACAAATGCAGTGAACTTCGCTGTTACAGTTGTATAGGTGGCGGCGTAGAAGTTTAAGAATCGTATTGGCTTTTCCGGTGATGTTGTTGATGTGTTGTTTCCAGGTTAAGTCTGAGGTGAATTCAACTCAAAGGTATGGGTGGTGGTCTACTCTTTGGAGGGTGTCTGTTCCAATAGTGTACTGTGTGTCTATGTAGGTGAGTTTCTTGGTGATTGCACTTTGCAGCATTAAATTTCATCAACAAGGTGCGTGACCAATCAACAAGTGAGTCGAGGTCCCTCTGAAGTTGGGTCCAGTCAGCCACACTGTTGATGGTTCTATATAAGAGACAGTCATCGGCAAACAACTTCACCTTGGTCAGAGGAGACACTATATCAGCGATGTCATTGACATACAACAAGAACATTAATGGTCCAAGCACAGTGCCTTGGGGGACGCCGGAGATCACTGGTGAGTTGGTAGAGGAGGAGCCATCAAGTACAACCCTTTGTTGTCTCTGACACAACCAGGACTCTATCCACATGTTAGTGCGACCAGTAATCCCATAGTGCTGTATCTTATGTAGCAATCTCCTGTGTGGCACGGTGTCAAATACTTTGCTGAAGTCAAGGATGAGGAGGTATGTAGTTCTTTTCCGATCTAAACGTCTGGAGAGGTCTTCCACAGTGTTAAGTATTTGAGTCTCGCAGGAATGGCCGGTACGGAAGCCGTGTTGCAAGTTAACAAGGATGTCATGTTCGTCAAAGTGGCGCATGACTTGGCTGAAGATGATGTGCTCCATGGTCTTGCATAAGATGCATGTTAGCGATACTGGCCGGTAGTTGGCTGGATTAGTTGAGTCGCCCTTCTTGTACACAGCAGTGACATTAGCATCCTTCCAATCATTAGGTACGGTGCCAGTTGCGTATGATTGCTGGAATATCACAGAAAGTATCGGTGCGACTTCTGTAGCTACCATCTTCAGTAGGAGAAAATCAGGGCCAGATGCTTTGGACGGGTTCAAATTGAGGAGCAATTTCTCAATACCGGGGGTGGTGAAGTTAATGTCCGGCATCGAGGGAGCTGGAGGGCCACCCATAGTCGGTAGTTGGCCATCAAGTCCTCTAGTGAAGACCGATGTGTATTGCTCATTTAGCGCATTAGCCTTTTCGTCCGGGTCGCTTACTATCACATTGTTTCTTTTAAGTGCTGGAATGTTACTCTCGCCTGATCGTTTTTGTTTTATGTATGAATAAAACTTTTTGAGATTTTCAGTCACACTTGTGCTCAGGATGTTATCAAAGTAATCGTGATGAGCCTTCTCAAGGGCAACCTTCATTTGTTTACTTAAGTCCAGATAGCGTTTCCGTCATACCATAACAAACACACACACGCAATACCATTCCTTCATCTACACACTAAACATAAAACAAAGGGAATATAGGAGCCCTTTTTGGTACGGTCAGTAGCAATCAATTATTAATTATAAATTAACCGTTAACAACCACTGGGGGTTAAACCTGGGTTTAGGGGCGCCCAACCTCACTCTTATCTCCTATATTCACCTATAAAGACGAACAGTGTACATACAATATAAACCCTGTTCCGAAACCTTACAATCAAAAAGACCGCCAACACAATAAGTAAATACATGTAAAACATCTAACAAAAATTATATGACATGATTATTAGTAACACGGGAAAGAATTTACATTCAAGCCCGTGTTAAAAATAACCCACTGTGGCAACGGTCGATTTGTACTCAAGCGACTAGTCTGTATTCACGTGGTAACTGTAAGACATGGATGGGTTCAGGGTACGACAGAGAGGGAGAGAAACAACAAAACACGAAAATCCGACATAACCCTCCCGGTTTAGGACGGCTCCTTTTTCCACACTTAATTTCCTGCATATTACTTCAGTTATACAGAATCTTCTTTTTAAACGAAATTTCCTTAAATACTTTTCCTCAGTCCATTGAGGGACCACCAGCATATTGTTATGGAGGTGTCAATGTAACTGTAAACCACGTGGGACACAATCTCAGTTTACCTACCAAGGTCCAGATTATACTCATGCTCTAGCGATTTTCAATGGTTATTTCTAACCATACTATCAAATATAAAGGTCCGGTCTCACATAAGACGATTCAATGGTTCAATATGAACAAGATCCATGCTTTTTGCAAGGAAATTGACAGTAAATAATCTGACAAGGCGTTATGACCAAAAGGTCGTCAGGAGATGTCTTTAATTAATATATATTAGGTGTAATCTTCTACAAGGTTTGTAATTATTCCACCAGTTTTATTAGAGTTACTTTCCTTTCCGATATATAGTTTTTCTTTTTGTATAAATCTGGTTCTACTGATACTTTACAGGTGAAACTTCACAATTGGAAATAGTTTGATAAACGAGAGTGGCTCTAGTACTTCAAATAACGCTTGCATTACTCCTTTAAAAATAAAATTCCAAAAACAAGGTCATTCTTCCCCAAACCCAAAACCCGGAACAGATGTGTCATTTTTAGCAAACTGGCGACCTATATGTCTATATAAAATAGACTATAAAATAGCAACAAAATCCATATCTAACATAATGAAGAAACTATTGGGAAAAATAATTGACAAGTCTCAAAGAGGTTTTATTAAAGGACTCCTCGGTACAATCACATCACTCTAGTCTTGAAGGAGCTTCACTGACTTCCAGTTCAACACAGAGTTGAATTAAAAATTATGACACTCACATACAAAGCCATGTGCAATGACTCTCCAAGGTACATTGTTAGTATGCTGTTTAGTGAAGTTTGGAGATATAAGTATCATGCCTGCAGCCCCAAAGCTCTGGAACACTCTACCATCAGAAATCAGAGATGTTAGCTCAATTGCAGCCTTCAAAAAACGTTTGAAAACACACTTCTTTAAAATATGTTATTAGAAGAAAGTAGGTAATCAATGACTGTTACCTCTGGGCTGTGTTCTTGCTGTGGATGCTGTGGGTCTAAATGACAGTTCTAGAATTGTACTATTGACCTTGTGCCTGTCTGGTAGATCTTGCTGGTAGGGATTTCTCAATCGATTTGAAACCATTTGTCTAGGGGTCTAGGGTGTAATTCTTTGACAGCTTTATGTTTATGAACTAAGGGTGTACCACGGCCATGGATTATACAATACTAAAACAAACAACACGGAGAGTATTGTTTTAAATATTCGTGTTACGACTTGTGAACTGCTCTCCGGATCTACACTGAAACAAACAACATGGAGAGTGTTGTTTTAAACATTCGTTATACGATTTGTGAAATACTCTCCGGCTCTACAGTGAAACAAACAAACAAACAAACAAAAAGCCACTCTGTTTTTAATCATGCCATTGATCTTTTAATTATTTGACTCATTTTAAAAATTATTTTACAAACTTACTTTAACAATTTTATAATCTTGATAATACTATTGAAAGAATTTCCATGATTCCGTGCATCTAAATATTGTATCAATTTTTAGTGTGAATGTATTTATTTGTCTTTTTTGCTTTGTATGTACATTTATATAATTTCATGTGAAGCGCTTTTGAACTCACAACTCATGTGTAAAAATGAGCGCTATATAAATCAGGTATAATAATAATAATAATAATAAGGGTGGACGGTGTTCAAGGCATGAAACCTGGCAGTATGGTAACGACAAGCTTAATATAATATCATCTTGTATACATATGTAGGTGTTACGTTTACCTCGAGGTTTTCTTTAAATTCCATGGCAAATGACCTAGCTGTTAAAGCAAAACGAGCACTTCTTGCAATACTTTCTTCTTTATATAATAATGTGCAACTGCCTTATACCGTATATTTTAAACTTTTAGACACTAATATTGTCACAACTACTTTGTATGGCTCTTAAATATGGGGTTTTAGATCAAGAGAAACATCCGAAAATGTCCATAACTATGCATGTTTACGGCTAGACGATTTTGAAAAATAGTGGTTTAAAATTCTAAGGATGCCAAACGATAGATATGTCAAGAAATGTTATAATATGTTGTTAAATTTACCTGAAAATTGCTATTTTAATTGGGCTAAGGAGATGGAAACCTTGTTATGTGAAAATGGCTTTGCCTATATAAGGTATAATCAAGGCGTTGAAAATGAAAATATGTTTCTACAGTCTTTTACTCTAATATTAAAAGACCAGTACTTACAAACCTGGCACAGCTATCTAGAAACACATACCAAGCTTTCAATATACAGGCACATAAGGAATTCATATTGTCAAGAAAGTTTTACGAAGCTATTAGGTATTGGTAAGTTTAGACATTGCTATTAACAATTAAGAACAGGGTCTCAAGGTCTAGTGTTAGATAGAGGAAGATTTCAAAACATTCCAAATGAAGAGCGTATGTGTAAGGTATGTTCATCAAATAATGTAGGATATGAATTCCACTTATATTATGCTGTAAAGTTTATTCAGATATAAGTGCATGTAATATCCGAAGGAAATATTACACCAGTCCAACATTTCACAAAGCATACATTCTTTTAGCAAGTTCAAATGAGACTACCATAACAAATGTTGCACAGTATATTTATCATGCTCCAAAAATAAGGACACTAAAATTATTTTATATTACAATTATGAGGAGTATTTGTATTAGGAGACATATCTGCAAGTGATTTTTTTTTCAAGTGCATATGTTGTAACACATATGTTCAGGAATGAGCATACATGTATCCACATATGCCCTCGTCAGCTGTTCATGTGCCATTCATATATTGACTTGACTTTACATAAGAGGTAATGTGGGTAAAACTATTTTTCAACAGCTGAAACATTTCCGCCTATAACAAGGTATCATTCATATATTACCTTGACTCGACATAGGGTGTCATGTGGTATAATTATGGTGTAATATTTGTGATATTCTTAAGCATGTTAATAGCGGTAGTTTATACAATACAATATACAGAATGAGACCATTTGCCTGCTATCTGACAGGTATATATTGATGGAAGGGATTGCCCCCGATCTCTTTGACCCCAGCCGAGAACAAAGGCGGCAGTCACTGGCCCCCTTCTGACATCAAGGTCACTCCCCTACAGGTAAATGTAAAGGACAATAGCTCAGCCAAACACTAGTGTGGCAGTCACTGACTCCCTTCTGAACTAAAGTTCACTCTCCTAGAGGGTAATGTAATGGACAATAACTCCAAACGAGAACAATGGTGAAAATCACTGCCAGATTCTGACCTGAAGGTCATTCCCCTAGAGGGTAATTTAAAGGGCCATAACCCAGCCAAGAACATAGAAGGCAGTCACTGACTCCCTTCTGACCTAAAGTGCACACCACAAGAATTTCGGCAGTCAATGACCCCCTTATGACCTCAATGTAACTCCCCGAGAGGGTCATGTAAAGGGAAATATACAGCCGAGAACAAAGGCGGCAGTCACTGATCCTCTTCTGACATAAAGTTCATTCCCTTTGAAAGTAATGTAAAGGGCAATACCCCTGCCGAGAAAAAATGCGACGGTCACTGACTCCCTTCTGACCTCATGATCACTCCCCTAGAGGGTAAAGTAAAGGGCACTACCCCAGCAGAAAACTGACTCCTTTCTGACCTAAAGTTCACTCTCCTAGAGGGTAATGCTATTGGAAGTACCCAGCCGAGAACGGAGGCGGCATTTATTGACTCATTCTGACCTCAAGGTCAGTTCCCTAGAGGGTAATGTAAAGGGAAATACATCAGCCGTGAACTAAGGCGACAGTCACTGACTCCTTTCTGACCTAAAGTTCACTCCCCTAGAGGGTAATGTTGTGGGAAGTACACAGCCGAGTACATAGGCGACAGTCACTGACTCACGTCAGACCTAAAAAGGTAACTCCCCTAGAAGGTTATGTAAAGGGCAATAGCGCAGCCGAAAACCAAATCATACCCAAACCATTTCGTACCAACGTCTTGGTCATGTCGTAATCAAAAATCTAAATCTAAATAAAACTAATTGAGAGAAAACTTTGAGTAATTATATGTATTAGATCATTTTTAACGATCATATAAACAACAAAAATTGGACCGATGTGTTATTAGCACAAATCGAACAATACCTTAAATTCTGAAGGAATTTAGGGCACCATTTGTTTCTCAGATTTGGCGTTTGTGCGGTTTCACTTATCGAATCCATTTGACCAGTTGTTTACGAGAGGAGTTGTTCAATAGAATATATATCACCAAAAACACGTCCTGTGTTTTGTTATTTTGGTAAGGCATATGTCACTATGTTCAACGTGTGGCGGTTATAGCTGCCCATAATTGTATTAGTCGATAAATAACATGTTGACCTCGCCTAGAATTACTTTAATGAAAGAGAACCGAACGCTTACGTAAAAAGAAATATCCACTGACCTTAACACAGTGTTGTTTTTTATATAGCACACGTGCAGTGTTATATGCACGTTTTACGGAAAATACCGATCATATAAATATATCACACCTCTCATCTGCACCCTAATGTTTTGCATTTTTTTGTTGTAACTCCATTTTCAGATAAGGAATTTCATAAGATATTTCAGCATACTACACTCACCCAAAATAGTTCCTTTACAATTTTATTTAGAGAATATATCAGTAACTCGTAGGCATTGTTTACATTATATTGTTGGATTATCGACGAGGGTTATTACTTTGTAGTCAAGCATAACCATACCTGTTTACATCAGCCTCTAAACAGATAAAACGTATTCATAGAGTTGTACGTGCACAGGCGTGCATGGTTCAGGTAAAGTCTCTACATCCGACACAATTTAGCAAGCGATCAGTACAGGCAAGAACAATTACAAATTCGATATGTTCAAAAAGGCCACATTAAAGAGACGCAGAGCTAAACTAAGCTGTTCACGGGCGGGGTTAAGGGTAACTGGCGTTGCCAGGGACGTTGGTTGCACCAAACAGACAATTTATAACGACAGAAATATTTTGGTCTAACATAAATATTCAAAGATCCGATCATCCCCGTGTATCAACATTACGTAAGGACCGGATGATTACGTTGACGCACCTACGTAATCCATTATTGACAGCACTCGTCAATATTTGGCGAAACAGGGTTCATGTACACACGATTATATGTCGTCTTAGACAGAACCTTAGCCGAATATGAGATAGTCGTCCATATACTTAACACACGTTACAATAGGCGTTTTCCTGATTATGACGTTAAGCTCTAGCCTTCGCCCGGTTTGACACCCGATTAAAACCCAGTCGAACACATTTGAGATGAGCTAATTCGACAATGCAGTTTAAATCACGACATTAACGCCATTGGTAACCATAAAACGCATTCCACCTGGAATAACAGTGTCTCCCTGATAACGTTATTCAACGTTAAGTGCACTCCATGAGGCGACATCTTCTGAGATTGTTCATGGACATGGAGGCCACGGCTATTATTGACTGTGAAATGAACACATTTTGTCAAACTATTCGGTATTTCAAACCTTTCCGGATATGTTCTGACAAAAGTTTTTTTCACTTCAATTTGATTTACACCCCTATACATTTGAATGGGTAACACATTCATGAAAGGATGATGACATTGAGACCAAAAGCACACACTATCCTACAAAGTCTTTTAGCTTTTATTTGTTAATAATAACCTTCTCATTATCGATTATTGGGAGGAAATATAAATGACTAAAGGCGGTGTAAAGGAAATTTTTGGAGTGAGTGCAGATCTATACATATAGATATTCGGACAGTAAAAAATAAGTGAAATAATGAAATATTACCCGTTTTATAGAGGGCTCGATCAAAACCGCGATTAACACTTGTGCTTTGGTCAAATGATCCATAATTATGAGTACAGCAGAATCAAACAGCCTTAAGGTTGAAATAAAGGCCCCGCTTAAGAACACTTCTACTACTCTAACAAAAAGTGATCGTTTTCTCGATTGGCAAATATATCCTAAAACTAAGATAGAAAGGGCAAAGTGACTACATGATGTGCAGCACCCACTGATGGATGCACATCTGACCCTAACTTTAATATGCATTACTTAGTTTGAAATGCAGGTATGTGTATGTGTGCGTATCATTTTTATGTCGTTTCCCATACTTTGTATGTGTCCTGATATATTGTTTAACTGGCGGAAACGATATATGCTGTTTCCAGGAATATGCTGTGTCATTAAATCATTTCATTTAGTATTAGAAATAACCATATGTACCTCTGACTTTTTCCATGACTGGCACTTGATGCTGTACTTCCTTCCTGTCCGTAACCGAAGTTACCGATCATGATAGGGTTTGAGCATTTTAGCGTTAACCAAATTTGGCAGAACCTTATTTGTTCGTAAAGCCATCAATTGATATGTGTATGGTGGACCTATAAATACTGGCCTATATGAACGAGTGTAATTTCTTTATTATCGTTTTGTAACAGAACAGTGTCGCCCAACTTGACTTTTGGAACTTCTGCATGTTTATCATATACATTGTTTTACGTGGAATGTTTTGCTTTCCAGAATTTGTTTTGCAATTTTATGCGTAATTCGCAATTATTTTTGAATGTGACCTAAGTGTTCTTTTGTTGTTTTAGAAAGGAAATCTTTAGGAATTAGGGTTAGCGTCTATCGGATGTCTCATTGGCTTGCCAAAAAGTAACGGTAACCTTTTTGTTGTTGAACTGGGTGCCATATATATCATCTTTTATTCCACCATTTCTGAGTAGTGATACACTATTAACATAATATAAACATATTTATAAAATTACACAAAACCAAGTAGTCAAGGTAGGATAAAGAAAGAAAGAAAAAGTAACAAAAAAAAACAATGTAAATTATGTAAGTTATGGATGAATCTCAAGATGGTAACCTAATCAACAGGGATTGGTTAGATTCGCACACAAGATTCATCGAATAACTGCTAGAGAAATCATAAAGTATCGATTTCTACGAAACGAAAGTGAAATTGAAATCAAGATTGTCGATAGCTTCTGAAAATCTGTGAATCGTCATTTTCACGATCGTTTACGATCGTGTATTCGTAGATTCGTACTTATCCGTAGCAGTATTTTAGAAAGTTTGCTGATATGCACAGAAAGTAAATATACATGTCTGGCGGTACCAGAGTAGTGACTGTATTATCTATACGCCCGAGAGTATACAATAATAGTGTATTTTTGTCCATTGCATATACTAACTTCGCAAACCTGGTAGATATGTTGTTTTATTACACCTCGCTTTGAGTTACAATGTTAAATTCCCATATATTTCGCATGTCTTTTACATCTATCCAAAATATACTGTCACTCGTTATGATATTATTTTTGTGACGTCACTCTAAAGGACATTACTTTTTTACTCCGTCCGAAAACGTACTGTCAACCTTGACATGACAATCGCTATTGGATACATTGGAACGTTTTAAAAAGTGGTAACTTCTAATCAACTTTTGACATTTTCTGTACAAGTTGCTTCCTTTTGTCCATTCCTAAACGATTTGCCACCATTTCGAAAGAGGACATTTGCCACCTAGACAATGTAAAGAAACTGTTTCTTCAATTTACTTATCATAACGTTCTTCTTTGTTTCCTGTAATATAATTATAAACAATGTGACGTCGTAAGACGGCGACGTCATTTCCCGCGTTATGTACATGTCCGTGCTAAATTGGTATTCACAACACATTTTTATAAAATACGAATGAAACGATTCAAAAGCCAGGGTTGATAAGCTCGGTGTAATAAAATCAATATTAGATGTCAGTTTGCGTGACATTCAAATTGTCAAATAAATACGAAAGACTCAAGCAGGAAACGTACACACAAACAATACACCCATCTCTCAAGCAGAACACACATACACAGTCATACCACAACACACACACAATACCATTCCTTCATCTACACACTAAATAGAAAACAACACGCAAGACAAACATAAAGCAAAGTGAAACACTCGAAAACAAGTATGTCACCCTCGGCTACGCCTCGGGGGAAAATGCTGTTTCTCGGGTTGACAATTTGAATGTCACGCAAACTGCCATCTAATATTTATATAATATACGGTTTCTAGATAATATTGCAGTGCAGTTGCGGCTCTACATGGGTCACATTCGAAGACTACATGAAATATTTCGTCGCCAGTAGCCGTGCCGCATTTTGGACATGGCATGTCAGTGTCCATCTTTTTGCATAACAGTTTTGTTACAAATGTCATAATTTCTAGGTATTTAGAGGTATCCAGAGCTGATCTCCACATAAAGGAGGGTATCAGATCCGAATGTACGACTTTGAAATTTTGAAAGTTTGCATCAAGCGAGATCCTTCTACCGGTAAGCCATTCGTTTTCCTCGAAGGAAAGAACCGCTCTTCTGTATTGTTTCTTCCATGTCAGTTTATTAGGGAACGTTTTGTGTTTTTCGAAAGCATCTAGGTAGCTCTGTTTAGCACTCTTGTAATGTCTTTAATGAAACCACGTGACCTATTGTTGCTCGAATACTTATGCTGATACCATGTTTGAATAAAAACTTTAAAAGCAATGTCATTAGATTGTAATATGGATAAGTAGCCCAGAAACAACAGTTGTTGCATGTCAATGTAGGCCTCAATGGATGTGAAGCCCAGTAGGCCCTTAACCATATCTGAACGTGTTAATTTAGGTAGGTTCTGAATACGTTTCAAACAAAAGTGATGCGTTGTTTCCAGGTGTCTAATGTTAGTGACTGAAATGTCATACCATAGCTCACACCCGAAGAGGGAGCATGGCAGCACTGTCGATGTATACAGCTTAGCACCTGTAATCGGGATTAGGCCGTTCGCATGGAGGCCGGAGTCCAAGAAGCTATACAATGTGCTTCTTGCTGTTTGCCGTATGACGTCACAGTTGGCTGGAAATTTCCTGGATCTATGTTGGGTGATGCCCAAGTGTCTATAGTCTGTTACCTCGTCCATAAATGTCCCATTGTATAATAATCTGGTATTTTTGGTGGATCTAGTTTGTGGGTTAAGCACAATAATGGCACATTTTGATGCGTTATAGACATATCTCCACTTCTCTGAATAGCTCTTGCAGATGTCGAGCATATGTGTTAAACTTTCATGTGACTAGGATATGATCGCCATGTCGTCTGCTTGGGTGGGTGCACACAGGTTAACCGAGTTGATCGAGAGTCCATAACGAGACCTTGATAGTTCATGTAGGAGCTCGTTGATGAAGACGGTGTACAGGAACGGTGAACAAATGCTGCCTTGCCGGTGTAACGCAGTAGAATGACCCACCCCTGCTAAAATGACCAATGGGTCATGTCACTACGTAGAACAGTGACCCGGGTCATTTTACTACGTAGAAAAATGACCCCAGACCGCAGGAAAAGGACCCATCGACTCGTAGTCGGCCTGGGATCATTTCTCTACGTAGTATAAAGACCCCGGGTCCTTTTGCAGGGATGGGTCATTCTACTGCGTTACACCGGCAGCCCTGCTCTATATTGAAGGGTTCGGACACATGACCAAAGGCCAGCACACGACTTGATGCCCCATGTAACATAAGGATGAATAATCGCAGAGCTTTCCCTTTGACACCAAATTATAAAAATTATGAATAACGCCGTCAGTCCATGTCATGTCGAATGCTTTCATGGCGTCAAGGAAACACGTGTACGTTAGGTCATGGCGCTCGTTACAGTAATTGGCCGCTTCCTGGTAGACGAATGAAACTAGTTTACATGACTTGCCCTTTTGGAAGCCATGTTGTAATGAATGCAATTTCGATGGTATGTCTGTGCTTTCGATACGAGTCATAATAGTCTTTTCAAATAATTTGAAACCACCGGTATCAGCGAAATTTATGAAGAGTCACTGTTATACTCTCTTTAAACATATCTGGAAATCGTTCTTTCTCTATGATTGAGTTGAATAACTGAACTAAACACTCTATGAGTTTACTTCTACCATGCTTGACGTGTTCGTATGTCACATTGTCTCTTGATGGTCTCTTGCCGTTTGGTAATGATTTAACAATATGCGATAGTTTATCTATAGTTATAAGAGACGTTAAGCGATCTGAAACGTCATCTTCACAACTTAGCAGGAAGTCACTTAGTTCGCTTTGCACTTGCGTTCTGTAGGGTTCGTCAAATGTCACGTTATTAGCGAATATATATAGTTTAGTGAAGTAGCCTTTCCAACTATTCAATATTTCTTCCGGTTACACGTTGACCTTCGAAGGTAATTTCGAGACACTGACTGTTATTAATTTTGTTTTTACGCGAGTTAATGGTCTTCCAGAACCCTTTTTGGTCAATTTCGGCAAATTTGTCAATGCGCTCGTATTCGAGCTTTTCAAAATTGTTAGCCGCCTTTCTCAACTGACACTTAAATTTCCGCTTTTCACTTAAATAGTCATCATAGGTGGGTCCACTTCTTGGGCGCCCCTAGCGTAACCACTTAATGCGTTTCAACGCCTGTTTTTTATGTAGGTCTTTTATACATGTTGACCAATAAGGTTTTAAATAAGGTGTGAATGTCCTTTTAGTAACATGTTTTTCTGACGCAATATTATTGCATTCGATGATAGTTGAGTAACTTGCATTTATGTCGTCGTAGTTAATCGGCTTGTAGTTCAAAGGGATGTAACCTCTTCTTTATATTGCTCGTACTGGTCTGCAACCATCCAGTTGTACAGCTGTCTTATGATTTGAGGGACATGCCAGTTCTCCTCTCGCGGATCTTCAACTTTAAGGTATAAATATAGCGGCAAATGTCTTGACACGTGGAGAGATGCGTCCTCTTCGATGAAGCATGACCGAATCAACTGTGCTGAGTTTTCATCTACAACTATTATTATTATTATACCAGATTTATATAGCGCTCTTTTCACACAGGGGTTGTGCGTTCAAAAGCGCTTGAGGTACGTGGTATATAAGGCTTGGCTTACAATTAATTCATGGCACAATTGAAAAGCGGCTGCCTTCACACAAATCTGTCCCAGTGATAGTCTTTAAGTAATGATTTTTTAATAAGCCAATAACATAATTTCGCCTGGTGTCCGTTACTCGGCGTTCGGTCATGTTTGTATAGAAATCACCAAATATCACTATCTTACATCCGTTTTCGAATGAACTAAGTGTATCATTAAGCAGGACGTTTTTTTTTAAATGTTTCTATCGATTCGTTTGTACAGGGTATATATACTTGGATCACATAAATATTGCATGAATTGAGTTTTACTCTAATATCCGCAATACGATCACTATGAGTGTCCACAACTTCTGCATACCTATGAATATTGTCATGCCAGAGCAGTGCTACGCCACCGCGGCCATATGTTTGACCATTAAATGTTCTCGGTGTTTCACAAAAAATAACTTTCGAATGATATTTTGTGTTCATTGATTTTAGAATATTTGTATTTTGTTGGAGTAACATATGTTCGGACAAACCACATATTGTTGTTTCTTTATTTTGCATTTCTTGGAGTTAGTAAGGGATACCGGTTGTAATGCCAGTGACGTTCCAGGACATAAGTCGTAGCTCCATGAAGTAAAAATTAATGTCGAGGCTAGTCAATATCTACGCCGACGCCGACGGTTCCTTTTACTTCGTTGTCATAATGCGTATATCTACGTTGTCGATAATCAGAGCGTTTAAAGACTTTTCCTCAGCCCATTGAAGAACCACCAGCATATTGTTTGTGGATGTGTCAATGTAACTGTAAAGCTCGTGCAATACAATCCTAGATTATACTCATGCTCTAGTGATTTTCAATGGCCATTTCAGAGCTGCCATAAGTTGACATAAAATATCCTAAGATTTCCAAATTAGCATGTTTCAAGTGCTATTTTACGAATCGTACCTTTACCCCATGGCCTTTTTCTTGTGTTTTGTTGACATGCGACTACTTAAAACAGCTTGTAAGTAAAGCAGAATGTGCCTTACTTTAAGCTACCATGTATTGGAAAAAAATCCGGAAATTTAGGAAAATTCCGGAGAAATGGCAGCCCTGTTATTTCTAACCAAACTATCAAATATGGAGGTCCGGTCTCACATAAGACGATTAAATGGTTCAATATGCACAAGACCCATGCTTTTTGTAAGGAAATTGACAGTAAATAATCTGGCAAGGCGTTATGACCAAAAGGTCGTCAGGAGATGTCTTTAAGCCAACGGCGGCATGTTATGCCCTCTGGCCAAGAATATCGGAGTTGTCTTCACTAACCACTATTTGAGCTGATTGACAGTCTTCTCTACGTTTAACTAGACATTTCGCGGATCTGAACACTATACCGATTTCTTCTAAGAAAGACTCTAAACACTCTTGGTCACTATTGAGTGCGATCCCTGTTATAAAGTACGATGCCGCATATTTGCGAACAACCCTGCGGAACCCCGTACGCGTAGTATGTGCTGCTGATGGTCTAGATTGCGTTGATTCTGCAATCTCCGAGAAATCCGGTGACTTCAGCTACGTGTCCACTTCAGAGTTCCTCTCGACACATGAGATCGACCTTCTGAGAATGTCAGAAAACGACAAATGCTTGTTAAAGACAATTCTGGAAGTCAGACTTAGCGAACAGGCAGTCCACAATGTTTCGTCAAATACTAGCACCCAGAAGTGTGAAGCGTTCAACCGGGGCGCACTGGCTTCTTTGCCGAAAGAAGTTAATTTTGGAAAAACTTTTCCTGGCAGATTAGCTTCCAAGACCCTGCAACTGAATAACAGTATACATACTCTTCTGTGCAAGCTAAGGTGACGGCCATCGATGGTCAGAAACTGTCGTCCAGGACCAGTCGCTACTTACATTTCTGCGCAAGACGTACAGAGAGTAGAAAACAGCGTCAACGGTCAACACGGTTCAAAGCTAAGCGGCGACACAACAAGGCCCGCCTAGAACTTGCATACCACAGTGCAAGATCTGGGTGTAAAAAACAATCTGGATCTAAAGAATATAGCAAAGGTCAGCTAGACTAAAGGATATTGAAAGACGGGCGTCATAGGCAAAGAAACATGTAAAGCAAGCACAAAAAAACAAAAAAAACCACCCGTCAACATCATGGCAGATGTTCTGCTGATGGTCTGATGCCGACCGAAACGGGAAAAACATGCAATTAAAATCAAAGACACCCCCTTAACAAGACTCAGTCCCCCTGAACAAGACTCAGACCCCCCTCCCCCCCCCCCCCAATAAAGACAAAAAAAAACAAAACGAAAAAAACACATTCACGCTGAGATGAGACTCACATAACCCTACCTGTTCAAAGAGTTCAATAAGGTACATAGGGGCTGGAGATCCATCACTGTTGACATGGCTACTGCATTTCGAAAGGCTAAAACATGTCCGTCGCTGGCAGTTGGTGGAGCTAGACTCGAACACAATATGCTCGGCATTGACACATATCTTGTTGTTGCAGAGATTGGATGACTTTTGCTTTGCTGAAACATCAAAAATTTGAAATTTAGCTATAGGTGCGACTCGGGGAGCTGTACGAGTCTTATGATCTCCCGACGAGAGGTCCGTTGGGTCTTTATATCTAAACTGACCATAGCCCTGATTGCTTATACAGCCTGTCCAAAACATGCATGTTCCATTGGAACGCAGCACACTGGTTGCTTACAGCTTCTGTTCACATTCTCGTTAAAAAAATCCATATTAAGGCAATAAATTATCAGCAAAATGGTGAAAAAAAACAGTGTTAAAATATCCGAAAAAAGCCAAAATTCAAGATTTTTTGTTATTTTTAGCTATAAAATTATCTGTCTAGTCATATGCTTGCAAATGTAAAGCAGACGACATAAGAGACAAATCCGACAAGGGAGAATACTCCAAAGCAGCTTGACACCAATTTTCAAAGTCATTTTTTTTTAAAATTTAATAGATTAAAAAATAATCATACGTGGGATAAATCCTTTCTTGTGCAAGCTTCAGATATACTAGGCTACTTGCAGAAAAAATTTCAAGAATTGACGAAGTTATTAAAATTTTAGTTTTTTCCATATTGGTGTTACACCAATGATTTTTCCCCCATTCAGCCTATGTAAATTAGCCTCATGGCCAACTCCACAGTACTTTTCACAGAGTTCATTCAGCTTTAAGATTATAATCCCTTCATCTGCATGCTTAGAACAGTCTTTTAAGCACCATAAACATATACCAACTTGAGTGAACTTTTCCACTATCCAGCGCAGAATGTAACAACCGGCCACTTTCTCTTTCAAAAAGGTCAATGTCACCCAAGTACACCCACATCTTCCAGCCACCACTGTTGAAAATAGTCCTCCACAAAATGGGAAAAAGCCTCTCAAATTACAGAATATAACAGGAGTTATACACAGTCAAGCAAAAGAACATGTGAAAGGTGTTTTAGGCTACTCACAACCCTTCATTTGTATAACTGGTAATTTTAAGAACTACTTCGACCTCCGGAAGTGAAAGGTTCACTGGTGTCACACCATATATAATAATATAATTAATCCACACTTGTTTAATGAAAGCAGTTAATGCGCATGTATAACAATAATACGTGACTGACGCTCGGCATTATATAAAGGTAGTGCTAGGAAGATGACTGTAATGCCCAGGTAATGCATGTTAATGGATACAATATGCGACCTTGAATTAAGCTTGCCGTTACCTTTACTGACGAGGTGTGAAATGACCGTCCAAGTTACAGCGGTTCAGTGAAAGAGCCAATCAGCGTCTGTGCCTTTCTGACGTCACAAAATGATTAAACATCGGGGGTTCCGAATGTTAGCTTTGCCAATATGTCAGCGCCCGTTCCAATTAGCGACAGCTTACCTGTATGCAATAAATCGATCTTTTTTGTATCTTATCGATGAGTAATAATTGCAGGACCTTCATGAATGTTATTTTTAGGATGAGATCTAGGATATAAAACCATATTGTCATCGGCTGTCCATTTTCCTTTAAAGCAAACAACGTTACGTCAAACGTCATTAACGTAGAGAGAGGTGTGCGTCAAAGGGGAGTACTCTCCACTTTTTATTATCTAGCGTACATTGACGAGTTACTTAACCTTCTCGAGAAAAGCGGTCACGGGGCGAATATCATGTCAATACGGAGCGGTAACCCGGCATTCGCCGATGACTTATCTCTAATTGCGATAACTCCATTACATCTACAAAAACGTGTTGACATTGTTTACATGTATTGCAAAAACTGGGACATGGAAATGAACACTAAAAAGTCAAACATTATATTCTATTTGGAAGTGACTTTATCGAAAAATCAAAACCTGCTGAACATTTAGAAATACTACAGAAATCAAACTTAAAAATGCACTTACGCATAGAACCAATATTACAGAAAGGAAAAAATGCATTTTATGCTATGGCAAGTCAGGGAATTTATCAACAGGGAGTTAACCCAACAGTTTCTTGTGACCTGTATAACAAGATTATCATTTAAACCGTACTATATGGTTCTGAGCTGTGGAACAATTTAACCCAAACCAATGTCACGGTAATAAACAAATTCCAGCACTTCATTGCTAAGAAAATTCCAATATCTATACGATCAGACATTGCTGAATCTATGCTGGGTCTCTATACGTCAATTTCAATTATTGAAAAACAAAAACTCCTCTTCCTATACAAAATACTTTCTTTACCTTCACACTGCATAACAAAATAAATATGTTTAAGTAAATATTACATGTACATATTTGGTAAAGCATCAGTTACTTATGGCTTTATACCAGACGTCTGTAACCTACTATGTAAATACAAGCTTACCGCGCTTATTAACGCATTTGTCTCTAACCCGGATTCTCTCACTCGAAAACACATATGGAAAAATACAGTCAATAAAGCAATTGCTATAAATGAATCGACTCTATGGGATCAGCGAATGTCTACCGATAATGACTTTATGTTTTTTCGAATATTGCATCCGGCTACTAAACCATGTGTTATATATAATATTTTTAAAGAAAGTTCAGCTAGATATACCATGGAAACCATAGCTAGCAGTAGTAAAGGGGTCGGTTTACGTGTAAACAAAGATGATGTAATCGGCGGCCATCTTGGATGACCTACTTTTCTAAAAATAGGATAAACACGTGGGTCTATATTTAGCCCAGGGTGAAGGTAGTCGGCCATGTTGGATATTTAAGCGGATGTAGGGGCGGCCATATGGGATCAAGATCTACACGGTATACAGAGCTGAACATGTTCAGACAAAGCCTTTTAAAGTTAACCCCTTCACCTATTGTCCGACATTCAAACGAGCCAGACTTTGTGGCGACATGCCAAGGATTAAGATTTTGATATTTGAATGGGCTATTGTTGTACCTTCCTGTCCTAGATCAATAGACATCAGACATTCTGTCTCCTACGAAGGGATTAACTCTGACGTATGAATAAGCCATTGTTCCCATATCCTGTTCCGAAAAATAGAACCCAGACATTCTGTCTACTCTTAAGGGATTAAATTTGAAAAGGGATTAAGGACTTGTCTGAACATGTTTAGTTCTAAATACAGTAACGTCGTGATATATTTTTGATTAGGAGTTTGTCTAATTGTCTGAACATGTCTAGTTCTAAAAATAGCTATACGTACAATACCACGCATGCGCACGCGGTAAAGAGAAGAACACTGGATAATCAGTCATTTGCACACAAGACGTCAAGGAGTACACACGGTAGAATGAGGTATTTATTGACTTATTTGTTAGTATCATTGTCCGGGAGAAATAATCCCCTAGTCAGACCGCTGGTCCGGCGGGGATACCGTAGTCCAAGGTGTTAACCATTGGGCCACTACCGCTACAGAGCAGTACCTTTCTTCAACAACCCTCCAACACTGCTGATTCTGACCGTTTAAGACATGTGCCAACAAAATAAATGAAACATGCAATGCAAAAAGCCTCCGACGAAGCTTTCAGCATTGCATGTAGCCTGCATTATTTAATAGCGTGGTTCTTTGTATATGGAGTGTTGCTCAGGAAAGGGAGTACTGCATTTTTGTGTTGTAATCATTGATTTGTTACACATATCATACATGTATATAATGCTATTTACCATGTTTGTGTTAATATTATAATGTTAAACATATCTCCTGTATTGAGGAAATAAAACATTGAATTGAATTGAATTGAATTGAATTGAACATAGTGCAGCAGTCGTTTTTGTTGATGAAATATTTTGGCTCTTTAGATGATTTTTCACAAAATAAGTAGTTTCAGTGCACTTTAAAGTACTAAGAAAACTAAAAATACATAAAAAAAATCAAAACATGAAGCATGGTTGCTTACAATGAATTTGTTTAGTTTAGATTGGAAAGAAATTTCCATTTGCTGATGAGCCCTTTTGGCTCAAGAGAAAAGTGAATTTTCTTTATTTTTTTTCACTTTCATATGCGAATCTTCTAGTAAACCTTTACAACTTATCCTACTACTTTTACTAAGACTACTACAACTAGAACTACAACTTATACTACGACTATTACTACAATTACGGCTACTACTACTTACTATTAGAATTTCTATTATTGTCACTTACTATCACTACTACTGCTAATATATAGTACCTTACTAGTACTCCTATTTATTCTACTAATACTTCTACCTATCATTACACTATACTAGATCTACTACTTCGCACTTGTCCAACTACTAGGTAATGAGCCAATAAGTGTAACCTCCCCCCAAACCGGACTACACTTAGTACTACAACTATAAATACAATTACGGCTACTATTACTTACTATTACTACAAACTATTATAATTTCTAATTGTCACTTACTATTAATACAAATGCTCATAACTAGTACATTACTAGAACTCCTTCTATGAATTCTACTTATACTTATACCTATCATTACACTACTACTAGATCTACTACAACTTCTATTGATACGTGTACCACTATTTACAACTACTACTGCTATTTACTACTACTAGATCTACTACTTCGTACTTGTTCAACTTCCTACCGTTACTACTTCCACCTACCATGCTACTACTACTATATACTTTACTACCAACTAACACTACTACTGCTTCTACTACTACTAGTATCACAACAATAACTACTACTACTCTTTCAAAAATTAATTTTACTGCTACTACTCTTACAACAGTTACTACCACTACTATTACTGCTGCTACTACTACTATAACAGCAATTAATATCACTAGTTATACTTATACTATTACCGCTACTTCTACTACTATTGAATCAAGGGTTCGTTTTAGAGACCGTTTAACAATGGTTTTGCGGTGCATATAACGTTAGCTCCGTTACTCTATTTGAAAGGGATGCACTGGTGTATATCTATCTAAATTGATCTTACTTACCAAGATTGTGTAGAGACATCTGGAAAACAAGCAACGTCTTTCTTTCTCTATCTCTCTCTTTCTATCTTTCTATTTCTCTCTCTCACTATCTGTCTCTGTCTCTACACACTGCACAGTGTGTTTTCATTTCGAAGTAATATGGCGCATGGTAATTTCGGTTAAAGCGGATTTGAATTGGAAGATTGGTGCCTAATTACTGATTTATTGGAAGAATAAACAAGTTTGCAATGTTAAACAACTCAGTTACTTAACAATAATAGAATATCCATTTGTAACATTAAATATGCAGGTGGCTGCTTAATGCAGCATACAACAATACAGATTTTTTCTGTATTATGTTATCAATATTTAAGTAGCTTTATATTTATTCAAATGTTAGAGATATCAATAGCATACACATTTGTAGTATTAAATACAGCGGATGCTTAATGCAGCATGGACTAATTAATGCAGAAAGCTCCTAGATCTATACTTTTCTATATTAGTTTTATTCAACATTAAACAGTCACCTATTAGAGGTCTCAATTGAATACTGAATTGTAATATTTTAAGTCAGGTTGTAACCTTAATGAAACACAAACTAATGAAGAAAACTCTTGAACTTTCTGCATTGATTTGAACTTGCACTAAAAAGTCGCCTATCGTTAGTGATATTGTCTGAGCCTTGAATACAGGCAGTCTATTAATGCACTATTAATCATTACATTTTAACTTGATATTGTTTAAGCAGTCGCCTGTCTAAGTGATATCATTGTTACTTCGTTTAGTTCTCGTGCAACGCAATATTGACTATGATGTGTCTGGTGTTCATAACATTAAGAGTTATTTTTGTGTTAACTGTTTCTTACACCCCACTCAGAAAGTTTAGATCAAATTTGAATGAGGTCTGCATTTCTCTAATAAAGTCACGCGATTGGGCGTAGTTGTTAGAACTATCAACGCATGCGCGATGCTTTCTAAACAATTTAATTTGATATCTCGAACACAATTATTATAAAAACCAAGTTTCGTTAAATCCCGAACACTTAATAATTAAATCGAGCGAAAGATTGAATTTTGTTTGCATGCTGAGTGGCTGAAAGAATATGTCGAACACTAAATGTGCAACGTAAGACGCGGTTACTGATAATTTATTTTTTTATTGTTGAAACATTGTCCCATGGACTAATAACTTTTCTTAATGGCTTTTCTAGGACATCGACATATGTATTCCTCCGCTGTTCAAAAAGACTAGCCTTTCCTTATACATTCATTAAATATGTAACATAAATAGTTTTAATATCCTAGCAGAGTCTAGCTGAAAACAGTTTGAAAGTAAATCAAACTTGACCTTAAGGGTGTATTAATGCCATGACTTCAAGACATTTTCAAAGTATATGAAAACACTTTATGATGGTTTTTTATTGAAAAGCTATTTAAAATGAATGAAAAAAATAGAAAAAGTGTATATTTTGGTGAACAACAGTTGGCTCCATGGCCATGTTAAATTTAACCCACGCACTTCCTCTTATTTTGTCCTTTTCAAACAGCCCGCTTCAATGAAATCCATTTTAAATGAAAACAAATATGATAATTTGTTGTTTTGTTATTTAGTTCCTATCTAGGGTAGTATTTCTTCATACAAAAACTAATTTCAGAGAAAAAATGCACCAAATGTGCAATTTATAAAGCTCTAAATATCATCGATATGGTACTTTTTTGTAAATTTTGTAAGGGAGGATAACTCTTTTTACTTTAATAACTCAAAATTGTCAACACTGACCTTTCAATTTCTTTTCATATTTTAAACTGACTTAGCATTGGCTTTCATTTGGTAGAATATAAGAGATAGTTTAATACTATAACTATTTCATTTTCAAACTTTTTTACTTTTTTTTCATAAAATAAAAAATCGAATAAAATCATGCCCTATAAAGCATATTTGTGATATTCGAAGGTCCATATTGTTCAAACCTAGTGCCTGCTTTGTCTAAAGTTGGTTTCTTTATGTGAAAATACCACCATAGATATAAAATAAATAATAAAACCCAAATTACCATGTTTATTTTGTTTTGAAATAGATGTTACTAAAGCTTGTACTCTGAATGGGTAAAATTTAAGAGAAAAAGTCCAAATTTGACATACCTTTTTCAAATCGATGTAGTTCAAAAAAAGGACACCACCATATATTTGTTTTTCCATTGTTTTATTCATCATAAATAGCTTTTCCAAAATAACAATGATAGAAAAAGTTTGATACTTTGAAAAAACGCTTATGACATTGATACACCCTTAAGTCGCATTTGGCCTTACTGTTTACTAGCTTTAAGTGGTCATCTTTTTCCATAAATAAAATATGCTGCAAACACATCATCTGCAGAAAAACAACATAATCACTTTGATGCTTTCCAAAAATAAGCAAACTAAATAATGACTGGCAAACAAGTTTGGATCCTGATCAGAGATGAATCTGTACTGTAACCATGTCGCGCTTAGCATAATTTTTATTTAAAGCAGGCTGATTATAAGAAGACAACCTTCTAATTGGAGATTTTTACTTCAAGTTTAGCATGCTTTAACCCGTTAACTTTCAATGGCACCTAAAGGCGGCTTTGCAAACAGTACCGCGTCATCTGATCAGGATCCAAACTGTTAGACACTCGTATTGAATTATTTTCAGTCATACTGCCTTAAGAAATAATTTTGAAACTATATTGAACATTACAAATTTGGAGATGACGACATTGAAGCGGTGAAGAAATAAAATATCAAGAAAAGTTTGGCAGTGAAAGGATTTAGCAGTTATATGCGTTTAAATAAAGAAACAAATCTATGGAAATAATGATGATAATTAAAAGACATGCAAGTCAGACTCGCTACCCATTGAGCCACAGCGACTGCGTTAAAATTGGGCGTGTTAGTTAATTATAATTGCGGAACTAATTATGTATTTACGCTAGTTTTGGTACATACAGTGATCATTTATTACTAAAATATAGATTTTGAATACATATCGATCTTTTCCACGTTTTTTGCGATGAAGACCGTAGGTAATAATGTCTTAAACAGAAATCTTAGTCGTTTGTAATTACCACGCCGAATTTGACCCAATTTCACGAAGCCACTCAAACATAAACGTCGGTTAAAAAACCTATCCTGTACATAAACGATTTTTAATTCAATTAATTATCTATTATACCTATTCTTTGACCCTTATTGCTGCTTTATAAACGTTCGTGTTTACTCAATTTTTGAGAAATTCTATAGTAAATTTGATCAGTTGATAATTTTCTAAAGTTTTTAATCTTTCTAAGAGGGAATCCCCACATACTTAGTTGAAATGGCCGAAAACTAAGACTATGTTGATTTTCTAAGAGTATATCGTTTTACGTAAGTAAATTTGTCGAGTTTAGAATTTTCTTAAGTATTTTCACTTTCTAAGAGTAAATAATCAAATTGTCGAAAACTAAGAGAATATTGATTTACTTAGAGAACAAATAATCTTAGAGTGTTTCAGAATACGGGCCCTGAATTATGTTTGTCTCTATATATACTTAACAAAAATAGAAACTTTACATTCTTTAAAGCCGGTTTAAGCGATGTTTTAATGACGTTTCGTGAAATATACACACATTTCATAACGGAGTAATTAATAAAGATCATACAGAGCCACACTATCGCTAAGTTGTACCGCGCACGACGTAGCACGCTTTCCACTTCCGGTATTTAGCACTGACGTTGAGTTGACATATTCTGCGGTGATTTCAAGTTTATTTAATGCAACAGATACACGCAGGCTTAAGCAAAACTCCGAAAAAACAAAGTTGTAAACATTTGCGTTTCAAACCTGAGATGCCACAGCTTTATGAAAATCACAGAAAACAGATCATTTAGCATGCTTATGGCGGACTTGTCAGTAACTGATGTTGTGCGTCATATAATTCAAATGCTGACTACTTGTTACAGAGTTACGGGGTAAGTTCAGGATAGTCCGAGATCGTTGACGTCGCGTAGAGACGACAGCACTTTCACGTTAACGTACCGACGTAACCGTTTCATCTCAGAAACTTTTACTACTCGGCGGTTTTGAATCACTGCCGAGACAATAAGAAATCGTCTGAAGCAATGTCACGGTTCTACCCGTACCCGTAGACCGTATACTTGGCAGATCTTAACTGCTCACACAAGGCCCCGAATAACGTCAACAACATGCACTGGCATGCAGTATCACCAAATCTAAAACCCATAGAGCATGTATGGGTTAAACTTGGTGACGGGTGCGGAACAATTACCAGATTGACACCAGCAACAATCTCAAACATGTACGCTACTGAAGTGATTTTATACAAAAGGTCACTTAAAATGAAACCGGAAAAAGAATTAAACACATCTTGCGAACACGTTCACATCTCTGAGAATTTTGAAATCGACCCCTATGCATTTTGACGTTAAATTACGACGTGACGTTTGTATTTTTTTATCACCATTTTCGAGAACTTGTAGACATTGATCCAAAGTTTTGAATTACAATGAGTTTTCTGCAAAATTGTGTTTGTAGACAGAATTATACGCATCAGAATCCCATGTAAAGTTTCTATTTTTGCTGAGTATAGTTCACCCTTTACTTGCTAATCACTAGTACATTATAATTTCCAAACGGTTTGGATCCAGATAAGAAGCCGCGTCAGGTTGCGTTTAATCTAGATATAAACTGTTTAACACTCATATTTATTTTTCTTTGATGCAAAACTGCATTTATTTTTAGGTAACAAAGGTAGTTTTAAAAGTTACAAGTCATTTCGTACCCAAACCAAATCGTACCCAAACCATTGCGTACCCACATTTGGTCAATCCTTACCCGAGCAAAATCGTACCCTGACCATTTCTTACCCACTATCATGGTTAATTCGTACCAATATATAAAAAAAACTTTATATTTACACTGTCATGGTCAATTCGTACCCACCGTACGTGGTTAGTTGGTACCAATATATAAAAAAACCCATAAAATTCCATAAATTAAATAAATTTTGGAAGATTTACTACGGATAAACGCTATCAAAATGATTGGTTATTATTACTTGTAGGATTTATGTGTGAAGGGATTGATAAATGCATGGATGTATAGACTAACACACATACGAATAGCTGTTGCTTTAAAATGCTATCTTATCGATATTTACCCCAAATATTTTTATTAAATTAAATAAAGTCTTGAAATATACTAACATGCCTTTTTATGATACCATAATGTCACAAACTAAACATTCATATACCATGTGTTAGATATGCGCCTTTAATCTCGTAAAAGTAGTGGAAAAGTATGTATGTGATTTATCGAAAAATGTACAAATTACAAGACAGTTAATTGCAAAAAAATATATTATAATTGGAATTACACACTTGAAATATTCGTATAAATGTATACATTAGATGTGTGCCACTGATCCCAACAAATCACAGGGTAAGTCAGCACGTGACTAAGTGTGATATTGCCATGTCAAAAGTTCACATTTATAATCACGTTAAACGACAGAATATTATGACAGGCACGTGACTTACTGCAACATTCTGCGCCCAATTAAAGTAGTTTAGCGGTAATTGACAACGTTACTTTATAGCTGCACTTTAAGATACTAAAGAAGTAATATATCGCAAACTTCAAACACGTAGTTATTTGTAAGACAGGTGTGAGGAAACCGCTCAAAATCACAAGATATTAACACGTTCGACCATTATTTACAATTAAGAAACTTGTTATCATGTTTACCTTTTATTTAAAAATTACCTGCATATTGAACCAATAAAATGATTTGTTACTTTTTGATATTGTGGTTGTTGTTTTAGCAAATTGATATGGATAAATTTATTGGCTATGTTTTCTAGTATACATTGCATTTATAACCACACAAATGAATTTTGAAAAGTTATTGTACGTAAATTATGTGAAATATATTCCTTACCGTACAGGTACTGTTTCGAGATGTGAAAAAACTGTCCCGATTGGCATTTCTTGCAGAAAACATGTGTTTTGTTTTTATCAGCAGGACTGTAAATCTTCAAGTAACGTACAATGTATTAAATGCTGTTGTATTAACATACACTCATATATTAACAAATTTAAGCAAATATTAGATGAATATTTCTCATTGTTAGATCACGAAAGACCTAACTTGGCTAGTCGTAGAGTGTGTTTTTTTCTGCATAAGATCTAAGGGGTAGGGTAAGGATTTTGACCATATTTCAAAAATAACCATGATGCCACATAAATGTTTTACACATTTTTTGACTGTTATTGGTCTATCATAATTTTTGCCAAATTAGAAAAGTATTATGTGTGATTATAAAAATTTAGTATTTTTTTAAACATTTTTATTTTGAAAATGGAGAAAGTTCTGATAAAAGAGAGTGTCAGTGTAAATTTTACTTCCAAGTTATTATTTTAATTGTTTCATTTTACCAGTTGACTCATCTTTTTGTTTTGATATATTTTTGATAAAATAACACTTGACTCAACATATAATTCACCAATTTAACCAAGAAAGAAACTTAAAGGTTATCAGCTGCAGTTCTGAAATTAATTTCTGAGCGGTGTTTAAAAATTATCGATGGTCATTATTTGTAAAAACCTGTACAATAACCTAATACTTTTGTTTTATTTCTTTTCTTAAAATGGTTGAATGTGTATGTTAACAGAGTATTAAGATATTTTTATGGAAATTTCATTTAGGCAATTTTGCTGTAGACGTGCGCCCTTAACAAAGCCAACAATATGCACATGCCGAATAAAAAAATAGACTTCACTGTTATCAAAACGCAATATTAATCATAAGGCACGGGTTGACGTGTAACATTGCAGTCGATTAAAGGTTTGACACGGTTATTAACAACTCGCACATTTAACGATAATTAAAATTACTTTGCGGTTGTACGGTAGTATTCCAATGGTTAACACATTGGACTACGGTACCAGGGGTCTTGAGTTCGATCCCCCGCCGGACAAGCGGTCTTATTAAGGGATTTTTCTGAATCCTCGATAATGTACAGGAATGTTCTTGAGCAAGACAGGTACCGCGAATTGCTTCTCTCCACACAGGGGTTAAAATGAGTACATGTGAAGGGTCTGAATCGGTACAGCGGCTGCATTTGACTCCGCCATATGTCAGCAGTGCTCATAGGCAAGATGGCTCGATGATCAGGGGAGTATATGTACAGTCGGCTGAGCGGTCATTCGGACTGAAAGTAGACTTTAACTTGGTATATTACTTTTTTTTACAATCAAAGAAATATAATATTGACAGTTGGATTTGTGAATTCAAAATACATGTTTTAGGTAAAATTAAAACAAAATGATAAAAATCGCTTTTCGAAAAACGCATGTAATACATTTCGGCTAACAATGTAGTACATTATTGTCAGACAGCTTAGTAATGAGCATGATTTGAAGAAAACTGCGCTATAGCTCACATAAGTTTGTTTATAAATATCTTAACTTGTATTTCATAGCTGAATGTTAGTTAATTGGTACAAAATGACCACGTAAAGATAGCCAAAAAAAGATGATTGTTTTCCTTTTGTAAAAATTTATTTTGGTCTGAAACGGGGCTCCTTCTACAAATATTCACCAGTTTAATATGTGTTTACATTGCTGTCTATTGAAACCCTGTAAATGTTAAGTGTGTGGTAGTTTCATTATATATGTACGAAATGACCAAGATGGCGGCCACAAATTGTTTTGGGTACGATTTGACCATGAATACATTATCGGGTACGAATTGATCAAGGTGTGGGTACGAAATGGTTTGGGTACAATTTGGTTTTGGTACGAAATGACCAGTTCCCATTTAACAAGGGGGATAAATCCATCATTCTTAAGTTAAATTATCAGTTTGTCAGACAGGGTTGCCTACCTTTATATAGAGTAACAGCTCACTTATTGGACAATGGGAAACCTTGTTGTTCACGGATGACTGGTTTTGATAGCAAATGAGCCTACCTGGATCAGGTGATCTGGACATTTAAGTTCAGGCTTTTGACAGAACAACCCCTCAGAAAACATAAGTTAGGCACATACATGAAATCTTAGGTAAAACAGGGTGGTTAGCCCTTTTACTTTTTAGCTCTTTAATTAATATTTTTGTAGAAAGTTATTGATAATTTATTAATATGTAAAACATAAGGGAGTTTTCATTATTCTTCAGCTAATTACAGTTGGGAAATAGTTTATTGTAATTGGGAAATGTTTAGTTTGGTGAGAACCTTTCAGTTTCAAGTAAAGCACTTTTCTCGTTTTTTTCTTTTCAAATCGTTCAAAACTTAGCATTTAATTTCAGCAATACCACATAATCACTGGGCATCACAAGAGTGTGGCGAGAGGGAGAGATACTAAATTCCCACAGGATAGGTATGTATTATTGGTATTGCTAGGCCGGCCACTATATTTAACAGCTAAAGCTTACTATACTTTTATCATTAAGATGTCATCAAGATTAAAGCTATACTCAAGTTAGCTATACAAAAGGCTTATTCTGCTTAGCATTCAAGTCAAAGGAGTACAGAACATTCATTATACATTGTGTGTCATTGTTAGTAGCATATTACATTTGCAGGACATAGCTCCAATATGTATCAAGACGAAATAACTCAAAGGGTCATTACCTTGTTTTCAGAGCCAGTTGTTAAGCTGCCCCTCGTACGAATGTATAAATAATGCATACACTAAAAACAACCCGGTTCCTTAGATTTTGAACCCACACAGCTAGGGTACATTTATTTGACGAAATTTCAAGATGACAATTCCAAAGTAATCTATAACACAGCAGGGTATGCCTTTACGGTATACACGATACATATGTATATATACATGTACAATTTAAAGTGAATACATAGTTTGGGATGTTTCGTTAAACTTAAGGAGTAACTCTCGTTGAATAAAGCTATTAATTCATTCATATCCTCCTCTCTTTTACCGACTCGAGCTACAAAGCTGCTGTTGCGGCCGTTAATACCTTATCTAGGACTGCCTAGTACCGATCGTAACTTAACAACAAACCCTAACGACATCTTAGCTGCACAAGTTTCGGTAAAAAATGTTTCAGACATCGCGATTTTTCGCAAAACAAATTGGTTTAGTGCAATTGATATACTTTTATATGAAATAAAAGTATACGTAAATGAACAAATAACGAGACCGTCGACGGTCATGCATGAATTTTAAGTTGGCATGTGTATGTTATATGGATGGAAAATTAATACCACACATGTTATGTCGCACTGCGAACATTACCGTAGGGAAAATGAATACAAGGATCACATTTATAGTTCTACTTGGTTTTGGTTTAACACTTATTGCGGTATCTATGTCGTTTATCGAAAAAATCAAATGGAAACATATTCATGCTAGAATGATGGATGCGTTTGATAATTATCAGGAATCAGTTGACAATACACTGCGAAAAGTTGCTGCAACAAACGTATACACAACTGTTGTTACTTCAAACACAGTGGCTCCTTCATTTGAGAATATGTATGCTGTTATTGGTATGGTAAAGCCAGATTTTAGGAAGAAACTGTCAGAGGACTACTGTTGGATGTATGCGTTTTACCTTCCGCTAACTCTGCAAGCATGGTGGAGGCATAATATATCAAGCATAGTTGTGATCGCAGGAGTAAATGTTTCTGAAAGTATGTGGACACAACACGATTATTTTCAGGAAATGTACAGACTTATAAAGGATATACCTGGTGTAAAGTTTGTTTATTTGGAATCGCCTTTAAACTTACAGGTAATGATTGCACAAACATCCCGTTTGTTCGCTTGTTTTTTATTGCCAGAATTACCAGAGGATAGGATTTTGATAACATCCGACATTGATATTGTTCCATTATCAGTCAATCTATACGAACATATGCAAACTGATAAGGTACGAATCCTAAACGCCAATTGCTGCAAAAAGTTTCGGTATGGCGAGAAGAAGTATAAGATGTATCCTATGACAAACATCGCTGCAACGGTAAGGATTTGGAGAACCGTTATGGCCAAGCACAACGTAAAAACAGCTGCTGACATCATACAGGCTTTGGCAGTGTATTACAAGACGCCAAACTGGATACAGAAAGGAGGAAACGATGGCTGGTATATGGACCAGCATGTTGTCAGTATTATATTGAAAGAGT
The DNA here is from genome assembly GCA_922989275.2 of Gari tellinella. NCBI lineage: Eukaryota > Metazoa > Mollusca > Bivalvia > Cardiida > Psammobiidae > Gari > Gari tellinella. The sequence goes on from OV277858.1 coordinate 7,591,099, forward strand.
CTAATGTATCGCTTGACCTTGTTGGACGATCAATGGTAACACGGATTCAACGTATAAGTGGTTTTAAAGCATGGAGTAATTTTAGTGACTTTGACATTAAAGCAGATGCACATATGCTTCTCCCACCATGGAAGTTTCCAATAAGAATTACAAACCTTGTTCATGAATTATTTAAGAACAATAAAACTCTAGTCAATGAATTCGACCGATACACAGATATGTTGTTTCATGATTGAGAACATTTAATGCAACATTTTCATTTGATCATATAACTTTATATCACTTATATAACACACATATACTAATACAGTGCTGCTCACTTATAACGAAATTCAGGGGACCTGGCAAATCATTTCGTCTTATCCAAATTTCGTCTTATCCAAATAACGAAATTTCTTTGTCAACAGTTTGCAGGTAAATACACTTTTACTCATCATACCTTTCGTACAAAATTGATCAGAAAAAAAGATAGATAGAAAGGCATAGAAATTAAATATTTAATGCTGTTTTTAATTGTACCAAATAGAATAAATTATAACAACATAAGATTGGCTATGACATATGAAATACCATTTTTCTTTTTGAAAATTTAACCTGTTCCCCGTTTTGTATTAATAGAAAACTCAACCTATTATGAATATTTAATAAATAAACTTTATTAGAATAAAAAGCTTTTTTTTATTTAGATATTCAATGTTGATATAGCATCAGTGGTTGTTATCTTTTTTCAGAATACGGGTGTCTGCAAGAAGTTCGTTCAGACACCCAGTTATTAAGTATCTGATCTGGATCCAAACAAATAATTTGCAAAGTAAACTGGTTATTCCAGTTGTTTGAATATCCTATCAATAGCATACATACAAAAACATGTTGGTTGGGTAAAGTTTTGTTAACGGCGGTGGTGAGCAGCTAAGCAATTAAGCACTGTCACCTTTGTAAGCCATTTGTCAAACTGTGATAATGACCGCCATGTTGTATTAACAAAACCATTTTACAGGTAAAATCCTGTGTAGGGACCTAAAAATCATTTCGTCTTATCCAATATTTCGTTTTATCCAGTTTTCATCTTAAGCAAGCACGACGCCATTGAAATAAAGAAGGAAGCAGTCGGGGATTTTTTTTATTTTGTATCAAGCAGTTTTTCATCTTATCCAGGTTCGTTATAAGTCAGCTTCACTGTAACATTATACCATGCATATAGCTCTCTTCTCACATGGGAGTTATGCATTGAAAAGCGCTACACATGCAATTATATACACTTACAGAGTGAGAAAATGGAAATTACTACATTTACGATACAGTAGCGACACACTAATTGTTAAAGACTGGATCGCAGCAATACATACTAGACTTTTTCCATGGTTATCAACTTGTTCGTTCGTTCTTTGTTGTCAATGTATGTGTCAATGTATTCAAACTTACGTTTGTCACTGTTATGTGTAACTTAACTTTAACCGTGTTGACCCCAAGGTAATTTTCAAAACCCTATGTTTGAAAATGTGATATAAGTTTGTTTCTGGGGGAGTAAGAGATGTTACACACATACCAAAGTAAAATAGAGACGACGTCCGTTTAGATGAGTTATAACGTAATATTTATAATTTGATACTGAAGAATAGATATGAGAAAGTCAAAGTGAAGCGGAACATCTTGAAGATCAAGCATGCTGTTCTGTTAAAAAAGCGTACTAATAAACCAGAGTTCCTTAATTAGGCTAAAATGTTTTCAACGGATTATACAAAATAAAAAAATGCATGATTCCAGGTAATTTTCGGCGGCATGCACGTATAACTAAGCAAACTTGCGTAAGATATGCACCGTAACGAATGCTTAAATAATGATACAGTAGTTTGTATCGTATTATACATTATCTTGTAAACTATTGGAACAGAGGAACCACAGGTGAGCATATATGTGTGCATATTTTTATCATTAATATCTATTTCGTAGTCATGATGTTTGTGCGAAACACACTACCTCACAATACTGTCCTTAAAGATAATGATGTTTACAGCATTTAATCCTCGGGCCAGTAAGGTCTACATCTAAACTCAACCCCTAGATTGTTTATGGACACCAACTATGCTGATAGGTTTACTGAATCAGAAACGTTAATGTACTAAAAAATTAAAGATAAAGATAAGAATTTAGCATTATTTTCTGTTAAATTAATTTTCTGCATATTCATGAATGGTAATGTTACATTTGAGAAGAACGGGAAATAATCTAGAAATAGCGTAAACTTTTTAAATTTTTATCTCATATGTATCATAAAACAACTTCAACTACATTTTGAAGTGATAAACACAGTATTTAATGTTACTCCTTGGGCTGTATCAATAACATATTGAATTTTTTCATCATGGTTACACAACCAATGCATAAAATACCGTTGTTCCAAACCAAAGAATGTCAGTTCTGAAACGACATGCGTAAGAAATATTAAAGCATGGGTTCAGAAAACAATGGCTGCCTATAAACATAACTTTATGACTTCTTATCATATTTAAGGTCTTAGATAGGTAATGCTTGACTGCGTTTCCTTGTTATTTCGACGTCATTCGTTCTTTATCGGTTTTCTGATTCGACAAGTTTCGGGCTTGTCCGATTTTCCGAAAACTAGTTCTTTTCCGACCTCTGACGCCAACGAGTCCGACCCGTCCTTTGTTCATTCATTTAACTGTCACTCCTACGAGTTGATGTTACACTGGAGAAAACGTTATTATTTCTCAATAAACGCGTTTACGCCAAAACTATTATTTCCATTGCAAACAGTTTTGAGCCAGATCAGGCTCAAAACTGTTAGCCACTCAGGTTAGAATCAGTCGTCATTTTACCAATTTTGATCCATTGCGTTTGCGTTTTGTTTGCGTTTAAACGGGAAAGAATAAGGTTTTCTTCACCTTAACGACATAGTTTGACCTGAATGTTTCGACTTTAGCTCATTACCCCCCAGTTACTTTAAATGAACTGTTACACTTTCCAATTAAGTTTAGTCCACTTCTACATATTGAGTATATATTTTAACAAAACAGTGTAAAATAGTGAGCAGTGTAGACCCTGACCGGAGGGATGTCAGTAGCCTCCCGATAAGGCTCTAAACTCTTTGCATATACCAAGTGACTTCATAGGTACACTGTTTGCAAATGACGAATATACTCGCCGCAATGGTTGTATGTGTTAGCTTTTATGCTGTCCCTCAAATAAAAAATAGAAATACAAATCCTTTGTAATCAAGGTGATTACTAAATATGAATATTCTATGATATAAATACCGTATTTTTGTCCCAATTTTGATTGTCCCTAATAGCAAAGTAACTCTTTTTCTTTTTGTTCGTGGTTTTGGCTTTTGCACCTTTCGCTCACCCCTCCCATTTACTTTACGTGTTGTTATTGCTGTATCTAATTAGGACCAACGCTCCAGATATCAAAACCACATTACCCCTGTCTTTAAAAAATGTCAACCTTTTATATGAAATTATTGATCTGTATTTGTTACAAAATATTGTAAACTGTGAGAAATAAAATAATGTTCTGTTCTGTTCTATTTACTAAATGGCGACGAGAAATCGAGCTAAGAGTGGAAAGTTTTGCAAATCGACAAGTGGCTGGAGGTAACAAAAGAAAAGCAATGTTTAGTGGATCATTGTTGAGTCTTCCAATGAAGAGCTAATTTTACCAGGATCTGCAAAACAAGCGCCCATTAATGATGAAGGATGATACGATGACATGATGATGATTTCAGGTAAGATGAATTCGGCTAATCTCATTTGTTCCAAAGCAGCCTGTTTGGATTAAAACACCAATCCGCCTTCCTTTTAGCTCTTAACAGAGGGGATCATTTCGGTCTAATAAACAGAAAACATTCCCTATGACAAATAAGCCCCAGAATCACAACAAAGGTAGAGAAACAGACTGCATATTAAATACAGGGGTCTGACTGTAAATCAAACCTGTGGTACATGCCAAAAATGCTTCCCTACATCAAGCCTTTACTCAATAGATACTCATGTTAAATCATTTAATTTAGTCCTTCACTCCAGTAAATAGTTTAACTTTATACAGTCGGGAATATGCACAATAAAATTCATTATCTAAGCAGAACATACATAGTTTAAGCAGACTGGAAGTAAAGCAGAATGGATTCTGCTTTAATTTCAGCCTGCTTTAAGCAACCATCTGTATTCAATACATAAAATAAGCTATGAAGTAAAGGGTTAAATACCAATCTAAATTATTGGGTGCAACATACCAGCCATTCATTATGAAACTTTATAATCATTGTCAACATTTACAGTCAATCTTGTGTTAAGCGATCACTCTAGTGAATACCCATATTTTGTCTGGTATTGAGCTGTCTGTTTAATGCAGGATAAAACAAATTCAGAATGCTCCAGTAGGAGTTTTCTTCACTATTTCTACATGGAGTTAATTAGTCTAGTGTCATAATGAAGAGGTATGCACACTTATCCGTTAGGTGGTTGCTTGATACAAGATTGACTGTATTTTTCACATATTTTTGCTGGAGAATATTGTTTTTATTGCTGAACAGAATTTGTAAAACAGACAATAGCTATTACATTAACAATTCTTTGTGGATTCCACAAATATTTGCAAATGGCAGTGCATGTTTTACCAATAAACTTCAATTTTCCTTGATTTTACTTTCCCACAAATGTTGACCCCTTTCAAACACAATTTCTTTTTTCTCAAGTTACATGAGGTCAACCCTACTTATTGTTTTTTGTTCTAGAGACATGGTAGATAACTTTAAGTGTGGTCACTATGAATGTCCCTGCCTAATTTTTGTAAAAATCTTAGTTTTGCTAAAATGTAAAAATATGATTTTTGAGAAAAATTGAATAATAAATTATTTTTCTGAATTTATAAAAGTTTTTTTAATGCATTAATGTGTAAGGTGTAAATGCATGAATACATTTTGATGTTTTTATTAATATTTGAAATTTGTTATCCTCGGAAAAAAAGAGGGGTAGTCATTTCTGGACGTTTTTTGAAAAGTAGGGTAACAAGACAAAACTATCCATGATTTCAGTTATAGGTGGTGAACAGTCTTTTAAATCTGGAAAATGATGTAAAATTGGATACTGAATGAGATGGTTTATAGTTTTTTGCGGATTTGTTTCGATAAGCATTACCCATCTAAGACCATTAAATGCGTTTCCCTATTTGTTATAGTTTATCCAAATTAGGCTTGGAGTTATTGCATTTTGTTATAGTTAGGGAGCACGATAGTGCACACAACAATTTTATCCTGAAGCATTTACCTCTTGTGACCAAACCCTACTGGGGGTTTGAATCACCATTTCTGATTGGTCTAGTTTTCCAGCTCATCCAGTGACCTTAACTCTGTAATTCTTTGGAAGAGTGGGATGAAGATTTGGGCGTGAAAATTCACACTTCATTTTTTATAATGCATATACGAAGTTTTATATGAATTGGTACAGAAATGTAGCATTGGTTTGGATCCAAAAATGTACAAGTCCCATCAGTGGCCATAATTTTACCTATCTTAAAACAACTCACTTGAAAAATATCATGTCATGCACATCTACACTTCATGTTAAATGCATATGCAAAGTTTGATATCAATGGGTAAAGAAATGTAGAAGTCATTAGCATCAACGCTTTTATCAGTAAGAAAAGGTCATAAAGTAGCTGTTTATCCTTGATTGGTAGAAAAAACTTCCCAAAACAACCATATGACACTCCCTCATTTCTCTGGTGAGCTCTTCAGGACCCTTTTGTTGATATTTTTATGCCCCCGGCATATGCAGAGGCATATAGTAATTGTCCGTCCATGCGTGTGTGCGTCCGTAACAAGGTTAAGTAGATTTTACCGTTTCGTCTAGCGTCAACACCGCTTACTCAAATACTTTGACACTTATACAGTTATTGCTTTGGCCCATTCCCTATCCACCAATATCAACAAACCATGATTTTGACATTGACCTTGACCTTATTTGTACTTAGAATATTTAGATAGGCTATTTCTTGGAAAACTAGATTTTACCATTTCATCTAGCATCAACACAACTGACTACAATGTGTTGATACTTATACGGATATTACCTTGGATCACTACCAATCCACCCATATTACCCAACCTTGATTTTGACCTTGACATTGACTTAATTTGAGCTTAGAATATTTTAAATAGGCTCTTTCTCAGTTAACTAGATTTTACCGTTTCATCTAGCATCAACACTGCCTAGTACAATGCTTTGGTACTTATACAGTAATTGACATGGACTATTACCAACTCACCAAGAATGTCCAAACTCAGTTTGATCTTGACCGTGACCTAATTTGGACTTGTCAAGGATGCCACCGGGGGCATAAGTGTTTATTGAACGCGCAGTCTTGTTTCCATTTGTTATATGCTCAGATGGGATATAGGCTCTATGTGACCATTTTGGCTGTAACATTTGATACTAATCCAGAGTCATGATGGCCCATATGGGACATAGTATTGTATGGTGAAATTTATCATATTTTATGCAATGTGTCACAAATACCTGGAGCCTTTTTTCAGAAAACTTCGAACAACAAAAACGATTGTAAGTCTAAACTTTCAATACATTTAATATCTGATTTCTCCATCTAATCAAGCCTTGTGACTAAAAAAACGATTCCAAACCAATGTCACAAGACAGCATTAGATGGAGAAATAAATAATAGTTGAGCATTTTATAATCTGACTTATGACAACATTTTTCGTATGAAGTTTTATGAAACTTTTAGAACTTTTGTGTAAAATGTAAGTTCATCCATTTCATCTAGCATCAACACAACTGACTACAATGTGTTGATACTTATACGGATATTACCTTGGATCACTACCAATCTACCCATATTACCCAACCTTGATTTTGACCTTGACTTAATTTGAACTTAGAATATTTTAAATAGGCTCTTTCTCCGTTAACTAGACTTTACCGTTTCATCTAGCATCAACACTGCCTAGTACAATGCTTTGGTACTTATACAGTTATTGACATGGACTATTACCAACTCACCAAGAATATCAAAACTCAGTTTGATCTTGACCGTGACCTAATTTGGACTTAGACAAGATTTAGAATATTATTATTGTCAAGGATGCCACCGGGGGCATAAGTGTTTATTGAACGCGCAGTCTTGTTTCCATTTGTTATATGCTCAGATGGGATATAGGCTCTAGGTGACCATTTTGGCTGTAAAATTTGATATTAATCCAGAGTCATGATGGCCCGTATGGGACATAGTATTGTATGGTGAAATTTATCATATTTTATGCAATGTGTCACAAATACCTGGAGCACGTTTCAGAAAACTTCGAACAACAAAAACGATTGTAAGTCTAAACTTTAAATACATTTATTATCTGATTTCTCCATCTAATCAAGCCTTGTGACTAAAAAAAGGATTCCAAACCGATGTCACAAGACAGCATTAGATGGAGAAATAAATAATAGTTGAGCATTTTATAATCTGACTTATGACAACATTTGTCGTATGAAGTTTTATGAAACGGGCCCCTGGTTGCTAAATGTCTGATTTCTTTTAGACCTTTTGTGTAAAATGTAAGTTCGTTTTCTGTTTTTAAGGCAAAGACCAGATAATGGAATATCTGAAAAGGTGCAAGCCACAGTCACTGTTAGCTTTTTGGAAACCCCAGTAGTATGTGAAAGCAATAACAAAGCTTTTCAATGAAAGGAAAACGCTGAGAACAGAAGCCAGAGCAACACATTAAAGATAATTACAGTGAACAAAACATGTTTCTGAAGGGTGTGTGTTGGGGGGGGGGGGGGGGGGGGGAGACACAAAGAGCATGCTGCTTGACACTTTTACAAGGAGTTTTCATAACTAACGAACTTGAACAATAACTTGGATATAATAAGTGTTATATATCAGTGAAAAGGACAATTATTTACTATTGTATAATGCACGATAAGATCACAAAACTTGATAAATCACAATACTAACCTAAATTACCCCTTTCAAGAGCACTTGAACATAGCACTTTTCGTACATTTTGCAATAAGTTCTCAAAAAGTACAATTTGTAAAATTTGACTGACTACAATGCTTACAGTTGTTGCGTTGGACCAATGCCAATCAACTCATACTACCAAACGTTGATTTTTACCTTGACCTAATTTGGGCTTTAAATATCTTAAATGGGCTATTTCTTAGTTAACTAGACTTTACTGTTTCGTCTAATATCAACACTATTTACTACAATCCTTGATACTTAAACAGTTGTTGTCATGGACCAATTCACTCTTATTGCTAAACCTCAATTTTAAGTTTAACTTGACTTAATTTGGACTCAAAAAGTTTCAGAAGGGGACATAAGTGTTCATGGAAACACCCTTGATAATATATTCTCAGAGCAAGTATAGCTATATTGTTGATATTTTACAAAATGATAATATCTCCAACAGTGTACCGTAGTTTGTGCATATTTGACAAAAAAAATTATGGACTTATTTAGAATAATAAAGTGGCTATAATAGGGAAATAATCAGGTCTCGCAGAGACCCACATGATTAAAAACTTTGGAGATCGTGTGTTAGAAATTGCCATATGGGCAGCTAGCCAGTTACCTGGAAGGGAGTCCTCTGTCGTTGACAATACACCCAACCTCTGCACGTTAATAGAAAATCTGATGTTGATATACTTGTATCAAAGTTTATTAAAAAACAAATTACCAGTACCCTGGAGTGGGTGGTCATCTGGGTTAATGTTGTGACTTATCAAGTTAATTTGTCTTCAAAACCATATGGGGCAATGTATTTATTATGGGTGAATATCATCATGTTAATTTGCAAAAGTGATATTCAATGCCATCGTGGTTGTCATCTGTTGCTTGTTTCAATATATTGTCTACAGAAGTATTACAAGACTTGTTGTTTTCTTAACCTTCTCTTACTGAATATTCATGTAAAAATCTGACATCTGATCACACTTGTCGTATTCAAACTGTGTAGTCTGCCTGTCTGCTCGGTTTTTATGCCTCCGGAATCGACAGATAATAATATATAGTAATCCTCATATCCGTCAGTCCGTCCGTCCGTGTGTCCGTAACAAGGTTTAAAAGTAGAATTTACCGCTTCGTCTAGCATCACCACCGCTTACCCAAATATTTGGATACTAATACAGTTGTTGCCTTGGATCATTCCCTATCCACCACTATCACCAAACTTTGATCTTGACCTTGATCTTGACCTAATTTGGACTTAGAATATTTTGAATAGGCTATTTCCAGGTTAACTAGAATATACCGATTCGTCTAGCATCAACACATCTGACTACAATGCTTTGATACTTATACAGTTGTTGCCTTTGACCATTCCGGGTCCACCAAACTTGATTTTGACCTTGACCTTGACCTAATTTGGACTTAGAATATTTTAAATAGGCTATTTCCTGGTTAACTAGATTTACCGTTTTGTCTAGCATCAACACTGTTTACTACAATGCTTCGATACTTATACAGTTATTGCTTTGGACCAATACCAACTCACCAATAATACCAAAGCTCAGTTTGACCTTGACCTAATTTGGACTTAGAAAAAATTCAGAATATATTGTAAATGGATGCCACCAGGGGCATAAGCGGTTATTGAAAGTGCAGTCTTGTTTTTTATACGCCCACCTCAAGAAGTGGTCGTATATTGGCATAGCCCTGCCTGTCCGTCCGTGAATAAGTTTGTTCGTTTGTCTGTTCTTCTGTCAACATTTTGTTTGTCCTCAGTTTTTCCAGAAAACTATTGAAAGGATATTAATGAAACTTTACACAAATGGTATATGCATAAAGATATGCATGTGAGTAGAGTTGAGGTTTATTCAATTTTTCGTTACAGAGTTATCTGCCTTTGATGTACTTAAATATGCTATAATGAGCTTGTCCAGAGTTTTCTCGAAAAGCTGTTTGAGGAATATTAATGAAACTTCACACAAATGTTAAAAACATAAAGATCTCAAGCTGAGTCAAGTTTGAGGTTCATTTAATTTTTCGTTACAGAGTAATCTGCCCTTGATATACTCAAATATGCTATAAAAAGCTTGTCCAGACTATTTGAACGATGTTGATGAAACGTCACACAAAAGTAATCAAGATCTGAAGATGAGGGAAGTTTTAGAATAATTTGATTTGTTGTTACATAGTTATCTGACCTTGATGTACTAAAATATGCTATAAAAGGCTTATTTGACAGTGTTAACACACTAAACAACTACAGTTTTGAATGGACTTTGATTATATTTACCCACAGTATAATTATTGAAGTAAAAGTTAATGAAAGGGTTGATTATTATTGAAATCGGATCATTGTGTCAATACTTATTTGCCCTTGGTGTACTCAGATATGCTAGAAAAGGTTTTTTTCAGTAATGTTGGTGCTTTACCCCTCGACTACATCCGCCAGTGAATAATTTGAGAGAAAAACCATTGATAATACATTAATTTGAATTCAGAATGAATTGTTTTCCTTTTATGTTGTATACATATGAATCGGTCTCCTTAAACTAAAATCAGTCAACTTAAACTGGAATATATGGTGTGTCTACTTAAAACTCCAAAATATTTTGAGAGAAAACAATTAATACATTGATTTGAATAATTTGAGAGAAAAACAATTGATAATACATTAATTTGAATTTAGAATAATTGTTTTCCATTTATGTTGTATATATATATATATATATCAATCGGTCTCCTTAAACTAATATCGGTCACCTTAAACTCGAATATTATGTTGTGTCTACTTAAAACCCCCAAATCATTTGAGAGAAAACAATTAATACATTAATTTGAATAATTTGAGAGATAAACAATTGATAATACATTAATTTGAATTTTGAATAATTGTTTTCCATTTATGTTGTATATATATATATCAATTGGTCTCCTTAAACTAATATCGGTCACCTTAAACTCGAATATTATGTTGTGTCTACTTAAAACCCCCAAATAATTTGATAGAAAAACCATTGTTAATACATTAATTTGAATAATTTGAGAGAAAAACCATTGATAATACATTAATTTGAATTAAGAATGAATTTATCCCTTTCATGTTGTATATATATTTGATTTGATTTGTTTTTGATTTACGTCGCTTTCAACTGTATTTCAGTCATATCGCGACGTCCAGCTAATTACAGGTGGAGGAAGACCCCAGAAGTCCATTATGCACTGTTTAAGGCACATATCAACAACTGGGTAGAACCACCGTCCTACCGCAAGCCAGCTGGAAGGCTTCCCCACATGAAAAATCCGAACGACCCTACTGGGATTCGAACTCACAGCGGTGAGGAGCTTAGTGATGTTAGTCACAGTGACTACACCACTAGGCCACGGAGGCCCCCCTGTATATATATGAAGCGGTCTCCTTAAACTTATATTGGTCACCTTAAACTCAAATATATGTCGTGTTTACTTAAATATCTCAAATATGTTGAGAGAAAAACCATTGTTAATACATATGGGCCGTTTCATGCGAAAACCAGCATTAGTGACATACGACGTCATCACGGGAAATCCAGTTTAAAAGTGACGTCAAGAAACAAACATATTTAACCTTTGACTTGCGAGTTTTTGATCGTGTGTTTATATTGGATTTTGAAGACAAATGGATTCGGAAATCGAAGTAAGTTGTTATTTTTAATAACATAAGTACTTAAACTTAACAATTACTAAACACATTACTATAGTGATTTAGTATGTGCTGGTATATTTTGTTAATTTACTAACGATGCCCAAACTCCTGCTCGACACTCCTACCAAGACTAAGTGGCGCCATTATTTGAATTTTTAATAATCTACATTTATCTTTAGTTTGAACTCGAGAAAGTCTATATTTTTCATTGTGTTTGTAGGTAGTCATGTTTGAAAGTAAATAACTTGTATAAAAAAAAATTAAAAATCGAAGGCGACGTTTCATTCGCAAAATTATTGCAGTTATCGATTATATAACGTTGTTTTAATTCAAGGACATGTACATGAGTTTCCGTGGTCTAGTGGTTAGTGTCTACGCTTGTCAAGCAGGCGGACCGAGTTAAAAACTGGGCCAGACCAGATTTTTTTTTACTATCTTTTCATATTCATGCCTTTGTTGATTAGATCAACTATTAATTAGATCAACTATTATTATAAGAAACACCCGAACATAACTTTAAGAAAACGTTTAACTGTAAATGTATCTAAATTAATTATCTGTTAACTGACTTCTATAGATAGAATTTTGTTTAACTCTACGGATCTAGATCTAAACAGTTTTGACATAGAAACCGGTACCCTGTGTGACAAGGGACTGTTTTTCATGTGAATGAACTTATGTTTATTGTTTGTTTTGATAAGATTTGTTTCTAACCTCCAGGAACTCGAAAGTATAATATCTGAGCATCTTGGCAGGACTCCATTAAATACTCCTGGAAATTCACAGCAGGGTGTGTCAGACTTGTCAGATTGTTACGACGAGGAAAATCAAGACCAGCAGCCGAGTGTAGAAGAGAGGATCCGAGTGTTTATTGGAGAGGCGTCTGGTGGACACCCTGGCGAGGAGATTTCTTCTAGGGACGATAGTGGTGGAGAGGCAAGTTGTATTTTTTTCTATAAACCTTAATAAAAAGGTGTGGAGTAGAACATGTACTAAGCGATATACAGTCCTACACTTTACTGTAAGTTTGCCAATATTTCCCTAGTGTTTGGCCTATACAGCGGAGCATGAATATCATGCTATTGCATACAGTAAAGGGTAGGACTGTATAATGATATAGAGTGGTGGCGTGTGGTCCATTAACACGAAAAAAAGTAATGCAGAAAGCTCCGATTTGAATTATCTGCAGTAGCAACCAATTATACAGCTGCATATAGGCCTATCGTCATACGTTTTATTCAAATTTAATTTACTTGGCCCTTGGCTGAAGTTCTTACCTTAGTTGTGTGTTTCACTGGGCACTGTACAGTGTTCAGTTACTTCACACTAACACAAAAGGTAAGAAATGAAAAAACTTAAAAGAAGTGCAACTTGATACATTTTTTCAACAGCTTGGATCAGGGACAGGCGCAAAGAAACTGAGTGTCTAGTGCGGATCGACAGATTTTGCCCCGAGGTATGGGTTAATAGACTTTATCCTTTATACTGTTTCAGGGGCTGTCGAGTGATGAGGGACTGTCTTTAGACAACTATGACACGGAGAAGATCAGTGCATTTTTCAGTCAGGGCTGCGGTTGCGCTCGAGAGTGTCACCTAAAGGTGGATAGCGAGCAGCTTACGTCCCACATCTTCAACATACGAGACATGACCAAGGCAGAAAGAGACTTGTATCTAACAGGCTGTATTGACTCAGGATCAAATACCGACCTCACTAAGAGAGGAAAGAAGAGAAGACGTTCGCGTGGTACTTACAGGTTTGCCGAGGAACAAGTATGCTTCAGAACATTTTCAATCGCTAATTGCGTAAGTCGTTCCGCCATTGACAGTCTGAAGACAACAGTGAAGCACCTCGGCCCTGGTGTAAGACAGCATGGCAACAAAGGGAAGCGGCCGCACAATGCGTTGGACTTTGTAGACGTCCAGCGCATCGTCGACTTTATCCAGAACTACGCTGATGAATTCGGATTACATCAACCGGCAGCTCCCAGGGATCGAGCAGAGGTAGCTCCCATATACCTCCATAGCAGTACAACCAAGCTTCAAGTTCACTCTTCGTACATGGAAAGCTGTGTTGCAGATAACGTGCGTTACGCAAAGAAGAGCTGTTTCTGTTCGATCTGGAATACCTGCTTTCCACACATTCGGATCGCAAGAGAAGATGAGAAAGCAGGTTGCGGATGCCATTTCTGAGGAAGATAAGATTGAAAGGTCACAGCAGCAATCTACTCACGTACTCGGTGCCCAACGAGAGCGTGCCGTCTACAGGGAGTGCCTGCACCGAGCGTCAGATAACCATAACATGCCAGCAGAAGAGCGCTACAACAATTACACCTTTGACTTTTGTCAAAATGTAGCATTGCCGCACTACTCTAGACAGATGGGCCCTCTGTACTTTTTAACTCTCAGGAAAGTGCAGATATTTGGCGTGCGCATAGATGGTTCTGGGAAACAGCTCAATTTTCTGCTTGATGAAGACCAGACCATCGGTGCTGACGGCACACAGGCGCAAGGGCCTAACACAGTAATCAGTCGTGTGGACCACGTGCTGAACGAGGTTGGACGGGGAGAAAGGATATGTGCAGTCCATGCAGATAATTACCCAGGTGAGTGTCCTTCCATATACCGGGTAATCATAGTGGATATTATAAAAGCGGTGCAATGCACAAAGCAACGGTTAGTTAACTTTAAAGCCTTAAAGGGCTTTCAATCTAATTTTGTTTTGAAACACCCAAACCCACAGAATAGTCGTAGATCAGACATCAACTGTCATAAAATGCAAGTGGAGGGTGGGGTGGGTGAGGTTGGGTTTGGTCTTAATCTGTACAGAATAGTCGTAGATCAGACAGCAACTGTCATAACATGCGAGGGGAGGGTGGGATGGTGAGTGGTTTGGTTTGGTCTTAATCTTGTTCTTTAGTTACTTAGTACTACCTTGCTCAAGGTTAATTGTCAACTGTCTTTTTACAATCAATTAGCCTTTGTTTTAATGGTTGTATTAGAGAGTTTTTACTGTATAATATGATAGGCATATTTTCTGTAAGACAAATATAATGCCTCTATCCCCCAATTTGACTTTAAGTCCACATGCACATCTACTGTATATGTGCAAACACTCTGCCAAGTTATAAGGTTGTCGCTTGAAAAGTGCAGGAGAAGTTAGCTAGACAAAGTATGTACTATACGTGGGGCATACAAACAGGCAGACGCCAACAATGAAGCTGTGTTATTTGGAGCAACAACTGTACATTATTGTTTCCAATGGTCAACACTCGGCAGTATTAACGTTAATCATTAAGTTACATTCCACATACTGTTACGTTTGTGCCAATCGGTGTGTACTAGTTAATAATGCATTTTATCACATAAACGTGCAAAATATAGAGGGCCGTAAAAATCGTATGGCCCACTTGGCATATATTTTATACTAATTTTGGAATCACCAAAATACTGTATTACTACGCCGACTTTAAATCAGTTAAGAAATTCTAGACAAAATAAGATCACCACTAGGGTTTTAAAACATTTCCAAGTGTCCTAAAATCATTATACCGAGCCTTCACGCAAACTCAGACTGCAAATTAGGCTATGTAGAGCTCTGTTATAACAGTGACTCAGACAGTTTTTCAAATTTAGACGTTACAATGATGATGACGTCGTGTTGCTATAACGACGTTATTTGAAAACAAAACTTGACTCTAACTGTCAAATTATCAATTTTAGTCAGTTAGAACAGTTTTAAATTAAATATTAATTTAAAAGTTGAATATGGTATCGGAGAAGTCTTTTCGCAACACATTGATGTTGATTTTCTCTATTTAGCTTGGTGGGTGTTTTTACCTTCGGATGAATAAAACCGAATAGCACCTATGGCCATAGAGCTGAGGGCAAAAGTGAAAGTAAGACCGTTCGGATGTTCGTGTCATTTGGTGTTTATGTGATAAATAGGATATCAAATTCGTGTTTTTTAGATAAAAATAATATGTTGCTCGCCAAGGCTCGCAAAATATCATTTTTATCCAACTCGTTCAATAAATTCATTACTGAAAAAACACTCATTCAATATCCTCTATATACATACATCGGGTCAGTTACGGGGTCCCTATGTGAAACCGCGATACGGGGTTCTCTTTTCAAAATATATACATTTCTTTTATATATACCCCGTAAAAGCACCAAGGTCAAGGGGGAGACAATGCAAAGAAGATCTCGATATAAAACCTTATTGTGAGACCCAGACTTATATGCTTTAGAACATCATTTGTTATGCGCAAATAGGCTCCAAACTTGTGGGGTACTGTATAGACCCCGTAGTTTAAGTATACCCCACATAAAAGGTCTGATTTCGAAAAAAGCCCCACAACCGGGCATGTCTCTTTCTATATATATATATATATATATATATGATTTAAAAAAGTAGATGATGTATTATAGGCTTTAAAAACACAATTTATTTCTTCAAACAATGCGCGACGCGTTTCACTTTAATTCATCAGGCGCAATACACAATATAAACAATAGTATTGCGCCTGATGAATTATAGTGAAACGCGTCACGCATTGTTTGAAGAAATAAATTGTGTTTTTAAAGCCTATAATACATCATCTATTTTTTTAAATCATATATACAGCTTTTCCCGGTAGTTTCCGGCATCACGCCGACATAATTTATCATATATATATATAATCCTAATGAAGGCATTAGGGGGACCGTCCCTAAAAATGGGGTTTAAGGAGACATTTTATATATTTTTTATCTTATGGTTTTTTTGTTTTTTTTTACTCAATAAATCATGTTTAAGTTGTAATTAAGGCTTTTTTAAAAAAATTTTTTAGAAAAATTAAGTATCTAAAAATATACAAAAATATTGGTCTCCCTAATATTTTGTAAGGACGTTGAGGGTTTTAAGTAGACCAACATATATTCGAGTTTAAGGGGACCAATAAAAGTTTAAGGAGACCGATTCATATATATATTACAGAAAATGGATAAATTCATTCTAAATTCAAATTAATGTATTTAACAGTGCTCCAGCTAGGCCTTTTTAGGAGGGTGCCGCGCCCTGCCCTTAAATTAAAAAAAAAAAGTTAAAAAAAAAAAGTTAAAAAATTTTTTTTTTTTTTTTTTACAAATTAATAGATCTAATTAACAAGAGTTTTTCTCTCAAATTATTCAAATTAATGTATATGTATTAACAATGGTTTTATGGTTTTTCTCTCAAATTATTTGAGAGGTTTAAGTAAACACGACATATATTTGAGTTTAAGGTGACCAATATAAGTTTAAGGAGACCGATTGATATATATACAGGGGGGCCTCCGTGGCCTAGTGGTGTAGTCACTGTGACTAGCATCACTAAGCTCCTCACCGCTGTGAGTTCGAATTCCAGTAGGGTCGTTCGGATTTTTCATGTGGGGAAGCCTTCCAGCTGGCTTGCGGTAGGACGGTGGTTCTACCCAGTTGTTGATTTGTGCCTGAAACAGTGCATAAAGAACTTCTGGGGTCTTCCTCCACCTGTAATTAGCTTGACTTCGCGATATGACTGAAATACTGTTGAAAGCGACGTAAATCAAAAACAAATCAAATCAAATATATATACAACATGAAAGGGACAAATTCAATCTAAATTCAAATTAATGTACAGTAAAACCTCACTATTACGACCACTAAATTATGTTAATTATTAGGGTATTTACGGTAGGTGACCGCTTAAAGCAAGGTGACAGTGAAACAGAAAGCTCCTTTAGGAGCTTTCTGTTTTACTGTCACCTTGCTTTAAGCTGCCACCTGTCTATTATACAATCAATTAGCCTTCGTTGTAGTGGTCGTTATAGCGAGGTTTTACTGTATTATCAATGGTTTTTCTCTCAAATTATTCGAATTAATGTATTAACAATGGTTTTTCTATCAAATTATTTGGGGGTTTTAAGTAGACACAACATAATATTCGAGTTTAAGGTGACCGATATTAGTTTAAGGAGACCGATTGATATATATATATATACAACATAAATGGAAAACAATTATTCTTAATTCAAATTAATGTATTATCAATGGTTTTACTCTCAAATTATTCAAATTAATGTATTAATTGTTTTCTCTCAAATTATTTGGGAGTTTTAAGTAGACACACCATATATTCCAGTTTAAGTTGACTGATTTTAGTTTAAGGAGACCGATTCATATGTATACAACATAAAAGGAAAACAATTCATTCTGAATTCAAATTAATGTATTATCAATGGTTTTTCTCTCAAATTATTCACTGGCGGATGTAGTCGAGGGGTAAAGCACCAACATTACTGAAAAACGAGAAACCGCCAAGGTCGGTATGGCCGGATTGTCTGAACTTTTGCTTTGTATATATATATATAATACAGCTACCCATGGCATGTGATGATGACCTCACTACAACTGTATATGCCAAATTTGGTTGCTGTAGGACTTAAATTTGACTAAAACTGACACTAACAAAAAGGTAAACCAAGACGCAAACGAAAAGGTTAACCAAGAATTCTCTAAGTCATTGGACCTTGAAATTTAGGTCACAGTGACCTAGTTACCCATGGCATGTGATGATAACCTCACTACAACTGTATATGCCAAATTTGGTTGCTGTAGGACTTAAATTTGACTTAAACTGACACTAACAAAAAGGTAAACCAAGACGCAAACGAAAAGGTTAACCAAGAATTCTCTACGTCATTGGACCTTGAAATCTAGGTCACAGTGACCTAGTTACCCATGGCATGTGATGATGACCTCACTACAACTGTACATGCCAAATTTGGTTGCTGTAGGACTTAAACTTTGACTAAAACTGACACTAACAAAATGGTAAACCCGTGACGACGCAAACAAAAAGGTTAACCAAGAATTCTCTAAGTCATTGGACCGTGAAATCTAGGTCACAGTGACCTTGTTACCCACAGCATGTGATGATGACCTCACTATAACTGTACATGCCAAATTTGGTTGCTGTAGGACTTAAGCTTTGGCTAAAACCGACACTAACAAAAAGGTCAACCAAAGTGAGGACGGACGGACAGACAGACGGACGGACAGACAGACGGACGGCATTCGCCAATCTATAGACCGCATTTTCAATCCAGCCAAAAACCTTTTCTAGCATATCTGAGTACACCAAGGGCAAATAAGTATTGACACAATGATCCAATTTCAATAATAATTAACCCTTTCATGAACTTTTACTTCAATAATTATACTGTGGGTAAATATAATCAAAGTCCATTCAAAACTGTAGTTGCTTAGTGTGTTAACACTGTCAAATGTCAAATAAGCCTTTTATAGCATATTTTAGTACATCAAGGTCAGATAACTATGTAACAACAAATCAAATTATTCTAAAATTTCCCTCATCTTCAGATCTTGATGACTTTAACATTTGTGTGATGTTTCATCAACATCCTTCAAATAGTCCGGACAAGCTTTTTATAGCATATTTGAGTATATCAAGGGCAGATTACTCTGTAACGAAAAATGAAATGAACCTCAAACTTGACTCAGCTTCAGATCTTTATGTTTTTAACATTTTGTGTGAAGTTTCATTAATATTCTTCTAACAGCTTTTCGAGAAAACTCCGGACAAGCTTATTATAGCATATTTAAGTACATCAAAGGCAGATAACTCTGTAACGAAAAATTGAATAAACCTCAACTCGACTCACATTCAGATCTTTATGCATATACCATTTGTGTGAAGTTTCATTAATATCCTTTCAATAGTTTTCTGGAAAAACTGAGGACAAACAAAAATGTTGACAGAAGAACAGACAAACGAACGAACTTATTCACGGACGTACAGACAGGGCCATGCCAATATACGACCACTTCTTGAGGTGGGCGTATAAAAAAACAAGACTGCACGTTCAATAAACACTTATGCCCCCGGTGGCATCCTTTACAATATATTCTGAATTTTTTCTAAGTCCAAATTAGGTCAAGGTCAAACTGAGCTTGGGTATTATTGGTGAGTTGGTAATGGTCCAAAGCAATAACTGTATAAGTATCGAAGCATTGTAGTAAACAGTGTTGATGCTAGACGAAACGGTAAAATCTAGTTAACCCGGAAATAGCCTATTTAAAATATTCTAAGTCCAAATTAGGTCAAGGTCAAAATCAAAGTTTGGTGGATAGGGAATGGTCAAATGCAACAACTGTATAAGTATCAAAGCATTGTAGTCAGATGTGTTGATGCTAGACGAAACGGTATATTCTAGTTAACCAGGAAATAGCATATTCAAAATATTCTAAGTCCAATTTAGGTCAAGATCAAGGTCAAGATCAAAGTTTGGTGATATTGGTGGATAGGGAATGATCCAAGGCAACAACTGTATAAGTATCCAAGCATTTGGGTAAGCGGTGTTGATGCTAGACGAAACGGTAAATTCTACTTAACCTTGTTACGGACACATGGACGGACGTTCTCACAGTTGGACTTTTGTTGGGTATTTTTTTTGTTTAAAAGTACCCAACAGTACACAAATATACCCAACAATAACAATAGGGCAATCACGAAATGAATGGAATCTATTGTTCTCCCTACCCAACAAAGGACCTTTCGTGCGCTCGGACGGACTGACGGATATGACGATTACTATATGCCTCCGCATCTGTCGATGCCGGAGGCATAAAAACCGAGCAGACGGGCAGATTACACAGTTTGAATACGATAAGTGTGATCTTGACAAATACACTGTAAATTTTGAATGTGTTAATAGATGATAAGCTAGCTCAGAAAATGATGTTCATTGTGGGTCAGATTTTTACATGAATATTCAGTAAGAGAAGGTTAAGAAAACAACAAGTCTTGTAATACTTCTGTAGACAATATATTGAAACAAGCAACAGATGACAACCACGATGGCATTGAATATCACTTTTGCAAATTAACATGATGATATTCACCAATAATAAATACATTGCCCCATATGGTTTTGAAGACAAATTAACTTGATAAGTCAAAACATTAAGCCAGATGACCCCCACTCCAGGGTACTGGTAATTTGTTTTTTAATAAACTTTTATACAAGTATATCAACATCAGATTTTCTATTAACGTGCAGAGGTTGGGTGTATTGTCAACGATAGAGGACTCCCTTCCAGGTAACTGGCTAGCTGCCCACATGGCAATTTCTAACACACGATCTCCACATTTTTTAATCATGTGGGTCCTGCGAGACCCGATTCTTTCCCTATTATAGCCACTTTATTATTCTAAAATGTTTTTGTCAAATATGCACAAACTACGGTACACTGTTTGAGATATTATCATTTTGTAAAATATCAACAATATAGCTATACTTGCTCTGAGAATATATTATCAAGGGTGTTTCCATGAACACTTATGTCCCCTTCTGAAACTTTTTGAGTCCAAATTAAGTCAAGTTAAACTTAAAATTGAGGTTTAGCAATAAGAGTGAATTGGTCCATGACACTAACTGTTTAAGTATCAAGGATTGTAGTAAATAGTGTTGATACTAGACGAAACAGTAAAGTCTAGTTAACTATGAAATAGCCCATTTAAGATATTTAAAGCCCAAATTAGGTCAAGGTAAAATCAACGTTTTGTAGTATGAGTTGATTGGTATTGGTCCAACGCAACAACTGTAAGCATTGTAGTCAGTCAAATTTTACAAATTGTACTTTTTGAGAACTTATTGCAAAATGTACGAAAAGTGCTATGTTCAAGTGCTCTTGAAAGGGTTAATTTAGGTTAGTATTGTGATTTATCAAGTTTTGTGATCTTATCGTGCATTATACAATAGTAAATAATTGTCCTTTTCACTGATATGTCACACTTATTATATCCAAGCTATTGTTCAAGTTGGTTAGTTATGAAACACTCCTTGTAAAAGTGTCAAGCAGCATGCTCTTTGTGTTCCCCCCCACACACACACACTTCAGAAACATGTTTTGTTCACTGTACACTGTAATTCTCTTTAATGTGTTGCTCTGGCTTCTGTTCTCAGTGTTTTCCTTTCATTCATTGAAAAGCTTTGTTCTTGCTTTCACATACTGCTGGGGTTTCCAAAAAGCTTACAGTGACTGTGGCTTGCACCTTTTCAGATATTCCATTATCTGGTCTTTGCCTTAAAAACAGAAAACGAACTTACATTTTACACAAAAGGTCTAAAAGAAATCAGACATTTAGCAACCAGGGGCCCGTTTCATAAAACTTCATACGACAAATGTTGTCATAAGTCAGATTATAAAATGCTCAACTATTATTTATTTCTCCATCTAATGCTGTCTTGTGACATCGGTTTGGAATCCTTTTTTTAGTCACAAGGCTTGATTAGATGGAGAAATCAGATAATAAATGTATTTAAAGTTTAGACTTACAATCGTTTTTGTTGTTCGAAGTTTTCTGAAACGGGCTCCAGGTATTTGTGACACATTGCATAAAATATGATAAATTTCACCATACAATACTATGTCCCATACGGGCCATCATGACTCTGGATTAATATCAAATTTTACAGCCAAAATGGTCACCTAGAGCCTATATCCCATCTGAGCATATAACAAATGGAAACAAGACTGCGCGTTCAATAAACACTTATGCCCCCGGTGGCATCCTTGACAATAATAATATTCTAAATCTTGTCTAAGTCCAAATTAGGTCACGGTCAAGATCAAACTGAGTTTTGATATTCTTGGTGAGTTGGTAATAGTCCATGTCAATAACTGTATAAGTACCAAAGCATTGTACTAGGCAGTGTTGATGCTAGATGAAACGGTAAAGTCTAGTTAACGGAGAAAGAGCCTATTTAAAATATTCTAAGTTCAAATTAAGTCAAGGTCAAGGTCAAAATCAAGGTTGGGTAATATGGGTAGATTGGTAGTGATCCAAGGTAATATCCGTATAAGTATCAACACATTGTAGTCAGTTGTGTTGATGCTAGATGAAATGGTAAAATCTAGTTTTCCAAGAAATAGCCTATCTAAATATTCTAAGTACAAATAAGGTCAAGGTCAATGTCAAAATCATGGTTTGTTGATATTGGTGGATATGGAATGGTCCAAAGCAATAACTGTATAAGTGTCAAAGTATTTGAGTAAGCGGTGTTGATGCTAGACGAAACGGTAAAATCTACTTAACCTTGTTACGGACGCACACACGCATGGACGGACAATTACTATATGCCTCTGCATATGCCGGGGGCATAAAAAAGATCAACAAAAGGGTCCTGAAGAGCTCACCAGAGAAATGAGGGAGTGTCACATGGTTGTTTTGGGAAGTTTTTTCTACCACTCAAGGACAAACAGCTACTTTATGACCTTTTCTTACTGATAAAAGCTTTGATGCAAATGACTTCTACATTTCTTTACCGATAGACATCAAACTTTGCATATGCATTTAACATGATATTTTTCAAGTGAGTTGTTTTAAGATAGGTCAAGTTATGGCCACTGATGGGACTTGTACATTTTTGGATCCAAACCAATGCTACATTTCTGTACCAATTCATATAAAACTTTGTATATGCATAATTAAAAATGAAGTATTAATTTTCACGACCTAAATCTTCATTCCACTCTTCCAAAGAATTACAGAGTTAAGGCCACTGGATGAGCTGGAAAACTAGACCAATCAAAAATGGTGATTCAAACCCCCAGTAGGGTTTTGTCACAAGAGGTAAATGTTTCAGGATAAAATTGTTGTGTGCACTAATGTGCTCCCTAACTATAACAAAATGCAATAACTTCAAGCCTAATTTGGATAAAATATAACAACAAAGGGAAATAATTCCAACAAGGGACACATTGACCCTAAATCGCTCGCCTGGTACACCATGTAAAACTTGACCTATAGTGACCTAGATTATGTTTGTTTGTTTTGATTTTACGTCGCTTTCAACAGTATTTCAGTCATCGCGACATCCAGCTAATCGCAGGTTGAAGAAGACCCCAGAAGCCCTTTATGCACTGTAACAGGCACATATCAACAACTGGGTAGAACCACTGACCTTCCGCAAGCCAGCTGGAAGGCTTCCCCACATGAAAAATCCGAACGACCCTACTGGGATTCGAACTCACAGCGGTGAGGAGCTTAGTGATGTTAGTCACAGTGACTATACCACTAGGCCACGGAGGCCCCCCACCTAGATTATGTATGACTAGACATGACCCACAATCAACAATAGAATGTTAACAAGATGTTTCTATGAGTTGACCTAGTAACCTAGTTTTTGACCAGACACAACCCTCATTTGATTTTGACCTTGATTTGATGTAGGCGAGCATCATTCAGATTTGAGTTAACACTGGTTTTGATTTGACCTAGTGACCTAGTTTTGACCTGACATGACCTATATTATCAATTAGGCAAACATTCTATTTTTTTTGCATTTAAAGCCATTGAGACTTGTAGCCTCTAGAGTAACCTAGTTTTTGACCAGACATGACCCACATTAACACTTGACCTGGATATCAATTGGGCAAACATTCTTACCAAGTGTCATGAAGATCGGTTAAGTTCTGTAGCCTCTAGGGTATGAGTAAGGTTTTCCAATTATTTGACCTAGTGACTGAGTGCTTGACCAGACCTGACCCATGTTGGAACTTGACCTAGATATCAATGAGGCAAACATTTTAAGTAAGTGTCATGAAGATTGGATGAGTTTTGTAGCCTCTAAAGTGTTAACAAGGTTTTCCTATGAATCGCCCTAGTGGCTAATGACCTAGTTTTAGACCCGAACTGACCCGCATTCAAACTTGACATAGATATCAATTAGGCAAACATTATACCCCAGTTGCATTTAAATCCAATTAGATTTGTAGCCACTAGAGACTGTTCATAAGGTTTTCCTATGATGTGACCTAGTTTTTAACTGGCCATGACCCACATTCAAACTTGACCTTGATATAAATGAGGTTAACATTTTAAAAAAATTCATTTAGATACAATGAGATTTGTAGTCTCTAGAGTGTTAACAAGGTTTTTACTATGATTTGACATAGTGACCTAGCTTTGACTGGACATGACCCACATTCGAACTTGACCTACATTTTTCAAGACAAACATTAAGACTAATTATCATGAATACCAAATGAAATGTGTAGTTCTTAGAGTGTTAACAAGGTTTTTCTTTGATTTAACCTAGTGACCTAGTTTTTAACCGGACATGACCCTCATTCGCACTTGACCTAGATTACATTAAGATAAACATTGTTATCAAGTTTCATGAAGATCCAATGAAATGTGTGGCCATTTAAGTGTTAACAAGCAATTGTGGACGGAGGACAGACATCCAGCGATCCTAATAGCTCACCTTGGCACTTAAGTGCCAGGTGAGCTAACAATACTGATGACAGAATAACAGTTCTTGAGCATGGCTCTCCTAGACAATGATATATACATAATCTGTATATTAAGTTTTAAGTCAATAACTCTTATACTTTGGCAAATTATTATGTTCCAGACAATACTACATTCAATAAAATATAACAACAAACAATAAAAATACTGATGACGGAGTAACGGTTCTTATACACTGCACTCCTGGTCAATGAGATATGTCTGTATATGAAGTTTGAAGTCAATACTATGCCTGACTTTACCATAGCCTCTTATGACTTTGACAGACATGACAAAACTTGTATTGAAATCAAGAGCTTTATCAGATGAGTACACATACCGACTATAAAGTTTCTATCACATGTTACTAAGTTCAAAAGTTATGACCAATGTTAAATTCAGCCTATTAAGTATTTAAATAACCTCTACATGAGCCTGACATTGAATTGAGACCAAATGCAAACTATGAAGTCTCTATCATATTTTATTGAAGTCTTTATAGATCATATGTGATTCAAAATTTATGGTCAAGTTTCAAGCTGTGGACAGACAAGCAGCGAGGACCGAAACAATTTGCCCCAACTATAAGTCATACTGGGTATCTACAAGGAGAAATACAGTATGTTTACACTAGAATATATGGTGAGCCGCATAAAATGGATCAATCAGTATTACCTGAGCTTTTTCTTTTTTTCCCCACTGTGTTACGTGATCTTCCAAACTGAAATCATCTCTTTCTGAAATTGACAAAATATGATACACATACTAACTTTTACTACATGCAACACTTTAAAAACAAGGGCCACGATGGTCCTATATTGTTCACCTGGTACACCATGTAAAACTTGACCTATAGTGCTCTGGATTTTGACCTAACATGACCCACATTCAATCATGGCCTAGATTTTGATGAGGCAAAAAAATTGAGAAAAGTTTCATTAAGATCAAATGAGATTTGTAGCTTCTAGAGCAGTGATTATTTTAGAAATCAGATGAATGAGTCTCATTCTGTAAAACAATGAGTCTGACAAAAATTGAGTCCTTCAGGTGAAAAATTTACCCTATATCCTATAACTTATTTCTAGTTTTGAAGACAGGTGACAACTTAAAGCAGGTTGAAAGTAAAGCAGATTTTGCCTTAAGGCACTTCTGTTTTACTTCAAACCTGCTTTATGGACATATGCGACCAAATGAAATCTCCGAAGGATCTTTTTTTGCCCGATATATATGTTTTTTTCTTAATTGTTTTCGGCACCAATTCAATGAAAACACTCACTGAATCAAAATTTACCTGAAATAAATTGATGAAACTTCTCACAATAAAAGCTATAGGTGTGAATAATAAGACAATGGTAACAAAGAATAAGTTATAACTACAGGCACTTATATACCTATACAAATGGCCTAAAAAAGCAGACAGCTTTTTCTATGTGTTCCCAGGTTAACGCTTATATTCAATTTGATAAAGTTCTGGATAATTAACTTAGCCTTAAGAGATAAGAGTATTTGCTAAGTTTCACATACTTTCATTTACCAAGTACAATTTCATAGCTTTCATTTAACGTTTATAATAGGCAATTAATGGAGATTGTTTGAAACTAAAGGTACCTATGGGAGGTAACTGATATGCACGATTTCGTAGAGTAACGATGCTTGATTTATCATACTTATTTAAAAGCCACCAGGTGTCTCACGGATTGGTAGCATATGTCCTACTATCTGCTAGGATAAAGATGTTGCATAATATGCAAGTACTGTCGAATTATTCACGGCAGTGGAAGAGTACAATAAAGGCAAACAACTGTGTTATAATTCAACTTATATCATATGGAGTAATGTGTTAATAAATGCCAGAAAAGCTTTGGGTCCATGGGATGCGCAACTTTTCAAATAATGAGTCCCTGGCAAATTTAATGAGTACGGAACTCAGGATGCATAGGTAAAAGAATCACTGCTAGTGTAAACAAGGGCCACCATGGCCCTAAATCGCTCACCTGTTACACCATGTAAAACATGACCTATAGTGACCTAGATAACGACTGAACATGACCCATAATCAACCTTTATAGTGTTAACAAGATTTTTCTAAGATTTGACTTAGTGACCTAGTTTTTGACCGGACGTGACCCACATTCGAACTTGACCTGGATTTCATAAAGACAAACATTTTGATGAAGTTTCATAAATTCCCATTGAGATTTGTAGCCTCTAGAGTGTTAACAAGGTTTTTCTATGATTTGACCTAGTGACCTAGTTTTTGACCGGACATGACCCACATTCGAACTTGACCTAGATATGAATAAGGCAAACATTTTGACTAAGCTTCATGACGGTGAGATTTGTAGCCTATAGAGTGTAAACAATGTTTTCCAATGATTTGACCTAGTGACCTAGTTTTGGACTTGACATTACCCATATTCGAACTTGACCTAGATATCAATTAGGCAAACATTCTGACTAGGTTGCATTAAATTCCAATGAGATTTGTAGAATCTGGAGTGTTAACAAGGTTTTCTATGATTTGACCTAGTGACCTAGTTTTTGACAGAGGTTGAACTATATTCAAACTTGACCTAGATATCAATGAGCCAAACATTTTGACAGTTTCATTAAAATCCAATAAGATTTGTTGCCTCTAGAGTGTTAACAAGACTTTTCTATGATTTGACCTAGTGACCTAGTTTTTGACCTGACATGACCCACAATCGTACTTGACCTAGATTTCACCAAGTCAAACATTGTCATCAAGTTCCATGAAGATTGGATGAAATTTGTAGCCGCTAGAGTGTTAACGAACCAATTGTGAACAGACAGACAGACGACGGACGACAGACATCCAGCGATCCTAAAAGCTCACCTTGGCACTTCGTGCCAGGTGAGCTAAAAATGTATTCTTATGATTTGATCCAGTGACCAATATTTTGACCTGACACAACCAACATTCAACCCTGACCTAGATATCAATAAAAAACATTTTTACCAAGTTTCATCAACATTTAAAAAGATTTTTAGCTTCTAGCTGTTAACAAATGTCTGATTTGATCTAGTTACCATGTTTTTGACCGGACATTTCCCATATTCATCCATGACCTAGATATAATTGAGATAAACATTTTGACCCAGTTGCATTAAAATCCGATGAGATTTGTAACCCTACATTTTGACACAAACAGATTTTTCCTTAATTTGCATTGGTTTATAATTTTTTAATAACTTTTGAAGAGTTTCGACTAAAAGAGAGATGTCAAAAAACTTACCTCATTCCTCCATCAGAGATTATTGCTGTCCCCATAATCATACACAATTTCTTGTCATGCTTTGATGAGCTAAAATAGATTAAAACTATTGGTTATGTGAGAAAAAGAACCTGTCACTAGTCCTTGTATGAGACAAACTGATCTAAACCTCGGCTAGAATAGAAAAATTATTTAGCTCGCCAAGACTCGCTTAATAAGTAATAACATTTCAATCCTACACTCGGTCGTTACGTCATCCCATGAAACACCACAATAATGTTCATTTATTGTTCCCAATGGATTCGTTATCTAATTAACATCAATTAATTTGACTTGTCCGTCCAGACAGATAAGGTAATCTCAACCCCCCCCCCCTAATATTTTTGGATATCTCCGTCCGCAAGGTGAGAACAGCTTGTGTAACACAATGACTGACGGCATATCCCATAGTTTTACGATTTTACCTACTTTAAGATCCCACATGACCAAGCTTCAAGTGTGACCTAAATTTTATGAAGGACATGGCACTGACAGAATCTCATAAATGTGACTTCTTAAAGCCACTCGCAACCAGATGGTGCATTTGCAAAAAATAAAAGAAATTACTCAAATATATACAAAAGGGTAGCATTATCGTGCATCTGGCATTGGAAAAATATGACCAGTCTAATAACACCCTCTCGAAAAGTCTTAGTTTTTTAGATATTTTCCATCGTTTTATCCATAGCGTCGAAAGTTGCTATATAAATTAAGTCAGGACTCAGACATAAGCTCTGGTGAACTAAAAATGTAATATTAAACTCAGAAAAGGAGAGATAACAGCTCAGGCATTATGATTTTCTTCAGCTGGGAATAAAATTAATCCTCATTTACACCGGGAAAAACTGTATTACTTATAAAAGTTGGTTAGGATGTTTGTGGGGGGGGGGGTTAAGTAGACACCAACATATATTTTGTAAGGATGTTGGGGGTTTAAGTAGACACCAACATATATTTGGATAGGATGTTTGGGGGGGGGTTTAGTAGACAACATATATTTGGTTAGGATGTTTCTGGGTTTAAGTAGACACCAACATATATTTGGTAAGAATGTTGGTGGGGGGGGGGTAAGTAGACACCAACATATATTTGGTAAGGATGTTGGGGGGGGGGGGGGGTAAGTAGACACCAACATATATTTGGATTTGGTTAGGATGTTTGGGGGTTAAGTAGTAGACACCAACATATATTTGGTAAGGATGTTTGGGTGGGGGGGGGGGTTAAGTAGACACCAATATATATTTGGTAAGGATGTTGGGTTTTTTAAGTAGACACCAACATATATTTGGTTAGGATGTTGGGGGGTTTAAGTAGACACCATCATATATTTGGTTAGGATGTTGGGGGGTTTAAGAAGGCACCATCATATATTTGGTTAGGATGTTTGGGGGTTTAAGTAGACACCAACATATATTTCGTTAGGATGATGGGGGGTTTCAAACATAATCTAATGCTTATGGTAATAATAATATACACTCTCAGTAAGTTTGAAAAGTTTGGATAAAAACTGTGGCCTCTAGAGTGTAAACACTAAAATTGTTGATGACGGACGACGGTTGACTGAAGACGGACGCCGGACATTCAAGGATTGCAAACAATCACCCTGAGCTAGCTCAGGTGAGCTACAAAGGTTTATATAATTTGATCAAGTTTTCCAACCGGACGTCACCTACATTCAATCTTAACCTAAATTTATAACAAGAGCCCCATGGGGCATATTTCGCTCACCTGAGAATAGATTACAAAATGTAGATAATGATTTATGTCCAGGACGGGGTAATTTTTTCCCTGATAGGCATAATTTGAACAATCTTGATAGAGAACCTGTAGATGATGCTATGTGCCAAGTATCTAAGATCAGGGTACTAGGGTTTTAGACAAGAAGATTTTTTAAAGTTTCCATTGAAAAAATCTATTTTTAGCTCCTGTGACCTACATATGCAACAGACTGGAACCATTTGAACAAAAAAGGTAACTTTAGGACATCTACTCTAGAAGTGTCACCCTGCTGATAATAAAGCTCTGGCCATATAAGTTTCAGAGGACAAGACATTTGAAAATTTCACTATATAACGCAATGTAAAACTGTAACCTTGGGGCAGGGCCAATTTTGACCCCAGGGGCATAATTTGGGCAAAATTGATAGAGGACCTGTAGGTGATTCTATGTGCCAAATATCTAAGCTCTGACCCTTGTAGTTTTTGACAAGAAGATTTTTGAAGTTTTTATAGAAAAAATATAATTTTAGCTCCTGTGACCTAGATATGCAACAGACCTGAACCATTTGAACAAAATATATGTAAAGGATATTCAGAAGAGTCACCATACCAAATTGCAAATCTCTAGCTATATTAGTGTCAGAGAAGAAGACATTTGAAAATTTCACTATATAACTCTTATGTAAAACTGTGATCCCCGGGGCAGGGAAAATTTTGACCCAATGGGCATAATTTGAATAAACTTTATAGAGGAGCTGTAGGCGTTGCTATGTGCAAAAAATCTAAGCTCTGGCTCTTGTAATTTCAGACAAGCAGATTTTTTAAGTTTTCAATTGAAAAATATCTATTTTTAGCTCCTGTGACCTAGATCATATGCAACCAACCAGAGCCATTTGAACAATATCGGTAAAGAGCATCGAGAACTGTCACCATGCTAAATATCAAAGCTCTGGCCATATTGGTTTTAGAGTAGAAGACGTTTAAAAATTTCACTATATAACTCTTATGTAAAACGATGACCCAGGGGCCAGGGCGGGGCCGATTTTGACCCCAGGGGCATAATTTGAACAAACTTGATAGAGGACCTGCAGATGATGCTATGTGCCAAATATCTAAGCTCTGGCCAATGCAGTTTTTGACAAGAAGATTTTTTAAAGATTTCCTTATTTTTTCACTTTGGTTGAGTTCTGCATTGTTTTAATTCTTTGAACAAATTTGAAAGAGCTTGACCAAAGGAACATTTCTGTAAAGCTTGGTTGAATTCTGTTAAGCGGTATAGGGTAGATGTCGTTTGAAGCAATTGTTAACACCGACGGACGACGCACGAGGAAGGTCGCCATCCCAATAGCTCACCTTGAGCCTTAAACAGAATGGGAAATCAAAAATTAAGAAGCTCAACTCCTGTAAACTAATAACACACTTTTAACAGAAAACCATAACACTGACCCTAGGGGTCAAGGCTAAAGTCACCAAACCTTGATACATTGTTGTCATTGAGCCGCATCAGCTTCTGAAGTTTCATTACTATTGGTGCAGTTTGCTCAGCACAGACTTTTACTTTAATGTTGACCCTAGAGGTCAAGGTCAAAGGTATTGGTCACCAAACTGCAATGCATTATGGTCTACCCATTGCGGCGCATCAGCATATGAAGTTTCGTGACCGTAGTTGCAAATTTGTTACACGGCATT
This sequence comes from Gari tellinella, assembly GCA_922989275.2. Classification (NCBI taxonomy): domain Eukaryota; kingdom Metazoa; phylum Mollusca; class Bivalvia; order Cardiida; family Psammobiidae; genus Gari; species Gari tellinella. The sequence goes on from OV277858.1 coordinate 7,622,767, forward strand.
TTGGCAGGGTGTATGGCCTTGTATGACCGTTTTGGATTCCTTATTTCCTTCGCGTTCAGGAAATTCGGAATCCAAAACCGTCATACAAGCCAATTCACCCTGCCTAAATTATTTCATACCGTGTAACTTATAATATCAATCTTAAAATAGATCGCATAGAAAATACAATAAATAATGTTGTATTTACCTCTTTACGGCCAAAAACGCATTTGCTTGGTTTAGGAACACAAAACTTCCATCACAAAATGCAAGTTCTTCATACATCATATGACTCATGCCAGGTACCAAACTCGATGAGGGAACCAGCTATATGGTTACCCTTGCAAGCTTCGTACCTGGATGTATATGTACCATTGCAGTAACAAGCATTCCGTGTTACTTTCAACATGCTTTAAACAACCACCTGTCTATAGAACAGAAAACAGGTTATGTCAGTTAAAAAGTAAACAAATATTCACCTTAACATTGGTTGTGTCCCAAGTCCAGACTGGCTTTTATCTGCAACAAAAAGGATGTCTTTCAGTTTATACTTTAACCCTGCACATATATTTTCATATTTTGAAGATAAATTACCACTTTAGGCAGGTTTAAAGTAAAGCAGAACGCGCCTTAAGGTGCAATATACTGCATTCTGCTTTACTTTCAGCCTGCTTTAAGCTACCATTTGATGAAATATAGAATTTATATCTTCTGATTCATAGTCATGACTGAACATATTTAAACTAGACCTATCACAAATGGTGATTCATACCCCCAGTGGGGTCTTGTCAAAAGAGATAAATGTTTCTGGATAAAGTTGATGTGTGCTCCCTAACTTGGAAAAGAATAACAAAGGGCATCAACTCAAAAAATGGATAACAAGAGGGCCATGGCCCTTAATTCGCTCACCTGAGGTCATTGTGCCTTAGCTTAATAGGCAAGACAACATTTTAATATAGCTGTAAATGGAATTATCTTCCAGACAAAAAAAAACCATGACAAATTGGAATAACTTAAAAAAATATTGTTGGCAGAGTTATGGCCCTTATCCATGACACTTCTTCTTATCAAGCTACATGTATTTCCATATGATTATTTATTGCGCACTCTGCTTTACTTTCAACCTGCTTTAATTTGTCATCTACTAAGATATAGATACTATTTCTTATATCTTACATGTTTTTGACTGTATAAAGTGGAATTATTTTCTTTAGAGGAGGAATAAATTAAAGGCGTAAAAAGGCATATGTATGGGGTAATGGGTTAACATCAGTAGAACTGGAGTTATCTCAAAGACAAGAAAATATGACACTGGGAAATATCTCAAAAATGACATTGACCTTTGTAGGACATGACCCAAGTTATAAAGTTTCTAACTTTAACAAAGTTATGGCTAAGATTAAAGTTGTGGACTGACAGACAAACAAATGGACAAACAGACAAAAAAGCAGACAGACAAAAACAATATGCCCCCAACTGCAGGGCATACAAATATAGCAGACAACATCATATGCTGTGAACCTCATCAGCTGACCAGCTGACCTGAGTTCAGTTATGTAACTCTGCCAGTAGGAAATTTGGCTAGGGTCTAACTCTTATAATGCTGAATTGCTGTCTGCTATACATATTTTGAATGTGAATTATGACCTAGATATTTAACCGACCAGAACCATTTGAACAAACTAGGTAAAGGACATTTAGAAGTGTCACCATGCCAAATATCAAAGCTCTGGCCATATTAGTTTCAGAGGAGAAGACGTTTGAAATTTTCACTATATAACTCTATGTAAAACTGTGACCCCCGGGGCGGGGCCAATTTTGACCCCAGGGGCATAAATTGAACAAACTTGATAGAGGACCTGTAGATAATGTTATGTGCCAAATATCTAAGCTCTGGCCCTTGTAGTTTCAGACAAGAAGATTTTTTAAGATTTCCTTATTTTTTCACTTTGGTTGCCATAGCAACCAGAGTTCTATATTGTTTTAAATTCTTTGAACAAATTTGAAAGAGCTTGACCCAAGGAACATTCCTGTAAAGTTTGGTTGAAATCTGTTCAGCCGTTTAGGAGAAGATGTCATTTGAAGCAATTGTTAACGACGACGGACGACGACGGACACAGGGCCATCCCAATAGCTCACCTTGAGCCTTTGGCTCAGGTGAGCTAAAATTATAACAACAAAGGGAAATAACTCCAAAAATATGGATGACAGAGAACAGGTTCTTATGCATTGCACTCCTGGTAAATGAGATATATCTGTATATGAAGTTTGAAGTCAATAGCTCTTATACTTTGGAAGTTATGTTCTGGACAAGCCTAAATTGGATAAAAAATATAACAACAAAGGGCAATAACTCCAAAAATACTGATGACAGAGTAACGGTTCTTGCGCACTGCACTCTAAGTCAATGAGATCTATCTGTATATGAAGTTTAAAGTCAATAGCTCTTATACTTTGGAAGAAAGGCTCCGGACAAACCTAAATTGGGTAAAAATAAAACAACAAAGGACAATAACTCCAAAAATACTGATGACAGAGTAACGGTTCTTGCGCACTGCTTTCTTTGTCAATAAGATCTATCTGTATATGAAGTTTGAAGTCAATAGCTATTATACTTTGGAAGTTATGTTCCTGACAAGCCTAAATTTGATAAAAATAACAAAGGACAATAACTCCAAAAATACTGACATCAGAGTAATGGTTCTTGCACACTGCACTCCTGGTCAATAAGATCTATCTGTATATGAAGTTTGAAGTCAATAGCTGTTATACTTTAGAAGTTCTGCTCCAGACAAGCCGGACGAGCGGACGGACAGAACTTTAGATCTAGAACTAGATCTCTTGATTTTGTTTTTAAAATGGCCCTTTCGCTGCATTGTTTGACCAGGGAAACCTACTCAAATACCAGAAATGTGTGCGGGTTCGAGTGCATTTAACTGCGATTTTTGGTCATATCTAGAGATAGCCTGTCAACCTCATCATAGTATAAATAAGGCATGGTTTGTAATAAGTTCTTCTCAAATCTATATTTAACTGTTTTATAACAAAAAGTGATGTTGCTAATTCAGTTAACAGCAAAAAAAAAAACCGACTGTAATACGCTAGGATTAGCCCGTAGCTGATGCTTAAGCCATGATCTCACTGTCCAGGTTTGGGTCCCCGTGAGTCCCGGTTTAGCAAACCGGCAGTCACCGGGAGTACAACCTTGGCGGCGCCGGGGGCAACCAGCTCGATCCTGGATCGACCAGCTTCCACCGGCTAACTTCCCCGTATGCTTTAAAATGTTTAATACAACCGGGGGTCACCGGGACAGAAATCAGAACCGGCTTCATCCGGGGTCAGTGGAATGCCAGAGCAACGCCGGATCTTTACCGGCACATCCGGGGCAGCTCCGGGCCTCTACCCTGAACAACCGGGGTGTATATAATATGCGAGCATAAATTTATTTTTTTTTTTAAAAAATGCAGATTACTACATTTTATTTTTAGCGTTTCTGTTTCGTCTGTGTTTAAATAGGAAATAATATTGTCCCCTCTATTGTATAGGGTAAATCTAATATTTAAATAGAAAGTTTTTCTCTATAAATAAACGGCCTCAGGCTAAAGTCATTGTAACAAACAGTATGTAACTAGATCAGACGCCGGGAAAACTGTTTGAAACTCATATTAAAATGAAGTTTGAACAGTCTACAACATTATTATGTTCTATTTTATTGCATTTCCTTTGTATTTCATCTCATATACCCCGAGAGACAAAAGAGAATTTATACTAATTCACGTCCGCCCCGGTTTATGTCCTTTCCGGCGAACACCAGCACGTCACCGGTGAACAATCGGGGTTGATCGGGACGACACCAGTGGTCATCCGGATACCACCGGCGATGGCCGGGGTTACACCGTGTTATTATTATACCGGGGTTAACCTGGAACAGACCGGCCCTGCACCGTAACTACGCCGGGCCAAACTGGTAACTCACCAGGAAGGTCCGGCTTCATAACCGGTGCTACACCAGGGGAGATACCGGGAATGTGAGATCTCAATTTATTTTTACATAAAAACCGCCCCGGCTCATCACAGTCCACCGGCTTTCTCAACCGGGACGTACCGGTGCCAGCACCGGGACATTGAGATCGGGGCTTTAGCCAGGGCATTGCATTCACCGAGTGCTTAGGCGGTCCCTTATCTGTTATGTAGTGTAATACCGAGAATCAAGTGAGTTAAGCTAATTTTCTCAACGCTATAAATTTCAGCCAATTATTCAGACATGACTATTTTCTAAAGGTTGTGACTGGGAGTACATGACAGTACCTCTAACACTTGAAATTAGCGATACGGTCACATACTCCTAGCGAGTCCTGTGGGGGTAGGCTAGGGGTCCGTGAGAATATATTTTGTATCTAGCAATAGAGTACAGGACCTCTTACTGGAGGTCAAAGGTTGAGCAGAGGTCTGTATCACTGATGTACTGTAGTATCAGCGATTTCGGGATACAAACGGCAGACATGTAACCATTTAAAAACACTAAAAAGTTTGCTTACGTTTATTTTTTTCGTAGTCACAGTCACTTTCGGTTTTCGTCTTGAATGCCGTTGTCTCCAACAGCTTTAGTTTTACTGTCTTTTCTTACAAGAAACTTTTTCATCCTCTTAGCTGTCAATCATGTTATAAACAAATGTGAAAACGGAAGTGACATTATTTTAAGATAAGGGCTACAAAACGGACACCGACACAGTGGTTTCAAAACAATACAGGACTTAACTACAGACGGTTTCACTTGTGTTGAAGCACCATATGATTAAAATTAAAACATCTTCTTTATTATTTCACAGTGGTTCTAACTGTTAATAGGAATTTTTCGCCGGCTTAAATCAAGTTTAGAAAAAAAAATCCAAATAGTTATTCATCAGCTTATTTAGTGAACACATTCGCCTTATTCAAACATAAACGTCAGAAGTCACAGATTATCTCCATTTCTTTGAATTTATAGCTATTTTGGTCAGATTTGAAGGAACATTTAGGCTTCCAAATATAATATTATCCCGAATCCGTGCTTGTCTGCGGACAATTAAAATGCAAAACTCAATTAAATTTTTGTGCGGGCCAAGAAATGTACGAGACGAACGTGGGATTTCCGAACCCCTGTCGATATATTGATCGATGAACAGTTATTGGCGATACATCAATAACGTTCCTATCAATGACAGCTCTAGTTATTTTCAGTTAGAAAACTAATTTTTCTTCATAATAATTTAATAAATCACATTCCTTCAATGTTTTTGCCTTTTTGAATTTAAAATGATAATCTTTATAATATTTTTCGCTGAGGGCTCCGGTGAAACGAATGAAGAGGATACTCTCATTGCTGTTATGAAAACAAGTTTGGTGGCGAATATTTGTTGAAGTTTCTTTGTTTTTTTCCATTGAATATCCATAAGATATGATAGAAATGAGAGAGTATTAATATTAGCATCAATCAAATGTATCTGCAGTCAAAATAGTGTGTTGTTGCCCTAGCCAACCCTCACTAGGGTGACCGTACCACTTATTTCAAAGCACGGTCACATACCCCTTGTCACTACCTATTCTAAATCATGAATAATAAGCCTAAGGAATTACAAAGATGATTATCATTATGTGAGTGTTAGCTAGCTCTATTTTTTCAGTCTCAAATATTTCAAAGAAATGTAGATCAACATTCTATATTTCAACAGGTACAATATACGTTTGTTGATTTTTACATAAAGCGGAAGAGCCTCCTACATAGGGGCCTACCTCACAGATATTCTCAAGACTTCAAGTGGAACTTCTCCGTCCCCCTCCCACCAGTAGTTATAAACAGTTTGACGCCCGGACAGTCCGTCACGTCGATAAGTGTGCACGTCAACGGACAACATTGCAAACCAACCAAAGATAGATTGCAGAAAAATAAATTAAATCAAATAACTAGACATATGCTACATAGTGTGTGATAAAGCGTCAAAAACTTACCATTCGTTTCCCGTATATTGCCATTTTTTGGCGGTCGTTGAAGCGGAACTGCTAATACCTTCGAATGTTGATGTGAAATGGATGCGTCTCAGAAAGTTGTCCGAAACTTAGCGAATATGTCCACTGTAACGGTTTTAAAATATGACAAATTTATAGGCTTAAAAACTCGATTTCTTTATTTTCAGCAGAAAAGGGACAAGCATCGTCACACTACCTCAGACGGACAATTAAACAAAAGTACAACTTTGAAAGTATCAATATATAGTCAAATTCTGAAATAAATCTGGTTTTACGTTGGTCGCCTTAAACACTTATTTTAGGGACTTCAAAATATACGCGATCAAGATTTCAAGTTATTTTTTTGATTTTCTTTATCTTTTCAGACCAGAAAAGTTAATTCCATATGAGTAAGAGGACTGTTTTTAAGGTGTTTGCAAAGTTTCGACGCTCTCGCACCATTTTTTACCCAGAAATTTAACGTCAAAATATTAAGGAGACCGCTTTTGGTCACCCTAAAAATCAAAAAAATAACATGACGTACTACGGACGGTGAGCGGTCACAATAGCTCACATTGAGCCTTTGGCTCAGGTGAGCTAAAAAGGCAAATACATTGAAGGAATGTGAAGAAAGATTAGTTTTCTAACTGAAAATAACTAGAGCTGTCATTGATAGGAACGTTATTGATGTATCGGCTCGCCAATAACTGTTCATCGATCCCGAAATCGCTGATACTACAGTACGTCAGTGATACAGACCTCTGCTCAACCTGTGACCTCCAGTAAGAGGTCCTGTACTCTATTACTAGATACAAAATATATTCTCACGGACCCCTAGACCTACCCTCACAGGACTCGCTAGGAGTATGTGACCGTATCGCTAATTTCAAGCATTAGAGGTACGGTCACGTACCCCCAGTCACTACCTTTAGAATATAGTCATGTCTGAATAATTGGCTGAAATGTATAGAGTCAAGAAAATTAGCTTAACTCACTTGATTCTCGGTATTACTGTAACGTAACAGATAAGGGACCGCCTAAGCACTCGGTGAATGCAATGCCCTGGCTAAAGCCCCGATCTCAATGTCCCGGTGCTGGCCCCGGTACGTCCCGGTTGAGATAGCCGGTGGACTTGGATGAGTCGGGACGGTTTTTATGAAAAAATAAATTGCGATCTCACATTCCCGGTGTCTCCCCTGGTGGAGCACCGGTTATGAAGCCGGACCTTCCTCGTGAGTTCCCAGTTTGGCCCGGCGTAGTTACGGTGCAGGGCCGGTCTGTTCCCGGTTAACCACGGTATAATAATAACACGGTGTAATCCCGGCCATCGCCGGTGGTATCTGGATGACCACTGGTGTCGTCCCGATCAACCCCGGTTGTTCACCGGTGACGTGCCGGTGTTCGCCGGAAAGGACATAAACCGGGGCGGACGTGAATTAGTATCAATTCTCTTTTGTCTCTCGGGGTATATGAGATGAAATACAAAGGAAATGCAATAAAATAGAACATAATAATGTTGTAGACTGTTCAAACTTCATTTTAATATGAGTTTCAAACAGTTTGCCCGGCGTCTGATCTGGTTACATACTGTTTGTTACAATGACTTTAGCCTGAAGCCGTTTATTTATAGAGACAAACTTTCGTTTTTAGCTAGACTTTTTCGAAAAGTCGAGCTATTGTCGTCACCCTGTTGTCTGCGTCAGCGTCTGCGTCTGCGTCGGATAAGTTTTTTGCTTAAGGTTTTTGTAAGAGTTGATTTCTCAATAACTATCAAAGGTATCCATTTGAAACTTGGAATATTTTTGTTCAGTATCAAAAGGGCAACTCATTACAATAAGGCAGGTAACTCTTGGATTTGTCATTTCAGAGTTATTGCCCTTGTTTTATTTACTTAAAAAATTGATAAATTAACATATCTCAATAACTAGCAAAGGTATCCAATTGAAACCTAGAATAGTTGTTCAGTATCAAAACGGCAACTCATTACAACAAGGCAGGTAACCCTGGAATTTGTCATTTCAGAGTTATTGCCCTTGTTTTATTTACTTAAAAATCATGAATAAACATATCTCAATAACCATCAAAGGTATCCGTTTAAAACTTTGAATACTTGTTCAGTATCAAAAGGGCAACTCATTACAACAAGGCAGGTAACCCTTGAATTTGTCATTTCAGAGTTATTGCCCTTGTTTTATTTACTTAAAAATTGTAAATTAACATATCTACATAACCATGAAAGATATTTACTTGAAACTTGGAATAGTTATTTAGTATCTAAAGGGCAACTAATTACAACAAGGCAGTTAACTCTGGCAGTTGTAATTCCAGAGTTATTGCCCTTTTTATTTACTTCAAAATTGTAAATTAACATATCTAAATAACTATGAAAGATATTAACTTGAAACTTTGAATAGTTATTCAGTATTAAAAGGGGAACTCATTGCAATAAGACCGGTAACACTAAATTATGTGTATCCAGAGTTATTGCCCCTGTTTTATCTACTTAAAATATATAAATTATCATATCTAAATAACTATGAAAGATATTAACTTGAAACTTTGAATACTTGTTAAGTATCAAAAGGACAACTCATTACAACAAGGTAGATTACTCTGTGATTTATAATTCCAGAGTTATTGCCCTTGATTTTTTATTTAGAAATTGTAAATTGAAATATCTTAATAACTGTCAAAGGTATTAACTTGAAACTTTAAATACTTGTGTTATATCAAAAGGGCAACTCATTCAAACAAGAAAGGTGACCGGGGATGTGCCATTCCGGAGTTATTGTCCTTGTTTTGACTTATAGTTTACTTTAAATGGAATGTAGACTGTCCAAGTAGGTTTGAGTTGTTGTTGCTTACAAATTTCTATGATCAATAGGGCATTAAACACCCATACACATTCTTTAAGTTTGAAAAATGTAGCCGTCTCAAGTATTATGAAAGTCGAGCGTCCAGCACCCGTTTGCGGTGCTCTCGTTAAATATTAGATTTACCCTATACAACAGAGAGGACGATATTATTTCCTATTTAAACACAGACGAAACAGAAACGCTAAAAATAAAATGTAGTAATCTGCATTTTTAAAAAAAAAAATCAAATTTATGCTCGCATATTATATACACCCCGGTTGTTCAGGGTAGAGGCCCGGAGCTGCCCCGGATGTGCTGGTAAAGATCCGGCGTTGCTCTGGCATTCCCCTGACCCTGGATGAAGCCGGTTCTGGTTTCTGTCCCGGTGACCCCCGGTTGTAATAAAAATTTTAAAGCATCCGGGGAAGTTAGCCGGCGGAAGCTGATCGAGCTGGTCGCCCCCGGCGCCGCCAAGGTTGTACTCCAGGTGACTGCCGGTTTGCTAAACCGGGACTCACGGGGACCCAAACCTGGACAGTGAGATCGTGGCTTAAGCATCAGCTACAGGCTAATCCTAGCGTATTACAGTCGGGTTTTTTTTGCTGTTAACTGATTTAGCAACATCACTTTTTGTCATAAAACAGTTAAATATAGATTTGAGAAGAACTTATTACAAACCATGCCTTATTTATACTATGATGAGGTTGACAGGCTATCTCTAGATATGACCAAAAATCGCAGTTAAATGCACTCGGACCCGTACACATTTTTGGTATTTGAGTAGGTTTCCCTGGTCAAACAATGCAGCGAAAGGGCCATTTTAACAAGAGCCCCATGGGGCATATTTCGCTCACCTGAGAATAACTGACAAAATGGAGAAAAAGATTTATGTCCAGGACAGAGTCATTTTTTACTCGATTGGCATAATTTGAACAATCTTGAAAGAGGACCTGTAGATGATGCTATGTGCCAAATATCTAAGATCAGGGTACAAGGGTTTTAGACAAAAATATTTTTTTAAGTTTCCATTGAATTTTTTTTTTTTAGCTCCTGTGACCTACTTATGCAACAAACTGGAACCATTTGAACAAAATACGTAAAAGACATCTAGAAGTGTCACCATGATGAATATCAAAGCTCTGGCCGTATTAGTTTCAGAGAAGAAAACGTTTGAAAATTTCACTATATAACTCTATGTAAAACTGTGACCCCTGGGGCGGGGCCAATTTTTACCCTAGGGACATAATTTGTACCAACTTGATAGAGGACCTGTAGATGATGCTATGTGCCAAATATTTAAGCTCTGGCCCTTGTAGTTTCAGACAAGAAGATTTTTTAAGTTTTCATTGAAAAAAAAAATTATTTTTAGCTCCTGTGACCTACTTATGCAACCGACCGGAACCATTTGAAGAAAATATGTAAAAGACATCTAGAAGTGTCACCATGATGAATATCAAAGCTCTGGCCATATTAGTTTCAGAGAAGAAGACGTTTGAAAATTTCACTATATAACTCCATGTAAAACTGTGACCCCCGGGGCGGGGCTAATTTTGACACCAGGGACATAATTTGAACAAACTTGATAGAGGACCAGTAGATGATGCTATGTGCCAAATATCTAAGCTCTGGCCCTTGTAGTTTCAGACAAGAAGATTTTTAAAATTTTCATTGAAAAAATCTATTTTTAGCTCCTGTGACCTACTTATGCAACCGACCGGAACCATTTGAACAAAATATGTAAAGGACATCTAGAAGTGTCACCATGCTGAGTATCAATGCTCTAGCCATATTAGTTTCAGAGAAGAAGACGTTTGAAAATTTCACTATATAACTCTATGTAAAACTGTGATCCCCGGGGCGGGGCCAATTTTGACCCTAGGGACATAATTTGAACAAACTTGATAGAGGACCTATAGATGATGCTGTGTGCAAAATATCTAAGCTCTGGCTCTAGCAGTTTCTGACAAGAAGATTTTTAAAGATTTCCTTATTTTTTCACTTTGGTTGCCATGGCAACCAGAGTTCTGCATTGTTTTTAATTCTTTGAACAAATTTGAAAGAGCTTGACCCAAGGAACATTTCTGTAAAGTTTGGTTGAAATCTGTCAAGCGGTATATGAGGAGATGTCATTTGAAGCAATTGTTAACGACGACGGACGCCGGACACAGTGCCATCCCAATAGCTCACCTTGAGCCTATGGCTCAGGTGAGCTAAAAACAAAATCAAGAGATCTAGTTCTAGATCTAAAGTTCCGTCCGTCCGCTCGTCCAGCTTGTCCGGAGCATAACTTCTAAAGTATAACAGTTATTGACTTCAAACTTCATATACAGATAGATCTTATTGACCAGGAGTGCAGTGCGCCAGAACCATTACTCTGACGTCAGTATTTTTGGAGTTATTGCCCTTTGTTATTTTTATCAAATTTAGGCTTGTCAGGAACATAACTTGTAAAGTATAATAGCTATTGACTTCAAACTTCATATACAGATAGATCTAATTAACCAGGAGTGCAGTGCGCCAGAATCATTACTCTGACGTCAGTATTTTTGGAGTTATTGCCCTTAAAGGCTTTGTTATTTTTATCAAATTCAGGCTTTGACTTCAATCTTATTGCCCTTTGTTGTTACATTTTTACCCAATTTAGGCTTGTCCGGAGCATTACTTTTAAAGTATAAGAGCTATTGACTTCAAACTTCATATACCGATCGATCTCATTGACTAGGAGTGCAGTCTGCAAGACCCGTTACTCTGTCATCAGTAATTTTGGAGTTATTGCCCTTTGTTGTTATATTTTTACCCAATTTAGGCTTGTCCGGAGCATTACTTCCAAAGTATAAGAGCTATTGACTTTTAACTTCATATACAGATAGATCTCATTGACTTAGAGTCCAGTGCGCAATAATCGTTACTCTGTCATCAGTATTTTTGGAGTTATTGTCCTTTGTTGACATATTTTTACCCAATTTAGGCTTGTCCGGAGCATAACTTCTAAAGTATAAAAGCTATTGACTTCAAACTTCATATACAGATAGATCTCATTGACTAGGAGTGCAGTGCGCAAGAACCGTCACTCTGCCATCAGTATTATTGGAGTTATTGCCATTTGTTGTCATATTTTTACCCAATTTAGGCTTGTCCGGAGCATAACTTAAAAAGCATAAGAGCTATTGACTTTAAACTTCATATACAGATAGATCTTATTTACTAGGAGTGCAGTGCACAAGAACAATAACTCTGCCATCAGTATTTTTGGTGTTATTGCCCTTTGTTATATTTTTACCCAATTTAGGCTTGTCCGGAGCATAACTTCCAAAGTATAGAAGCTATTGACCCAAAAACTTCATATAATGATAGATCTTATTGACTAGGAGTGCAGTGCACAAGAACCATAACTCTATCATCAGTATTTTTGGAGTTATTACCCTTTGTTGATATATTTTTTATCCAATTTAGGCTTGTCCAGAACATAACTTCCAAAGTATAATAGCTATTGACTTCAAACTTCATATACAGATAGATCTCATTTACCAGGAGTGCAATGCATAAGAACCTGTACTCTGTCATCCATATTTTTGGAGTTATTTCCCTTTGTTGTTATATTTTTATCCATTTTTTGAGTTGTTGCCCTTTGTTATTCTTTTCCAAGTTAGGGAGCACACATCAACTTTATCCAGAAACATTTATCTTTTGTGACAAGACCCCACTGGGGGTATGAATCACCATTTGTGATAGGTCTAGTTTAAATATGTACAGTCATGACTATGAATCGGAAGATATAAATTCTATATTTCATCAAATGGTAGCTTAAAGCAGGCTGAAAGTAAAGCAGAATGCAGTATATTTCACCTTAAGGCGCATTCTGCTTTACTTTAAACCTGCCTAAAGTGGTAATTTATCTTCAAAATATGAAAATATATGTGCAGGGTTAAAGTATAAACTGAAAGACATCCTTTTTGTTGCAGATAAAAGCCAGTCTGGACTTGGACACAACCAATGTTAAGGTGAATATTTGTTTACTTTTTAACGGACATAACCTGTTTTCTGTTCTATAGACAGGTGGTTGTTTAAAGCATGTTGAAAGTAACACGGAATGCTTGTTACTGCAATGGTACATATACATCCAGGTACGAAGCTTGCAAGGGTAACCATATAGCTGGTTCCCTCATCGAGTTTGGTACCTGGCATGAGTCATATGATGTATGAAGAACTTGCATTTTGTGTTGGAAGTTTTGTGTTCCTAAACCAAGCTAATGCGTTTATAGGCCGTAAAGAGGTAAATACAACATTATTTATTGTATTTTCTATGCGATCTATTTTAAGATTGATATTATAAGTTACACGGTATAAAATAATTTAGGCAGGGTGAATTGGCTTGTATGACGGTTTTGGATTCCGAATTTCCTGAACGCGAAGGAAAAGGGAATCCAAAACGGTTACACCCTGCCAAAATGCTGTGTAACAAATTTGCATCTACGGTCACGAAACTTCATATGCTGATACGCCTCAATGGGTAGACCATAATGCATTGCAGTTTGGTGACCAATACCTTTGACCTTGACCTCTAGGGTCAACATTAAAGTAAAAGTCTGTGCTGAGCAAACTGCACCAATAGTAATGAAACTTCAGAAGCTCATGCGGCTCAATGACAACAATGTATCAAGGTTTGCTGACTTTAACCTTGACCCCTAGGGTCAGTGTTATGGTTTTCTGTTAAAAGTGTGTTATTAGTTTACAGGAGTTGAGCTTCTTTATCTTTGATTTCCCATTCTGTTTCAGGCTCAAGGTGATCTATTGGGATGGCGTCCTTCCTCGTGCGTCGTCCGTTGTTGTTAAAAATTGCTTCAAACGACATCTCCTCCTATACCGCTTGACAGAATTCAACCAAGCTTTACAGAAATGTTCCTTTGGTCAAGCTCTTTCAAATTTGTTCAAAGAATTAAAATAATGCAGAACTCCGGTTGCCATGGCAACCAAAGTGAAAAAATAAGGAAATCTTTAAAAAATATTCTTGTCAAAAACTGCAAGGGCCAGAGCTTAGATATTTGGCTCATAGCATCATCTACAGGTCCTCTATCAAGTTTGTTCAAATTATGCCCCTGGGGTCAAAATTGGCCCCGCCCTGGGTCATCTTTTTACATAAGAGTTATATAGTGAAATTTTTAAACGTCTTCTACTCTAAAACCAATATGGCCAGAGCTTTGATATTTGGCATGGTGACAGTTCTCGATGCCCTTTACCGATATTGTTCAAATGGCTCTGGTTGGTTGCATATCTAGGTCACAGGAGCTAAAAATAGATATTTTTCAATGAAAATTTAAAAAATCTGCTTGTCTGAAATTACAAGAGCCAGAGCTTAGACTTTTTGCACATAGCAACGCCTACAGGTCCTCTATCAAGTTTATTCAAATTATGCCCCTTGGGTCAAAATTTTCCCTGCCCCGGGGATCACCGTTTTACATAGAGTTATATAGTGAAATTTTCAAATGTCTTCTTCTCTGACACTAATATGGCCAGAGCTTTGCAATTTGGTATGGTGACTCTTCTGAATATCCTTTACATATATTTTGTTCAAATGGTTCAGGTCTGTTGCATATCTAGGTCATAAGAGCTAAACATATTTTTCTTCTATAAAAACTTAAAAAATCTTCTTGTCAAAAACTACAAGGGTCAGAGCTTAGATATTTGGCACATAGAATCACCTACAGGTCGTCTATCAATTTTGCTCAAATTATGCCCCTGGGGTCAAAATTGGCCCTGCCCCAAGGTCACAGTTTTACATTGAGTTATATAGTGAAATTTTCAAATGTCTTGTCCTCTGAAACTTATATGGCCAGAGCTTTAATATCAGCAGGGTGACACTTCTAGAGTAGATGTCCTAAAGTTACCTTTTTGTTCAAATGGTTCCAGTCTGTTGCATATGTAGGTCACAGGAGCTAAAAATAGATTTTTTCAATGGAAACTTTAAAAAATCTTCTTGTCTAAAACCCTAGTACCCTGATCTTAGATACTTGGCACATAGCATCATCTACAGGTTCTCTATCAAGATTGTTCAAATTATGCCTATCAGGGAAAAAATTACCCCGTCCTGGACATAAATCATTATCTACATTTTGTAATCTATTCTCAGGTGAGCGAAATATGCCCCATGGGGCTCTTGTTTTACATTTAGGTTAAGATTGAATGTAGGGGACGTCCGGTTGGAAAACTTGATCAACTTATATAAACCTTTGTAGCTCACCTGAGCTAGATCAGGGTGATTGTTTGCAATCCTTGAATGTCTGGCGTCCGTCTTCAGTCAACCGTCGTCCGTCATCAACAATTTTAGTGTTTACACTCTAGAGGCCACAATATTTATCCAAACTTTATCAAACTTACTGAGATTGTATATTATTATTACCATAAGCGTTAGATTATGTTTGAAACCCCCATCATCCTAACGAAATATACAATGTTGGTGTCTACTTAAACCCCCCAACAATGCCAACATCCTAACCAAATATATGATGGTGTCTACTTAAACCCCCAACATCCTAACGGAATATATGATGGTGTCTACTTAAACCCCCCAACATCCTAACCAAATATATGATGGTGTCTACTTAACCCCCCCCCCCCCCAACATCCTAACCAAATACATGATGGTGTCTACTTAAACCCCCCAACATCCTAACGGAATATAGGATGGTGTCTACTTAAACCCCCCAACATCCTAACCAAATATATGATGGTGTCTACTTAACCCCCCCCCCCCCCAACATCCTATCGGAATATATGATGGCGTCTACTTAAACCGCCCAACATCCTAACCAAATATATGATGGTGTCTACTTAAACCCCCCAACATCCTAACCAAATATATGTTGGTGTATACTTAAAAAACCAACATCCTTACCAAAATTATATTGGTGTCTACTTAACCCCCCCCCCCCCCAAAAAAAAACATCCTTACCAAATATATGTTGGTGTCTACTTAACCCCCAAACATCCTAACCAAATATATGTTGGTGTCTACTTAAACCCCCCCCCCAACATCCTTACCAAATATATGTTGGTGTCTACTTAACACCCCCCCAAACATTCTTACCAAATATATGTTGGTGTCTACTTAAACCCAGAAACATCCTAACCAAATATATGTTGGTGTCTACTTACCCCCCCCCCCAACATCCTAACTAAATATATGTTGGTGTCTACTTAAACCCCCCAACATCCTTACAAAATATAAGTTGGTGTCTACTTAAACCACCCAACATCCTAACCAAATTTTATAAGTAATACAGTTTTTCCCGGTGTAAATGAGGATTAATTTTATTCCCAGCTGAAGAAAATCATAATGCCTGAGCTGTTATCTCTCCTTTTCTGAGTTTAATATTACATTTTTAGTTCACCAGAGCTTATGTCTGAGTCCTGACTTAATTTCTATAGCAACTTTCGACGCTATGGATAAAACTAAGATTTGAAGATTTTTCGAGAGGGTGTTATTAGACTGGTCATATTTGTCCAATGCCAGATGCACGATAATGCTACCCTTTTGTATATATTTGAGTAATTTCTTTTATTTTTTGCAAATGCACCATCTGGTTGCGAGTGGCTTTAAGAAGTCACATATTTGGCTATATCTTTATGAGATTCTGTCAGCTCCATGTCCTTCATAAAATTTAGGTCACACTTGAAGCTTGGTCATGTGGGATCTTAAAGTAGGTAAAATCGCAAAACTATGGAATATGCCGTCAGTCATTGTGTTACACAAGCTGTTCTCACCTTGCGGACGGAGATATCCAAAAATATTGGGGGGGGGGGGGGGGGGGGGTGTTGAGATTACCTTATCTGTCTGGACGGACAAGTCAAATTAATTGATGTTAATTAGATAACGAATCCATTGGGAACAATAAATGAACATTATTGTTGTGTTTCATGGGATGACGTAACGACCGAGTCTAGGATTGAAATGTTATTACTTATTAAGCGAGTCTTGGCGTGCTAAATAATTTTTCTATCTAGCCGAGGTTTAGATCAGTTTGTCTCATACAACGACTAGTGACAGGTTCTTTTTCTCACATAACCAATAGTTTTAATCTATTTTAGCTCATCAAAGCATGACAAGAAATTGTGTATGATTATGGGGACAGCAATAATCTCTGATGGAGGAATGAGGTAAGTTTTTTGACATCTCTCTTTTAGTCGAAACTCTTCAAAAGTTATTAAAAAATTATGAACCAATGCAAATTAAGGAAAAATCTGTTTGTGTCAAAATGTAGGGTTACAAATCTCATCGGATTTTAATGCAACTGGGTCAAAATGTTTATCTCAATTATATCTAGATCATGGATGAATATGGGAAATGTCCGGTCAAAAACATGGTAACTAGATCATATCAGACAACATTTGTTAACAGCTAGAAGCTAAAAATCTTTTTAAATGTTGATGAAACTGGTAAAATGTTTTTATTGATATCTAGGTCAGGGTTGAATGTTGGTTGTGTCGGGTCAAAATATAGGTCATTGGGTCAAATCATAAGAATACATTTTTAGCTCACCTGGCACGAAGTGCCAAGGTGAGCTTCGCTGGATGTCTGTCGTCCGTCGTCTGTCCGTCTGTCTGTCTGTTCACAATTGGTTCGTTATACACTCTAGCGGCTACAAATTTCATCCAATCTTCATGGAACTTAATGACAAATGTTTGTCTTGGTGAAATCTAGGTCAAGTACGATTGTGGGTCATGTCAGATCAAAAACTAGGTCACTAGGTCAAATCATAGAAAAATCTTGTTAACACTCTAGAGGCTACAAATCTTATTGGATTTTAATGAAACTGTCAACATCTTTGGCTCATTGATATCTAGGTCAAGTTTGAATATAGGTCATCCTCGGTCAAAAACTAGGTCACTAGGTCAAATCATAGAAAACCTTGTTAACACTCCAGATTCTACAAATCTCATTGGAATTTAATGCAACCTAGTCAGAATGTTTGCCTAATTGATATCTAGGTCAAGTTCGAATATGGGTAATGTCAGGTCAAAAACTAGGTCACTAGGTCAAATCATTGGAAAACATTGTTTACACTCTATAGGCTACAAATCTCACCGTATCGTCATAAAGCTTGGTCAAAATGTTTGCCTCTTTCATATCTAGGTCAAGTTTGAATGTGGGTCATATCCGGTCAAAAACTAGGTCACTAGGTCAAATCAAAGAAAAACCTTGTTAACACTCTAGAGGCTACAAATCTCAATGGATCTTAATGAAACTTGGTCAGAATGTTTTCCTCCTTGAAATCTAGGTCAATTTCGAAAGTGGGTCATGTCCGGTTAAAAACTAGGTCACTAGGTCAAATCATAGAAAAACCTTGTTAACACTCTAGAGGCTACAAATCTCAATGGATCTTTAAGAAACTTCATCAAAATGTTTGTCTTGATAAAATTCAGGTCAAGTTCGAATGTGGGTCATGTCCGGTCAAAAACTAGGTCACTAGGTCAAATTTTAGAAAAATCTTTTTAACACTATAAAGGTTGATTATGGGCCATTTTCAGTCGTTATCTAGGTCACTATAGGTCATGTTTTACATGGTGTACCAGGTGAGCGATTTAGGGTCATGGTGGCCCTTGTTTACACTAGCAGTGATTCTTTTACCTGTGCATCCTGAGTTCTATACTCATTAAATTTGCCAGGGACTCATTATTTGAAAAGTTGCGCATCCCATGGACCCAAAGATTTTCTGGCATTTATTAACACATTACTCCATATGATATAAGTTGAATTATAACACAGTTGTTTGCCTTTATTGTACTCTTCCACTGCCGTGAATAATCTACAGTACTTGTATATTATGCAACATCTTTATCCCAGCAGATAGTAGGACATATGCTACCAATGCGTGAGACACCTGGTGGCTTTTAAATAAGTATGATAAATCAAGCATCGTTACTCTACGAAATCGTGGCATATCAGTTACCTCCCAAAGGTACCTTCAGTTTCAAACAATCTCCAATAATTGCGTTTTATAAACGTTAAATGCATGCCATGAAATTTGTACTTGGTAAATGAAAGTACGTGAAACTTAGCAAATACTCTTATCTAATAAGGCTAAGTTAATTACCCAGAACTTTATCAAATTGAATATAAGCGTTAACCTGGGAACACATAGAAAAAGCTGTCTGCTTTTTTAGGCCATTTGTATAGGTATATAAGTGCCCTGTAGTTTCAAACGAAGCATTATAACTTATTCTTTTTTACCATTGTCTTATTATTCACACCTATAGCTTTTATTGTGAGAAGTTTCATCAATTTATTTCAGTTAAATTTTGATTCAGTGAGTGTTTTCATTGAATTGGAGCCGAAAACAATTAAGAAAAAAACATATATATCGGGCAAAAAAAGATCCTTTGGAGATTTCATTTGGTTGCATATGTCCATAAAGCAGGTTTGAAGTAAAACAGAAGTGCTTTAAGGCAAAATCTGCTTTACTTTCAACCTGCTTTAAGTTGTCACCTGTCTTCAAAGCAAGAAATAAGTTATAGGATATAGGGTAAATTTTTCACCTGAAGGACTCAATTTTTGTCAGACTCATTGTTTTACAGAATGAGACTCATTCATCTGATTTCTAAAATAATCACTGCTCTAGAAGCTACAAATCTCATTTGATCTTAATGAAACTTTTCTCAAATTGTTTGCCTCATCAAAATCTAGGCCATGATTGAATGTGGGTCATGTGAGGTCAAAATCTAGAGCACTATAGGTCAAGTTTTACATGGTGTACCATGTGAACAATATAGGGCCACCGTGGCCCTTGTTTTTAAAGTGTTGCATGTAGTTAAAGTTAGTATGTGTATCATATTTTTTCAATTTCAGAAAGAGATGATTTCAGTTTGGAAGATCACGTAACACAGTGGGGAAAAAAAGAAAAAGCTCAGGTAATACTGATTGATCCAGTTTATGCGGCTCACCATATATTCTAGTGTAAACATACTGTATTTCTCCTTGTAGATACCCAGTATGACTTATAGTTGGGGCAAATTGTTTCGGTCCTCGCTGCTTGTCTGTCCACAGCTTGAAACTTGACCATAAATTTTGAATCACATATGATCTATAAAGACTTCAATAAAATATGATAGAGACTTCATAGTTTGCATTTGGTCTCAATTCAAGGTCAAGGTCATGTAGAGGTTATTTAAATACTTAATAGGCTGAATTTAACATGGGTCATAACTTTTGAACTTAGTAACATGTGATAGAAACTTCATAGTCGGTATGTGTACTCATCTGATAAAGCTCTTGATTTCAATACAAGTTTGGTCATGTCTGTCAAAGTCATAAGAGGTTATGGTAAAGTCAGGCATAGTATTGACTTCAAACTTCATATACAGACATATCTCATTGACCAGGAGTGCAGTGTATAAGAACCGTTACTCCGTCATCAGTATTTTTATTGTTTGTTGTTATATTTTATCGAATGTAGTCTTGTCTGGAACATAATAATTTGCCAAAGTATAAGAGTTATTGACTTAAAACTTAATATACAGATTATGTATATATCATTGTCTAGGAGTGCCATGCTCAAGAACTGTTACTCTGTCATCAGTATTTTTAGCTCACCTGGCACTTAAGTGCCAAGGTAAGCTATTAGGATCGATGGATGTCTGACCTCCGTCCACAATTGCTTGTTAACATTTAAATGGCAACACATTTCATTGGATCTTCATGAAACTTGATAACAATGTTTATCTTAATGAAATCTAGGTCAAGTGCGAATGAGGGTCATGTCCGGTTAAAAACTAGGTCACTAGGTCAAATCAAAGAAAAACCTTGTTAACACTCTAAGGACTACACATTTCATTTGGTATTCATGATAATTAGTTTTAATGTTTGTCTTGAAAAATGTAGGTCAAGTTCGAATGTGGGTCATGTCCAGTCAAAACTAGGTCACTATGTCAAATCATAGTAAAAACCTTGTTAACACTCTAGATGCTACAAATCTCATTGTATCTAAATGAATTTTTTTTAAATGTTTACCTCATTTATATCAAGGTCAAGTTTGAATGTGGGTCATGGCCAGTTAAAAACTAGGTCACTAGGTCAAATCATAGGAAAACCTTATGAACAGTTTCTAGAGGCTACACATCTAATTGGATTTAAATGCAACTAGGGTATAATGTTTGCCTAATTGATATCTATGTCATGTTTGAATGCGGGTCAGTTCGGGTCTAAAACTAGGTCATTAGCCATTAGGGCAATTGATAGGAAAACCTTGTTAACACTTTAGAGGCTACAAAACTCATCCAATCTTCATGACACTTACTTAAAATATTTGCCTCATTGATATCTAGGTCAAGTTCCAACATGGGTCAGGTCTGGTCAAACACTCAGTCACTAGGTCAAATAATTGGAAAACCTTACTCATACCCTAGAGGTTACAAAACTTATCCGATCTTCATGACACTTGGTAAGAATGTTTGCCCAATTGATATCCAGGTCAAGTGTTAATGTGGGTCATGTCTGGTCAAAAACTAGGTTACTCTAGGTCAAATCATAGAAAAACTTTGTTAACACTCTAGAGGCTACAAGTCCCAATGGCTTTAAATGCAAAAAAATTTTGAATGTTTGCCTAATTAATAATATGGGTCATGTCAGGTCAAAACTAGGTCACTAGGTCAAATTAAAACCAGTGTTAACTCAGATCTGAATGATGCTTGCCTACATCAACTCAAGGTCAAAATCAAATGAGGGTTGTGTCTGGTCAAAAACTAGGTTACTAGGTCAACTCATAGAAACATCTTGTTAACATTCTATTGTTGATTGTGGGTCATGTCTAGTCATACATAATCTAGGTGGGGGCCTCCGTGGCCTAGCGGTATAGTCACTGTGACTAACATCACTAAGCTCCTCACCGCTGTGAGTTCGAATCCCAGTAGGGTCGTTCGGATTTCATGTGGGGAAGCCTTCCAGCTGGCTTGCGGAAGGTCGGTGGTTCTACCCAGTTGCCGATTTGTGCCTGTTACAGTGCATAAAGGGCTTCTGGGGTCTTCTTCCACCTGTGATTTGCTGGACGTCGCGATATGACTGAAATACTGTTGAAAGCGACGTAAAATCAAAACAAACAAACAAACATAATCTAGGTCACTATAGGTCAAGTTTTACATGGTGTACCAGGCGAGCGATTTAGGGTCAATGTGTCCCTTGTTGGAATTATTTCCCTTTGTTGTTATATTTTATCCAAATTAGGCTTGAAGTTATTGCATTTTGTTATAGTTAGGGAGCACATTAGTGCACACAACAATTTTATCCTGAAACATTTACCTCTTGTGACAAAACCCTACTGGGGGGTTTGAATCACCATTTCTGATTGGTCTAGTTTTCCAGCTCATCCAGTGGCCTTAACTTTGTAATTCTTTGGAAGAGTGGAATGAAGATTTGGGTCGTGAAAATTAACACTTCATTTTTAATTATGCATATACAAAGTTTTATATGAATTGGTACAGAAATGTAGCATTGGTTTGGATCCAAAAATGTACAAGTCCCATCAGTGGCCATAACTTTACCTATCTTAAAACAACTCACTTGAAAAATATCATGTCATGCACATCTACACTTCATGTTAAATGCATATGCAAAGTTTGATGTCAATCGGTAAAGAAATGTAGAAGTCATTTGCATCAAAGCTTTTATCAGTAAGAAAAGGTCATAAAGTAGCTGTTTGTCCTTGATTGGTAGAAAAAACTTCCCAAAACAACCATGTGATACACCCTCATTTCTCTGGTGAGCTCTTCAGGACCCTTTTGTTGATCTTTTGTATGCCTCCGGCATATGCAGAGGTATATAGTAATTGTCCGTCCATGCGTGTGTGCGTCCGTAACAAGGTTAAGTAGATGTTACCGTTTCGTCTAGCATCAACACCGCTTACTCAAATACTTTGACACTTACAGTTATTGCTTTGGATCATTCCCTATCCACCAATAACAACAACCCATGATATTTTGACATTGACCTTGACCTTATTTGTACTTAGAATATTTAGATAGGCTATTTCTTAGAAAACTAGATTTTACCATTTCATCTAGCATCAACACAACTGACTACAATGTGTTGATACTTATACGGATATTACCTTGGATCACTACCAATCCACCCATATTACCCAACCTTGATTTTGACCGTGACCTTGACTTAATTTGAACTTAGAATATTTTAAATAGGCTCTTTCTCAGTTAACTAGATTTTACCGTTTCATCTAGCATCAACACTGCCTAGTACAATGCTTTTGTACTTATACAGTTATTGACATGGACTATTACCAACTCACCAAGAATATCCAAACTCAGTTTGATCTTGACCGTGACCTAATTTGGACTTAGAAAAGATTTAGAATATTATTATTGTCAAGGATGCCACCGGGGGCATAAGTGTTTATTGAACGCGCAGTCTTGTTTCCATTTGTTATATGCTCAGATGGGATATAGGCTCTAGGTGACCATTTTGGCTGTAAAATTTGATATTAATCCAGAGTCATGATGGCCCATATGGGACATAGTATTGTATGGTGAAATTGATCATATTTTATGCAATGTGTCACAAATACCAGGAGCCCGTTTCAGAAAACTTCGAACAACAAAAACGATTGTAAGTCTAAACTTTAAATACATTTAATATCTGATTTCTCCATCTAATCAAGCCTTGTGACTAAAAAAAACGACTCCAAACCGATGTCACAAGACAGCATTAGATGGAGAAATAAATAATAGTTGAGCATTTTATAATCTGACTTATGACAACATTTGTCGTATGAAGTTTTATGAAACGGGCCCCTGGTTGCTAAATGTCTGATTTCTTTTAGAACTTTTGTGTAAAATGTAAGTTCGTTTTCTGTTTTTAAGGCAAAGACCAGATAATGGAATATCTGAAAAAGTGCAAGCCACAGTCACTGTTAGCTTTTTGGAAATCCCAGCAGTATGTGAAAGCAAGAACAAAGCTTTTCAATGAAAGGAAAACACTGAGAACATAGCCAGAGCAACACATTAAAGAGAATTACAGTGAACAAAACATGTTCTGAAGGGTGTGTGTGTGGGGGGGGGGGGGGGAACACAAAGAGCATGCTGCTTGACACTTTTACAAGGAGTGTTTCATAACTAACGAGCTTGAACAATAACTTGGATATAATAAGTGTGACATATCAGTGAAAAGGACAATTATTTACTATTGTATAATGCACGATAAGATCACAAAACTTGATAAATTACAATACTAACCTAAATTACCCCTTTCAAGAGCACTTGAACATAGCAATTTTCGTACATTTTGCAATAAGTTCTCAAAAAGTACATTTTGTTAAATTTGACTGACTACAATGCTTACTGTTGTTGCGTTGGACCAATACCAATCAACTCATACTACAAAACGTTGATTTTACCTTGACCTAATTTGGGCTTTAAATATCTTAAATGGGCTATTTCTTAGTTAACTAGACTTTACTGTTTCGTCTAGTATCAACACTATTTACTACAATCCTTGATACTTAAACAGTTATTGTCATGGACCAATTCACTGTTATTGCTAAACCTCAATTTTAAGTTTAACTTGACTTAATTTGGACTCAAAAAGTTTCAGAAGGGGACATAAGTGTTCATGGAAACACCCTTGATAATATATTCTCAGCAAGTATAGCTATATTGTTGATATTTTACAAAATGATAATATCTCAAACAGTGTACCGTAGTTTGTGCATATTTGACAAAAACATTTATGGACTTATTTAGAATAATAAAGTGGCTATAATAGGGAAAGAATCTGCGAGACCCACATGATTAAAAAATGTGGAGATCGTGTGTTAGAAATTGCCATGTGGGCAGCTAGCCAGTTACCTGGAAGGGAGTTCTCTGTCGTTGACAATACACCCACCTCTGCACGTTAATAGAAACTCTGATGTTGATATACTTGTATCAAAGTTTATTAAAAAACAAATTACCAGTACCCTGGAGTGGGGGTCATCTGGGTTAATGTTGTGACTTATCATGTTAATTTGTCTTCAAAACTATATGGGACAATGTATTTATTATGGGTGAATATCATCATGTTAATTTGCAAAAGTGATATTCAATGCCATCGTGGTTGTCATCTGTTGCTTGTTTCAATATATTGTCTACAGAAGTATTACAAGACTTGTTGGTTTCTTAACCTTCTCTTACTGAATATTCATGTAAAAATCTGACCCACAATGAACATCGTCATCTGAGCTAGCTTATCATCTATTAACACATTCAAAATTTACAGTGTATTTGTCAAGATCACACTTGTCGTATTCAAACTGTGTAATCTGCCCGTCTGCTCGGTTTTTATGCCTCCGGCATCGACAGATGCGGAGGCATATAGTAATCGTCATATCCATCAGTCCGTCCGTCTGTGTGTCCGTAACAAGGTTAAGTAGAATTTATCGTTTCGTCTAGCATCAACACCGCTTACCCAAATGCTTGGATACTTATACAGTTGTTGCCTTGGATCATTCCCTATCCACCAATATCACCAAACTTTGATCTTGACCTTGATCTTAACCTAATTTGGAATTTGAATATTTTGAATAGGCTATTTCCTGGGTAACTAGAATATACCGTTTCGTCTAGCATCAACACATCTGACTACAATGCTTTGATACTTATACAGTTGTTGCATTTGACCATTCCCTATCCACCAAACTTTGATTTTGACCTTGACCTTGACCTAATTTGGACTAGATTTTACCGTTTCGTCTAGCATCAACACTGTTTACTACAATGCTTCGATACTTATACAGTTATCGCTTTGGACCATTACCTACTCACCAATAATACCCAAGCTCAGTTTGACCTTGACCTAATTTGGATGCCACCGGGGGCATAAGCGTTTATTGAACGTGCAGTATTGTTTTTTTATACGCCAACCTCAAGAAGTGGTCGTATATTGGCATGGCCCTGTCTGTCCGTCCGTGAATAAGTTCGTTCGTTTGTCTGTTCTTCTGTCAACATTTTGTTTGTCCTCAGTTTTTCCAGAAAACTATTGAACGGATATTAATGAAACTTCACACAAATGGTATATGCATAAAGATCTGAATGTGAGTCGAGTTGAGGATAATTCAATTTTTAGCTCGACTTTTTCGAAAAGTCGAGCTATTGTCGTCTGCGTCTGCGTCGGTTAAGTTTTTTGCTTAAGGTTTTTGTAAGAGTCCATTTCTCAAAAACTATCAAAGGTATCCATGTGAAACTTGGAATAGTTGTTCAGTATCAAAAGGGCAACTCATTACAACAAGGCAGTTAACCCTGGGTTTTGTCATTTCAGAGTTATTGCCCTTGTTTTATTTACTTAAAATTTATAAATTAACATAATTCAATAACTATCAAAGGTATCCATTTGAAACTTTGAATAGTTGTTCAGTATCAAAAGGGCAACTCATTACAACAAGGCAGGTAACCCTGGAATTTGTCATTTCAGAGTTATTGTCCCTGTTTTATTTACTTAAAAATTATAAATTAACATATCTCAATAACTATAAAAGGTATCCATTTGAAACTTGGAATAGTTGTTAAGTATTAAAAGAGCAACTCATTACAACAAGGCAGGTTACCATTGGATTTGTCATTTCAGAGTTATTGCGCCTATTGTATTTACTTAAAAATTATAAATTAACATATCTCAATAACTATCAAAGGTATCCATTTGAAACTTGGAATACTTATTTAGTATCAAAAGGACAACTCATTACAACAAGGCAGGTAACCCTGGGATTTGTCATTTCAGAATTATTGCCCATTTTTTATTTACTTAAAAATGGTAAATTAACATATCTAAATAACTATAAAAGATATTCATTTGAAACTTTGAATAGTTATTCAGTATCAAAAGGGCAACTCATTACAACAAGACAGGTAACCCTGAGGTTTGTGTATCCAGAGTTATAGCCCATGTTTTATTTACTTTAAAGTTATAATTAATTTATCTAAATAACTATGAAAGATATTAACTTGAAACTTTGAATACTTGTTAAGTATCAAAAGGACAACTCATTACAATAAGGTAGGTTACTCTGTGATTTGTGATTCCAGAGTAATTGCCCTTGATTTATTTACTTAAAACTTGTAAATTGAAATATCTTAATAACTGTCAAAGGTTTTAACTTGAAACTTTAAATACTTGTGTTATAACAAAAGGGAAACTCATTCAAACAAGAAAGGTGACCGGGGATGTGCCATTCTAGAGTTATTGCCCTTGCATTTATTTACATAAAACTTGTAAATTGAAATTTCTCAATAATTACTATAGGTATTAACTTGAAACTTTGAATACTTGTTCAGTTTCAAAAAGGCATCACCTTTCAGCACAGCAGATAACCAAAAAGCTAACAGTGACTGTGGCTTGCACCTTTTCAGATATTCCATTATCTGGTCTTTGCCTTAAAAACAGAAAACGAACTTACATTTTACACAAAAGTTCTAAAAGAAATCAGACATTTAGAAACCAGGGGCCCGTTTCATAAAACTTCATACGACAAATGTTGTCATAAGTCAGATTATAAAATGCTCAACTATTATTTATTTCTCCATCTAATCCTGTCTTGTGACATCGGTTTGGAATCGGTTTTTTTAGTCACAAGGCTTGATTAGATGGAGAAATCAGATATTAAATGTATTTAAAGTTTAGACTTACAATTGTTTTTGTTGTTCGAAGTTTTCTGAACGGGCTCCAGGTATTTGTGACACATTGCATAAAATATGATCAATTTCACCATACAATACTATGTCCCATATGGGCCATCATGACTGGATTAATATCAAATTTTACAGCCAAAATGGTCACCTAGAGCATATATCCCATCTGAGCATATAACAAATGGAAACAAGACTGCGCGTTCAATAAACACTTAACTTATGCCCCCCCCCCCCCCGGTGGCATCCTTGACAATAATAATATTCTAAATCTTTTCTAAGTCCAAATTAGGTCACGGTCAAGATCAAACTGAGTTTGGATATTCTTGGTGAGTTGGTAATAGTCCATGTCAATAACTGTATAAGTACCAAAGCATTGTACTAGGCAGTGTTGATGCTAGATGAAACGGTAAAATCTAGTTAACTGAGAAAGAGCCTATTTAAAATAGTCTAAGTTCAAATTAAGTCAAGGTCAAGCAAGGCCAAAATCAAGGTTGGGTAATATGGGTGGATTGGTAGTGATCCAAGGTAATATCCGTATAAGTATCAACACATTGTAGTCAGTTGTGTTGATGCTAGATGAAATGGTAAAATCTAGTTTTCCAAGAAATAGCCTGTCTAAATATTCTAAGTCCAAATAAGGTCAAGGTCAATGTCAAAATCATGGTTTGTTGATATTGGTGGATAGGGAATGGTCCAAAGCAATAACTGTATAAGTATCAAAGTATTTGAGTAAGCGGTGTTGATGCTAGACGAAACAGTAAAATCTACTTAACCTTGTTACGGACGCACACACGCATGGACGGACAATTACTACAGTACTGAACCCTATTAAATTAAATTGATAATTGCAAGCGAATTGCCATCAAATCTCGCGCTTCTAAAAACAAATCCTACGTTTAAATATTTTTACGCGAATTTTCCGAAGCAGTTGTGACAAAAATGGAATCGAAAACAATAACGAGGGCAAATTTGCGAACATTTGTGAGACACGCCATTCAAGAAAACTTACCCGAGGATAAAGTTAGTACTTTGAATCGCAAGCGAATTGCCATCGAATTGCAAGGGAATTGCCATCGAATTGCAAGCGAATCGCAAAAAGTCTTAATTTAATAAGATTCAGTACTGTATATGCCTCTGCATATGCCGAGGGCATAAAAAAGATCAACAAAGGGGTCCTGAAGAGCTCACCAGAGAAATGAGGGAGTGTCACATGGTTGTTTTGGGAAGTTTTTTCTACCAATCAAGGACAAACAGCTACTTTATGACCTTTTCTTACTGATAAAAGCTTTGATGCAAATGACTTCTACATTTCTTTACCGATTGACATCAAACTTTGCATATGCATTTAACATGAAGTGTAGGTGCATGACATGATATTTTTCAAGTGAGTTGTTTTAAGATAGGTGAAGTTATGGCTACTGATGGGACTTGTACATTTTTGGATCCAAACCAATTCTACATTTCTGTACCAATTCATATAAAACTTTGTATATGCATAATTAAAAATGAAGTGTTAAATTTTCACGACCCAAATCTTCATTCCACTCTTCCAAAGAATTACAAAGTTAAGGCCACTGGATGAGCTGGAAAACTAGACCAATCAGAAATGGTGATTCAAATCCCCAGTAGGGTTTTGTCACAAGAGGTAAATGTTTCAGGATAAAGTTGTTGTGTGCACTAATGTGCTCCCTAACTATAACAAAATGCAATAACTTCAAGCCTAATTTGGATAAAATATAACAACAAAGGGAAATAATTCCAACAAGGGACACATTGACCCTAAATCGCTCGCCTGGTACACCATGTAAAACTTGACCTATAGTGACCTAGATTATGTTTGTTTGTTTGTTTGTTTTGATTTGACGTCGCTTTCAACAGTATTTCAGTCATATCGCGACGTCCAGCTAATCACAGGTGGAGGAAGACCCCAGAAGCCCTTTATGCACTGTAACAGGCACAAATCGGCAACTGGGTAGAACCACAGACCTTTCGCAAGCCAGCTGGAAGGCTTCCCCACATGAAAAATCCGAACGACCCTACTTGGATTCGAACTCACAGCGGTGAGGAGCTTAGTGATGTAAGTCACAGTGACTATACCACTAGGCCACGGAGGCCCCCCACCTAGATTATGTATGACTAGACATGACCCACAATCAACAATAGAATGTTAACAAGATGTTTCTATGAGTTGACCTAGTAACCTAGTTTTTGACCAGACACAACCCTTATTTGATTTTGACCTTGATTTGATGTAGGCGAGCATCATTCAGATCTGAGTTAACACTGGTTTTGATTTGACCTAGTGACCTGGTTTTGACCTGACATGACCCATCTTTGATCTTGACCTAGATATCAATAAGGCAAACATTCTATGCCATTGAGACTTGTAGCCTCTAGAGTGTTAACAAAGTTTTTCTATGATTTGACCTAGAGTAACCTAGTTTTTGACCAGACATGACCCACATTAATACTTGACCTGGATATCAAGTGGGCAAACATTCTTACCAAGTGTCATGAAGATCGGATAAGTTTTGTAGCCTCTAGGGTATGAGTAAGGTTTTCCAATTATTTGACCTAGTGACCGAGTGTTTGACCAGACCTGACCCATGTTGGAACTTGACCTTGATATCAATAAGGCAAACATTTTAAGTAAGTGTCATGAAGATTGGATGAGTTTTGTAGCCTCTAAAGTGTTAAGAAGGTTTTCCTATGAATTGCCCTAGTGGCTAATGACCTAGTTTTAGACCCGAACTGACCCGCATTCAAACTTGACATAGATATCAATTAGGCAAACATTATACCCTAGTTGCATTTAAATCCAATTAGATTTGTAGCCTCTAGAGACTGTTCATAAGGTTTTCCTATGATTTGACCTTTTATATAGTGACCTAGTTTTTAACTGGCCATGACCCACATTCAAACTTGACCTTGATATAAATGAGGTTAACATTTAAAAAAAAATCATTTAGATACAATGAGATTTGTAGCCTATAGAGTGTTAACAAGGTTTTTACTATGATTTGACATAGTGACCTAGTTTTGACTGGACATGACCCACATTCGAACTTGACCTACATTTTTCAAGACAAACATTGAGACTAATTATCATGAATACCAAATGAAATGTGTAGTCCTTAGAGTGTTAACAAGGTTTTTCTTTGATTTGACCTAGTGACCTAGTTTTTAACCGAACATGACCCTCATTCGCACTTGACCTAGATTTTATTAAGATAAACATTGTTATCAAGTTTCATGAAGATCCAATGAAATTTGTGGCCATTTATTTTTAAGTGTTAAAAAGCAATTGTGGACCGACGACAGCCATCCAGCGATCCTAATAGCTCACCTTGGCACTTAAGTGCCAGGTGAGCTACAAATACTGATGACAGAGTAACAGTTCTTTAGCATGGCACTCCTAGACAATGATATATATCTGTATATTAAGTTTTAAGTCATTAACTCTTATACTTTGGCAAATTATTATGTTCCAGACAAGACTACATTCGATAAAATAATACAACAAACAATAACGAGAGCACCGCAAACGGGTGCTGGACGCTCGACTTTCATATACTTGAGACGGCTATATTTTTCAAACTTAAAGAATGTGTATGGGTGTTTAATGCGGTAGCTGGTCTTAATGTCCCATTGCATGAATGTACCATTGCCTCAATGTACCATTTTCAGTCTGAACGTACCATTTTTAAAAAATCCTATATTACAACCATGATTGACCATTATTAGTTGATGAAAAATGTAAAATAGTACTTAATATGTTACTTGGATGAAATAAATGATTTTTTTAAAATACAATGTTCCTATGTGAGTATTATCCACTTTTTGTAGAAGTTCAATGAGTTTATACAATTCAACATGTATGTATCTGCATTCTTTTTTCCTACAATCAGGTGTGCATTTTTTAACTAAAAATATCATAAATCATTATAAACCATTTCTTCATTAAAACAAGAGGGCCATGGCCCTTAATTCGCTCACCTGAGGTCATTGTGCCTTAGCTTAATAGGCAAGACAACATTTTAATATAGCTGTAAATGGAATTATCTTCCAGACAAAAAAAACCATGACAAATTGGAATAACTTAAAAAAATATTGTTGGCAGAGTTATGGCCCTTATCCATGACACTTCTTCTTATCAAGCTACATGTATTTCCATATGATTATTTATTGCGCACTCTGCTTTACTTTCAACCTGCTTTAAGTTATCATCTACTAAGATATAGATACTATTTCTTATATCTTACATGTTTATGACTATATAAAGTGGAATTATTTTCTTTAGAGGAGGAATAAATTAAAGGCGTAAAAAGGCATATGTATGGGGTAATGGGTTAACATCAGTAGAACTGCAGTTATCTCAAAGACAAGAAAATATGACACTGGGAAATATCTCAAAAATGACATTGACCTTTGTAGGACATGACCCAAGTTATAAAGTTTCTAACTTTAACAAAGTTATGGCTAAGATTAAAGTTGTGGACTGACAGACAAACAAATGGACAAACAGACAAAAAAGCAGACAGACAAAAACAATATGCCCCCAACTGAAGGGCATCAAAATATGGCAGACACCACCATATGCAACCTCATCAGCTGACCAGCTGACCTGAGTTCAGTTATGTAACTCTGCCAGTAGGAAATTTGGCTAGGGTCTAACTCTTATAATGCTGAAATGCTGTCTGCTATACATATTTTGAATGTGAATTATGACCTAGATATTTAACCGACCAGAACCATTTGAACAAACTAGGTAAAGGACATTTAGAAGTGTCACCATGCCAAATATCAAAGCTCTGGCCATATCAGTTTCAGTGAAGAAGACGTTTGAAATTTTCACTATATAACTCTATGTAAAACTGTGACCCCCGGGGCGGGGCCAATTTTGACCCCAGGGGCATAATTTGAACAAACTTGATAGAGGACCTGTAGATAATGTTATGTGCCAAATATCTAAGCTCTGGCCCTTGTAGTTTCAGACAAGAAGATTTTTTAAGATTTCCTTATTTTTTCACTTTGGTTGCCATAGCAACCAGAGTTCTATATTGTTTTCAATTCTTTGAACAAATTTGAAAGAGCTTGACCCAAGGAACATTCCTGTAAAGTTTGGTTGAAATCTGTTCAGCCGTTTAGGAGAAGATGTCATTTGAAGCAATTGTTAACGACGACCCACGACGGACGACGGACGGACGACGACGGACACAGGGCCATCCCAATAGCTCACCTTGAGCCTTTGGATCAGGTGAGCTAAAAATAGTATAATAAATTTGTTTTCTATCAACTTTATATAGTGGTACGTTCAGTCTAGGAAAATGGTACATTGAGACTGGTACATTGAGGCATTGGTACGTTAAGACCATAAACCTTTAATGCCCTATTGATCATAGAAGTTTGTAAGCAACAACAACTTAAACATACTTGGACAGTCTACATTCCACTGAAAGTAAACTATAAGTCAAAAGGCCTGCTTTACCTGCCTTGTTGTAATGCGTTGCCCTTTTGAAACTAAACAAGTATTCAAATATATTTGAAGTTTGAAATTAATAACTTTCTACGGTTACTGAATAATTTCATATACAAATTATTAGTCAAACAAGGGCAATAACTCTGCAATGACAAATCCCATGGTTATCTGCTGTGTTGAAAGGTGATGCCCTTTTGAAACTGAACAAGTATTCAAAGTTTCAAGTTAATACCTATGGTAATTATTGAGAAGTTTCAATTTACAAGTTTTATGTAAATAAAAACAAGGGCTATAACTCTGGAATGGCACATCCCCGGTCACCTTTCTTGTTTGAATGAGTTGCCCTTTTGTTATAACACAAGTATTTAAAGTTTCAAGTTAAAACCTTTGACAGTTATTAAGATATTTCAATTTACAAGTTTTAAGTAAATAAATCAAGGGCAATTACTCTGGAATCACAAATCACGGAGTAACCTACCTTGTTGTAATGAGTTGTCCTTTTGATACTTAACAGGTATTTAAAGTTTCAAGTTAATATCTTTCATAGTTATTTAGATATGTTAATTTACAATTTTTAAGTAAATAAAACATGGGCAATAACTCTGAAATGACAAATCCCAGGGTTACCTGCCTTGATCTAATGAGTTGCCCTTTTAATACTAAACAAGTTTTCAAAGTTTCAAATGGTTACCTTTGATAGTTATTGAGATATGTTAATTTATCATTTTTAAGTAAATAAAACAAGGGCAATAACTCTGAAATGACAAATCCCAGGGTTACCTGCCTTGATGTAATGAGTTGCCCTTTTAATACTGAACAACTATTCCAAGTTTCAAATGGATACCCTTGATAGTTATTGAGAAATGGACTCTTAGGTACCAAACTCGATGAGGGAACCAGCTTTATGGTTACCCTTGCAAGCTTCGTACCTGGATTTATATGTACCATTGCAGTAACAAGCATTCCGTGTTACTTTCAACATGCTTTATACAACAACCACCTGTCTATAGAACAGAAAACAGGTTATGTCAATTAAAAAGTAAACAAATATTCACCTTAACATTGGTTGTGTCCAAATCCAGACTGGCTTTTATCTGCAACAAATAGGATGTCTTTCAGTTAATACTTTAACCCTGCACATATCTTTTCATATTTTGAAGATAAATTACCACTTTAGGCAGGTTTAAAGTAAAGCAGAACGCGCCTTAAGGTGCAATATACTGCATTCTGCTTTACTTTCAGCCTGCTATTAGCTACCATTTGATGAAATATAGAATTTATATCTTCCGATTCATAGTCATGACTGTACAAATTTAAACTAGACCTATCACAAATGGTGATTCATACCCCCAGTGGGGTCTTGTCACAAGAGATAAATGTTTCTGGATAAAGTTGATGTGTGCTCCCTAACTTGGAAAAGAATAACAAAGGGCAACAACTCAAAAAATGGATAAAAATATAACAACAAAGGGAAATAACTCCAACAATATGGATGACAGAGTACAGGTTCTTGCATTGCACTCCTGGTAAATGAGATCTATCTGTATATGAAGTTTGAAGTCAATAGCTGTTATACTTTGGAAGTTATGTTCTGAACAAGCCTAAATTGGATTAAAAAATATAACAACAAAGGGCAATAACTCCAAAAAAACTAATGATAGAGTTATGGTTCTTGTGCACTGCACTCCTAGTCAATAAGATCTATCTGTATATGAAGTTTGGGGCCAATAGCTCTTATACTTTGGAAGTTATGCTCCAGACAAGCCTAAATTGGGTAAAAATATAACAACAAAGGGCAATAACTCCAAAAATACTGATGGCAGAGTTATTGTTCTTGTGCATTGCACTCATTGTAAATAAGATATATCTGTATATGAAGTTTGAAGTCAATAGCTCTTATACTTTGGAAGTTATGCTCCGGACAAGCCTAAATTGGGTAAAAATATAACAACAAAGGGCAATAACTCCAAAAATACTGATGACAGAGTAACAGTTATTGTGCACTGCACTCCTAGTCAATGAGATCTATATCTATATGAAGTTTGAAGTCAATAGCTTTTATACTTTAGAAGTTATAATCCGGACAAGCCTAAATTGGGTAAAAATATAACAACAAAGGACAATAACTCCAACAATACTGATGACAGAGTAACGGTTCTTGCGCACTGCACTCTAAGTCAATGAGATCTATCTGTATATGAAGTTTAAAGTCAATAGCTCTTATACTGTGGAAGTTATGCTCCGGACAAGCCTAAATTGGGTAAAAATATAACAACAAAGGGCAATAACTCCAACAATACTGATGACAGAGTAACGGTTCTTGCACTCCTAGTCAATGAGATCTATCGGTATATGAAGTTTGAAGTCAATAGCTCTTATGCTTTGAAAGTAATGCTCCGGACAAGCCTAAATTGGGTAAAAATATAACAACAAAGGACAATAACTCCAAAAATACTGATGTCAGAGTAACGGTTCGTGCGCACTGCACTCCTAGTCAATGAGATCTATCTGTATATGAAGTTTGAAGTCAATAGCTATTATACTTTGGAAGTTATGTTCCTGACAAGCCTAAATTTGATAAAAATAACAAAGGGCAATAACTCCAAAAATACTGATGTCAGAGTAATGGTTCTTGCGCACTGCACTCCTGGTCAATAAGATCTATCTGTATATGAAGTTTGAAGTCAATAGCTGTTATACTTTAGAAGTTATGCTCCGGACAAGCCGGACGGACGGACATGGTGACTCCAGTATACCCCCCCCCAAACTTCGTTTGAGGGGGTATAATTATTTTCTTCTCCGGAGGATTAATTAGATCTATTAAGATTAAGCTGAGGTGGGCATTATTGGCGGTAGGTAGTCATCGGCACGCCCCTTTATTATTTTATTTGT
This sequence comes from Gari tellinella, assembly GCA_922989275.2. Taxonomy (NCBI): domain Eukaryota; kingdom Metazoa; phylum Mollusca; class Bivalvia; order Cardiida; family Psammobiidae; genus Gari; species Gari tellinella. The sequence continues at coordinate 7,658,617 of OV277858.1, forward strand.
TCAATGATGATATAAAATTACCATAACTATAACATCACTTAGTCATTAAAAATCAATGCCTAAGTTGATGGCATTATTGGCCGTAGGTAGTAATCAGCAATATATTAGGAGTCCAAATTAGGTCAAGTCAAGGCTAAATTGAGGTTGGGTAATATGAGTGAGTTAGTATTGTCTGTAACTAAGCATTTGAGTAGGCAGTATTGGTGCTAGACATAACAGTAAAATCTAGTTAACCTAGTTTAGTAGTTACGAATCCGCCTCATTGCAATACAGGTTTTGCGTATTGCAATATTCTTTATATCATTTGAGCATAATTATACGAGAGATGATCCGATGCCTTGTTTATTTAAATGTAATGCTGTGACAATTATAACATTCACAGCAAATGTCTATGTTAATTTAGACTCTCTCTTGTATTTAACCCTTTACCTGATAGAAGCGCCTTTTGGCGCATTTTAATTTATTCCCTCCGCCAAAGAAAATAGTTTAAGATTATACAGGCATGAACATGAACAATTAAAAATATTACTTATACATTAGCAAGTAGTGACTTTAAGCAGGTTGGAAGTAAAGCAAATGTGCCTTAGGACGCATTCTGCTTTACTTTCAACCTGCTTTAAGCGGTCGCCTGCCTTCAAATCTAAAAACAGGCTATGAGGTAAAGGGTTAAAGCACTACTTTTACCCTTCCAATGCTGTAAGTAAGTTTTCAAGGATAATTTCTATCTAATTTCAGTACTTACAAGTTGCCACAATATATTGCAATACGGTTCCTCTGTATTGTAATGTATTGCAATATGGTTTTCACTGTATTGTTACACGACTAGACAGGTCTATAACTATACTATCTGCCTCGCCCTCTGCATCTATATATGCAGCGACCATCAAACAGAATATCACCACATTCTGTGATCCAAGGCCTTGAATTAGTTCCAGTTGGTTGTGTAATCCAGATCACAGGAGAGGCGTAGTGTCGAGTGTGATCTGGATTACAAAATAGATGGGTTCCTCAGAACATGTGTGTCACCTGCCAGCAAGCATCAGTAGAACATTCTCTTGCCGTAAAGAAATTTCATTTCAAAATCTTCAGTTAAACAGAATAAATCTGCATGAAAAGAAAATGTTGAAAAGGGGAACAACTCTCACATTCACTTTCGGTTTTCGTTTTGATTGCCGTTGTCTCCAACAGCTTTAGTTTTACTGTCTTTTCTTACAAGAAACTTTTTCATCCTCTTAGCTGTCAATCATGTTATAAACAAATGTGAAAACGGAAGTGACATTATTTTAAGATAAGGGCTACAAAACGGACACCGACACAGTGGTTTCAAAACAATACCGGACCTAACTACAGACGGTTTTACTTGTGATGAAGCATCATATGATTAAAATTATAACATCTTCTTTATTATTTCACAGTGGTTCTCACTGTTAATGGGAATTTTTCGCCGGCTTAAATCAAGTTTAGAAAAAAAATCCAAATAGTTATTCATCAGCGTATTTAGTGAACACATTCGCCTTATTCAAACATAAACGTCAGAAGTCGCAGATTAACTCCATTTCTTTGAATTTATAGCTATTTTGGTCAGATTTGAAGGCACATTTAGGCTTCCAAATATAATATTATCCCGAATCCGTGCTTGTCCACAGACAATTAAAATGCAAAAATCAATTTGTGCGGGCCAAAAAATGTACGAGACGGACGTGGGATTTCCGCACCCCTGTCGATATATTGATCGATGAACAGATATACATCAATAACGTCCTATCAATGACAGCTCTAGTTATTTTCAGTTAGAAAACTAATTTTTCTTCACATTCCTTCAATGTATTTGCCTTTTTGCATTTAAAATGATAATCTTTATAATATTTTTCGCTGAGGGCTACGGTGAAACTAATGAAGAGGATACTCTCATTGTTGTTATGAAAACAAGTTTGGTGGCGAATATTTGATGAAGTTTCTTTGGTTTTTCCCATTGAATATTCATAAGATATGGTAAAAATGAGAGGGTATTACAGAGTTCCCATTCACGCACAGATGTACGTGATTCACTTACAATTTTAAAATATCACGCATAAAATCAATGCCCTGAACATGCATGCACGCACATACTTATGTTGCAGATAATGCCGAAATCTGATGTAAGAAGACCATTTTTATTAACAAACTACAAAATACATATTAAAAGTCAAAATCTGACGAGTGAATTTTGATTTGTTTTCATTTTCCTTATAGTGTCTGTCAGGCGCTTGACAATTCTTATCATTCTTAATACATAAAGCACCTGGTTCCCCCGCATCGCAAATCTGATGATTTAGCGGTTTAAAATAGATACCGGTAGTGGGATTTCCCATCTCTGTGCCTAATAAAGTCGCTATTTTTTTTCTATCAATTTTTGTTTTTATAAGAATTCAATACATTAGAGGAAGACGTGTTTGAAAAATGCTGACAAATGATTAAGAAAAAAGTCCGGTCATAGGTCTATTTCTGGTCACTTTCGATTTCAAAAGAGCGACGCCATTTTATTATGCGAAATCCGACAACACAGTCGAAAAACAGGACGGGTTATCAGATGTATTAATCCCGTCTATAAACAATGTTGGGGAAAATGCCTGATTTAATGAGACACAGTCTTAGCATATACGGGCCTACGTATTCGTGTACTCTGCAAATATGTCGGCTAAGCCTCAATTGACGCCTCAATTGACGGCCTGGTTAAGAAATAATGAAAGAGATATGTACATTACACATTGAAACAAATGAAATAAAAATTTAGCGGCGGAACCACAAATTTCCAAAGATCTTTCCTGGTGCGTATGAATAACGGAGTGCTACTTTGTAATATCCCGCTAGACCACGGTCTAAATCCACAATACATTTACGGTATCGCAACTAACTTTGTAATAGAAGAAACACAAAAGAGCTTCATATGCACCCTCTGAAATTTGTCTGCACCCCCCAAAAAAAACCTACAGGGTACATGCACCCTCAAAATTTAAAGCCTGTGGGAACCCTGTATTAATATTAGCATCAATAAAATGTATCTGCAGTCAAAATAGTGTGTTGTTGTTGCCCTAGCCAACCCTCACTAGGGTGACCGCACCACTTATTTCAAAGATTAGAGGCACGGCCACATACCCCTTGTCACTACCTATTCTCAATCATGAATAATAAGCCTAAGGAATTACAAAGATGATTATCATTATGTGTGTGTTAGCTCTATTTTTTCAGTCTCCAATATTTCAAAGAAATGTAGATCAACATTCTATATTTCAACAGGTACAATATACGTTTTGTTGATTTTTACATAAAGCGGAAGAGCCTCCTACATAGGGGCCTACCTCACAGATATTCTCAAGATTCAAGTGGAACTCTCCGTCCCCCCACCCACCAGTAGTTATAAACAGTTTGACGCCCGGACAGTCCGACACGTCGATAAGTGTGCACGTCAACGGACAACATTGCAAACCAACCAAAGATAGATTGCAGAAAAAATAAATTAAATCAAATAACTAGACATATGCTACATAGTGTGTGATAAAGCGTCAAAAACTTACCATTCGTTTCCCGTATATTGCCATTTTTTGGCGGTCGTTGAAGCGGAACTGCTAATTTGGAATACCTTCGGATGTTGATGTTAAATGGATGCGTCTCAGAAAGTTGTCCGAAACTTAGCGAATATGTCCACTGTAACGGTTTTAAAATATGACAAATTTATAGGCTTAAAAACTCGATTTCTTTATTTTCAGCAGAAAAGGGACAAGCATCGTCACACTACCTCAGACGGACACTAAAACAAAAGTACATCTTTGAAAGTATCAATATATAGTCAAATTCTGAAATAAATCACGTTTTACGTTGGTCGCCTTAAACAACTTATTTTAGGGACTTCAAAATATACGCGATCAAGATTTCAAGTTATTTTTTTGATTTTCTTTATCTTTTTAGACCAGAAAAGTTAATTCCATATGAGTAAGAGGACTGTTTTTAAGGTGTTTGCAAAGTTTCGACGCTCTCGCACCATTTTTTACCCCTGAAATTTAATGTCAAAATATTAAGGAGACCGCTTTTGGTCACCCTAAACTGCCGGTCGCCTTAACCCCCATTTTAAAGGATAACTGGTCACCTTAATGTCGTCATTATATTTATAAGGTTTGGTGACTTTTAAAGTTTAACCTTGACCCCTAGGGTCAGTGTTATGGTTTTCTGTTGAAAGTGTGTTATTAGTTTACAGGAGTTGAGCTTCTTAATCTTTGATTTCCCATTCTCTTTAAGGCTCAAGGTGAGCTATTGGGATGGCGTCCTTCCTCGTGCGTCGTCCGTCGTTGTTAACAATTGCTTCAAACGACATCTCCTCCTATACCGCTTGACAGAATTCAACCAAGCTTTACAGAAATGTTTCTTTGGTCAAGCTCTTTCAAATTTGTTCAAAGAATTAAAACAATGCAAAACTTTGGTTGCCATGGCAACCAAAGTGAAAAAATAAGGAAATCTTTAAAAAATCTTCTTGTCAAAAACTGCAAGGGCCAGAGCTTAGATAGTTGGCACATAGCATCATCTAAAGGTCCTCTATCAAGTTTGTTCAAATTATGCCCCTGGGGTCAAAATTGGCCCCGCCCTGGGTCACCGTTTTACATAAGAGTTATATAGTGACATTTTTAAACGTATTCTCCTCTAAAACCAATATGCCCAGAGCTTTGATATTTGGCATGGTGACAGTTCTCGATGCCCTTTACCGATATTGTTCAAATGGCTCTGGTTGGTTGCATATCTAGGTCACAGGAGCTAAAAATAGATATTTTTCAATGAAAAATTAAAAAATCTGCTTGTCTGAAATTACAAGAGCCAGGGCTTAGATTTTTTGCACATAGCAACGCCTACAGGTCCTCTATCAAGTTTATTCAAATTATGCCCCTTGGGTCAAAATTTTCCCTGCCCCGGGGATCACCGTTTTACATAGAGTTATATAGTGAAATTTTCAAATGTCTTCTTCTCTGACACTAATATGGCCAGAGCTTTGCAATTTGGTATGGTGACTCTTCTGAATATCCTTTACATATATTTTGTTCAAATGGTTCAGGTCTGTTGCATATCTAGGTCATAAGAGCTAAAAATATATTTTTTCTATAAAAACTTAAAAAATCTTCTTGTCAAAAACTACAAGGGTCAGAGCTTAGATATTTGGCACATAGAATCACCTACAGGTCGTCTATCAATTTTGCTCAAATTATGCCCCTGGGGTCAAAATTGGCCCTGCCCCAAGGTCACAGTTTTACATTGAGTTATATAGTGAAATTTTCAAATGTCTTGTCCTCTGAAACTTATATGGCCAGAGCTTTAATATCAGCAGGGTGACACTTCTAGAGTAGATGTCCTAAAGTTACCTTTTTTTGTTCAAATGGTTCCAGTCTGTTGCATATGTAGGTCACAGGAGCTAAACATAGATTTTTTCAATGGAAACTTTAAAAAATCTTCTTGTCTAAAACCCTAGTACCCTGATCTTAGATACTTGGCACATAGCATCATCTACAGGTTCTCTATCAAGATTGTTCAAATTATGCCTATCAGGGAAAATATTACCCCGTCCTGGACATAAATCATTATCTACATTTTGTAATCTATTCTCAGGTGAGCAAAATGTGCCCCATGGGGCTCTTGTTATAAATTTAGGTTAAGATTGAATGTAGGTGACGTCCGGTTGGAAAACTTGATCAAATTATATAAACCTTTGTAGCTCACCTGAGCTAGATCAGGGTGATTGTTTGCAATCCTTGAATGTCCGGCGTCTGTCTTCAGTCAACCGTCGTCCGTCATCAACAATTTTAGTGTTTACACTCTAGAGGCCACAGTATTTATCCAAACTTTCTCAAACTTACTGAAATTGTATATTATTATTACTATAAGCGTTAGATTATGTTTGAAACCCCCCATCATCCTAACGAAATATACAATGTTGGTGTCTATTTAACCCCCCCCCCCCCCCCCAACATCCTAACCAAATATATGATGGTGTCTACTTAAACCCCCCAACATCCTAACGGAATATATGATGGTATCTACTTAAACCCCCAACATCCTAACGGAATATATGATGGTGTCTACTTAAACCCCCCAACATCCTAACCAAATATATGATGGTGTCTACTTAAACCCCCCAACATCCTATAAACCAAATATATGTTTGTGTCTACTTAAAAACCCCAACATCCTTACCAAATATATATTGGTGTCTACTTAACCCCCCCCCAAACATCCTTACCAAATATATGTTGGTGTCTACTTAACCCCCCCCCCCAACATCCTAACCAAATATATGTTGGTGTCTACTTACCCCCCCCCCCCAAACATTCTTACCAAATATATGTTGGTGTCTACTTCCCCCCCCCCCCCAACATCCTAACCAAATATATGTTGGTGTCTACTTAAACCCCCCAACATCCTTACAAAATTTAAGTTGTTGTCTACTTAAACCCCCCCAACATCCTAACTAAATTTTATAAGTAATACAGTTTTTCCCGGTGTAAATGAGGATTAATTTTATTCCCAGCTGAAGAAAATCATAATGCCTGAGCTGTTATCTATCCTTTTCTGAGTTTAATATTACATTTTTAGTTCACCAGAGCTTATGTCTGAGTCCTGACTTAATTTCTATAGCAACTTTCGACGCTATGGATAAAACGATGGAAAATATCTAAAAAACTAAGATTTGAAGATTTCTCGAGAGGGTGTATTAGACTGGTCATATTTTTCCAATGCCAGATGCATGATAATGCTACCCTTTTGTATATATTTGAGTAATTTCTTTTATTTTTTGCAAATGCACCATCTGGTTGCGAGTGGCTTTAAGAAGTCACATATTTGGCTATATCTTTATGAGATTCTGTCAGTGCCATGTCCTTCCTAAAATTTAGGTCACACTTGAAGCTTGGTCATGTGGGATCTTAAAGTAGGTAAAATCGCAAAACTATGGGATATGCCGTCAGTCATTGTGTTACACAAGCTGTTCTCACCTTGCGGACGGAGATATCCAAAATATTGGGGGGGGGGGGGGGGGTTGAGATTACCTTATCTGTCTGGACGGACAAGTAAAATTAATTGATGTTAATTAGATAACGAATCCATTGGGAAGAATAAATGAACATTATTGTGGTGTTTCATGAGATGACGTAACGACCGAGTCTAGGATTGAAATGTTATTACTTATTAAGCGAGTCTTGGCGTGCTAAATATTTTTTCTATTCTAGCCGAGGTTTAGATCAGTTTGTCTCATACAACGACTAGTGACAGGTTCTTTTTCTCGCATAACCAATAGTTTTAATCTTTTTTAGCTCATCAAAGCATGACAAGAAATTGTGTATGATTGTGGGGAAGGCAATAATCTCTGATGGAGGAATTAGGTAAGTTTTTTGACATCTCTCTTTTAGTCGAAACTCTTCAAAAGTTATTAAAAAATTATGAACCAATGCAAATTAAGGAAAAATCTGTTTGTGTCAAAATGTAGGGTTACAAATCTCATCGGATTTTAATGCAACTGGGTCAAAATGTTTATCTCAATTATATCTAGGTCATGGATGAATATGGAAAATGTCCGGTCAAAAACATGGTAACTAGATCATATCAGACAACATTTGTTAACAGCTAGAAGCTAAAAATCTTTTTAAATGTTGATGAAACTTGGTAAAAATGTTTTTTATTGATATCTAGGTCAGGGTTGAATGTTGGTTGTGTCGGGTCAAAATATAGGTCACTGGGTCAAATCATAAGAATACATTTTTAGCTCACATGGCACGAAGTGCCAAGGTGAGCTTTTAGGACCGCTGGATGTCTGTCGTCCGTCGTCTGTCCGTCTGTCTGTCTGTTCACAATTGGTTCGTTAACACTCTAGCGACTACAAATTTCATCCAATCTTCATGGAACTTGATGACACTGTTTGTCTTGGTGAAATCTAGGTCAAGTACGATTGTTGGTCATGTCAGATCAAAAACTAGGTCACTAGGTCAAATCATAGAAAAATCTTGTTAACACTCTAGAGGCTACAAATCTTATTGGATTTTAATGAAACTGTCAAAATGTTTGGCTCATTGATATCTAGGTCAAGTTTGAATATAGGTCATCCTTGGTCAAAAACTAGGTCACTAGGTCAAATCATAGAAAACCTTGTTAACACTCCAGATTCTACAAATCTCATTGGAATTTAATGCAACCTAGTCAGAATGTTTGCCTAATTGATATCTAGGTCAAGTTCGAATATTGGTAATGTCAGGTCAAAAACTAGGTCACTAGGTCAAATCATTGGAAAACATTGTTTACACTCTATAGGCTACAAATCTCACCGTATCGTCATGAAGCTTGGTCAAAATGTTTGCCTCATTCATATCTAGGACAAGTTCGAATGTGAGTCATGTCTGGTCAAAAACAAGGTCACTAGGTCAACTCAAAGAAAAACCTTGTTAACACTCTAGAGGCTACAAATCTCAATGGATCTTAATGAAACTTGGTCAGAATGTTTTCCTGATTGAAATCTAGGTCAATTTTGAACGTGGGTCATGTCCGGTTAAAAACTAGGTCACTAGGTCAAATCATAGAAAAACCTTGTTAACACTCTAGAGGCTACAAATCTCAATGGATCTTTATGAAACTTCATCAAAATGTTTGTCTTGATGAAATCCTAGTCAAGTTCGAATGTGGGTCATGTCCGGTCAAAAACTAGGTCACTAGATCAAATTTTAGAAACATCTTGTTAACACTATAAAGGTTGATTATGGGTCATGTTCAGTCGTTATCTAGGTCACTATAGGTCATGTTTTACATGGTGTACCAGGTGAGCGATTTAGGGTCATAGTGGCCCTTGTTTACACTAGCAGTGATTCTTTTACCTGTGCATCCTGAGTTCTGTACTCATTAAATTTGCCAGGGACTCATTATTTGAAAAGTTGCGCATCCCATGGACCCAAAGCTTTTCTGGCATTTATTAACACATTACTCCATATGATATAAGTTGAATTATAACACAGTTGTTTGCATTATTGTACTCTTCCACTGCCGTGAATAATTCTACAGTACTTGTATATTATGCTACATCTTTATCCCAGCAGATAGTAGGACATATGCTACCAATGCGTGAGACACCTGGTGGCTTTTAAATAAGTATGATAAATCAAGCATCGTTACTCTACGAAATCGTGCATATCAGTTACCTCCCAAGGGTACCTTCAGTTTCAAACAATCTCTAATAATTTCATATTATAAACGTTAAATGCATGCCATGAAATTGTACTTGGTAAATGAAAGTACATGAAACTTAGCAAATACTCTTATCTAATAAGGCTAAGTTAATTACTCAGAACTTTTTCAAATTGAATATAAGCGTTAACCTAGGAACACATAGAAAAAGCTGTCTGCTTGTTTAGGCCATTTGTATAGGTATATAAGTGCCTGTAGTTTCAAACGAAGCATTATAACTTATTCTTTTTTACCATTGTCTTATTATTCACACCTATAGCTTTTATTGTGAGAAGTTTCATCAATTTATTTCAGTTAAATTTTGATTCAGTGAGTGTTTTCATTTGTGTAACTTCATGTGAAGCGCTTTTGAACGCACAACCCCTGTGTGAAAAGAGCGCTATATAAATCTGGTATAATAATAAATAATAATAATAATAATTGGAGCCGGAAAAAATTAAGAAAAAAACATATATCGGGCAAAAAAAGATCCTTCGGATATTTCATTTGGTCGCATATGTCCATAAAGCAGGTTTGAAGTAAAACAGAAGTGCTTTAAGGCAAAATCTGCTTTACTTTAAACCTGCTTTAAGTTGTCACATGTCTTCAAAGCAAGAAATAAGTTAAAGGATATAGGGTAAATTTTTCACCTGAAGGACTCAATTTTTGTCAGACTCATTGTTTTACAGAATGAGACTCATTCATCTGATTTCTAAAATAATCACTGCTCTAGAAGCTACAAATCTCATTTGATCTTAATGAAACTTTTCTCAAATTGTTTGCCTCATCAAAATCTAGGCCATGATTGAATGTGGGTCATGTGAAGTTAAAATCTAGAGCACTATAGGTCAAGTTTTATATGATGTACCATGTGAACAATATAGGGCCATCGTGGCCCTTGTTTTTAAAGTGTTGCATGTAGTTCAAGTTAGTATGTGTATCATATTTTGTCAATTTCAGAAAGAGATGATTTCAGTTTGGAAGATCACGTAACACAGTGGGGAAAAAAAGAAAAAGCTCAGATAATAGACCGTAATACTGATTGATCCATTTTATGCGGCTCACCATATATTCTAGTGTAAACATACTGTATTTCTCCTTGTAGATACCCAGTATGACTTATAGTTGGGGCAAATTGTTTCGGTCCTCGCTGCTTGTCTGTCCACAGCTTGAAATTTGACAATAAATTTTGAATCACATATGATCTATGAAGACTTAAATAAAATATGATAGAGACTTCATAGTTTGCATTTGGTCTCAATTCAAGGTCAAGGGCATGTAGAGGTTATTTAAATACTTAATAGGCTGAATTTAACATTGGTCATCATTTTTGAACTTAGTAACATGTGATAGAAACTTCATAGTTGGTATGTGTACTCATTTGATAAAGCTCTTGATTTCAATACAAGTTTGGTCATGTCTGTCAAAGTCATAAGAGGTTATGGTAAAGTCAGGCATAGTATTGACTTCAAACTTCATATACAGACATATCTCATTGACCAGGAGTGCAGTGTATAAGAACCGTTACTCCGTCATCAGTATTTTTATTGTTTGTTGTTATATTTTATCGAATGTAGTCTTGTCTGGAACATAATAATTTGCCAAAGTATAAGAGTTATTGACTTCAAACTTAATATACAGATTATGTATATACATGTATCATTGTCTAGGAGTGCCATGCTCAAGAACTGTTACTCTGTCATCAGTATTTTTAGCTCACCTGGCACTTAAGTGCCAAGGTGAGCTATTAGGATCGCTGGATGTCTGTCCTCCGTCCACAATTGCTTGTTAACATTTAAATGGCCACACATTTTATTGGATCTTCATGAAACTTGATAACAATGTTTATCTTAATGAAATCTAGGTCAAGTGCGAATGAGGGTCATGTCCGGTTAAAAACTAGGTCACTAGGTCAAATAAAAGAAAAACCTTGTTTACACTCTAAGGACTACACATTTCATTTGGTATTCATGATAATTAGTTTTCATGTTTGTCTTGAAAAATGTAGGTCAAGTTCGAATGTGGGTCATATCCAGTCAAAACTAGGTCACTATGTCAAATCATAGTAAAAACCTTGTTAACACTCTAGAGGCTACAAATCTCATTGTATCTAAATGAATTTTTTTTAAATGTTAACCTCATTTATATCAAGGTCAAGTTTGAATGTGGGTCATGGCCAGTTAAAAACTAGGTCACTAGGTCAAATCATAGGAAAACCTTATGAACAGTCTCTAGAGGCTATAAATCTAATTGGATTTAAATGCAACTAGGGTATAATGTTTGCCTAATTGATATCTATGTCAAGTTTGAATGCGGGTCAGTTCGGGTCATGACACTTACTTAAAATGTTTGTCTCATTGATATCTAGGTCAAGTTCCAACATGGGTCAGGTCTGGTCAAACACTCAGTCACTAGGTCAAATAATTGGAAAACCTTACTCATACCCTAGAGGCTACAAAACTTATCCGATCATCATGACACTTGGTAAGAATGTTTGCCCAATTGATATCCAGGTCAAGTGTTAATGTGGGTCATGTCTGGTCAAAAACTAGGTTACTCTAGGTCAAATCATAGAAAAACTTTGTTAACACTCTAGAGGCTACAAGTCTCAATGGCTTTAAATGCAAAAAAAAATAGAATGTTTGCCTAATTAATAATATGGGTCATGTCAGGTCAAAACTAGGTCACTAGTTCAAATCAAAACCAGTGTTAACTCAGATCTGAATGATGCTTGCCTACATAAAATCAAGGTCAAAATCAAATGAGGGTTGTGTCTGGTCAAAAACTAGGTTACTAGGTCAACTCATAGAAACATCTTGTTAACATTCTATTGTTGATTGTGGGTCATGTCTAGTCATACATAATCTAGGTGGGGGCCTCCGTGGTCTAGCGGTATAGTCTGATTGGTCTAGTTTTCCAGCTCATCCAGTGGCCTTAACTCTGTAATTCTTTGGAAGAGTGGAATGAAGATTTGGGTCGTGAAAATTAACACTTCATTTTTAATTATGCATATACAAAGTTTTATATGAATTGGTACAGAAATGTAGCATTGGTTTGGATCCAAAAATGTACAAGTCCCATCAGTGGCCATAACTTTACCTATCTTAAAACAACTCACTTGAAAAATATCATGTCATGCACATCTACACTTCATGTTAAATGCATATGCAAAGTTTGATGTCAATCGGTAAAGAAATGTAGAAGTCATTTGCATCAAAGCTTTTATCAGTAAGAAAAGGTCATAAAGTAGCTGTTTGTCCTTGATTGGTAGAAAAAACTTCCCAAAACAACCAAGTGATACTCCCTCATTTCTCTGGTGAGCTCTTCAGGACCCTTTTGTTGATCTTTTTTATGCCCCCGGCATATGCATAGGCATATACATGTAGTAATTGTCCATCCATGCGTGTGTGCGTCCGTAACAAGGTTAAGTAGATGTTACCGTTTCGTCTAGCATCAACACCGCTTACTCAAATACTTTGACACTTATACAGTTATTGCTTTGGACCATTCCCTATCCACCAATATCAACAAACCATGATTTTGACATTGACCTTGACCTTATTTGTACTTAGAATATTTAGATAGGCTATTTCTTGGAAAACTAGATTTTACCATTTCATCTAGCATCAACACAACTGACTACAATGTGTTGATACTTATACGGATATTACCTTGGATCACTACCAATCCACCCATATTACCCAACCTTGATTTTGACCGTGACCTTGACTTAATTTGAACTTAGAATATTTTAAATAGGCTCTTTCTCAGTTAACTAGATTTTACCGTTTCATCTAGCATCAACACTGCCTAGTACAATGCTTTTGTACTTATACAGTTATTCACATGGACTATTACCAACTCACTAAGAATATCCAAACTCAGTTTGATCTTGACCGTGACCTAATTTTGACTTAGAAAAGATTTAGAATATTATTATTGTCAAGGATGCCACCGGGGGCATAAGTGTTTATTGAACGCGCAGTCTTGTTTCCATTTGTTATATGCTCAGATGGGATATAGGCTCTAGGTGACCATTTTGGCTGTAAAATTTGATATTAATCCAGAGTCATGATGGCCCATATGGGACAGTATTGTATGGTGAAATTTATCATATTTTATGCAATGTGTCACAAATACCTGGAGCCCGTTTCAGAAAACTTCGAACAACAAAAACGATTGTAAGTCTAAACTGTAAATACATTTAATATCTGATTTCATCCATCTAATCAAGCCTTGTGACTAAAAAAACGACTCCAAACCGATGTCACAAGACAGCATTAGATGGAGAAATAACTAATAGTTGAGCATTTTATAATCTGACTTATGACAACATTTGTCGTATGAAGTTTTATGAAACGGGCCCCTGGTTGCTAAATGTCTGATTTCTTTTAGAACTTTTGTGTAAAATGTAAGTTCGTTTCCTGTTTTTAAGGCAAAGACCAGATAATGGAATATCTGAAAAGGTGCAAGCCACAGTCACTGTTAGCTTTTTGGAAACCCCAGCAGTATGTGAAAGCAAGAACAAAGCTTTTCAATGAAAGGAAAACACTGAGAACAGAAGCCAGAGCAACACATTAAAGAGAATTACAGTGAACAAAACATGTTTCTGAAGGGTGTGTGTGTGGGGGGGGGGACACAAAGAGCATGCTGCTTGACACTTTTACAAGGAGTGTTTCATAACTAACGAACTTGAACAATAACTTGGATATAATAAGTGTGACATATCAGTGAAAAGAACAATTATTTACTATTGTATAATGCACGATAAGATCACAAAACTTGATAAATCACAATACTAACCTAAATTACCCCTTTCAAGAGCACTTGAACATAGCACTTTTCGTACATTTTGCAATAAGTTCTCAAAAAGTACATTTTGTTAAATTTGACTGACTACAATGCTTACATTTGTTGCGTTGGACCAATACCAATCAACTCATACTACCAAACGTTGATTTTACCTTGACCTAATTTGGGCTTTAAATATCTTAAATGGGCTATTTCTTTATAGTTAACTAGACTTTACTGTTTCGTCTAGTATCAACACTATTTAATACAATCCTTGATACTTAAACAGTTATTGTCATGGACCAATTCACTGTTATTGCTAAACCTCAATTTTAAGTTTAACTTGACTTAATTTGGACTCAAAAAGTTTCAGAAGGGGACATAAGTGTTCATGGAAACACCCTTGATAATATATTCTCAGAGCAAGTATAGCTATATTGTTGATATTTTACAAAATGATAATATCTCAAACAGTGTACCGTAGTTGGTGCATATTTGACAAAAAAAATTATGGACTTATTTAGAATAATAAAGTGGCTATAATAGGGAAAGAATCGGGTCTCGCAGAGACCCACATGATTAAAAAATGTGGAGATCGTGTGTTAGAAATTGCCATGTGGGCAGCTAGCCAGTTACCTGGAAGGGAGTCATCTGTCGTTGACAATACACCCACCTCTGCACGTTAATAGAAAATCTGATGTTGATAAACTTGTATCAAAGTTTATTAAAAACAAATTACCAGTACCCTGGAGTGGGGGTCATCTGGGTTAATGTTGTGACTTATCAAGTTAATTTGTCTTCAAAACTATATGGGACAATGTATTTATTATGGGTGAATATCATCATGCAAAAGTGATATTCAATGCCATCGTGGTTGTCATCTGTTGCTTGTTTCAATATATTGTCCACAGAAGTATTACAAGACTTGTTGTTTTCTTAACCTTCTCTTACTGAATATTCATGTAAAAATCTGACCCACAATGAACATCATCATCTGAGCTAGCTTATCATCTATTAACACATTCAAAATTTACAGTATATTTGTCAAGATCACACTTGTCGTATTCAAACTGTGTAATCTGCCTGTCTGCTCGGTTTTTATGCCTCCGGCATCGACAGATGCGGAGGCATATAGTAATCGTCATATCCGTCAGTCTGTGTGTCCGTAACAAGGTTAAGTAGAATTTACCGTTTCGTCTAGCATCAACACCACTTACCCAAATGCTTGGATACTTATACAGTTGTTGCCTTGGATCATTCCCTATCCACCAATATCACCAAACTCTGATCTTGACCTTGATCTTGACCTAATTTGGACTTCGAATATTTTGAATAGGCTATTTCCTGGTTAACTAGAATATACCGTTTCGTCTAGCATCAACACATCTGACTACAATGCTTTGATACTTATACAGTTGTTGCATTTGACCATTCCCTATCCACAAAACTTTGATTTTGACCTTGACCTTGACCTAATTTGGACTTAGAATATTTTAAATAGGCTATTTCCGGTTTAACTAGATTTTACCGTTTCGTCTAGCATCAACACTGTTTACTACAATGCTTCGATACTTATACAGTTACTGCTTTGGACCATTACCAACTCACCAATAATACCCAAGCTCAGTTTGACCTTGACCTAATTTGGATGCCACCGGGGGCATAAGCGTTTATTGAACGTGTAGTCTTGTTTTTTTATACGCCCACCTCAAGAAGTGGTCGTATATTGGCATGGCCCTGTCTGTCCGTCCGTGAATAAGTTCGTTCGTTTGTCTGTTCCTCCGTCAACATTTTGTTTGTCCTCAGTTTTTCCAGAAAACTATTGAACGGATATTAATGAAACTTCACACAAATGGTATATGCATAAAGATCTGAATGTGAGTCGAGTTGAGGTTAATTCAATTTTTCGTTACAGAGTTATCTGCCTTTGATGTACTTAAATATGCTATAATAAGCTTGTCCGGAGTTTTCTCGAAAAGCCGTTAGAGGAATATTAATGAAACTTCACACAAATGTTAAAAAAATTAAGATCTGAAGCTGGGTCAAGTTTGAGGTTCATTTCATTTTTCGTTACAGAGTAATCTGCCCTTGATATACTCAAATATGCTATAAAAAGCTTGTCCGGACTATTTGAAGGATGTTGATGAAAAGTCACACAAATGTTAAAGTCATCAAGATCTGAAGATGAGGGAAATTTTAGAATAATTTGATTTGTTGTTACATAGTTATCTGACCTTGATGTACTAAAGTATGCTATAAAAGGCTTATTTGACAGTGTTAACACACTAAGCAACTACAGTTTTGAATGGACTTTGATTATATTTACCCACAGTATAATTATTGAAGTAAAAGTTCATGAAAGGGTTGATTATTATTGAAATCGGATCATTGTGTCAAGACTTATTTGCCCTTGGTGTACTCAGATATGCTAGAAAAGGTTTTTTATGCCCCCGGCATCTATAGATGCGGAGGCATATAGTAATCGACCTGTCCGTCCGTCTGTCCTTCCGTCCGTCCGTAACAGGTTAAGAAGTTTTTTACCGTTTCGTCTAGCATCAACACCGCTTACTCAAATGCTTGGATACTTATACAGTTGTTGCCTTGGACCATTCCCTATCCACCAATATCACCCAACCTTGATTTTGACCTTGACCTAATTTGGACTTATTTTAAATAAATAATATATTTTAAATGGGCTATTTCTTGGTTAACTAGATTTTACCGTTTCGTCTAGCATCAGCATAACTGACTACAATTCTTTGGTACTTATACAGTTGTTGCCTTGGATCACTACCAATCCACCCATATTGCCCAACCTTGATTTTGACCTTGACCTAAATTGGGTAATTTGGACTTAGAAAAAAATTCAGAATATATTGTCAAGGATGCCACCGGGGGCATAAGTGTTTATTAGCTCACCTGAGCTAGCTCAGGGTGAGCTATTGCAATACTTGAATGTCCGTCGTCCGGCGTCAACAATTTTAGTGTTTACACTCTAGATGTCACAAAATTTATCCAATCTTTCTCAAACTTGCTCAGTTTGTATATTACCATAAGAGTTCGAATGAGTTCGATTATGATTGAAATCGGACAAATAGGTCAAGAGTTATCTACCTTTGAATTGCTGAAAATGCCATATTTAACAGTGTTTACACTCTAGAGGCCACACTATTTATCCAATCTTTCTCAAACTTGCCCAGATTGTATATGACTATAAGAGTTCAATTGAGTTTGATTATGGTTGAAATTGGAATAATATATCAAGAGTTATCAACCTTTGAACTGCTGAAAATACCATATTTTACAGTGTTTACACTCTAGAGGCCACAATTTTTATCCAATCTATCTCAAACCTGCTCAGATTGTATATGACTATAAGAGTTCAGATGAGTTCGATTATGGTTGAAATCAGACTTATAGGTCGAGAGTTATCTACCTTTGAATTGCTGAAAATGCTTATTTAACGATGTTTACACTCTAGAGGCCACAAATTTTATCCAATCTTTCTCAACCTTACTCAGAATTGTATATTACTATAAGACTTCAGATGAGTTCAATTATGGTTGTAATCTGATCAATAGGTCAAGAGTTATCTACCTTTGAATTGCTGAAAATGATACATGTATATTTAACAGTGTTTACGCTCTAGAGGCCACAATATTTATCCAAGCACTCTCAAACTTGCGCAGATTGTATATGACCATGAGAGTTCGAAAAAGGGTGATTATGGTTGGAATCGGACAAATAGATCAAGAGATATCTACCTTTGAATTGCTGAAAATGCCATATTTTACAGCGTTTACACTCTTGCAACTACAGTTTTCAATGGATTTTGATTATACTTGTACACAAAAGATGTAGCTATACGTTCTTGAAGGAGTGAAATTATTGTTGAAATGTAATCATTGTGGCAATATATATAGTTACCTGCCCTTGATATACTCTAGGTATCTGCCTTTGATGTACTCTACTATACTACAGTAGGTCGACAAACTTGAATGGATTTAGAATAAAACGGGTGAAATTCAAAGGTAAAGCTATCAGGCTTCATTACAAATGGTGAGCGATATCAGGGCCTTCAGGCCCTCTTGTTGAACGCGCATTCTTGTTTTTAGTAATGTTGGTGCTTTACCCCTCGACTACACCCGCCAGTGAATAATTTGAGAGAAAAACCATTGATAATACATTAATTTGAATTCAGAATGAATTTTTTTCCTTTTATGTTGTATACATATGAATCGGTCTCCTTAAACTAAAATCGGTCAACTTAAACTGGAATATATGTTGTGTCTACTTAAAACTCCCAAATAATTTGAGAGAAAACAATTGATACATTAATTTGAATAATTTGAGAGAAAAACCATTGATAATACATTAATTTGAATTTAGAATAATTGTTTTCCATTTATGTTGTATATATATATATATCAATCGGTCTCCTTAAACTAATATCGGTCACCTTAACCCTTTCCCCCATAGAAGCGCCTTTTAGCGAATATGATTTATTTCTCCGCTGAAGAAAATAGTTCCAATTTAATCAGTCATGAATATATATTATAGGGAATGTTTTCTATATTCTAGCACATGATAGCTTAAAGCAAGTTGAAAGTAAAGCAGAATGCACCTTAGGGTGCATTCTGCTTTACTTTCAACCTACTTTAAGTAGTCACCTATTTTCAATACTAGAAAGAGGATATCAGGTAAAGGGTTAAACTCGAATATTATGTTGTGTCTACTTAAAACCCTTAAAAAATTTGATAGAAAAACCATTGTTAATACATTAATTTGAATAATTTGAGAGAAAAACCATTGATAATACATTAATTTGAATTTGGAATGAATGTATCCCTTTTCATGTTGTATATATATTTGATTTGATTTGTTTTTCATTTACGTCGCTTTCAACAGTATTTCAGTCATATCACGACGTCCAGCTAATTACAGGTGGAGGAAGACCCCAGAAGTTCTTTATGCACTGTTTCAGGCACAAATCAACAACTGGGTAGAACCACCGTACTACCGCAAGCCAGCTGGAAGGCTTCCCCACATGAAAAATCTGAACGACCCTACTGGGATTCGAACTCACAGCGGCGAGGAGCTTAGTGATGTTAGTCACAGTGACTACACCACTAGGCCACGGAGGCCCCAATGTATATATATGAATCGGTCTCCTTAAACTTATATTGGTCACCTTAAACTCAAATATATGTTGTGTTTACTTAAACCTCTCAAATAATTTGAGAGAAAAACCATTGTTCATACATATACATTAATTTGATTAATTTGAGAGAAAAACTATTGTCAAGTAGATCTAAAAAAAATTTTTTTTTTTTTTTAATTTTAGGGCAGGGCGCGGCACCCTCCTAAAAAGGCCTAGCTGGAGCACTGTTAAATACATAAATTTGAATTTAGAATGAATTTATCCATTTTCTGTAATATATATATGAATCGGTCTCCTTAAACTTTTATTTGTCCCCCTAAACTCGAATATATGTTGGTCTACTTAAAACCCTCAACGTCCTTACACAATATTAGGGAGACCAATATTTTTGTATATTTTTAAATACTTAATTTTTCTAAATTTTTTTTTAAAAAAAACCTTAATTACAACTTAAACATGATTTATTGAGTAAAAAAAAATAAAAAAATCATAAGATAAAAAATATATAAAATGTGTCCTTAAACCCCATTTTTAGGGACGGTCCCCCTAATGCCTTCATTAGGATTATATATATATATATATATATATATATATATAATCCTAATGAAGGCATTAGGGGGACCGTCCCTAAAAATGGGGTTTAAGGAGACATTTTATATATTTTTTATCTTAGGGTTTTTTTTGTTGTTTTTTTCCCAAAAATCATGTTTAAGTTGTAATTAGGGCTTTTGTAAAAACATTTTTTAGAAAAATTAAGTATTTAAAAATATACAAAAATATTGGTCTCCCTAATATTTTGTAAGGACGTTGAGGGTTTTAAGTAGACCAACATATATATTCGAGTTTAAGGGGACCAATAAAAGTTTAAGGAGACCGATTCATATATATATTACAGAAAATGGATAAATTCATTCTAAATTCAAATTAATGTATTTAACAGTGCTCCAGCTAGGCCTTTTAAGAAGGGTGCCGCGCCCTGCCCTAAAATTAAAAAAAAAAAAAAAATTAAAAAAAAAAAATTAAAATATTTTTTTTTTTTTTTACAAATTAATAATTAACAATAGTTTTTCTCTCAAATTATTCAAATCTATAATGTATATGTATTAACAATGGTTTTTCTCTCAAATTATTTGAGAGGTTTAACTCATTATCCCCTGAAATTTCCAATGGACAATTCCATTTTGCAGTTAAGGCTGGTCAATTTTTTGACTATTTAGGGGTTGTTTGTTTATAATATATTGCAATATTACAAACAGTGAAGTCCCTGATTAGAGGGTTCCTGCAGGAGCCCTCTAATCAGGGACTTCACTGTTTGCATTAGACCAGTGTACTTTTAACAGGTACACATTTGGTAAAGGACGCATATATGCGTCACTAGGGCTCAATGAGTTAAGTAAACACGACATATATTTGAGTTTAAGGTGACCAATATAAGTTTAAGGAGACCGATTCATATATATACAGGGGGCCTCCGTGGCCTAGTGGTGTAGTCACTGTGACTAACATCACTAAGCTCCTCACCACTGTGAGTTCGAATCCCAGTAGGGTCGATCGGATTTTTCATGTGGGGAAGCCTTCCAGCTGGCTTGCGGTAAGTCGGTGGTTCTACCCAGTTGTTGATTTGTGCCTGAAACAGTGCATAAAGAACTTCTGGGGTCTTCCTCCACCTGTAATTAGCTGGACGTCGCGATATGACTGAAAAACTGTTGAAAGCGACGTAAATCAAAAACAAATCAAATCAAATATTTATACAACATGAAAGGGATAAATTCATTCTAAATTCAAATTAATGTATTATTAATGGTTTTTCTCTCAAATTAATGTATTAACAATGGTTTTTCTATCAAATTATTTGGGGTTTTTAAGTAGACACAACATAATATTCGAGTTTAAGGTGACAGATATTAGTTTAAGGAGACCGATTGATATATATATACAACATAAACGGAAAACAATTATTCTAAATTCAAATTAATGTATTATCAATGGTTTTTCTCTCAAATTATTCAAATTAATGTATTAATAATTTTCTCTCAAATTATTTGGGAGTTTTAAGTAGACACAACATATATTCCAGTTTAAGGTGGCCGATATTAGTTTAAGGAGACCGATTCATATATATACAACATAAAAGGAAAAAAATTCATTCTGAATTCAAATTAATGTATTATCAATGGTTTTTCTCTCAAATTATTCACTGGCGGATGTAGTCGAGGGGTAAAGCACCAACATTACTGAAAAAAAAACCTTTTCTAGCATATCTGCGTACACCAAGGGCAAATAAGTCTCGACACAATGATCCGATTTCAATAATAATCAACCCTTTCATGAACTTTTACTTCAATAATTATACTGTGGGTAAATATAATCAAAGTCCATTCAAAACTGTAGTTGCTTAGTGTGTTAACACTGTCAAATAAGCCTTTTATAGCATATTTTAGTACATCAAGGTCAGATAACTATGTAACAACAAATCAAATTATTCTAAAAGTTCCCTCATCTTCAGATCTTGATGACTTTAACATTTGTGTGACGTTTCATCAACATCCTTCAAATAGTCCGGACAAGCTTTTTATAGCATATTTGAGTATATCAAGAGCAGATTACTCTGTAACGAAAAATGAAATGAACCTCAAACTTGACTCAGCTTCAGATCTTTATTGTTTTTAACATTTGTGTGAAGTTTCATTAATATTCCTCTAATGGCTTTTCGAGAAAACTCCGGACAAGCTCATTATAGCATATTTAAGTACATCAAAGGCAGATAACTCTGTTACGAAAAATTGAATAAACCTCAACTCGACTCACATTCAGATCTTTATGCATATACCATTTGTGTGAAGTTTCATTAATAGACAAACGAACGAACTTATTCAGGGACGGACAGACAGGGCCATGCCAATATACGACCACTTCTTGTGGTGGGCGTATAAAAAAACAAGACTGCACGTTCAATAAACGCTTATGCCCCCGGTGGCATCCTTTACAATATATTCTGAATTTTTCCTAAGTCCAAATTAGGTCAAGGTCAAACTGAGCTTGGGTATTATTGGTGAATTGGTAATGGTCCAAAGCATCGAAGCATTGTAGTAAACAGTGTTGATGCTAGACGAAACGGTAAAATCTAGTTAACCAGGAAATAGCCTATTTAAAATATTCTAAGTCCAAATTAGGTCAAGGTCAAAATCAAAGTTTGGTGGATAGGGAATGGTCAAATGCAACAACTGTATAAATATCACAGTATTGTAGTCAGATGTGTTGATGCTAGACGAAACGGTAAATTCTAGTTAACCAGGAAATAGCCTATTCAAAATATTTGAAGTCCAAATTAGGTCAAGATCAAAGTTTGGTGATATTGGTGGATAGGGAATGATCCAAGGCAACAACTGTATAAGTATCCAAGCATTTGGGTAAGCGGTGTTGATGCTAGATGAAACGGTAAATTCTACTTAACCTTGTTACGGACACACGGACTGACGGATATGACGATTACTATATGCCTCCGCATCTGTCGATGCCGGGGGCATAAAAACTGAGCAGACGGGCAGATTACACAGTTTGAATACGATAAGTGTGATCTTGACAAATACACTGTAAATTTTGAATGTGTTAATAGATGATAAGCTAGCTCAGATGATGATGTTCATTGTGGGTCAGATTTTTACATGAATATTCAGTAAGAGAAGGTTAAGAAAACAACAAGTCTTGTAATACTTCTGTAGACAATATATTGAAACAAGCAACAGATGACAACCACGATGGCATTGAATAACACTTTTGCAAATTAACATGATGATATTCACCCATGATAAATACATTGTCCCATATAGTTTTGAAGACAAATTAACTTGATAAGTCACAACATTAACCCAGATGACCCCCACTCCAGGGTACTGGTAATTTGTTTTTTAATAAACTTTGATACAAGTACATCAACATCAGATTTTCTATTAACGTGCAGAGGTGGGTGCATTGTCAACGACAGAGGACTCCCTTCCAGGTAACTGGCTAGCTGCCCACATGGAAATTTCTAAAACACGATCTCTACATTTTTTAATCATGTGGGTCTCTGCGAGACCCGATTCTTTCCCTATTATAGCCACTTTATTATTCTAAATAAGTCCATAATTTTTTTTGTCAAATATGCACATACTACACTGTTTGAGATATTATCATTTTGTAAAATATCAACAATATAGCTATACTTGCTCTGAGAATATATTATCAAGGGTGTTTCCATGAACACTTATGTCCCCTTCTGAAACTTTTTGAGTCTAAATTAAGTCAAGTTAAATTAAACTTAAAATTGAGGTTTAGCAATAAGAGTGAATTGGTCTATGACAATAACTGTTTAAGTATCAAGGATTGTAGTAAATAGTGTTGATACTAGACGAAACAGAAAAGTCTAGTTAACTAAGAAATAGCCCATTTAAGATATTTAAAGCCCAAATTAGGTCAAGGTATAAATCAACGTTTGGTAGTATGAGTTGATTGGTATTGGTCCAACGCAACAATGTAAGCATTGTAGCCAGTCAAATTTTACAAATTGTACTTTTTAAGAACTTATTGCAAAATGTAAGAAAAGTGCTATGTTCAAGTGCTCTTGAAAGGGGTAATTTAGGTTAGTATTGTGATTTATCAAGTTTTGTGATCTTATCGTGTATTATACAATAGTAAATAATTGTCCTTTTCACGGATATGTCACACTTATTATATCCAAGTTATTGTTCAAGTTCGTTAGTTATGAAACACTCCTTGTAAAAGTGTCAAGCAGCATGCTCTTTGTGTCCCCCCCCCCCCCCCCCCCCCCCCACACACACACACCCTTCAGAAACATGTTTTGTTCACTGTAATTCTCTTATGTGTTGCTCTGGCTTCTGTTCTCAAGTGTTTTCCTTTCATTGAAAAGCTTTGTTCTTGCTTTCACATACTGCTGGGGTTTCCAAAAAGCTAACAGTGACTGTGGCTTGCACCTTTTCAGATATTCCATTATCTGGTGTTTGCCTTAAAAACAGAAAACGAACTTACATTTTACACAAAAGTTCTAAAAGAAATCAGACATTTAGCAACCAGGGGCCCGTTTCATAAAACTTCATACGACAAATGTTGTCATAAGTCAGATTATAAAATGCTCAACTATTATTTTATTTCTCCATCTAATCCTGTCTAGTGACATCGGTTTGGAATCGGTTTTTTTAGTCACAAGGCTTGATTAGATGGAGAAATCAGATATTAAATGTATTTAAAGTTTAGACTTACAATTGTTTTTGTTGTTCAAAGTTTTCTGAAACAGGCTCCAGGTATTTGTGACACATTGCATGAAATATAAATTTCACCATACAATACTATGTCCCATATGGGCCATCATGACTCTGGATTAATATCAAATTTTAAAGCCAAAATGGTCACCTAGAGCCTATATCCCATCTGAGCATATAACAAATGGAAACAAGACTGCGCGTTCAATAAACACTTAACTTATGCCCCCGGTGGCATACTTGACAATAAAAATATTCTAAATCTTTTCTAAGTCCAAATTAGGTCACGGTCAAGATCAAACTGAGTTTGGATATTCTTGGTGAGTTGGCAACAGTCCATGTCAATAACTGTATAAGTACCAAAGCATTGTACTAGGCAGTGTTGATGCTAGATAAAACGGTAAAATCTAGTTAACTGAGAAAGAGCCTATTTAAAATATTCTAAGTTCAATTTAAGTCAAGGTCAAGGCAGGGATCATTCTGGGCCGCGATATTTCGCATGAAAATGACAGATATCGCATCAAAATTTGTATAACGCAAATATTTCTCGCACTCGTTTCTCAGATACTTGCGAGCGAAACGTAATTCTTCTCGATTTATTTCCGATATTTACAAACATTTCTGATCAATTTCGTCGAACGCCTTATCGTAATCGCAGCATCCCGCGCACCAATAAGTATTAACAGCAAATCATTAAACGGAAAGGACCGAGAGTTCCGAATTTTGTATATATATATATATATATATAAAATCAAAACACATCCGGTTCAGAGTAAAACGTGTACCAGACCGCACAAAGACTAATTGACAATTACAGACAGATAAATGTGACGGAAATGAACGGTATATAAACACTTCTACAGTCTGACTGTGGAAGCCGGCTTTTATAGCCAGATTGTCTCGGTTGCGAAGTTAAGCCACAGAATTATACACTTTTGTATAATTCCGTGGTTAAGCAACGTCCTGTGCGGTAAGAACCTGGATGGGTGACCGGCAGGGATTACCGTCGGCCCGGTACACGTTATGTCCTCTGTCATGGGATCGTACTTTCTTTCGAAAACAGGAATGTATTTTCCCTTCACTGGATTGAATAACTGCACAATGCACCAAATACCGTTCATTTTATTCCTTAGTTATCGTCGTAACCGCGCCGATAATTTTTGTCACTAGTTTACGCGAACTGACCCTCTACAGACGAAAATGAATCTGCCGATAACATATACGCTAATGGCGCGTGCGGTAAACTATCAATTTATGGTATGGATTAAATCTTTTCACTAGTTTTCGATAAGGAGAAGAAGAATAACAGTTCCATGTCATATAAATATTATTTACACAAAATTCTAAAGCAGTAGATATAGCAGTAGTGCTTGTTGGTACAAACAGACTACCAATTAAAATTTCTCTCATCATCTAAAAAAATCTCTCACTTTTTTTGACAAATGAGAGAATTTCTCTCACTTGCATTCTGCGACAGAATAATCCCTGTCAAGGTCAAAATCAAGGTTGGGTAATATGGGTGGATTGGTAGTGATTCAAGGTAATATCCGTATAAGTATCAACACATTGTAGTCAGTTGTGTTGATGCTAGATGAAATGGTAAAATCTAGTTTTCCAAGAAATAAGTCCAAATAAGGTTAAGGTCAATGTCAAAATCATGGTTTGTTGATATTGGTGGATAGGGAATGGTCCAAAGCAATAACTGTATAAGTATCAAAGTATTTGAGTAAGCGGTGTTGATGCTAGACGAAACGGTAAAATCTACTTAACCTTGTTACGGACGCACACACGCATGGACGGACAGTACTGAACCTTATTAAATTAAATTGATAATCACAAGCGAATTGCCATCAAATCGCGCGCTTCTAAAAACAAATCCAACGTTTGAATATTTTTACGCGAATTTTCCGAAGCAGTTGTGACAAAAATGGAATCGAAAACAACAACGAGGGCAAATTTGCGAACATTAACTTGACCTTGATATAAATGAGGTTAACATTTAAAAAAAATTAATTTAGATACAATGAGATTTGTAGCCTCTAGAGTGTTAACAAGGTTTTTACTATGATTTGACATAGTGACCTAGTTTTGACTGGACATGACCAACATTCCAACTTGACCTACATTTTTCAAGACAAACATTAAGACTAATTATCATGAATACCAAATGAAATGTGTAGTCCTTAGAGTGTTAACGAGGTTTTTCTTTGATTTGACCTAGTGACCTAGTTTTTTACCGGACATGACCCTCATTCTCACTTGACCTAGATTTCATTAAGATAAACATTGTTATCAAGTTTCATGAAGATCCAATGAAATTTGTGGCCATTTAAGTGTTAACAAGCAATTGTGGACGGACGACAGCCATCCAGCGATCCTAAAAGCTCATCTTGGCACTTAAGTGCCAGGTGAGCTAAAAATACTGATGACAGAGTAACAGTTCTTGAGCATGGCACTCCTAGACAATGATATATATCTGTATATTAAGTTTTAATTCAATAACTCTTATACTTTGGCAAATTATTATGTTCCAGACAAGACTATATTCGATAAAATATAACAACAAACAATAAAAATACTGATGACGGAGAAACGGTTCTTATACACTGCACTCCTGGTCAATGAGATATGTCACAGTCTGTATATGAAGTTTGAAGTCAATACCATGCCTGACTTTACCATAACCTCTTATGACTTTGACCTTTGTAAGACATGACCAAACTTGTATTGAAATCAAGAGCTTTAACAGATGAGTACACATACCGACTATGAAGTTTCTATCACACATGTTACTAAGTTCAAAAGTTATGACCAATGTTAAATTCAGCCTATTAAGTATTTAAATAACCTCTACATGACCTTGACCTTGAATTGAGACCAAATGCAAACTATGAAGTGTCTATCATATTTTATTGAAGTCTTTATAGATCATATGTGATTCAAAATTTATGGTCAAGTTTCAAGCTGTGGACAGACAAGCAGCGAGGACCGAAACAATTTGCCCCATCTATAAGTCATACTGGGTATCTACAACGAGAAATACAGTATGTTTACACTAGAATATATGGTGAGCCGCATAAAATGGATCCATCAGTATTACCTGAGCTTTTTCTTTTTTACCCCACTGTGTTACGTGATCTTCCAAACTGAAATCATCTCTTTCTGAAATTGACAAAATATGATACACAAACTAACTTTAACTACATGCAACACTTTAAAAACAAGGGCCACGATGGCCCTATATTGTTCACCTGGTACACCATGTAAAACTTATAGTGCTCTAGATTTTGACCTCACATGACCCACATTCATTCATGGCCTAGATTTTAATGAGGCAAAAATTTTGAGAAAAGTTTCATTAAGACCAAATGAGATTTGTAGCTTCTAGAGCAGTGATTATTTTAGAAATCAGATGAATGAGTCTCATTCTGTAAAACAATGAGTCTGACAAAAATTGAGTCCTTCAGGTGAAAAATTTACCCTATATCCCATAACTTTTTTCTAGTTTGGAAAGACAGGTGACAACTTAAAGTAGGTTGAAAGTAAAGCAGATTTTGTCTTAGGCACTTCTGTTTTACTTCAAACCTGCTTTATGGACATATGCAACCAAATGAAATCTCCAAATGATCTTTTTTTGCCTGATATATATGTTTTTTTCTTAATTGTTTTCGGCTCCAATTCAATGACAACACTCACTGAATCAAAATTTACCTGAAATAAATTGATGAAACTTCTCACAATAAAAGCTATAGGTGTGAATAATAAGACAATGGTAAACAAGAGGGCCTGAAGGCCCTGATATCGCTCACCATTTGTAATGAAGTCTGATAGCTTAACCTTTGAATTTCACCCGTTTTATTCTAAATCCATTCAAGTTTGTCGACCTACTGTAGTATAGTAGAGTACATCAAAGGCAGATAACTTATATTTATAAAACCTGAACAATATTGAAATGAAGCCTTTTTCTAGCATTTCAAAGTATATCAAGGGCAGGTAACTATTGCCACAATGATTACATTTCAACAATAATTGCACTCCTTCAAGAACGTATAGCTACATCCTTTGTGTACAAGTATAATCAAAATCCATTGAAAACTGTAGTTGCAAGAGTGTAAACACTGTAAAATATGGCATTTTCAGCAATTCAAAGGTAGATATCTCTTGATCTGTTTGTTTGATACCAACCATAATCACCCTTTTTTGAACTCTTATGGTCATATACAATCTGGGCAAGTTTGAGAGAGCTTGAATAAATATTGTGGCCTCTAGAGCGTAAACACTGTTAAATATATCATTTTCAGCAATTCAAAGGTAGATAACTTTTGACCTATTGATCTGATTACCACCATAATTGAACTCATTCGAAGTCTTATGGTAATATACAATCTGAGCAAGTTTGAGAAAAATTGGATAAAATGTGTGACCTCTAGAGCGTAAACATCGTTAAATATGGCATTTTCAGCAATTCAAAGGTAGATAACTCTCGACCTATAAGTCTGATTTCAATCATAATCAAACTCATTTGAACTCTTATAGTCATTTACAATCTGAGCAAGTTTGAGATAGATTGGATAAAAATTGTGGCCTCTAGAGTGTAAACACTGTTAAATATGGCATTTTCAGCAATTTAAAGGTAAATAACTCTTGATCTATTTGTCCAATTTCAACCAAAATCGAACTCATTCAAATTCTTATGGTCATATACAATCTGGGCAAGTTTTAGAAAGATTGGATAAATACTGTGGCCTCTAGAGTGTAAACACTGTTAAATATGGCATTTTCAGCAGTTCAAAGGTAGATAACTCATGACCTATTTGTCCGATTTCAACCATAATAATTAGCCTTATTAGATAAGAGTATTTGCTAAGTTTCACGTACTTTCATTTACCAAGTACAATTTCATGGCATGCATTTAACGTTTATAAAACGCAATTAATGGAGATTGTTTGAAACTGAAGGTACCTTTGGGAGGTAACTGATATGCACGATTCCGTAGAGTAACGATGCTTGATTTATCGTACTTATTTAAAAGCCACTAGGTGTCTCACGCATTAGTAGCATATGTCCTACTATCTGCTAGGATAAAGATGTTGCATATTATACAAGTACTGTAGAATTATTCACGGCAGTGGAAGAGTACAATAAAGGCAAACAACTATGTTATAATTCAACTTATATGGAGTAATGATTACTCCATATAAGTTGAATTAACTAATGTGTTAACAAATGCCAGAAAAGGATACGCAACTTTTCAAATAATGAGTCCCTGGCAAATTTAATGAGTACGGAACTCAGGATGCACAGGTAAAAGAATCACTGCTAGTGTAAAAAAAGTATTCTTATGATTTGACCCAGTGACCTATATTTTGACCCGACACAATCAACATTCAACCCTGACCTAGATATCAATAAAAAACATTTTTACCAAGTTTCATCAACATTTAAAGAGATTTTTAGCTTCTAGCTGTTAACAAATGTTGTCTGATTTGATCTAGTTACCATGTTTTTGACCGGACATTTCCCATATTCATCCATGACCTAGATATAATTGAGATAAACATTTTGACCCAGTTGCATTAAAATCCGAAGAGATTTGTAACCCTACATTTTGACACAAACAGATTTTTCCTTAATTTGCAATGGTTCATAATTTTTTAATAACTTTTGAAGAGTTTCGACTTTAAGAGAGATGTCAAAAAACTTACCTCATTCCTCCATCAGAGATTATTGCTGTCCCCATAATCATACACAATTTCTTGTCATGCTTTGATGAGCTAAAATAGATTAAAACTATTGTTTATGTGAGAAAAAGAACCTGTCACTAGTCGTTGTATGAGACAAACTGATCTAAACCTCGGCTAGAATAGAAAACTTATTTAGCTCGCCAAGACTCGCTTAATAAGTAATAACATTTCAATCCTAGACTCGGTCGTTACGTCATCCCATGAAACACCACAACAATGTTCATTTATTGTTCCCAATGGATTCGTTATCTAATTAACATCAAATAATTTGACTTGTCCGTCCAGACAGATAAGGTAATCTCAACCCCCTCCCCCCCAATATTTTTGGATATCTCTGTCCGCAAGGTGAGAACAGCTTGTGTAACACAATGACTGGCGGCATATCCCATAGTTTTGCGATTTTACCTACTTTAAGATCCCACATGACCAAGCTTCAAGTGTGACCTAAATTTTATGAAGGACATGGCACTGACAGAATATCATAAATATATAGCCAAATATGTGACTTCTTAAAGCGACTCGCAACCAGATGGTGCATTTGCAAAAAATAAAAGAAAAGACTCAAATATATACAAAAGGGTAGCATTATCGTGCATCTGGCATTGGAAAAATATGACCAGTCTAATAACACCCTCTCGAAAAGTCTTCAAATCTTAGTTTTTTAGATATTTTCCATCGTTTTATCCATAGCGTCGAAAGTTGCTATAGAAATTGATCCGGACTCAGACATAAGCTCTGGTGAACTAAAAATGTAATGTTAAACTCAGAAAAGGAGAGATAACAGCTCAGGCATTATGATTTTCTTCAGCTGGGAATAAAATTAATCCTCATTTACACCGGGAAAAACTGTATTTCTTATAAAATTTGTTAGGATTTTGGGGGGTTTGTAGACACCAACATATATTTTGTTAGGATGTTGGGGGGGTTTAAGTAGACACCAACATATATTTTGTAAGGATGTTGGGGGGGTTTAAGTAGACACCAACATATATTTTGTAAGGATGTTGGGGGGTTAAGTAGAGACCAACATATATTTGGTTAAAATGTTTGGGGGTTAAGTAGACACCAACATATATTTTGTAAGGATGTTGGGGGGTTAAGTAGACACCAACATATATTTGGTTAAAATGTTTGGGGGTTAAGTAGACACCAACATATATTTGGTAAGGATGTTTAGGGGGGGGGGGGGTAAGTAGACACCAACATATATTTGGTAAGGATGTTGGGTTTTTTAAGTAAACACCAACATATATTTGGTTAGGATGTTGGGGGGTTTAAGTAGACACCATCATATATTTGGTTAGGATGTTGGGGGGTTTAAGTAGACACCATCATATATTTGGTTAGGATGTTGGGGGGTTTAAGTAGACACCATCATATATTTGGTTAGGATGTTGGGGGGTTTAAGTAGACACCATCATATATTTGGTTAGGATGTTGGGGGGTTTAAGTAGACACCATCATATATTTGGTTAGGATGTTGGGGGGTTTAAGTAGACACCAAACATATATTTCGTTAGGATGATGGGGGGTTTCAAACATAATCTAACGCTTATGGTAATAATAATATACAATCTCAGTAAGTTTGAGAAAGTTTGGATAAATACTGTGGCCTCTAGAGTATCAACACTAAAAGTGTTGATGACGGACGACGGTTGACTGAAGACCGGACGCCGGACATTCAAGGATTGCAAACAATCACCCTGAGCTAGCTCAGGTGAGCTACAAAGGTTTGTATAATTTGATCAAGTTTTCCAACCGGACGTCACCTACATATAATCTTAACCTAAATTTATAACAAGAGCCTCATGGGGCATATTTCGCTCACCTGAGAATAGATTACAAAATGTAGATAATGATTTATGTCCAGGACGGGGTAATTTTTTCCCTGATGGGCATAATTTGAACAATCTTGATAGAGGACCTGTAGATGATGCTATGTGCCATGTATCTAAGATCAGGGTACTAGGGTTTTAGACAAGAAGATTTTTTAAAGTTTCCATTGAAAAAATCTATTTTTAGCTCCTGTGACCTACATATGCAACAGACTGGAACCATTTGAACAAAAAAGGTAACTTTAGGAGTCAGGACATCTACTCTAGAAGTGTCACCCTGCTGATATTAAAGCTCTGGCCATATAAGTTTCAGAGGACAAGACATTTGAAAATTTCACTATATAACTCAATGTAAAACTGTGACCTTGAGGCAGGGCCAGTTTTGACCCCAGGGGCATAATTTGAGCAAAATTGATAGAGGACCTGTAGGTGATTCTATGTGCCAAATATCTAAGCTCTGGCCCTTGTAGTTCTTGACAAGAAGATTTTTTAAGTTTTCATAGAAAAAATATATTTTTAGCTCCTGTGACCTAGATATGCAATAGACCTGAACCATTTGAACAAAATATATGTAAAGGATATTCAGAAGAGTCACCATACCAAATTGCAAAGCTCTGGCCATATTAGTGTCAGAGAAGAAGACATTTAAAAATTTCACTATATAACACTATGTAAAACGGTGACCCCCGGGGCAGGGACAATTTTGACCCAAGGGGCATAATTTGAATAAACTTGATAGAGGACCTGTACGCGTTGCTATGTGCAAAAAATCTAAGCTCTGGCTCTTGTAATTTCAGACAAGCAGATTTTTTAAGTTTTCATTGAAAAATATCTATTTTTAGCTCCTGTGACCTAGATATGCAACCGACCAGAGCCATTTGAACAATATCGGTAAAGGGCATCGAGAACTGTCACCATGCCAAATATCAAAGCTCTGGCCATATTGGTTTTAGAGTAGAAGACGTTTAAAAATTTCACTATATAACTCTTATGTAAAACGATGACCCAGGGTGAGGCCAATTTTTACCCCAGGGGCATAATTGGAACAAACTTGATAGAGGACCTGTAGATGATGTTATGTGCCAAATATCTAAGCTCTGGCCCTTGCAGTTTTTGACAAGAAGATTGTTTAAGATTTCCTTATTTATTCACTTTGGTTGCCATGGCAACCAGAGTTCTGCATTGTTTTCAATTCTTTGAACAAATTTGAAAGAGCTTGACCCAAGGAACATATCTAAGCTCTGGCCCCTGCAGTTTTTGACAAGAAGATTTTTTAAAGATTTCCTTATTTTTGGTTGCCATGGCTACCAGAGTTCTGCATTGTTTTAATTCTTTGAACAAATTTGAAAGAGCTTGACCCAAGGAACATTTCTGTAAAGCTTGGTTGAATTCTGTTAAGCGGTATAGGAGGAGATGTCGTTTGAAGCAATTGTTAACAACGACGGACGACGCACGAGGAAGGACGCCGGACACAGAGCCATCCCAATAGCTCACCTTGAGCCTTTAAACAGAATGGGAAATCAAAGATTAAGAAGCTCAACTCCTGTTAACTAATAACACACTTTTAACAGAAACACTATAACACTGACCCTAGGGGTCAAGGTTTAAGTCACCAAACCTTGATACATTGTTGTCATTGAGCCGCATCAGCTTATGAAGTTTCATTACTATTGGTGCAGTTTGCTCAACAGACTTTTACTTTAATGTTGACCCTAGAGGTCAAGGTCAAAGGTATTGGTCACCAAACTGCAATGCATTATGGTCTACACATTGAGGCGCATCAGCATATGAAGTTTCGTGACCGTAGTTGCAAATTTGTTACACGGCATTTTGGCAGGGTGTATGGGCTTGTATGACCATTTTGGATTCCTTATTTCCTTCGCGTTCAGGATATTCGGAATCCAAAACCGTCATACAAGCCAATTCACCCTGCCTAAATTATTTTATACCGTGTAACTTATAATATCAATCTTAAAATAGATCGCATAGAAAATACAATAAATAATGTTGTATTTACCTCTTTACGGCCTATAAACGCATTAGCTTGGTTTAGGAACACAAAACTTCCAACACAAAATGCAAGTTCTTCATACATCATGTGACTCATGCCAGGTACCAAACTCGATGAGGGAACCAGCTATGGTTACCCTTGCAAGCTTCGTACCTG
Organism: Gari tellinella; assembly: GCA_922989275.2. NCBI lineage: Eukaryota > Metazoa > Mollusca > Bivalvia > Cardiida > Psammobiidae > Gari > Gari tellinella. Next base: position 7,692,792 of record OV277858.1, read on the forward strand.
GATGTATATGTACCATTGCAGTAACAAGCATTCCGTGTTACTTTCAACATGCTTAAAAAAGCCTTTAAACAACCACCTGTCTATAGAACAGAAAACAGGTTATGTCAGTTAAAAAGTAAACAAATATTCACCTTAACATTGGTTGTGTCCAAATCCAGACTGGCTTTTATCTGCAACAAAAAGGATGTCTTTCAGTTTATACTTTAACCCTGCACATATCTTTTCATATTTTGAAGATAAATTACCACTTTAGGCAGGTTTAAAGTGAAGCGCCTTAAGGTGCAATATACTGCATTCTGCTTTACTTTCAGCCTGCTTTAAGCTACCATTTGATGAAATATAGAATTTATATCTTCCGATTCATAGTCACGACTGTACAAATTTAAACTAGACCTATCACAAATGGTGATTCATACCCCCAGTGGGGTCTTGTCACAAGAGATAAATGTTTCTGGATAAAGTTGATGTGTGCTCCCTAACTTGGAAAAGAATAACAAAGGGCAACAACTCAAAAAATGGATAAAAATATAACAACAAAGGGAAATGACTCCAACAATATGGATGACAGAGTACAGGTTCTTATGCATTGCACTCCTGGTAAATGAGATCTATCTGTATATGAAGTTTTAAGTCAATAGCTCTTATACTTTGGAAGTTATGTTCTGGACAAGCCAATTTAAATTGGATAAAAAATATAACAACAAAGGACAATAACTCCAAAAATACTAGTAAATGATTGAGTTATGGATCTTGTGCACTGCACTCCTAGTCATTAAGATCTATCTGTATATGAAGTTTGGGGTCAATAGCTCTTATACTTTGGAAGTTATGCTCCGGACAAGCCTAAATTGGGTAAAAATATAACAACAAAGGGCAATAACTCCAAAAATACTGATGGCAGAGTTATAGTTCTTGTGCACTGCACTCCTTGTAAATAAGAATTATCTGTATATGAAGTTTGAAGTCAATAGCTCTTATACTTTGGAAGTTATGCTCCGGACAAGCCTAAATTGGGTAAAAATATAACAACAAAGGGCAATAACTCCAAAAATACTGATGACAGAGTAACGGTTCTTGCGCACTGCACTCCTAGTCAATTAGATCTATCTGTATATGAAATTTGAAGTCAATAGCTTTTATACTTTAGAAGTTATAATCCGGACAAGCCTAAATTGGGTAAAAATATAACAACAAAGGATAATAACTCCAAAATACTGATGACAGAGTAACGGTTCTTGCGCACTGCACTCTAAGTCAATGAGATCTATCTGTATATGATGTTTAAAGTCAATAGCTATTATACTTTGGAAGTTATGCTCCGGACAAGCCTAAATTGGGTAAAAATATAACAACAAAGGGCAATAACTCCAAAAATACTGACGTCAGAGTAATAGTTCTTGCGCACTGCACTCCTGGTCAATAAGACCTTTCTGTATATGAAGTTTGAAGTCAATAGCTCTTACACTTTAGAAGTTATGCTCCAGACAAGCCGGATGAGCGGACAGACGGACATTGTGACTCCAGTATACCCCCCCCCCAAAAAAAACTTCGTTTGAGGGGGTATAATTATTTTCTTCTCCGGAGGATTAATTAGATCTATTAAGATTAAGCTGAGGTGGGCATTATTGGCGGTAGGTAGTCATCGGCATGCCCCTTTATTATTTTATTTGTTCAATGATGATATAAAATTACCATAATTATAACATCACTTAGTCATTAAAAATCAATGCCTAAGACTTAGTAAGTTGATGGTATTATTGGCCGTAGGTAGTAATCAGCAATATATTAGGAGTCCAAATTAGGTCAAGTCAAGGCTAAATTGAGGTTGGGTAATATGAGTGAGTTAGTATTGTCTGTAACTAAGCATTTGAGTAGGCAGTATTGGTGCTAGACATAACAGTAAAATCTAGTTAACCTAGTTACGAATACGCCTCATTGCAATACAGGTTTTGCGTATTGCAATATTCTTTATATCATTTGAGCATAATTATACGAGAGAGGATCCGATGCCTTGTTTATTTAAATGTAATGCTGTGACAATTATAACATTCACAGCAAATGTCTATGTTAATTTAGACTCTCTCTTGTATTTAACCCCTTTACCTGATAGAAGCGCCTTTTGGCGCATTTTAATTTATTCCCTCCGCCAAAGAAAATAGTTTAAGATTATACAGGCATGAACATGAACAATTAAAAATATTACTTATACATTAGCAAGTAGTGACTTTAAGCAGGTTGGAAGTAAAGCAAATGTGTCTTAGGACGCATTCTGCTTTACTTTCAACCTGCTTTAAGCGGTCACCTGCCTTCAAATCTAAAAACAGGCTAGCCTATGAGGTATTTGGTTAAAGCACTACTTTACCCTTTCAATGCTACAAGTAAGTTTTCAAGGCTAATTTCTATCTAATTTTAGTACTTACAAGTTGCCACAATATATTGCAATACGGTTCCTCTGTATTGTAATGTATTGCAATATGGTTTTCACTGTATTGTTACACGACTAGACAGGTCTATAACTATACTATATGCCTCGCCCTCTGCATCTATATATGCAGCGACCATCAAACAGAATATCACCACATTCTGTGATCCAAGGCCTTGAATTAGTTCCAGTTGGTTGTGTAATCCAGATCACAGGAGAGGCGTAGTGTCGAGTGTGATCTGGATTACAAAATAGATGGGTTCCTCGGAACATGTGTGTCACCTGCCAGCAAGCATCAGTAGAACATTCTCTTGCCGTAAAGAAATTTCATTTCAAAATCTTCAGTTAAACAGAATAAATCTGCATGAAAAGAAAATGTTGAAAAGGGGAACAACTCTCACAATATTCATACAAGAGTTATGACCCTTGTGCAATACACTTCCACTTGTCAAGCTCTTTCTATCTTAAAAGCTTCAGTAGAACAGCAGTTTTCAGGGGTGACCAACAATAATTACCCAAAAAAGTCGCAATGCAATATTTATTATTTATTTTGATGAAGTCATACTTGGGTCTCGATAGAATCTGTTATTTTGGTAGGTTCGATTGAGAAGTGGGGTTTTGCAAATAACGGTCATAAAAGTGTTTTAGAACGGTTTTAAGCTATATCCTTTGGAGTAAAACATTTATAATAAAAGTGGGTGTCCTTGGTTATTTACCCTTAAAATGGAAATAAACTGTTCAAATTCATTAACACATATAATAGACTATGAATGAAAAAGGACATAACATTAAAAATATGCGACAATACTGACCGTATTCGCCATTTCTATAAATCAATAGTTCAATAATGTTGAAACTTAATTTTACCAAGAACAAAGTCAAGCAGATCTGCGGTGAAAACTGATCTAGAGTAACTCTACAGTTTACCAGACAAACAAAATCCAAATATTTTTTCTCTTCATTCTTGCATAACTTTAGATCCAGAGCTAGATCTCTTGATTTTGTTTTTAAAATGGCCCTTTCGCTGCATTTTTTGACCAGGGACACCTACTCAAATACCAGAAATGTGTACGGGTCTGAGTGCATTTAACTGCGATTTTTGGTCATATCTAGAGATAGCCTGTCAACCTCATCATAGTATAAATAAGGCATGGTTTGTAATAAGTTCTTCTCAAATCTATATTTAACTGTTTTATGACAAAAAGTGATGTTGCTAATTCAGTAAACAGCAAAAAAAACCGACTGTAATACGCTAGGATTAGCCCGTAGCTGATGCTAAGCCACAATCTCACTGTCCAGGTTTGGGTCCCCGTGAGTCCCGGTTAAGCAAACCGGCAGTCACCGGGAGTACAACCTTGGCGGCGCCTGTGACGACCAGCTCGATCCTGGATCGACCAGCTTCCACCGGCTAACTTCCCCGGATGCTTTAAAATGTTTAATACAACCGGGGGTCACCCGGTCACCATATAATATGCGAGGATAAATTTGATTTTTTTTTTAAAACAAGAGCCCCATGGGGCATATTCGCTCACCTGAGAATAATTGGAAAAATGGAGATATTGATTTATGTCCAGGACTGACCTAAATATGCAACAGACCGGAACAATTTGAACAACATATGTAAAGTATATTTAAAAGTGTCACCATACAGAATATAAAAGCTCTGGCCATATTAGAGTCAGAGAAGAAGACGTTTGAAATTTTCTCTATATAACTCTTTGTAAAACAGTGACCCCCGGGGCGGGCCAATTTTGACCCTGGGGGCATAATTTAAACAGACTAAATAGAGGACCTGTAGGCGATGATATGTGCCATATATCTAAGCTCTGCCCTTGTAGTTTTAGACAAGAAGATTTTTTAAGTTTTCATTGTAAAAAATCTATTTTTAGCTCCTGTGACCTAGTTATGCAGTGGACCAGAACCATTTGTACAATTTTGGTATAGGACATCTAGGAGTGTCACTATGCCAAATATCAAAACTCTGGCCATATTAGTTTCAGAGAAGAAGACGTATGAAAATTTCACTATATAACTCTATGTAAAACCGTGACCCCCGGGGCGGGGCCAATTTTGACCCCAGGGGCATAATGTGAACAAACTTGATAGAGGACCTGTAGGCGATTCTATGTGCCAAATATCTAAGCTCTGGCCCTTGTAGTTTCAGACAAGAAGATGTTTTAAGTTTTCATTGAAAAAATCTATTTTTAGCTCCTGTGACCTAGTTATGCAACCGACCAAAACCATTTGAACAATTTTGGTAAAGGACATCTAGAAGTGTCACCATGCCAAATATCAAAGCTCTGGCCACATTGGTTTCAGAGAAGAAGACGTTTGAAAATTTCACTATATAACTCTATGTAAAACTGTGACCCCCGGGGCGGGGCCAATTTTGACCCCAGGGGCATAATTTGAACAAAACTTGATAGAGGACCTGTAGATGATGTTATGTGCCAAATATCTAAGCTCTGGCCCTTGCAGTTTTTGACAAGAAGATTGTTTAAGATTTCCTTATTTATTCACTTTGGTTGCCATGGCAACCAGAGTTCTGCATTGTTTTCAATTCTTTGAACAAATTTGAAAGAGCTTGACCCAAGGAACATTTCTGTAAAGTTTGGTTGAATTCTGTCAAGCGGTATAGGAGGAGATGTCATTTGAAGCAATTGTTAACGACGACGCATGACGGACGACGACGGACGCCGGACACAGGGCCATCCTAATAGCTCACCTTGAGCCTTTGGCTCAGGTGAGCTAAAAATGCAGATTACTACATTTTATTTTTAGCGTTTCTGTTTCATTTGTGTTTAAATAGGAAATAATATCGTCAGGACTCTCTATTGTATAGGGTAAATCTAATATTTAAAAACGAAAGTTTTTCTCTATAAATAAACGGCTTCAGGCTAAAGTCTTTATGTCCACTACATTGTAACAAACATTATGTAACCAGATCAGACGCCGGGCAAACTGTTTGAAACTCGTATTAAAATGAAGTTTGAACAGTCTACAACATTATTATGTTCTATTTTATTGCATTTCCTTTGTATTTCATCTCATATACCCCGAGAGACAAAAGAGAATTTATACTAATTCACGTCCGCCCCCGTTTATGTCCTTTCCGGCGAACACCGGGTAACGTCGGCACGTCACCTGTGAACAACCAGAGTTGATCGGGACGACACTGGTGGTCATCCGGATACCATCGGCGATGGCCGGGGTAATTACACCGTGTTATTATTATACCGGGGTTAACCGGGGAACTCACCAGGAAGGTCCGGCTTCATAACAGGTGCTCCACCAGGGGAGACACCGGGAATGTGAGATCGCAATTTATTTTTTCATAAAAACCGCCCCGGCTCATCCAAGTCCACCGGCTATCTCAACCGCGATACGGTCACATACTCCTAGCAATCCTGTGAGGGTAGGCTAGGGGTCCGTGAGAATATATTTTGTATCTAGCAATAGAGTGCAGGACCTCTTACTGGAGGTCACAGGTTGAGCAGAGGTCTGTATCACTGACGTTCTGTAGTATCAGCGATTTCGGGATAAAAACGGCAGACATGTAACCATTTAAAATCACTAAAAAGTTTGCTTACGTTTATTTTTTTCGTAGTCACAGTCACTTTCTGTTTTCGTTTTGATTGCCGTTGTCTCCAACAGCTTTAGTTTTACTGTCTTTTCTTACAAGAAATTTTTTCATCCTCTTAGCTGTCAATCATGTTGAAGCATCATATGATTAAAATTATAACATCTTCTTTATTATTTCACAGTGGTTCATACTGTTAATGGGAATTTTTCGCCGGCTTAAATCAAGTTTAGAAAAAAAAATCCAAATAGTTATTCATCAGCTTATTTCAGGGTTCCCACAGGCTTTATATTTTGAGGGTGCATGTACCCTCTAGGGCTCAATTTTGGGGGTGCAGACAAATTTCAGAGGGTGCATATGAAACGTTTTTCTGTTTCTTCTATTACAAAGTTAGTTGCGATACCGTAACTGAATTGCGGATTTAGACCGTGGTCTAGAGGTGCAGTACTGCAGCTATTACAAAGTAGCAATCCGTTATTCAAACAATGGATACGCACCAGGAATGATCTTTGGAAATTTGTAGTTCCGCCGATAAATTTTTATTTGATTTGTTTCAATGTGTACTGTATATATCTCTCACATTATTTCTTAACCAGGCCGTCAATTGAGACTTAGCCGACATATTTGCAGACTACACGAATGCGTAGGCCTATGCTAAGACTGTGTCTCATTAAATCAGGCATTTTCCCCAGCATTGTCAATAGACGGGATAAAATACATCTGATAACCCGTCCAGTTTTTCGACTGTGTTGTCGGATTTCGCATAAAAAATGGCGTCGCTGTTTTGAAATCGAAAGTGAACAGAAATAGACCTATGACTGGACTTTTTTTTTAATCATTTGTCAGCATATTTCAAACACATCTTCCTCTAAATAAGTATTGAATTCTTATAAAAACAAAAATTATTTTTTAAAAAAATAGCGACTTTATTAGGCACAGAGACGGGAAATCCCACAATCTATTTTAAACCGCTAAATCATCGGATTCGCGATGCGGGTGATCCAGGCGCTTTACGTATTAAGAATGATAAAAATTGTCAAGCGCCTGACAGACACTATAAGGAAAATGAAAACAAATCCAAATTGACTCGCCGGACTTTGACGTTTAACTTGTATTTTGTTAATAAAAATGGTCTTCTTTAGTGTTGTAGCGATGATCGATTATAATCGATCATCGATCGAAAACGGCCATAATCGTAGATAATCGATTATGATTTGCCGTAATCGATTATGTTCGATTATTTTATGATAAAGTTATGAAGGAGCATAGTGCATATTAAAGACAGGTTGTAGCTTAATGCAGGTTGGAAGTAATGCAGAACGCTTCTATGGGATTGTTCTGCATTACTTCCAACCCACATTTAACAATAATCTGCCTTTCAAATGTTCATTGTGTATCAAAGTATGGTTAAGTAAGCTTTGACTGTAATGTTAATCTGAAAAAGTTGTGTTCTTTAATATTTGTTCTTGAAATAATTTTTATAAATTGTTTTACTTACTTGCACCAAATATATAAATGAAACAGTTGATTCCAAACCAAGACACTATTCAAACAATGTTTACCCAGATGAACTGCCGCAGCAATAGTAATTACAGGTAGTAAAAGAAGTGGTATACAATTACAGTGCTCCCTCTCTACAACGGCCCTCCCAACAACGATTCCCTCCTTACAACGACCATTGCAGCTGTTCCCCAAACAGGACATTTATGTCCAACCTATTCACGACTGCAATGTTGTCTTTAAATTTGTCGTCTGCTGTTTTTTCTCAAAGATATATAATAGACATTTTGACAGAAAACCATCAATAACGAGTGACAAACAGCTTGAATCCAGATCAGACGCCGCGTCACGTGGCGTCTGCTCTGGATTCAAGCTGTTTGCAAATGTAAGCCGATTTCCCTCTCTATAACGACTCCCTCCGAACAACGCACATATTATTTGTCTCCCTTTGGATGTCGTTGTAGAGAGGGAACGCTGTAGTACAAAGCAAGCTCAATTTGCAAATAAAAATAGGACTTTAATATTAACTGTTTTATCAAATTGCTGCTTTATTTTTTGTTTGGCTTCATATGGGTGCATTGTTTGCAAACGTATGTAGATACATACATGTAATATACAAATGCAAACATGAGTATCACATATATTCAGCTTTTCAGAGTACATATACCTGTATAATATGAAGTTTATGTTAAAACGATTATATAATCGATCATCAATCGATTATGGCAACCAATAATCGTTTATAATCGATTATGGTTTTCGGACCGATTATACAACACTAGTCTTCTTACATCCGATTTCGGCATTATCTGCAACAAAAGTCTGTGCGTGCATGCACGTCCAGGGCATTGATTTTATGCGTCATTTTTCTAAATTATACGTGAATCACGTACATCTGTGCGTGAATGGGAACTCTGTTATTTAGTGAACACATTCGCCTTATTCAAACATAAACGTCAGAAGTCGCAGATTAACTCCATTTCTTTGAATTTATAGCTATTTTGGTCAGATTTGAAGGCACATTTAGGCTTCCAAATATAATATTATCCCGAATCCGTGCTTGTCCGCGGACAATCAAAATGCAAAAATCAATTTGTGCGGGCAAAAAAATGTACGAGACGGACGTGGGATTTCCGCACCCCTGTCGATATATTGATCGATGAACAGATATTGGCGATACATCAATAACGTTCCTATCAATGACAGCTCTAGTTATTTTCAGTTAGAAAACTAATTTTTCTTCACATTCCTTCAATGTATTTGCCTTTTTGCATTTAAAATGATAATCTTTATAATATTTTTCGCTGGGGGCTCCGGTGAAACGAATGAATGGGATACTCTCATTGCTGTTATGAAAACAAGTTTGGCGGCGAATATTTGTTGAAGTTTCTTTGGTTTTTCCCATTGAATATCCATAAGATATGGTAGAAATGCGAGAGTATTAATATTAGCATCAATAAAATGTATCTGCAGTCAAAATAGTGTGTTGTTGTTGCCCTAGCCAACCCTCACTAGGGTGACCGTACCACTTATTTCAAAGATTAGAGGCACGGTCACATACCCCTTGTCACTACCTATTCTAAATCATGAATAATAAGCCTAATGAATTACAAAGATGATTATCATTATGTGAGTGTTAGCTCTATTTTTTCAGTCTCCAATATTTCAAAGAAATGTAGATCAACATTCTATATTTCAACAGGTACAATATATGTTTTGTTGATTTTTACATAAAGCGGAAGAGCCTCCTACATAGGGGCCTATCTCACAGATATTCTCAAGACTTCAAGTGGAACTGCTCCGTCCCCCCACCCACCAGTAGTTATAAACAGTTTGACGCCCGGACAGTCCGACACGTCGATAAGTGTGCACGTCAACGGACAACATTGCAAACCAACCAAAGATAGATTGAAGAAAAAATAAATTAAATCAAATAACTAGACATATGCTACATAGTGTGTGATAAAGCGTCAAAAACTTACCATTCGTTTCCCGTATATTGCCATTTTTGGCGGTCGTTGAAGCGGAACTGCTAATTGTTGTTGTTGTAGTTGTATATTCCTCCGTTGACTTGTCGGAGCACCGTTCAATTTTATTTGAACGTGTAATTGGCGAGTTTTGTTGTCTTGTAGGCACACTTTGTCTTGATTTCACTTTGGTTCACTTGACTCTATTTATCGGTGATATTCTATCACACCATATATGACTATTTAACCGCACTTGCCACTTCTTAAAGTAAATATTGCATAAAGCACTTCCTTTGTTGTATAGCTATTCTAATTATTATTATAGTGAGCATTAAGGTTGAGAATCAGCAGCCTAAATTTTGCTGACATTTTGAGATTCTGTTATGATACAGAGAAGATCTAGATTATGTGTTATCCATAATGGTGACAGATACCCCCACTATTAGCACCAGAATCCAGTCTTCTACCCGTTCCTTCACCTGCTATTAAAAGCAACCTTCCCTATCCAATTGTTTGGAGAGAGGCACAACCTGAAGAGTGGAGACCGCGAGGCAGGGGTATTTTGTTACTTCCGCCTCACAGCCTCCCCCCTGCAGGCCCGTACCTCATCTCAGGAGTCACAACGGAAAAGCTCGTTCCATTGTGGCTCTTCTGGGGAATGGGTCGAGATGCTATAATGCTTAATGGTGCAGAAACGGGAGAAAGTACATGACCTCCTCCATGGAGGTCATATTGGAATCTGATGGGAAACAACATGTGTTTCATCGTATCAGGGGTGAAATTTTGTTGAATTATGTAGGTATAACACCTCTGAAGATCTCAGAAAAAGGGGCGCCTAAATTGTTTTGAAACACAGGATTAACTAAAAGGATGATTTTGACCAACTTATCCATAATTTGGTCATAGATGTAACTATCTGCTGAGTAGATAAGCTGTTACCGTGAACTGACATGGTGTTTCCTAGATGCCTTCCAATACTTTGTTTTAGAGGGCATGGCTGGTGTGTATGTATATATAAATGAGATCATAGGTATGTATGAGCTAGATCGGCAATGAGAATTACAAGACTAGACTAAACTAAACTACTCTAGATACATTCATTATTCTACTATAATTAAATGACTCTGTTCATTAATCCGTACCCTCACAAGCCCCCCTGTAGCCGTCCAATTCCACGTATTTATTTTCATGCAACATGGCTACAATCAGGATGAATGTGGAGGAGAAGGCACCTTTGGAGTTTTCACCTTCACATTCTTCCCTCTTAAGGCCAGTGTACATGCTGAAGAACCATCCTTGGTAGTCCAAGGGTGGCTCTTGAGATGTGGAGGGGACCCCGCAGAAGGCATTGCTGTGGGGGGAAGGGTTAGCAATTGTCTCAGCTATGGAGACGTTCTAGGGGTCATGAAGTTTTAAGGACACTGTTATATGCAAGTGTCGTATGGTTTAAATCATGTATAATGGTTTCATATATACCTGGATACATGACAAGATTCGAATACACAAAACCTATCCCACACCCTTCAAGCTTATAATATATATTCTTCTCTTCATTTCTTTTTAGAAAAATAGCTTGAGCAGGGTGAATGTGCTGCTGAAATCGCCATTTGGGTTTTCGGCGTCACATTCTACCTCCATCAAGCCCTTATTAGAGACCATCGCTGGTTAACACTACCAGCAAAAGACTCTACAGATTCAAAAGGATGCTGCTTGGAGTTTGTGGGGGAGGGATGGAAATTATATACATTATCTTATTTACAGTTATATATGCTTATACAGGTTTCTCGGTTATAGGGGTTGGGGATATATAGTACATAGCATTATATTTGGCAATGGATCTAAGTGGTTTCTAATCAGGTTGTGCAAGTTTCCTATTTCTTGTATGGTGAAGTTTTGAGATCAATTCTCTGGAGAGAAGCTCAGTTGTTTCCCTATCACTATTGGAGGGTGGAGTGTCTTTACAGACGACAGGGTGTGTGCAATCCAGTATAAGATGTGTGAGTAGGTCTGGCCTGTTTGAAACGGCCACCTGTTGGAGGATGCCCGACTGAAGCCTAGAGCTCAACCTCTCCAAGAAGGGGTTCCTGATGTGTTTTGTTGATTCGCAACTGGAGAGAAAGTGTTCCCTGGTTTCAGGTGCTTTCTTGCATAGTCTGCATAATGGGTCCACTGCATACTGATTAAAAACTGCTCGGTTGGATTGTAAGGTGTAAGAGCCTGTTATGAGGCGAGCCTTTATCTCCGCTCTTTTTGCATCTTCTACACTGGCCCTAACCGTGGAATACATATGATGTGGCTTGCCAACTTTCACCGCTTGTGGGTTTAGGTATTTCAACGATGGCATCTCCGATATTGTTTCTTTCCAGCTTGACTCAATTCTCGTGTCAACTGCCTCAGTCAACATCGTCTTCCAGTTCCCTGCTTCCGGTGGGTTTTTTATAAGTGAATATGCACTTGGGAGGTTGTACTGTAAAAGAAGGCACCTGACTCTGGAGAAAAAGCTTCCGTTTTGTATTGTTTTTACCGCTAGTTGTCTCTCTGCAATCTTATACAGGACTGAGTTTTTTGAGATGATGATTTTGTAAAATAGGTTCATTGTAGACTTGTGGATATGTGCCGATACTGGCAATATGCCCATTAAGGCTTCAGCTGCTACATTGGATGCTCGGTTAGGCAGATGTTGTATCTGTTTTAGGGATTTTCGCTGGAAATTATCAAGTTTCCTGAGATCGGTTGCTGTGAATGGTATTGTTTCGATTCCGAAGATGAATCTTGGTATGACATAAATGTTCCAAATATGTGCTTTACTGGCTTGGTTCAGTCCATTTCTGCCATGTAATCCTGCTCCAAGAAGGGAGTACGCCGTTCTCCTCCCCAGGTTTATTTTGTCCTCAACATCCAATTTGCCTCTGGTGTTGAGTTTTATACCTAGGTGGGTGGTGGTATCATCCATTGGGATGGTGACTCCCTCGAGTAACAGATGTTTTGGGGTACTGTTTGACTTTTGGTTATGGACTATACACGAGCTTTTTGAAGCATTGATGTCATATCTATGGTCACGGCTGAATGTTTCTACCGTCTTCAGCATCAGTATTGTTTCCCAGGTGGAGTATGACAGAAGTGCTAGGTCATCTGCACAGGTGGTGTGCGGAACATTGATGTTTCCTATCTTAGCCCCCTGGTAGATATTTTCTAGTTTAAGTAATAGTGGGTTATTGTATCTCTTGTAGTGTTCAGTGGACAGAACTCCTCCTTGTCTTACTCCTTGGTTGATATTGAAGGGTTCGGACTTTTCTCCTTGCCACTTGACTGTAGATTGCATTCCATTGTACATGTCTTTTAGTAAATTCCAATCTGCCTTGGGTATTCCATCCAATAGCAGGTTTCGTAGGAGAATGTCGTGGTTTACTACATCAAATGCTTTTCTGGTATCCAGGGTGATCAATATCAGTTCTTTGTTGGTCGCCTTTGCTTCCACAATGCACTCTGATACAAGTAGGGCTGACATGGTGGAGGAAGTTCCTTTGGTAAATCCCGTTTGTAGAATAGATTGTGTCAACTGGAGGGTTGAAAGATGTCTCTGATTCAGGATGTGTTCCATTATCTTAAGAAGGACCGGGGTGACGGTGATCCCTCTGTAGTTGTCTGGGTTCTGTGCATCTCCTTTCTTATAGATTGGAGTGATTGTTCCCATTTTAAGCATTGGTGGGATTTCTTTTTGGGAGAAGATGCAATTGACAATTGCGGTAACATAGGTTGTAAGTGGATGGCCGCCGTTCTTGAAGTGCTCAGCAGTGAGACCTCTGTGGTCAGGCGCTTTATTATTGTTGAGTTGAAATATGGCCTTGGTTGTTTCTTCCACGGTTGCTGGAGAAATTTCACGTTTGGATGTTTGTAGATAAAGTTCCGTGCATTGTATGTCTGACCTAGTTTTTTCGAGGAAGTCATCATTATATATATCTTTATGTACTGGTTGTCCCAAAGCTTCGAAATGTGTCGCCCATCCTTGTCTGATCTCTTCTGGGAGGGTGAGCTTACAATTATTGACTTGCAGATATCCGGTTTCTGTCTGGTTTTGGCTTCTCTGTGCCTTAATAAGTTTGTAGAAAGTGTCACATTTGTTACTGTGAGCATTCATGATGTCGTCCAGTTTCTCTTGTCTGGATTTGGCAGCTGCCTTGCGTTGTGTTTTTCTAAGGTTTCTTTTTGCTTTTGTCATTTTTTCTTTTGGTGCAGACTTCGGGTCAGACGGGCATCCTTCTTCCTTCCATGACCACCATGCTTGTTTGCTTAGTTTCGAGGCAAGGAGTATTTCTTGACCTTTTGGTTTGTTGATGTACTTTTTCCTTCTCTTCTTATCTGGTGTATAGCCAGGTATGCTGTCAGAGGTGCTCTTCTTAAGAATATCCTCCAGTTCTAAGATGGCAGCATTTGGGTTGTTCTTTATGTCTTGCGTTTTGTTAATCTGTTCATGGATGCTTTCTTTGAAGCGCCTTTTGTCACATTTTTTCCAGTTTGGTCTTGGCATGGACATAGGATGTGCCTTTTTTGTCTTTTCATTTTCAAGGAATATCTCTGTGTAGACTGTTTCATGATCCGACACGTTGTCAGAGCTTGAGCTGTCAACCGAAACATGGTTAGAAATGTGAACAGCTGCCTCGTTTTTCAGAATGTAGTCTATTTCTGCAATAGAGTTCCCATTTGCATGAGTGAAGGTGGCTTTTCCTTCTTGTTGGCAAAACAGGTTGAATCTGGATACAAACTCGATCAGGATTCTGTCTCGATCGTTTGGCGGACTTCTTGAAAGGGACGCATTGAAGTCCCCGCATATAAAAGTGGCTCTAGTTGGTGAATATTTTTCCATCAGTTCGTCCAGTTCCTGAATCGTTGCTTCATAGTCGTCTCTCGACTTATTTCCCCTGCATGGCATGTATACACAAATGATGCACACACTGGGGTTTGTGTCTAGTAATAATATAACTGTTCTGTCGCTTCCTTCATTAGTAGGAGTGGTTTTTATATTCCAGTCAGTCCTGTATAAGATTGCAGATCCTCCGTAGCCCCTTGGTATTTGTAAGGGACTTATGGGGTCATTGCTGTCGACTGCTTTTGCATGATGTGTGAAATTTTTATTAAGTTCTCCAAGTCTGTTCAGCTGAAACTGGAAAAGCCAGTGTTCTTGTATACAACAGATGTCTCCATTCTGTAAGAGGTTTGACATGTAGATTTCGTTTGAAACTACGTTTTTTATGTTGGTAGTTGATAATTTTATTCTCTTGTTATGCAGAGTCGTGGCACTTGTATGCTGATCTGTTCTGAGGCTCGGCCTTGTCCTAAAAAAGGTTGTGTTTTTGGGGCCTCATATGGGATAGACTCCGCTACGTTCGGGTCTTCACTTCTTCTTGGTGGGGCATTCTGTTCGGGTCTATGGTTCGATTTGTGTTCTTGCTGATCATCTACGTCATCCCTGGTACCTGACGGACCTTGATTTTCTGTCAGATACCCGGCATGGTCACTAGATATGTTATGCTTCGGATGCTGTGGTAGTTGTAGTGTACCACATGCTGTTTTAGGTTTTCCGGGGTTTCCTGTACTTTTCATGATTGACATGTCTGTATTTTCGGCGCTTGGCGTCTCTTTGTCTGTTTTTTCAGCAGTTGAGAGGGTGGGATGATCTGGGCTGTTTGATAATCTGGTGTTAGTTATGTCCGAGAGGTTGGATATCTCAATTACTGGTTCATTTTGAGATGATGAATTATGATGAATTCTATTGTCCAGGGGTTGACTATTAGACTGTTCATGGACAAGAGCATCTATGTTCACTTGAGCATCCTGTTCAGCAAATCTCACTTTTCTTGGTGTAGAGTGGTATTCTCCTGGCAATTTATTGTTTGCTCTCATCCTTGGTGGAGGACTGTATAGTTGCCTATTCGGAGAAAAGTATGGTCTCCTGCTTTGACTAGTTTTGTTCTTTTCCGCACATTTGGGCCTGTTCCAGCGCCCTTGATTGGATTTTTGGCTCATGTGCTGCTGGTTATGATGAGGGGGGTGAAGTTTTTGTGAATAGTTAGATTGAGCATATCTGGGTGTTGGATGGCGAGATCTTTCTGCTTCATGGGTGGGGTAATGCATGGGGATAGGGGTGTTGTTTCCCTGTTGGTAATGCTGACTTGGCTGACATGGTGGGTTGGTGGGTCTGTTACGATTGTTTGTCATAAAGGGGGGGGTGTTTCCATGGCTGATTGTTGCTTTGGGTATCATGTCTTTTTGGTCCAAAGGGGTGATGTGGCCTAGACGGGTGTGCACTAGTCATTGGGTGTTGGTGAGGTAGAATTTGGAATACCTTCGGATGTTGATGTGAAATGGATGCGTCTCAGAAAAAGTTGTCCGAAACTTAGCGAATATGTCCACTGTCACGGTTTTAAAATATGACAAATTTACAGGCTTAAAAACTCGATTTCTTTATTTTCAGCAGAAAAGGGGCAAGCATCGTCACACTAACTCAGACGGACACTAAAACAAAAGTACAACTTTGAAAGTATCAATATATAGTCAAATTCTGAAATAAATCAGGTTTTACGTTGGTCGCCTTAAACACTTATTTTAGGGACTTCAAAATATACGCGATCAAGATTTCAAGTTATTTTTTTGATTTTCTTTATCTTTTCAGACCAGAAAAGTTAATTCCATATGAGTAAGAGGACTGTTTTTAAGGTGTTTGCAAAGTTTCGACGCTCTCGCACCATTTTTTACCCCTGAAATTTAATGTCAAAATATTAAGGAGACCGCTTTTGGTCTCCCTAAACTGCCGGTCGCCTTAACCCCCATTTTAAAGGATAACTGGTCACCTTAATGTCGTCATTATATTTTTATATATATATATATATATATATATATATATGAATTAAAAAAATAAATGATGTATTATAGGCTTTAAAAACACAATTTTATTTCTTCAAACAATGCGCGACGCGTTTCACTATAATTCATCAGGCGCTATACTATTGTTTATGACGTCATGACGTTGTTGTCATGATATCGACGTCGTCACTTCCTGTTGACGTACATCTAAGATAAATAACTGTGTTTTATTAAATATATATATTTAAAAGAAAGAAACTCAGAACGAGTAAGATATATAGATATATAGATAGATAGATATATAGATATATAGATAGATAGATTCATAGATAGATAGATAGATAGATAGATAGATAGATAGATAGATAGATAGATAGATATATAGATATATAGATAGATAGACAGATAGATAGATAGATAGATAGATAGATAGATAGATAGATAGATAGATAGATAGATAGAAAGATAGATAGATAGATAGATAGATAGATATATAGATAGATAGATAGATAGATAGATAGATAAATAGATAGATAGATAGATAGATAGATAGATAGATAGATAGATAGATAGATAGATAGATATATAGATAGATAGATAGATAGATAGATAGATAGATAGATAGATAAATAGATAGATATATAGATAGAAAGATAGATAGATAGATAGATAGAAAGATAGATAGATAGATAGATATATAGATATATAGATATATATATATATATAGATAGATAGATAGAAATATAGATAGATACGACATTTTGCAGATGACATGCGAAGTATGGAAACTTAAAGTAAAGCCAAACCAAAAGCTCCTTTAGCAGCTAATTGTATCCTGTGCTCAAAATTCTGACTGACATGTGTGAAATATGGTCTAAGATCTGCATCAGTCTTTGCCACAGTTTTCCAAACACACTTACCCAATCAGGCAAGTCTCTGAATAAATCTAAATGACCAGAATGAATCCCTTTAGACATCAGAGTAATACAAATGATGTTCTTGTTATGCTTAAATCACATTTAACATTTTGCATGCAACTATCGTCCTAAGGGACCCGTAGTGTGACCCTGAGACACCAACACTACTAGAGAAGGGAGTTCTCTTCTATATAGCCCGAAAGCGGCTGAAAGACATATTCATGTTATGAAAGAGCGGACAGCCTATGGGTAGAGTCCACTCTTATCACTTATCATGGTCACCGTCTACAATAAAATGATCTCTAAATTAGAGAGTATTAACCCAAGGACCAGCCTAAAACACGGATTACTTATTTTTTGCGCAATGGAAATAATTTAAGCATCTTCAGTGTTAAAGGGAAATTAGAATTGAATGCTCTTTCTATTTAGAAAAAAAATATTGTCTCAGTCTATATAAAAACTAGTTTCACGGTCAGTATCAAATGTTATAAAACTATGTCCGACAAAGTCAAACTATGAGGGCCTATCGGAATGCACTTAAACAATAGGACCTTGGAGGTCCGGATATCGCTCACATGTTGTAATGAAGCCTAATAGCGTTACCTTTGAGTTTCACATACAGTACTGTTTAAGCTAAAGTATACACAACGTGCACTGCCAGTTAATTGGGGTTAAACTGACAATGCACTGAGAGTAAACTAATTTTGCACTGATAGTGCACTGACATTTAACTGATAGTGCACTGAGATTTTAATTGCAAACTGATAGTAAACAGTTTCAACCAGGTAACTAGCAGTGGCATGGGGAATGACTACATTTTGATTTTAGAGCTGCAACATTCTGCATTGCTGTTGGGGAAATGATGTATTGATGGTAAATAGAAATTAAAACTGACGGTGTTTAATGCTTATAGTTATTGTGCTGGTGATGATGATAATAATACTAATTATTATAGTTGTAGTTATATCATTATTATTATTATTATCATTATTATTATTATTTTACTAGATTCATATAGCGCTCTTTGCACATAGGAGTTGTGCTTTCAAGAGCGCTTCACATGAAATTATATAAATGTACCTACAAAGCAAGAAAGGCAAATCAATACATTCACAATAAAAAATGATACAATATTGAGATGCATGGAAACTTGGAAATTCTTTCAATAGTATTACCAAGATTTTAAAATTGTTATAGTAAGTTTGTAAAATCATTTTTAAAATGAGTCAACTAATCAAAAGTTAAAAGGAATGATTAAAAACAGAGTGTTTTTTTTGTTTGTTTGTTTGTTTGTTTCAGTGTAGAGCCGGAGAGAAGTTCACACTTTTTCACCCATAATTAACACAATATAATGCTGAAGACAAATTAACTTTATAAGTCACAACATGAACATAAATGAAACCCATTCCAGGGCACTGGCATTTTTAAATACACTTTGATATTTTAGAAAATAACCTACATTTTTAACCAATCAAACTGTCTTTTGTATGGCAAATCATTAAGATTTTTTTTTTGACGTCGCATGGTGCCTACACGCGACATAGGTAGATCCGCCTCGTTTGCAACTATACTCACCCAAAATATTCCTTTACACATTTATTTAGAGAATATATCAGTAGCTCGTAGGTGTTATTTTCAATTGGTTACATCGAAGTATATATGATTGGGTCTCCAGCAAAACCTGCTATAATGACAAAATTTTCGATATTCAGATTGTTGCTGTTTGCTCAAGAGTAGAGTGTTAGAAATACAGAACAATTTTTTTTGATGATATCTCAATTTTTAATGAAATTACAGCTAATTTAGTAACTGCCCTAGCATTGAAACATTGACACGCGAGTGCTTAATTGACTTTTAAAAAGCGGTCCAGAAACAGTATTTTAAGAACCAACAATGCCTACAGTATGCACTTTTCCTTCCAATTAAGACATAAGCTTCTGTTGAATAAACATATAAAACTTATTTGGAATAAATTATGGAGAAAAGAAAAGTCTGTTACAGTTCAGTTGCCATAGTAACGCAACCCTAAAAAGGACACAAATCTCAGTTTCTGTATGGATTTTGAGGACACTAAACGTCCTGATAGACATGGCGAACACATGGCCTCACAATATTAAACAGGTACTTCTGGCGATTGGCAGATATTCCTGTAGGCTGTAGCACGTGCTACAGACGCTCGTGGGGGAAATCGACGTCACGTGACCTCAGAATATCATATCTTCTCTCATCAACGGCATCACTCTCTTTCACAAGAACGACGTCAGACTGGCCCTGTTGAAGCGGAAATACTGATATTTCCTGAAAGTAAAATAGACAAATGGTTTATTATATAATTTTGCCTCACAATGTTTGTCCACCCTTTCTTCAATAAAGATTTATTCAAGGTTGTACCCAATTAACTGAATTTTACTTACATGCATGAAAGTGACCAGTGAATATTTAGCTCTGTAGTATAGATCTAGTATAATAATAAGCCAACATTTACTGATCTCTATTAAACATCTCCTATAGGAGAATACTTTCTCATCAGAGAATTTTCTTTTTGCAAAAGCGTCAAAAGATGGATATGAGGAAAAAACGCTAAACTAACGTTATCCATATAACTATGGATAATTAAATCTATAAGGCTCGATCCAAAGTATTTTAATAAAGAAGTGTCTAATGTATATGGTATTGTGCTAGTGTTGCTCTTGCTTCATTCATAGAAATAAACAAACAGTATATTAAGTAAAATATTCATAAAACAGACAGGGGCGTGGCCGAAGATACGCACTTACGCAGCGGCACGAGGGTTGGGTTGGGGTGCGGGAGGGGGGTTTAGACCTTAATGTCTAAAGTCTAAATCACTCTAAACATGCTTGAGAGCTCAACATTTTAATTTCTAATTTTCTAATTTCTATTTTCCCGTGGGACTTTTCCGGACCCTCTCCCCACTCTCCCGCATCCAGCATTCATCAATTTCAAGTTTCAGAAACTTAACAATTTCAAGTATATCTATTAGAATCTTGAAAATTCAGTAGATCTAATGCAAAGTCGATAGCTTAATATCTATGGTGATACATGCACCTCTCATGCGTTGAAACCTCAAATATTTAGCTGAGCTAACTTTAAGTAACAAAAACCTTTTTATGTCTTATACATGTATAAGGGAGCTTTGAACAAAATTGTATGGTTCATATAGATCTCTCTCAATCAATACATTTTAATCTGGAATAGACTCTAAATAGGTCCTGACCTGATATTTGACGTCCAACTCTCGATCATCAGTCTGAGTCTAGACAAACGCCTAAAAGCGCCCAGGTCAGTTTCTTCTTGAGATCCAAATGGTATGGCCGTGGACGTTCTATCAAACAGCAGACTCTCTAAATCCTAAACAGAAAATTAATGAATATGAAAAATAATAGTAGATACACTTTATTCACACAGTGGGGAAGACGCTATTTTGCGATGAACGCTATTATTTCCCTTGCAAGCCGCTTGGTACCAGATCAGACGCCCGGTAACCCAGCGTCTGACCAGGCTTCACACGTTTTGCCCCTCAGATTAAAATAGATAGATCTAGATCTACATGTAGCTAGAAATGTAAAAAAAAAATAAACTAGATAGGTTCCTCGGAACACGTGTGTCACCTGCCAGCAAGCATCAGTATAGCATTCTTATTCCATAAAAGAAGTTTCATTTCAAAATCTTAAGTAAAACACCAGAAAGCATGAAAAGAAAATATTGAAAAGAGGAATAACTCTCACAATATTGATACAAGAGTTATGACCCTTCAAGGCCTTGTGAAATACTCTTTCACTTTTCAAGCTCTTTCCATATATGAAGTTTCATCTTCAAAGCTTCAGTAGAACACTCAGAACAGGAGTTATGAGGCGCAACACAAAAAGCGGGACGGACAGACAGACGGACGAACAGGTGGACGGGCAGACAGACAAACGCTGGAAAAGTGATCCCTAAGTGTCACCTCTGCCTACAGCAGGAAAAACAAAAAGTAGATCGAATTTTCTCCGTTTTGTGCTTTGCGTTTAAAAAACGGGAAAGAATAGATCTAACGTCTTCCCCACTGTCAGATAATATTTATTTCTTAGGAGGATACAATAACCTGAAAAGCTTAATCATTATAGATCTAGACCATGTAATGTGGATTAGATCTAGATGTAGGTCTAAACGCAAAGAATAAATTGAAGAAAAAAAAATAGATTTAAAACTTTGCGAGGGTTTTTCTCTGCCTAGTTTCGACCGCTATGTCGACGTACTGGGCTATCACACTAAAAATACATGTATAATCTCATATTATTCTATATGTAGCAGCCAAGGTTGAGTTTTTATGATTAAATGCTCAGATATTTGTGGTGTCTCAGTCGGGAGAGCACTTGCCCTGTAAGGAAGGGGTCCCGGGTTCGAGTCCAGATATGGCTTCATTTTTTCTCACCATGTTTCATTTGGCGCCCATTATGGTTTCTGTGACTGTATGGGCTCCGAGTTCAAACCCCGGTCGTTCTCATACCCATATAGAAATTTGCGACGAATTTCAAGTTGTCGGTGGAGTATGTCACAGTGTGTAAATTAATCGTCACCTGTACGGCCTTGCTGTACAAGCGCGTTTTTTATGGCGACGTGGTAGAGTGCATGACTGCAAACCTTGCGACCCGGATTCAATCCCGGGTCGGTGCGGGTGTTTCAATATAAGAACATCTGGTTTATAATATAACCGTAATAAATCTCAACACACCTATTTTTAGGGGTGTTTTTTTTTCGTTAAAAAACACAACAGATCTACCCCAATAAGCACTTACGTAGATCTGACTGAAAAGACTTCCCGACAGGTCGAAACAAACGGGTAGGTTGAATCAACGTAAACATGCATTTACAGCATTTTTGTTAGAAATGTCATTAACTTTGACAGCTTGATGGAAATCCTTATTGAGCTAAGAAAACACAAACAATAAGCAATGTATGCTAGGGTAACTATGTACATGTAGGCCTACTACGTTATTATTTACAAATCAAAACATTGAAATGTCGTTAGATCTAGCTTAAAATGGCGCGGTCACGAATGACCTCATATTGATAGAGATCTAAAATAGATCTAGATCTAATCTAGCGAAAAGATGAGAGAAAACATGGTTATTTTGCTATAAATAATTCAAGATACGTACCTCGATATCGTTATCCATCGCTAACAGAAAATCTGGAACTCCTTGATCGCGAAAGGTTAAATGTATTTGTTTTTAAACACACGTCATGTGTAAGTTTATAGATCATGATGTAAAATTCTGACGTCATGTTTAATCGGGAATTCCCAACGTCATAACCGATGTCATTATAGCAGGTTTTCCTGGAGAACGGCTCATATATATTTTCTTGGTTACATTATTTGATTATCAACCAGGCTTATTACTGTGTAGTCAAGCATAACCACACCTGTTTACCTTACATCTAAACGCATACAATGTATTAATAGCGTTGCACGCGCACAGGCGTGCATAATTAAGGTAGTGTCTCTACACCCGACAAAACTTGACAAGCGATCAGTACAAGCAAGAACATTAATAACTTCGATATGTTCAATAAGGCCACGTCAAAGTGACGCAGAGCGAAACTTGGCTGTTGAATATGATACGGGCTAACGTCGCCCGGGACGTTGGTTGCAGCACACAGACAATTAATAATGTCAGAAGTAAGTTCAACATAAGTATTCTGATCTGACAGAGATATCCGGTCATCCCAGAGTAACAACGTTACGTGAGGACCGCATGATTACGTTGAAGCACCTATATAATCGATTATTGACAGCATTCGTCAATATTTGGCGATACGGGGTTCTTGTACACACGATCATAAGTCATCTTAGACAGAACCTCCGCCCAATGCCCGTCGTCCATATACTGGGCACACGTTACGAGAGGCTTTTGTACAGATTATGACGTTAACGTCTAGCCTTCGCCTGTTTGTCACCCGAAAAAAAGCCAGTAGATCACATTTGGGATGAGCTAATTTGAAAATGCAGGTCAAATCACGACATTAACGCCATTGGTGACCTATAAAAAGGCATTCCAGCTGGAAAAGCAGCGTCTGACTAATAATGCTATTCAACGTAACATGCACTCCACGAGTCGACGTCTTCTGAGGTGTATTCAGGTACATGGAGGCCACATGGAGGCCACGGCGGTTATTGACTGTGAAATGAACACATTTCGTCAAATTATTAGGTATTTCCAACCTTTCCGGGTAAATTCTGACAAAACAATTTTTCGCTTAATTTTGTTTTACACCCTATACAATTAAATGGGTCAAAAGTCATGAAAGGATAATGACATTGAGACCAACATTAGACACTATCCTACAAAGTCTTTTAGCATTTGATTCTTTTTAATAACCTTTCTACTAATCGATTTATTGGGAGGAAATATGAATGACTAAAGGCGGTGTAAAGGAACTTTTTGGGGTGAGTGTAGTTGTAAACACTGCCATAGTTGGCTATCTCACGTTTGTTAGTCGGTTGAAAAGATTTGCAGCTTATTTTTATTGTTATATGTCTTGCCGACTCAAAAAAAATTTTGATTTGATTTGAACCAGAATAAGCGAGGTTTGTTTACAGAAACGTTGGAATGGGCCATTCAAAATATAGGGTATATTCTAAATTAGTTAGAACATACACAATTATTAAGTGAAATCGTAATGGCTAAGAAGTGGCACGCTCGCTGACACTTTGCTTTAACCTTCTATAACTATTAAGATTCCACATATTTATCCTCATCATCATCATAAGAGTCAGGTAACTGGCTAGCTGCCGCATGGACATTTTTAAACCGGATCTCCCGCCGAGTCCCTATCCTTAGCGGCTTTATTATTCTAAATAAGTATATAAAACCTTTCGTCAAATATGCACACACTGTTTGAAATGGTATCATTTTAAAAAATACCAACAATATAGTTATACATGCACTGAGAATACCATCAAGGGTAGTTCCATTATCACTCATGTCCCCTTCTGAATCTTCTCTGAGTCAAAATTAAGTCAAGGCAATGGTCAAATTAGAGTGATTTGGTCTACGGCAATAACTGTTTTAGTAAATATGGATTGTATTAAATAGTTTTGTTGCTAGACAAAACAATAGAATCTAGTTAACCAAGATAAAACCCGTTTAAAATATTCAAAGTCAAAATTAGGTCAAGGTCAAGGTCAATAATCAACGTTTCGTAATATGAGTGGAATGGTATTGGTTTAAGGCAAACACTGTATAAGTATCAAACATTATAGTTTCATTAGCAAAATAAGAAATTTAATTTTTGAAATTTTGGAATTCAAAACAGTAATCCCTTTCAATTGTAATGGACCTTTATTAAAACAAGTTTGGCAAATTGTTCTTCGTAAGAAAATCATTTCATAATGTATGAAAAGTGCTATGTTTAGGTTAGTGCTGTAATTTATCGAGTTTTGTGATCTTATCGTGCATTATACCATCGTACATAATTGCCAGTTTCACTGATATATCAAACTTATCATATCCAAGTAATTGTTCAAGTTCGCCAGTTATGAAACACTCCTCGTACAAGTGTCAAGGCGCTGCTCTTCGTTTTTTACCTCTTGTACCCTTCAGAAACATGTTTTGTTTATTGTAATTCTCTAAAGCTCTGGCTTCTGTTCTCAGTGTTTTCCTTTCGTTGAAAAGCTTTGTTCTTGCTTTTACATACTGCTGGTGCTTTCCAAGAGCTAACATTGACTGTGGCTTTCACCTTTTCAGTTATTCCATTATCTGGTAGACAACATACGTACATTGTACACAAAAGTTCTATACAGATCAAACAAAAATAACTCAGCCATTTAGCAACCCAATATTTGTGACATTTTGCATAAAATAAGCAAAAATATAAAAAAAACAATCACCATACAATACTATGTTCTATCTCAATAAATAATAAGGTTTTTTTAGCCTAAATGGTCACCTAGAGCCCATACCAATCTGAGCAAAAAAATAAAAATGGAAAAAAAATCAACAAAATAATCTGAATTAGCTCTCCAGAGTATTGAGAAAGTGTCACATGGTTGTATTGGGTAGTTTTTACTACCATTCAAGGACAAACTGAGCTACTTTATGACATTTTTTGACTGAAAAGCTTATGATGCGAATTAATTCTACATTTCTTCATCGATTGGCATCAAACGTTGCATATGCATTAATGTCAAGTTATGGCCACTGATAGGACTGATACATCTTTTTGGATCCAAACCATCTTTACATTTTTGTACCAATTCAGATAACATTTTGCATATACATAATTAAGAAAGCAGTGTAAAGTTTTCACGACCCAATTTTACTTCCACTCTTCCTAAAAGTTAGAGTCATAGCCCCTGGATGAGATGGAAAAGGTAGACTATTACAAATGATAATTTATAACTCAGGTAGGGTCTTGTCACAAGAGGTAAATGTTTTGGATAAAGTTAATGTGTGAACTAAAGTGATCCCTAACTTGTATATGAATAACACATTAAATAACTAAAAAAAATATGATGACCGATACTTTGGAAGTTATGTTCAGGACAAGCCTAAATTGGATAAAAATATAAAAACAAACGGCAATATCTCCAAATACACATATTACAGAGTAACAGTTCTTTAGCATGGCACTTTTAGACAATAATTTATATGTATATATCAAGTTTGAAGGAATACTCCGGACAAGCCGGACGGACATTGTGACTCCATTATATCTACCAAAACTTCGTTTGAGGGGGTATACACATTGCAAAGTAAACAGCTTGTATGATTTGTGCACCAATTCAGATAAAGTTGTGTATGACATTCATCAGTTTTAGTTCTACCCCCAAAAAGTTCCTTTTCACTGCCTTTAGTCATTAACAACATTGATAATAAGTCTCATCTGTTGTTAAGAAGCCTGATAGCTTTACCTTTGAGTTCAAGTTTGTAGACTATATATGGTTGGTAAACAATATTGGAATCCAATTCATACTAGTCAAGTATAGTAGAGTAAGTGAATGACATATAACTAGAGCGTAAACATACTGAAATAAAGCCCTTTCCTAGCATTTCAAAGTATATCATGGCCACTCCTTCAAAAACTTAGTGTACACGTAATGTTGAATAACGTTATTAGGCAGGCATTGATTCTCCAGCTGAAATGCTTTTTCGAGGTTATAAGTTGTGTTAATGGCGTGATTAGCATGCATGTATTGTCGAACCAATTATTCTCGATTGGGTTTAAATCATGTTTACAAACCGGGATAAGGCAAATTGTTAACGTCATTACCTGCAAGAAAATATATTGTAAAATGTGCCCAGTATATGAAAGACGGACTCGTAATTGGCAAGGGATCTTTTTAAGACGAATTACAAACGTCTGTACATGAACTCCGTGTCGCCAAGTAGTGATATATGCTGTGAAGAATCGATTACGTACGTGCGTCAACGTAATTATATGGTACTCATGTAAAGTTATTACACGTGCATGACTGGAATTTGGACGATCTATGACGGTTCAGATGTTAAACCCATTCCTGAGGTTCTAAAATGTATTTTCGGTGCAACCATTCTCCAAGACAAGGTCAGTTACATTTGACCCCGACCGTAGCATGTCTATAGCATGGTTTCGCTGTGTGTCAGTTTGACGTGGTATTTTTTGAACTTGACATGGTTGGCTTTTTTTTTCCTATACGTATCGCTTGTAAAGTTGTGTCGGGTGTAGATACTTGACCTGAATCATGCACATGTAACGCTATTGATACGTTTTACCATTTAGAGGTTACAGTTAACAGATAGGGTCATGTCTAATTACGCATTTATAAACATCGACGATAATAAAACACCATAATGTAACAAATTGAAAATTACGCCAACGAGCTTTTGATATATTCTCTACATCAAAGTGTAAAGGAACATTTTTGGGTTAGTGTAGTTACAGGGTAATTTAAGAGGGGCCCTTAATTAATAGCAATTAGTATCTAAGGGTAAAAGGTCGCAACTTGAAAAGTGTCAAAGGAGCTAGACAGAAAAGTTAGTCTACAGTATATGTAGCTATGTTATTATCACATTCAACAAAAAAGCTCCTTTACACTTTTTTTGAGAATAGTTCTTAGACGTAATGTTCCATTGGTTACATTATATTTGTTGACTGCGTCGGGGTTTATCTCTGTGTCATCCCCTTTTAATGGATAACATGTTTCCATTGCGTTGTACGTGCATATGTCACTACACCGATATAAAAGCTATTTTTTGCAATCAATTGTATGTCCGTCAAATGTACAATGCATAACAAATAATTATTCATATTGTACATCAATGGTACAGTACATACACTATATAGTTATTATATCATATCGCGCGGCTCTGCTCGTGATTAACACCATTATTTAATTTTGGTAACACACAGAAGTTTATTACACTGTAGGACCGAATAATATACATACGCGCTGTCAAAACAAAACAAATGGCGGAATCTGACCTAGCTAGCAACGATCGAGTGCCAATAGACGGAAGGGGACTAAAACAATAAAATCAACGGTATGCCTATTCACTTTTCAGAATTTTCGGTGCAATTTATACTGTACGGATCCTACGGCACAACTGGCCACGAGTATCTGCAGTTTACTGAGTCAAACCGAAACCATTAAGTCAGACGAAGCCTAAAGGGACGCAACGTTTGAACTGTTCCGCCTAAAGTTTTGTCATATCATACAAGTCATGATCGCTGTCCTGTTAGTATCACAATCTACACGGTTTTAAACTATTTATGCAGAAAGATGACCTAGCAGCTATTCTGGTCCTAGCCATCCTTTAACGATTCAAAGCTGAATAACAACAATCCAGTAAAATCAAATAATGCAGTCGAGATCTCGTTTATTATCTAAATCCATCACACCTAAAATAGATTTGGTTGTGCGACGACAGACAGGGCTTAGCACTACATGATGATGTCTATCTAAAGCCGTCCTTAACCGGGATAGTTATGTCGGATTTTCGTGCTTTGTGGTTTTATTTCTCCCCTCTGTCGTACCCTGAACCCATCCATGTCTTACAGTTACTCGTGAATACAGACTAGTCGCTTGAGTACAATTTGACCGTTGCCATAGTGGGTTATTTTTAGTACGGGCTTGATTGTTTAATTCTTTCCCGTGTTACTAATAATCTTGTCATATAATTTTTGTTATATGTTTTACATGTATTTACTTACTGTGTTGGCGGTCTTTTTTAGTGTAAGGTTGTGGAACAGGGTTTATATGGTATGTACACTGTTCGTCTGTATTGGTGTATATAGGAAATAAGAGTGAGGTTGGGCGCCCCTAAACCCATGTTTAACCCCCCCAGTAGTTGTAAATGATTAATTTATAATCAATTATTGATTGCTGCTGACCGTACCAAGTCGGGCTCCTATATTCACTTTGCTTTATGTTTGTCTTGCGTGTTATTTTCTATTTAGTGTGTAGATGAAGGAATGGTATTGCGCGCGCGCGTGTGTGTGTGTGTTTGTATTGGTATGACTGTGTGTGTGTTCTGCTTCAGAGGTGGGTGTATTGTTTGTGTTGTGTTTCCTTCTTGAGTCATTCGTATTTATTTGGAAAGTTTCATAATATGAAATATGACATGGCCTTCAATAAGGTTTACCCACGATCGTTTTTAAAATCTGGAAACTGAATTAAAAACATATCTATAATATTTGTATATAGAGGCTACTCAGTCCAAATATAAATTACCCACTTTTGCATTCTAAATTATCAGCGTCACAATGTGACATATATACACTCAGAGGATATTCTAACGGATCAGTCAGATTTAAAGGTGCTACTCCTAAAACTAGTTAATCTGGATGCCAAAAGATACATTTTCCATGAGATGAAGATGTTTTATAATAGGAAGAAAAGTTTTATTACAATTGATCACGAATTATGGAAAATATGAATGAAATTGTAACCTAACCCTAAAATGACAAGTCACAATATCATGAATGACATTTGTCTGTTTGACTACCAGCTTTCATCGCGACATTGGTGCCGTATGTAGCACTAAAATTATATTTTTGTAAAAATACTAGCTAGGTATTGATGGAATGTTATTCAACTGGCACGGAAATGAGAATACTGAGGCATTTCCTGGTCTGTTTTCTTATACCATGTAAAATACCAAAATTGCCACTAGCTGTCAGCAGTGACTTAGTGAAATTTACTGAATACTGGATGTACTTGAAGAATGCCACCCTAAACGGCTTCAGCGTCGTGCAATGTTAATGTATCAATAAAAAAGGTGAATGTTGAGCCGCCGAGTAAAAATTTTGTTTTTAAACGATTGGCGTTGATGCCGTTAACGCATTTACGTTACGTTATTTTGACAAATTCTACGGTCCAGATATGCGTAAAAAGTCATCGTAGACGCGTGAAACATACAACCGAGTGCGTGATGACCAAAAAGAAAGATTTCATTAACTTGAGTTTTCATTTGTAAGCGCTAATGACGTTAGTTTCTTCAAATCCGGTCGAACAAATTTTCCTCAAAACAAGCAGATATTGGCGAACAACATGTTGAAATGCATTGCAGTTGGTGAAATAAGATACTGATGTTTAATATTTAGCTATGTAAATGAGTTTAGTGCACGCAGGACGTAAAACGTCAATGACGTTAACGTGGCATTTCTCAGTCGTTCTGAATACAACATTTTGAGTGCTCTTGTGATAAGTACAATCGGCATTCTCGACATGTTAAATGTTTTTCTGTTAGGACGATTGATAACCAACAAAAACTTAAAAGCCGTGTTTACCAATGTCCCCATACACGTTTCGCACGTGCGAAACGCCTTATTTGTCAAACTTTGAGGTGTTACGTAACGTAGAGATTGGTTCAAAATTCAATAATTTGATCAAATGCACATTTAACTTAGTATTTGAAATAAAACTGATTACGTCAGTGTGTCATTTACTTTTTCGAAAAAAAATGAGTTTAAAAAGTGATCGGTTAGAAGATCCTCTGAGTGTACATACTGTATTTGATTTTTGTTTTATAGAAGGTGGCAGACGAGATGACATCATTTTGGCTAAATAACTGAAGAATAATCATAGAAGAAAAACAATGGTGCTCATATTCAGCAGCTAGAACTTTTTCTTAAAGGAAATAAAATCACATTAGAGTGTCATTCATCGCAACACGGAGTTTACACTCCGTGATCGCAATATTTACGGCGTTATCAAGACTAGAAAGTCTTATAATATAAATTACCTTTCTTTGATTTGAAATAAGAATGAACTTTAAGTGTTTCAATTTCAGTACGTCATGGCTGTCATTTCTCCGGGTTTTTACGAAATCTTTGGATTTTTCTTAATCTCTCCGGACGTACGGATTTTCCGAAAAATCCGGATTTCTGCTCGTAAAGATTTTCCTCAGTCCATTGAGGGACCACCAGCACATTGTTCTGGAGGTGTCAATGTAGCTGTAAAGCACGTGCAACACACTCTCAGTTTACCTGATGAGGTCCAGATTATACCCATGCTCTAGTGATTTTCAATGGTTATTTCTAACCAAACTATCAAATTTAAAGGTCCGGTCTCACATAAGACAATTTATTGGTTCAATATGCACACAACCCATGCTTTTTGCAAGGACATTGAGAGCAACTAATCTGGCAAGGCGTAATGACCAAAAGGTCGTCAGGAGATGTCTTTAAATTTGATTTTTCTGTGTTTTTTAACTTCAAAAACATTGATATGCGTATCAATCATCTCAGATCCAGTTCGAGGCGTCTGATCAGGATCTGAACTGTTTTGCATAACCATGTTAGTATTATAGAGACTGGCAGCGAAAGGGTAAAGGTACGATTCCTAAACCTCCCTTGAAAATTTGGAAATCTAAGGAATTTTTTTTTTATCAATTTATGGTAGTCCTGTTACATGTGTCTTTTAATCTGAATGTTTTTACCAGAATACATTGGTGAACATATGAGCCTTTACAATCACAAAAACAACTGGAGTTGATATTACTTTAAAAAATATAGAGATTT
Source organism: Gari tellinella (assembly GCA_922989275.2). Taxonomy (NCBI): domain Eukaryota; kingdom Metazoa; phylum Mollusca; class Bivalvia; order Cardiida; family Psammobiidae; genus Gari; species Gari tellinella. Next base: position 7,724,043 of record OV277858.1, read on the forward strand.
TCATTCTTTATGCTAAGCAGCGAATTATAGAGTTTTCTCAGTATATTATACTGGTATAATCTACAGTGAATTATAACTTTTAGGAACTATTGTTTGCCCAAACTATTTTTTTTTCTATTGCCTCCTTTTAATTTGAATAATTATGCCATACACTATTATTTCCCTTGTAAAGGGTCTTCTGCTTCAAATTGTTATTCAATAAGTTGCGATTTGCTCTTTTGAATGTTACTCATTAAAACAAAAGCATAGCAAAATGGATATTAATGAAATACATATACTTTTCAAGGTTATGTGAGATGTTGGAAATGAAAAGAAAAGTTTGCCAAATTGGGTACTTTTCCAAAACAGTTCAATCATATTTTTTCGATAAAAAAGACCGTGTCCAAGATACACGAATGCTCCCCATGACATAGGGATGGGAATCCAGACTATCTTTGTGGAGAGTGCCATAAAATGTGCAATTTTGATGAATTCAATGGCCATAACATCAAAGGCCTTAGTGTGAATTGGTGACACTGGTTATCTTACTTGGTCTCAGTTTTTTGTCAACAAACAGTTTCATAAGTTTGGTTGAGATCAGATAAAAAGCAATGTGTTTGTGAAGCACAAATGTCCCCAGCCAGCATCATGCAATGCAAAAGTTATAGTGAAGATAAGGTTTTTTGGTTAAAGCTTAATTAAATTGGTCAAAAGTTAAGGGTCAAGATCACACAGTCAATAAATAAATACGAAAGAAGACTCAAGCAGGTAACGCAACACAAACAATACACCCACCTCTAAAGCAGAACACACACACAGCCACACCATAACAAACACACACACAATCACACACACACACGCAATCCCGCACACGAAACAGAAAACAATACGCAAGACAACCATAAAGCAAAGTGAACATAGGAGCCCGCCTTGGTACGGTCAGCAGCAATCAATAATTAATTATAAATTAACCATTAACAACCACTGGGGGGTTAAACCTGGGTTTAGGGGCGCCCAACCTCACACATATCTCCTATATTCACCTATAAAGACGAACAGTGTACATAAAATATAAACCCTATTCCACAACCTTACAATCAAAAAGACCGCCAGCACAGTAAGTAAATACATTTAAAACATCTAACAAAATTATATGACAAGATTATTAGTAACACGGGAAAGATTAAACATTCAAGCCCGTGCTAAAAATAACCCACTATGGCAACGGTCAAATTGTACTCAAGCGACTAGTCTGTAGTCACGAGTAACTGTAAGACATGGAAGGGTTCAGGGTACGACAGAGAGGGAGAGAAAAGACAAAGCACGAAAATCCGACACAACTCTCCCGGTTAAGGACGGCTTTAGAGATACATCATCATGTAGTGCTAAGCCCTGTCTGTCGTCGCACAACCAAAGAGGAAAGCATAGTTATCAATTGTAGATTGATCGATAACCAAACGTGAAGTGCGCAGCAATATAGTTGGATCATAATCTTTTTTGAGGAAAAATCTAATACGTTTCACAAATAGGTTAAACACATTGGTGTAGTTGGAAAGGTCTTGACACAATAAATATATATACAAAATATGAAAGGCCTAGGCTACTGGTTCAAATGTTATAGACATTCAAATATGTTTACAAAAATAAGTAAAAGGTCGAGGTCACAAGGTCAAAGAGAGTTGTATGGTTAGAAAGGTCTTGACACAGGGAAGAAAATTGCCAAGTTTAAGAGGCCTAGTTGCAATACTGAAGAGTTATAGCAAAGGTTAAGGTTTTTGGTCAAAATTTGATTAAATAGGTCAAAGGTCTATGTCAATGTCACATGGCAAAATATGGTTGTATCAACTTGTATCCTTGGAAAGGTCTCGATTTAAGAAATATACATACGAAAAATTGAAATGTTATAGACATTTCAAGATTTACAAAAGTAGGTCAAGGTCACAAGGTCTAAAAGGTTTGTATGGTTGGAAAGGTCTTGCCACTTGGAATACATATGCTAAGTAAAAAAGGCACATGTGCATTAATGCAATAGATACAGCTAAGGTTAAGGTTTTTGGCACAGACAGACGGACGGACAAACAAACAAACAGACAGGACAAAACTATATTATAGTTTTTGTCATGTCTGTTTGTTTGTTTGTTTGTCCGTTAGTATATGCCCCCGAATCATAGATTATTGGGGTATAAAAAGTATCAAATGGTCATTGCCAAGATATCTGCTTAATATATACTTTTATCTTTCTCTATGATGTGATGAAGAATCTGATATCATAGCATGCATTGTCAGATCTGTCTAGTATAGTTTACAGACAGTTTACTGACAATACTATTTTGAGAATGTTCATACTATGATAACAAAATAATGTCTTGACAGCAGCTTTAAGTGTCCTTTGTTTCAATTTTATTTTACTTTATCCTCCTTGATCTACTTGTTTCATTATTATTTGTTAAACTGATGTCATCAGTTTTATCCATTTTTTGTCATTCATCCAATTATTTTGTCCTCTGTAGGTGTTGTTGAATTCATTTCGCTTTGGGTGGAATCATCCAAGCAAAGACACACAGCAAAGAACTCGTCATAGTGATATTTACATAATGAGTTACTAAATGCATGCTTCTGAGAGGATAGGCTATATCTCTTGTCCAATTACACAAAAAACCTCAGATTGATGTGTTTAATATAGGTCTTTACATAGTCGCAGTGCTCCTGATTTGAAGTTGTGTTGACTGTAGAGTAAGTCAGTGCTGTTATCAATTTCAAATTCAGGCATTTTATATAGATTGGTGCATAAACTGACAGATTAGGACATCCCGGCTAACTAGATAATACAGACATTTGTATTTAATCAACAATTCAATACATTGCCATACACAATCACCAAAGTCAGTGAATTGCATATATTTTGTCTGGAGCTTTAAATTCAAATTCCCTACCTCTGTCTACTGCAACAAAACAGAGCAGCAGTATATGCTAATCTTTTAACTTGTTCACACTCCAATCATTCCAACATATGTCCTTGCTAACACTAGGTCGCTTTAGAAGAAGTGCAAGCAGACTCTCAGAAAGTGTTGAAAATTGTAACTTAGGTATTGCCAAGTTGTCACATTATACTGAAATAAACTGAATTGTCAACTTTTTAATTTTCCAAGTCACATTATACTGATGATTTTTTTACACCTTTTTCAGGGTTTGTTATAAGTTTGTCCTGAAATACACTTTCTTGTTAATGGATTCTGAGGTCTAAACACTGGTGGTACCAAAGTATAATCAATATATATAAACTGCTTTCAGCTTCCATTTGCTAGGATATTGGAAATATTGCACATTAAATAATATTTCTGCATAAAATGTAATTATTTTCTCCTGTGGGTAAATGAAGTAAATGTGTAAATAGGCATATGGGTGGAGTAAAAGTGTTAAAGCACAACCTTTATCAAAATACTTCGATAAACATATCTGTTGGTCATCTGCTTTACCTTTGTCCTGTACTAAGCTATAACCTGTATCAAAAATTGCAACTAATACACTTTTGAGTGGCCGGTTAACACAATATTGGCTGTTTATTGTTTAATGCAGAATTTTCAGAATGTTCAAGGCTTGTCATTGTTTTGTTCTTGTATAATAATTATGTCCTCATAAAAGGGTTTCATAATCAAGTGATTTTCATTATCGACCAAGGGATATATTCGGACAGACCACTTTGATTAATCATTGATTATACAATGGAAATGAGAAATTTAAATTTTTAGTATAAATTTAGTAATTAAAATCTTAAATATCCGATAATATTTTTTTTATTTTAATTGCACATCTGAAGATTAATACAAACATCGCTATTTTACTTAGAATAGAAGGAAATACATCATTTAAATGAATTAATTATTTGATTTTATTATCGATTCTCTAAACACAATTTAATGATCACTTTCGATAAATAATCGGAAATAATCGATCACCGTTTAAATACTGTCAAACAAGCATTTTTTTTTGGGGGGGGGGGGAAGACCTGTTTCCAATTGAAAACAAGGGCTTTTTTCCCAAAATGAGCATTTCACAGCACATTTTTTTCTTAAAATGAGCATTTTACAACTCAATTTTTTTCCTAAAATTAAGTATTTTACGCTGTTTTAGGTCATATTTTTCCCAGTTGGAGGGGTACCAACTCATTCCTAAAGTGGTGAAAAAAACCCACTGAAAACTACCTCATAATATACAGTTTCTTGCTGTGGAAATAAATCAACTTCTCCAATGAAACGATTTATGCGCCATCTGCTTTACTTTTGTCCTGTATTAAGCAATAACATGTATCAAACCCTGCTATTTGTACATTTTCAAGTGGCCGCTTCAGGTGGTTCGCGGGTGACGGGGTCAGCTTATACCGTATCAGAATTCTTTGAAACCTTGATTAAATTGAAATATACCAGGAGACTGACAAATCGTTAAAAATCAAATTGCCGTTTTTTTTCTAACAGGACCATTTGTCGAGAAAAGCTCTTTTTTAATGAACAGGATTATTTTCTTTATAAAGTGATATAACTCAATAATTTCTGTATATTCAAGTAAACTGTACAGAGAGTCAGAAACTATAAGATATTGTGCAAACAAAAATAGTTCATGACATATTTTCTGGAAATATCAATATTTCAAAGAAGTCAAATTCAGAAAAAGTCACTAAATCTCAAATTACAAAAAAAATCTAGCTGTTTAACATACACTAATTTTACTCTTATTAGATAGATATAACTAAATTCTACTAGTCACAACAATTTAAAGAAAATCTACAGTGGAATTTACATTTTATACATGATTCCAAGAAATTCTGACAAAATGTTACACAGAACGAGTTACCTCCCTTGAGTTCAACTTTAAAATGTCGTCAGCTCTAAAAACAATTAAATAAAACCAGAAGTCAAACCTGTACTAAGGGACCATTAAATACGGTAACCTGTAGATCTTTAAAAACATGGGGCTGCTTAATACATAACAAAAGTAATGCATAAAAACCAGCTTCATTTCCTTCTTTGGGCGGTATCCGTAAAAGAACCCGTTCAAATTGTAACAGGACCCGTTCCCAATTCAAGAAGGGACCTGGTAATATGGTAGAAATAGTATTTTCAGTGAAAAAAGAGAATTTCTGTTACTAGTGTTAGCATTGCCTGTTGATATGAACTGCATAATTGATACTTGATAGGTTGCATCAATATAGGCCTACACATTTTATAAAATAAACTTCCCAATTTCTTTTTGGTCATCATTTCATGACTTGTTTTCCCCAATTTGAAGTCTACGCAACACGAAGAATTCCCAATCTGAGGGGTACCAGATACGGGTACGTGTACGTGTGGCCACAAGTTCCCGTTCACGAGTAAAAAATTTGTAAAGAGGATTTCGATTTCTTTACGTGAACATGTACGTGTGGAGTAAACGTGATTATTTCCCAATAAAAGCGTTTTGAACGCTAACCTATTATTTCAATTGCAAACAGTTTAGAGCCATATCAGACGACGGGTAACCCGGCCTCTGATCAGGCCCCAAACTGTTTACCACTCAGGCTAAAATGAGTTGTCAAAATTGTCAAAAAATTGTCATTTTATCAATTATAATGCAATGCGTTTGCGTTTTGTTTGCGTTTAAACGCGAAAGAATAACGTTTTCTCCACTGTACATATTACATGTTTGTACAGTGGAGAAAACGTTATTCTTTCCCAATAAACGAGTTTACGCTAAAACTATTATTTGCAGTACAAACCCGGCGTCTGATCAGGCTCCAAACTGTTTGCCACCAAGATAAGGATTACTTATCAAAATTGTCAAAAAGTTGTACTTTTCAGCGTGTTATAGTGTTTTGCATTTGCGTTTCGTTTCGTTTAAACGGGAAAGAATAACGTATTATCCACTGTTGAACCTATAACATGTAATAAAAGTTTGCAAACACATGGAGTAAAACATTCTTCTTCTTCAAACTTTTTTTTCCCTACTCTTTTCCGCAACGTTTTCTTTTCTCACTTTACATAAATTATTCCTTGCTATACATAAATAGACATACAATATACTTGTTAAGAAACTAATATATGCTGTATTATGGTAATATTTCATTGTGTGTCTTATATTTGTCTGTATATGTATATTGAGAAATAAAACATTACATAATAAAAATAATTCGGGTATGCTGAGTCGGATTATCCCGGTTCCCAAGCGAAATTTCTGCTAACTGTACACTCTACTTTTACCATTTTTTCACCATCCCTTGTACTTTACTGTCGAAATTGACAGATAAGGTGTCTATATATGTTTCCATGGTCATAGGATATAATTCAGCCATTTCTGATTAATTCCGAGAGTTACAGTATTCATGAATATGCAAATTAGCGCCTAAATTGTGACAATACGTTAAAGATTCATATTATATACAAATGTAGTAGTATAACTAGTCAAGGAAATGTATTAGTAGAAATGAGGTGTCTGTATACTGTGTTGTGAATTACATGTATATTAGTTTAGAATATTTGTATAGATAAGACAGTTTAATTGTATAGCTGTCAGAAAACATACCAGAATTGTTGGCTTGTCTTGTCTATATACTGCATTATTAGAGTTGCCTTAGTGTAGCTCGGACGTGATTTTCTCTTGAGAAGGTATCATTAAATCATCGAACTTATGATGGATCCAGTAGTCACTTTAAAGAGACCGTCTTCTATAAATTATAGTGTAAGTATATTCTGTCAGACCCGTACACTCAAAGCTAGTCTTAATACAGCAAGTGAGCATGGACTTGCAACAGTAAAGGATGCTGCTAGAACCAGAAGAAATTTTAGGGACTCTAAAAATATTGATGTGATCGACCGCTTTGAAAATGTTTTCAATTCGGATGAAGATAAGGTTCTTGTTTGGCACAAAATATGCTATGTCCATTTTACAGATAAATGTAAGATTCAATGCATGAAAAGGGTTCCACCAACATATTCCATGGAGTCAGAAGCAAGTTGTAACAATACAACAGCCAGACGTTCTTTGCGAACCCGCGAACAACAAGCAAACTGGAATCTATGTATTTTTTGTCAGACTACTGTTTTAAAAATACGCTTGATATCAGTCATGGCAAAACAAATGAGTCATCAAATAATTGCAGTGTCTTCTATTGATTATACAAGTGGCATTCGATTGGCTGGTGTGATTGGTCTGATCGCGGCAGATGCCAAATATCATTTGACGTGCCATAGGGCATTCACCAGATCGACCACCAAAATGAAGCAGAGCTCGAACTATGCAGACATTGCAATGTTATCGCTCTGTCAAGAATTACATAAGTCTGCTGACAAAGAACATGTTATCCTGCTTCATGATGTCTGGAAACGGTATTAGGAGCTTGATTAACCCATCTTACTACAGTAGAAGGTCAACTTTTAGGAGACACTTTCACTTTCTTCAGACCTTTGAATAGGAGCAATCCTGAGAGACAAACTATGTTGATTCCCACAAAATATCAACCCATCAACGATACTGAGGAAACTCTCCCTCAATTTCAGCCTCAGGATGATAGTTACCTTTCCCTTGTATATGTAGCCCTGACAATTCGCGGAGACATACTGGAAGCTGCGGGCCACAAATGATTCTCTGTAGGTCAAGACGATGCAATTCCATACATTCAATATAGTTTAAACATGCTTCTGAGATTAATCTTTGGTGGACAAGAGGTACTAGATGACTGCAGTCCTGACAGCGAGGAAGACGTTGTCCAAAACAGGGTTCTGAGTATTGCACAGGATAGTGTTTACTGTATCAGTGGCGGCAAGAAATGGACTCCTAAGCATATTGGTCTTGCCAATACTCTACATTAAGCCAGACGATCTAAAGACATAGTGGAATTATACAATAAAGACGGTCACTGTTTAAGCTATAAACAGGTGTTGCAAGTAGACACTTCATTAGCTTAGAGCACCCTGACATCAATGGATCAAGCAAATGGTGCCATTTACCCACCTAACATGGTAGCTAATAAATTTATTCACTACACTACTGACAACATTGACATACTTGACGACACACTTGATGGAAAAAAACTTTTTTCATGCAACCCAAATGGCCACCTGGCAAAGGGGACAACATGCTGATGCTGAACTTCAGATGCTGGAACCGTCTACTATGCATACGCTTGTGGTGCCAGAAATACTGGATACATTATTTTCGGTCCATGTAAATCCCTCCACATACGAACCTGTTTTCATGGAGCCTGTTGACCGTGACTGATTCACAAATCCGAAAGTATAAAGCGAGTGTGAAAAATACTCAGGCTACATATATGGTTTTTTTCTTGATGTCAAAATGCTGACACAATGCCTTCTTCGACAGTATTCAATCCATCCATATCATCCACGGAACCAGAGCAGACAGCTGTAGGATATTTGCCTATAATGATTGCTCTGGCTCATGGGTTAGACACACTCAATACCGTTTAACTTGTTATCTAAGGAAAGTCATACAACAAGGCCATGAGATCTCATAAACTCATCTTGCAGTCTCTATGGAAAAGCTGTTGTTGCCACCATTGCTCTTATTTGCTACTGAAGCGGACAAAGAATGTCATGATACAATTATAGCGAGGCTTCTGATGACAACCCTAAACTGATAGTGTACCTTAATCAAGAACAGTTTCACGATCTTCTGAATGGATTCATTGCTAACAAATCAGATGATGTGAAATTCACCTTCTAGTAGACGTACATGAACATGACTTCAGTATTGCTGCAATTCACCCATGCTCAGGGAGATGGTATCTGGGACCTTCATAAACAATCCTTCAGTCAGATGTTGCCATACTTTATGCAGTTGGTCATCTGAACTATGCAAGGTGGGGTCAAGTGTACCAGGCTAAAATGAACCAACTTCCAGATCCTGTGTTATCAGAGTTTCGACGGGGCAACTTTGTTTGTTAAACATTCCGTCCAAAAGTTGAACCATGTAGACCATGACCAAGCTATGGAATTGATAAATGGTACTGGAAAGAAAGGTGGAGGCCTCATTGGTATCACGAAGATAACATCAGCACTTTGTAGATGGACGCTGTCATATAATTTATTTGAGGTTACACATTGCAGCTCAAACCCATGCTATGTACAACAACTCCCCTGATAGCAGATATGTTCACAATGAAGCAAACACATCGCGACAAAAGCGGGACAACGATCAAGAAATGGCATTGGTCTCGACTTTCCAGAGAATCAAAGCATTTGCACCTGCTTCACAAACTTCATTGCAAAATTTGGCCACAAAAGATCTAGCAACACAGGGAATCCAAACCTCGTTAATTTGTGCAAAACAATTCGGGTAGGATAAGCTGAACAAATTTGTTGATTAGAGGATGGTTTTATTGGAACAAGGTGAAAAGCCAGCTGTCCCAATTCATGCACCTCTACACAAAAGCAATGCCAAAATGTTTGCACGGCTATATGAAGTGGTCAAAGATACTAAAGACTAGCAAGGACAAACGAATCATCATGAAAGCAGACAGAAATATACTCCGACGCCTTGTTACAGCTTACGCAGAGGGTCGTCCATTAGAGCGGCCAGCTATTCTAAAGCATGAGCTACTGCCAGTCCCTGTGTCATTTGCTGAAATGGATGGTTCACTCCGCACAGGAACCAAATGTGTACTGGTAGATAAGCTTACTCAATATGTAACATGCCCTAGTGATATTAAGATTGACAAACCATCATCATGCCTTATCATTGATATACAAGCGTAGGTGGTTGCTCTTGGAAAGCCTCACAATGCTGTAACATTAAGTGATTTGGCCGACACTTACGTAAGAGCAGTATTGAAGGCGGGCTGTAACTATCAAGGGATAGATGGTGTGTTTGACAGAAAAAATATAGAGAATAATCAATTAAAGGAGCTACCAGGACAAGGCTTACAAAATCAGCAAGACCAGTAAGATGCCTAGTTGAAGTATGTGATGTGCCTCTTCCATATAACTGGACAAACTTTCTGTCCCTCACTGAGAGCAAAGTTGACCTTGCACATTTCTTGTCAGAAGAATTGAGTTTGCAGGCGCCTGAAGATACAGGGAGTATAGTTGCTGGGTGTTTCAGAGAAGAGCTCGAGGTTCGGTCAAAAAATACCAACACTGATCTGACTCAATTGATAGCCACCCTTGAAGAAGCTGACACTAGATTGGTGTTACATGTTGTTCACAGTCAGTTCAATACAGTTGTAGTCTCGTTGAGGGACACTGATGTTCTCGTGGTTTTAGTGTTACATTTCAACTATGCACGTTGTGCACACCTTTGGATGATGACTGGAACAGCCAAACAACGGCGATACCTACCCATTGATGCGGTTTTCAATAAGCTACCTAGAGGTTTAGCAACAGCTCTGATTCCAGTTCATGCATTGACTGGATACGACACTACATCTTACATTGCAAATCATACCAAAACTTCATCTTGGAGAATCTTTAAAGACAACTACCAGTTACTCATTAAGTTAGGAGCAGGTAATCTCACAGAGGAAACCATTTGCTGATTCTGAAACATTTGTCTGTAGAATATATGGCGTGCAGAATACAAACTCCGTTGATGCAGCAAGGCATATACTTTTTTCCAAGTGGACAACGGGCAACCCAGAAGCTATGTTAACAGCAAGTGATGATCTTCGTTTCCACTTGATGCGTGTGCACTATCAAGCAATGGTTTGGAGGAATGTTCACTGCGGCATACCAGAACTTCCTTCACCTTTAGATTTGGGATGGTAGCATTGTGGTTCGAGAATAGGATTTCAGGCTATTCTAATGTCTCAATGCCCCATTCCAGAAAGTTGTATGGATATGATTTCATGTTCATGCCAGAAGACTGTGTATTAGTTGACTGTGTTATGTTAATCCTTGATGTAGCCTATAATGGAGAAGGGTCATTCTTTCCAAATACTCGCGTTTACGCTAAAACTAGTAGTTCCCCTGCAAACAGTTTGGAGCTATATCACACGTCGGGTAACTCGGCATCTGAATACGCTTCCAACATCTTGTATCTCAGATAAAACAGATTTGAAATAAATTTCAAAAAATGTAATTTTTTGCATTTTAGTGTATTGTGTTTGCGTTTCGTCTTCCGTCGATGGGCATGTCTGCATGTCTGATTAAGTCCGCGATACTTTCTCTTTTTTTTGTTCTGGATGGGTTTTTGTGTAAACACCTCTCTTAACAGCTTGGCATCAAGCGTTTCGTTGAAACGAACTATTGTTTACGGGATGATGCCATTTTTCTGTAAAATAAGTCAGCTTTATTAAGTTTAATAGATCTAGCGTTGTATAAGGTATCGATCTAAACATAGTACATCTATATAGATTCGATACAGAAAAAATCTATTCTCAAATTAGATGAACATGACCATATTTTATGTCTTAGATCCAAAAAGATATATATATTGTATTTATTCCCCTGATGAGTATTAAACGAAACGCGTTGGGAAATAAAAGTTTAAAAAATCCAGTGAATGTCTTCAACCTTTTTTACTTAATTTACTCGTTCTGAGTTTCTTTCTTTTAAATATATATATATGAGCCGTTCTCCAGGAAAACCTGTTATAATGACATCGGTTATGACGTTGGGAATTCCCGATTAAACATGACGTCAGAATTTTACATCATGATCAAAACTTACACATGACATATGTGTTTAAAAACAAAGTAAATTTTAACCTTTCGTGATCAAGAAGTTCCAGATTCTCTGTTAGCGATGGATAAAGATATCGAGGTACGTATCTTCAATTATTTATAGCAATATAACTATGTTTTCTCTCATCTTTTCGCTGGATAAGATCTAGTTTAGATCTCTATCAATATGAGGTCATTCGTGACCGCGCCATTTTTAGCTAACGACATTTCAATGTTTTGATTCGTAAATAATAACGTTGTAGGCCTACATGTAGAATCTACATAGTTACCCTAGCATACATTGCTTATTGTTTGTGTTTTCTCAGCTCAATAAGAATTTCCATCAAGCTGACAAAGTTCATGACATTTTAGTCTCATCAATGAACCCCTGTGACGACAAGATAATTTTTGATGAATGCCGTCCTCAGATCAGCGCATGAAGTCTAAAAATAGCTCGCTGTCTCTAACTGTAAACATAGTGGACTAATGACATTTAGAACAAAAATGCTGTAAATGCATGTTTACGTAGATCCAACCTACCCGTTTGTTTCGACCTGTCGGGAAGTCTTTTCAATCAGATCTGCGTACAGTATTAAAGTTCTTATTGGGGGTAGATCTGTTGTGTTTTTTAACGAAAACAAAAAGAAGCCCCATAAACAATAGGTGTGTTAAGATTTATTAAGGTTATATTACAAACCAGGTGTTTTATAACGAAACACCCACACCGACCCGGGATTGAATCCGGGTCGCAAGGTTCGCAGACCAGTCATGAACTCTATCACGTCACCATAAAAACGCGCTTGTACAGCAAGGCCATACATGTGATGATTAATCTACACACTGTGACATACTCCACCGACAACTTGAAATTCGTCGCAAATTTCTATATGGTTATGAGAACGACCGGGGGTTTGAACTCGGAGCCCATACAGTCACAGAAACCACAATGGGCGCCAAATGAAACCTGGTGAGAAAATATCAAAGCCCTATCTGGACTCGAACCCGGGACCCCTTCCTTACAGGGCAAGTGCTCTCCCGACTGAGATACCACACATCTCTCAGCATTTAATCATAAAACTCAACCCTGGCTGCTACATATAGAATAATGAGAGATTCTACATGTAAAGTGTGATAGCCCAGTATGTCGTCATAGGGGTCGAAACTAGGCAGAGACAAACCCTCGCAAAGTTTTAAATCTATAAGCTGTGTTGTTTTTTTAATTCAAATTTTGCGTTTAGACCTAGATCTAGATCTAGTCCACATTACATGGGTCTAGATCTACAATGATTAAGTTTTTCAGATTATTGTATCCTCCTAAGAAATAAATTTTATCTGACAGTCGGGAAGACGTTAGATCTATTATTTCCCGTTTTTAAACGCAAAGCACAAAACGGAGAAAATTCGATCTACTTTTTGTTTTTCCTGCTGTAGGCAGAGGTGACACGTAGGGATCACTTTTTCGGCGTCTGTCTGTTCGTCCGTCCACCCGTCCGTCCGTCTGTCTGTCCGTCACGCTTTTTGTGTCACGCCTCATAACTCCTGTTCTGAATGTTCTACTGAAGCTTTGAAGATGAAACTTCATTTATGAAAAGAGCTTGACAAGTTGAAGAGAATTACACAAGGCCTTGAAGGGCCATAACCCTTGTATCAATATTGTGAGATTTATTCCTCTTTTCAACATTTTCTTTTCATGCTCTCTGCTGTTTTACTGAATATTTTGAAATTAAATTTCTTTTATGGAAAGACAATGTTATACTGATGCTTGTTGGCAGGTGACACACGTGTTCTGGGGAACATATGTACATCTAGGTCTATCTATTTTAATCTGAGGGGCAAAAAGTGTGAAGCCTTGTCAGACGCCGGGTTACCGGGCGTCTGATCTGGGACCAAACGGCTTGCAAGGGAAATAATAGCGTTCATCGCAAAAATAGCGTCTTCCCCACTGTATGAATAAAGTGAATTTACATCGTAACATGATTAGTATTATTTTTCATATTCATTAATCTTCTTTTTAGGATTTAGAGAGTCTGCTGTTTGATAGAACGTACACGGCCACACCATTTGGATCTCAAGAAGAAACTGACCTGGGCGCTTTTAGACGTTTGTCTAGACTCAGACTGATGATCGAGAGCTGGATGTCAAACATCAGGTCAGGACCTATTTAGAGTCTATTCCAGATTAAAATGTATTGATTGAGAGAGATCTATGTAAGCTCCCTTATATAAGACATAAAAAAGATTTTTGTGACTAACTTAAAGTTAGCTCAGCTAAAAGTATCTGAGGTTTCAACGCATGAGAGGTGCACGTACATGTGTAGCACCATATATATTACATGTAAGATGTCGACTTTGCATTAGATCTACTGAGTTTTTAAGTTTCTAATAGATCTACTTGAAATCGACAAACGTTTGTTGGAGGACGTGCATGTACCCCGAGAAAATATGGAAATTAGAACTGAAATTGTGAGCCCTGAAGTGTGATTTTAGGGCTTTAGGGCTTTGAATACGATCAATTTTGATCAAAGCTCCGTTGTATATATAAAACTATTTTAATTTTAGGCGTACAAGAGGTACATGTAGCACCATAGGCTTTAGGCTGCCGACTTTGTAGTTACTAACTTTTTGAGGTTCTGAAACTTGAAATTGATGAATGTTGGTTTCGGGGGGGGGGGTGTCCGGAAACCTCCCACGAATTAGAACTGAAATGTTGAGCTCTGAAGCGTGTTTAGAGTGATTTAGACTGAAGACATTAAGGTCTAAACACCCCCACCCACCCAATCCTCACGCTACATGTTTTAAAATTTAATGTCACTTTTTGGCCATGTAACATGTTTGATATTTCTTTTTTCCTATTGATGTTACGCACGTGCGTGATTGCGTATCGTCTGCCAAGCCCCTGTCTGTTTTATGAATAGTTTACTTATACTGTTTGTTTATTTCTATAAATAAAGCAAGAGCAACACTAGCACAATACCATATACATTAGACACTTCTTTATTAAGATGCTTTTGATCGAGCCTTATAAATTTAAATATTCAAATTATTGATAACGTTAGTTTAGCATTTTTTCCACATATCAATCTTTTGACGCTTTTGCAAAAAGAAATTTCTCAGATGAGAAAGTATGTTCCTATAGGAGATGTTTAATAGGGATCAGTAAATGTTGGCTTATTATTATACTAGATCTATACTACAGGGCTACATAATTATTGAATTTTCACTTTCATGCATGTAAGTGAAATTCAGTTACATGTAATTAGGTGGAACCTTGAGTAAATCTTTATTGAAGAAAGGGTGAACAAACATTCTGAGGCAAATTATATAGATCTAATAAAACATTTGTCTATTTTACTTTCAGGAAATATCAGTATTTCCGCTTCAACAGGACCAGTCTGACGTCGTTCTTGTGAAAGAGAGTGATGATGTTGATGAGAGAAGATATGATATTCTGAGGTCACGTGACGTCGATTTCCCCCACGAGCGTCTGCCGCACGTGCTACAGCCTGCAGGAATATCTACCGCTCGCCAGAAGTACCTTTTTAATATTGTGAGGCTATGTGTTCGCAATGTCTATCAGGACGTTAAGTGTCCTCAAAATACATACAGAAACTGAGATTTGTGTCCTTTTTAGGATTGCGTTACTATGGTAACTGAACTGTAACAGACTTTTCTTTTCTCCATAATTCATTCCAAATAAGTTTTATATGTTTATTCAACAGAAGCTTATGTCTTAATTGGAAGGAAAAGTGCATACTGTAGGCCTTGTTGGTTCTTAAAATACTGTTTCTGGGCCGCTTTTGAAAAGTCAAATTAAGCACTCGCGTGACAATGTTTCATTGCTAGGGCAGATACTAAATTAGCAGTAATTTCATTAAAAATTGAGATATCACCAAAATTCTTTTTGTTCTGTATTTCTAACACCCTATTCTTGAACAAACAGCAAAAATCGGAAAATCGAAAATTTTTTCATTATAGCAGGTTTTGCTGGAGACCCAATCATATATATATATATATAGAGAGAGAGAGAGAGACAGAGACAGAGACATAGACAGAGACAGAGAGACAGAGAAAGAGAGGGAGAGTGAAAGAGAGAGAGAAAGAGAGAGAGGGATGGATAGAAAATGAGAGAGAGAAAAAAGAAAGTGAGAGAAAGAAAGAAAGAAATAGAAAGGATGACCGAGATACAGAGACAAACATTCACCGCCAGGGATACACAGATAGAAAATGAGACAGAGAGACATACATACAAAGAGACGGAGAGGCAGAGAGAGACAGAAAGAGGGATGTTGAGATATAGAGATGGAGCGAAATAGATGAGTAAAACAAAAACTGAGAGGGAGAGGGAGGGAGGGAGAGAGAGTGGGAGTGAGAGAAAAAAGTAAGAAAGAGAGAGAAAGTAAGAAAGAAATAGAGAGGATGACAGAGATACAGAGACAAACATACACACCAAGATAGACACAGGTAGAAAATGAAACACAGAGAGACACGCATACAAAGAGACAGATAGGCAGAGAGAGAGACAGAAAGAGGGAGGTTGAGATATAGAGATGTAGTGAAATAGATGATTAAAACCAATAGATATATATATATATATATATATATAGAGAGAGAGAGAGAGAGAGAGAGACGAGAGAGAGAGAGAGAGAGAAAGTAATAGACAAACAGGGACAGCAAGAAAGGAAACAGAGAGACACACAAGGAGACAGAAAAAGCAGACAGAGAGAGGGAGAGAAAGCAGACAGAGAAAAGGCGAGATATAGAGATACAGAGAGAATTAGAGAGAGGGGGAAAGAGAAACGAAAAGACAGTTCGGACAGATAGGTAAACCCACAGACATGCGCAATTGGAGACAAACAGACAGAGGCACAGAGAGAACGAGAGAGAAAAATAGAGAAAGAGAGAGATAGACATACATACATAGGCAGATAAAGACACTTTGCACGCACATTGAACACGCATACGTGCACACATTTTTATTGTTTTATTACACAGGGAATAGGATTATGTATCATTTGAAAGGCTGATATCAAGTTTTGTCAGTCGTTTCAAGCCACTTTTTTGGCTGTGGATTATAACGTGTAACCCTGCCGATATTTTACTTTTTAAACTCAAATCTTCTAATTAAATAAATACATACAAATGAAGATAGGGGTTTGTACCATATTTCTATTAAATAACATTTACATGAGCTATATAAATAATAGGAATAAAAAATGATGATACATTTGATTAATAAATGACTTGTTCGGATGATCCTCATATGATATCTATACTGAAAGCTTCTTAACTTAACATCTATTGTGCTTTTGACACCTATAAGATATATTTTTTTCCAATCAAGACATTCTTCTTTGGTGATATTTGGCCATTTTTGTTGTGTGTTTTTTTCTTTTTGTTGGTCTGATTTTCTGGTTAGTTATGTATTAGTTATAGTTCATTTCTTGAACATTATGCAATATAACCGGGAGCGACCGTAGGGAGCGAACAGGTTATGTTGTATAATTTTCAAACAAATGGACCATAACTGATTTACCGTTTGCCTCAACTATAGCATGCTGGCCAGTGTATGTCAGTTTCCGTTCAACCTATTTTACCTATACTAAGTTATGGCTCAACCCAAATTACCGCTCGGCCGAGTTTTTCAGCCAATAAAATGGCTCTATTTCGGAGGGCGGTGCTTCGTAGTTTCAGACATGTACGCGTGTAGGGCTTGCGGTAGGCATTTCAATTTAGAAACAAATGATTATTTCCGACAGTAGAGTGTTGAAAAATGGCTATCAGTTTGGACTGGTGTGACATGAAAATGCATGATCAAATTATTTGCTAAAATAAAATGGGCCGTAAAAGTCAGTCACCAAGTATTAAGCAGCACTGATCAACCAAGATTCGAGTCCT
This sequence comes from Gari tellinella, assembly GCA_922989275.2. NCBI lineage: Eukaryota > Metazoa > Mollusca > Bivalvia > Cardiida > Psammobiidae > Gari > Gari tellinella. The sequence goes on from OV277858.1 coordinate 7,741,563, forward strand.
TTAACCTACTAATAGAGCCAAGCAATACTTGTTTTAAAGTATGTTAAGTAAATAAAATAGGAAAACACAAGTTACTATTTTATATAGTTTTTTACGTAGTGTCATGCTCAATCATCAGGCAAGATAGCCCAAGGAAAATTATTATATATTTCATATAGTCTGTATATTTTGTTCATGCCTTAATTAGTGTCCGGCTAAAGACACTGTCGCCTCATAGAACGCCCGATTTAAACACAGTTCAGGCGTCGGGCTCTAGCATTAGGGATAGGGTAACCGAACGTCTTGACACGGAGTCTCTGTATTGCTTGCCTAATGCATTGATAAAAAACAACCGTACTTAAGTGTAGTATTGAAACAAAAAAACTAATTCCTTTCGAGAAGTTTTATAGTCAAATCTTTATAAAGCGATTACACAAAAGAAGACTAGACCCACAGGTCGGCTGCTTTACCCTTTCAACCCAACACTTATACCATGAACAATTCGGGTCTAACCCATTTTTGTAATATGACCTCTACGATTTAGTTCTACAAGGTTTTCTCTGGACAAGTGTAACGGTACATGATACATGTAAATGACGAGTGTACTCGTCACCTAGGGTTCCATGAGTTAATGCAGGACATGAGTAATACAGAAAGGTCAAGTCAGAGTGTTTCATATTAATTTCGTTATGCACTAAATATAGTCGCCTGTGTACATAATTCTTTTATTTATTCATGCCTTTTCATTGAAAGACCGCAGTACACAGGTTATACTGTAATTACCAGCTGCGCGGTTGATGTATGACGTACTGATGCGCTATGCTCCGCCTATAGTACTCGGTGGTCAATAACCGGTCATTACTTGTTTATTACTGCCATACCCAGGTACAAAACTGAAAAATATGCGATATATCTTTTCATTTCTCGCTGAAATGGAGCCCTTTCATTGGCTGGCAATTTTAGGCAAACGGTAAAAAGAAATGTAACTGGTTTTTTTGTGTTAAGTAATAGTTAGAACATATTAAATGAGTTCTTAATGATTAAGAATGGGGCATAACACGCTTTAGCGAGTTGCCCCTTCTTAACCATTAAGATTTCACATAATATGTTCTAACTAACTTAGAATATAGATACTCTGAATGTAGATACCCTACCTGAATCCTGCACATGTAACGCTAATAATACGTTTTAGCATTTAGAGGCTACAGTTAACAGATATGGTCATGCCTAATTGCGCATTTATAAACATCGACGATAATACAACACTATAATGTAACAAATTGAAAATTACGCCAACGAGCTATTGATATATTCTCTAAAAAAAGTGTAAAGGAATTATTTTGGGTGAGTTTAGTTAAAGGGTAATTTAAGAGGGGCCCTTAATTAATATGAATTAGTATTTAAGGGTAAAAAGGTCGCAACTTGAAAAGTGTCAAAGGAGCTAGACGGAAAAAAATTCAGTCTACAGTATATGTAGCTATGTTATTATCACATTCAACCAAAAAGCTCCTTTACACTTTTTTTGAGAATAGTTCTTAGACGTAATGTTCCATTGGTTACATAATATTTGTTGAATGTCGTCGGAGTTTATTTCTGTGCCATCCCCTTTTAATGGATAAAATGTTTCAATTGCGTTGTACGTGCATATGTCACTACACCGAATTAACGTTATAGGCTATTTTTTGTAATTAGTTTTATTTTCGTCAAATGTACAATGCATAACAAATACATATTCATATTGTACATCACTGGTACAGTACATACAATATATAGTTATTATATCATATCGTGCGACTCTGCTCGTGATTTACACGATTATTTAATGTTGGTAACACACAGAAGTTTATTACACGGTAAGACCGAATAATATTCATACGCGCTGTCAAAATAAAATGGCGGACTCTGACCTAGCTGGCAACGATCGAATGTCAATAGACGGAAGTGGACTAAAAACAATAAAATCAACGGTAGGCCTATTCACTTTTCAGAATTTTCGGTGCATTTTATACGGTACGGATCCTACGATCCAACTGACTACGAGTATCTGCAGTTTACTGAGTCAAACCGAAACCAGTGAGTCAGGCGAAGCCTCAAGGGACGAAACGGTCGAACTGTTTCGCCTAAAATTTGGTCATATCATACAAGTCATGATCGCTGTCCTGTTAGTATCACGATCTACATGGTTTTAAACCATTTATGCAGAAAGATGACCTAGCAGCTATTCTCGTCCTAGCCATCCTTTAACGATTCAAAGCTGAATGACAAAAATCCAGTCCAATCAAATACTGCAGTCGAGATCTCGTTTATTATCTCAATCCATTACAGATAAAATAGATTTGGTTGTGCCACGACAGACAGGGCTTAGCACTACATGATGATGTCTATCTAAAGCCGTCCTTAACCGGGAGAATTATGTCGGATGTTCGTGATTTGTGTTTTTTTCTCCCTCTCTGTCGTACCCTGAACCCATCCATGTCTTACAATTACTCGTGAATACAGACTAGTCGCTTGAGTACAATTTGACCGTTGCCATAGTGGGTTATTTTTAGCACGGGCTTGATTGTTTAATTCTTTCTCGTGTTACTAATAATATTGTCATAGATTTTTTTGTCAGAAGTTTTACATGTATTTACTTACTGTGTTGGCGGTGTTTTTTTAATGTAAGGTTGTGAAACAGGGTTTATATGGTATGTACACTGTTCGTCTGTATAGGGGTAAATAGAAGATAAGAGTGAGGTTGGGCGCCCCTAAACCCAGGTTTAACCCCCCAGTAGTTGTAAATGATTAATTTATAATAAATTATTGATTCCTGCTGACCGTACCAAGTCGGGCTCCTATATTCACTTTGCTTTATGTTTGTCTTGCGTGTTATTTTCTATTTAGTGTGTAGATGAAGGAATGGTATTGTGCACGCGCGCGCGTGTGTGTGTGTTTGTTGTGGTATGAATGTGTGTGTGTTCTGCTTGAGAGGTGGGTGTACTGTTTGTGTTATGTTTCCTGCTTGAGTCTTTCGTATTTATTTGGAAAGTTTCATATGATAACACAGTTCGTAGCGAATATTCACCTATGCATGCACAATTATTTGCCACCATTAGTACAGAATCTAGGTCTACAACCTTAGATAGTCTACATGTCTCTGTCGGTTTCAACAGTTTTGACTCTCCGATTCACGGTAGAAATTTCAAATATCACAATAGCACAGAAGGGCTGAATGTTCCTAAACGAAGACGGGTTTTAAACCATATCGATATGAGGTAATCGTAATCGTGTGATCGTAATCGATTGCAATCAATGACAATTTTTCAGAGTAATCGAATGTATTCGGTTACTTTTTCAAAATCGATTACATGTAATCGTAATCGTAACCATTACAGGACCAAAAAGTGGTGTAATCAGCGATTACATTTTGATTACATTTCGATTACTTTGGAATGTTATCATAGGTATCTTATAAAGTTGGTCTAATGGTCTGCCACTTGCATTTAATTATCATATAAACCGCTTTTTTCGTGATCGTACTAGTCAGGCTTCACAAACTTAATTCATCCTTTCTCTTCTTTGTTTATTTTTACGACTTAAGTTAAGTCATAATGATGGCAACACTAAGTGTTTTTCAATCTTATGTTCAAGTGGACTTTATATACACCACATATTAATATAGTCAATATCATTGACAGTACGTGTTGCTGCTACAAGAACTTATGGCATTAAAGTTATTTGGGATACTCTTTAATACTTCAAGTCAAGTGACAGCAAAATGCATACTCTGTGAGACTTTTATATCGGGATCTACAAAAAACCATATCAAACTTACATTAATAAACTAGTTTAATAATATTAAAGTTAGTGTATGTCTTAAAATTCTCCAATGTAATCGATGTAATCGAAATGTAATTGCGATTACATTCTTCAAGTAATCGTAATTTAATCGATTACAGACTCTCTAATTTTCAAAATGTAACCGTAATCGTAATGTATAATCGCATTTAATGTAATCGTAATCGAAAGTAACCGATTACATTTCAAGGTAAACGGTCTTATGTCTGATCGATAGTGACAGTGATGAGTAGAAAGAATTCAAAATCTGTCTTTGTGTCTTCGTTGAAATGTTGAAATAAAAATACGGCGCGGACTTGACACAACCTAAAAATGCCAGAAGAGTGACGTCACGACTGTTTTTCCTTCTATGGGAAATATGTGTGACGATATGATATGACGTTCTTAACTGTAACTTAAAATGTTTTTCGACGTGATTTTATAATAACTTTTTACAGTTTACTTAATTATCAGAAATATTCTAAATCTAAATCTAAATCAAATATTGGCTTATATAGTGACAATAAGTAAAACAAACATCGAGACATTTTGAACTTCTTTTTCCCAGGCACTTAGAAAACCACATTTCGCCTTCCATTGATTGTTTCTATATAAGGAACACCTTACTGCAACCAATCTTACTCCTGAGAAATTGGCTACAAATATGAGTTTGTAATGGATATGATTAAAATAGGATCTTATATTCGTGTTCATATTCATTTGATTTATTAAATTCGTCTTTTGAAACGATAAAAATCTCGCTAAAGCTCGTTTTTTAAAGTTTCAAAAAGACTCATTTAATAAATCAAATACATATGAACACTCATTTAAGATCCTCTATATACATGGCATCTACATGAATCAGTGTCATTTTATGATGAATAATAATAACCAAATAACCAACACTAACATGAAAATTGTATTTGCAGAAAATGTCAATTAAATTGAATCGGCATATTCTGACGCTCATAATTTTTGGAGAATAGAAATGAGATAATGGTTGTGATTATAAAAAGAATAAAAAATACTATTTGAGTAGGTGAGTAAATGGAAAGAACAGTAAAGAAAAGGGGTTTCTTTTCAGTAATACATATAGAAAAAGGTAATGTTTAGTTTTACATTTCGGATACTTGTGTTTGCTAGTAAAAATGTATCCGTTTTAACTCATATTGTTCTAATTTGTCTTGGTTTAGAGCAATATGTTTTTTCAATACTAATAGCATTGTGAAGATTGTGTTTGAATTGTATTATATTTGGTTTTGTTTTAAAAAGTTTGCATCTGTAGATAAAATATTTTGCATATAAAAAAGGTTGATTATGCCGAAATATGGTCCATTTTTTATAATTCCGAATGATATTGCTTTGCATGACAATTCTTTGTTAATATATTTTGATATTAAATATGTTTTTATATCTTTCTTTAAAGTATGGGTGTTGTACCATTCCCAAAATAAGTGTTCTGGCGTTTTGATGCGCATACTACAAAACTCACATAAATTTGTAGATACCATATTCAATTTGATTAATATATAATTTGTTCGGATGATCCTCATATGATATCTGTACTGAAAGCTTCTTAAGGTTTTAGACGGGTAACGCTTATCGAAACGAATCTGCAAAAACTATACACCATCTCATTCAGTATCCAATTCTACATCATTTTCCAGAGTTAAAATAATATTCACCTCATATAACTGAAATTATGGATATTTTTGTCTTGTTACCCTACTTTTCATTAAACGTCCTGAAATGACTACCCCTCTTTTTTCTTTCCGAAGATAGAAAAATTACAAATATTAATAAAAATATCAAAATTTATTCACGCATTTATACCTAAGACATTGTTGTATACAAATACAAACAGAATAATTAAATATTTTTGCATAATACATTAAAAAAATCTCTTACATTTCAGAAACAATTATTTATGAGTCAATTTTTTCTCAAACATCATTTTTTACGTTTTAGCAAAACGGAGATTTTTACAAACATTAGGCAGGAGCATTCATACTGACTATATTTAAAATTATCTACCATATCTATAGAACGAAAGAAAAAAATAGGAGGGTTGACCTCATGTAACTTAAGAAAAAAAAATGTGTTTGAGAGGGGTCAACATTTGTGGGAAAGTAAAATCAAGGACAATTGAATTTATTTATTTAAAATGCACTGTCATTTGTAAATAGTTGTGGAATTCACAAACTTGTCAATTTAATAGCTACTGTCTGTTTTACAAATTATTTTCTGCAAGATAAACAATATTCTGCAGCAAGAAATGTGAAAAATACAGTCAATCTTGTTTAAAGCAACGACCGTGCTAATCAGTCTGCATACCTCTTCATTATGACACTAGACTAATTAACTCAGGGTAGAAATAGTGAAGAAAACTCCTACTGAAGCATTCTGAATTAATTTTATCCTGCATTAGACAGACAGCTCAATACCAGACAAAATATGGGTATTCACTAGAGTGATCGCTTAATACAAGATTGACTGTAAAAGTTGACAATAAACTATGTACAGTCTGCTTGGATAAAGGATTTTTATTATGCATATTCATGACTGTATAAAATTAAAACTATTTACTTTCAAGAGTGAAGGAATAAATTAAATGTGTTAACATGAGTATCAATGGAGTAAAGGGTTGATTTAGGAAAACATGTTTATCATGTTTATCATGTACCACAGGTTTGATTTACAGTCAGACCTGTATTTAATAGGCGGTCTGTTCCTCTACCTTTGTTGTGGTTCTAGGGCATATTTGTCATAGGGAATGTTTTCAGTTTATTAGACCGAGATGATTCCCTCTGCTACAGTGGATATACTTTCCTGTTTACACGCTAACGTAAAACACTAAAATGCAGATAAGGACAATATTTTGACAATTCTAACTTTTCAATGTTATCTGAGTGGCAAACAGCTAGGAGCTTGATCAGACTCCAAACTGTTTGCACTGGAAATAATACTTTTAGCGTAAAAGCGTTTACTTGGAAAGAACAGAGTTTTCTCCACTGTAAGAGCTTAAAAGGAAGGCGGTTTGGTGGTTTAAATCCAAACAGTCTGCTTTGGAACAAATAAGATAAGCCGAAATCATCTTCCTGTAATTATTATCATGTCATCTCATCATGGATCCCTCATCATTTATGGGCGCTTGTCTCGCAGATCCTGGCAAATCTAGCAGATAAAACAAATTTACCACCCGCACAATAGTTATGATCCACCAAAACATGTTTTTCTTGTATTTGCGCACCGGCCACTCGTCAATTTGCAAACTTTTTCACTCAGGGCTCGATTTCTCACAGGGCCCCGACACGATTGCTTTTTGAGAAAAAAACCGTCAGAAGTATATCGATTTTTTTCTCTAAAAATAGCAATCGTGTCGGGGCCCGTGTGCGCAGTCAAGCATTACCCAGCATTACCCAGCTAAGACCTTAACGTTACATCTATTGTGCTCTTGATACCGATAAGATATATATTTTTCAAATCAAGACATTCTTCTTTGGTGATATTTGGCAATTTTTGTTGTGCGGTTATTTCTTTTTGTTGGTCTGATTTTTTGGTCAGTTATATATTAGGTATAGTTCATTTCTTGAACATTATGCAATATATCCTGGAGCGACCGTAGGTTATGTTATATAATTTTCAAACAAATGAACCACAACTGATTTACCGTTTGCCTCAACTATAGCATACTGGCCAGTGTATGTCAGTTTCCGTTCAACCTACTTTACCTATACTTAGTTATGGCTCAACCCAAATTACCGCTCGTCCGAGTTTTTCAGCCAATAAAATGGCTCTATTTCGGAGGGCGGTGCCTCGTAGTTTCAGACATGTACGCGTGTAGGGCTTGCGGTAGGCATTTCCATTTAGAAACAAAACCAAGCATGCGTTCCGACATAAGAGTGTTGAAAAATGGCGTGAACTATCAGTTTCGACATGATAATGCTTGATCAGATGATTTGCGAAAATAAAATTGGCCGTAAAAATCAGTCACCAAGTATTAACCAAGTTTCGAGTCCTTTAACCTACTAATAGATCCAAGCAATAACTGTTTTAAAGTATGTTAAGAAAATAAAATAAGAAAACACAAGTTGCAGGGTAAAAACAATTAAAAACACCCTAAATCAAATGCATTATTGGTGTTTAAATGACATTGATCTGGACTATGTTGTTAAGTACTATTATTGACAAAAATTACAATGAAACCGAAGGGGTTGGAGACGGGTGGCTGTTTAACGCAAGAAAGAAACGCTTATACGGAGCCTCTGTATTGCTTGCCTAAAAAGGAACCGTACTTAAGTATAGTATTGAAACAAAAAAACGCATTCCTTTCGAGACGTTTTATAGCCAAATCTTTGTAAAGCGATTACAAAAAATAAGACTAGACCCACAGGTCGGCTGCTTTAACTTTCAACCCAACACTTATAAAATGAACAATTCGGGTCTAGTCCATTTTTGTAATATGACCTCTACGATTTAGTTCTACAAGGTTTTCTCTGGACAAGTGTAACAGTACATGATACATGTAAATGACGAGTGTACTCGTCACCTAGGGTTCCATGAGTTAATGCAGGACATGAGTAATACAGAAAGGTCAATTCAGAGTGTTTCATATTAATTTCGTTATGCACTAAATATAGTCGCCTGTGTACATAATTCTTTTATTTATTCATGCCTTTTCATTTAAAGACCGCAGTACACAGGTTATACTGTAATTACCAGCTGCGCGGTTGATGTATGACGTACTGATGCGCTACGCTACACCTGTAGTACTCGGTGTACAATAACCGGTTCATTGCTTGTTTTTTACTGCCATACCCAGGTACAAAAATATGCGATATAACTTTTCATTTCTCGCTGAAATAGAGCTCTTTCTGGCAATTTTAGGCAAACGGTATAAAAAATGTAACTTTTTTTTGGTGAACTTTATTAAGTTATAGTTAGAACATATTAAGTGAGTTCTTTATCAGCTATTTTTTGCAATTAATTTAATTTCCGTCAAATGTACAACGCAAAACAAATAAATATTCATATTGTACAATTGTACATCAATGGTACAGTACATACACTATATAGTTATTATATCATATCACGCGGCTCTGCTCGTGATTAACACCATTATTTAATTTTGGTAACACACAGAAGTGTATTACACTGTAGGACCGAATAATATCCACACGCGCTGTCAAAAAAAAATAAAAAACGGCGGACTCTGACTTAGCTGGCAATGATCGAGTGCCAATAGACGGAAGGGGACTAAAAACAAAAAAATCAACAGTATTCACTTTTCAGAATTTTAAGGTTAATTGTCCGAGCTTTTTAGACAATTTGAAAGTTTAGCTTCAATATTTATTTAGATAGTATTTAATGCGTTTGAGCTAAATGTAATTCCGAGTGTACTTGCTTTTTACGAATTCCAATTAAATTTTTTGTTTTCTAAATAGTTTTTACGGCTTTTTTAAGAACTTTACATTTCTTAGTGTTTAGTTTAAGACCAGATATGAGTGCAAAAATGTCAAGTGTTTCTATTAGTGCTTCGAATTACTTTCTCCATCTATCGGTCATAAAGGTACCATCATCTGCATACAGTGTTTACACAAATTCTAGACCACGCATAGTAATATCGTTGATATCATTATTATTTGATATACTGTAAGAAAGAAGTTCTAAGCATGTTGTAAATACATAAGGTGATAATGGACAACCCTGTCTAAGCCCTCTTTTGATATCAAATAACTCAGTAAGGAACGCGTTGCTTATTACACTTTTTTTGCATTATTGTAAAATAACTTTACACAACGAATGAATGAATCACCAACGTTTAAATGTTTCAAAACTTGAAACATATATGTGTTGGTCAAGCTGTCAAATGCTTTTTCAAACTCTGCAAAAAAGAAGATAGAAGGTAAAGTGTTTTCATCGACATATTCAAGCGTTTTGCAAATTGTTCTTATATTTTCTCCTATATATCTACCTTTGACAAAATCTGCTTGATCTGAGCCTATTGTCGAATCAAGAACTGTTTTTAATATATTTGTAATTGCAAATTCTATTTTGCAATCTGTATTTAAAATACTTATTGGGCACCAGTTTTCAAAAAATAATGAATAATTTCCTGGTTTAAGAAGAAGTGTGATTAAACTTTCAGTTTGAAGTTCTGTTACTTGACAATTTTGATAGGAGTAATATAAAGAGAGTAGAAGGTATTTGCTTGTATCTATCCACAATATTTTATAAAAATTCTGTTGTTATTCCATCTAACCCTGGGCTTTTTCCATTTTTCATATAAAACAATGCTGGGTTTACATTCGTATTCAGTTAAATTACCCTTTTGTTTCTTCTTGATAAAGTTTTGTTTAATGTTTTCATGAACAAATGTTGTGTTAAATGTTGACATTGTCTTTCTTTATAAAGATTATGGTAGTATTGCTTCTGTTCTTTTCTTATTTAGTCTTGTTTGTTAATGATTTTCCATTATGTTTAATTGACTCATTAGTTGTTTTTTTTTCGGCCTTTTTCTATTCTAAACTTGAGAAATATATTTGAGTTTTTTTCATTAAACTCGACTGATTCTGCCTTTGCTCTAATTATTATTCCTTGTATCCTATGGTCTATGATAGTGTTTAATTCTTAGTTAGTTCTAAAAGCTCATCGGATGCTCGCTATTTACTATTTATATCTAATGAAGAAACTAGTTTATTCTCTAAGTGTTCGATCGTTTTGTGTATTTGGTTTTCTCTTTCAGTTTGTCTTTTTTCTTTAGTGTAGACAATTGTATGCTTTCGTTTCTAATACTACCTTTTATTATTTCCCACAATGTGTTTGGATTGTAATCTTTATTTAAATCAGTAATAGAATTTCGAATTATATTCTGATAATCAGTTATCTATAATAATGAATTGTTTAATTTGAAGACTCCAGGTCCTATAGGTGTTTCATTTATTTTAATATTTATTGTAATTAAAGAGTTGTCCGACTTGTAGCTTGATTTAATATCAGTCTTAGCAACATAATTTTGTAAGTTATCTGAGATAATAAAGTAGTCTAATCTACAGAAAAACGGTGTTTGAATGCCATTTAAATTTAGCTTTGTTTTGGATGTTGAGTTCTCCAAATATTTTTTAGGTTAAAAGTGTTTATAATATTATGTAATGTTTACGGGAGTGTTTGTGTGTATCATTTGCGCCATTCTTTTTGTCTTCAGGGATATTAAAAACAGTATTTAAGTCGCCTCCTATTAAATAATTGTTTTGTTCGTTATGTTCTAAGAATTGTTCTAGTTTTGTCAAAACGTTTATGTCATCTTTATTGGGGCCGTATATATTAATAATTAGAGAGGTTTCGATTTCGATTTCTTACTTGTACGGGTACGGGGACGTGTAACCACAAGTTCCCGTTCACGAGTAAAAACAATGTAATGAGGGTTTCGAGTTATTTTACGTGTACGTGTGGAGAAAACGTGGTTATTTCCCAATAAAAAAGGTGTAAACGCTTAAACTATTATTTTATTGCAAAGAGTTTAGAGCCATTTCAGACGTCGGCTAACCGAACTGTTTACCACTCAGACTAAAATGAGTAGTCAAAATTGTCAAAAAATTGTCATTTTACCCAGTTTAATGCACTGTGTTTGCGTTTCGTTTGCGTTTAAACGGGAAAGAATAACGTTTCCTCCACTGTGCATATGTATACACGTATTTTCTAAATCGTGTTTCCAAATTGGGCAACGTGTACAATCATGCATGATGTAGGTCTTACTGTACTGTTTTATGTTAATCCGTGATGTAGCCTATAGTGGAGAAACGTCATTCTTTCCAAATAAACGCTAAAACTAGTATTTCCCCTGCAAACAGTTTGGAGTCATATCACACACCGGGTAACCCGGCATCTGAAAACGTTTGCAACATTTTGTATATCAGATGAAATTAATTTGAGATACATTTCATATAATGTAATTTTCTGCATTTTAGTGTATTGTGTTTGCGTTTCGTCTTCCGTCGACGGGCATGTCAGCATCACTTATTGCGTCGGCGATACTTTCCCAGCTGTTTGTGTTCTGGAAGGGATTTGTTCTAACGTTTATCTCAACAGCTTGACATCAAGTGTTTCGTTGAAACGAGCTATTTTTTGCGGGACGATACCATTTTCTGTAAATTAGTCAGCTTTAATAGATCTAGCGTTGGATTAGGTATCGATCTATACATAGTAGATCTATATAGATTCGATATAGAAAAACGATCAATTCTCAAATTATAGGAACATGATCATATTTATGTCTTAGATCCAAAAAGATATATATATATATAGCGTTTATAAATTATAATGACAAACCTATGATTATATGTTTTATTTTACCTCAACCGGTTTCACAATCGATCTTCAGGAGGAATAATGATAATAACGTTACATAGCAACAACGACGTAATGACGTGACGTCACTTTGTATTAACAGGGGACGCCACTCTAAGTGACGTCAAAACAGTTGACAAATCTGTTTTGACGTCACCTAGAGTGGCGTCCCCTGTTAAAACAAAGTGACGTCACGTCATTACATCGTTGTTGCTATGTAACGTTATTATCATTATTCCTCCTGAAGATCGATTGTGAAACCGGTTGAGGTAAAATAAAACATATAATCATAGGTTTGTCATTCTAATTTATAAACGCTTTATTTTTTCCCGTGGTGTGGGATATTTTTCCGCACACTTTTATCTATACATATATATATACGGAAAATGTAAAATATTCCGGCAAATGCCGGACCGGCAACAAATATATTACAATCACTGATGAGCCGAGAGGCGAAACGCGTATGGTAATACAAAAGAAAAAATAGAAGGCGTGTTTAGTCATTTTTACCTTTACAATAAGGGCTGTAGCGATTCACCGGTGCACCGGTGATTCGAAATCGTGAACGGACGAATCAGCCGTATCGTATCGCGGACGAAAAAACGATCCGTTTCGCGAATCACTTTTATGCATTTAATGGCAACAGAAGTGTTCTAAAACTTTATTTTATGTAATAAAATCGGACAACAATTAGCTTCTTTCACGAGACATTCGATCTTATAGCCTGCAAACATTAATAGACCGTACCAAAAAGTTACTAGACTAAACCTTAGGTTAACTCTATATAAATAGTATGACGTTTCGATAAACCAAAAACTGATCGCTCAGTGTCGCATTTGTACTTGGCATAAAATAACGAAACCCTTACGGATATTTTCGTTAACAAAATAACGAATATATAAGAATTAAATTGATTCGCACGTAAGAAAGGATACAATATGTATTTAGAAGGCCATGAATCATTTGTGTGAAATTACTTTCAAATCGGATCATCGATTTCAGAGAAGAAGATATTTTAAAGTTTTTACTATATACCCATATAAGGAAAATCTGCCCCAGCCACTAGCGGCCATGTTTCTTATGATAGGAATATTTTTTTTAAAAAATCTGACAAACGGTCACCAATGGCACATTTTGGTAAAAAAAAATTGAATTCGGACCAGTAGTTTTTGATAAGAAGAGTTTTAAAGTTTTTTCAATTTGTTGCCATGGCAACAACAATTTAATTTGGATGACCTATATTTGTAGAAATCTAAAAGAGTGCCCTACAAGGAAGAATCCTATGAAGTTTTGAAGAATTTAGCCCAGAAGTTTCCAAGAAGATCATTTACAAAAAGTTTGACGACGGACGGACGGACTGCCGGACATTCCCACACTCTCCATTTAAGTGGCCATTGCCTTCTTTATTTTATCTCTTTAATGTGGTTAAAATGTGTGTGGTAAGCCACATAATTAAAATCTAACTTTGTTATAGAATGATCTGGAGGCTAACCCTACCCCTAACTCTATGTCCAACAACTGGCCAGGTTAATGTCACAGGAAATGGCCAGGTTAATGGTACAAGAAACTGCCAGGTTAATGTTTTTTCGCTTATGTGCCTAGTTGTTTTAGTCAATTTTAGCCACTTAACTATCATTTTGTGAGCACGGACAAACGATGACGGACACAGGGCGATCACAATAGCTCACATTCGTGCCAGGTGAGCTTAAAAGTGTAAATAAAAAAAGGTTGATTTACAGTTGCGCCTCAATATAAATATGAAAAAGACTCAAGCAGGAAATGTAACACGAACCATACACCCACCTCTCAAGCAGAACACACACACACACAGTCATACCATTACACCCACCTCTCAAGCAGAACACACACTCACACAGTCATACCATAACACACACACATACGCACGCAATATAATTTATTCATCCACACACTAAATAGAAAACACGCAAGACAAACATAAAGCAAAGTGAACATAGGAGCCCGCCTTGGTACGGTCAGTAGCAATCAATAATTAATTATAAATTAATTATTAACAGCCACTGGGGGGTTAAACCTGGGTTCAGGGGCGCCCAACCTCACACTTATCTCCTATGTTCATCTATAAAGACGAACAGTGTACATAAAATATAAACCCTGTTCCACAACCTTACAATCAAAAAGACCACCAGCACAGTAAGTAAATACATGTAAAACATCTAACAAAATTCTATGACAAGATTATTAGTAACACGGGAAAGAATTAGACATTCAAGCCCGTGCTAAAAATAACCCACTATGGCGACGGTCAAATTGTACTCAAGCGACTAGTCTGTAGTCACGAGTAACTGTAAAACATGGAAGGGTTCAGGGTACGACAGAGAGGGAGAGAAAAAACAAAGCACGAAAATCCGACATAACTCTCCCGGTTAAGGACGGCTTTAGAGATATACCATCATGTAGTACTAAGCCCTGTCTGTCGTCGCACAACCAAAGAGGAAAGCATATAGTTATCAATTGTAGATTGATCGATAACCAAACGTGAAGTGCGCTGCAATATAGTTGGATCATAATCTTTTTTGAGGAAAAATCTAATACGTTTCACAAATAGGTTTGGAAAATGCATATGTCCAAGAATCTTACTCTGTAAAACACATCACCATAAAACTCCGGATGTGAAATACCTTGCCGCAGAAAAGACTTTTAGTTACATTTATACTTGTTAATGAGAGGAAGATTTCTATAAAAGAATTTAGAAAATGTTTTACGAAGTTTATGAAATCTGTACCCCTGTTTAAGAAGCTTTTCAGTAATAGTTTTATTACGAATGTGGAAGTTTTCAACAGAGGTACAAGCCCTAGCAAAACGAATAAGTTGTGAAATATAAACCCCGTAAGATTTAGAACGGGGAACATCGCCATCTAGATGAGGATAATTTACAATACTAAAATCAAAATCATCTCGTTTATCGTAAATCTTAGAAGAAACAATTCCGTTATTTATTAAAAGATCTAAATCTAAAAATGGTGCCGACAAATTTGACTCGTTTGTTTTATTAAGGCGTAAATCTTTTGGGTAAATAAAAGGAAACAACGTTTCAAAAAATGGGTTGTATATATTAAAAATATCATCTAGATAGCGCGATGTGTTGTTAAAGGCTTCGATCATATCTGCCTTTGTATCAAGTTTTAGACTTAGCATAAAGTCCCTCTCATAACAGTACAAAAATAGGTCTGCGACAAGGGGCGCACATGTTTATTTACGTTTCAAGGGTACAAGCGATTTATGTACAAATCGAAATAACACAAGCAAAAAATTACTAACTACATGAAATGCATCAATTTTACCGCATATAAAAATAAGATTTAACTGTTCAGATGTAAGCTGTTTTGTTTGATAATTAAGTATCGGAAAATTTTGGTTTATTGAAGAGAAATTAATTTGGGACTGTTCGCTTATTTTTGTAAACTCATTTGGTCACCATTTTGTTTTTCTTGTTCGTGTTGGCTAACTACCCATGAGACCGTACGTGCCATTCGCAATCGCAGTTTGTTTTAGTTAAATTGTTATGTTTTTTTTATTCAGTTGATGCAATTGATGCAATCGATACGGTAACTGAACACGCTACAGGTTAATGTCACATTAAAATTCAAGATTAATGCAGGCTCAAGCTGCCAAGTCAAGCCAAATACTTTGGCGCTCAGAATTTCAGGGGTAGCACTTTTACTGGTTTGACGGTGTCCAGATAAAGTGACGGGCCGGGCACAGTCCCTGGTGCATATCATAACTGTCCTATAAAAGAAATCTACGGCCATTGATTCAATATCTGGCTCTAAAGTACAGTCAGAGTGGAGACAACGGTATTCTTCCGTTCAAACGAAGAAACGCATTGCAATGAAATATAGAAAATTACAACTTTTTGACAACTCCGACTTCCAGTTTTCATTTGATTGGCAAACAGTTTGGAGGCTGATCAGACGCCCGGCTACCAACTCGAAACTGTTTGCAATGAAAACAAAAGTTAAAGTGTAATGTAACCGGGGTTATTTGGAAAGAAAAATGTTTTCTCTACTGTAGTGTACTTTGCACAAATTGCTAACCTAAACAGCAAACAGTGGTAATTGATCAATTGAACACGCTACAGCATGTAGTACTGTACAGCATGTAGTCTACAGCCTACAGTTATCACCCTCCGCAATTTGGGATCAAACAAGTCCATTTCTTTCACAGAAGCCTGCTTATACACACCTTTAACGACTGGTGCAGTGAGTCGCCCTGGGACATGTCTTATTGATGTCGAGTTTATATCAAAACATAGATAGGTTTGCCTTCGTGTAGCCTACAAATTTACAATTTAGCGTTGTCGTTGACATTCAACCATCTTTGGTACAGTGTAAACTGACAGTCCCGCAAATATATTGTCTAGGGATTATTCGGTTATAATGTAACGCGACTTGTATGTTTTAAACATGATAGATATGCCTGGATATTATAATTATCAAAACAATTGCAGCCGTACAAATCTGATGTCAATTTCGTCGAATTTTCGACACTTCAGACATAGCAGTAGGGAATAATACCATTAAAATCATATTACATGATAACTGATCCCGGGTGTATACAATTCTGTGTCACAATCCTGTTGTCCAGTGGAATATCCATGTCAAATAGTATATAGTATATTCTAATCGTTAAATGGTATGGTCAAAATCACTTAAACTGTCTGACATAATTTGACGACGTAACTAAGACGTTTCCGGCGTAGGTTTCACAAAATATAATTCGTTTATCTACGATTTAAAATAAAAACTGTCCACGTAAATAACGTCTTTCTTGATTAATTATTGCTTCATTATATGGTGAATAACAAAACGAAAATTTGAATCGATAGCTTAAAACTGACGAACAATTGCATTTGTTAGATTATTTAAGTAATATTTCGTATTGTTGCTTAGTTTTTAGAGAAGTTATTCACGCGCAAATATCTAAGTCTGTCAGGGATTGAATTAAATTGGAATGCCTTTGTTTTTTCCTTTTCCGTGCATAACCTTAAAACGGAAAAAAGCATATGATTTAATAACTACCCGAACGTACTGAATGTATCTCTGTCAAGCAACATAATACCTAAGAACATTTTTCTAAGTCTTGACTATACAAATGTTTGCCCATGGGCTAAAATGGCTTATGATTAATACAACAGTGCACACCTTAGTTATGGGCATTAACAATGTTTTTGCATGATTTTCATAAATATTTCATAACGTTTTAAGGCAATTTACACGTATGACATATACTACTGAAAAGGCATCATTTAGTAGAGTTTAAAATTGTTCAATTAATTCACAGGAGCCATGCATACTTATGGACTACCTCTCTTTCAGAATTGCGATGATGGACGGTTTGAAGAAACACTCTAAAAATGATATGTTGACCTATATGTACAATTGACCAATTACGTAATACTTTAATAAATGCTGTTCAATGAAGGAAATACTATTGTTGTTTGAAATTACTGACTAGAAATTTAACCCTTTCATCGCCGGAGTCGCATAGAGTCGTATTTTCAAACAGTTTTGATCCTGATCAGACGCCGCGTATCAGGATCAAAACTGTTTGACTCTCTTTTCAATTTTTCTTATGGCATACTCTCTTAAATCTAACTTTGAAATGATATTGCAGACAACAATATTAAAGCAGACGACACAATAACGGTATAGTGGTAAAAACTCAAAAAAATTTGGCGCCGAAAGGGTTAAATAAGTTTCCATACAGGTTGTTACACAAGTTAACCGGTCGTTTAGAGTTCTTTTGGCTATATACGTAGGAATCATTTGTATTAATAACAGAGGATACTGATGTACACATTACTTATCGTTCGGCTAATAAGGACCCAGATGAGGACCCAGTATGATGACTATACAGTTTATATTATATATAGCAACTTTTATAAGTTGGACATTGGATGGATACTGTTAGTATCAAAGAGGGGGGGTGGCATGCGGAATTATATAAGGCGGCAACATAAATAGAGGATATTCAATTAGTGTGTTCTCAGTATTGAAGGTTCCTTGAACACACACGAGATCAAAATTCATATAAATTCCAGTGGTCAAACGTTCTTACTTTAACTTTTTCCGAAGCTGTTCGAGAAACGATTCGTTATAAGTGTTATTAGGTTTTATTCAACCATAAATTCAAACACATATAAAACTTAAATATAGAAAATCAAAATCAATATATAACGATAACAAAATCGCTGACAACCTTTTTGCATTTTAATTAATATTCATCTTGAGTTGATCATATATCCTAAAAAAAAGTGTGCCATTAAGTTTCGTTCATCGAAATGCGTCATTATTGTAACATGACGTCATTATACTGTAATTTTGAAATTATAAAAGATATATTTTTTCAAAGTTAATGATAATAGAGCGTATACAGATGTTTCAGCTGTGCGGGAATGCTCGAAAGAAACGAAAATTAAGGCACTTGAAAAAATGTTTCGATTTACGAGAGTTGTATTTTAAGTTCGTAGATTTTTGTTTTTATTTTTCTACGCCATCACTTATGTGGTATGTAACAGTATAGTATTGATATATAACGCCTTCTTAATCCGAAGACACTTCATTCTTTCAAAATATTAATTTGCAAGTCTTAATAAAATGTTTCCATAGCAACCAATGTATCGGTACCCGGGACGCGCCATTTTCAAATGTTGTTTTGTCCGATAAATTAGTCGTCTGACGTTAAAATTCGTGCAAAAGTATATGACACAAAAACGACGTTATGACGTTATGTCCTTGAAATTTGAAAGTAATACGTTGCTTAATCTCGTTAAGACTTTAATCTATCGCCGTAAGCATTTTGTTAAATGAAAATGACATTAGTAGTTGACGTCGAAACAAAAGTGTTCATAAAAGTGTATGTTTGATTAGAGAAATCAGTTACAGAGACTTTTAAAAAGATTCTGAAAACAAACATGAAATTAAATTGTTTGTCTGCCATTTGTTTCCAAATGGCATGGGCGGTTTAAAATAGGACGAACCCCAATTAAAGAGAGCAAATTATGCGGGCGTTTTCAAACTGTAAGGTAAACATTCATTAATTTTGACTAAGTGAAATAATTAGTGAACAGATTAAAAAACTATTGTGTCAATCGTAAAAAAACAGCGGTAAACAGACAGATATGACAAATGAATAAAGCACCATGAGAAATGTATCTCATTGGAAGTTACCTTGAAAAAAATGAACCTTTAAGTTGTTGTAAATAACGCTTGACGTCATAATGACTACACTGTATTGCTCGACCGTGCCCCAGGAGCTTTTATTAATTCCATATAACTTTACCAAGGCTTCATGTACTAACATGAAAGTAAATGTTATAATCAGAAAAAGAACAACCTTTCAAGTGATGCTTGCTTTATGTTTCAGACATGGTAACTAAAGATTTTGTGGAAAAGGTCTACGAACTTAAAAAAACAACAACCTTGTACTCAGATTTTGTCTCTGAAATGTTTAAAGTCCCATTGTGTTTTCAGACATTTTTCTAATGTGCGAAATAAAATAACGGTTAATAATAATACTTGAACATTCTGATGGGCCAAACTGATCTATGAAATGTAGAAGACAGACCTAAATCACCAAAAAAGCGATTTAAAACTGTCAGATATTTTTTGGATCCAAAACCAACTGCCTATGCGTAAAGTTTGTATATAGTCGTTCTGTGTCTATTTTATATAGATTTGAGCTTAGATATTTGATTGTCGTTGGTGGCTATTTATTGTATTAACATTTTTCTACAACTTTGAAAGTAAACAGTAGCGTAGAGATAAAATTGGTGATTGCGTATATACATGTTTTTCTAGTTGGACACGCTATATATGTGGTCAAAGTAGATATAATCACCTAATACCTGTGTGTATTAGTGGTCAGTCAGTCGTGTTTAGTTGGTACCCGGTTTAGCTTGACCAGTGTATATAAATAGCGTACACAGGGCGTGTCTCAGTTGTCGGGTAGCAGTAATGTTGTAGAGATGTCCTTCGTACGTGGCAGAGGAAACGTGAGAATGAGACGTCTGCTTAAACCGTAAGTTAGTTATTGCAATAGTAGTATGGCTTTCTGTCGTATCTCGGCACATCTGTTTAATTATGTATTTGTCCGCATTGCGCGTGGGCTAGTTACACGCATTATTTTTGCACGTATTGACTGTGCAATTTTAAATTGTAAATTGTAAATAAGGGTTCTATATTTGTAGGTGGCTTCATGTCTATGGCAATGAGATGCAAAGACGTAAACCGTTAAATGTCTAGGGTTCTGTAGCGGGGTTATGTTGACTTGGTGTAGTTGGCGAAGAATGTGTCTGGCGTTTGGTTACGTTGAGCTGTCCGACTACAAGAGGACACGACTGGTTGTGCTCGCTGCCCTTTACAAAATCAGCGACTTTATATAAGTATGCCTTTGTGGCTTTAGTTTGCATAACTATTATGTGATTGAAGTGTTAGTAATTAATATTATCTGTGTGA
This sequence comes from Gari tellinella, assembly GCA_922989275.2. Lineage (NCBI taxonomy): Eukaryota > Metazoa > Mollusca > Bivalvia > Cardiida > Psammobiidae > Gari > Gari tellinella. Next base: position 7,762,202 of record OV277858.1, read on the forward strand.
TATATTAAATGCCTTAGTGGCTCGCCTATGTGGCTAGTGTATGTGTGACAAATAAATCGCCTGTGTGGCTAGTGTCTGTGTGACAAATTAATCGCCTACGTGGATAGTGTCTGTGTGACAAATTAAGTGCCTTAGTGTCTCGCCTAAGTGGTTAGTGTCTGTGTGACAAGTTAAGCGCCTAAGTGGCTGTATTACGCCTTAGTGGCAAATATATGTGTGATAAAATAATTGCCTACGTGTCCATAACCTTAGTGGTTGAACAAGTGACTGTTAATATTTGGATGACTTTTATTTAATTGTAGTCATCTTTCTAAGAGATATAATTAGTAGCTCGGGCCTATATTAGTATTTATATGTTTTCTTGTATATAGATGTAATAAACTTAATTGTAAAGTTAGTCTCTTGTTTAATCCTACCTATTTGTAAAACGAATTCGGAATCACACGTTTTTCTAGATTAGACTAGAAAAATCTGTGACACATGGGGGCTCGTCCGGGATATTAAAGGTAGTGATTGGTGTGTAAACAGTGAGGCTAGTTCCAAATTGCTGTATTTGTTAGTAATAATTGAATACTTCAACATTTTGTATATATCAAATATTGTTGTATACTTAAGTTATGGAGAAGTTTTTACAAATTGGAAAAGAGCTAGGGCTCATTGGTAATGAATTATTAGAATTTGTTCGTGACGAAACTAAAAATGAGAGAGAGGAAAGAGAGAGAGAAGAAAGAAAATAATTAGAAAGAATAGAAAGAGAAGAAAGAAAAGAAGCAGATAAGATAGAAAGAGATGAAAGGAAAGAAGCAGAGAAGATAGAAAGAGATGAAAGGAAAGTAGCAGAATGGATAGAAAAGGAAGAAAAGAAAGAAGGTGAAAGAATAGAAAGGGAGGAAAGAAAAGAGATTGAGATAAAACAAAGAGAAGAAAGACAGCATGATAGAGAGATGAAAAAATTAGCATTATAATTTGAGCAGAGAGAGAGAGAACTAGAGTTTGAAAGAGAATGAATGAAAAGTAAAGCTGCTGAAGGAGACGGTAATCCTTCGGGCAATTCAGGAGTTCGGGCAAAATTACCCAAACTACCGCATTTTGTCGATGAGAAAGATAATATCGATGCATATTTGAAACGGTTTGAAAGATTTGCCGAAAATGCTAATTGGAAAAAGGCTCAATGGGCGACCAATCTCAGTGCACTTTTGCAAGGAAAGGCACTAGATGTTCACTCTAGACTATCTGTTACAGAAGCACTAGATTATGATTGTCTAAAGGAAGCATTATCAATAAGGTTTAGACTGACTGAAGAATGCTTTAGAACAAAGTTCCGTACATGTAAAATGGAGACTGGCGAGACAGCCAAACAGTTTGTTGTAAGGTTGGAAGATTATGTCTTACGATGGATGGAACTTGCTAAAGTAGAGAATACATATAAGGGTTAAAAGATCTGGTGTTAAGAGAGCAATTTATGCAAACAGCAAATACAAATTTGCAAGTATTCTTACGAGAGCGTAAAGTACAGTCAGTAGAAGGAATGGTAGCTTTGGCAGATCAGTATATAGAAGCACATGGAATGTCGTCGTATTACTCAAAAGATTCAGTAAAGAGTAGCAACTTTAGTTCTAGAGATACTAGCAGTGGGTTTAGTTCAGACAAATTGCAAACCACTTTTGGAAAAAGTAGACAGTGTTATATATGTAGGTCAAGTGTTCACATCGCTAAGAATTGTCCCAATAAGTTTTCGGAAAGATCTAATGAGTCGCATAGAGTTGGTGGGATGGAATCAAATAGTCAGTTTGATAGGTCAGGAAGTATGTATAATGGTAGGAGACCTTTCACTGAAAGGGGTGGTCATAGAGGTAGATTTTCCAGAAATAGTTTTGGTAATCGAGGTGGGAATTCTACTGATAGTAAATCTAAAGGAGATGTCAAGGGAGATGTTGGTTGTTTTGTTAGAGATGGCATATCATTAGCGGAGTCTCAGGTTGATATTGACGGTGAACAGATTGTTTCATCATCGGGTTCGATTTCCGACAAAAACAGTAAACTTAAAAGAATGCCTGTAGTTGAGGGTTACATGAATGATCAAAAGGTCAATGTTTTGAGAGACAGTGGTTGCTCTAGTGCCGTTGTGCGAAGAGATTTGGTCAAAGCAGAGTGTATGACAAATGAGACACAAAAGTGTATTTTGATTGATGGAACCGTGCGAAGGTTCCCTATTGCCACGGTATTTGTAGACAGTCCATATTACACGGGAAAAGTTAGAGCACTCTGTACAGAACATCCTAGGTATGACTTGATATTGGGAAATATTGAAGGTGTAAGAGATCCTGGTAATGCTGATATGTGTTGGGAGAGAAAGACTGAAGGTAGTGTAAGAGAAAAAGAAGTAGAAAAACCAGTTATTGAATTGAACGCTGTACAAACTAGGGCACAAAAGGCAAAAGAAGGGGTAGTCAAAAATTTGAAAGTAACAGGCGGTGTTGTAAATTTAGGAGTAGACCAGGTGAAAGAGGAACAAAGACATGATGTCTAAGACATGAAAAATCTGTGACAAAAACCATAACAAACTGAAAGTAGAACGTCTGACATAAATATTACCACACGGATTAGTGGCACGTGGAACAGCTGGGTTCAATATCACTGGGGTGCAACGATTGCTATGAAATGAGTCACATTTTGTCACAGCGGTGTTTCAGCCCTTTTTTGCTCTCTAACACAAAGAGTTTTTATCGGATCTTCACCAAACTTGCATTAAATGTTCCTTTATATAAAATCTAGGTACAGTTAAATCACTACTTAAATCAAACAAGGCATGTAAGACTTTTTGCCCTTTATGTATTAAAAGTTGACTGTTTCAGCATTTTTGCTGTCTAAAACAAGCATTTTTTAGTTGATCTTCACCAAACATACTGAATTTGTTTATTATTATAAAATCTTGGTCCAGTTTGATTACTACTAAAATCGCATGTGGCATGTTTGCGTTTTTTCCATTTTTGTATTAAAAATGAGTGATTCAGCAATTATTGCTCTCTTTCACAAATTCCTTTATAATTTCTTCACCAAACTTTCTGAAAATGTTCATTAGTATAAAATATAGGTTTAGTTTGATAACTACTAAAATCGTATGAGGCATATCTAAGTTTTTGCCCTTTATGTATTAAAATGACTGCTTTCAGCAAGTTTTTTATCTCTGACACAAATTCTTTTTATTGAATTTTCACCAAACTTGCTGAAAACTTTCATTGATATTAAATCATGGTTAAATTTGAATACTACTAAAATCGCATAAGGAATGTCGGAGTAATTGCTCTTTAATTATTAGAAATGACTGTTTCAGCCTATTTTGCTCTGTAACACAAAGAGTTTTCATCGGATCTTCTACAAACTTGCTGACATTCTTTATTTATATACAATCCAGGTCCAGTTTGATTATTACTAAAATCCCATAATGATTATCTGAGTTATTGTCCTTAATGTATTAAAAAGGACTGTTTCACCATTTTTGCTCTCTAACACAAATGCTTTTTTATTGATTTTCACCCAATTTGCTGAAAATGTTTATTTATATAAAATCAAGTTTAAGTTTGAATATTTCTAAAATCGCATAATGTATATCTGAGGTATTGTCCTTTAATTATTAAGAAATGACTGTTTCAGGGTTTTTTTGCACTCTAACACATACAATGTTTTACCGGATATTCACCAAACTTGCTGAACATGTTTATAAATATAAAATATATCTCCAGTTCGAATAGTACTTATATCGCATAAGGCATGTCTGAGTTTTTTGCCCTTTAGTTATTAAAAATTAATGTTTCAGCATTTTTTGCTCTCTATCACAAACATTTCTATTCGGATCTTAAGAAAACTTGCTGAAATTCTTTATTTATACAAAATCTAGGTTCAGTTTGATTATTACTTAAATCGCATAAGGCATGTCTGAGTTATTTCCTTTCTGTATTTAAAAATACCTGTTTCACCATTTTTTGCTAACACAAATAACTGTTTTGTGACTTTCACCAAACTTGTTGAAAAGGTTTATTAATATAAAAATCTAGGTCAATCATCTTAACTACCAAAATCGCACAAGGCATGTTGAAGTTATTGCCCTTGAATGATTATAGATTGCATACTTCAGGCTCGTCAGCTTTCTGACTCAAACGGTTTTAATTGGATCTTCACCAAATTTGCTGAAAATAATATTGGATAAAAACTTGGTCCAGTTCTATGAATACCCAAATCGCCGAAGGCATGCTGGAGTTATGTTTCTTCAATTATTAAAAAAATACTATTTCACCCTTATTTTAGCCCTGTCAACTCTGTAACAGGAACAGTTTTTATTCTATTTAAGCCAACAATTTGGTCAATGGTTGCATGTGCTTCATCTTGGCCGTGTTGGTACATGTAATAAGTAAAGTAATAAATGGATACTTCATACATCCTTTACCTCTTGAAGGGTTTTCAGTCAACTGTATTCGATTTTTGTCTTGATCAATATGTAATGAAACAGTCATTTTCAGCAAGATCCCCCGTATTGGATTGTACACGCTTACCACCGTGATTAATTATTTACACGTGGGGACCTTATCTCATAGTTTAACCCTGTGCCTACTGGTCACAACTGTTTGACTCTAAAACAGACATGGCGTAACGCGGCGTCTCATCTGGATCCAAACTGTTTGGCACTCGTCTTAAGGTTTGTTTAATAAAAAATATGCATAAATCTACACTAAACAAATATTGCACACGACAATGTCAAAGCAGACGTCTTAGCAGCAGAATAAGGGTTACAGTGGAGAAAACACTATTCTTTCCCGTTTAAACGCAAACGAAACGCAAACGCAAACATGTAGAAAAGGACAACTTTTTGACAAGTCTGACTTGTCATTTCTATTTGAGTGGCAAACAGTTTGGAGCCTGATCAGACGCGGGGTTACCCGACGTCTGTTCTGGCTCCAAACTTTTTGCGCTGCAAATAATAGTTTAAGCGTAAACGCGTTTACTGGGAAAGAATAACGTTTTATCCACTGTAAATTCTTCAGTCCAGTGCTCCAGATAAGAGGAATAAACTGAACAAATCCAACCTGTTCTCACTCATTTCAGCACCGAATGCTATGGTGTTACTACTGATTAAACCGCCTATTCGAGACGATTCTAATGAGTATGACACCATTGGGTTTAAAAGCAGAATAAAGAGTTTAATAATCGAAATACTTCCGTTATCTGGAACCCTGTATTTACAGTGTTGTCCTTCTTTCCATTTACAAGGAGGCTCTTTAATGTGTGCTGCACCAACAAATTATAAATAGAAATTTAAAAGCGAATTCCTTAGATAAAGCCGCTTTTTATGATATAATCACGTCCCATGTAGTTCTAATGGGATCCCAAACAATTATTTTATGCAGGTTTCACAAAAGCACAATGCGGCTTTAACAGCCGGCGTAGATATACATTATATATTTTGATGATTCGTAAATTAATGTATTATATGTACCTTTTGCCGAGGGCTCCAAGACAGCACAAGGGCTTCTGCAGATGTTAATGCACGAAAAACAGGTGTATTGACACTATTCTTGCATAAAAATATGTCTATTTCCCCTTCTTTTTGGATGTCACCTAACTCTGTTATCTTATACACTAACAACTTACGTGCACCTAGAGAGGTCAAGTTTGTTTATAAAATGTTCATGTATTTTATATATCCGCGGCCTAGATACAGGGCCACGTGCACCGGATTTATCAACGTCGGCCATTTTTAAAAACGACTCGATTCGCATGTGTAATTTACGCTTGGCATTCAACAGACATCATGTTGTTCTTCGTCCGCTAAGTCAAGGACTTGAACATGTAAGAATATGTCTGGACAAGAGGAAAAATTGTTTGGTTGGATGTTGGAATAACGTTGAATGAGTTGGTTTGGTACAACGTGAGACGTAGCATACAGACCGGTCAGTTTCGACGCAACACAGAACGTCAGAGGTTTTCTCTAGACCAATTCTATGGAAATACAGATACTATAGTACACCGATTTACAGTTTAGAATGTTTAGGGTAGGACTTTATTTATAATGCTATATTTATTAATAAATATCAGACACATGAATGGATTACCAGCAGTCGGTTGCAGTTAACATCATACTGTAGTCTAGCGGGATCAAGTGTAGTCTATTTCTATTGCTATTTTTTACTTATACGCCATCAATTCTGATGATTATGAGAAGGGGCACCTTTTAGGTGCACCATTGGGACTGTACGTGTCGAACACAGGTACAGAGGAGATAACGTTATTCTTTCCCGTTTTTAAACGCAAAGAAATGCAAACGCAGTGCACTAACATGGAGAAAATGACATCTTTTTTATACTTCTGTTTATTTTAATCTGAGTAGCAAACATTTGGGAGCCTGATCAGACACACGGTTACTCGACGTCTGATTTGGCTCCAAATCGACGTCTGATCTGGCTCCAAACTGTTTGCAATGAAAACAATAGTTTAAGAGAATAACGTTTTTTCCACTGTTATCTTTGTAGAAACTCAACAAGTCCCTACAGCTCAGTCGTTAGAGTGCTAGAATGTTACGTCAGAGACCCTGGCTCCAAGGTTATAAAAAATTTGAATTGAGTCTGAAATCGTCCTAAAACGTTTGATTGGTCAGATTTGAGTTTTTGATGAGCAAAAACTCAAATTTGACTAATCAATGTCAAAAAACCATATAAGACTCAACTTAAAAGCTTTATAACCTTTTAACTTTCAATACGTCTAACTGTTATTGTGCTTGGTAACCATTTTTATACTACAGTTGTCTAAGAATTTAGAATAATTTTGAAAATATGTTTTGATAATTGTGTAAGCCATTTAAATATTAGGAGCGAACTAAGAGTCAGTTACTGAAATAGCTGGAACGGAATTTGGGTTGACATGCTATTTTATCAAAATTGCCGTTATAGATTCTAAATGTGTATGTCTGTTAGATTTACTTGTAGGTTTTAAATAAAGATTTGAATTTAAATTGTCTCATTCAATCAATGCCTTCATTAAAGAATCAAAAATAATTCTAAATAAGATGATAAAGCTGTCTATATGTTTAAACTGTTATTTATTTTCATACATGTTTGTTGTTTCAGATTCTATCACCAGATGTCAATGGCCATCAGCCTTGGATGTTGGTCTAAATCTTGAGAAGTCTGCAATATTAACCCTGGAGTCATCCTTTCTCATTGACTGTGAACAGAATGTGTTTGGTGCTTATAGCTTTACTCAACAGAGAAAAGTGACAATAACGAGAATGAACCAGATTGAACAAAACAAAGTTTAATTCATGATGAATTTATGTTTACACAAAGTCATCACCGGGCTGGTCTCAAAATAACAGGAAAAGTCTTAGTTTAATGAGGAGCAGCTAACCCAAGACATCTATTACATGTACATACTTTTATTGCACATTAACCCATCACTCAATCAATATGCAGTTTTACCCCTCTTATTTATTTCTCCACTGAGCAAAATAGTTCCACACTATGGAATCATGAATGTATACACTATAATAAGCATTTTGAAAGTAAAGCAGAATATACAATTAGGTACTTTCTACTTTACTTTCAACATGCTGTAATAAAAAACCTAGATAAGGGGTAAAGGGTTAAACAGACATAGTCTGAAAGATCAAATTACTACAGAGCTACAGGTGAAAGGCATAATTTTATATCATTTTCAAATATTCTAAATGTCTATTTTTTTCATTTTTAATTCCATTTCTAAAAAAATTTCCTAAATGAATTACTTTGGCTACTCAAACGTCTTCGAACATATCTATTATATTGTGCTTCAGTATATTAACCAAGTTCATTTATTATCTTGAGCTATGTAATTTTTTAAGTACTTGAAATATGTGTACAAAACCAGAATTTCAAATAAAATATATTTCAGTAAGCACAATATTTTCATAGATATCAATCATAACAAGAACTTTTGTCTATATATTTGAGATCCATTTCCATTTTTTTATTATTAATATCAGTCATTTTCTTCCATATCAGAGCTTCCTTTATCCTAATTGCACACCAATTGTATATCTTGCAAGTATTATGCTTCACTACCAACAGTGTACTTACAAAGAATGCACTTGTCTTCTGCCTCCGTGTAAACTTTGAACAGAACATCCGCTAAAGGAGCCCTCTGATCAAGGTCGCCACACGAAGAATAATTTTCAATGCATCGGTGTACATGTATACTTTAAACAGAACGCAATTAAACAAGCTGGACAAAATTTTATTATGATTTTAAATGTACATTTAAATCTTCAATGGTTATTGAATGAGAGGTTTCGCCTAACTGTGGACAACGTATGCAAACAGTCGCTGTCATGGACATTTTACTGAAATGAACTATCTGGTCGTAGACCAATTGGAGTGTCAGATGGCCGATTTTGTTAATTTCAAAATTGATTGATTTGGGTTTACGACCGCAAACTGTGACACAAAGGTTGTCATAATAGCGAATAGAAGATGTTGTGTCAATTTCATGTCATCTATAATAGCAAGTCGCTGCCGTCGAAAGTTCGGCATTTTAAAAATATGTACATGTTTGTGCACAATTACGGTACAATGTTTACATAACTCGTATACGAGAAATGGGATTCAGGTTGTTTGTTATCGCTTTTATTAATGAGTTAACTGCAAGTTTTAATAATAAATCAAAACTTACTTTGCCTAGTGTGTTTACTTATACGATGTGTTCTGCTTTGTATCCATCCTACAGTGGAAAAAACGTTATTCTTTCCCCTTTAAAGGCAAACAAAACGCAAACGCAAAACACTAAAATGTAGAAAAGGACAACTTTTCGACAATTCTGACCTTTCATGTTTTTCAGAGTGGCAAACAGTTCGGAGCCTGATCAGACACCGGCGTCTGATATGGCTCCAAACTGTTTGCAAAGGAAATAATAGTTTCAGCGTAAACGCGTTTAATGGGAAAGAATAACGTTTTCTCCACTGTACCTAATAATGTCACCTGTCAACAGAATTATTTAGTTGTACAAATTTGGTTGTACTGTATACTATGGAAAAGACGCTATTATTCCCCAATAAACTCGTTAATGCTAAAACTATATATGACTATATTTTTCCATCATAAACAGTTTGGAAACAGATCAGACGCCGGATAACTAAATAGTAATGAGTTCAAAGGGTGCAAACTGAATGGGAAACTGTTTAGATCCCGACCAGAATGCTCCCTCAGGAGTCTACACCATTTGTTAGCTATTGTCTGTCCAAATACGTATAGGATATAAGACGATAACGATCCAGTACGTAAAATATTGTACTGTGTGAGGCGCGTAGCGCCGAACACAGTACAATATTTTACATACTGGATCGTTTGAGGCTTATATCTTACTTTAAACACGTTTCTGCAAACATCCGATATTTCAATGAAAGCCATACGTTTATATATTGAAACCTAGTTTAATATTTTCATATTAAATAAAAGCAAATTCATCAGTTTTAGATATAACCCTATTGATCCCCTAATCCTTTACATGGATGATCAGCCCTGTGGTATACGAGTACCTTGATTTGCACGTGCCTTTCGCCTCGGTAATATTGGATTGCTTCGCTTATACCGGTGCGTGTCGTGCACTCATTGCCAATAAAAATGTCGGAACGTGTAGACGTGGTATTCACATTTTCTGGATATTAACATAGTGGAAAAGTTTACAGTGAATTGGATATTCTAACACACCTCGCCCACACCCCTATATAAGCGAAGAAGGACCGTCTCAGTGTACGAATTGTCAGTAGAACACTCACGCGCTAAACATTCTAACGTGACGTCATTTGGCTTCGAAAATGCGTACGCCAAGAAATGAAGCGCCGTTGCTTCGGTGAAAATTTCGTAAATAATGTGTTAGAATCGAAATAAAAAATTAATACCAGTGTTCTATCTAACAATCGAACACTGGTAGTCGTTGAGATGCTTGTAATTAAATCACTCGGCCTACCGGCCTCGTGATTTAATTACTACGCATCTCAACTCCTACCAGTGTTCGATTGCACGATAGAACACTGGTATGAATTTTTTATTTCTTAATTAGTGTTTCGGAAATTAGTATATCCACAAAGGGAAACCCAATTTATGCTTATCAAACTGTGTAGACCCTACACAGTCGCACGGTTTGTCAGAATGATCAATCGTAACCCTTTTCCGGCTCAAATACCGTCTAAAATTTGGTATTTGGTCTTAATCTACTCTGTTTGCAACGCAATACATGTAAGTCTGGTTTTGTCATGACACTGATAAAATACAGTAAACATTTCTTTTACGACCACTAAAATAAATACGGCTAATTGAGTGTATAGCAGTCAGTTGACAGCTTAAAGCAAGATGAGAGGAAAATAGAAAGCTCCTATAGGAGCTTTTAGTTTTAATGTCACTTTACTTTAAGCAGTCACCTGTCTAAAACACTCAATAAGTACAGTGGAGAAGATGTTATTCTTTCTAAATACACGCGTTTACGCTTAAACTTTTATTTCCAATCCCAGAGCCAGACCAGATTCCGGGTTTTCCGGCGTCTGACTAGGCTCAGATTTAAATAAGTAGTCAGAATTGTCTTCTCCAATATACAGTGGAGAAAAGTTTTCTCAGAAAACGTTATTTTTTCCCGTTAAATGCTAACGAAACGCAAACACAAATCGCTAAAATGCAAATTACCATTTTTTGACATTTTTGATTTTTTTTTTTTAATCTGAGTGGCAAACAGTTTGAGGCGTCTGATCAGGCTTCAAACTGTTTGCAAGGAAATAATAGTTTTAGCGTAAACGCGTTTATTGGCAAAGAGTAACGTTTTATCCACTCTAGTTCACACACAGTTTATTGGTCAAAACAGAGAGGTTTTACTGTATTTTGTGTGTGTCTCACAAGCCATGCCTAGCAATACAATATTAGTGTGTAGTACAATATTAGCTTGCTTACCGTACCGTATTTGTGCACGTGCAGTCCAATATTAGTAATATTGGACTGCTCGCGCACAAATACGGTACGGTAAGCGCGAATACACTATTGATACCCGTCCAGTATTGAAAACGACAGTACTGCTAGGACAATAGAATGACGTTATCATCGTGTTTTAATTAGGGTTATTACAGTAAAAACCTTTTACATTTCGCCTTAATGACCGTTATGTGAAGTTGGCGCACGGTAATTATTTTGTATTTTCAATTACAATGCATTCACCAGCATCTTTGCACTGACAGTGTAGGCTGTAGTTTGGTCAGAACGCTGTTCAAACCATCATTGTTATTGTTTATACTGGGCCCCGGAACGATCATAACTATAGCGGTCATTAACGGCGCGTGTGCACGTGAATCGCCATGTTAATACACGTTAAAGTACTCGTTAATGTACCCCATGGGAACGGCTTTTTATGCAAGAATCTGGCTTTGGTGCAGGTGAAATCTTAATTAACATGCTGTTTGTAAAGTGAATAAACGAGTTATCATCTTTGACAGTCATAAGCAATTTTGAACAAAGACAAGCAATGTCGCGAATAAACCGAGAGTACATATTTTCTAATCTCAGCCTAACTATCGATACAAATCAATACAGCCGTTGAAATAACAAGCCAGTGATAACAATAAACATCTTACCTAACCATATCTTCGATTTGATCCTAATACTAAAATAATAAGTAAAGTAAATTCAATGAATGTTCCTTTCTGATCGATGGAAGCTGTTGGAATGAACCAATGTAAAATGTCATCCGGAACTATCTACCTAAAACCCGAGCCAAATATCATAATCCGAAAAGACCGCCAATTGCACCGATTCACTAGGAGCTAATACACATATTTGTTCAATGAAACTTGTCTGAAACAACGTCCGTTACATAATTCATCTGACACAAAGCATTACTGACTACATAGTAGGCTTAGTTTAGATAGTTTGCACAAATCTTCATTAACTAGTCGGTCAAAGTGTTATTTCTAAACATTCAAACATCCATTTTACAAAGCTGTGATGGTTGGCAAATGGAATATATATATATTTAATCTACAAATAGTATTGCATGTTTTATATGTCAGATGGTCCGAAGACGGACAATGTGCCGGCACCTTCAATCTTTCCTTTCTGTCATGCAATGTGCAACTTCCTCATGGGTTACTGCTCATCCATCCTGCATGGTTAAGCCTGGATGCCCTCGTTTCCGTTTCCCATGTGTAGGTGTCCACAATACCACATTACTAGCTGACAGCGCATTGTATATGTAGCAGTGGCCGGCTAGCCCCATTCTGCGGTAGGCAATCTTGTATGTCACTCTAGGAATGGCCAGATACAGAGTGTCATTCTTGATGTGCTGGCCTGGGTTGAAGTTTCAGTTGTCTTAGCATCCTTGTGTAGCAGCCATCAAGGGACTTCTTGAGTTGAGAAGCGACTGTCCAGCATTCAGAGCAATATAGAAATACAGACTCGACTGTTGCGAAGAAGAAGCTGAGCTTTGTATCGCGAGACAATTTTTGAGCTCCAAACTGCTTTCATCCCATTGAGAGCTCTCTATGCAAGGTCTTTTCGGACCTGGATGTCTTTCTCAGAGGTATTTACCCATGAACCAAAATACTTGTAGTCATGAACCTCGTTGGTGGTCAAAGGGGTGTGATCTGGTGGTTGGCAGAAGGTGATTACTTCAGTTTTCTGGGGCATTTAGTGTCAGGCCAACCTTTGCACACTCTGTCTCTACCCTGATTAAAAGCTCGATGTGTGCAATCTGAGAAAAGACCTATGTCATCTGCGAAGTCTAGATCTGTAAGGACGACCTCAGGTGTTCTTCTCTTCCTTGGATTGCTTGTCAAAGAGCATAATCAAGCACAATGATGAAAATGTAGGGCGCACACTGAATTGGATCGTTGAAAGTATTCTGATCCGTTAGATATTTAGGTCACAATAGCTAATAGAGAAAACATACAACACCTTGTCTTATAAATGAACTATTGGAACTAAGGTATTGGATACAAAGCATGATATACATGATTTCTATCAATATTGGAAAACGTATGGCACTTGTTTAAGAAACGACTCCTTGTGAGCGATTAAGGACATGTTCAAAAGTGTTGACGAATTTATCCGACTGATCAAGACAATCTTATTGGTTTCGTTAGTAGGGCCACACTAGTCCTCGGTTTGTTTTGTTATGACAGTTATCGTATTGCCTTTTATTATATGCCTTCGAATGATTTCGAGCGTTTCCGCGTGTATCTGCAGAATAAAATACAAGAGTCTGTATCAGCCACCTTGTATCAGCCACTTTGTATTTTACTCTGACGTCGTTTCGATTTAACGTGACGTCATTTCGTACATGTACGAGTGCCGCGTTATTCTGTGTGCCATACAAAACTTCTCGTTCTGCTTCAAATAACTAATACATTTTGGGTATAAAATGATTAAAACAACCATTTAGTTGTTTTGGTTTGTATTCAAGGCATACCATAAACACATTACCAGTTGGCAGTTCGCAACAGAGTGTTGCATTTAGCACTCGACGTTTTTGGCGGAAACAACCGATCAGACTCGCGCCTAGGCGCTCGTCAGATCGGCTATTTCCGCCAAAAACGTCTCGAGCTAAATACATTACTCTGTATCGCACTGTCAACTAGTAATGTGTATATATCACATTGTTCTGGTAAACTCACATGACAAAATTCTGGATAAATATTTTGTCAATTCAATTAAGAGTCGTGAAAGTCACCAACTGACATCTGACCATCAATAAATACTTTCTCAACATTAATGTCACATTTGCTTTCTCATAGTATATTATGAACTGGTTGTAATAAATGTAGACTGGAAAACACTATATGAAAATAAATGTTATCAGAAGTTTTACTCTATATCCGATGTAGATTTAAAAAAGAAATATCACACATTTAGTATTCATAAGTAGTATTTACCTTCATTTGGAGACAACACTTTACCTACTATCTTTTTAGTGAAAGGGTAGGAGTTTATTTGCATATAAAATATCAATCCCTAAGGTCGGCGCTTACCTGGTGTCATATTGCCTTTGTATTTAAAGAATTATAATTGAAATCATGAATGTATTTTTCTTAGCGGAGTAACTATTATGTAAACAAACATCGATGGTCATCGTTCTTAGTTGTCTACACGATAAAATATATTGAATCGATAATCAGGAATGACTTAAAATAAGCGAGTTGCGGTAACGTAATGATTGACAACGTGAAAACAACGTACATATCCAAGAAGCGCAATGCTGTTCATCGCTGTCTCATGTTGCGAAAAACTGATGTTACTGGCGAAAACAGAAACCAGTGTCTCAGAGGAGATTAACAAAACTGAGCGACAAATTAAGGACACGGCACTTGATGTCCGTAAATTTAATAGCAGAAAAAAAAAGTTTTTAAATGCCATCCCAAATTGCATTGGACCGTTGAAAGTATTTGCAAACGTGTCATAGGCTGATAAACGAAACCCAAGTTTGCATCTTGTCTCGGACTAATTGCAACAAAACTAATCTTTAATTTTCGTAAATGTTGTAACACAGAATTAGGTCCACTTATTCTGATCAGGCATTACTTAGAAAATTGACTTTACATGAAGGTCATAAAATATTTAGTTCGGTACCACTAAATCCTTATGTTGATGATACACACTTTTATTTGACAATTTGTAGTAGAGTTGACCAATATATAAACATTATTTACATGTGCACATGTCGCTCTAAATGTATAAACCATTGTTTGATTTTTATTTTATAATGGTCGGAATTACCCAACTCACTAATTGTAAATTTAAACAAAAATCGAAAAATAAACACTGGGCATCTATGGTTAATTATTGTTCGCTTACACTAATATAAACCAGAACTCCTCAAAATGTTACCGTTAAAAACATTTATGGTTCAGTTTACTTGTTAAATTAATGATTTTGATTCTTAAATATATCTAGTAAACACCTCTGAAAGCCAAACACCTGGTGGCTAAAATATATACAGTGATATTTATGTTGCACGGTGTATTTTTCAGAAAGCATATGTAGGAGCTGTTTCATTACTATTGTGCTGCATTAAACAACCAATACAGTCAAATAAAATAGCAGAAAGCGTTTTTATTACTTTCTTGTTGCATTTAGCGAATATGCATAATTTATCTTACTGCTTTACTTTCAATATGCTTTAATCGTCAGTTTACAAAACAAGACACAGGCCATGGCGTAAAGGGTTTAATAGATAAAGTATTTTATATAAGTTCTAGTGTTAATAAAATAATGTAATTTCAAAAAAACGTGATCTCGGATCAGATAGCCTTTTTGTGAGCACACTGATATGGGTATACACTGTTTATATAGAACTAATTATACAGTAAATTTACATCAAGAATAATGTAATATATCAATTTAAGATCGTGCGCTTCAATACAATAATTTGTTATGTATATAATGTTAACACCAAGTGCAATCAGATTAATGCATCTATATAAGTTTCCATAGGAGTGTGGTTCATGTAAATTTATATTCTGAACAAGACAGTGCAATAAGCGATAATGCCTCGGAGGCATCCTCGCCATTATTTTCAGAATCATTCTCAAGTCTAAATTGGGTTAAGGTCAATCGAGTTTGGGTGATATTGGTCCAAGCATTCGTGTTAGCGGTAATGGTACAGTTAAGATAACCGAAAAATAGCCTATTCAAAAGAAGTCAACAGTGGCGTTGCTTTCCATAGGCCGTGTTGGCCGCGGCCTAAGCATATTTTCAGAAAATGAAAAAAAAAAGGTTAAAAAAATAACCCACATAAAAAATGCAATGAAACACTGTTTAAGGGGGCTAGTTTTTTAATGCGAAAGACAATTTCATTCCAAACTTATAACCCTCGCGTGAAGGCTATTCTTAATTTCACTGTAACTTTCCAAGGTGGCGGCACGCCACGATTTTTTCATATACAGTCATTTGAACAACGTTTCGGGAGCGCTTTATTTTAAATTTAAACACAACTGATCATTTCCGAAAATGTTTCGGATATCTTATAATAACCTCTATTGTTACAAAGATCTTCACCACAATGTCTTCAGTCCCAGTACCCGTCCCCCACACGGTTAGTAGGGTATTCCCAGTATCACACATGTGCTTCTTTATAACTGAGTGGAGTAAAATGCGATGTACCTTTTGTAAATTAAAGTACTGCAGCGAACTTTAACCACAATTATACATATAATATCTAGTAAGAATGCAAAAACAAAAGCAAAAAAACAGTCGAACAAGGACTTGTACCCTTCCATCTGCAAAAACATAAGAACTTTTTTTAATGTTGTACATTCATGACTGTATAAAAAAAATGGCGGCTTAAAAAGGAGTATCTGTTGAGAAATAGGTTAACTCAAATACAAGGGTCAGTTTTTAAAATTGGTTAACTCGGAAATATCGCACTTTCAGGGTGAAAAATTCAAAATTGACTTTTCGATTTTAAAATGTAGACACATTCTTCCTCTATCTAAAAATGGTAATTATTTTGCAGAAATCATTACTTAAGCCCCGGTCACACCTACATAACTTTGCTGGAGCGAAATTCGAGCGGTGAAAAAAATCCATCACCGCTAGTTACCGCTCCCAAGCGTTTAACAGAAGTTGGACACCGTTACGGCAACGCCGTATACGCTCGGCTACCGCTGATGGTCCCTCCTACCGCTCCGAAAATTTTGAGCTGCACAAAATATTACGAGCGGTAGGGAGCGGTCAATTTTTCGCTACGTCAAAGTTCACCACCGTTCCAACAACGCCCAGTCAAAGTTTGGCACCGGTAGACGCAAGTTCTTGGACGCTTGGGTCCGCTAGGTCAACGCAGAAACCTTGAACGCTGGACCATCGCTGCTTCGCCAGCTTTGCACAGGCGGTGATTAAACGTTGAACAAATGTTGGTTCAAATTAAGTCAAGGTCAAGGTCGAAATCAAGGTTGGGTAACATGGGTGATTTGGTAGTGATCCAAGATAATATCCGTATAAGTATGAACACATTGTAGTTAGTTGTGTTGATGCTACATGAAATGGTAAAATCTAGTTTTCCAAGAAATAGCCTATCTAAATATTCTAATTCCAAATAAGGCCATGGTCAATGTCAAAATCATGGTTTGTTGATATTGGTGGATAGGGAATGGTCCAAAGCAATAACTGTATAAGTATCAAAGTATTTGAGTAAGCGGTGTTGATGCTAGACAAAACGGTAAAATCTACTTAACCTTGTTACGGACGGACGCACACACGCATGGACAGGACAATTACTATATGCCTCCGCATCTGTTGATGCCGGGGCATAAAAAAGATCAACAAAGGGTCCTGAAGAGATCACCAGAGAAATAAGGGAGTGTCACATGGTTGTTTTGGGAAGTTTTTTCTACCACTCAAGGACAAACAGCTACTTTATGACCTTTTCTTACTGATAAAAGCTTTTGATGCAAATGACTTCTACATTTCTTTACCGATTGACATCAAACTTTGCATATGCATTTAACATTAAGTGTAGATGTGCATGACATATGATATTTTTCAAGTGAGTTGTTTAAAGATAGGTGAAGTTATGGCCACTGATGGGACTTGTACATTTTGGATCCAAACCAATTCTACATTTCTGTACCAATTCATATAAAACTTTGTATATGCATAATTAAAAATGAGTGTTAAATTTTCACGACCCAAATCTTCATTCCACTCTTCCAAAGAATTACAGAGTTAAGGCCACTGGATGAGCTGGAAAACTAGACCTATCACAAATGGTGATTCAAACTCCCAGTAGGGTTTTGTCACAAGAGGTAAATGTGTCAGGATAAAGCTGATGTGTGCACTAATGTGCTACCTAACTATAACAAAATGCAATAACTTCAAGCCTAATTTGGATCAAATACATGTATAACAACAAAGGGAAATAATTCCAACAAGGGACACATTGACCCTAAATCGCTCGCCTGGTACACCATGTAAAATTTGACCTATAGTGACCTAGATTACGTATGACTAGACATGACCCACAATCAAAAATAGAATGTTAACAAGATGTTTCTATGAGTTGACCTAGTAACCTAGATTTTGACCAGACACAACCCTCATTTAATTTTGACCTTGATTTGATGTAGGCGAGCATCATTCAGATCTGAGTTAACACTGGTTTTGATTTGACCTAGTGACCTAATTTTGACCTGACATGACCCATATTTGATATTGACCTAGATATCAATTAGTCAAACATTCTGGGTTTTTTTGCATTTAAAGCCATTGAGACTTGTAGCCTGTAGAGTGTTAAAGTTTTTCTATGATTTGACCTAGAGTAACCTAGTTTTTGACCAGACATGACCCACATTAACACTTGACCTGGATATCAATTGGGCAAACATTCTTACCAAGTGTCATGAAGATCGGATAAGTTTTGTAGCCTCTAGGGTATGAGTAAGGTTTTCCAATTATTTGACCTAGTGACTGAGTGTTTGACCAGACCTGAACCATGTTGGAACTTGACCTAGATATCAATGAGGCAAACATTTTAAGCAAGTGTCATGAAGATTGGATGAGTTTTGTAGCCTCTAAAGTGTTAACAAAGTGTTCCTATGAATTGCCCTAGTTGCTAGTGACCCGAACTGACCTGCATTCGAACTTGACATAGATATCAATTAGGCAAACATTATACCCTAGTTGCATTTAAATCCAATTAGATTTGTAGCCTCTAGAGACTGTTCATAAGGTTTTCCTATGATTTGACCTAGTGACCTAGTTTTTAACTGGCCATGACCCACATTCAAACTTGACCTTGATATTAATGAGGTTAACATTTTAAAAAAGTTTCATTTAGATACAATGAGATTTGTAGCCTCTAGAGTGTTAACAAGATTTTACTATGATTTGACAGTGACCTAGTTTTTGACTGGACATGACCTACATTCGAACTTGACCTACATTTTTCAAGACAAACATTAAGACTACTTATCATGAAGACCAAAGGAAATGTGTAGTCCTTAAAGTGTCAACAAGGTTTTTCTTTGATTTGACCTAGTGACCTAGTTTTTAACCGGACATAAGCCACATTCGCACTTGACCTAGATTTCATTAAGATAAACATT
The DNA here is from genome assembly GCA_922989275.2 of Gari tellinella. NCBI lineage: Eukaryota > Metazoa > Mollusca > Bivalvia > Cardiida > Psammobiidae > Gari > Gari tellinella. Next base: position 7,781,298 of record OV277858.1, read on the forward strand.
GTTCTCAAGTTTCAAGAAGATCCAATGAAATGTGAGGTCATTTAAGTGTTAACAAGCAATTGTGGACGGACGACAGACATCCAGCGATCCTAATAGCTCACCTTGGCATTTAAGTGCCAGGTGAGCTAAAAATACTGATGACAGAGTAACAGTTCTTGATCATTGCACTCCTACACAATGATATATATCTGTATATTAAGTTTTAAGTCAATAACTCTTATACTTTGGCAGATTATTATGTTCCAGACAAGACTACATTCGATAAAATATAACAGCAAACAATAAAAATACTGATGACGGAGTAACGGTTCTTATACACTGCACTCCTGGTCAATGAGATATGTCTGTATATGAAGTTTGAAGTCAATACTATGCCTGCCTTTACCATAACCTCTTATGACTTTGACCTTTGTAAGACATGACCAAACTTGTATTGAAATAAAGAGCTTTATCAGATGTGTACACATACCGACTATGAAGTTTCTATCACATGTTACTAAGTTCAAAATTATGACCAATGTTGAATTCAGCCTATTAAGTATTTAAATAACCTTTACATGACCTTGACCTTTAATTGAGACCAAATGCAAACTATGAAGTCTCTATAATATTTTTTTGAAGTCTTTATAGATCATATGTGATTCAAAATTTATGGTCAAGTTTCAAGCTGTGGACAGACAAGCAGCGAGGACCGAAACAATTTGCCCCAACTATAAGTCATACTGGGTATCTACAAGGAGAAATACAGTATGTTTACACTAGAATATATGGCGAGTCACATACAATGGATCCATCAATATTACCTGAGCCCTTTCTTTTTTTCCCCACTGTATTACGTGATCTTCCAAACTGAAATCATCTCTTTCTGTATAAAATATGATACACATACTAACTTTAACTACATGCAACACTTTAAAAACAAGGGCCAAGATGGCCCTATATTGTTCACCTGGTACACCATGTAAAACTTGACCTATAGTGCCCCAGATTTTGACCTCTCATGACCCACATTCAATCATGGCCTAGATTTTGATGAGGCAAACAATTTGAAACAAGGGCCACTAAATCGCTCACCTGGTACACCATGGCAAACTTGACATATAGTGACCTAGATTATGACTGGACAAATATGACCCACACTTAACCTCTAGAGTGTAAACAAAATTTTCCTATGATTTGACCTAGTGACTTAGTTTTTGAACGGACACAAACCTCAAGAGTGTTATCAAGGTTTTTCTATGATTTGACCTAGTGACCTAGCTTCTGACCCGGCATGATCCATATTCAAACTTAACCTAGATATCAATAAGACAAACTATCTGACCAAGATTCATCAAGATCCAATGAGATTTGTAGCTTCTAGAGTGTTAACAAGGTTTTTCTATGATTTGACTTAGTGACCTAGTTTTTACCCGGCCATGTCCCATATTCAAACGTGACCAACATATTATGAGACAAACATTCTGACCAAGTTTCATCAAGATCCAATGAGATTTGTAGCCTCTAGAGTGTTAACAAGGTTTTTCTGTGATTTGACCTAGTGACCTAGTTTTTGACCGCCCATAACCCATATTCAAACTTGACCTAGATATCAATAAGACAAACATTCTGACCAAGTTTCTTTAAGATCCAATGAGATGTGTAGCCTCTAGAGTGTTAACAAGGTTTTTCTATGATTTCACCTAGTGACCTAGTTTTTGACCCAACATGACCACATTCGAACTTGACCTAGATTTCTACTAGACAAACATTGTGATCAAGTTTCATCAAGATCCAATGAGATGTGTAGCTGCTAGAGTGTTAACGAACCAATTGTGGACGGATAGACGACGGACGACGGACGACGGACATTCAGTGATCCTAAAAGCTCACCTTGGCACTTCGTGCCAGGTGAGCTAAAAAGTTTCATAAAGATCAAATGAGATTTGTAGCTTCTAGAGTAGTGATTATTTTAGAAATCAGATGATTGAGTCACATTCTGTAAAACAATGAGTCCAACAAAAATTGAGTCCTTCAGGTGAAAAATTTACCCTATATCACATAACTTATTTCTTGCTTTGAAGACAGGTGACAACTTAAAGCAGGTTGAAGGTAAAGCAGATTTTGCCTTAAGGCATTTCTGTTTTACTTCAAACCTGCTTTATGGACATATGCGACCAAATGAAATCTCCAAAAGATCTTTTGTTGCCTGATATACATGCATTTTTAGCTCTGCCAAGGTGAGCTATTTTGATCGTCCTCTGTCCGTCGTCGTTCGTTCGTCCGTCCGTTCGTTCGTCGTCAACAATTTCTTTAAACGACATCTCCTCTGAAACTACTGTCCTCGATAGATGTTTACCAAACTTGGCCTGAATGATCCTAATATGGTCCTCTTTCAAAGTTGTTCAAACATTTCCGGTCCGTTGCATATCTAGGTCACAGGAGCTAAAAATAGAGTTTTTCAATGAAAACTTAAAAAATCTTCTTGTCTGAAACCACAGTATCCTGAGCTTAAATATTTGGCACAAAGCATCGTCTTTATGTCCTCTATCAAGATTGTTCAAATTATGTCCCTGGGTCAAAAATGACCCGCCCCGGGGTCGTAAAATTACATGAGAGTTATATAGTGAAATCTTCAAACATGTTTTTCTCTGAAACTCATATGACCAGAGCTTTGATATTTGGCATGATGACTCTTCTAGAAGCCCTTAACCAATATTGTAAATATGGTTCCGGTCAGTTGCATATCTAGGTCACATGAGCTAAAAGTAGATTTTTTCAGTGAAATCTTAAAAAATCTTGTCTGAAACCACAGTACCTTGGGCTAAGATATTTGGCACAAATCATCATCTACAGGTCCTCTATCAAGATTGTTCAAATTATGTCCCTGGGGTAAAAAATGACCCCGCCCTGGGGGTCGTAATTTGACATAGAGTTATGTAGTGAAATCCTCAAACATCTTTATCTCTGAAACAACTATGGTCAGAGCTTGGATACTTAGCATGATGACACTTCTAGAAGCCCTTAACCAATATTGTTAATATGGTCCCCGTCCGTTGCGTATCTAGGTCACAGGAGCTAAAACAAGATTTGTTCAATGAAATCTTAAAAAATCTTCTTGTCTGAAACCACAGTACCCCGAGCTTACATTTTTGGCACAAAGCATCATCTTTAGATCCTCTATCAAGATTGTTCAACTTATGCCCTTGGGGTGAAAACTGCTAAGGCTCTAGGGGTCGCAGTTTTACATAGAGTTATGTAGTGAAATATTCTTCACATAGAGTTATGTAGTGAAATATTCTTCTCTGAAGCTAAGTACTATGGCAAGAGCTTTGATATTTTGCATAGTGACACTTTAAGATGTTCTTTACCAATATTGCTGAAATGGTTCAAGTCTGTTGCATATCTGGGTCATATTAGCTAAAAATAGATTTTTTTCAATGAAAAGTCTTCCTGTCTGAAACCATCCATGTACAAAATATTTGACAGTACACTTAATTTTCAAGTTCATCAGCAAGATTTTTGAAATTATGTCTCTGGGATGAAATGTTATCCCAGCCCAGGGGTCAAGTGACCCTTGTGTTGGTTTTTCCAGGTGAGCGATATTTAGGCCCGCATGGGCCACTTGTTCTTAATTAATTTCGGCTCAAATTCAATGACAAGGGCCACCATGACCCTAAATCACTCACCTGGTACACCATGTAAACTTAACTTATAGTGACCCAGATTATGACTGGACATGACCCACAATCAACTTCTAGAGTGTTAACATATTTTTCTATAATTTGACCTAGTGACCTAGTTTTTGACCAGACACAATCCACATTTGATGTTGAGCTAGATTTGATGTAGGCAAACATTCTGAAAATATTTCATTCAGATCTAACGAGATTTGTAGCCTCTAGAGGGTTACCACTGTTTTTCTTTGATTTGACCTAGTCACCTAGTTTTTGACCCGACATAACCCATATTAAAACTTGTCCTAGACATCAATTCGGCAAACATTCTAACCAAGTTGCATTAAAATCCAATTAGATTTGTAGTTTCTAGAGTGGTAATAAGGTGTTTTATGATTTGACCTAGTGACCTAGCTTTTGACCCAATATGACCCACATTCGAACTTGACCTAGATATCGATGAGGCAAACATTCTGACCAAGTTTCGTTTAGATCCGTTGAGATTTGTAGCCTCTAGATTGTTAACAAGGTTTTTCTAAGATTTGACCTAGTGACCTAGTTTTTGACTCAACATGACCCACATTGGAACTTGGCCTAGATTTCATAACGACACACATTGTCATCAAGTTTCATGAATATCAAATGAAATGTGTAGCCGCTAGAGTGTTAACAAACCAAATGTGAAGGGACGGACAGACGATTCTAAACGCTCACCTTAGCACTTCGTGCCAGGTGAGCTAAAAAAGGTTTCATGAAGATCCCATGGAATTTGAAGCCGATAGACAAACCAATTGATTACAGACATTAGCAAGCCTAATAGCTTGCCTTTGCACTTTGTACTTTGTGCCAGGTGAGCTAAAAACGGGCATGATTACTCCATTAGAACAACAGATTGTTCAGACAGACCGGTTGGAGATTTCTTCTTCCCATCATTATTAAAACAGAATGGGAAATCAAATATAACAAAGCTCAACTCCTGCAATAACAGACTTTTAACACGAAACCGTAACATTGAGTCTAGGGGTCAAGGTCAAAGTCACCAAACCATGATGCAGTGTGGTCATTGAGGCGCATCAGCTTATGAAGATTCATGACCATAGGTGTAGTTTTCTCAGCACAGACTTTTACTTTAATGTTGACCCTTGAGTACAAGGTCAAAGGTCTAGGTGACCAAACTGCAATGCATTATGGTCTACTTATTGAGGTGCATCAGCATATGAAGTTTTGTGACTGTAGTTGCAGTCGTTTTTTCTAAATACGCTTTAACTCAAACCTTAATGTTGGCCCTATAGGTCAAGGTCAAATGTCTAGGTCACTCAATTGTGGTGCACCGTGGTCTGTTCAATGAGGCGCATCAGCATATAAAGTTTCATGACCTTAAGTGCAGTAGTTTAAGACCGTGAGTATAACATAACCCCCCCCCCCTTCACTTCGTGATGTAAGCTAAAAATGTCAAATATAGATTTCATTCTCTGTACGACCAGATATTTCACTAAGTCAATGAAAATAAATTTTATCTGAAACATAATGTAGTTTTACCTTTATAGTCGGAGATGCACTGGTCATTAAAACCACCTTTGTCCAAACTGGATTCTTAACCAATATCTAGTGTCTTCATCATTCTGGAGTCGAACACTTGGCTTTCTTAAATAAATAATGATTTAAGCTATACAAAAAAAAATCCTTTTTTTAAGTTAAACACATAACAGGCTGGTGTTCGACATTAGGCTGCATCCTAAGTCAATAAATATCCTGTCTTCTGGTCGGGGCTTGTTTATTTTCCATGATCTACCCCAACAAGGCTAGTTAAAACCAAACATCCTTCAAAATTAACTGAGCTAAATATCAATGAGGCAACCATATAAAGCAAAATTCTTTCAAATCCAATGAGAATTGTAGCATCTAGAGTGTTAAAAGTTGTTCTTATGCTTTGACCCAATAATTGCAAGAGATATTTAACCCTTTACTCCGTAGCTTATTTTAAGTATTGCAGAGACAATGTTGCATAAAACAGGCTGAAATTAAAGCAGGATTCATTCTGCTTTACTTCCCGTGTGCTTAAAACTATGTACAGTCTGCTTAGATAAAGGATTTTTATTATGCATATTCATGACTGTATAAAATTAAAACTATTTACTTAAATGTGTTAACATGAGTATCAATGGAGTAAAGGGTTGATTTAGGAAAACATGCTTATCATGTACCACATGTTTGATTTACAGTCAGACCTGTATTTAATAGGCGGTCTGTTCCTCTACCTTTGTTGTGGTTCTAGGGCATATTTGTCATAGGGAATGTTTTCAGTTTATTAGACCGAGATGATCCCCTCTGCTACAGTGGAGAAAACGTTATTCTTTCCTGTTTACACGCTAACGTAAAACAATAAAATGCAGATAAGGACACTTTTTTGACAATTCTGACTTTTCATTGTTATCTGAGTGGCAAACAGTTAGGAGCCTGATCAGACGCCGTGTTTACCCGGCGTCTGATCCGGCTCCAAACTGTTTGCACTGGAAATAGTACTTTTAGCGTAAAAGCGTTTACTGGGAAAGAACAGCGTTTTCTCCACTGTAAGAGCTAAAAAGGAAGGCGGTTTGGTGGTTTTAATCCAAACAGGCTGCTTTGGAACAAATGGGATAAGCCGAACTCCTTTTCCTGTAATCATTATCATGTCATCTCATCATGCATCCCTCATCATTTATGGGCGCTTGTCTCGCAGATCCTGGCAAATCTAGCTCTTCGTTGGCAGAAAAAAAAACAATTTTATCACCCGCACAAAGTTAAGATCCACTAAAACATGTTTTTCTGTTATTTGCGCACCGGCCACTCGTCGATTTGCAAACTTTTCCACTCAGGGCTCGATATCTCACAGGGCCCCGCCACGATTGCTTTTTGAGAAAGAAAACGTCAGAAGTATATCGATTTTTTCTCTAAAAATAGCAATCGTGTCGGGGCCCGTGTGCGCAGTCAAGCGTTACCCGCCTAAAACCTTAAATCAAGGTCAAAGGTCAAAGTCACAGTGACCTGGAAGTGGTACCTGACACTCCGCCATCCCAAGATGTACTCACACACCAAATTTGGAACCCATAGCTGGTAGGGTATAGGAGAAATGCTCCGGACAAGCTTTTTGTTAAATCGAGGTCAAAGGTCATGGTCAAAGTGACCTGAAAGTGGTACGTGACACTCTACTACCACAAGATGTACTCACACCCCGAATTTGGAATCCGTAGCTGGTAAGGTATAGGAGATATGCTCCGGACAAGCTTTTTGTTAAATAGAAGTTAAAGGTCAAGGTCACAGTGACCTGAAAGTGGTACGCAACACTTGGCCATCCCAAGATGTACTCACACAACAAATTTGGAATCCCTAGCTGCTAAGGTATAGGAGATATGCTCCGGAGAAGCTTTTTGCTAATTCGAGGTCAAAAGTCAAGGTCACAGTGACCTGAAAGTGGTACGCGACACTCCGCCATCCCAAGATGTACTCACACACTAAATTTGGAGTCCCTAGCTGGTAAGGTATAGGAGATATGCTCCGGACAAGCTTTTTGTTAAATCGAGGTTCAAGGTCAAGGTCACAGTGACCTGAAAGTGGTATGCGACACTCCGTCATCCCAAGATGTATTCGCAACCGAAAATTTGGAGTCCCTAGCTGGTAAGGTATAGGAGATATGCTCCGGACAAGCTTTTTGTTAAATCAAGGTTAATGGTCAAGGTCAAGGTCACAGTGACCTGAACGTGGAACGCGTCACTCCGTCATCCCAAGATGTACTCACATACCAAATTTAGAGTCCCTAGCTGGTAAGGTATAGGAGATATGCTCCGGACAAGCTTTTTGTTAAATCGAGGTTAAGGGTAAAGGTCAAGGTCACAGTGACCTGCATGTGGTACGCGACACTCCGCCATCCAAAGTTGTACCTACAAACCAAATTTGGAATTCATAGCTCGTAAGGTATAGGAGAAATGCTCCGGACAAGCTTTTTGTTAAATCGAGCTCAAAGGTCAAGGTCAACGTGACCTGAAAGTGGTACGTGACACTCCATCATCCCAAGATGTACTCACACCCCAAATTTGGAATCCCTAGCTGGTAAGGTATAGGAGATATGCTCCGGACAAGCATTTTGTTAAATCGAGGTTAAAGGTCAAGGTCACAGTGACCTGAAAGTGGTACATTACACTCCACCATCCCAAGATGTAATCACACCCCAAATTTGGAGTCCCTAGCTCGTAAGGTATGGGAGATATGCTCCGGACAAGCTTTGCACACACACACACCCACCCACACACCCACGCACGGTGCGATTACTATATGCGCCCAATGCCTAGCTTTGGGGGCATAATAAAAATTAGAAAATCAAAATACCAGGAACTTTCAAAGAACATGGACTTTCACATAGACATGAAAAATGTACGGTATGTTTAAAATGTTTTATCTGATCAAGACTGATTATAAGGCCATGTTAATTATACCCTTTCGTAATTATGGATAAATTCACAAGTCATCCAGATCTTATTTTAAAACCTATGCCTCACGGTGTTTATTGCGCGAATTACATAGGTTACTGAAGACTGAAGCAAGATGAAATTCGCTTTACGAAGGTATTTTAAAGCGTTTTGTGGATGAAGGTACTTGAAAATCAGTTCCCCATAGCAAAAATTCGCTCTGACCAAATTCACACTTAGCATCATATCCTGTATAGAATTAATGAAGAGATCAGCCAGGTAATGAAATTTAGTTCGCTATAAGCCAAACTTTGCCTTATCAGAGTTTGTTTTAAATAAGTTTTACTGTACATTTAATGAACAAGATGTCCACATTCCAACGTGATGACGTAATCACAGGGTTGCCATTTCTCCGGATTGTTCCAAAATCTTTCTTTCTAGTACATGGTAGCTTAAAGCAGGATGAAAGTAAAGCAGAATGCGCCTTAAGACGCATTCTGCTTTACTTTCAGCCTGCTTTTAGCAGCAGCCATATGTCAACGAAACTAGAAACAGGCGATGGGGAAAGGTATGTTGCATAAAATCACACTTGAACAAGAGGGCCTGAAGGCCCTGATATCGCTCACCTTTTATAATGAAGCCTGATAGCTTTACCTTTGAATTTCACCTGTTTGATTCTAAATCCATTCAAATTTGTAGTAAAGCATGTACACAACATTACAATATGACCCATTCTAGTATGTATAGTAGAGTACATCAAAGGCAGATAACTAGAGCCTAAATAATACTGAAATGAAGCCTTTTCTAGCATTTCAAAGTATATCAAGGGCAGATAACTCTTGCCACAATGATCAGATTTCAACAATAATTTCACTCCCTCGAGAGCTTATAGCTATATACATTGTGTGAAATTATAATTAAAATCCATTGAAAATTGTGGCCTCTAGAGTGCAAACACTGTTAAATAAGGCATTTTCAGCAATTCAAAGGTAGATGACTCTTGACCTATATGTCTGATTCCAATCATAACCGGACTCATCCGAATTCTTATGGTTATATACAATATGAGCAAGTTTCAGAAAGATTAGATTGAAATTGTGGCCTCTAGAGTGGAAACACCCTTAAATATGGCATTTTCAGCCATTCAAAGGTAGATAACTCTTGACCTACAGGTCCGATTGCAACCATAATTAAACTTATCCTAACTCTTATAGTCTGATGAAGTTTGAGAAAGATTGGATTAAAGTTGTGGCCTCTAGAGTGTAAAGAACCTTAAATATGGCATTTTCAGCAATTTAAAGGTAGATAACTCTTGACCTATCGGTCGGATTCCAGCCATAATCGAACTTATCCGAACTCTTGCGATAATATACAATCTGAGCAAGATTGGGAAAGATTAAATTAAAATGGTGGCCTCTAGAGTGTAAACACTGTTAAATATTGCATTTTCAGCAATTCAAAGGTGGATAACTCTTGACCTATATGTCCAATATCAACCATAATCCAACTCATTCGAACTCTTATGGTAAGATACAATCTGAGTAAGAAACAGAAAAATTGGATAAAAATTGTGGTCTCTAGAGTGTAAACACTGTTAAATATGGCATGTTCAGCAATTCAAAGGTAGATAACTCTTGACCTATTGGTCATATTTGAACCATAATCGAACTCATCCGAACTCTTATAGTAAGATACAATCTGAGTAAGTTACAGAAAAATTGGATAAAAATTGTGGCCTGTTGACGACGGACGACGGACGACGGACGACGAACGACGGACATTCAAGGATTGCAAAAGCTCACCCTGAGCTAAAAATGCAAATTTGGAAATCTTAGGAATTTTTTATGTCAACTAATGGCAGCCCTGTAATCATGTTAGATACAGTGGAACTTAGAGACTTTATTGAATTCGTTCGAGCCGAACATATTGGTATTTCAAAGTTAAAAGTTGGCTATGCCACATTTAAAGGTTTAAATACGGATTTTTAACAGAAACAGCGGGTTTATGCATTAATATATAGGAATGCAGGTAAATTCTATTATCGTCGAGTGCCCTACGTTCGCCCCTGCCCTACTTCCTCCATCTTTTTTGTTTTCGTCATAGTATCGCGAGATTTGATCGGTGCGCGCGACTGATCGTGGGAAATTTTTTACTATCAACGTAAATACTACGCAGACCAACTTTCTATGAAAAATGCGTCAAAAACAGGTAAGTACGAGATATTTTATACTTACTAACCATTTTCACCCTGTTTTTCTTAAACCCATTATAAGTCCACAAAAATCTATCTCCTATAACGAAACTGGAAAGTGCAAAAATATTTTGACAGTTCGTCTGTAATGTTTACATTCTTTCAATAAAAATCACGTGACCCAAAGGAATGTTAGTAAGGCCAAACTAAAAAAAAAATAGATTTCCGTCCACTGGGTCCTTAGGCATTAAACTTACCTTTTGTCTTTTTTCTGTCTATTTTCAGTCTCACCCGCAAAAGATCAAGCCCCCCAAAAAGGCTTATTCCTTCAATGCACTCACCAATGCTTACAAGCAGTGCATTGAAAATAACATGTCAACCAGAAAAGCTGCCAAAATCTTTAATATACCCAGGAGTACCTTGAGAGATCGGCTGTCTGGGAGGGTGCATATTGATACAGTTTCAACAAAAATGCCACTGTTTACAGTGTTAGAGGAGACACGCCTGGTAGACCACATTAAGAAGATGGCTAGCTACGGCTATGGATACACCAGGCAGGAATGTGTAAACCTGGCATCTAATATGGCCATTCAACTGGGGAAGAGAAAAAAGGAGGAGCCTTTAAAACTAAAGTGGATTCGTGGTTTCCTGGAGAGATGGCCAGAGCTTCGAGTCCTTAAACCACGAGGATTAGAGTACACAAGAGCCAAAATGGCATCTGAGGCCGCAGTTTCTTCTTACTTTGAAAACTTGAAACAGTGTATAAATGAGAATTCATTGAATGACAAGCAACATTTGATCTTCAATTTAGATGTAAAGGGTGTAACCACTGAACACAAACCCCCCTATATTGTTGGAAGTTCCTCTCTTTGCCCTCCTGCTGTGACGTGCGGACGTGGAAAAACCATAACCATTCTTGGTTGTATTAGTGTCAGTGGAATGGCTGTACCTCCTTTCTTTGTATTCCCAGGAAAGCGCATGAATGCCACACTACTTGAAGGCAAGTCTCCTGGAGCAGATGGAACTATGAGCGAAACTGGATGGTCAAACCATGAAGTCTTCAGGCAATATCTCCAGGATCACTTTGTAAAGTATATCCCAGGACGTGACAACCAGAAGATTTTGCTCATTTTAGATGGCCATAAATCTCATGTTTCAGTAGATCTTTTCCAGTGGGCTAAAGAAAATGGTATAATATTCTTCTTCCTTCCTCCACATACAAGTCACATTTTGCAGCCTCTTGATGTGGCCTGCTATGGGCCATTTGAGAGGATCAACAATGCTGAGTGTCACAAGCTCATGAGACATACTGAGTATATCATTACACGTTATAATGTTTGTGAAATAGCCTGTCGTGTCTATTCTAAGGCTTTGTCTACAGATAATGCACAGTCTGCATTCCGACGCACAGGCATTCACCCTCTTGACAAGACAGCAATTTCCCCAGAGGTTTTGATTCCAGCAGAGATTTACAAGGACAACCATGCCGACTCCGATGACAGTGAGGCTACTGTAGAAGGAGGTGTAGAAGTAGAAAACTTGAGAATTGACAATGATAATGAAGCAGATTATGACAATATATTGGACATGTTTTCTGCAAAAGAAACTCAGTTGAAGAAAGTAAAGAGTGAAAAAGTAAAAACACCAAGGAGAACAATGAGCAAATTAGTATCAGGAAGAGAAGTAAATGATGAAGTTTTGAGACAGATGAAAGAGCATAAGATCAGAAACAAACCAGTACAAACCAAGAAAACCCCTGCAGTTGTTCATAAAAAACCAAGTAAAAAGCAGACAAAGAAGCCTGTATGTAACAGTAACACAGACCCCAAACCAGGACCATCTTGCATCAACCTTAGTCTTCTGTCAGACAGTGAATGCTCAAGTGTAGAGGGTGAATCCACTGAGACAGTCTGCTGTGTGTGCCACAAATTTCAGCCAGAGGAGCTTGCACAATGTGTTTCCCTTATATTTACCAAATGGGCTCAGTGTGATGGAATGAAAAATGGCTTTCCTTGCTTACACTGGGTTCATCTGAAGTATTGCACACCAGTAAAGGTCATCAGAAGGGGAGACACATTCATGTGCCCTCATTGCCAAAATGAAGAATAGCTAGCAAAATAAATTTAAAACTTGTACATAATAATTATTAATCAATATTTATATAACTTACTGAAAAAAATAGTAAACATTATGCAAGTGTGTGACAAACTGGTGTACCACTGCAACTGATACACTGCCCTCATTGGCAAACTGAAGAGTAACTATCAAAAAATAATTTAAAACTTGTATATATTAATCAACAATTATATAAGTACTTAAAGAAATAGTAAACATTATGCAGTGTGTGACAAACTGATTTACCACTGCAACTGATACAGTGCCCACATTGGCATACTGAAGAATAACTAGCTAAAAATAATTTAAAACTTGTTTCATATAAACCGATTTTAACAGTTTACTTTTTTCAATATGGCTGGAACCAAATGTAAATATGCTTAGCCTTAATTATTGTCTGGCGCGCGCTTTATGACTTCATATTGACAGTGGGCGAAAGTAGGTCCAACCAAAATGGCGGACTACGCTAGAGACACTGATCTATTTGTTTACAGTTTCATGGTTGTTTCTTGGTTACATTGGTGGAATAAATCGTAGAAGGATGCAGAATGGATAACTGAAACAGGTTCGTACGTTAAATTATTAGTAAGTTCTGTTATTTATAGTCCGTTTCAGCGGCAACGCTTAGGGGGGCGCAATTGGGTCACTCGAGGATAAATGCAAGTGGACCAGACACATCAAAGTTTGACTGTATTAATTTTGGTTCTCTAGTGCAAAGTTTTCCTGAATTGATGTCAATTTCAAGTGTCCATTTAGGGTCAAGTTTGTGAAACTGTCAGATTATGCATGTTTTCTTTACTGTAAATGGATCTAGACTGGCGACAAATTTGTTACACGGCATTTGGCAGGGTTTACAGGCTTGTATGACAGTTTCAGGCTGACCAAATCGTCAGATTTTTTTCTGAATCTGCGTTTTTTTGACAACTTCTACGGATCTACGGAATGATTTTCAAATCTGCGGAATTTTTGAAAAATATTCAGTAAATTTATTTTTCATGTAGATCAAAAACTCGGTTCTGTATCTCTTTGTGTTGGCCACTGCAATTACGTGAACACTGCTTATTCACTGCCGATAAACAAAGAAAATTATCTAATAGCGCACAACATGCATCCCACCCCATGCCGATTACACATGTAAAGTGGTGTCTGGCATTATGAAAAGATAGATAGATTGATACTGTAATGGAGGATTTAAATGATTATCATGTTTGAAATAAAGTACAATATCCTCTAAAAATGAGTTTTAGTGTTATTTTTAACATACGATTAAAGGCAGTATGTAAGCCAAAATACCGCATTTTTTAAACCTGAAAATTCAGACAAATACGTAATCTAAACATATAACAAGAGTCGTATATGGCCCTAAATCGCTCACCTGGGACCGTTGATGTAAATCATGTAACATATCTTGGAAAGTTGAGAAATTATGACAATATGATTGTGCCAATTGCTAATTGGATGATGCTGAGTGCAGAATAGCTAAGCTTAGGGTACTGTAGTTTAAGAGAAGATTTTTTTAAGCTTTTCATTAAAATATCTTTTTTTAGCTCCTGTGACCTAGATATGCAACGGACCGGAACCATTTGAACAATATTGGTAAATTATACCTCTAGAAGTTACACTATGCCAAATATCAAAGCTCTAGCTATATTAGTTTCAGAGAAGAAGAGGTTTGAAGATTTCACTTTATAACTCTATTTATAACATTACCTACGGTGCCAGGGGTGAATAACACCCGTGGTTTAAATGATATATATTACTAGTTATATAACTATGCAAATGAGGTTGCCAGTCTAACCGAAATTATGTATTCCTACGCGCTGTCACAATTTGTAAACAAGATGGCGTCAAATGAGATATCTGTCGGCGATCGAGTTGCAATCGATGGGAAGGGACAGGGTATCGTGCAGGAAAAAGTTTATCGGGGGTTTGGAACATTCTATTTAGTAAAAATAGTAGATATTGAAATTGAAGTTGAGCTTCCACGGGAAAGACTGACTATTTTGAATGTGGAAAGGCTCGGCAGTTCTGAAGGCCAGCAGCCGACAGCTATCGACACTGGCGCATCGAGATTCAGAATCGCTTCGGAAACTGAAGTAGATGACTTGAACCTCAAACAAACAAACAGAAACACTCTGATCAAAACCTCTCATGACCTAAAGAGTTTACGCTCATTCTTTGACCAGCCACAAATAAAAAAACCCAGTCAGATTCACGAAATACCAGCTATTGAGCGGTCACCCCTGCTATGTCGTTTCATCTTGAGTGTCAGAAAACATAACGGCGAAGAATATGAGCCATCCTGCTTAAAGGGAATTATATGTAGTTTCGACAGACAGCTTCGTCGCAAGAATTATGGAGAGTCTATTACGAACGGTCAGCGCTTTGCCAAAGTAAGAGAAACTTTGACCATGAAACAAAGGCAATTGAAAAGTCAAGGTAAAGGGAATGTTCCAAATCAAAGCCAGCCCCTTAATGATGACGATATTGAGAAGTTATGGAGTACTGGTGAACTTGGGGTTTCCACTCCAGACAGCATAATACAAACATTATGGCTTTACAATACAGTACATTTTGGACTTCGTAGCTGTCAAGAGCACAGAGACATGTGCTGGGGCGATGTTATGACGACAACGGCCAGGAATATTTAGAATTTTGTGAACGCCAGACAAAAACTAGGACGGGTGAAAAACCCTAGAGATGTTAGACGTGTCAAGCCAAAGCTTTGGTCCAATGCAAATAACCCTGATCGTTGCCCGATCAAAGTCTACAAATTATATAGCGATAAACGACCTACCGACTTTTCTGCTGCTGATCATCCTTTTTATGTAGCCACATCAACAATCCACCGCCCATCTCTCCGTGAAACATGGTTCAAACGCAATCCCATCGGTGTAAATAAACTTGCCTCTTTGATGAAACGGATGGCGATGCATGCAGGGCTTAATCCGAATAAGCGGTTATCCAACCACAGTGCTCGGAAGTATCTAGTTCAAAAACTAAACGACAACAATGTGCCTCCGAACCAGATCATGCAAATTTCAGGCCACAAGAATGTCCAATTCATCAATAATTATAGTCACATAAATCAGAATCAGCATCGCGACATATCTAACATCCTGTATTCCAGCAGCGTTAATTCCAGCACAGAAAACTTTCCCCATTTGGCACCGGCTATACAATCACACCAGTCTCTACACAAATCCAGCACACAAGTCCGAGATTTGTCTACGTCAAGATTCAACGTGTCCGGAGGTTTCCAAAACATTTTCGGAGGTCAGATCCATGGAGGCACATTTCATGTACACGTTCATCAGAACAGTGACAATGGATCCAAATCTCCAGTTAAAAAACGACTTAGAATAATTGAGAGCAGTGACTCTGAATGACTTTCACAAAATAATTGAGAGCAGTGACTCTGAATGACTTTCACAAGTTGCAGCTGTTCAAATTTTCCTACACGATTAAAAATCCAATCTCACGGCATATGCTGAGGTCATTGTACAAGTTGTGATGATGCTTTTAATTTGACGTCATCACAATTTGTACAATGACTTTGCTCCACGTCATGACATTTGTATATTTCTTTAAACGGGAATTGTGTCCGCTAAAAGAAATAAACACAAGATTGACTATGATAATGATGAAATAATAGATCTAGTCGATATTTATTTGATCACTATTGTCTTAAATATATAAAACAATCACACGTTAGATTATAATCCGTTGATTTTAATAAATCGATATTAACCTTGGATCTACTTTTTCAATGTTTACTCACTTGGGCGGCCCATTCATGAATTCGTTATAAGGAAGCTAGCAAGCTAAAGATAAGTATTAAGTTTAAAAAAACAACAATTCCAGGTAATGTTATAAATAGAATCTAACATTCGTGTTCACAATTTTATGGGATTTATAAAACTCGTCTTTTAGAAAACGGTAAAATCTCGGCAAGCCTCGATTTTATCGTATTCTAAAAGACTCGTTTTATAAATCCCATAAATTGTGAACACTCATGTAAGATCCTATATGTAAATTTGTGACCCCCGGGGCGCGGTCATTTTTTACCCTTGGGACATAATTTGAACAATCTTGATAGAGGAACTGAAGATGATGCTTTGTGCCAAATATCTAAGCTCAGGGTACTGTGGTTTTAGAGAAGAAGATTTTTTAAAGTTTTTTGAGAAAAAAATCTATTTTTAGCTCCTGTGACCTAGATATGCAACGGACCAGAACTATTTGAACAATACTGGTAAAGTACCTCTAGTACACTATGCCAAATATTAAAGCTCTAGCTATATTAGTTTCAGAGAAGAAGAGGTTTGAAGATTTCACTATATAACTCTATGTAAAGTTGTGACCCCCAGAGCGGGAACTTTTTTACCCCAGGGACATAATTTGAACAATCTTGATAGAAGACCTATAGATGATGATTTGTGCCAAATATCTTAGCTCAGGGTACTGTGGTTTCAGAGAAGTTTGAAGTTTTAATCGAAAAAACCTATTTTTAGCTCATGTGACCTAGATATGCAACAAACCGGAAACATTTGAACAATATTGGTAAAGTACCTCTAGAAGTTACACCATGCCAAATATCAAAGCTCTAGCTATATTAGTTTCAGAGAAGAAGAGGTTTGAATATTTCACTATATAACTCTATGTAAATTTGTGATCCCCGGGGCGGACTATTTTTTACCCTAGGGACATAATTTGAACAATCTTGATAGATGACCTATAGATGATGCTTTGTGCCAAATATCTAAGCTCAGGGTACTGTGGTTTCAGAGAAGAAGATTTTTTAAGTTTTAATCGAAAACATCTATTTTTAGCTCCTGTGACCTAGATATGCAACAGACCAGAAACGTTTGAACAATATTGGTAAATTACCTCTAGAGGTTACACCATGCCAAATATCAAAGCTCTAGCTATATTAGTTTCAGAGAAGAAGAGGTTTGAAGATTTCACTATATAACTCTATGTAAATTTGTGACCCCCGGGGCGGGGCCATTTTTGATCCCAGGGACATAATTTGAACAACCTTGATAGAGGACCTATAGATGATGCTTTATGCCAAATATCTAAGCTCAGGGTACTGTGGTTTCAGAGAAGAAGATTGTTTAAGTTTTTTATTGAAACGATCTTTTTTTAGCTCCTGTGACCTAGATATGCAACGGACCGAAAACATTTGAACAACTTTCAACGAGGACCATATAAGGATCATTTCTGCCAAGTTTGGTTAAAATCCATCAAGTAGTTTAGGAGAAGATGTCATTTAAAGAAATTGTTGACGACGGACGACGAACGGACGACGGACACAGCACCATCAAAGTAGATCACCTTGGCACTTTGTGCCAGGTGAGCTAAAAAGAAGTAATCAGCGATGATTATGGAGGCAATAAATCTGACAAAGACATAAATTTGGTGGAAAAAAGTTGACTTTTAAATTGGTTTGTTGACATCCGATCAATGACGGAGATTTTCCGAGTTCGTTCGGCTTGCGCCTGGCAAAGATGTTTTCATATCTCATTATTAGTGTTTTCTTCTGACTTGACAAGAGTTATATCTAGATTGGAACATTCTAAAACTTTAAAAAGGATGAATGAATATTCCCTACATCCAGCAAGAAACATTGATAGCTGTATTTATTGTGTGCAGTATACAGTAGCGAATACATTTTTCTTTCCCGTACGCAAAAGCAATCATTGAATGCACTATACTGTGGAAATTTACTTTTAGAAGTTTTAACTATTATTTTTTAATCTGAGAAGCAAATAGGTTGGAGCCTGATCAAACGCCGGGTTACCCGGCGTCTGACCTGGCTCCAATCTGTTTGCAATGGAAATAATAGTTTTGTATACAAATGCGTTATTGGGAAAGAATAATATATCAGTAAAGTTAGCGCAGCGGTCTCGTGCTGCACAGGAACCATACTTATCTCAAGTAGGAAAGTGTACGATGATGAAGTCAATGTTACCTTACTTACAGTGGAGAAAATGTTATTATTTCCCAATAAACGCGTTAACGCTAAAACCATGATTTCAATTGCAAACAGTTTGGAGCAGATCAGACACCGGGTAACCCGGCGTCTGATCAGGCACCAAACTGTTTGCCGGCCGCTCAGACTAACATGAATGGTCAGAATTGTCTAAAGGTTGTCCAATTATGCATATTATTGCGATGCGTTTGCGTTTAAACGGGAAAGAATAACGTTTTCTCTACTGTTACCTTAATGGTTATGAACTATTCTGTTCTAAAAATAACCCAGGCAAGTCAGGAAAATCGGATCGATCTCGTGACTCTTATTTGACCTTGCGGAAATTCTCGCAAGCCGACTCGAAGATTTGTTATGTTAACAAAAAGCTTATTTTTCCAATCATCTCGATAAGAAATCAGCACATTTATGTATGGTTCTTAAAGAAAGAAGGGGGCATGTTTCAGGCACCTGACAACGGATTTCACTTAGTTTTAATACATAGAAAATGTTCTTATATAAGAAATTGCGCGATTTAAACATAAATTTGGGCGGTATTCTGGCTTTAAGTAGTCAAGTTGAATTAAGTTCTACGTATTTAACCCATTACTTCATAGCCTAATTCTTTTTCTGACAGTACGAGATCACTTAAAACATGTTGAAAGTAAAGCAGAATACGGAATAAATTAAAGATGTAGCAAATGCATTTATGGGGTAATGGGTGAAGACTCATTGATGAAGACTCATTATGCTTTGTTTTTTTCATCAGTAGAATATTGAAGAAATGCGTACGTATAAAAGTGTATCTATGGAGTAAAAGGGTTAATCAATGAGCGCAAGTCACGAACACAGACAAATATTCAGAAGCGCGAGCTTCGATTGAAAACAAACAAAAAATCTGCGGATTTTTCGTCTCAAAGTTATGGTCATGCACCCTGCGGTTTTGGATTCCGTAATTCCTTTGCGTTCAGGAAATTCGGAATCTAAAACCGCCATACAAGCCTACCGTATTACACCCAGGTGACCCTGCCTAAATTATTTTATAGGGTGTAACTTATAATATCAATCTTAGATCGCATAGAATATACAATAAATAATGTTTTATTTACCTCTTTACGGCCTATACACGCATTAGCTTGGTTTAGGAACACACAAACTCCAAACACTGTCAAAATGCAAATTTTTCGATGAGGGAACCAGCTATATGGTTACCCTTGCAAGCTTCGTACCTGGATGTATTCGTACCACTGCAGTTAAAAGCATTCTGTGTTACTTTCAACATGCTTAAAACAACCACCTGTCAACAAAACAGAAAACAGGTTATGTCAGTTAAAAAGAAAACAAATATTCACCTTAACATTGGTTGTGTCCAAATCCAGACTGGCTTTTAACTGCAAGAAAAAGAAAAAAGTATTTCAGTTTATAGCAGTAAGTTCGGTATTTCTATCCAGTTATGGTTAGAGCGTACCGAGTCAAAGCGTACCATTTTTGGTCGTAGCGTACCAGTCTACATATAGGATATATAGGGAAAAAATTCAATATGTTATTAGTTGATTGTTTTTCACACATTATATACCTGTAAATATCGTAATAAGTGTATTTTATATACGCCTTGATATTTTTTACTCAGGCACAACATTATCTTTGAAGATATAGTAATCAGGAACAAATTTACCATTATGGTCAACAGTTTCCAAAGTTTTAAAATATTAATATTAGTGTCAACAATTATGTCGATCCTAACCATACGCTGCCGTACACGGCTTCTGATCAGGATCCAAACTGATTGAAAAAAAAATGTGCACCCATGCACTACATTATTTTTGAAGATTCAGTTCTCAAAGTTTCGAAATGTTAATATTAGTGTCAACAAGTGTGTGGATCCTGATCATTCGCCGCCATACTCAGGATCCAAACTGCTTGAAAATAAATTTTGCACCCATGCGAAAGATAGTCTAAAAAGTAATCTAAATATATAAAATTCATAATGCAGTAACGCTGCTAACGCATATATCGTCTGTTCTAAAACTAAGTGGCACCCATTGTGGATCCTAAGCAGACGCAGCTTTACACGGCTTTGACGCAGCTTTACACGGCTTCTGATCAGGATCTAAAATACTTGAAAGTAAATCTTTCATCCGTGAAAAGGAAGTGCTTACATGGATTTTGATCTGGATCCAAACTACTTTAAAATGCAAGTATTCTGTTCTAAATAAAATGCTAATAAAATAAATGTCAACCAATGACAACCATTGTAGGGGCTGATCAGACGCCGCTTTATTCGCTTCTGGTAAGGATCCACAATGAATGAACAGATTCTTGCATCCGTGAAAAGGTGGTTGTTCCCAAGCTTTTGATCAGGATCCATAGTGGATCCCAAAAGATTTGAGTCATCTGCTTCTATTTGTAATAACAAGTTTGGGACTTACAGTGATTATAGGTGAGAGATAAATGTATTGTATTGTACAGGGAAATCTCTAAGGTAAGTAGATCTTATGTAAAAAAAATTGTATGCATTTATATATGATCAGCATCCAAACAAGTTCTAGCTGCTTAGTAACATGTTTATATAGGTAAATTGTATGTTTACAGTGTTTATAGACCTGTGTGAAAAAATGTGGATAGAATTTTGCCGGTCCCCACGCTCTTCCTTACCAACAGGTTGCCATGCAAGAGTAATCACGTCACCATTTTGTATTTCATTTCGAAGTGACCATGGGGGGTTCGGGGGCGCTAGTCGTGATTATTCTGTTGAAAAAGATACGCAGAATCCAATTTTGAGGTCCAAATCCCATTATTTAAATTTTTTCCAAGATAGCCTACCAGGGTATTTTTCACGGGGTTCTATATAAACAGTAAACTGTCATTATTTCCCAGACATTTTGGCGACCGGCAAAGTAAAGGCGTTTCAAAAATGTTTTACGGGAAAATCTTTAAGGAAGGTAGAACAAACGTAAAATATTGGGGAGTGTCATATAATTATGATCAGGATCGAAACTACTTAATAACATGTTTTTACACTGATTATAGGCGTTAAAACAGATAAATTGCCCCTAATAATCACCTGTAACGTATATAATAATTGAAATTTCCCCTTTATGTGGTACTTTTTGACCAATAATGGTACACTTTAACCATGGTACGCTTTGACCATAACCCTTTCTTTCCACCATAAAACATATCTGCAGTCAAAATAGTGTGTTGCTACATAGTGTAAATGACTCACGTACCCCTAGACAACACTCACATACCTTCTTACTAGGGGTATGTGACCGTACCGCTTATTTCAAAGATTAGAGGTACGGTCACATTCCCCTAGTCACTACCAATTCTAAAACATAAATAATAAGGAATTACAAAGATGATTATCATTATGCGAGCTTGAGCTCTATTTTTTCAGTCTCCATTATTTCGAAGAAATGTAGATCAATATTCTATATTTCAACAGGTACAACATACGTTTTAGAAGAGTGTTTTCGTGATTGTTGATTTTTACATAGCGGAATAATCTTTTCCATACTTCACAGATATTCGTTGAACTTCCCCTCCCCCTAGCTGCAGTACTGTACCTCTAACTCTAGACCAAGATCCACAATGCAGTTTACGATATCGCAACTACCCCTCCCCCACCCACCAGACGACAGTCAACAAACATTGACTATGATTGAGCTCTGCTGAGCTGCTCCCACGTCGATAAATGTGCACGTCAACGGACAACACTGCAAACCAACCAAAGATGACAGATTGAAGAAAAAATAAATTAATCGAATAACTAGACCTATGCTATAAAGTGTGCGATAAAGTGTCAAAAACTTACCTCGTTTCCCGCACATACTGCCATTTTTGAAGCGGAACAGCTAATGTGGAATACCCTCGGATGTTGATGTAAAATGTACGCGTCTCAGGAATTTGTCCAAAACTTAGCGATATACCCGTTGTTACGACGATTGATTTGAAATGACAAAATGATAGGCTTAAAAACTCGATTTCTTTATTTTCAGCAGAAAAGGGACAAGCATCGTCACACTACCTCAGACGGACAATTAAACAAAAGTGCAAGTTTGAAAGTATCAATATATAGTCAAAACTTTTTTAAAACTTACATATCAAATGGTGCATTCTGAGGGCATTCTAAGAAGAAAGTTAACATCGATAAAATGATGTAAATACCCCCAATGAAACACCCAAAAAAGTGGTTTCATAAGACAAAGAGAAAAAAAAATCATAATCTGGAGAATTTTTTAATAGCTTTATCTCCATTCTCAGAAATCTATTACTCCACACCATGGTCATATAAAGATTTCCATCAGTGCATTCAAAACACAGGCCTTCAATTGATCTCAATGCAAAAAGTAGGAAAAAAGTAGGAGTTTTTGAAGTGGAAAAGTAGGAAAAAGGAGGAAGATTTCCAATAAAATAGTAGGAACTGTTTGATACAAAATACCACACGGAGTTATTGTGCTCATATAAATTTAAGTATAATCCGCAATCTTGAGTTAAAGACATTCTCACCCAAAGCCATTTTATTCTTTGGTTATAATCTATTCAACAGGCCGGAGATGCGATCCTGCCCTAAAATTAAAAAAAAAAAATTAAAAAAAAAATAATTTATTTTTTTATTTTTTTTATTTGTTTACAAATTAATAGATCTACTTAACAATAGTTTTTCTCTCAAATTATTCAAATTAATGTATATGTATTAACAATGGTTTTTCTCTCAAATTATTTGAGATGTTTAAGTAAACATGACATATATTTGAGTTTAAGGTGACCAATATAAGTTTAAGGAGACCGATTCATATATATACAGGGGGGCCTCCGTGGCCTAGTGGTGTAGGCACTGTGACTAACATCACTAAGCTCCTCGCCGCTGTGAGTTCGAATCCCAGTAGGGTCGTTCGGATTTTTCATGTGGGGAAGCCTTCCAGCTGGCTTGCGGTAGGACGGTGGTTCTACCCAGTTGTTGATTTGTGCCTGAAACAGTGCATAAAGAACTTCTGGGGTCTTCCTCCACCTGTAATTAGCTGGACGTCGCGATATGACTGAAATACTGTTGAAAGCGACGTAAATCAAAAACAAATCAAATCAAATATATATACAACATGAAAGGGATAAATTCATTCTAAATTCAAATTAATGTATTATCAATGGTTTTTCTCTCAAATTATTCAAATTAATGTATTAACAATGGTTTTTCTATCAAATTATTTGGGGGTTTTAAGTAGACACAACATAATATTCGAGTTTAAGGTGACCGATATTAGTTTAAGGAGACCGATTGATATATATATATATATACAACATAAATGGAAAACAATTATTCTAAATTCAAATTAATGTATTATCAATGGTTTTTCTCTCAAATTATTCAAATTAATGTATTAATTGTTTTCTCTCAAATTATTTGGGAGTTTTAAGTAGACACAACATATATTCCAGTTTAACTTGACCGATTTTAGTTTAAGGTGACCGATTCATATGTATACAACATAAAAGGAAAAAAAATCATTCTGAATTCAAATTAATGTATTAACAATGGTTTTTCTCTCAAATTATTCACTGGCGGATGTAGTCAAGGGGTAAAGCACCAACATTACTAAAAACAAGAATGAGCGTTCAATAAACACTTATGCCCCCATGGCATCCTTGACAATATATTCTGAATTTTTTTAAGTCCAAATTAGGTCAAGGTCAAGGTCAAAATCAAGGTTGGGCAATATGGGTGGATTGGTAGTGATCCAAGGCAACAACTGTATAAGTACCAAAGAATTGTAGTCAGTTATGCTGATGCTAGACGAAACGGTAAAATCTAGTTAACCAAGAAATAGCCCATTTAAAATATATTGTTTATTTAAAATAAGTCCAAATTAGGTCAAGGTCAAAATCAAGGTTGTTTGATATTGGTGGATAGGGAATGGTCCAAGGCAACAACTGTATAAGTATCCAAGCATTTGAGTAAGCGGTGTTGATGCTAGACGAAACGGTAAAATCTACTTAACAAAGGACCTTTCGTGCGTGCGGACAGACGGACGGACAGTACGATTACTATATGCCTCCGCATCTATAGATGCCGGGGGCATAAAAAACCTTTTCTAGCATATCTGAGTACACCAAGGGCAAATAAGTCTTGACACAATGATCCGATTTCAATAATAATCAACCCTTTCATGAACTTTTACTTCAATAATTATACTGTGGGTAAATATTATCAAAGTCCATTCAAAACTGTAGTTGCTTAGTGTGTTAACACTGTCAAATAAGCCTTTTATAGCATATTTTAGTACATCAAGGTCAGATAACTATGTAACAACAAATCAAATTGTTCTAAAATTTCCCTCATCTTCAGATCTTGATGACTTTAACATTTGTGGGACGCTTCATCAACATCCTTCAAATAGTCCGGACAAGCTTTTTATAGCATATTTGAGTATATCAAGGGCAGATTACTCTGTAACGAAATATTAAATGAACCTCAAACTTGACTCAGATTCAGATCTTAATTTTTTTAACATTTGTGTGAAGTTTCATTAATATTCCTCTAACGGCTTTTCGAGAAAACTCCGGACAAGCTTATTATAGCATATTTAAGTACATCAAAGGCAGATAACTCTGTAACGAAAAATTGAATTAACCTCAACTCGACTCACATTCAGATCTTTATGCATATACCATTTGTGTGAAGTTTCATTAATATCCGTTCAATAGTTTTCTGGAAAAACTGAGGACAAACAAAATGTTGACAGAAGAACAGACAAACGAACGAACTTATTCACGGACGTACAGACAGGGCCATGCCAATATACGACCACTTCTTGAGGTGGGCGTATAAAAAAACAAGACTGCACGTTCAATAAATGCTTATGCCCCCGGTGGCATCCAAAGTAGGTCAAGGTCAAACTGAGCTTGGGTATTATTAGTGAGTTGGTACTGGTCCAAAGCAATAACTGTATAAGTATCGAAGCATTGTAGTAAACAGTGTTGATGCTAGACGAAACGGTAAAATCTAGTTAACCCGGAAATAGCCTATTTAAAATATTCTAAGTCCAAATTAGGTCAAGGTCAAGGTCAAAATCAAAGTTTGGTGGATAGGGAATGGTCAAATGCAACAACTGTATACGTATCAAAGCATTTTGTCAGATGTGTTGATGCTAGACGAAACGGTATATTCTAGTTAACCAGGAAATAGCCTATTCAAAATATTCTAAGTCCAAATTAGGTCAAGATCAAGGTCAAAATCAAAGTTTGGTGATATTGGTGGATAGGGAATGATCCAAGGCAACAACTGTATAAATATCCAAGCATTTGGGTAAGCGGTGTTGATGCTAGACGAAACGGTAAATTCTACTTAACCTTGTTACGGACACACAGACGGACGGACTGACGGATATGACGATTACTATATGCCTCCGCATCTGTCGATGCCGGAGGCATAAAAACCGAGCAGACGGGCAGATTACACAGTTTGAATACGACAAGTGTGATCTTGACAAATACACTGTAAATTTTGAATGTGTTAATAGATGATAAGCTAGCTCAGATGATGATGTTCATTGTGGGTCAGAGTTTTACATGAATATTCAGTAAGAGAAGGTTAAGAAAACAACAAGTCTTGTAATACTTCTGTAGACAATATATTGAAACAAGCAACAGATGACAACCACGATGGCATTGAATATCACTTTTGCAAATTAACATGATGATATTCACCCATAATAAATACATTGTCCCATATAGTTTTGAAGACAAATTAACTTGATAAGTCACAACATTAACCCAGATGACCCCCACTCCAGGGTACTGGTAATTTGTTTTTTAATAAACTTTGATACAAGTATATCAACATCAGATTTTCTATTAACGTGCAGAGGTGGGTGTATTGTCAACGACAGAGGACTCCCTTCCAGGTAACTGGCTAGCTGCCCACATAGCAATTTCTAACACACGATCTCCACATTTTTTAATCATGTGGGTCTCTGCGAGACCCGATTCTTTCCCTATTATAGCCACTTTATTATTCTAAATAAGTCCATAATTTTTTTTGTCAAATATGCACCAACTACGGTACACTGTTTGAGATATCATTTTGTAAAATATCAACAATATAGCTATACTTGCTCTGAGAATATATTATCAAGGGTGTTTCCATGAACACTTATGTCCCCTTCTGAAACTTTTTGAGTCCAAATTAAGTCAAGTTAAACTTAAAATTGAGGTTTAGCAATAACAGTGAATTGGTCCATGACAATAACTGTTTAAGTATCAAGGATTGTAGTAAATAGTGTTGATACTAGACGAAACAGTAAAGTCTAGTTAACTAAGAAATAGCCCATTTAAGATATTTAAAGCCCAAATTAGGTCAAGGTAAAATCAACGTTTGGTAGTATGAGTTGATTGGTATTGGTCCAACGCAACAACTGTAAGCATTGTAGTCAGTCAAATTTAACAAAATGTACTTTTTGAGAACTTATTGCAAAATGTACGAAAAGTGCTATGTTCAAGTGCTCTTGAAAGGGGTAATTTAGGTTAGTATTGTGATTTATCAAGTTTTGTGATCTTATCGTGCATTACAATAGTAAATAATTGTCCTTTTCACTGATATGTCACACTTATTATATCCAAGTTATTGTTTAAGTTCGTTAGTTATGAAACACTCCTTGTAAAAGTGTCAAGCAGTATGCTCTTTGTGTCCCCCCCCCACACACACACCCTTCAGAAACATGTTTTGTTCACTGTAATTCTCTTTAATGTGTTGCTCTGGCTTCTGTTCTCAGTATTTTCCTTTCATTGAAAAGCTTTGTTCTTGCTTTCACATACTGCTGGGGTTTCCAAAAAGCTAACAGTGACTGTGGCTTGCACCTTTTCAGATATTCCATAATCTGGTCTTTGCCTTAAAAACAGAAAACGAACTTACATTTTACACAAAAGTTCTAAAAGAAATCAGACATTTAGCAACCAGGGGCCCCGTTTCATAAAACTTCATACGACAAATGTTGTCATAAGTCAGATTATAAAATGCTCAACTATTATTTATTTCTCCATCTAATGCTGTCTTGTGACATCGGTTTGGAGTCGGGTTTGTTTGGTCACAAGGCTTGATTAGATGGAGAAATCAGATATTAAATGTATTTAAAGTTTAGACTTACAATGGTTTTTGTTGTTCGAAGTTTTCTGAAACGGGCTCCAGGTATTTGTGACACATTGCATAAAATATGATAAATTTCACCATACAATACTATGTCCCATATGGGCCATCATGACTCTGGATTAATATCAAATTTTACAGCCAAAATGGTCACCTAGAGCCTATATCCCATCTGAGCATATAACAAATGGAAACAAGACTGCGCATTCAATAAACACTTATGCCCCCGGTGGCATCCTTGACAATAATAATTTTCTAAATCTTTTCTAAGTCAAAATTAGGTCACGGTCAAGATCAAACTGAGTTTGGATATTCTTGGTGAGTTGGTAATAGTCCATGTCAATAACTGTATAAGTACAAAGGCATTGTACTAGGCAGTGTTGATGCAAGATGAAACGGTAAAATCTAGTTAACTGAGAAAGAGCCTATTTAAAATATTCTAAGTTCAAATTAAGTCAAGGTCACGGTCAAAATCAAGCTTGGGTAATATGGGTGGATTGGTAGTGATCCAAGGTAATACCCGTATAAGTATCAACACATTGTAGTCAGTTGTGTTGATGCTAGATGAAATGGTAAAATCTAGTTTTCCAAGAAATAGCCTATCTAAATATTCTAAGTACAAATAAGGTCAAGGTCAATGTCAAAATCATGGTTTGTTGATATTGGTGGATAGGGAATGGTCCAAAGCAATAACTGTATAAGTGTCAAAGTATTTGAGTAAGCGGTGTTGATGCTAGACGAAACGGTAACATCTACTTAACCTTGTTACGGACGCACACACGCATGGATGGACAATTACTATATGCCTCTGCATATGCCGCGGGCATAAAAAAGATCAACAAAAGGGTCCTGAAGAGCTCACCAGAGAAATGAGGGATTATCACATGGTTGTTTTGGAAAGTTTTTTCTACCAATCAAGGACAAACAGCTACTTTATGACCTTTTCTTACTGATAAAAGCTTTGATGCAAATGACTTCTACATTTTTTTACCGATTGACATCAAACTTTGCATATGCATTTAACATGAAGTGTAGATGTGCATGACATGATATTTTTCAAGTGAGTTGTTTTAAGATAGGTAAAGTTATGGCCACTGATGGGACTTGTACATTTTTGGATCCAAACCAATGCTACATTTTATATGCATAATTAAAAATGAAGCGTTAATTTTCACGACCCAAATCTTCATTCCACTCTTCCAAAGAATTACAGAGTTAAGGCCACTGGATGAGCTGGAAAACTAGACCAATCAGAAATGGTGATTCAAACCCCCAGTAGGGTTTTGTCACAAGAAGTAAATGTTTCAGGATAAAATTGTTGTGTGCACTAATGTGCTCCCTAACTATAACAAAATGCAATAACTTCAAGCCTTATTTGGATAAAATATAACAACAAAGGGAAGTAATTCCAACAAGGGACACATTGACCCTAAATCGCTCGCCTGGTACACCATGTAAAACTTGACCTATAGTGACCTAGATTATGTTTGTTTGTTTGTTTGTTTTGATTTTACGTCGCCTTCAACAGTATTCCAGCCATATCGCGACGTCCAGCTAATCACAGGTGGAAGAAGACCCCAGAAGCCCTTTATGCACTGTAACAGGCACAAATCGGCAACTGGGTAGAACCACCGATCTTCCGCAAGCCAGCTGGAAGGCTTCCCCACATGAAAAATCCGAACGACCCTACTGGGATTCGAACTCACAGCGGTGAGGAGCTTAGTGATGTAAGTCACAGTGACTATACCGCTAGGCCACGGAGGCCCCCCACCTAGATTATGTATGACTAGACATGACCCACAATCAACAATAGAATGTTAACAAGATGTTTGTATGAGTTGACCTAGTAACCTAGTTTTTGACCAGACACAACCCTCATTTGATTTTGACCTTGATTTGATGTAGGCAAGCATCATTCAGATCTGAGTTAACACTGGTTTTGATTTGACCCAGTGACCTAGTTTTGACCTGACATGACCCATATTATTAATTAGGCAAATATTCTATTTTTTTGCATTTAAATCTATTGAGACTTGTAGCCTCTAGAGTGTTAACAAAGTTTTTCTATGATTTGACCTAGAGTAACCTAGTTTTTGACCAGACATGACCCACATTAACACTTGACCTGGATATCAATTGGGCAAACATTCTTACCAAGTGTCATGAGGATCGGATAAGTTTTGTAGCCTCTAGGGTATGAGTAAGGTTTTACAATTATTTGACCTAGTGACTGAGTGTTTGACCAGACCTGACCCATGTTGGAACTTGACCTAGATATCAATGAGGCAAACATTTTAAGTACCGTAAGTGTCATGAAGATTTGATGAGTTTTGTAGCCTCTAAAGTGTTAACAAGGTTTTCCTATGAATTGCCCTAGTGGCTAATGACCTAGTTTTAGACCCGAACTGACCCACATTCAAACTTGACATAGATATCAATTAGGCAAACATTATACCCTAGTTGCATTTAAATCCAATTAGATTTGTAGCCTCTAGAGACTGTTCATAAGGTTTTCCTATGATTTGACCTAGTGACCTAGTTTTTAACTGGCCATGACCCACATTCAAACTTGACCTTGATATAAATGAGGTTAACATTTAAAAAAAAATCATTTAGATACAATGAGATTTGTAGCCTCTAGAGTGTTAACAAGGTTTTTACTATGATTTAACATAGTGACCTAGTTTTGACTGGACATGACCCACATTCGAACTTGACCTACATTTTTCAAGACAAACATTAAAACTAATTATCATGAATACCAAATGAAATGTGTAGTCCTTAGAGTGTTAACAAGATTTTTCTTTGATTTGACCTAGTCACCTAGTTTTTAACCGTACATGACCCTCATTCGCACTTGACCTAGATTTCATTAAGATAAACATTGTTATCAAGTTTCATGAAGATCCAATGAAATGTGTGGCCATTTAAACGTTAACAAGCAATTGTGGACGGAGGACAGACATCCAGCGATCCTAATAGCTCACCTTGGCACTTAAGTGCCAGGTGAGCTAAAAATACTGATGACAGAGTAACAGTTCTTGAGCATGGCACTCCTAGACAATGATATATACATAATCTGTATATTAAGTTTTAAGTCAATAACTCTTATACTTTTGCAACATATAACAACAAACAATAAAAATACTGATGACGGAGTAACGGTTCTTATACACTGCACTCCTGGTCAATGATATACGTCTGTATATGAAGTTTGAAGTCAATACTATGCCTGACTTTACCATAACCTCTTATGACTTTGACAGACATGACCAAACTTGTATTTTAAATCAAGAGCTTTATCAGATGAGTACACATACCGACTATGAAGTTTCTATCACATGTTACTAAGTTCAAAAGTGATGACCAATGTTAAAGTCAGCTTATTAAGTATTTAAATAACCTCTACATGACATTGACCTTGAAATGAGACCAAATGCAAACTATGAAGTCTCTATCATATTTTATTGAAGTCTTTATAGATCATATGTGATTCAAAATTTATGGTCAAGTTTCAAGCTGTGGACAGACAAGCAGCGAGGACCGAAACAATTTGCCCCAACTATAAGTCATACTGGGTATCTACAAGGAGAAATACAGTATGTTTACACTAGAATATATGGTGAGCCGCATATAATGGATCAATCAGTATTACCTGAGCTTTTTCTTTTTTTCCCCACTGTGATACGTGATCTTCCAAACTGAAATCATCTCTTTCTGAAATTGACAAAATATGATACACATACTAACTTTAACTACATGCAACACTTTAAAAACAAAGGCCACAATGGCCCTATATTGTTCACATGGTACACCATGTAAAACTTGACCTATAGTGCTCTAGATTTTGACCTCACATGACTCACATGACACACATTCAATCATGGCCTAGATTTTGATGAGGCAAAAAATTTGAGAAAAGTTTCATTAAGATCAAATGAGATTTGTAGCTTCTAGAGCAGTGATTATTTTAGAAATCAGATGAATGAGTCTCATTCTGTAAAACAATGAGTCTGACAAAAATTGAGTCCTTCATGTGAAAAATTTACCCTATATCCTATAACTTATTTCTTGCTTTGAAGACAGGTGACAACTTAAAGCAGGTTGAAAGTAAAGCAGATTTTGCCTTAAAGCACTTCTGTTTTACTTCAAACCTGCTTTATGGACATATGCGACCAAATGAAATCTCCGAAGGATTTTTTTTGCCCGATAGATATGTTTTTTTCTTAATTGTTTTCGGCTCCAATTCAATGAAAACACTCACTGAATCAAAATTTAACTGAAATAAATTGATGAAACTTCTCACAATAAAAGCTATAGGTGTGAATAATAAGACAATGGTAAAAAAGAATAAGTTATAATGCTTCGTTTGAAACTACAGGCACTTATATACCTATACAAGGGCAACTATGGCCCTAAATCGCTCACCTGGTAAACATGTAACCATGTACACCGTGTGACCTAGTTTTTGACCGGGCATGACCCTCATTCTAACTTGACCTCGATTTCAATGAGACAAACATTTTGTTCAAGTTTCATGAAGATTCAATGAATTTTGTATTCTCTATAGAGTGTTAACGAGGTTTTTCGATGATTTGACCTAGTGACCTAGTTTTTGACCGGACATGACCCACATTCGAACTTGGCCTAGATTTTATTGAGGCAATCATATTGATGAAGTTTCATGAAGATCAAATGAAATTTGTAGCCTCTAGAGTGTTAACAAGGTTTTTCGATAATTTGACCTAGTGACCTAGTTTTTGACCAGACAAGGCCCACATTCAAACTTGATCTAGATTTCATTTTTTTGAGGCAAACATTTTGATGAAGTTTCATGAAGATCAAATGAAATTTGAAGTCTCTAGAGTGTTAACAAAGGTTTTCGAAGATTTGACCTAGTGACCTAGTTTTTGACCGAACAAGACCCATATTCAAACTTGGCCTAGATTTCATTGAGGTAATCATATTGATGAAGTTTCATGATGATCAAATGGAATTAGTAGCCTCTAGAGTGTTAACTAGGTTTTTCGAAGATTTGACCTAGTGACCTAGTTTTTGACCGGACATGACCCACATTCGAACTTGGCCTAGATTTTATTATGGCAATCATATTGATGAAGTTTCATGAAGATCCAATGAAATTTGTAGCCTCTAGAGTGTTAACAAGGTTTTTCGATAATTTGAACTAGTGACCTAGTTTTTAACCGGACATGACCCACCTAGATTTCATTGAGGCAAACATTGTGACCAAGTTTCATCAAGATCCAATGAGATTTGAACCTGTTAGAGTGTTAACGAACAATTGTGGACGGACGGACGGACGTTCTCACAGTTGGACATTTGTTGGGTATATTTTTTGTTTAAAAATACCCAACAGTACACTAAAATACCCAACAATAGGGCAATCACGGAATGAATGGAATCTATTGTTCTCCCTACCCAACAAAGGACCTTTCGTGCGCTCGGACGGACAGACGACGGACGACGGACATCCAGCGATCCTAAAAGCTCACCTTGGCACTACGTGCCAGGTGAGCTAACAAATGGCCTAAAAAAGCAGACAGCTTTTTCTATGTGTTCCCAGGTTAACGCTTATATTCAATTTGATAAAGTTCTGGGTAATTAACTTAGCCTTATTAGATAAGAGTATTTGCTAAGTTTCACGTACTTTCATTTACCAAGTACAATTTCATGGCATGCATTTAATGTTTATAATACGCAATTATTGGAGATTGTTTGAAACTGAAGGTACCTTTGTGAGGTAACTGATATGCACGATTTCGTAGAGTAACGATGCTTGATTTATCATACTTATTTAAAAGCCACCAGGTGTCTCACGCATTGGTAGCATATGACCTACTATCTGCTGGGATAAAGATGTTGCATAATATACAAGTACTGTAGAATTATTCACGGCAGTGGAAGAGTACAATAAAGGCAAACAACTGTGTTATAATTCAACTTATATCATATGGAGTAATGTGTTAATAAATGCCAGAAAATCTTTGGGTCCATGGGATGCGCAACTTTTCAAATAATGAGTCTCTGGCAAATTTAATGAGTACAGAACTCAGGATGCACAGGTAAAAGAATCACTGCTAGTGTAAACAAGGGCCATAATGACCCTATATCGCTCACCTGGTACACCATGTAAAACATGACCTATAGTGACCTAGATAACGACTGAACATGACCCATAATCAACCTTTATAGTGTTAACAAGATTTTTCTAAAATTTTACCTAGTGACCTAGTTTTTGACCGGACATGACCCACATTCGAAATTGACCTAGATTTCAATGAGGAAAACATTCTGACCAAGTTTCGTTAAGATCCATTGAGATTTGTAGCCTTTAGAGTGTTAACAAGGTTTTTCTTTGATTTGACCTAGTCACCTAATTTTTGACCGGACATGACCCACATTCGAACTTGGCCTAGATATGAATGAGGCAAACATTCTGACTAGGTTGCATTAAATTCCAATGAGATTTGTAGAATCTGGAGTGTTAACAAGGTTTTCTATGATTTGACCTAGTGACCTAGTTTTTGACCAAGGATGACCTATATTCAAACTTGACCTAGATATCAATGAGCCAAACATTTTGACAGTTTCATTAAAATCCAATAAGAGTTGTAGCCTCTAGAGTGTTAACAAGATTTTTCTATGATTTGACCTAGTTTTTAATCTGACATGACCCACAATCGTACTTGACCTAGATTTCACAAAGACAAACATAGTCAGCAAGTTCCATGAAGATTGGATGAAATTTGTAGCCGCTAGAGTGTTAACGAACCAATTGTGAACAGACAGACAGACGGACAGACGACGGACGACAGACATCCAGCGGTCCTAAAAGCTCACCTTGGCACAGACGAAGTGCCAGGTGAGCTAAAAATGTATCTTATGATTTGACCCAGTGACCTATATTTTGACGGTAGACCCGACACAACCAACATTCAACCCTGACCTAGATATCAATAAAAAACATTTTTACCAAGTTTCATCAACATTTAAAGAGATTTTTAGCTTCTAGCTAACAACGGTTGTCTGATTTGATCTATTTACCATGTTTTTGACGGGACCTGTCCCATATTCATCCATGACCTAGATATAATTGAGATAAACATTTTGACCCAGTTGCATTAAAATCCGATGAGATTTGCAACCTTACATTTTGACACAAACAAATTTTTCCTTAATTTGCAATGTTTCATAATTTTTGAATAACTTTTGAAGAGTTTCGACTAAAAGAGAGATGTCAAAAAACTTACCTCATTCCCCCATCAAAGATTATTGCTGTCCCCATAATCATACACAATTTCTTGTCATGCTTTGATGAGCTAAAATAGATTAAAACTATTGGTTATGTGAGAAAAAGAACCTGTCACTAGTCGTTGTATGAGACAAACTTATCTAAACCTCGGCTAGAATAGACAAATTATTTAGCTCACCAAGACTCGCTTAATAAGTAATAACATTTCAATCCTAGACTCGGTCGTTACGTCATCCCATGAGACACCACAATAATGTTCATTTATTGTTCCCAATGGATTCATTAATTTATCTAATTAACATCAAATAATTTGACGTATCCGTCCAGACAGATAAGGTAATGTCAACCCCCCTCCCAATATTTTTGGATACCTCCGTCCGCAAGGTGAGAACAGCTTGTGTAACACAATGACTGACGGCATATCCCATAGTTTTGCAATTTTACAAACTTTAAGATCCCACATGACCAAGCTTCAAGTGTGACCTAAATGTTATGAAGACATGGCACTGACAGAATCTCATAAAGATATAGCCAAATATGTGACTTCTTAAAGCGACTCGCAACCAGATGGTGCATTTGCAAAAAATAAAATAAAATACTTTAATATATACAAAAGGGTAGCATTATTGTGCATCTGGCATTGGAAAAATATGACCAGTCTAATAACACCCCCTCGAAAAGTCTTCAAATCTGAGTTTTTTTAGATATTTTCCATCATTTTATCCATAGCGTCGAAAGTTGCTATAGAAATTGATCAGGACTCAGACATAAGCTCTGGTGAACTAAAAATGTAATATTAAACTCAGAAAAGGAGAGATAATAGCTCAGGCATTATGATTTTCTTCAGCTGGGAATAAAATTAACCCTCATTTACACCGGGAAAAACTGTATTACTTACAAAATTTGGTATCGATGTTGGGGGGTTTAAGTAGACACCAACATATATTTAGTAAGGATGCTGATGGGTTTAAATAGACACCAACATATATTTTGTAAGGATCTTGGGGGGTTTAAGTAGACACCAACATATATTTGGTTAGGATGTTTCTGGGTTTAAGTAGACACCAACATATATTTGGTAGGAATGTCTGGGGTGTGTGTTTAAGTAGACACCAACATATATTTGGTTAGGATGTTTGGGGGTTAAATAGACACCAACATATATTTGGTAAGGATGTTTTGGTTTTTTTTTTTTTTAGGGGGGGGTGTCGGTTAAGTAGACACCAACATATATTTGGTAAGGATGATGGGGTTTTTAAGTAAACACCAACATATATTTGGTTAGGATGTTGGGGGGGTTTAAGTAGACACCAACATATATTTGGTTAGGATGTTTGGGGGTTTAAGTAGACACCAACATATATTTGGTAGGAATGTCTGGGGTGTGTGTTTAAGTAGACACCAACATATATTTGGTTAGGATGTTTGGGGGTTAAATAGACACCAACATATATTTGGTAAGGATGTTTTGGGTTGTTTTTATTTTTAGGGGGGGGTGTCGGTTAAGTAGACACCAACATATATTTGGTAAGGATGATGGGGTTTTTAAGTAAACACCAACATATATTTGGTTAGGATGTTGGAGGGGGGGGGTAAGTAGACACCATCATATATTTGGTTAGGATGTTTGGGGGTTTAAGTAGACACCAACATATATTTCGTTAGGATGATGGGGGGTTCAAACATAATCTAACGCTTATGGTAATAATAATATACAATCTCAGTAAATCTGAGAAAGTTTGGATAAATACTGTCTGTGGCCTCTAGAGTGTAAACACTAAAATTGTTGATGATTGGCGACGGTTGACTGAAGACGGACGCCGGACATTCAAGGATTGCAAACAATCACCCTGAGCTAGCTCAGGTGAGCTACAAAGGTTTATATAATTTGATCAAGTTTTCAAACCGGACGTCACCTACACTCAATCTTAACCTAAATTCATAACAAGAGCCCTATGGGGCATATTTCGCTCACCTAAGAATAGATTACAAAATGTAGATAATGATTTATGTCCAGGACGGGGTAATTTTTTCCCTGACGGGCATAATTTGAACAATCTTGATAGAAGACCTGTAGATGATGCTATGTGCCAAGTATCTAATACCAGGGTACTAGGGTTTTAGACAAGAAGATTTTTCCATTGAAAAAATCTATTTTTACCTCATGTGACCTACATATGCAACAGACTGGAACCATTTGAACAAAAAAGGAAACTTTAGGACATCTACTCTAGATGTGTCACCATGCTGAATCTGATATTAAAGCTCTGGCCATGTAAGTTTCAGAGGACAAGACAATTGAAAATGTCACTATATAACTCAATGTAAAGCTGCGACCTTGGGGCAGGGCCAATTTTGACCACAGGGGTATAATTTGGGCAAAATTGATAGAGGACCTGTAGGTGATTCTTTGTCCCCAATATCTAAGCTCTG
Organism: Gari tellinella; assembly: GCA_922989275.2. Classification (NCBI taxonomy): domain Eukaryota; kingdom Metazoa; phylum Mollusca; class Bivalvia; order Cardiida; family Psammobiidae; genus Gari; species Gari tellinella. The sequence continues at coordinate 7,818,521 of OV277858.1, forward strand.
GCACTTGTAGTTTTTGACAAGAAGATTTTTTAAGTTTTTATAGAAAAAATATATTTTTAGCTCCTGTGACCTAGTTATGCAACAGACCTGAACCATTTGAACAAAATATATGTAAAGGATATTCAGAAGAGTCACCATACCAAATTGCAAAGCTCTGGTCATATTGGTTTTAGAGTAGAAGAAGTTTCAAAATTTCACTATATAACTCTTATGTAAAACGATGACCCAGGGCAGTTTGATCAGCACATACTTTTACTTTAATGTTGACCCTAGAGGTCAAGGTCAAAGGTATTGATCACCAACTTGCAATGCATTATGGTCTACCCATTAAGGCGCATCAGCATATGAAGTTTCGTGACCGTATTTGCCAATTTGTTACAAGGCATTTTGGCAGGGTGTATGGGCTTGTATGACCGTTTTAGATTCCTTATTTTCTTTGCGTTCAGGAAATTCGGAATCCAAAACTGTCATAGAAGCTAATTCACCCTGCCTAAACTATTTTATACCGTGTAACTTATAATATCAACATTAATATAGATCGCATAGAAAATACAATTAAATAATGTTGTATTTACTTCTGTACGGCCTATAAACGCATTAGCTTGGTTTAGGAACACAAAACTTCCAACACAAAATGCAAGTTCTTCGTACATCATATGACTCATGCCAGGTACCAAACTCGATGAGGGAACCAGCTATATGGTTACCCTTGCAAGCTTCGTACGTGGATGTATATGTACCATTGCAGTAACAAGCATTCCGTGTTACTTTCAACATGTTTTAAACAACCACCTGTCTATAGAACAGACAATAGCCTCATGGGCATAATTCGCTCACCTGAGAATAACTGACAAAATGGAGATACTTATTTATGTCCAGGAAGGGGTCATTTTTTACCCGAGGGGCATAATTTGTACAATCTTGTAAGAGGACCTGTAGATAATGCTATGTGCCAAATATCTAAGAGCAGGGTAGTAGGGTTTGAAACAAGAAGATTTTAGTAAGTTTCCATTGAAATTTTTTTTTTTTAACTCCTGTGACCTACATATGCAACAGATTGAAACCAATTGAACAAAATAGGCAAAAGATATCTAGAAGTGTCACCAGCTGAATATCAAAGCTCTGGCCATATTAGTTTCAGAGAAGAAGACGTTTGAAAATTTCACTATATAACTCTTTGTTAACCTGTGACCCCCGGGGCGGGGCCAATTTTGACTCAAGGGGCATAATTTGAACAAACCTGATAGAGGACCTGTATGTGATGCTATATGTCAAATATCTAAGCTATTGTCCTTGTAGTTTCAGAAGAAGATTTTTTTAATGTTTCATTGAAAAAAATCTATTTTTAGCTCCTGTGACCTAGTTATGCAACCGACCAAAACCATTTGAACAATTTTGGTATAGGACATCTAGAAGTGTAACCATGCCAAATATCAAGGCTCTGGCCATATTAGTTCCAGAGAAGAAGACGTTTGAAAATTTCACTATATAACTCTATGTAAAACTGTGACCCACGGGGCGGGGCCAATTTTGACCCAATGGGCATAATTTAAACACACTTAATAGAGGACCTATAGATGATGTTATGTGCCAAATATCTAACCTCTGGCCCTTGTAGTTTCAGACAAGAATATTTTTTAAGATTTCCTTATTTTTTCGCTTTGGTTGCCATGACAACCAGAGTTCTACATTGTTTTTAATTCTTTGAACAAATTTGAAAGAGATTGACCCAAGAAACATTCCTGTAAAGTTTGGTTGAAATATATCAAGGGGTATAGGAGGAGATGTCATTTGAAGAAATTGTTAACGACGACGGACGACGACGGACGTCGACGGACGACGGACACAGGGCCATCCAATAGCTCACCTTGAGCCTTTGGCTCAGGTGAGCTAAAACAGGTTATGTCAGTTAAAAAGTAAACAAATATTCACCTTAACATTGGTTGTGTCCAAATCCAGACTGGCTTTTATCTGCAACAAAAAGTTTGTATTTCAGTTTATACTTTAACCCGGCACTTATCTTTTCATATTTTGAAGATAAATTACCACTTTAGGCAAGTTTAAAGTAAAGCATAACGCGCCTTAAGGTGCAATATGCTGCATTCTGCTTTACTTTCAGCCTGCTTTAAGCTACCATTTGATTAAATATAGAATTTATATCTTCCGATTCATAGTCATGAGTGTACAAAATTAAACTAGACCTATCGCAACTCGTGATTCATACCCCCAGTGGGGTCTTGTCACAAGAGATAAATGTTTCTGGATAAAGTTGATGTGTGCTCCCTAACTTGGAAAAGAATAACAAAGGGCAACAACTCAAACAAGAGGGCCTGAAGGCCCTGATATTGCTCACCATTTGTAATGAGGCCTGATAGCTTTACCTTTGAATTTCACCCGTTTTATTCTAAATCCATTCAAGTTTGTCGACCTACTCTAGTATAGTATTGTACATCAAAGGCAGATAACTAGAGCCTAAACAATACTGAAATGAAGCCTTTTTCTAGCATTTCAAAGTACATGTATATCAAGGGCAGTTAACTATTGCAATAATGATTAGATTTCAACAATAATTGCACTCCTTCGAGAAGGTATAGCTATACTCAACACAATTTCTAATCGGTCACCTTATATTACATTCAGAAAAAGCAATATGAAGATTAAATTAGCCATGTTATTGTGTTACAATGCCAATGTAATCAATTTGGAAACAGATTATCACACTTTGTCGGATATCACATTTCCGTCTAAGCTTAAACAACAACTTCTGTGGAGGACCCCATATTTTGAAAGTCACAGACGTTCTTAGGCCCAATGTTAGTAATGAGTATTGCCCTTGTCAACTGCAATAACAGTTTCGTATTGACTTCTCATAGACGAGAATAATTCAGGAAAAGTATTGATGATCAAACTTTCTCACACATCGACGACGTCACGCTCCAGTGCGTCAATGTTTTGAATCTGAGGTAAGGGAGAAGCACGTTTCTTGAGAATGTGGCAATTGTGCCCTGTAGGGTTAAACTCATCTGTATCATCGGACCCAAGCTGTCTGATGATGACTTCATCTTCAAGAGGCCGTCAGCAGTGACTGCCAACATCTAGCAGCCGATTACGTACCGTCTTGGGCGTGCCGTTACGGCCGAGTTGACCCTTAAATTGTCTTGCCGTCCATGTTACATACAGCAATCCGTCTCTCGGGTGTGTCAATACAATGTATCGGTCTAAGGAATGTCGTTATCCGCCATTTTGGTTTCCTGGGGCAGTCTGCTCTACTTCCGGTGACGTCAAATTGCCGCGTTATACAGCCTAAATGGTCGAAAGTTTCCGGTTAAAAGTTCTAGTCACATGTAAATGGACAGAAACATTTCCTATCATGGAATACATGGAAATTAGTATTGTTTTGTTTCCACTTCCGGAATTCCTCGGCGGTTGAATCGTATTTGCCGTAAGGATACACCGACGTGCGACATTCCGACGGCTCTGCCCTTCTCTCCGTGTATCATTCTCGCTATGTTAAAACATGTTCTGGCTAGGCAGTCATTTGAGATTATACCCGTGTAATCTTGGGGTCAGATGCTTTCTTCCATACTTTGCACGTGCAAATTAGGTTAAACAAGCAACGTCGTTGTTCTGACGTTCACGAAGTAGGAAAACGTGTATAAATCCAAAAATAAGTAGCGCTAAGACCCTATCATATTGTGTGTAAAATATCAAAAATGTGAATTTAGTATTTAAAGACATATGTAGCTATAAAAATTGACCGATTAGACATTTTGTTAAGTATATATACTTTGTGTACAAGTATAATCAAAATCCATTGAAAACTGTAGTTGCAAGAGTGTAAACGCTGTAAAATATGACATTTTCAGCTATTCAAGTGCAGATAACTCTTGATCTATTTGTCTGATTTTAACCATAATCACCTTTTTTCGGATTCTTATGGTCATATACAATCTGGGAAAGTTTGAGAGAGCTTGGATAAATATTGTGGCCTCTAGAGCGTAAACACTGTTAAATATATAATTTTCAGCAATTCAAAGGTAGATAACTCTTGACCTTTTGATCCGATTACAACCATAATTGAACTCATCTCAAGTCTTATAGTAATATACAATCGGAGTAAGTTTGAGAAAGATTGGATAAAATGTGTGGCCTCTAGAGTGTTAACACCCTTAAATATGACATTTTCAGCAATTCAAAGGTAGATAACTCTCGACCTATTAGTTTGATTTCAACCATAATCAAACTCATATGATCTCTTATAGTCATATACAATCTGAGCAAGTTTGAGATAGATTGAATAAACATTGTGAACTCTAGAATGTAAAAACTGTTAAATATGGCATATTCAGCAGTTCAAAGGTAGATAACTTTTGATCTATTAGTCAGATTTCAATTAAAATCGAACTCATTCGAACTCTTATGGTCATATACAATCTGAACAAGTTTTAAAAAGATTGAATAAATAGTGTGGCCTGTAGAGTGTAAACACTGTTAAATATGGCATTTTCAGCAATTCAAAGGTAGATAACTCATTACCTATTTGTCCGATTCCAAGAATAATCGAACTCATCCAAATTCTTACGGCAATATACGATCTGAGCAAGTTTGAGAAAGATTGGATAAATAGTGTGGCCTCTAGAGTGTAAACACTAAAATTGTTGACGCCGCACGACTAGCGACGGACATTCAAGGATTGCAAAAGCTCACCCTGAGCGAGCTCAGGTGAGCTAAAAATGGATAAAAATATAACAACAAAGGAAAATAACTCCAAAAATATGGATGACAGAGTACAGGTTCTTATGCATTGCACTCCTGGTAAATGAGATATATCTGTATATGAAGTTTGACGTCAATAACTCTTATACTTTGGAAGTGATGTTCTGGACAAGCCTAAATTGGATAAAAAATATAACAACAAAGGGCAATAACTCCAAATATACTGATGATATAGTTATGGTTCTTGTGCACTGCACTCCTAGTCAATAATATATATCTGTATATGAAGTTTGGGGTCAATAGCTCTTATACTTTAGAAGTAATGCTCCAGACAAGCCTAAATTGGGTAAAAATATAACAACAAAGGGCAATAACTCCAAAAATATTGACGACAGAGTAAAGGTTCTTGCGCACTGCACTCTTAGTCAATGATATCTATATGTTTATGAAGTTTGAAGTCAATAGCTATTATACTTTAGAAGTTATGCTCCGGACAAGCCTAAATTAGGTAAAAATATAACAACAAAGGACAATAACTCCAAAAATACTGATGACAGAGTAAAGGTTCTTGCGCACTGTACTCTTAGTCAATGAGATCTATCTGCATATGATGTTTAAAGTCAATAGCTCTTATAGTATACTTTGGAAGTTATGCTCCGGACAAGCCTAAACTGGGTAAAAAATATGACAACAAAGGGCAATAACTCCAAAAATACTGATAACAGAGTAACAGTTCTTGCACACTGCACTCCTAGTCAATGAGATATATCGGTATATGAAGTTTGAAGTCAATAGCTCTTATACTTTGAAAGTTATGCTCCGGATAAGCCTAATTTGGGTAAAAATATAACAAAGGGCAATAACTCCAAAAATACTGATGTCAGAGTAACGGTTCTTGTTCACTGCACTCCTAGTCAATAAGATCTATCTGTATATGAAGATTGAAGATAATAGCTATTATACCTTGGAAGTTATGCTCTGGACAAGCCTAATTTTGATAAAAATAACAAAGGGCAATAACTCCAAAAATACTGATGTCAGAGTAATGGTTCTTGCGCATTGCACTTCTGGTCAAAAAGATCTATCTGTATATGAAGTTTGAAGTCAATAGCTGTTATACTTTAGAAGTTATGCTCCGGACAAGCCAGACGAGCGGACGGACGGACATGGTGACTCCAGTATACTCCCCCCCCCCCCCCCCCAAAAAAAAAACTTCGTTTGAGGGGGTATAATTATTTTCTTCTTTGGAGGATTAATTAGATCTACATGTATTAAGATTAAGCTGAGGTGGGCATTATATACCAAGAACAAAGTCAAGCAGATATGCGGTGAAAGTGCAGACTTGAAAACTGATCTATAGCAACTCTACAGTTTACCAGACAAACAAAATCCAAATATTTGTTCTCTTCATTCTTGCATAACTTTAGGTCTAGAACTAGATCTCTTGATTTTGTTTTTAAAATGGCCCTTTCGCTGCATTGTTTGACCAGGGAAACCTACTCAAATACCAGAAATGTGTACGGGTCCGAGTGCATTTAACTGCGATTTTTGGTCATATCTAGAGATAGCCTGTCAACCTCATCATAGTATAAATAAGGCATGGTTTGCAATAAGTTCTTCTCAAATCTTTATTGAACTGTTTTATGACAAAAAGTGATGTTGCTAATTCAGTTAACAGCAAAAAAAACCGACTGTAATACGCTAGGATTAACCCGTAGCTGATGCTTAAGCCACGACCTCACTGTCCAGGTTTGGGTCCCCGTGAGTCCAGGTTTAGCAAACCGGCAGTCACAGGGAGTACAACCTTGGCGGCGCCGGGGACGACCAGCTCGATCCTGGATCGACCAGCTTCTACCGGCTAACTCCCTCGGATGCTTTAAAATGTTAAATACAACCGGGACAGAAACCAGAACCGGCTTCATCCGGGGAATGCTGGAGCAATGCCGGATCTTTACCGGCACATCCCGGGCAGCTCCGGGCCCCTACCCTGAACAACCGGGATGTATATAATATACGAGGATCAATTTGATTTTTTTAAAAAAAAAATGCAGATTACTACATTTTATTTTTAGCGTTTCCGTTTCGTCTGTGTTTAAATAGGAAATAATATCGTCCTCTCTATTGTAAAGGGTAAATCTAATATTTAAAAACGAAAGTTTTTCTCTATAAATAAACGGCTTCAGGCTAAAGTCTTTATGTCCACTTCATTGTAACAAACAGTATGTAACCAGATCAGACGCCGGGCAAACTGTTTGAAACTCATATTAAAATGAAGTTTGAACAGTCTACAACATTATTATGTTCTATTTTATTGCATTTTCTTTGTATTTCATCTCATATATCCCGAGAGGCAAAATAGAACTTATACTAATTCACGTCCACCCCGGTTTATGTCCTTTCCGGCGAACACCGGGTAACGCCGGCACGTCACAGGTGAACAACCGGGGTTGATCGGGGCGACACCGGGAATATGAGATGGCAATTTATTTCTTCATAAAAACCGCTCCGGCTCGACCAAGCCCACCGGCTATCTCAACCGGGACGTACCGGGGCCAGCACCGGGACATTGAGATCGGGGCTTTAGCCAGGGCATTGCATTCACCGAGTGCTTAGGCGGTCCCTTATCTGTTACGTTACTGTGATACCGAAACTCAAGTGAGTTAAGCTAATTTTCTTGACTCTATAAATTTCAGCCAAATTATTCAGACATGATTATATTCTAAAGGTAGTGATTGGGGGTACGTGACCGTACCTCTAATACTTGAAATTAGCGATACGGTCACATACTCCTAGCGAGTCCTGTGAGGGTAGGCTAGGGGTCCGTGAGAATATATTTTGTATCTAGCAATAGAGTACAGGACCTCTTACTGGAGGTCACAGGTTGAGCAGATGTCTGTATCACTGACGTACTGTAGTATCAGCGATTTCGGGATACAAATGGCAGACATGTAACCATTTAAAGTCACTAAAAAGCTTGCTTACGTTTATTTTTTTCGTAGTCACAGTCCCTTTCGGTTTTCGTTTTGATTGCCGTTGTCTCCAACAGCTTTAGTTTTACTGTATTTTCTTACAAGAAACCTTTTCATCCTCTTAGCTGTCAATCATGTTATAAACAAATGTAAAAACGGAAGTGACATTATTTTAAGATAAGGGCTACAAAACGGACACCGACACAGTGGTTTCAAAACAATATCGGACCAAACTACAGACGGTTTCACTTGTGTTGAAGCATTATAACATCTTCTTTATTATTTCACAGTGGTTCTCACTGTTAATGGGAATATTTCGCCGGCTTAAATCAAGTTTAGAAAAAAAAATCCAAATAGTTATTCATCAGCTTATTTAGTGAACACATTCGCCTTATTCAAACATAAACGTCAGAAGTCGCAGATTATCTCAATTTCTTTGAATTTATAGCTATTTTGGTCAGATTTGAAGGCACATTTAGGCTTCAAAATATAATATTATCCCTAATCGGTGCTTGTCCGCGAACAATTAAAATGCAAAAATCAGTTTGTGCGGGCCAAAAAATGTACGAGACGGACGTGGGATTTCCGCACCCCTGTCGATAACGGATTTATTGATCGATGAACAGATATTGGCGATACACCAATAACGTTCCTATCAATGACAGCTCTAGTTATTTTCAGTTAGAAAACTAATTTTCCTCACATTCTTTCAATGTATTTGCCTTTTTGCCTTTAAAATGATAATGTTTATAATAGTTTTCGCTCCGGGCTCCGGTGAAACGAATTAACTTATTAAGAGGATACTCTCGTTGCTGTTATGAAAACAAGTTTGGTGGCGAACATTTGTTGAAGTTTCTTTGGGTTTTTCCATTGAATATCCATAAGATATGGTAGAAATGAGAGAGTATTAATATTAGCATCAATAAAATGTATCAGCAGTCCAAATAGTGTGTTGTTGTTGCCCTAGCCAACCTTCAGACCTCACTAGGGGTATGTGACGTACCACTTATTTCAAAGATTAGAGGCACGGTCACATACCCCTTGTCACTACCTATTCTAAATCATGAATAATAAGCTTAAGGAATTACAAAGATGATTATCATTATGTGAGTGTTAGCTCTATTTTTTCAGTCTCCAAACTGTATTTCAAAGAAATGTAGATCAACATTCTATATTTCAACAGGTACAATATACGTTTTGTTGATTTTTACATAAAGCGGAAGAGCCTCCTACATTGGGGCCTACCTCACAGATATTCTCAAGACTTCAAGTGGAACTTCTCCTTCCCCCCACCCACCAGTAGTTATAAACAGTTTGACGCCCGGACAGTCCGACACGTCGATAAGTGTGCACGTCAACGGACAACATTGCAAACCAACCAAAGATAGATTGCAGAAAAAATAAATTAAATCAAATAACTAGACATAGTTATGCTACATAGTGTGTGATAAAGCGGCAAAAACTTACCATTCGTTTCCCGTATATTGGCATTTTTTGACGGTCGTTGAAGCGGAACTGTTAATTTGGAATACCATCGGATTTTGATGTGAAATGGATGCGTCTCAGAAAGTTGCCCGAAACTTAGCGAATATGCACACTGTCACAGTTTTAAAATATGACAAATATAGGCTTAAAAACTTGATTTCTTTATTTTCAGCAGAAAAGGGACAAGCATCGTCATACTACCTCAGACGGACAATTAAACAAAAGTACAACTTAACATTGAAAGTATCAATATATAGTCAAATTCTGAAATAAATCAGGTTTTACGTTGGTCGCCTTAAACACTTATTTTAGGGACTTCAAAATATACGCGATCAAGATTTCAAGTTATTTTGTTGATTTTCTTTATCTTTTCAGACCAGACAAGTTAATTTCATATCAGTAAGAGGACTGTTTTTAAGGTGTCTGCAAAGTGTCGATGCTCTCGTACCCTTTTTTACCCCTGAAATATTATGTCAAAACATTAAGGAGACCGCTTTTGGTCACCTTAAACTGCCGGTCGCCTTAACCCCCATTATAAAGTATAACTGGTCACCTTTATGTCGTCATTATATTTATTTATAACATATATTCATATTTATTCATATAACACTGAAGAGCCGTAATGGCGAAACATGTTTGTTAATAGATCATCATATTAAAACTTACATATCAAGGCATGTGAAGTCATTTATTTACTTTTTCCTATATTATATATATATATAGAGAGAGAGTAGAGAAATAAAGTGTGACATCTACTAACGTATATATATTTATATTATATATTATTACATAAACATAAAAAATCGGGCTTAATGACATCGATGAAATGATTTCGGAAATGAGCTGTAAACCTTTGACGTCATTTCTGATTTATTTGATTGTTGGTTATGATGGACAGATGAGGTAAGATGATATATTTTCTTTTATTCCTAGATATACTTCCATAAACTTCCAAAATGTGCTAGTGTCGGATGCAAGTATCTATGGCGCCATATCCATTTTTCGCGGAGTACTTTGCTCACATTTTGATAAACCACTTTATTGATTAGATCTAGATCTATAGATCTACTACGTCAGTGCGCTTTTATCCCATTTCGATCAACACGAATGTTGAATTGAAAGAAATACATTTGCAACTAACATCTGACGTTAACTGGCGTTATCATGAGCTATTTAAATGCATATCGAGGGCTGACTCTATAAATAGAAAGTGAGCAATATGTAGATGTAAATCAATACAAATTCAATAAAGTTAGATCTATTCTGAATGATCTAACGACCACTCAGAAAGAAAGAAAAATACCCATATAAATCTAGATGTATGTAAATGTTTACGATAAAGGGTATATATCTACAGTTTAGGTACAATATTTAAACTTTCTATGAGTATAAAATCTACATTTCGTCGTCTTATTCTTATAATGAGCTATCTACATTTTTACAGTTTCGAGAAAAAAGCCTTCAAACATTCAAAGTGTGTTATTTCATTAATTATTTGTCTTTTTTTCAAATTAAAAAGCATATGAAAGACCTTGCACATTTCTATATTAAATACAATAACAGCCTCATGCATCTTATAGTTTGTTCATAATTTAAATTTTTATTTTGGAGATAGCTCAAAATTCAAAAAAATATTTTTATTTTGTTCAGTATTATACTGAGCTATTAACAAATATCTGGAAATAGAGTATTATCAAGTAAAGTCTGTATGCTCTGATCACATTTACGGTTATGCCGTTATTCTTCATCTATTATACCCGACATGGCGTAGCACGGACGCTGTGGCTCAATCTTTTAGTTTGGAGATAGCTCAGTGTAATATTACAAATATTTAGCCCATATGGAGATACCTGATGAATATAGGGCCCTTGAGCGTCAGATTACGTAATCAGAGACATACTGAATTACACAGAAAATAGGGTTAAACCTGTGTAAATGGTGTGACGTAATGAGTCATTTTACACACAAAACAAGTATTATTTTGTGTAATACACAAAAAGTAGGTCTATTTCTGTGTAATACACAAGAAAAAGGGGTAATGTTGTGTAAGTACACAAGAAAAGGAGCAAAACTTGTGTAACACAAAAAACTGAGTAAAGTCTGTGTCATTACACAAGAATCTGTAAACAAACTGTGTATTTCAGTTTTGGTATATACTAGTAAGCTAACATCTCTGTCATGCGGTGAAATCATTCCGATCGACAGTTTCAGATATATCAGATAAAAACAGAGAGCCACCCATTCACCACATTAAGGTAAGTTTGAGTTTATTTTTCAACAATAGGAGTGTGGTCACTCAATCTTGTCATTACCCTGAACCATTACAAATAGATACAACTCTTAATATAATAGTGCCTTTCATATTGCCGCCTGGTGGGACTGTTCGTGTGCTGATTAGATTAATTGGCTAGTCAAGCGGACATGGTAGCTCGACAAGGCAGTAATTTATTTTCAAACAGGCAAGTTGTTAACTTGTGACCCGTTAAAACTGACCAGACTGATAAGATGATGTCTGCTGTAGTAAGACTGTATAAAATTTACTTTGATATATTTACAAGTATCAGAGATAACTTGTACCAATAATAATGAATAATGCTGAAAAGGTAACGCGATCCTTTTCATCCTAGGTGTAACATGACTAGCCTTTTGCAAATAGATTGGATCCAGATCAAACCTAGTATAAAGCAGTATCTGGTCTGATTCCAAACTGTTTAGCTCTTATATTCTTCTTGTTTTAGGTTTAAAAAAACCCCATAAAAACTGCTTGGTTTGTTTTTGTTTGTTGGGCAGACTATATTTGAAGCAGACTGCAATTTAGCATGGTAAGGTCAAACATTGTTGTTTGACTCATTAGTAACAAACAGTGCAGACAATGAGCAAATTGCTTTATAAGTTATCTGAACAGAGTCAGCACTGTTTTTCTATACCCCAAATGCTTTTATTCAAAGGTACTTTTTAAAAAAAATTGAGATGTAACCATTTCTCTTGTAGTGGTTATCAAAATTTGTGATAATTGTTTAATTTTGTTACAGACAGAAGGTATCTGAAGATGTATGTGTAATTGTGTCTATCAAAGGCGTCACTAAGTTGAGCTAAGGTTAAAACGTCTTGACATTCAAGATCTTAACCCTTTCACTGACATAACCTAGTTCAATGGTGATTTTCAAATAGACTGGGTTCTGATCAGAATTCGAGTAACACTGCGTCTGCATCCAAACTGTTTGACACTCATTACCATATAACTTGTGTCAATTGTAACTAAATTTGATTTTTAAGAGATAAAAGCAGATGACAATTTTTAAAGGATATAACTTCATGAAAGTAAAGAGGTAATGATTGAGTGCGAATGAATTGAATTGAGTAATGAATGACTAAGTGTGTTGCCTCCCAAGCTTTGCTAGTTAATAAAGTGATGTCTGCTCAATTTATCAGCATCTGATTTTAAGAAATTTCAGTTTTGATTTAAGTGAATGTCAGTTTAAAAAAATCAAATGTTGGTGTACCCCCTAAGATTTAATAACTTTTTTAAATAACATTTATTAATTTTGATTGATCAAAACACTATATGACATCATGAGGAAGATTCAATGTATTGCTGATAGTAATATCTAGGTACCAAAAATGTTCATTATAGAGATATTGTAATGAAAGGTTGACCATATGGTGCGTATATTTCATCTCTGTCGACATTTAATTACATCTACGTTTGGCTAATTGACAGGGGTGAAAATAAACACAACATATAATTTAACAAAGCAATTACTGTACTATCTAGAGATGACAGCCTGAACAAGAGATAACATACCTTTAGCTAGCAGTGTTTGCTCCTGCATACTCATCGTGTAAAACAGTATTTTAACATCGCATACATTTGATTTCATAATATAAATATACACTGCCTACGAATACGTTCATTTAACCTCAGAAATGTGAAATTCAACCTCCAGTTCTTTTTCTACATATTTCGGCACTGATCAGGAGCATACCCTTTAGACGACCACATAGTTAAGCTATTACCCATTATCAGTCTCCTGTCCAATACATTGTAAGCCCCATCATCACAACTGTAATTACGTGTGTCCTGTTTCAAACAGCATTAAATATTGCCATTAGATACACGTCAAAGTGATAGAAGTGATAACTGATTAGAACCAATTAGAGTGCCACCTGGTCTGCTTTGATATATTGTTTTGTGGGTAAATATCTGAACATGTGAACCAATTCTTACAGCTGTGTGAAAACACTAGTCTCTTGATTTCATCACTTTTTGTAAAAATCTATTAAACGGTTTCCGCTTCTTTTTACCTTTTGCTGTAATCAATCTTTATTAAGAATATATAGCAAACTCGTTTAACTATATGCAAACATATTTACACTGAAACTTCTCTATATGGATAAGACAAAATTGGATAAGACGGATTAATGTTCAAGGTCCCTAGGATTTCGTTTTAAATGAGCTTTACTGTATATTTTCCATTTAACCCTTATTACACCAAACATGATGTCTGCTCCTCATGTTTCGTGTACTTAATTTCTTTCATCAACTATGGTTGAGACATCGATGTGTCAAAAATGATTAACATGCTTTACCATTCAGTGAAATATAATATCAGACATTGCTTTTTCGATAGCTATTTGTATACATTAATCACCAAAGTACTCGCAGTACTGTTGTGATGATACGGTATATTTAGTAACTTGGCTACTCAGCGTTAGGAACGTGTTCACTAGCAATAATGATGGAAACAGTATTTACAGATACAGTAAGAAAATCCTAATAAGGTTGTAGATTCTCTCCAGAGTTTATAGCACACATCATTTAACATATTTGCATTTCAAAGATGCAAGTCGGTTAAATTTACTATTTGGAATTAATAGCATAAGATCGAATGCATTTTACACCATAGCAAGCATAATCATATCATATAGTAAATATATACTGTGCTTCCTCTCTACAACAACATCCATTGGGAGACAATTATTGTGTGTGTTGTTCGGAGGGAGTTTATAGAGAGGGGGGAAGTAATACCCTAAGAGATCTGCGTTAGACTTAGCTTACATTTGCAAACTGTTTGTCACTCGTCTGTATGTTTTTTCTGTTAAAAATAACCAATACCTAATTTGGAGAAAAACAGCAGACGATAATTTCAAGCAGACGATATTGCAGTCGAGATAGCGTTAGATACAATTGCCTTGTTTGGGGAACACCCGCAAGTAGTGTTGTAAGGAGGGACTCGTTGTTCGGAGAATGTTGTAAGGAGGGAGTACTGTATGCGTTTACCTTGGTTTCTGTGTTGATATTAAAATGTAATGAATCAAGTTTTCATAATACCATGTATACCGAGTTTTAAATAGATGGTCAATGTAAATAGGAATAAATACGAAAAAGACTCAAGCAGGAAACGTAACACAAACAATACACCCACCTCTCAAGCAGAACACACACACACATAGTCATACCATAACACACACACACACACCCATACTGGTTTTACTATCCGACAGAGGTACACGTTGCACACCCTCATACCGAGGTGTACGCTTTATACATGTAAGCCAAAAAGCTTAAGGCAAATATGACAAAAGGTTTTCAGGACAGTCACAGTTTCAAATGATGTGAAGAAAATATTGAATTTATAAAGAATTACCGATCAACACTAGACCGACAAAACGAGGTAGGTAATGGGCAAAAACTCTGTTTCAAACCGAGGTAAAAAACACACACACACACATCACCTACAAAACGAGGTACACTCATACACCACCTACAAATATCGTTATCGACTGTGTGCAAACACACACCGACACACAAACAGGTAGTAGAAAAGCAAACCGAGGTACTCGAGATATTTTGTGTGCGTTTGTATCTTGAACTGAGCATGCTAAATGCGAGGTATACCTACCGAGGTATTAGTAAAAACTACCTCGCTTGTTGGAGTTACCTCGGTTCGTTGCTGTGTACTCCTATGACGTACCTCGCTTTGATAGTGTCACCAACGCACACACACACACACACACACACACACACGCACGCACGCACGCACGCACTCAATACCATTGACTTATTCCAAGTCATATAGTCTCAACCTTTTCAACTTATTTAACATTTTAATTTGAGTGGCAAACAGTTTGCCCGGTGTCTGATCTGGTTCCATACTGTTTGTAGTGAACATAAAGACTGTAATAGCATAAAGCCATTTTTTTTTAGAAAGAATAACTTCCTTTTAATGTGTCAGATTTACTCTATAAAATAGAGAATACGATATTATTTCCTATTTAAATGCAGCCGAAACGCAAACGCTAAAAATAACATGTAGAAAATTGCATTTTTGTTTAGAAATTCTTATCAATTTCCATGCTGGCCAACACTCCAGCTGTTCAAGGTAGAGACCCGGACCTGCCCCGCATGTACCGGTAAAACTTCGGCATTCCACGGCAATGCCCCGGATAAGCCGGTTCTGGTTATCTGTCCCGGTGACTCCCGGTTGTATTAAACATTGTAAAGCACCCAGGACTGTTTGCCGGTGCGAATCAGATAAAAAAAGGTTCATCCCGGATCCTCCCGGTCGCCTCCCGGTGCCGCAACGGTTGGACTCCCGGTCGCCTCCCGGTGCCGCAACGGTTGGACTCCCGGTCGCCTCCCGGTGCCGCAACGGTTGGACTCCCGGTCGCCTCCCGGTGCCGCAACGGTTGGACTCCCGGTCGCCTCCCGGTGCCACAACGGTTGGACTCCCGGTGACTGCCGGTCCGCTCAACCACGGTGCCGCAAAGGTTGGACTCCCGGTGATTGCCGGTTCGCTCAACCACGGTGTCGCAACGGTTGGACTCCCAAATAATTTGTTTTCATTAGTTGTTTTTTCGTACAGTTCAAGAATAAATAATTTAAAACAAACTGTTAATCCAAAAACATGATTGGTGTATTGTTTTATGTATAATTTATATCAAACGTTTTACAAACAAATAATTTGTTTTCATTAGTGTTTTTTTTTCGTACAGTTCAAGAATAAATAATTTAAACAAACTGTTAATCCAAAAAACATGATTGGTGTATTGTTTTATGTATAATTTATATCAAACGTTTTACAAACAAACAATTTGTTTTCAGTAGTGTTTTTGTTTCGTACAGTTCAAGAATAAATAATTTAAACAAACTGTTAATCCAAAAATATGATTGGAGTATTGTTTTATGTATAATTTATATCAAACGTTTTACAAACAAATGATTTGTTTTCAGTAGTGTTTTTTTTTTCGAACAGTTCAAGAATAAATAATTTAAACAAACTGTTAATCCAAAAACATGATAGGTGTATTGTTTTATGTATAATTTATATCAAACGTTTTACAAACAAATGATTTGTTTTCATTAGTGGTTTTTGTTTCGTACAGTTCAAGAATAAATAATTTAAACAAACTGTTAATTCAAAAATATGATTGGAGTATTGTTTTATGTATAATTTATATCAAACGTTTTACAAACAAATGATTTGTTTTCAGTAGTGTTTTTTTTTTCGAACAGTTCAAGAATAAATAATTTAAACAAACTGTTAATCCAAAAACATGATAGGTGTATTGTTTTATGTATAATTTATATCAAACGTTTTACAAACAAACAATTAGTTTTCATTAGTGGTTTTTGTTTCGTACAGTTCAAGAATAAATAATTTAAACAAACTGTTAATTCAAAAATATGATTGGAGTATTGTTTTATGTATAATTTATATCAAACGTTTTACAAACAAATGTTTTGTTTTCAGTAGTGTTTTTTTTTCGTACAGTTCAAGAATAAATAATTTAAACAAACTGTTAATCCAAAAAAAAACATGATTGGTGTATTGTTTTATGTATAATTTATATCAAACGTTTTACAAACAAACAATTAGTTTTCAGTAGTGGTTTTTTCCCGTACAGTTTAAGAATAAATAGTTTAAACAAACTGTTAATTCAAAAATATGATTGGAGTATTGTTTTATGTATAATTTATATCAAACATTTTACAAACAAATAAATGACTTGTATGTATTCATGCAGTAAAGGATTATACAATATCTAATTTATTTTCAGCTTTTGGGGAAAGTTTGGACAACGGGCGAATTTGTGCCAAACAAAGTACATTCATCAATCAGAGGCAGATGAGTTCTTCAAACTTTTGACAGACACTACAAAACAAGTCAAGAATTTCCAAATCATAACAGATGATATCATGCACTTGGAATGGGAACATAACACAGGGTTTGTTCCAGATGATTCAAAAACTAACATTTTTCTAGCATCCTTTACTACTACTTATGCCAGAATACGTCTTTATGATATGCTAGAAAAAATTGGCGACAGAGTGCTTTACATGGATACAGATAGTTGTATATATGTGTCAAAACCCAGGTGTTATGAGCCAGAGTTAGGTGATTATTTAGGACAACTAACAAATGAATTGAAACAAGGTGAATATATAACTCAATTTGTGACAGCAGGTGCCAAGAACTACGCTTATTTGACCAATACAGACAGCCATCTGTGTAAAGTACGCGGCTTTACTTTAAACTATGCTAACAGCCAACTGATTAACTTTCAAGTGGTCAAAGATCTAGTGACGACCAATCACAACCACAGTGTGATGACTAGAAATAATTCTAAAATATGCAGGGACAAACGGAAAAGAAAACTATACAACAGAACTGAACACAAAACCTACAGAATGGTGTTCACTAAAAGAGTGATACAACATGATTTGACAACACTCCCGTATGGTTATTAACCTTGCAAAGGCCTTACAAACCTTAGTTGCATATTTTTTTAAATCTATGTAGATGTCTAAAATATACCCTCAGTTTGTAAAATATCATTGTATGTTATCAAACAGTATAAGGGTGTATATATACAAATGTAATAGTTGCTACAAGGATCATGTCAGGTCTTTACAGGGTTAATCAGGTGTTAAATGTCAGATGTGTATCACAGTCTTCATATCCTGGTCTGGTAATAGATGTCTTTTTTAATAACATCCTTTTGTCAAACACAAGTTAACCTTTTACTCCATAGATACTCATTATTTTACTTCATTTAATTTATTCCATCACTGAAGAAAATAGTTTATACAGGTATATAACCAAGAGAATGTTTTGGATAGGGTAGTAGATTGTGACTTAAAGCAAATTGAGTATAAAGCAGCTTTACTTTCAACTTGCTTATAGTGCTCAGTATCCTCCAAAACTAAACGATAAACACAGTCTATGGAGTAAATGGTAAAACCAATATAGATAAGAGTTTACATAGTGCTGTACAATACTATTCTTATGCAATTCAAATTAACTCTTTCACTACCAAATTTAAAGAGTGTATTTTTGCTCTATAACTGTCACCTTGTTTTCAATGTCAAACGTTCAGGCATTGTGATTGAGTATATGTATTCATAGGAGTGATATAAAGTTTGGATCCTGGTGGAAGTTGGCTTAAGGTTGAGTCTCATCTGGATCCAAACCTTTTGCTCAACAGATTTATTTGTGTTAAGGAGTGAAAAGGGTTAATATGAGACATAGTTAATTCTTAAGCGTTTGTATGCTGAACATTAATAATGAATAAAACAAAGTGAAAAGTGATATTTACAATGTTTTATTTTACAATATGTACAAAAACAACAATAACAGAAAAACATTAAAAAAAAAATTAATATTTGAGCCATTGTATTTTGTGTTTTGTTTTTTTCTCCTTCTCTCCTGGAAGCCCCTGCGATGCTATTCCTCTGATGAACATATGTTGCCCGCCAGTCAAATATTTAGGGGTTGATTTAAGGTTAGGGTTCCCAGGTAATGTCTGGATTTGCTCTGCTGGTGATCGTCTATTTGCTATTAAACTGGATGGTATGTGTATCTCTCTCGTAGCATCATAAAACTGTCGGTAGCCTTCCGGAGCAAATTTGCTCAAAGGTGATACGGCGTGTTTAATTAAGTCAATAATGTGAGAATTTGGGAGAAGTGTTCCTTTATAGATAAGATTACCCTTGTCATTCCATGAGATAATGGGTTTATGCCCAGTTAAGAGTTTATATAATCCAACTGCTCTTTTGTAGTTTTGTTTAGGCACACTATATTCAAGCATGGATAGCATCAGGTCGACATTGTCTGCTGCATGGGATGTCTGTTGAGGCAGATCATAGTCAAGTGGTTGTTGTTGTTGTTCTAATTGGTCTGTCTGTGTTTGTGACTGTCCACTGTCTGCACATTCTTTAGGTAATCCAGTAGAGACCAATTGATCATAACGTCTTTTGGGTATAAGAATTAATTCTCTACTCATATTCAGAAGATTGGAATAATATGTTTTAACAATAAAACCAGTGCTTGTCTGTGTTGCACAAGTTTCAAGCGTTTTTGTTTGATACTGTTACGACGGCTGGACATGAATTGAATGAATGGTTCATGTGGTGCCAAACTCTTTATACTTTGATCAGACAAGGGTAATTTATCATGTAGAAAGTTAAGACACAGTGTGCACAAAATTATAATTTGTCTGTGACTACTGGATTCAATAATAATTTCATACTGTTTTTTATCACAATATACCAAAAACTGTAAATAAGGCAAATTTTCCTTTAACACTTTATCCATGATATATGTACCAGTAACAATGAATAAATGACTCATTCATGCATTTGCAAGTCTATTTATTTACTACCAACAGGTAAAAATACTCGCATAGTTTCCCCAGGAAAAATATCAGTTCTTAGCCTATACTGAGAATTTGTATGTGGTGAAATGTCAATGAGTACATACCCGTAGGGGTTAGAAGTGCATTTTTCATACACACTTTTGAAATAATTTACATTTCCAAAAAACACTTGTGATCCAAAGGTAATTATTTGACGCATATCGCGCATATTATTAAATAAAATGTAATAATGTACTTGCAGACTTAAGGTTTTGGAGTATTTTCCTGGAGGATAAAGAGACTGTGCAAGATAAATGATAGATAAAGATCTATGATGTGATAACACAGAAAATAAATGAACTGCTTCTTGTGATTGAGATAAGGGCATCATTAAGTCATCACAAATTAGTAATGTATGGTCGCTGCCTTCTGTCCATTCTTCAATAAGTTCACGAGTGGGCAATCCTTGAAAAAATATAATGCCTGTCACAATTTGCTTAATCTTATCAAATGTTTTCTGGTATTCACTGTAGCAGTATATTATTTTCTTAGGAGGTATAGAAAACATACCAGCTGCATTTTCTAATATTCGTTTAGTGAAGGTAGTTTTGCCAGATTGACTGGGACCACTACAAAGAATCACAGAAGGGCTTGAAAACTTCAACACACTTTCATGTTTCCACCAACATGTGGTATCCTCCATTTTGTATTTTAGTTAAAATAAACTTGCAAAATTAAAGTGAACAGTACAAGAGTTTTAAGACAATTAAACTGTATGTATTTGTACATGTAATTTATAGGTATGAGACTTATTAAGACACAAAGTAGATGTAAACAGATATACACATACATTTATAGATAGAACACACATAGGAATTAAACCTAAAAGCAAGAATAACATATTTAGTATCACTTTATTTACAAAATATACAATTTACAATATACAATTGGAAAATTGTTGAATTACAAAACCATACACATGATCATCATTCCATTGTTTATTGGATGTAAAATAGGATTGAATTTCGGACATAGTATACTTGAACAGTTTCATAATTAAAAAATAGATGACATAATATCCACACACTTGGGAATAAGAAGATTGCAATTTGGTTGTATTATATTTTACATCAGCAGCATTGTCATGTATAAACTTGTCAAACTGTGTATTGTACATCTTGGGTGATTTTCCAAAGCTGTCATAAAATTCTGCATAGGAAGCAGTTTCAAAACAAAATAAAACCCAATGTATCCCTTCACCAGTAGCTACATCTGTATTTACAATAAAAGCACTGGGATACTTGGTCACAGTTTTGGGTAAAGTGTCTCTGGTGTAAATTCCTTGCACCATATCTTTCAATATGGGTACCCTATTAATCACACATAACAGCTGTTCAGTGTTCATGGTTGTAAATATCTAACGTCTCGACTTTGGTCAATTTGCAACAAAGCAGGAAATTCAGCAAAAGCCACACAATTTAATGGCTCAGTAGTGGGTGATGAAAATTTGGTTTCTAATCTGAGATGTCCGTGTTTGACAAGGTTTATATAGGATGCGTTCAGATGGTTAGGTGAAATATTAAACACAAAGAAACAATATCCATTTGCAAATTCTGTTCTGTCAATGTTTAAACCAAATATTTCATTCCATCTTTCTGCTCCTTCATACAAATTGACAAAAGCCGACACATACTCTTGTTTAGTAAAGTCTATTTGCAATGGGCGGCCTGGAATACTGACACCATCTGCAAACAGCCCTATCTGATTTACTGAGGCATGAATGAAGTTAAATGGATTATGTGTATAACTTCCATTCACAGCCTTTTGTTTTAAAAATCCAATGACAATTTTAGAAGGTAAGGCAGACTGAAACATGTTATCCCAAAGAAATTCACTGGCTTTGACTGGAACAGTGTTCATTTTGAGTTCTGTTCTAGTCATAAAATACTGAGCTGGGGTCAGTTTAAGTTGACTGCTATGTGCCAATATGATTCCAGGATCCACTTTTATCTTACAGGCTTTGAATACAACATTATCTAATTTTAACACATAACTAGGATTAGTTTCACCAGACATTAAAGTAAAAGGTATATTATTTCTATACATTTTAATATTTATATTTACACCATTTACAATATATTTGTCAATGGAAAATATATCTTCTAGTAAAGACCCCTCCATTTCAAATGAGGCGCTTTTAGATGTGTAACTAGCCCTTCGTATAAGTCCACCATTGGAACCGTTGACACAGTTGGTATCGTCCAGATTGGGATCATCCTTGTAGAAGAGCTGACTTTCCAGCTGTTTGTTTTCATGCATGGATGACAACATCAACTTGATGTAGGCTTTCCATGGAAAATTATTGGTATTCATAGATACTAGTTTTCCATTCATGTATACTTCTATTTGTGACCACATGGCCTGAAGTGGTATGTTAATAATAGAGGTCTGTTCTGTTGCAGTCATAGCAGTTCCATCAGATTTCAAAATTCTTGCTTTAACATAAAGTTTACTCCTCTTTAGACTAAGGTATTCTAATCCTGATCCTGGAATATAAAACTCAACAGGTGCTTCGTCAGTGGTAAGAGTAGATATAGGTCGACATTCTATGAAACGTATATTCTCAATGGCCACCTGATTTGGAGGAGTAGAGAATATATCCAATTGTTCTGGGTAGACCAAATCTTTATTATTGATATCTAAAAATGCCATTGTCACTGTGTCTGGACTTTATGAAACACGTTGTGTACTTTAATTCTGTTACACCTTTGCTTAGATTTCCTCTTGTTAGCTGTAGATTTCCTGGCTTTCTGATATTTGGTTTGATTTGTTTTAGATTTTGTTGTCTTTGAACCCTTTGTCTTATGGCCTTTTGTTTTAGGTGTCTTTCCCTTCTGTGGATTGGTCTTGGGTTTCTTATTAATCTTTTGTTTTCCAACTTTTTTGGGTTTTTTATTTGGATGTTTTTTTGTCTTTTTATGTCCACTGTGTTTGGTTTTCTTATTAGTTTTATGTTGTTTACCAGCAAGTGTATTAGATCCTTTCTTGGAGGTAGTCTTTGCAGCACTGACAGTTTTTGTTTTTCCACCACCTTTTATACTTTTAACAGGAACTCTTGGTAAACCCATTCTGGTTTCGTGGATATATTCAGACTTTGCTCTTTGTGTGTCAGCTACTACAGGATTTAATTGCTGAATTGTACCTGTTGCTTTGACATGATTGTAGGGCCTGTGTTGGACTTGATAGCCTTGATTGTAGCTGGGTTTCACATTGCCAGAGTTTCTTTTCACAATATCTTCCCAAAGGTTTGTATCGGAGATATACATATCTACTGACATGATTTACAACTGAAAATAATTCAGTTTCTTTAAGTGAAGTGTTACTGACAAGTCTCCAGTCAAATATGATGCTAATTTGCCTGTGTCGTCTTTTATATAGATGTGAATGTCATGTATGTATTTGGAATTGACAGGGGTGTAACTTGGTGTGTCATACACCATTCCAAATGCGGCTGTAAAATATACCTTTCTTAAAAGAGGAAGCAATGTAGGACCAACAAAACTTTCTTTACAAATATTTGAATACACATAAAAATTTTGTTTCCTAAAAGTAGTTTTTAACTTTTCAATTGTTATTTCGGTCATAGCTACCACCCAAGATCCATCTAAGCATAAAGGGGTATCTAGTTTCACTCTAAAATCAAAAGATGTGTTACGTTTATGAACCTCTTTACTATCAAAGGAACGTAATACCATTCTGTACTCTGTCATGTTAAAGACTGGATATCTGTAGTGTTTACCCAACTATTGTATTTGAAAGGCCAGCCAAGCCACTGAACTAATGCTTCTTTTCCCTGTTTTCTTCGTCTTAAAACTTTTTCAATTAGCCACTTGGTCTGTGCCTGTTTGTTGACTTTAGACAATTCGTTGGAATAAAACACACCCTCTACTGGTGTCCTATCATACTCTACTATTTTATATACTGGTAACCTTTGTCTATAAAATCTTTTGGAAATATAGAATAGTTCTTCTGTCCACCTTTGATTGTATTCTCTTTGAAATGTAGACTTCAAATGAGAGATTCTAACCATGTCACCTACTTTATATTTAAATTGAATAGGTTTTTGCTTTTTATTACTTTTCTTCTTTAGATGAAGTTTTGACATGTACATGGTATATCTCATTTCATCCTCATTAGATTTGTACACATTAGATGGGGGTATATTGCCTAGTGAACTATGAGGTCGATGATTGTAACTATTCACAAGCTGTTGAAGAATGTCTTCATATTTGTATGTTTGTTTACTTCTAAAGTATCTGTACATCATAGACTTAAGAGTTCGAATAGCTACTTCAGCATAATTTGCTTTTGTCTCATTCATAGCAAAATAATGAAATATGCCAGACTTTTCTAGGTACTTTTCTACTTTTTTATTTCTAAATTCACTTCCTCGGTCAGTCCGCAGAGTTTTACACTGACGCCCACTAGAAATAACAGTTTGTATTCCTTTGATCACTTCTTCTCCAGTTTTATCTCTCAGTTTAACTACCCACAAATATCTACTGAAACAATCAATTATTACCAGTAAATACTTCAGATCTGAATTGTACTTGGAAAGAGACTGTACATCGGCCAAGTCAGCATCCCATAGAGAATCAAGGCCTTCCACAACTACAGAATTGCGAATAAATTTTCGTATAGTACGCTTACTTGTACTGTAGCTATCTTGATCATTTAGAAATTGTTTTATTGCTTGTAGTCCAATGTTGTATTTTCCCTCCTTTTTAACAATCTGGTATAGCTTTTTAGGACCAGTAAAAGCAGCTGGATGGTTTGGGTTATACCAGATACTTTGGAGATATTGTTTGTAGGGAGCCATTATTGAAAATGAACAATAATAATATGTGTCAATGCATTTATAGACAAGTAGATAAAATATCTATAATAATTTAACAATAAGGTATTAAAATAAAAAAAGACAAATCATTTTTAATAGATAAACTTATTTTATTTTTACAATGATCTTATACATACATAATAAAACACAGGAAGAAGTAGAAGTAACATGTCAGACAAGTACATATTGTTTTTGTACACATATGATATGCAATGTGTCATGTATGTCAATAACCATTTGGTGAGCACTCAGAACACTCTAAAGCGCCTAATAAACTTTGATGATCTAAACCCATGTAACAGGGCTGTACATCTTTAAGCTCTGGAAAACATGTCTCAACTAAGGTAAAAGCAGTTTTAAGTTCACTGTATTGTTTAAATGACAAAGTAATGCCATTCTTGGTAGCACATATACTATCAGCATCAGGAGGCATCCAGAATCTACGAATGTTTACACATGGATACTTGCTGTCTACACTCACATACCAGTTGCCACCCAGATGATAGGTGTATACAGTAGTTTTTCCCTGGCTGACTTGATTAACAGCATCTGCAAGGTCATCCAAACACTTGTAAAGTTCCAACCATCTTTGAGGTGTGAGTGTCACACCATCTTTTGTTGGTTTATTATTTATCCAATAACGAATATGAATGTTGAGTTTATTGTTGTAGTGTCCTGCGGACACATAAATGTTTTTACCGAGAGGTATAGCACACTTTGAGCAGACATTGTTTTCAGTTCGTACAGGTATCTGAAGAGATTCCATCTGCTGTTTGATGTCCTTTAGATTGCTTGCCACAGAAGCTTCAAAGTTATCATTACTTTCTGTAAGAACAGAGTCAGCTGATTTGCTCTTCTTAACTGATGGTTTTCTTCCAACCATGTTGCAAGACCAAATAAGTATGTGAAGATCATACACTGAAAAGAGAACCATTACATATATTGAGTGGGGCAAAATGATTTAAACGCACATACTGTATTTGAAAATAATTATCAGTGTAAGTTATCTTTGAAAATGCTTTCATAGCCTTCCCATTCTCTTATAAAAATAACTTTAAAAGAACGTATAAATGCTTTTAAAACACTATTCTTATAATTTACTTATATTTTTAAAAGAAAGTATAAAGACTTTTAAGCAATCACTTACCTAGAAGATAATCTGATTTAATATCTTCCTCTGAAAGCACCGATAGTTGTAGCTTGTGAAGTGGTGGGTGTTCCAAATGGAGCTCCTAGGTTAGGTTGCTGGAACTGGAATTTGTTTGACTGTATTGTTGTTGGTAGTGGTGGTGGTGGTGGTGGTGGTGGATGTGAGAAGCCCACTGTAGAGTTAAAATGATCCAAATTACAAGGCTTGTCACTATCTTGGTTTTTTACTTTGTTTAGGTCCAGTTCATTATATCCAATCATTTTCAAAAAATCACAGTCACTGGACCATTTGTAATGTTCAGACAAAGGGTCCTCATTGGATTGCCATTCTCTAAGTCTTATGTTACAGGCAAAACACACCACAGTGTCTCCTTGACCAGTATAGTAAAACCCTGCTTTAGCCAATTCAGGGGCTGTTGGAAGAATCTGTTTTGACCAATGCGGTTTGAATGTAGAAAGTCGATCTTCATACATCATGTACACTCTGTGTAGGATATTGGCAGGTATACAATCCATCTCTTCCATATCTGGATCATGAAAAAATAAAAACACTATCAGTTACTGATGTGTTTTTTAGGATTTGAGCTTTTTGTTTTGGTTAGAATATATTTAAAATTAATGCCTTTAAAGTGCGACTATTTTAATAATAGACATAAAGTAATATAAAATAAAATTATTTAGAAATAAAAAGCTTACCTTTTCAATAGAAGATGAGTATGAATTCCAAGTGGTGTACAGCTAAGTAACACAAGCAATGAGAGATATGAAATATTAGGGGTATATATATACAAGAAGATTTAGAGAAAATTATCAATTTAAATACACAGTTTGTTTACAGATTCTTGTGTAATGACACAGACTTTACTCAGTTTTTTGTGTTACACAAGTTTTGCTCCTTTTCTTGTGTACTTACACAACATTACCCCTTTTTCTTGTGTATTACACAGAAATAGACCTACTTTTTGTGTATTACACAAAATAATACTTGTTTTGTGTGTAAAATGACTCATTACGTCACACCATTTACACAGGTTTAACCCTATTTTCTGTGTAATTCAGTATGTCTCTGATTACGTAATCTGACGCTCAAGGGCCCTATATTCATCAGATACCGCAAAATGTGATTGTTAACATAACTGTCACGTGCTTAATGACTCAAACGTGATTGGGTAATACATCTACGGTTTATAAATTAAGTATTATAGTGCTGCAACTCCAGGACATAGCTTAGTATAACATTTAAAAATGTTTGAGAATCATGGAGATAGCGCAAGTTGTGAGGCGGTAACTTTAAATCTAGGCGCCAAATCCATTTTCTGTTTGCACCTGGTGACAGTTCACTTTAAGACGAAAACAACGATGTATATATCTCGATATCTCCAAAACTGTAGATTGCGCACTATAAGACTAAGGCGACGATTTGTTCGTCAGTTGATACTTACACTGTGGCATAGGGGTATGTGTGCTGGACTGTCAAACTAAGTGTCGCGGGTTCGAAACCCATGTCAGCCTTTTTCTTTTTAACTGTTGATTTGGCTATAATTTAGATCAATAGAAATATAGGTCTAGATCTAGTTGATCTTAAGTTTTAAAATAGATGTTAGCTTGCTAACGTCTTACAGTTTAAAGGTTTCGGCCTAGATCTAGAGTAGTAATTTAACTTAGATCTATATCAAAAGTGTACATTGAAATCTTGCTAGATTTAGCAAACACAAAGACGTTTATTTTGTAGGTGTAAAAACTGGTGACTTCTTAATGCAGGAGACAGTCACAACATGTTTTTGAATTGCTTGTCTCTTTCATTATGTTATTACCCGTCATTTTGAGATTTTACTAATTGGTAATCGAAATTAAAGCTATATTTTACTTTTTGAAAATAATTTCAATTTTTAAAATAAAGTTTAAACTTTATTTCTTTTAGATCTACATCGATACTTAAACAACTAACATTATCTTATTACTTATTATTCTCAATGGCTCGAATGGTTGCGTGTTCGGACGGGCGACCAGTGTAGATATATTTGCTCTCTTTTTTATTATAATTTTTTTTATTTACAGTAGGCTTTTACTTTCCATGAGTTTGAGAGCCTTTCCTCTGAACACTTCGGCCGGACTCCCTCCGCCTCTCAGTTAAGTGTCGACGTCGATGAAGATGACAATGATAGTGAAGTCGTCGGTGACAACTCGCTTTCAACGTGTCCAAGATGTTCTCGTGGCAAATAAGGACAAAAATGAGGATGATGCTGGTGGAGAAGCAGAATATCAATCAGCTGGTTTGATTGAATGCGATCCAGATCATGAGTCTGTTTTAAATGTGACAGAAATAGACAGTGGCGTCGCTTGTCGACAATGCTACGAGAGAATCAACAACAGAGGGAAGAAAAGACAAATAGCTAGCCATTAATTAAATTTCAAAACATATCGTGTATGTAAACGAACATTTTTGCTAATACTGTTTATAAAATCTAATGGCACATGCTTATGAATCCGGTGTTGTACCAAGAACACACAAAACACAAGTCAAGAAACCATCAAAAACACTTACCTTTGAAGATATAAACCAGCGATTAAGGTCAATTGTAACTACGCTGATGAAATAAAAATACCCTTATCTGCTGCATTATGGGGTCGTGATGGTAATGCACTAATTCATCTACCAAATAATACAAACAAAGTCGATATACATCAAAAGTATGCAGAGGGCTGTATACATATAGACCCTACCCGCCGTATTGTCAACTACTCGTAATTCAATAACATTTGACTTTAGCCAAAACGTTTGCCTTACTCACCAGTCAAAACAAATAGGACCTGTGTATTTTGCGAAATTGAGAACGGTGCAAGTATTTGAATGCAGGATTGACGGAAAACCGACCGAACTCAAATCTTTTAGATGATAATTAGATTTTAGGCATTGAAGGCACCTGTATGCACATTGACCATTTCAATAACACAAGGCCATCAAGACGAGGTACAGTGGATATTCCAGCTTGCGCCACGCACGCAGATAACTGTCCAGTTTGTCATTTTCGCCAACTAATTTTAACCTCGTGCACTCTGAACATTTTGTCATCTTCTTCCATTCTAAGAATAAACAACTATTTCCCCTCGGAACCTTTAATTGTAATCAGAATGTAAATCAGTTAGGATCATGATGGGAACCAGTTACACGTTATCTCGTCTGGATATAAACCAGTTGCCAACTCAATTACAAAGTTGGTAAGTACACTGCTTTAGGGTGAAACATAAATGAAGGAACAAAACACTACGGGGCCCCAAGTTGCAAAATGCACTAGATAACGTCAAATTACATACATGTACAATGTTTTGTAAATAATCGGCAAACTATGCTTAACTATGTTTATACAGTAACGATTGTCTTTATAGACAAAAGCCTTATCAGTCTTAAGATCAGCAAACTTATTTACAAATAGTTTAGGTCCTGATCAGACACCTAAATGCGCAACGTAATATCAGGATCCAAACTGTTTAACACAACTCTCAATTTTAGTCAAAATACTTAAGTTTTTAATTTGAAAAATAATCTACGGAGATCGTTTGGCCATCCTTCGAGAATGGTCGACTAAAGCATTCTTCGGAATGAGCCGTCCGTTCAAGTGATGCAAATGGTCGATTGCTGAACGTAGAGAACCGAGTTTGGTCCGATCTCATTAGAGGTCCTCAACCTTAATTCATATGAAAGCGACAAGCTGTAAGGCACTCACATTTTTGTGTTTTAAGACACTATTGAATGATAAATCAGTTTCAAATACACATGTATATGGAAAAAACATGTTTGTAGAAATAAGACTGTTCATAAAGTTTAATTTAGCAAGTGAAGAGTTAGAGTGTATTGCGAAAGTACGTCATAATCATATTATTATGTCAGCAAATTATATCAGACGTCATTTACACGTCACAAACTTGTTTTTATTGCTATACCTGATTGATTTAAACCGCTGTAAAATTAAAAATATTTGTCGTAATGAGATACGTTTTTCTGTACGGTGTATGAAAATGCCTCAACTTTACGTTTCTGCAAAAATTCAAATTCGAAAATTGTGTCATTAAACCCGGTTTTCCTGAAGCGGGACTCATATATAGGATAATCAATTCCTTTGGATTTATAGGAAAAATATATCACGAGAATGGGTTGTTATCTGGTTAAAAAACCAGATAACAACCCTTAGATTGATATAATTATGTTTCATATCTATTCAAAGGAATTAATTATTCTATTTATTATATATATTTTAATGTTTTTACAGAAAAACACACAAAATTAATTGTCAACGCGCGACGTCACAAAAGATGTTGTGACGTGACGTCACAAAAACTGATATCATCACTAGAGGGGATAAAAACTGTGACGATATGAAATATATCTAACTGAGACGTCTCTATAAGTCATCGATAGGTATATAATACACATGTATATTTGTTTTAGTTCGTGTATAGAACATATAACATACAACCGCGACTCGCAAGAACGGTGATAAAAGGTCACACGATATGAAAAATTGATACCACTGAGGCAGCATACTTCAGTCTGTATATTTGAGTACTCCTTAGACGTGATGCGTGTTAGAGAGGGCGTCTTAGAGTTATTATGTGCAATTAGGTTAAATCCACAATCTGTTCAATCTAAGACACATTACTATATAGTACACATGTATATCAAATACTTATAATTGGGTCTGTAATATGCACATACCCTTAAGGTCTTAGATGTGTAATGCTTGACTGCGCACAGGGGCCCCAACACGATTGCTATATTTAGAGAAAAAAATCGCGAGAAGGTATATATACTTCTGACGGTGTTTTGCAATCGTGTTGGGGACCTGTGAAAATTGAGCCCTGAGTGGAAAAGTTTGCAAATCCACGAGTGGCCGGTGCGGAAATAAAATAAAAACATGTTTTAGTGGATCATAACTATTGTGCGGGCGGTAAAATTGTTGAGTCTGCTAATGAAGAGCTATTTTGCCATAATCTGCGAGACGCACATACATGATGAGGTATGCATGATGCTATGAGATGATAATGATTACAGGAAGATGATTTCGGCTTATCTCATTTGTTCCAAAGCAGCCTGTTTGTATAAAAACTACTAATCCGCCTTCCTTTTAGCTCTTACAGTGGAGAAAACGCTGCTCTTTCCCAGTAAACGCTTTTACGATAAAAGTACTATTTCCAGTGCAAACAGTTTGAAGCCTGATTAGACGACGGGTAAACCCGGCGTGTGATAAGCCTCCTAACTGTTTGCCATTCAGATAACAATGAAAGGTCAGAATGTCAAAAAAGTGTCCTTATCTGCATTTTAGTGTTTTAAGTTTGCGTGTAAACAGGAAAGACTAACGTTTTCTCCACTGTAGCAGAGGGGATCATCTCGGTCTAATAAACAGAAAACATTCCCTATGACAAATAAGCCATAGAACCACAACAAAGGTAGAGGAACAGACTGCCTATCAAATACAGGTCTGCCTGTAAATCAAACCTGTGGTACATGCTAAACATGTTTTCCTAACTCAACCCTTTACTCCATTGATACTCATGTTAACACATTTATTTTATTCCTTCACTCTTGAAAGTAAATAGTTTAATTCTATACATTCATTAATATGCATAATAAAAATCCTTTATCTAAGCAGACTGTACATAGTTTAAGCAGACTGGAAGTAAAGCAGAATGAATCCTGCTTTAATTTCAGCCTGCTTTATGCAAACATGTCCTTTCAATACTTAAAATAAGCTACGGAGTAAAGGGTTAAATATCTATTGCAATTATTGGGTTGCAACATACCATCCGTTTATTATGAACATTGGTAATAATTGTATACTGTCACAGTCAATCTTGTATTAAGCGATCACTCTAGTAAATACCAATATTTTGTCTGGTATTGAGCTGTCTGTTTAATGCAGGATAAAACTAATTCAGAATGTTTCAGTAGGAGTTTTCTTCACTATTTCTACCCTGAGTTAATTAGTCTAGTGTCATAATGAAGAGGTATGCAGACTGATTCGCAAGGTGGTTCCTGTATACAATATTGACTGTAATTTTCATATTTCTTGCTAGAAAATATTGTTTATCTTGCAGAAAATAATTTGTAAAACAGACAATAGCTATTAAATTGACATTTTTGTAAATTCTACAACTATTTGCAAATGGCAGTGCAAGTTTTATCAAAACACTTCAACTTTTCTTGATTTTAATTTCCCACAAATGTTGACCCCTCTCAAACACAATTTCATTTTTCTCAAGTTACATGGGGTCAACCCTCATATTTTTTTTATTTTGTTCTAGAGACATGGTAGATAATTTTAAGTGTAGTCAATATGAATGCCCCTGCCTAACTCGGCCAGTACTTAGTCATTAATACATAATACGACATCACGGATATTTACACATCATGAATGTCAACTTTATATATCAAAGGTATAGATACAACTTTAGATAGCAAAGGTTGGATACATTTGAACAACACAATATAGCGTGTTATCACATAACGTTCGGTTATTTATATTTGAACGCAATATTTGATCACGGAAAGAAGTTTGAAGATTCATGATTTGAAGAATTGGTAGGCATTTCTGAGAAATTAACTTACTTTTCATTTGTAATTCAATTAAGCCAAACCCTGTCCAAGGTATTTCATACTTTGTCGCTTTGTCGGCTAACACATGATAAATTTGAGAGGATTCATATCACTTTGAAAATAGTACAGTTGCCAGCAGATAGTATTTGGGATCCATATCAGTTCCCAAACGTTGCACTTGTTGTTA
This sequence comes from Gari tellinella, assembly GCA_922989275.2. Lineage (NCBI taxonomy): Eukaryota > Metazoa > Mollusca > Bivalvia > Cardiida > Psammobiidae > Gari > Gari tellinella. The sequence continues at coordinate 7,851,154 of OV277858.1, forward strand.
TCAGACTGTGCTTTGGAACCAGATCAGATACTTAACTTTACAGATAGCCCCCCCCCCCCCCCCCCAAAAAAAATTCACATACTATTTCAAATAGTTGATAGGGTTTATTGATTTTTGGATATTACAATGATCAAACAGACTTGTTTTTGTTTTTTCTTGTCTTATAAATACTGCCACCCGTAGTGTCAGTGTTTTAGTTTGTACAATTAGTAATTGTCATATCAATTTTTCAAAACAAAAAAATATCTAATTTGGCTTACAAAAAAATGGAAATGAATTATCGAAGACTATGAACATTTTCTAGATTCCTCAATTTATAGTTTGATTTAAAAACATGAACATCTCAATAGCTACAAGTATAGCTTGACTTGATATAGAACATGTATAATAGCTTATCACACATACTCTTGAACATAACAGTAGTGTGATTGTTCATGATATGTTCAGTACGAGTTAAGTATAAGTAATCTCCCGTTTATGAAAAATTAATATTATTTTCACTGCGTACTGTGAGCTTAATTGTCTGATCTTATTTGACCGACAGTTTCATTAAATTATTCCAAGTGATAAAAGCCGCTATATTAATTATATAATCAAAAAGTGTTCAAACATTACCTCAAAAATAACCAAAAACGCTCCGGAATATTGATATAAACAATTTCTTTTTTTAAATTTTAAATCTTTAGATGGTCGGTTCATTGCTGATTGATGGGGTATAGATTTCATAAACTTCGTAACACATTTTCTAAATTCTTTTATAGAAATCTTCCTCTCATTAACAAGTATAAATGTAACTTAAAGTCTTTTCTACGGCAAGGTATTTCACATCCGGAGTTTTATGGTGATGTGATTTACAGACTTCGTAAGATTATTGGACATATGCATTTGCAAAACCTGTTTGTGAAACGTATTAGAATTTTCCTAAAAAAATATTATGATCCAACTATATTGCTACGCACTTCACGTTTGGTTATTGATCAATCTACAACTGATAACCATGCTTTCCTCTTTGATTGTGCGACGACAGACAGGGCTTAGCACTACATGATAATGTATCTCTAAAGCCGTCCTTAACCGGGAGAGTTATGTCGGATTTTCGTGCTTTGTTTTTTCTCTCCCTCTCTGTCGTACCCTGAACCCATCCATATCTTACAGTTACTCGTGACTACTGACTAGTCGCTTGAGTACAATTTGACCGTTGCCATAGTGGGTTATTTTTAGCACGGGCTTGAATGTTTAATTCTTTCCCGTGTTACTAATAATCTTGTTATATATTTTTTGTTAGATGTTTTACATGCATTTACTTACTGTGTTGGCGGTCTTTTGATTGTAAGGTTGTGGAACAGGGTTTATATTTTGTGTACACTGTTCGTCTTTATAGGTAAATATTGGAGATAATAGTTAGGTTGGGCGCCCCTAAACCCAGGTTTAACCCCCAGTGGTTGTTAATAATTAATTTATAGTTAATTATTGATTGCTACTGACCGTACCAAGGCGGGCTCCTATGTTCACTTAGCTTTATGTTTGTCTTGCGTGTGTTTTCTATTTTGTGTGTGGATGAAGAAATGGCATTGCGTGTATGTGTGTGTGTCATGGTATGACTGTGTGTGTTCTGCTTGAGAGGTGGGTGTATTGTTTGTGTTACATTTCCTGCTTGAGTCTTTTTCGTATTTATAATGTGATCGCCATTTTGGGGACTATCTCCAATATGTTTATTCATGTTTTATTTCAGATCTAATTGTAGTTATTTTGTCATTTTCTCGATTTGTAGGTACATTTATGTTATTTCATGTGAAGCGCTTTTGAAAGCACAACCCCTGTGTATAATAATAATAATAATTTTAAACGCAGTCACACTTCACTGGTTAATGTCTCTTTTTATTCTATTTTTTAATTAGACATTTTAATATTTGAAATTTTAATTAGATCTTAAATTCATGTAAACCTCAATGGTGAATGTATCTTATATAATATATGAATCTTATTTCGTCATTTATTTTAATTTTGCAAAATTCAGGTAACCTAATACATCCCAAGCCAATCTCGTGGATAATAATCGTCATGATTACACTGGTTTCCCAAGCGAGTTCCATTCTTTAGAAAGCCTTTGTAATAAATAGTCTTTCCTTTTGACAACCATCCAACCCACCAGCTAAACGTTCCCGACGTAATAATCGTGTGGTCACATGATGACGCAAGTGCCATGTCGAGACTTTTCTCGTGAAAAGGGCTAACATAAACATTTTCATCCTTAAAATTATCTTTACACCATTTTGGATCGTCACTGGTAAATATAAATTGAATATTTTTAAACATATTATAGTAGAACTTCATGGCATTTCGGATAAAGGAAACAGGAGCCGTTGTATATCCACTATTCGATTTCATTCGCAAGAAATCACCTCTCCGTACATGAACACCAACGGTGACAACTCCAGGTTTACTTATATTCGATAGATAAGTTTGCACCTTTAGCAAACAATCTTTCTTAAACGTAAAGGCCTGTCTAACTATGTTTTCTACACCTTCAAAATATTTATAGGACTGTAGAAATCCGATTAAAGTCCAGTTCTTTGTGTGATCTAAGTACCTAACCCTTTTATCATATTTACAAAAACCACTTTGCTGAAATGTCCCAGTATTTTCTAGCTTAAAGTAGACACGGTTTGGAAGGTCAAACACCTTAGAAATATCGTAATACTGCATAAGCACTGGTGTATATCCATGCATTGCTGCTACTCCTATTAGTGAAGCAATTTGGAACATATTATTACCCTGACGGCCCCTCAATCCATCCAGTGTCACAAAATGAGAACACTCATGCTTAGTGTTATTAACACTGGTCCCAACGTGCAAGTTTGTCGACAATGTGCTCTTGTAGTTAAGCATATTGCTGCCATGATATTTTCTACATTTCCTATAGTTTTCTTTTTTATTCCTGTCAGTGGAATTTATTGAAAATGTGAGTACGTCAAGTTGTCTCGCTATGGGCGATATAATAGTTGCAGCCTCCTTTGTGGTGTCATAACACAAAAACACAATTATAAACACAAATGTTACCATGGAATACAACATCCAGTTTTTTATTCTGGACATAATGTTTTCACAAGTACTGTCATGTAGAATAGCACCATTGAAATGCAAGTTTTTTGAATATTGCTAAACAAGTGACCGGTTGTAAAATTATGAATCTGTCATGAAATGCTCAAAATGAATTCTGATGGAACGTAAGACAATTTTATGATACATGAAATTGTTAAAATTAATACAGCTTCAAATCTAATGACGTTATTTGGAAGGGTTAACATGCACAGCGTAAACTACCTTGGGAGCTCTGTTGTTAGTGCCTACACTGTTTATCATTTTGCGTAGAGAGTCACATATTGTTAAACGCTTTGGAAAATCAAATGTTAAGAATTACCGAGTTTTGTCAGTCGCTTAAAAATATTCTGAATTTCCTGAGATTTTTAATCAATAAATTATCCAGTGAACAGATCTCATTTTTTTGTTGGAAGTTATTAAAAACAGAGTGTTAAAACATAACAAGTATATTGTGCACACAGATTGAAGACAATATCATAAACAGTTTTCAAGGAAATGGCAGACTGTCTTGCCTAAGAAACAATATTTCAGGCTTAAAAGGGGCATACTTCTGTAACTATTTGCAAGAATGATGTAACTTAAAGTAGAGTCAGCAAACATCACACTTATAATGTGTACCAAGTTTGAAGACAGTATCATACATACTTTTCAGGAAAATGATATGTCCAAAAAATAATGTGCATATTAAGGAAGAACATTTTAAGTTATAAAGGGGCATAATTCCGTCCATTTTTTTGCAAGTGTTATGAGACTTAAAGAAATGTATCACAATACAACACTCATAATGTGAATTAAGTGTGAAGACAATTTCATGATCTTTTTGAAGAAAATGGCATGTTCCAATACAAATGTCTTAATTAGGAGACCAAATGAACCAAGTAAAAAGTTTAAAAAAATTGTGCAAAAATTATGAAACCTTTAAATGAGTGTCCCCACAATAGGCTGATAATATTTTCCAACTATAAAGATGGGTCATAAACTGTTTTCAAGAAAAAGCATATGTCCTAGAAAAAGGCGATGGAGGGAGGGAGTGACGGAGGAGAATCCAATTCTTATCAATATCGATAAATAAAAAGTATAAAGGTAAGTTTAAACTGCATTTTGCCATATGTCGTCCAAATTTGGTGGGTATTATATTTATCCAATTTTTAGTTATAAGCATTTAAATGAAACAATCGAAACCCCGTTTTACAAGGTATCGACTTTTCGTTCACTTGGCACGCATAATAATTAAGCTGCTTTCTCTATACAGTGAGTTGATACTGAATCAAACATCATATCAACAGATTTGGATTGATCTTATCGTCTTTAATGTAATTTCATTTTGTTTCATCGGTTATTAAAAGTACTCAAGGCTGGGAGTATACCCCACATTTTTTAGTCAATTTTCAGAATCAGTCAACCGTAACCTTCCGTAAGCAAGGTGATGCATGTCGTTGCAGACGACGAAAGACGGCTTAGGGGGATAGGTGCTAAGTAGAAGTTTTTAAAGGGTATTGCTTAGCTTTTAGAGGGTATGGTTTTATAGGTCAATTTTTTCTGTACATAGTCCCCATACCGTTGTTCACGGATAGTCTTTTAATCAAGCAGACATCATCTTACAGCATGTTGGGGTTTACCCCCAGTAAATAGCCTGCCCTAACCAGTTAATTAGTAAGACTTGTTCAGACACGTTTTACAGCGCGCATGCGTTGTCCACGGATAGTCTTTAAATCAAGCAGACAACACTTTTTAATTATAAATGCGGTATGTAAACATTGAAATTAAGCATACGACCATCTCCCCCTCCCTCTCTCTCTCTCTCTCTCTCTCTCTCTCTTTCTCTCTCTCTCTCTCTCTCTCTCTCTCTCTCTTTCAGGTAATGTAAAAGAAAACGAAACATATAAATGCACTTTAAATGTAATTTTATTAAACATATTTACATATACACATTCATAAAGCAAATACTATGTACAGTCAATCAAATGTATCATATTTTAACAATTACTTGTAAATTTACACAATCATACAGACGACTGAATGTAATTTACACCAAACACGTACACTGTAATATGTTTTCACGAAATAAAGTAGTTCTAAAAACCGTAAGGCAATGACACATAGTTCTGGGTAAGAACCCTTTTGTCGAACACAATTCTATAGTCTTTTTCCTCCGTCTTTGTCAAAATCTTGCATTGTACTGGGTTTCTTACTATTTTGAAAGTGTTTGTAACTTTCACAGTCTCTCCAGTATTAGATGTCACCAATCTTTTCAGGGTATCAAAGTTAATGTCAAGCACATTTTTGAAGTTCAGCGTTATACCGCGAACTTTACAAACTAAGACTTGCCCATTTTTAGTGGGTTTTGCCAAGGTATAAGCATAGTTCTTGGGACCCCCTATAACAAATGAAGTGATGGTGTTGTTTGGGACTTCATCTGTAAGGTCTCCGAGATAATCCCCCAATGGAGGTTCCAATTCCCCTGGAGCTGTGGTAAACACGACAGAATCGGTGTCGCAGTACAAGACTCGATCACCCAGGGGTTCTTTATAACTATATAGTTTGAGTCTTGCCTGGGCTGTTGTAAAAGCGGCAATTACCACGTTGGTTTTAGATGACGGTTCAATAAAGTCCTTGTTGTGAACCCAGTCCAGTTGTACAGCTTCGTCGTTCACGAAGCGTACGTTTTTCACCTCTTGTTGGTCGGATGTCATCATGTCCATAAATTCTTTTGGGTCATTCAGGTATGTTGTTTGAGTCAAGTTTGACCTTTGTCCAAATTTTCCCCAAAAGGAATTTAACATAAGCTTGGCCAATGATCTCAAGCCAGGGTTATGGTGAATGTTTTGGTAGTCCAGCTTGATGCCTTCTTTGTCACAGTATTGTTGCATGTACTGTTGTTTCTTATCCTCGTCAACACACCAGTCTGGCCACCCACCGGCTTCCTGTTTCACTTTCAAAAACGTGTTTACATATTCCCTGAACAGTCCACCAGTTTTTGTCACAGCATTGTTCTGAGACAGTTCCTTGAAATGCCAGACTTCATATATTTGTAGTATTCTATAGCCTTTCGATAACGCCGTCTTGATCTCATCTGTGACCCAGGTACCCACCAAGGCACGTTCAGATTCAGTATGCTGACAGGGTGTTAATTGGTATTTTTCAGCACATGATCTACAAAGACTGAATAACAGTTTGCCGTTACATTTTGCTGGTAGCACTGGTGTGTAAAGACCTCGAGGAGGAAGAACCTTACATTTGACGAGTCCTTCATATTGGTCGATGCTGTCGAAGTTTTCTGTGACGATAATTGGGTGTCCTGATGGAATTTTTTCAGTCTTGTTGACCCAAGGATAAAGCGAAGTCACGTCATAGTATTTGATTGTCCTGTCATTGTCTACTTTTTCGTATAGTCTAAAGGCCTCCGTGCGACCACCGTAAAACGCATCTCTTGGTTCAAGAGGCATTACGATGTCAAGAGAATCAATGAATTCCTGCATTGCTGGATTAGATTTCATCTCAGTCTTGTAGTCACATTCCGAGATGGATCTGTACTCAAATCCCAAGGATTTCAGATATTTCATTTTCTCTTGGGTTCTGTCATATAGTTCCTGCATTGTCGTGGCTGTTACGGGATTAATAGTGCTTCGTGAAAAGCATTTTGGACAGCCGTGCCAGAAACAACCGTGGAACTCCAGGACCACTTTATTTCCTTGTTCTGTTTCATAATACCCATCCACCTTATAGGACCCAATATCCTTCTCACCCTCGTTTCTTCCATGCTGAATGCGTATGCCTTGGGTGTGAGCGAGGAACGACTGTTTAGCTTCAGCTCTGTAACCATGGGGAGGGATAATACCAATAGTTTCAGGGTCGAGGAATAATGTCCGAAAGACTAAGTTGCACGCAGAGGCAATCGTAATGCACTTTTCAAATGGATCGAGTCCTTGTTTTCCTTCCCTTCTGGTAAGATCCATAAAAAGGGTTCTAAATTTTAAGCAGCATTTTTTCAGTACATCCACGTCTGATCGACAGTATTTCAACAATTCCACTTGAAAATTGAAAGGATCGCGACAATGCAGTGTGTACCATGTCATAAACTTGGATCTGTATTCTGGTTTCATGCCATTCGGATTATAATATTGAACATCTGGCAGGTGATCAAGAACTACACGCTGATTTTCTTCTCTGTTGAACAGATGAGGGAAGTATCCTTTGGCTATTTCTAACTCACCAAACGCCCTAGGCATATCGGCTAAGGCCATGGGAATGAAATTGAGAGAGTCAATGAATCGAATTTTACACACTGGCACCGTGATGGACATATATTTGGAACCCGTCGTTATCACTTCAGGAAGAATGGCATTGTCATGCAAGTACTGTAGGATAGGATAATTGTCATATCCTTTGAAATTGTGACAGACGACTGTCGCCCCCTTGTTCTCCTCTGAGAATAGCCATTGGCAAAATTGTGTTGTTGTGTGTGGGCCTGTAAAGACATGTTCGTTCAGACCGCACTTTAAACATTTTGATGAAGGCGTGATGTCGCGGTGCATACATGTGTCACAGACTTTTTGAGCAACGCATAAATTCGGTCTATGTTCCATAGAACCGCACCAGGACTTTTTGCAATTTACACAGACATTGTGAGCACCCGGAAGATATCCACCTTCACATTCTAATTGACTGTCATGTGTGCATTCAAAATCGAAGAAGATATATTGTGTTTGTGTCTGTTTGTTTCTCAGTCCCACTGGTTCCTCATCTTCAGTGACAGGTTGCATATAACATTGATGACTTTCTTCAACATAGTCTTTACACGTAATGCAATAAGTCTCGCCACACACATGAGATCGCTTGTGTTTTGACCGATTCACAAGCTGGTTGCATTCCTTACATCTGTAGATTGTCTCGCAGGTATATTTGCCCTGATCCGATTTCTTCATGTGTTGTGTGAAACAGTCTTGATTCACACATTTACAGTTACAAGCCTGACAATATTGCGAATCTTCCTGTGTGTTTGCATGTAATCGACGACAGTAGTGACAGGGGTTATTGCAGGAGTGGCGTTCTTTGTGCTGATACCTTTTTTTGCATTGGACACAAAAGTAGCTCCGATTTAAAAATCCAGGCATTTTGGTAATGACATCATAATGATTATCGTGACTGTACAAATAGATTGGCACACCTCCGTCTGGACCTTTGTAAAGGATGCCGTTGAAATGATCTTTAGAAAGAACATGAATTTGGTATTCGGGTAAAACGGCTTGAAATTGTTTCACTTCTTCTAAACCACATGGCTTCACAGCAACGCCTGCTCTCTTGTGTAAGTCTAAGGCTAACTGTTTTTTAATGTCACGCCCTTGACGGATACTATTCCACTGTGGATGATTGTCGAGTTTGGCTATCCCCGTCACCAGTGCACGTGCGCAGCAGATGTCGTCTGTATTTCTTATCTGAATGATGCTCTTCTTCTTGTCAAGTCTTTTGGCGATATCTATTACTGGTTTCATCTTGTATCCTGAACCAGACACGTTGTTCACATGCACCAATTCAATACCAAAGGTTTCGTCTAAAACAAACTGTTCATAGGATTGAAGCACCCTTTCAATCTCTTGTAACAAACGGTCTACCGTGAGCTCAGATCGTCTCATGAATGGCAATACAACGGGAAAATCCAGCTGAGGGTTATCCATGGTGACTCGAACAAGATCTGTTGTGGGAATATCTTCTGTGATTCTGTCTATGATCGATTGAAATAGTCTTCTCAACATTTTCAAAATGTTTGACAGTTCTCTAATCTCCATGTCATTCACTGAAACCTTGTAGTAGCTGGCGGTGGTTTTGAACTTTTCTATTCTCCTGTCACTGACTTTTTCAATAGTGTACATGTTGATTGGATCCCTTTCATTCACCTTTCGCTTCTTTGCCAAACCACTACCGTCTTGACTTTCTGCTGAACGTTTTGGAGCCTCCCATCCGTGGTCTCGGTGTAAATGCTTTTCCAAAGCATCGGCTCGGGTGAACACTTTCAAACACTCTGGACAATGATGATTGTTATCATCCGCATGCTTCTTCAGATGCCTGTTCAAATTTTGTTTTCTGTTGAATGTTTTCTTGCATGAAGTACATGTGTATTTTCGCCAGTGATTTTCGGTACGCCTGTGCCTTTATAGGTGACTCAGTTCCGGGAACTCAGCTCCACACTCTTCGCACTGATATGACATCTTTACTGTTTGGCGTCTAGAAATAGAATGAAAATATTGTATTCGTATTACTCTCTTATGAGTGTCATGATTCATATGAAGCATTTTGATTGGTTGTTGAGAAATGAAGTCGAAATAAAAACATCATAAGAGTGACCATGTAACCCATTATTTCCCAGACCTAAAACAGGACTGCATGGAAAGCATTCATTGTTCAGACTGTAATCAAAACTTTTGCAGTAGATACAATTTGTTAAGACACAGAAGAAACAAGCATTCAGAAATGCAGTCGTACTTAGGAGCGCCTTTGGGAACACCGGGTGCGCCTTTCGGAGCGCATTTTGGAGCGCCTTTCGGAGCGCCTTTCGGAGCGCATTTGGGAGCGCCTTTCGGAGCGCATTTAGAAGCACAGAAAGCACAGGGAGCGCATCCTCCTCCCCCACCCGTGCCTACAGATACTCAACCTACTGCACTGAGACATCCCTTTACGATGATGATTTCAGGGCCTACAGGTATTGCTTATGAAACTTGCCAGTAGTTGAGTGATGTGCTCTTAAAATCGGATTGGATTGGTAACAATCTCATTATGTTCAAACAAAATGTTTAACGCGTATGCACCTGCTTTCTTACAATATAATTGGACTCTAGAAAAAATACTGTTTTATCTTTCAGCTTGTGGTAAAACCACATTTGTTAAGGATCTGCTCCTTAACCACAACTCCAGAATTCAACCGCAGATACAGCGAATTGTGTGGCTATACAGGCGATGGCAGCCTGCGTACACAGACATGCAAAGATCCATATTGCCAAGAGTAGAGTTTATTCAAGGTATCCTTTCTGATTTGGATGATGACGATTTCTTCAACCCTAGATGCAACAATTTATTGATACTTGACGATTTGATGTCCATAGCTGGCAAAGATAGTCGTATTACAGGTTTATTCACAGAGGGCAGTCACCATAGATCTTTGTCGTTACTTTCGATCAATCAAAACCTGTATGCCAGTAAAGATCCCACACAACACAGAAACTGCCATTATCTGGTACTCTTCAACAATCCCGTGGATAAACAGTCGATCACGACACTGGCTAAGCAAATGTATCCCAGAAATACTGACATCTTAATGAAAGCATTCGACAAGGCCACTAAATATCCGTACGGGAGTTTACTGATAGATCTGAAACCATTCACGCCTGAAAATGAAAGATTAAAATGCAATATCAACTGGAAAGAATGTAACCCAGGTCAGAGTATGAGGGGCATACAACTGACCAATCAGCCATCAGAAACCATCCCAAACATTATAAGAGAAGAGCGTTTTCTACTGGACGATCACGCTTCTACTACGGCTCAAACTAATTTGATCGACGCAGAAGAAAAAGAGAATTCAAATCAGTTGGAATATTCCAGTGACAAGCGAAACGAGATGGCTGATAAAACAAATGACTTCTGTTTGATACAACTCATGATGTTCCAAGACATGTGAAACGGGGATGGTGTGCCGAGAGTTCCCAAGAACCATTTCAAAAGAAGCAGACAATGGACAATGGCATGGCAGAAAATACGCACGAAAATCAAAAGAAGCAGAAAATGGAACCTACTCTGGCAGTAAAGACAGAAGAAAATCAAGGTTTCCTTAACCTCTGGGAGATAGCTCAAGATGACAATACTGAGCGTCTCGACAGAATGTATGACCAGTTTGCCTCAGATGGAGAAGGCGAGGCAGAGGCGAGAGACATGGCGGCAGAGCGTATCCAACCTTACTACGAGCGTTCTTTCTTTAAGAAATACCAACACTTGATAGAAAAGTACATTCAACCTTTACGGAACAGCGAACTGCATCATCAGATTATGGATGAATTAGACACACTTACAACCAAAAAACGTCTCTGCTGAAAGGACCATACATCGCATTTTAAAGAAGAATGGAGACAATTTTCAGACTTTGTTCAGCGAAGATGAAGATAATAAGAGCGAAGAAGACGCCGAATAAATATTACATTGAATAGATCATCATATGCTTCTGAGGCAGAGCTATAGACATGACACCCTGGGAAGATTATTTAAAGACCATATACTATGATCCGGCGCACCCGGCCAGTTACGCTGGCCCGCAAAAACTATATAAAGTGGTACAAAATGAAGGAAATTCAAAATCGGAATGCACAATATCAGGAAGTTTCTCAATAACCAGGAAACATACAGTCTGCATAAACCAGTGCGGAGACGATTTCATCGTAACCACGTGATTAGTGCAGGAATAGACGACTTGTGGATGTGTGATCTGATAGACATGGTCAAATTTGCGGATTGGAATAACGGCTACAAGTACATCTTGTTAGTGATCGATGTATTCTCCAAATTTGTGTGGATGAAGCCACTAAAAACTAAAACGGGTGTTAGTGTGGCAGAGGCTTTTCAAAACATATTTGACACTTCCAAACGAAGTCCGGGAAGACTGGTATCGGACAAAGGTCAGGAATTCAATGCCAGAATAGTGCAGCAACTGATGGAAAAACACGACATAGCGTATTTTCCTACACAGAATGAAGTAAAAGCTTCTGTATCGGAAAGAGCCATTAAGACGATCAAGACTAAAATCTACCGCTATTTCACCTATACAGGTGACTATACGTTTCTCCTAGTTCTACAAGATATCGCCAATAGCTATAATTACACCTACCATAGAACGATAGGTACTCACCAGTGAACGTCAAGCAAACTAACGAGGATGAGGTTCGATTGTCTACCTACTTTGCCAGACAAGCAGAAGACAAAAAGTATCTTCGGAACAACCGTAGGCGATTTCAGTTTAAGAAGGGAGACTTTGTGCGCATCTCACATTTAAAAACAGTGTTTACGCGGGCTTATGACGAAACGTATACAGGAGAGCTGTTTAAAGTGTCCAGGAGATATCATCGAGGCCAGATACCCATATATAGATTAAAAGACATGATGAATGAGGAAATTAAAGGATCGTTTTATCAGAGCGAACTGTTAAAGGTTAATGTTAATGAAGACCAACTATGGAAAGTGGAAACGATATTGAGAACAAAAGGAAAGGGGCGGAATAAACAATATCTGGTGAAATGGAAATACTACCCTTCCAAATTTAACAGCTGGGTGAAGGCCAGTGAAATGAAATAAACTATGATGCTACATGTGTGCATAACGCGTACAGTCTATGTTTGTGAATAGTATATACATACATATCTATCCTGTACTACTAATGAGTGTTCCTCGGAACATATGTGTCGCCTGCTGAAAAAAGTAAGCAAGAAGAAACAGGAAAGAACGCTCACAATCGTGAAACGTGTGCAGGACACTTCCGCTCATCAAGCTCTTTCCATGCATGAAATTCCATCTCCAAAGCTTCAATAGAACAGAAGTTATCTACAGCAAATAGAAAAAAGAAAGGGAAATAACTCTAACAGTATTGATGTAAGAGTTATGAGCTTTATGTTCGACCCTTCCATTTACCTAATTGTTTGCATAACTGAATTGTCGGGTGAAAAACCTCACTACAACAGGAGTTATAGGCATACAAAGGAGATAAACAGACGGACAGACAGGCACCGGGAAAATGATCCCTATGTGTTACCGCTGCTTACAACAGGTGGCACAAAACTGATTGTACATACAATGTGCCTATCTTTTTTGTATATATGTATAACGTGTTAACCCTGTGTTTGTTAATAATGTACATAACAATGTAATACTATTCTGTAATAAAAAGGACTGTATATAAACTGTTGTTTTGTCCTCTTTTTGAAACCGTTCGGAAAGTTTAATTTCTCTCCAAAATTTAAACGCGTGTTTTAAAAGCTATGATTATCTTGAATCTTCGTTGTTGTAAACTCAACATATGATATATTGAAAACACCGGAATGTGTATGTCTGCAGTTTTCTCACAGGCATTTAATAGCATATCATAGTCGTGAGCATAAGGATAGGATTACAATCCAGTGCTGGAAAAAGCTGAACTGAGATGCAGACTTGATAAACTATACCTACTGCGGAATGAGAGGTTTAAGCAGACGATGCTGGAAGAAGTTTAATAGATAAAATAGTCAGCGGTATAAGGGTTAAGAGGGGTTAAAGCAGACGAAGTCTTCCGTAAAACTATGACTGTAGAGTCTTGATTTAAATACTGTTTTTCATTAACTGTTTCATTTGTAAACACTTACCTTCAGCGTATTATACTGTGTTGTTTTACGGTGTTTCCCATTCAACGACTGGACATCGTTTGCGAGTGGAGAGAATTCCCATGTCTATTTATAACGTCGATTATAGGCCCTTTACGCATGCGCCCGGTAAAAGGTGGCTGAACAAGTCTGGTCAGGACAAGCAATTCACTCGGGGTGAACATGCTGTAACATGCTGTCTGCTTTGGTTGGTCTTATCCGTGGACAACGCATGCGCGCTGTAAAACGTGTCTGAACAAGTCTTGCTAATTAACTGGTTAGGGCAGGCTATTTACTGGGGGTAAACCCCAACATGCTGTAAGATGATGTCTGCTTGATTAAAAGACTATCTGTGAGCAACGGTATGGGGACTATGTACAGAAAAAATTGACCTATAAAACCATACCCTCTAAAAGCTAAGCAATACCCTTTAAAAACTTCTACTTAGCACCTATCCCCCTAAGCCGTCTTTCGTCGTCTGCAACGACATGCCTCACCTTGCTTACGGAAGGTCACGGTTGACTGATTCTGAAAATTGACTCAAAAATGTGGTCTATACTCCCAGCCTTGACTACTATTAAACATCTATTTCAAATGAAACAGACTACACAAAATACAAATGTCATTTTTATCAAAGCGTTTCTGCATGACATATGTATTTGAAAACATATTGGCAATGTCGGGAATAATGTCCTGTTTTAAAACAACACACACAAGATATTAGCCTATCATGGATGTACAACTATACATACAAATGGTAATAAACTTGATAACAGCACACATTAAAATGATTGAAAAGAATAATCTGAGGACGTGTTATATGAATTAAACATGTGTAGCGTTTCATAACCGTCATTCGTGTCATATGCACTGACTTACATGCTGCAATACGCTAAAATGACAGGCACTCTTTAATCAATTTTTTGGAAAAAATAAGACGACTTAGTAGGCTCAATGTGCATGTGCAGCATGTACATGTGTTGGTTTCTGGAACAATTGATATGTATACAGGTAAGAAATAGAACAAATACATGACTGTTTAGGTTATGCGTTAACAGTGCAAAAAGCTGGCGTGTTTATCACAAAAACAAATACCATGTTTAAACGGAATCTTCATTAAAATACTCATACCATTAAAAACACTGCTTATTTTTAAATGCAAAAATGATGAATCGATAATACTGCATATTTATATTTAAAGTATATGTTTACTTACAATGTCATGGGTAGTGATTCGACACGGTTTTATATCGCTCTCCAAATATGTGCATTTATGTGGTTATTTCGGAAACTTATCGGAATTTTAAATGGATGGATTTGGAATTTGCAGGATTCTGAAATGGTACTGTTGATTTTGCTTTATAATTAGCCTTTTAAAAGTTATTAGCAAAAATCTAAAAGACAAAGCCGGGCTATTGTGATTATCTACTCACGCAGACGAACTTCGCCAAAAGCGTGCACATACGAACAATGAAACTATTGTGTAGCTACGGTGTACCTAATAGGCCATCATGTAGTACGATCGTGCTGTAATACAGTAACCAGTTGACATTGAACTAATAAGCGGTGCATAACGTATGGTGTGCTGTGAGTGTCATCCAACTTGAAACATATTTTCTGAACTATTAAGAATATCATTTAGATATCCAGAATGGGTATTAGCATTACGGTGTATAGAATTAGAATAGCGCTGTTTGGTTGTGGCCGAGGACGACGTATCAAGAGTACAGACAATGCGTACAACCCGTATAGTAAATCCAGTGACGTACATCTACGGACTATCTCTTGCTATATGGTTCTTCTAACAAAAGTCCTGTGTTGTAAGGTTTCCTCGATGGTACCTAACTTGTGTTATCAGATTGTTTCCCCGTATGCCTAAGTATGTCAGTGTATGGAAATCCATAGCACTAAATGTTTGAACACGCAAGAAACTATTGGCACTATTAGTGGCACCTCTTTAGACACTGTCCCCTACATTCAATTACTTTCAAGTAGTTACTGTCACAAATTATTGATTCTTTCCGGAGACATAGAATTAAACCCAGGACCTGAAATGGAAACTCAGCAAATTCTTCATGCCATAGTTCAGTCAAATGCGCGAGTGAGCTTCCAGATCGATCAAGTTAGGAGCGAGATAGCAGCAGCAAGGTCGGAAATCATGGCTGTGAGAACTGACGTTGTGCAGGTGAAAGAAAAGGTCGCAAATATTGAAACTAAACAAAATGAATTCGATGTGAAAATTTCTGAATTTGAGAAGCAATTTGAAAACCTGCATTATGAATCGGAAGTGAATCACAGTGATATATCAGAGTTGGCTATGAATTATGAACGGAAATGTGAGCAAATTGATAGGCTTGAGAGGCAACTGATACATTTTGAGTCTGAGGGTCTAAAGCTTAATATGAGAGTATTTGCTTTGGCAGAAACCGGAAACGAAACTACGGAAAATTTGATTAAAGAAGTAACTGAAAATATTATTAATGTTGCAGTTCCTGTCACCTCACCGGACGGTTCTTCGGGCGGGGTAATCCAAGCCGAGGAATCATCCGACGAGGGTACGGAAGAAAGTCACATTCAATTTGCTAAAAGAGTTGGCTCTTTACGGGAAGGTGCAACACTGATGGTGTTGGTCACATTTAAGTCATTGATGTTAAGATGAAAGTGTTTAAAGCACGCGAAGCTTTGCGCGACAAAGGTATAAGAGTGTCGAATGACCTTTGCTACACGCAAAGAGATCAGCTAAAGGAGCTCAGTCGGCATGGTAAAACGGGCGTTTTCAAAGGTGGTAAACTTTTTATTCGCCCAGATAGAAAACGAAATGGTAATTAATACTGGTTTTGATGATAGGCGGATTTACAGGCAGGGACGCAGAACAAAACGGGACGAACAAAATGCAGCTGGCGCGATGGAAGTTGTGAATGGTGACACCGACGCTAATGTTGATATTGATTAGGACAATGGTCAACGCTCTGCGCGTAACAGGGACACATTAAATATTATTACATGGAATATCAGTGGTTTGAGAGACAAATTAAATGATACTGAATTCATTGATTATCTGAAATCTTTTGATATTATATGTTTGCTTGAAAAATGGCTCGCAGATGATAGTTTGTTACAGCAGTGTTTGCCAGATTACACATGTCATTTCAGCCTTGCTAAACAATCGAAACACGGGGGAAGAAATATGGGTGGGGTGGTTATATTTGTTAGAGAGAAGTATTCTCGTCTGATTTGTAGATCACTGGAAACTTTTGAAAACGGTGTTGTGCTTTTATTTAAGAATGATATTTTGAATTGCCCTAACGATGTTGTATTTATCTGTGCCTATATTCCCCAAGAAGGGTCTCCTTATTACGATGCCATGTCGCAATCTGGTATACAGTGTCTTGAGTGTTTATTCTTTGAACATCCTGATATATTCAAAGACCACGAAGTTATTGTCTGTGGCGATATGAACGCTAGAACAGGTGATTTGAATGATGTTATAAATATTACTGACACTGTTCCAGAATTACATGAATATTTTCACTTATTAAATGATGATTTCATCTTACCTAGAAGAAATTGTGACACACATACACATAAATTTGGGAGAGACCTTATTGGGTTTTGCAAAGTATATTCTCTCTTTATTGTAAATGGAAGATTTGGAGCTGACACTCAATCAGGTGATTATACATTCATTGGTCAGCAAGGCTGTAGCGTAGTTGACTATTATATATGTACAAGAAATGTTGCTGATTGTATTGCAGATTTTAGTATTAAGTCTAAAGCTGATAGCGACCATTTGCCTATTTGTCTTTGTTTGTTGTCGGTTTCTGCTAAAGACCAGTTTCAGGCTGAGGAAAGGATTTCGGAAATACCCGATACTTTTAAATATCAGTTTACAGATGACAACTCTTCCATATACAAAAACTTTCTTTTGGATAGTGTTGATAATGGATGTTTAAATGAACTTGATGCAAGTATTTCCAATCTTAGCTATGGAAAAAATGATATTTTATCAGATTTTGAAGACATTATAGTTAAATGCAGTGAATCGTTTAGAAAGAAAAAGACAACAAAAATTAGTACAGAAAGTAAAATTTGGTTTGATATAGAATGCAAAAATGCAAAGTTGGTCAGAAATAAGTTTTTGAGAAAGTTTAGGAAAAGTCGTAATGATAATGACCTTAAGTTATATATAGACAGCAGAAATGCATTTAAATCCCTTGTAGAAGAAAAAGGTTTTTGTACTCTAAAACAGTTACACAGGAACTTGAGAACTCTCTGTCTGATTCAAAAGTATTCTGGAAAACCCTTAAACGACATTGTGGTAGACCTAGTATTAGAACAAATATTACAATTTCACAATGGTTTGATCATTTCAAACAAGTATTTAATGATAATACAGAAAATTGCCATATAGAAACGGATTTTATAGATAATGTAGACTTTACTGAAATAGAAAATATACTTTTTAACAGTGAAATTACTGATAAAGAAATACTTGAATCAGTTAAGGAAATTAACCCTAATAAAGCTTCATCTGGAAATTTAGTAGCAGAACATTTTATTTACGGTATTGATATTTTATTGCCATATATACGAAAGTTGTTGAACAGACTCTACACACATGGTGAATTTCTATACAACTGGGCTACATCTATTTTATACCTTTACATAAGAAAGGCAGTGTAAATAACCCTGATAACTACAGAGGCATAGCTCTGTTAGATACTTTTAGTAAAATATATATCGGTATTCTAAACAAAAGAGTCACTTTCTTTGTTAATGCTTATGATAAGATTTCAGAAGCACAAGCAGGTTTCAGACAAGGATATTCTACTATTGATAATGCCTTTGTTTTGTATTCATTAATAAATAAGTACCTATGCAGGAAAGGTAAGAAAATATATGTAGCTTTTGTAGATTTAAAAAAAAAAAGCGTTTGATTCTGTAAATAGAGATAAACTTTTTAATGCACTACATCATATTGGTATTAAAGGTAATTTATACTCAGCAATATTTGGTATCTATAAGTCTGTTAAAGCATCTGTACGTGATCATGGTTTAATATCAGAGAGTTTTAAATGTCCTTTGGGTGCACGACAGGGCTATAAACTCAGCCCTGTATTATTTTCTATTTTTGTAAATGAACTTAGTACGTCAATTAATAATAATAATGTGCATGGTATTCAATTAACACCAGAAATAGTTGAAATCCTAATTTTGATGTTTGCTGATGACGTGGCCCTGATAGCAGATACAGTCAGTGGTTTACAAAGACACCTTAATGTTCTTAAACATCATTGTTTGGATTGGAAGTTAAGTGTAAACGTTGATAAAACAAAAATTGTCGTTTTTAAAAATGGCGGGAAAATCTCCAAACATGAAAAATGGTTTTATGATTGCAGAACAATTGAAACTGTTAATGCATTTACTTATGCTGGTGTTAATTTTACATGCAGATTATCTTTGTACAAAATGGCAGACAATATGGCGATAAAAGCAAAGAAAGTGCTTATTATTCTGTTACAGAATATGCAAGATATACAACCAATACCTTACAAAACATATTTTAAGTTCTTTGAGATTTTGGGGTTAAATTATATGGAGCAAATAGAAAGGGTACATATCTATGCATGTAAAAGGTTTCTATTTGCACCTCTTAAAGCGTGTAATTCTGCAATTATGGGAGATTGTGGCAGATTTCCAATGTATATTTTAGCATATAAGCGTTGTATTAAGTTTTGGATAAGAGTTATTGCATTACCAGAAAACAGGTATGTGAAGAAATGTTACAATATGTTGAAGTTTTCTGATGAACGGGGGTATAAAAACTGGGTTACATCTTTACGTTTAAATTTATAAAGTAACGGATTTGGTTATATTTGGGAAAACCAAATGGTTCATGATTCAAAACAATTCCTCATTCAATACGTTGATAGGTTAAGGGATCAATATAGACAAAAATGGTTTGAGATGTGTTGTGAAAACAGTAAATTAGTTTTATACAGACAATTCAAGGCTTCATTTGAAAAAGAAAAGTATGTAGAAATTATTGATTTACAAAGGTTTAGACGTAGTATTGTATCATTTAGGTCTTCTTCACATAAACTTATGATAAAAAAGGGAAGACACATGAACTTACCTAGAAATATGCGTTACTGCATTCATTGTGATAATATCATAGAGGATGAAGTCCATTTTGTATTGTATTGTCCGTTATATGAACAGCTTAGAGCTAGATATATTAATAGAAAGTTTTGGGAATATCCCTCAATCCATAAATTTAATATTTTGATGTCCTCTACTAACAGGACAACCATACAAAACTTAGCTATGTTCATTTATAATGCCATGAAATTACGAGATGAGTTCTTAAATTAGTATATATTTCATTTTGTAAAGCGTAATGTCAAAATAGATAACATATTAGTGGTGGAAGAAGATGTCTGCATAAACTTTATATGTGCAAATATATCATTTTACCCACAATATGGCACTATAGTATGTAGTGTGTCTACTATAATTCGCTTTTGTATATTAATTATGTGTTGTTTGGTATTGTATTGCACATGTATTGTTTTGTCGATTAACCCCTTCATTGCCGATTTCACTGACTTCATATTTGAACATCAGATATTTTCTTAATTCTGGCAAACTATTTGAGTAGTATCAAACGGTTTGGACCCGGATGAGTCGCCATGTTACTCGGCGTCCAATCCGAATTCATGCTGTTTGCATATGGCACTGCATTCGGGGAAAAGCAGTGAGGAGTTAATGTTTCTAATGTTTCTAATGTTTTATGTACAGTTGTTGTTGAGAGGTTCAAACAAAAGTATGACTCCAATATCAAGTCATGTAGATGGAGGATTTGGAGAAATATGTGGTGAAAACTTACGTCACATTATTATATTCATATAATATGAAAAGAGCTTCGATAGAAATATTAAGTTGGTTACTTTATGTCTACTTTATGTCTATCACTACGCATGACAATTTGTACCATTATGTATGTATATGTATATACGTGTATGGGCCGGAGGCCTACAATGCTGAATAAACTGAAACTGAAACAGGAAAAACATACCTTAAAAGTAGGGATCATTTTATATTGGGACATCCTGTATATAATTTGTTAAACGGTGTCTGTCCAGTGTACATGCGGAATTGATTATAGCTTATACATACATGTATCATTTTGCCCGAGCTGATAGGCGTGGGTTACATGATTTTACCAACCGAGAACACATCTTCATATATCCTGGGAAAATGAATAATGAATGTATTATACTGCATTAGCACATGACTTGGAGCTCTCGGCCAATCAGATGCCTAAAAAACCTGTGAATATATCGTTCATTTCAACAAAACCATAAACTAACTAACAAATTGTTCACTTATCCACGTTCGCGTCATCTGAAAGAAAGTTGACGTCAATATCCTAGCAATCCTCCGAGCGAGCAATCGCGAAAACCTTTTGCCTGCACTGTAGGCTAATCGATAAATAAGCGGAATTAACACCAGATCAAGGATTTAAACTGAAGCAATACGGAAATTTCACAGTAACAATAAAATATCTAGAGATATTCCGTCCCTCTGGTCCTAGATGTATGCATTGTTTCAGCTGTAATTGTAAAAACCGGGATATACATGTCTGAATTGTCTTTAAAAAGCAGCTGAGGTCAGAGGTAAACTGTACACGCTTGATGGCGTTATATTATGTACAGTGAGACTTAGACTTCAAAGAAAATTACTAATGAAGTGTGCTTAAATATAGAGCTTCAATAAGCGCTTTTTATTTTGGTGTTGAAGCATGCTTAATGTCTCAAACTTCACATTGAAATAACCTTTCAATTTTAGTAACATACTACAAATAAAATGACTTTTTCATCTAAAACAAAAAAAAAGAAAGGAAGGGTCTTCTTGTTTTCCTCGAGTCTAAGCTAGTGCTAGTATAGGTTAGACCATGTTTGAGCGCGAATAAACGATATAGTTCCAGGGGGCGTAGTTAAACTCACTTTTTTATCTTTATTTAGGTCTATAATTAAATAAAACATAATTTATTTATTTTGAAATTTTGAAATTTTAAATTGATTGTTTTAATTGATGGATTTTTATCAATGTTTTCTTAAATCATTCATCAAACCATAACAAAAAAGTTAAAATATATAATCTAAAACTTTGATTTTTATTTCTTTTTTTTATAAATTTCATTTGATTTAAAAGATATATATCTTATATTACTTCAAAAACAATAAATCACTTAAATGATACTCGCGTAAAATGTTCTTATTTATTCAAATCCATTGTGGTCAGTCACTTTCCGCATACGTTTACATAGCGTCAGTGTCAATTTCTTCTTATTTCAACTGGTCAGTAAACCCGAGTAAAGCCTATATAAACTAACTGGTCAGTAACTTGTTCTAAAACTAACTGGTCAGTAAAAAGGTCAGTACTTTACCCACACCCGATATAGTCACAGGTTTTTCAGGCATCTGATTGGCCGAGAGCTCCAAGCCATATGCTTAAATAGGTAAGGCCATTGTTGCGCGTAGTTTTTGGTGTTACTTTGGACACTTGTTGCCATGGTAACATTGAGAGCAACGTTTCGGTTTTATCATTACAATATAGAACAAACACACCAATTTATAATGCGGCATCATTTATATCACAAATTCCTGTCTTGACTTAGAAAAAAAACAAAAGTGCACAATGGGGTCTCCAAAAGTCTCAAAACGAAAGTTTTTGCAAGGTCCGGATGAGGGTTAAACGTTTTTCAGTCCCATTAGTGTGTGTATTGTTTAAAGAAACCCATTTTCATAAAAGATGCTTTAAATTGATATTGTAGTAAACACATTTTTTTAACGGCACTCGATATAAACTTTATTTGCTGGAACTAAATACATCAGTTACATTCTAAAATGTGTTGCTCGTTAGCGAGAGCGATTTAGTTTGATTCAGAGAATAGTGACTTTTGAGATAAAAAGATAGAATGACATCTAAAAAAAGATTGAAATAACTGGAGAAACTACCAAAATGTTAAAGTGTCCCTTGCTAGGACAAATATTCAAATATAAAAGTGGCTATTACGGAAGACAATATTGAAACATTAAGGTGTCAATCACTGTAAAAGCATAACACTTCGAACGTGTGTATTACCAGAGAAAAATAAAAGTGATTAATTTTGCATAAACTATTAAGTGTATTTTCCTTGAGAAAAGATGAACATATTAAAGTGTCAATTATTGGAGAAAATATTAAATGTGAAAGCGTCAATAACCGGAGAAGAGACTAAGGTAGTAAATTCGAAAAAAAATATTAAAAGATTTAAATGTCTATTACTCAAAAAAAGTTATTAAAGTGTTTATTAATGAACACAACATGAAAATATCAAATGGTCCGGTTTTGAAGAAAAAAATGAAAATATTGTTTATTAATTGAGAAAATAATAAAATCAAGTGTCTATTACGTTCCATGAGATTACTAACAAGCATCCTTACTGTGATTTACCCTACAAATTCCATATAAGTCCACCATATACCATGTACACACACTGTAACTCTATTAACATATACTAGATTATACAGCTTGCATGTAAACTTCGATTGGTAGTAAACCTATAAGATATGAACTTCCTACAGACGGTTTTGACGGCTTTTTAGCCTTACACACAGTGCTTTGGTGAGATAAAATGAGTCTAAAACCACCGTGAGTTTCAGAAAAGGATATCCTACCCAAGGTTTGAATATATTTTAGGAATACAAGGCTTTGCCGAGGGTGGATTATCCATCTGACACTCAACTGTGGTGTTAGATTTAGTTTCACACGTGGTCAACCCTAAAAAACGCGTTCAACTTACTATACAGTGGCGAGTGGTATTTTCGCATTCGCCTCATGAATAGCGGACGGATATTTTATGTAAATTGACCCAATTACATTTCTAATGAACATACGCAGAAAAAAGAAATACAAACGTTTCATCTATATAAAGGTATACATTGGTTATTATTATAAACGTTTTTTCAATTGATTTACTTACTATATAACCTTTATGAACATAATACAGACCTACTTACCAGAATTTCCTCGTAAATTGAAAGTTTTCTGAAAAAGCATTTCATTATCCTCCCTGAGTGAATGGTGTTGATTCACAACATCCTTGAATAATACCTGGAAAGCGTAATATGTCAAGCCGTTCGGTTACCCTAACCCTAATGCTAGATATGTGTTTTATCGGGCGTTCTATGAGGCGACTGTATCTTTAGCCTAACACTAGTTAGGCATGAAATAACGTATACAGACTATATGAAATATATACAGTCAAACCTGGATTAAGCGAACACCTGACAAATCGGCCTCTTAATACATGTGATCTCTTCATCCAGGACGGAATTTCGACTGACCAGAAAATAGGTAAATTTCACTAGTGCGCCACATTTGACCGTATATGTTTCACGGAGTACTTAGAGGTCTAAATACTCCGTGATGTTATAGAGTTGTGTTTGCTGAACATAATATTTGTTGGACATTAAAATTAAGACTCCTTGAGGTTGTAAGTTTATTCACAATAACTTACAAAAGCTCTATGAATATATATTAAAACAGATAAATGTAGAACACAAAAACTATCCCAATGACAAACAAATGTCACTTATTCGACGTATAACTTGAAATACCAACACATACACATGCATGTACCTTGGTTGGCGTTTCTATAGTGCTCGAATTATCCCGGCCATGGCTGTAGAGCTTCATCGATGTTTTAACCAGTTCGTCGTAAAGCCCCGTTCTCACTGTCCCGGTGCTGGCCCCGGTACTTCCCGGTGGAGATAGCCGGTGAACCGGGAAGGACCGGTATGAGCCGGGGCTTTTTTATGAAAAAAATAATTGCGATCTCACAATCCCGGTGTCTCCCCCGGTGGAGCACCGGTTATGACGCCGGAACTCCCCGGAACTTCCCGATGAGTTTCCGGTTTGGCCCAGCGTAGTTACGGTGCAGGGCCGGTCTGTTCCCGGTGACCACCGGTGTCGTCCCGATCAACCCCGGTTGTTCACCGGTGACGTGCCAGCGTTACCCGGTGTTCGCCGGAAAGGACATAAACCGAGGCGGACGTGAATTAGTATAAATTATATTTTGTCTCTCGTGGTATATGAGATGAAATACAAACAAAATGCAATGAAATAGAATATGATAATGTTGTAGACTGTTCAAACTTCATTTTAATATGAGTTTCAAACAGTTTGCCCGGCGTCTGATCTGGTTACATACTGTTTGTAGTGGATATAAAGACTTTAGCCTAAAGCCATTTATTTATAAAGAAAAACGTTCGTTTTTATATATTACATTTACCCTATACAATAGAGAGGACGATATTGTTTCCTATTTAAACGCACACGAAACGAAAACGCTAAAAACAAAATGTAGAAATCTGCATTTTTTAAAAACAAAAATCAAATTTACCGTCGCAAACATCCCGATTTTTCACGGTAGAGACCCGGAGCTGCACCGGAGCTGCCACGGATGTGCCGGTAAAGATCCGGCGTTGCCCCGGCATTGCCCGGCGTTGCTCCGGCAATCCCCTGATGAAGCCGGTTCTGGTTTCTGTCCCGGTCACTCCCGGTGACCTCCGGTTATAAACATTTTAAAGCATCCGGGGATGTTTGCCGGTGGCAGCCGGTGGAAGCCGGTCGATCCCGGATAAAGCCAGTCGTCCTCGGTGCTGCCAGTGTTGTACTCCCGGTGACTCGCGGCGACTGCCGGTGACTGCCGGTTTGCTAAACCGGGACTAACCGGGGACCCAAACTGGAACAGTGGTATCGTGGCTTAAGCCTGATAAGGGCTTAAAATCCGAAAATATTAAGTTCTAACACAGGCCAGTTACACTAGGCACGATCATTGTTTTTTGCATAATTGAAGCGTATCAGGTCAACTTCCGGTTACTATGTATGCAAACTGCAGGGTACTCATTCCATGTTTCGATAACACTGTCTATAAACATTAATTATATTTTCATTTTACGATGTCTGTTTGGCTGTACGTGTTATTTGCTGTTTAGTATAACTGAATATTGATAGCTTCACGCAAAGTGTTTTATTTCTAATGAGCCGTTAATCGCCAAGAGTTGGCTCTGAACAAAAAGCATATCAAACAGATTCGGGGCAGGATGAGACGTAGATTTGCTGGACGTGGTGCTGAAACCGATACTAACAATGTGTGTTCTAATAAAGATTGAATGTATAGGACAACTCTTCGGGCGGTCTCAAACATGGTCACTTAGACCAGGTGGTCGACTAGTGGAGGTGGTCGTTACAGCAGGTTTGACTGTATACGAATTTTCTTTGGCCTTTTTTGCCTGATGATTAAGCATGAAACGACATAAACACTATATAAAATGGATGAAACTAAATAAAATTGTATGGGCTACTTTGCCGACAAAACTAATAAACTAATCAATATCTCAGTCCTCGCTGACTGTATAAGCACGATGTTTATGCTGAGCTACAATATGGTTAACTGATGCTGATAGCTGTTGCTCAGCTTTGGTGTAGCTGGTGATAAACACTGACACCAGCGCTAGTCTCAAGTAAACTGCTCGGCGTTGGTTAAGACTGATTTTGAACCGTATGACCAAATTACTCGGTTTTGGTTAAGATTGATGTTGAACAGATTGCATGCATAGTAACCGGAAGTTGACCTATTACGCTTAAATTATGCAAAAAAACAATGATCGTGTCTAGTGTAACTGGCCTGTGTTAGAACTTAATATTTTCGGATTGTAAGCCCTTATCAGGCTATTTCCGTTGAATTAAACCTAGGTTGAGACAACAGTCATATAACAACAATATTCCAGCTTGTCATGGAACCTCTATAATGTATCGTAGGTCTGCAGCAGCTGAAACCTTCGTCTGGAAGATATAATAAATACTAAAGACTCAAGCAGGAAACGCAACACAAATATTACACCCTCCTTTCAAGCAGAACACACACACAGTCATACCATAACAAACACACGCACAAAACACACATATACTGGTTTTACTATCCGACAGAGGTACACGTTTTACAGCATCGTACCGAGATGTACGCTTTATAAGTCAAAACGCTTAAGGCAAATATGACAAATTGTTTTCAGGACGGTCACAGTTTCAAATGATGTGAAGAAAATATTAAATTTATAAATAATTACTGATCGACAGCAGACCTACAAAATGAGGTTGGTAACGGACAAAAACTCACTTTCAAAACGAGGTAAAACACACACACACACACCAAATCACCTTCAAATATCGTTATCGGCTGTGTGCAAACACACACCAACACACAAACAGGTAGTAGAAAAGGCAAACCGAGATATTTTGTGTGCGTGTGCACTTGAACTGCGCATGCTACAAGCGAGGTACACGTACCGAGGTATTAGTAAAACTACCTCGCTTGTTGGAGGTACCTCGAATCGTTGATGTGTACTCCTATGACGTGCCTCGCTTTGATAGTGTCACAAACGCACACATTTGTTTACCAATATAGAACATAGAACATATTCGACATAGAATAAAACAAGACAAACGGACAGCAATGGAGAAAGCTGATTGGTTTAAAAAATATGTGGTTAACATCCGATTATACAAAGTGCAATGCGTTTAAACTGGAACACATACTTTTCGAAATATCGAAAGTAGCACTTGTATTATAACGGTCAGTGTACATCCGATTTGAATCCAAACCCACAAGTAAGTTATAGTTTATCTACGAGGTATGTTTCACAAACAGATTCACTATAAAACCCCTTTAGAATTGACCAATATTGTCCACTGCCATATCACGTTAAACACTACGGTTCTCGTCCAATCACCGAAGGTTAGCAACGTGGAGCCCGGTCAGTACTTGAATGGATGGCCGCTTGGTAATACCAGTAGCCGCAGGCTTTTGCCTATTTGTCTGTTTTTTGTTGCTGATTTTGTTTTTAAAATTATTTTTGTCTTTATATTGGATTTTTGCAGTTTAAACACATTCAATCCTAGAGACGAGAATACTCGTCATTTTCAAACCGGATACCTGAGACGAGTACAATTGTACTAAGCCGGGCGATGGTTGCTGGAATGTTTTCGTAGTCAGTAACCTTGGCATCGCATATGGATAAAACTATATAAACGCCACAGACATGGAATGGTTGTTTGACCTTATAACGTGTTCACTCGTCATTTTTCATTATCAACTTATGTACACCGTTTACATTTGAAACGTATACACTAAACGTTGCGCTAATTAATACAGCATACAATAATGTGGAAAGCTTCTATAGGAAATGTCTGCATTAATTTTGCCTAGCATTAAGCAATCCCCTCAAATAGGTCTCCATGATAGCCATTTGTAACATCAATTACAGGCGATTGTTTAATGTAACATAAAATTATGCAGATTTATCCAATTGGAACTTTCTGCATTAGTTTTGTCAAGCAGTGAGCATTAACAGGCGAACTAAAATTCACACTTGAGCCTTGACTACAGGTTGTTGCTTAATGCAGCATGAAAAATGCTGAAAACTCATATAGAGAAAATATTTGGTGACTAGCTTTGAATGAGAAATGTTATCTGCGTGCGGCTCACCTGATATTTTCAGAAGCCGAGCCTGATAACATTTCTTACTCAAAGGTAGGAACCAAATATTCTTTTTATCCTTGTCACAATAGTATAACAAATAGAGAATGCTTTTTTTCAAGCTAGAATCATTTTTGGTCCAGAAAAGATTCTCACTATTCAGAACTATGTTACTCTAGGAAAGCGCGCTATTATATGGATGACATCAGTGACGTCATATCCTAGTTACGTTGGAAAGAAATAAAAGAACCTTTAAAAATCTAGTGTTTTTCACTCAGGAAATTTAAAAGGTGGACAATTATAGAAATATGTCAGCAAGCGACTGGTGTTGTGACTCTATAACGCTTTGATTGCATCGAAAAGTTCGAATAAACGTCGTTACACGTCGGATTATGTTGAAAGAGGTTTAGAATACCTTTCCTAACAGCGGGGAAAAAAAGCGTTTCGGTAGAAACAAATAGTTCCGGCTACAGGTCATGTGACCAACCAACATAATAACATCGGTCATGTGTCCAACTAGCATAATAAAGCAAAGTTTATCTGTCACCCCTTTAACCGTCAGGAAAATAGGCAAGTGACAGGATCAATGAGCTTTCTACATTATTTTGATATTGCATTAAGCAGTCGCCTGTCTTGAGCATTCTCGCCGCGACTTCATTTTCAAGATTGACAATGGTTTGTAGATGTTGGTGTTTTTATAACGGTAAGAATTATTTTTAAATTGTTTTCATGTTCGTATTCCCCACTCAAAAGATTAAATAACATTTAAATAATTTATACAAGTTTCTTCCGACTAGCAAGCTACAAAATGTCTATTTTCCTCGAAATTGAATTGTACATCATACATGTATATATGCACTTTGCTTTGTAATGGATTTCGCATGAAACCTAAAAGTCACGCCATGGGCGGAGTTGACCGAAATATTAACACATGCGCAATGCTTGTTAACGTCTAAATCCAAGTATCGAATACTTCATAATTAAATTGCCAAATCTCGTTAAATCCCGAAAACTTAATAATTAAACCGAGCGAAATTTTGAATGTATCGGCTTGCTGATTGGCTGAGAGAGTAGGTCAAACACTAAACATGTTTTGAGAGTACGAGTAGAAAATGAAGTAAATTACGAAGACTGTGAATAAAGTAGTATAGCATTGGAGAAGTTTACGAGACTGAGTTATTATTCATCTGACATGTTGGTGCCGTGAGAAAACGAAGTAACTATGCAGCTGCAAAAACATATAGTGATTTCGACAACGTTCACAGTTAGACGACGCAAACATGCCGACAAAAAGTGTAACACAACTTCTTTAAATACTTACAACCATGATTGATACCATAAACACTCTTAATGAGAGAATTTCAAATAATCCGGATATAGGAAATTTAGTGACATAACTTGTTATAGGTGAAGTGTACATACTCAACCATGAGTTAAAGATCGATATAATTAGAGAGAAATGTGCAAATCAACAGGATCAGAATTCAAACAGCCAACAGGACAAAACGCCGCCAACTTCACACGTAAATTTAGAAAGTTCTAGCCAGTCTTTCCACAAACTTCCTAAACTAACTGTACCACTGGACATGTTACTGAGTGGCAGACGTTTTGGGACTGCTTTGAGTATTCAGTGCATGTAAATCCGACACTGTCCGAAGTACCGAAATTTACATATCTTCGATCATTACTACACAATGAAGCAGCGTCTTGTATCACAGGTTTTCTGACACATGCTAGTAACGGAAAAGCCGTATTTACTGAGAGAAAGTTTTGGTCAGCCGCATAAAATCGTCAGTTCGCATATGCAGTCTTTATAAGTGTAACCGCGGCCTTACAACAGTATTTATGGCATGCAATGATTTCATGACAAGCTAGACACATAGATAAGAGGTTTGGAATCATTAGGACAGTACCAGAACTCGTATGATGACCTATTAGTGCCAATTATTCGTGAGAAACTACCAACTGAACAGAAACGTAGCATGGCTCGTGATCACGGAAACAAAAAGTGGACAATTCAAGAATTACGCGATTCAATTGCAAACGAAGTGGACATTATGCAAGAAGGAGGAAATACTGAGACAACTGATTCGTACTTCCAAACCGCGTCGTTAAAACAAAGTGACGTCACGTCATTACGTCGTTGTTGCTATGTAACGTTATTATCATTATTCCTCCTGATGAGCAATTGTGAAACCGGTTGAGGTAAAATAAAACATATAAATCATAGGTTTGTCATTCTAAATTATTAACGCTTTATTTTTCCCGTGGTGTGGGATATTTTTCCGCACTCTTTTATCTATATATATATATATATATATATAAAGACACTTGTCTTGGTATGGGAAAATTCTCGATTTAAAACCCTTGCTGTGGGGTATAGATAAAAAACGGGGTATATACAATACCCCGTCAGAATTGAACGTTATTTCACATAGGCAATTGAGTTTTAAAGCGTATAAACTTGATACCCACAATCCGGTTTTATACAGAGAGTTTGTATGAGTTGTCTCCCTTGGCCCTTGACAAATTTCTGTACATTCCCGCCATTTTCCGTGTTCTTCCGGTAGACTGGTTCATATGTTAGAGCATATATATACCCCGCAACTGCTTGCATCAGACTGGTTCGAAATTTTACGTACATATATACCCCGTTATCTTGTTCTTCCGGTAGACTGGTTCATATGTTAGAGCATATATATACCCCGCAACTGCTTGCACCAGACTAGTTCGAAATTTTACGTACATGTATACCCCGTTATCTTGCTCAGCATTATTGTTTAATGAGATGAAACAGATTTCATACATTTTTATATAAAGAATACTTTTTGCGACTGAGCCTGTGACAATGATTTTACCACGGAATTATACAAAACAGTGTATAATTCTGTGAATTTACTGAACAGCGTCCCCTCTCAAACATATTTATTTCTTTATATGACTTATAAAAACGTGACTTAAATGCTTCATGTGTGAAACAACTGCAGGGCTGTCATAAGTTGAAAAAGAAAATTCCTGAGATTTCCAAATCTTCAATTTCTCAAGGTCGATTACTTAAAGCAGGTTGAAGGTAAAGCTGAATGTGCCTTATGGTGCGCATTACTTCCAGCCTGCTTTCAGCTACCATCTGCTAGGAAAAAGATCCGAATATTACGGACAACCCCGGAGAAATGGCAGCCCTGGAACTGTGTAAACGTATTATGCACTGTTTAATTTGTTAATGAAATGGTTGGAGAGCTTTGTAAGATACTTTTGTCTTCTCTGAATATGTAAAGTAATGTGATGACATACTGCCACGAACCCTTATGTTAAGATTCCTGTTATCTCATCTCGTCGATAACAGGAATGTAACAACCCGTAGGCACGCACGACGACCAAATTCATGCACAACGAACCTTTAAGATTGTTTACGAAACTAACGCCAATGACGTAAATTTGGATTGCGCTGTAGATACAAAATTGGAGAAAAAACACGCAATTTGAAAAAAAATCAAATTGCGTTAAAAATCAGGGCACCGTAACGGAATTTTTTTTCTTCAAATAACGTTAACAACTTTAGGCGGCGTAACGCAACTTGGAAAAAAGTTCAAATTGCAAGGACAACGTGCCTACATTGTGTCATTTAGTCAATTTGATCAAATATCAACTATAGAGTATGTAGTGGCCGATAAGATTAGTTTTCACCCATTTCACCGTTCGATTTTGCCCATTACTTTCGTTTTCTCTAAGTGTCACCTATCAAAGATGTCCTAAACACTTATGATGAAGACAGTTAGACATGTATGTATACTGGACATTACCTGTCTTCATTATAAGTACCTAGGGCACTGTCCAATTCAGTATGAAAATACATGTATTACAGAAAGTTCATTTAGGAGTTTTCTGTGTCGTTGTCATCCTGCATTGAGCAACTGAAAAAACAACAATTGTGTATAACGTAACCTCTCACAGATTTTGACTGCCCAGATCGGAACGAAAGTGATGTAGTAATCTCCTACAGAATCTTTCTATGTTATTTGCGTCCTATGTTGAGCAACTCCCCATATGAAAAACTGTATAGAATGTGTATTGGGT
The DNA here is from genome assembly GCA_922989275.2 of Gari tellinella. NCBI lineage: Eukaryota > Metazoa > Mollusca > Bivalvia > Cardiida > Psammobiidae > Gari > Gari tellinella. The sequence goes on from OV277858.1 coordinate 7,883,287, forward strand.
GTTCGAGTAATTAATTATTGACTGTACATAATGTACAATATTGACTGTACATTATTCGTCCATGTTTAGTATAATTTGATAGAAGAGAGCCTTACTCGGGATAAAAGAAATTCAGACAGCTTCAAGAGTTATTTGTGATATTTCAATCCTGTATCGAGCAACCAACTTCTAAAAAAACAATCATATTAATACATGTATTAGACTCTATACACAATATTCAGATCATTGAATATGGCTGCTAAGTTTTGGACGAAAATGATGTAGAAAACCCCAACGATCTTTCTGCGTTTTCTTCATTCTAAATTGAGTAGATACAAGTTACAAAATAGGAAGTAGTCTGCATCTTTTTCAACGCAAAATAAAAGCTTGTGATTAAAACGTCCATATGAAGCTCAACACACAAGCATTCTCCGTAAGTCAACAAAGATCTATGTTAAATTTCTTTAATTCGCACAGAGCCTTATTAGACGCCGACAGATATCGTTAATGTACACTCGGTCCCTGCTAGCTTAAAAATTTTCCGGTATGACGAAACTTGTTTTAAACAATTATTCTTTTAAGAATTTGGTCCTTTTTAAGTTGAATAAGACACCCCTAATTTACATTAAACATGTATAGTAACATTCTGAAAATAAACCTCGACATGGTTAATATAGCACGACCTTGTTCATTTATACAAATCAATATATATCAATTCTGTGCAAACATGTTCGTATAATTAAATATTTGTTCTTTCGTTTGTTTTAAATTGAAGAAGTATAGGTCAATGTTACTTTGGTCCTTTTTCACGGCTGCCATTTCTCCAGATTTTTCCGAAATCTTCGGATATTTATCCGAGCAAATGGTAGCTTAAAGATATTTCCTCAGTCCATTGATGGAGTCCCCCATTGTTCTCGATAGGTGTGAAAAAGCATGCAGCATAAGCTGTCAGCGAGTATACCAATCTCAGTTTACTGTCGAGGCCATAATAAACTCATGCTCTAGAGGCTTTTCAATGGTTATTTCTAACCAAACTATCAAATATAAAGGTTTGGTCTCAAATGAGACGCTTCAATGGTTCTTTGCGACCGGCATCTCCAAAAGACCCATGCTTTTTGCAAGGAAATTGTCTGGCAATGCGTTATGACCGAAAGGTCGTCAGGAGATGTCTTTAAAGCAGGTTTAAAGTATAGCGTTAAGGTGCATTCTGTTTACTTTAAAACTGCTTTAAGTAGTCACGTGTCAAGCGTTTTTAGACTAAGTACGAGGGCTGTCCCAAAACACCATGGACTCTCGTAATTACTTTTTTCTTTTAAACAGCAGAGACAAACGCTGATCATGATATATCAACATAGGGTTTATGTACATCTGTGTAAAGTTTTAACACTCTATCTTAAAAAATGACAAGCACAGACAAAATTAAAACACTCAACCTGTTCAACCCCGGCGCACACTGACGTATATCACGACGTTATCGACGTCAAAAACGTCACTCTTTCTCAAAATATTCGCCGTCGTGATCAATACATTTACGGTGACGCACAACCCACTTGTCAAATACGCTTGCAAACCAGCTGGTCTTAAGTCCGCGCAACACTCTCATTGTCTCTTGTCTCAATTCCTCAAAGTTGTCGAACTTGTGTCCTCGTAACTGCGATTTCAGGTAAGGGAATATGGCAAAGTCTAAAGGGGCAAGATCAGGACTGTATGGCGCATGTTCAAGTCGTTGAAACCCCAACACATCAATCTCCAACTGCGTATGCTTGGACGTGTGGCACGGAGCGTTATATTGGTGGAAAATTATGTTTTCTAAATTGTCAATGAGCTCCGGTCGCGTCTTTCGTATTGCATTCAAGAGATCTCGTCTGATTACCTGAAAATAACACGAACACAAAATATGGCCATTACTCAGGAATGACAAACAGTTAAGATCCTGGTGAAACGTAAAACCAAAATGCGTTTCATTTGGGTCAAACATGTTTGAATATGCGTCTGCGTTTGAACTTTGCTTTATGTTTGTCTTGCGTGTTGTTTTCTATTTAGTGTGTAGATGAAGGAATGGTATTGCGTGTGTGTGTGTGATTGTTGTGGTATGACTGTGTGTGTGTGTGTTCTGCTTGAGAGGTGGGTGTATTGTTTGTGCTACGTTTCCTGCTTGAGTCTTTCGTATTTATATGTGGTAAACGGATTATTAAATGTAGTCGGATTAAGTTTATGGTACATTGTGAGAGAATTGTGGAAGAATTGTGTAAGCGGTCCTGATAGCTAACACGGGAGAGAGCCTTCGCCACGTATGCGAGGGGCCCAGGGTTCGAGTCCCGGTGTGGCTGAATAATGTGTTCCGATGTTACAGTTAGCCGCCAACGTAAATAACCTGTAGGATATGTAAAGTCGCAAAGGATATAAACATTAAGTGTTCTTGAAGTAAGAGTTCGGAATTCTTGTGAAGAGGGTGGGGTTAGGGTGGGGTAGCTGGGTTAGTATTTACGGTTAAATGGTTAGTGATTTGTATAAGCGGTCCGGATATCTCAGACGGGTAAGCACTTGCCCTGTTAGGGAGATGTCTTGGGTTCGATTCCCGGTCTGGCTGCAATTTTTTCTCACCATGTTATATAACTAAGTTAATTATAACAGTTTACCTTAGAGTAATATGCTGAGTTGACCGTCTGACCGAGTGGGACTGCGTGGCAGAGAAGAACGCCCTGTCTGTCTATGAAGACGATGAACATGTGTTTTCCCATGGACTTTACTACTTTGGCCGTTTTCGGTGGCGGGGACTCCGTGGTTTTCCACACACTTGACTGTTGTTTGCTTTCAGGATCATAGTAATGAAGCCACGTTTCATCAACTGTGATGATTTTGCTAAGAAAGTCTTTATCTCTCGTATACCGTCTAAAAAATAGGTTTGATACATTAACACGTCTTACTTTTTCTTCTTCACTTAGCAATCGAGGCACCCATCTAGCACATACTCTCGACATGTTTAATTTCTCCCGAAGAAACCGATGAACAGATGATTTGCTTACTCCGACAATTTCCGCAATCTCTCTTACCGCCAGACGCCGATCACCGTTAATGACGTTCCTTACGTTTTCCACAATGCGATCGTACATTTCTGTCGGTCTTCCGGTCTCTATCTTACTTTTTTCATCCGATCCGTCTGAAAATCGTTTGTGCCATTTAAACACCAGTGAAAGAGAAGCTGATTTGTATTTTTCTGTTGACTGAAGTTGTTTAAAAGTCTGTGTTGGAGTCATATTCAACTCAAAACAGTACTCAATAACATTACGCTGCGCCGCCATTTCCTTTGATGTCGTCATTTTGAGCGTCTCCAGAAAACGGTACTGTTCGCGATAATTGTATAGAATTTTTCAAAGTGCCGCCACGTTAACGATTTTTCTCATAATGACGTCATATATAATAATGTCAACGTTCATGACGCAATTTCGCGCGAAATTCGGCTCAGAATTAAATTGTAGATGGTTTAAAATTTACATCTTTAAATGTACCTGTAAGATTTTGGCGTGCGCCGCATAATTTAACCAGCAACTAATAATTGCAAATAAAATAGGTAAAGGGGTGTTCATGAACTTCAATATTTCTTCTACATGTGTGAAAATGTTTGAGCTACCATCGCTAAAAAAACCATAGAGAAAAAACGTCGGGTTCTCCTAGAAAAAAACTTGTCCACGGTGTTTTGGGACAGCCCTCGTACATGTATTTTGTTTTAATAGATCCAAATCTTTTACGAACTCGCTTGCGTATTATATTATTACTTTTAAGGTTAAGTTTATATCTTAAAGATAGTTCGATTTAGTCTGACCTGACTTGATTTATACTGACTTCGACCGACTTTCTATGACTCAATATCAATTATTTCAAAATTAAATGAATGAAATAAGATTCAAATGTACATTAACAATATTGTATAATTAACCCAATAACCCAAATACCCCTAGCGACGAGTATACTCGCCATTAATAAACTGTGTACATATGCAGGTTACACTTACCCTAGATAACCAATGTATACCCTCTTGAAGAAGACCTTTTGATCAGGATATGCACTGTCTGTCATTTTGCAATCAACCCTTAATAGCTAAAACGAACAAAACCTAATTGGAAAATTTGAATTGTCAGTGAAATGCTTTGAACAGGGATGAATTGATTTATCCATACACTGTCTGAGAGAGACCGAGACAGACACAGACAGACAGACAGAGACAGACATACAGAGAGAGAGAGAGAGAGGGAGAGAGAGACACACACACACACGCACGCACACACACAACGCACACACACACACAGCGTGAATTATGAGGTCACCGCCTTTGATCTGGACCTCATTTCGCATTATGGGACGGACCTCACAACTACATGCTAACATTTAAACGGAATGAGCTGGAAGCTAACCCTACCTATAACCTTATGACTTAGGTCGGCAAGGTTACACTTTTCATTACAATGGCCATGTTAATGTCCCAAGCGACGGCCAGGTTAATGTTTCAACATTGTGGGTTCCAATTTTGGACCTCAGAAATCACGCCTTGTAAGCCCACACACACACGCACAATCCCATTCCTTCATCTACACACTAAATAGAAAACAACAAGCAAGACAAACATAAAGCAAAGTGAATATAGGAGCCCGTCTTGGTACGGTCAGCAGCAATCAATAATTAATTATAAATTAACCATTAACTACCACTAGGGGTTAAACCTGGGTTTAGGGGCGCCCAACCTCACACTTATCTCCTATATCCACCTATAAAGACGAACAGTGTACATAAAATATAAACCCTGTTCCACAACCTCACAATAAAAAAGATCGCCAGCACAGTAAGTAAATAAATGTAAAACATCTAACAAAAATTCTATGACAAGATCATTAGTAACATGGGAAAGAATTAAACATTCAAGCCCGTGTTAAAAATAACCCACTGTGGCAACGGTCAAATGGTACTCAAGCGACTAGTATATAGTTACGAGTAACTGTAAGACATGGAAGGGTTCAGGGTACGACAGAGAGGGAGAGAAAATACAAAGCACGAAAACCCGACATAACTCTGGTTAAGGACGGCTTTAGAGATACATCATCATGTAGTGCTAAGCCCTGTCTGTCGTCGCACAACCAAAGAGGAAAGCATAGTTATCAATTGTAGATTGATCGATAACCAAACGTGAAGTGCGCAGCAATACAGTTGGATCATAATCTTTTTTGAAGAAAAATCTAATACGTTTCACAAATAGGTTTTGAAAATGTATATGTCCAAGAATCTTACGAAGTCTGTAAATCACATTCAAACTCCAGTCTTATGAATTTACCTGTTTCACATACACCACATATGTGCATATCCTCCGGATTTACACATATTCATTTTATTTAAAGAATTATGGCTGATACAACATCAGTTATGGTTTGTATCGTACAGTGGAGAATACGTTTTTCGTTCCAAATAAGCACGTGTACGTTAAAACGATAATTTACCTTGCAAACAGTTTGGAGCAAGATCAGACTCCGAATAACCCGGCGTCTTATCCGGATGCAAACTGTTTGGCAATCAGATAAAGCGTAAAAATAGAATTAAAATGATGATAATAATAGTAATAATAATAATAATAAAATAATAATTGTAAATCTATATGTTGGTGATTATTGTTGGCGATGTGTTTAAACGGGGATAGAAAGACAAACCAGTCATGTTTTATCATTATCGCTGAGTGATGTCTACAATTGTAATAGTACTGATATACTGTATTCATGATTTCATTAATCCCCTATACTAGTTTTACATGGTGACGTGTTTAACCCATATCATGCTAAGCATGAATCGTCTTAGATTTGCAAAGTGTTTGGATTAGGATATATCCATGACATGTTGTCTGACCTGGATTCAAACGTTTAGCCGCTTATATTCAACATTTCTTAAGTTTTCAAAAAGAATAAAAACGGAGTTTGAAGTTTTTTTCACAGACAATAGCTTTGAAGCAGGCGATAAGTCAGATTGTTGGTTAATAAAATATACAAGGCATTTGGAACAGAAATCAGAAGCTTCTGCAACATAATAACCCCCTCCCACCACCACCACCACCACCATCACAAAAGATCAGCCGAAGAAAATTAAATGAAAGATAGATTTAATCGGAAAAAAGTCTAAGGTCTAAGCCTGAATACAACCACTGAGTACTTAGACCTCTAAGTACTCCGTGATTCAACCTATATTGGTCTTTTAACAGTCTGTTAAAAGTGTTTTTTTATGTTTGGTCTTTTTACAGGTTTAGTAATTTTGACCCGATTACCTAAAAAGTGTGCAACTTTACGTGCTGTCCAGTTTCTCAGTTGGATCACAATCCAAACATACATGTAGTATAGTTTGATAAGTGCGGATGTCATAAGCGGTTGAAGGATTAAATCGGTAATGCTAGCTCACGTACAAGAGTTTTGCAATACCAGTGTCTGGTGACAAATTGATCAGCATTTATACACAATTGGCTAATCAGAAGCCCTGTTGTGAAACAGAGCGACTAATTACTGAGCGAGAAAAACCTGACTGTTGGCGGGCATTCGTCACATCGATTTCCCAGGTTATCGATAATCTGGCCATGTCCATAAGTCTGCGCGACGCAACGGCAGCGATAGGCAAAAGTTATAAAAACTTGCTGAAAGTGTGGCTTCTACAAGAGAGAACTAGCATTTGCCACTTTGATAATCCGTAAAAACGCAACTCGTGAGTCTAATGGCAAATCTCATTATATTGAATACATTATTGTCATATCTCATAGAATACGTTATTATATTGTCTTCTAAGCGCATTAATATCGAAATGCATTGTTCTTACATGGATATCTCGTTTCAATGTACTGTAATGAATGAAATTAAAGCGAAATCAGAACACTTAATGCCTATATGCACTGCGATAGAACCATTACAACGAAATGCTTCCAATTTTGACGGTGTTTTGAAAGACGGGACGTTTTCCCGTCCAATCTCCATGCTAAACTCAGAGGATAATGTGTACAATCCCCATAGAAGTGCATTTACATATTAGTTACAGATACAATTTTTACAGTTACAGTTTCCTGTAAGAGATACTGAAAAGTTTGTCTTTTCTGCTGTCTAAAAAGTGAATGGTTAAAACAAGCTGGAAATAAAGCTTCTACTAGAGTTGTTTTGTTTTACTTTCAGCCTTCTATTGGCAACAACTTGTCCTAAAATTTAAAACAAATGTCAACACAATCGATAAATTAACTGCCAAAGAGTACAAAACACATTTTAATAGGACAGATTTCATGCTTGACTACAGTTCTAATGCTAATTGGCAAGTCTTGTGCATTGGTAGATAAAATGTTCAACGTTCCAAATAGGTCAGTTTTTTAAGCTCGAAACCTTCCAGACTATTTATTTGATCAAGGAACTCGGCTCAAACTTGTTCTGAGGTTTCTTCTAATAAAGTTATAACTATCGCATACAAGATATCAATTCTAACTCATCCAGTTCTTTTTTCAAATTTCCACTTTCTTTATTTTGTGGGGTATATATTAGGTTATCATAATTTATTCTTTACATCGTTAAATTATGTGACTAAAAGCTCGACACTCATTTCCATCGTATAGCTTTGATGTTTTACTACAGTTCAATTTGGCAAGTTTTGTGCAGTTATGGATAAAATGTTCAACGTTCCAAATAGGTCAGTTTTTGAGGCTCGAGCCCTGCCAGACTTTTATTGGATAAAGGAACTCGGCTCAAATTTGTTCTGAGGTTTCTTCTATTAAAGTTCTATCAATCGCGTACAAGATATCGATTCTAACTGATCCAGTTCTTTTTTCAAATTTCAACACTCTTTATTTTGTGGGGTATATATAAAACTGCCTCAACTTATTCTTAATTTCGTTAAATTAAGTACCTAAAAGCTCGAAACTCATTTCCATAGTATAGCTTTGATGTTTTACTATAGTTCCAATGCAGTTTGTCAAGTCCTGTGCATTTATGAATAAAATCTACAACGTTCCAAATAGGTCAGTTTTTGAGGCTCGCAACCTTCCAGACTATTATTGGATCAAGGAACTCAGCTCAAACTTGCTCTGAGGTTTCTTCTATTAAAGTTATATCTATCGCGTACAAGATATCACTTCTAACTCATCCAGTTCTTTTTTCAACTTTCAACATTTTTTATTTTGTGGTGTATATATAAAGCTGCCTCAACTTTTTCTTAATATCGTTAAATTAGGTGACTAAACGGTCGAAACTCATTTTCATCGTATAGCTTTGATGTTGTACTACAGTTCTAGTGCAATTTGGCAAGTCTTGTGCATTTATGGATAAAATGTTCAACGTTCCAAATAGGTCAGATTTTGAGACTCAACCCCTGACAGACTATTATTGGATCGAGGAACTCGGCTCAAACTTGCTCTGAAGTTTCTTCTATTAAAGTTCTATATATCGCATACAAAATATCACTTCTAGCTCATCCAGTTCTTTTTTCAAATTGCCACACTCCTTATTTCGTGGGGTATATATAAAGTTACCTCAACTCATTCTTAATATCATTAATGAGGTGACTAGAAGATCGAAACTCATTATAATCGTATAGCTTTGATGTTTTATTACAGTTCTAGTGCAATTTGGCAAGTCCTGTGCATTTATGGATAAAATATACAACGTTCCAAATAGGTCAGCTTTTGAAGCTCGAACCCTGACAGACTTTTAATGAATCAAGGAACTCGGCTCAAATTTGTTCTGATGTTTCTTCTATTAAAGTTCTATCTATCGCGTACAAGATATCATTTCTAACTTGATCCAGTTCTTTTTTTGAAATTTCAACACTTCAATGAGCTGTAACATTTTAACCGATTGAGCTAGAACAACTATATAAGAAGCAAAGTTGATAGAAATTAACCAACCTGCACGATGGCGTCGCGATTTGACGGATCCGACAAGATTCCGACGAGTTGGTAAATGAAAAATTCTTGACGTCGATAATAAGAGCTTCAAATTTCAAGCAACTTTTGTTCTTACACTATCTAGCGATCTTCTTTCGTTGTAAAGTTAGCGAAGTTAAATATTGAAGTTATCTCTGTGAACGCATTCAGCGTTGAAATAAACGTTGTCGAGCAGCCAGACCCGCTTAACATCGGGCGCACAGCTCAGTGTCTTTAACAAATTCAATGAGCTGTAACTTTTGAATCGATTGAGCTAGAACAACTCTGTAAGAAGCAAAGTTGATAGAAATTAAACAACCTGCAAAATGGCGTCGCGATTTGGCGGATCCGACAAAATTCCGACGATTTTTCAATTTTAGCAACACAGGAAGTGGTAAATGAAAAAAATTTGACGTCGATAATAAGAGCTTCAAATTTGAAGCAACTTTTGTTCTTACACTATCTAGCCATCTTCTTTCGTTGTAAAGTTACCGAAGTTAAAAGTTGAAGTTATCTCTGTGAACGCATTCAGTGTTAAAGAGCAGCCAGGCCCGCTTAAAGACTTTTCCTCAGCCCATTGACGAACCACCAGCATATTGTTCTGGAGGTGTCAATGTAACTGTCAAATCACATGCAGTTTACCTGGATTATACTCATGCTCTAGTGATTTTCAATGCAATATGCAAAAGACCCATGCTTTGTGCAAGGAAATTGACAGCAAATAATCTGGCAAGGCGTTATGACCAAAAGGTCGTCAGGAGATGTCTTTAACATCGGGCGCACAGCTCAGCGTCTTTAACATATTCAATGAGCTGTAACTTTTGAACCGATTGAGCTAGAACAACTCTGTAAGAAGCAAAGTTGATAGAAAGTAAACAACATGCAAGATGGTGTCGCGATTTGACGGATCCGACACATTCCGACGAGTTTCCAATTTTAGCAACACCGGAAGTGGTAAATGAAAAATTCTTGACGTCGATAATAAAAGCTTCAAATTTCAAGCAACTTTTGTTCTTACACTATCTAGCGATCTTCTTTCGTTGTAAAGTTACCGAAGTTAAAAGTTGAAGTTATCTCTGTGAACGCATTCAGTGTTAAAGAGCAGCCAGGCCCGCTTAAAGACTTTTCCTCAGCCCATTGAAGAACCACCAGCATATTGTTCTGGAGGTGTCAATGTAACTGTCAAATCACATGCACGCTGCACACGGGGCACAAACTGCTAACCTAAACAGCAAAATAATTGTAACTGAACGTTACTGTTTTATAAGTTGACTGGGGCGAGGTTCTCAAGCCTAGCATGAAGTCTAACATTATAGACCGGCGTCTGATCTGGCTCAAAACTGTTTGTAATGGAAATAATAGATTAATCGTATCCGGGGCTATTTGGAAGGAACACATTATATCTACTGTATACTCTGTACGCTGCACACGGGGCACAAACTGCTAACATAAACAGCAAACAATTATAATTGAACACGCTACAGTTGTGTATTTAAAGACATGTCATGGTCTCTTTTCGGTGATAATGCATATACAGGCAGACCCCTTGCAAAAATAATGCGTTTTGTCCATACCTGTAATACTGTGAATCATTGAAGCGTCTCATGTGAGGCTCAACTGTTATATTGGATAGTTTGGTTAGAAATAACTTGAGTATGTGTATGTCTGGGCCTCAATAGGCCAATTTAGATTGATATAGCATGCGCTTCTTGATTTTAAGTTATTTTCACGCCTATTGTTCTCAATAGGCGTGTGTGTTTGGGGGAGGGGGTGGGGGGTTCCATCAGAGGGCTGAGGCAATGTCTTTAAACTTTTTCAATGCTATATTGTCGTCTGCTTTTAAATTGCCATCTACATTTATTTTCAAACGCAAATTTCGGCACTTTGACTGCACAAATGGTGTTACATGTACCAGTGTCATCAGTTTAGATCCCGCTCAAATGCTGAGTTACTGGGTATTTATTATTCATTCAAACTGTTTGCAAATGCTGCTTAGCCCGTATTATGCTCAATTGTCGTATGCTTCAAAAAGTTTGTCTGCTAAGAAAGTTAAAACCTGTTTTCTTACTTTTCAAATTGCAGAAATTTGAATAAGAGGTGCTAAAAAATTTGATTCTAGATCAGGCGTCGCGTTTCGCGGCGTCTGATCTGAATCCAAATATTTTGCAACTGTAAGTCAAAGACACCAGCATGAGAAGTGTTTGTCGTCAATTCAAGTGAAAATCTTAAACTTAAAGTGTAAAGCAGAATGCGCCTGATGACGCATCTGCTTTACTTTCATCCTGCTATAAGTGTAATCTATTTTCAATATATTATTAGAAATGGGCTATAGGGTAATTGGTTAATATATAATCAGAATCTAGAACAGTGTCTATCCTGATAAGATACTGGGTTACTTTTCGTCTCAATTGGATCCAAAATAATGGGGTCACAATTTCTTCTCTAGCAGCGAAGACCTTAATTGTATTTTAAGCTTTATTTAACGCAGAAATGTTTGAAAGAATTACAATTTATCCGAGTTGAGTCAATAGTTAAATGGTGATAGACCGAGTAGCTCCGTCGGTGGAGCACTCGCCCTGTAATCGAGGGTCCTGGGTCCGAGTCCCAGTCTGGCTGCATGTTTTTCTCACCCGTTACATTTAGCGCCAAATGTAAATAATCCGCAGGATTAATATGTAACTCGCAGAGTAGGCCTATACAGAAATAATAAGAAACTCGTGATGTGTTCTTTGAAATAAGAAATCGAGACTACGAAGTGCATAAAGGGCTGCTTGGGATGTTTTACGTAAAACCATAAAAAAGCGCCAATGCACAACGTGTGTATAACGATGATAATTTTTAACTCATTTTAATTGGAATGTGGCGTATATAATGTGGCATACCGGTGCGTTATAGAGTGTGGGCTGTTTAGTCTGCCTCAGTATCGACTTAGGAGTATTAGTTGGAGGCGTTAAAATAAACCAATATGTTTTCATTGTTTGAAACTTTATGTGATCATTTGATTTACCGGTAATTATTTGCTATTTATTTTTTGTTTTGTAATTTTGTACAAGGTAGTGTACATATCCTTAATAGATATGTACGAGTATAAAACAACTTATAATTGATAACTTCCCTTTATTTAAGGCACTGTGATATCGAGACTATACATATGATCAAAACATTTACACTACGCAAACAGTTTGGAACTTGACGAGACATCGAGTTAATCGGCGTCTCACCATTATAAACTTAACGATTTTCTCACTTTTTACTAGATCTATGTTATTCTATTTTTTTCCACTTATTTCTACTTACAGACATAGACGCGCAACTGCTCAAAATTACCCGTAAGGGTGTGAAGCCATACAAAGAAATTTTAAGAAAGAGAGAGAGAGAGACATAGACAGAGAGACAGAGAGAGGCAGAGACAGAGAGAGAGAGAAAGAGAGAGACAGAGAGAGAGAGAGAGAGATGCAGAGACAGAGACAGACAGAGACAGACAGAGAGAGAGAGCGAGAGATTATCCCCATTGTTTTTTAACATGTTAAAAAAGCAGTATGCACGGATCAAGGATCATTACGAACTTTTACGGGTTTTTCGGATGCTATCGTATTGAACCCAGTGCGATTACAATAGCTCACTTTGTGTCAGGTGGCTTAAGAAGCCGCCAACATTGCTTTGATTATTTGTATACCCCCCCCCCCCCCCCAACCCCTCCCAGACGAATACTCTCTGAGAAAGAGACGGTGATTTTGGCGCATTTCTACTACAGTACCAACAGGCCTACACCTCAGTTTTAGGTAAGCACAACTGATTTCTTTCTAATCTTAACAGTATTCAAAATGGTTAAACGTTGCTTCTCGTGATCAATCATTTAAGATGACTTGTTAATTGACATAATATGGAAATCAATTAAGGTACTTCGCATATGCGCGTAGTTTCAGGACGATTGTTATGAAAATTGTCATGAAGAATGATAATAGCCTAAGAAACAATGTGTGTAAATATAGGCAAAATTTATCGTGTGGTTTGTCTTTAAGGTCTTTTTTCTGACAAAAACCTAGAATTTTGATGATTTTATTTTTCTTAAAAATGAATAAAGCTAATGACTATAATTCTCGCCCAATAAGTAGTCCACAACATTCATTACAAGAAAAGCTAAAAACATTTTGAATAAAGGTGTTCAGAAAGATGTTATCAGCTATTTAAATTTTGCAAAATGCAAAAAAATTGAATTACAAAAAACTGACTCATTCAATGTATATTTGTTTTCATTTTATTCAAATATATGGTTGATGAACTAGTCAGTCTGAAAAAATTAGAAAATATTACAGTCAGGATTTGTTGTAATAACATATTTTCTTATTAAAATGTGGGATATTTGTTGCTTAGCTACAGTTACCTACCTTAGAATTAAAACTTTGTCATTAAAATGCATTATTATTTATTCATGGACTTGCATACAAGGTTTATTATATTGTTTGAACATAATTATAATGGGCAATATCGATCTTGAAAAGGTTAGCGTATTGATAAGCTTCAAGGTGTGGCTTTATAGTTCGATCAAATCGTTTACATGTATACCGATTTAATTGACTTGTAAGTCATTAAACTAAAACGTACAGGTAAGTGGACATATACTTGGACCGTAAACATCACTAGTACTAATCAACGAAGACTAAACATAACATGTCTCTTGATTACTGCGTTATGGATTGACAAGTCAATAAATCGAACACTAAAAAAAGTATTTGGATCGGATGGGTCTCGAACCTATGACCTTTGGATTGCTAGTCAACCACTATAGTCAACCACTATACTAACTGCGCTATGAAGGATTAAACTAATTTATATCAACATTTCCTTTATATAAATTTTCTAGTATAAACACGTACGAAAAAAGTCTGTGTCGTCCAGACGCATATCCGCTCGCCCGCAAGACCGACTTCCGGTAGCGAAAGGCCTTAAGCCGTCGTGTAAAAGTCTTTATGGGATTCTACGACGTACGATCTAACTCTGTGTTCAGGAACCTATCCTTCTAGAAAGACCCTGCGTTCGAAATTAACATTCAAGTCCATCATGTTGATTTTTAACATTTTTTTGTATCAAATTTTAATTGATTTCACGTTTCATCATATGCCTTATCTGGAAATGTAAGATGCTTTGCCCATTTGGATAGAAAATTCTAATTTTATAATACGTATATTTACCCCACATACTGTTTTTCTTGTGGGTTCTTTATATCTACAGTAGAGGAATGTCGGCCATTTTAGAAAAATGGACAGCCACGTTTTCCAGATATTGCTTCTCATTCTAAGTATTCTAAATTTGATTGTCTTAGTTATAATTTGCATAATTATAGTGATTGTGACAAGACAATGGTCTGCATTGTTCAAAGGATGGAGTACTGATCTACAGTAAAAGGTCTAGTTACTTTTTATTAGATCTACCAACTAAAATAACAAAACAAAACGTAATTCGTGCTAAAATTCACAACTTCAACAATTGGTAACAAGGGCAAAATACCGGAATATCCCCCGCGGGGAGAACTTTTTATTTTGGGGTTTTGGAGATTCAACTCGTACACACATTTGTCAAGATCAAAAAGACGCTTTATATTCCTACGCCAAACCTAACTACTCATTATTATTCATACGCAAAGAACTACTTTTTATCAAATAATACACGAGATTTGGCCCATTACTACTGAACATGTAGTACGGAGATCACCGATTATCAACGAATATATGTCACTTGCCTCTCTAGTTTCGCAATGAACTGACCCGTCCAAATGCTCATAGCGACCCATTAAATACGTTATAAGCATACAGAGTCCTAGAGTAACGCCCGTTTGTAAACAAACGGTTCGTCACAACCACAGGTACCTGTGGTCACAGCCAAATGGCTTGACGCTTCGCGATCTTTCCTCCATGAACATGCACGATTATTTGGAGCATTTATCCCCTTGAACTGTTCATGGTAACAGATACAGTTCATGTTTATGAGTTTTTTAACAATGGTTAATATATCTATTGTGTTTATAATTTTTTTGATCAAGGTTGTTTGAAGAATTTCAAATACAATTGTAAGGAATAGGCGCACCCAGTGCTTAGATTAAATATATATATACATATATAAGTGTGTGAGATAAAGGCTTTAGCCCTTTGCTTAACAGATCTTCCCCTTTGTCCGCATGAGGATATAAATGGGGAATTAGCCGTTTTACATTGGTGAATGATGATGGACTTCATTCCGTCTAGATTAGTGTAAAAAAGCTGTAACCTTTACTTTAGGATAAAACAAAAGAAACTAATCGTAACGATGCATACAAAGTACAAAACATCTCATATCACTGAATGATATCACATAAATGAAACTATGTTGACTATATCTTTAATAAACAAAACTGTTTTCCGCTCGAAAACCGCGTTTTATTTATTGAAAATGGTAATCACCGCATATATATATATATACATGTACCTATATAATATCCCCCGCTATCAAGTTTTCCAATACATTTTACTAAGCGAAAAGCTCGTGCGCGGGATATTCCGGTAGTATATATAGCGACGACGGCTAATTTTACTAACTAAAAGCCTGCTTGCGAGGGGGAGAGATACCCCCGGGGAGAGGGTTTCCCTGGGGGGTTAATTTATAGAAAACTGGGGCATGGCATCTTTTTGGGGTAAGTGTCTTAAAATGTATTAAAATCTCACTCAATGCATTTTTAGCTCACCTGAGCACAAAGTGCTCAAGGTGAGCTTTTGTGGTCGGTCTTTGTCCGGCGTCCGTCGTCGTGCGTCGTTGGTCGTTGGTCGTTCGTCGTGTGTCAACAATTTCTTCAAACATCTTCTTCTTCAAAACTACTGGTCTGATTGCAACCAAACTTCACAGGAATGTTCCTTGGGTCAAGTTCTTTCAAAGATGTTCAAAGAATTTGAAACAATGCAGAACTCTGGTTGCCATGGTACACTAAGCTTAGATATTTTGCACATAGCATCGTCTACAGATCCTCTATCAAGTTTGTTCAAATTTTGTCCCAGGGGTCAAAATTGGCCCCGCCCCGGGGATCACAGTTTTACATAGAGTTATATAGTGAAATGTTCAAACATCTTTTTCTCTGGAACCAATATGACCAGAGCTTTGATATTTGGCATGGTATAACTTCTAGAAGTCCTTCACATATATTGTTGAATTGGTTATGGTCTGTTGCATATCTGGGTCACCGGAGCTAAAAACTTAAAAAATCTTCCTGTCTGAAACCATAGTACACTGAGTTTAGATATTTTGCACAGATCATCGTCTACACGCCCTCTATCAAAGTTGTTCAAATTTTGTCCCTGGGGTCAAAATTGGCACCATCCCGGAGGTCACTGTTTTACATAGAGTTACATAGGGAAATGGTCAAACATATTTTACTCAGAAACCAATATGGCCAGAGCTTTGATATTTGGCATGATGTAACTTTTAGAGGTCCTTCACATATATGGATGAATTGGTTCTGGTCTGTTGCATATCTGGGTCACCGAAGCTAAAAATAGATTTTTTCAATGAAAACTTAAAAAATCTTCTTGTCTGAAACAATAGTACACTGAGTTTAGATATTTTGCACGTTGAACATCGTCTACAGGTCCTCTTATTTGTTCAAATATTGCCCCTGGGGTCAAAATTGGCCCCGCCCTGGGGGTAACCTTTTACAAATCTTCTTTTCTGAAATCATGTGACCCATCCTAGTCTCACCATAGTCAGGTGAGCGATCAAGGGCCATTCTGGCCCTCTTGTTTTTGGCAAAAGTGGGAATTCATTAAGGCCTCAGAGACTTAAAACAGTTTTGCACCAATGTAATTATTGGGAATAGTCAGGCACGTAGGTATACATACACCCCATAAGTAGCCTTTAAATGTGTCCATTATTTGGGCATGAAAAACATTAATTCATACAAATGAACGCCTCGGTGAAACGCAGTGCAAAGCATTCCGTGATCAAAGGTAGTAAAAATAGCCGTCGACGCTATATATATACTACCGGAATATCCCCCGGGAGCTATACTTATAGCCCCAAATTTAACGAAAATTGCCGTGATTTAGAAAAATAAACATTTTAAGACACTAACCCCAAAAACATTCCATGCCCCTGTTTTCTATCATTTTACCCCCAGGGAAACCCTCTCCCCGGGGGTTAATATACCCCTAGTAGCAGGCTTTTAGTTTGTAATTATGGCAATCGTCGCGATCGGGGCGAGCCGGAACTACTTTTTTACTTTTTTGTCAAGCGTCCAAATAACATATTTTAGAACATCCGATGTCCATAAAAAAGAATCCTCCCCGCGGGGGATATTCAGGTATTTGGCCGTAACGGGATGCAAGAAACTTTATTTAAAGTCGGCTGTTAGCAAATATAGATTTAATATTGGCTAGAAGCTATTCACTGGGGGGAAACGTACGCCGGATATTGCTATAAAATGAGCACTGTTTGGACAAAATCGCATTGAAAGGAGATCGACGAAGGTAAGTAAATGCCAATTTTCTCTTATCTATTTCTTTTTCGGCACCTAACAAGTGTTTGTTTAGAGTCACAATACGCATACAATACACGCTATATACATGATTTGGAACAAAACACTTTAAACGATGGAACAAATGACAAAATGAACGCAGTGATCGCGGAAAAAAGTACACCCCTCTCGCATATATTGTTTTGTAATTGAAAGACGAAACCAAAATTTAAAAATGTGAATCGAACAATATTTTCATATATTATCGAACCATTCATATTGAAAATTTGATCCACATAGCTTGACATTTGACCGAGATATGGTCACAAACCGATGATCAGTTGGTTATGATTGGGGTACTGGATATTGATAAAAAGCCTACTGGGTATTGCACAATGATTTAATTTGGTGTACGTAGGATTGGACATTTATGTTTTAGCTGTTATTCACTTTTTAACAAGCATAACAATATGAAAAGATAACTGAAACGTGTATTTAAGCAATATTCGTTGTTTTTCATGATAAAGTAGTGTTTTAAGCGCTGTAACGTTTAAATATGCTCTCTCAATAGTGTCAGTGTAACTCAACAGGGAGCTGATTATAGTAATCTAGCCAAACTTACTTTAGGTTTTATTTTGATTGACAACTGTGACTTATAATATATTTCAAAACATTGAAAACAGTTATGTAAAAACTGTTTGTCCCTTTTACGGGTGGGTGGACGCTATTTAAAATTTAAAGGCATTATCCGTAGGTGGCACTTAACCAAAACAGCTATCACTGTTGGGGAACGAAGCCCGGATTTTGCTATAAAATGAGCATTGTTTGGACAAAACGGTCTTGAAAGTACATTTTTAGTGTTAACTCCCACTCTTCTGACTTCTACAAATTGGACAATACCAAACTTAAAGAGATTGACTCCAACCCATACCTCGGTATTACCATTTCCAATGACCTTCAATGGAAAACACACATTGACAATATAATGAAAAGGGCAAATTATATCCTCGGCTTCATCAAAAGCACCAAAGACTGCAAAAGAATGTAGTTTTCATTGGATAAGTACGTTCCACATTTGAGTGTGTAGCCATTGTATGGGATCCGTATAAACAAAGTGATATAGTAAACCTTGACAAAATACAACGAAATGCCGCTAGATTAATCAAAAGCGAACAGATAGATCTAGACAGGAGAGATGTGTAACTGATATGTTTAAAGCGCACTATTAAGCGCTCGGTTTACCATGACTCCAAGAACGGAGTTCTAAGGGAGAAGAGACTCGTGATGCTGTTTAAGATTGCATAGGATATGGTAACACCGGCCCTAAAGGCTGATATGATTCTCCAAAGAATTTCGGCTAAGAGGTTCTTCAAAAGTCAATATTGAAATGACTTTTAAACATCAAACCCAGTGACTAACTTTCAAATTAATAATCCTGAAGCATTTAAGAGTGACGGATCTAACAGTGAACAGTACAAAAACTAATTCTTTGTGAAAACTCTTTTTGACTGAAAGTCCTTAAATGACACACAAATTGGTGCAAAGTCGACGGATTTAAAGAAACCGGCCATATTCCCGTCTTCAAAAGCGCCCCAACCCCGAAGATAAGGTGTCAGTATTTGACGTTTCATCGGACCTATACAGATACAGATACATGACTATTTACAGTACTTTACTCCGAGATGCTAGTTGATCTTTCCTATTGCTAGTGCGCAAACATTAAGCATTTGAAAAAAGTTGCAGGATCAATTTCAAAGCACACATTTTCATATTAGAAGCTGCATTTAAATCTAAGAATTCAAAAAGCTTTAAACAAATATGATGCAGCTTCATGCATGGCATGTATAACATGTACGTGATGTTTTCATGTTCACTATCTTTCTCATTCGGCGTGTATTATTCTAAAGGCTAGACTTTAAACTCTTTTCGCAGGCTTTGGGTATTTGCATAGAAATTAAACAGACCATTTCTTATGACAAACTAATGGATAAGTAAAGCAAGATTATTACAATCACCTCCCTGATCTGCCAGGGGTTGAGTCTAAAAAACTGACCTATTTGGAACGTTGAACATTGTATCCATAAATGCACAAAACTTGCCAAAGTGTACTAGAACTGTAGTAAAACATCAAAGCTTTACGATGAAAATGAGTTTCGACCGTTTAGTCACCTAATTTAACGATATTAAGGTTTTAGGCGGGTAACGCATATAGAAACAAATCCGCAAAAACTATACACCATTTCATTCAGTATCCAATTCTACATCATTTTCCAGAGTTAAAAGAATGTTCACCTCATATAACTGAAATTATGGATACTTTTGTCTTGTAACCCTACTTTTCAAAAAACGTCCTGAAATGACTACCCCTCTTTTTTCTTTCCGAGGATTAAAAATTACAAATATTAATAAAAAGATCAAAATTTATTCATGCATTTATACCTAAGACATAGTTGTATACAAATACAAGCAGAACAATTAAATATTTTGCATAATACATTAAAAAAAATCTCTTATATTTCGGAAAAAATAATTGATGAGTCAATTATTTCTCAAAAATCATTTTTTACGTTTTAGCAAAACTGAGATTTTTACAAAAATTAGGCAAGGGCATTCATACTGACTTCACTTAAAAGTATCTACCATGTCTCTAAAACAAACTAAAAAAAAATTAGGAGGGTTCACCTCATGTAACTTGAGAAAAATGAAATTGTGTTTGAGAGGGGTCAACATTTGTGGAAAAGTAAAATCAAGGAAAATTGAAGTTTTTTGATAAAACATGCACTGTCATTTGCAAATAGTTGTGGAATCCACAAAGAATTGTCAATTTATAGCTATTGTTTGTTTTGCAAATTCTGTTCAGCAAGAACAACAATATTCTCCAGCAAAAAAATGTGAACAATACAGTCAATCTTGTATAAAGCAACCACCTTACGAATAAGTGTGCATACCTCTTCATTATAACACTAGACTAATTAACTCCGGGTAGAAATAGTGAAGAAAACTCCTACTGAAGCATTCTGAATTAGTTTTATCCTGCATTAAACAGACAGCTCAATACCAGACAAAATACGGGTATTCACTGGAGTGATCGCTTAATACAATATTGACTGTAAAAGTTGATAATGATTACCAAGTTTCGTAATAAACGGCTGGTATGTTGCAACCCAATAATTACAAGAGATATTTAACCCTTTACTCCATAGCTTAGTTTAAGTATTGAAGAGACATGGTTGCATAAAAGAGACTGAAATTTAAGCAGGATTCATTCTGCTTTACTTCCAGTCTGCTTAAACTATGTACAGTCTGCTTAGATAAAGGATTTTTATTATGCATATTCATGACTGTACAAAATTAAACTATTTACTTTCAAGAGTGAAGGAATAAATTAAATGTGTTAACATGAGTATCAATGGAGTAAAGGGTTGATTTAGGAAAACATGTTTAGCATGTACCACAGGTTTGATTTACAGTCAGACCTGTATTTAATAGGCAGTCTGTTCCTCTACCTTTGCTGTGGTTCTCGGGCTTATTTGTCATTGGGGATGTTTTCAGTTTATTAGACCGAGATGATCCCCTCTGCTACAGTGGAGAAAACGTTATTCTTTCCTGTTTACACGCTAACGTAAAACACTAAAATGCAGATAAGGACAATTTTTTGACAATTCTGACTTTTCATTGTTATCTGAGTGGAAAACAGTTAGGAGCCTGATCAGACGCCGTGTTTACCCGGCGTCTGATCAGGCTCTAAACTGTTTGCACTGGAAATAGTGTTTTTAGCGTAAAAGCGTTTTCTCCACTGTAAGAGCTAAAAAGGAATACGGTTTGGTGGTTTTAATCCAAACAGGCTGCTTTGGAACAAATGAGATAAGCCGAAATCTTCTTCCTTTCCACTCAGGGCTCGATTTCTCACAGGGCCCCGACACGATTGCTTTTTGAGAAAAAAACCATCAGAAGTATATCGATTATTTTCTCTAAAAAAAGCAATCGTGTCGGGGCCCGCGTGCGCAGTCAAGCGTTACCCGCCTAAAACCTTAAGAAAAAGTTGAGGCAGCTTTATATATATATATACCCCACAAAATAAAGAGTGTTGAAAGATGAAAAAAACTGGATGAGTTAGAAGTGATATCTTGTACGCGATAGATATAACTTTAATAGAAGAAAACTCAGAGCAAGGTTGAGCCGAGTTCCTTGATCCAATAATAGTCTCGAAGGTTGCGAGCCTAAAAGAACTGACCTATTTGGAACGTTGTACATGTTATCCATAAATGCACAGGACTTGCCAAACTGCATTAGAACTATAGTAAAACATCAAAGCGATACTATGGAAATGAGTTTCGAGCTTTTAGGTACTTAATTTAACGAAATTAAGAATGAGTTGAGGCAGTTTTATATATACCCCACAACATAAAGAGTGTTGAAATTTGTAAAAAGAACTGGATCAGTTAGAATTGATATTATAAAGATTTTCTTATTTTTTCACTTTGGTTGCCATGGTAACCACAGTTCTACATTGTTTTTAATTCTTTGAACAAATTTGAAAGAACTTGACCGAAGGAACATTCCTGTAAAGTTTGGTTGAAATCTGACAGGCGGTATAGGAGGAGATGTCATTTGAAGCAATTGTTAACGACGAAAGACAACGCACGAAAAATAAGGAAATCTTAAAAAATCTTCTTGTCTGAAACTACAAGGGCCAGAGCTTAGATATTTGGCACATAGCATCATCTACAGGTCCTCTATCAAGCTTGTTTAAATTATTTCCCTGCGGTCAAAATTGGCCCCGCCCCGGGAGTCACAGTTTTACATAGAGTTATATAGTGAAATGTTCAAACGTCTTCTTCTCTGAAACTAATATGACCAGAGCTTTGATATTCGGCATGGTGACACTTCTAGATGTCCTTTACATATTTTGTTTAAATTGTTCCAGTCTTTTGCATATGTAGGTCACAGGAGCTAAAACTAGATTTTTTCCAATGGAAACGTCTCGTCTAAAACCCTAGTACCCTGATCTTAGATAGTTAGAACATAGCATCATCTACAGGTCCTCTGTCAAGATCGTTCAAATTATGCCCCTCAGGTAAAAAATGACCCCGTCCTGGACATAAATCATTATCTCCATTTTGTCAGCTATTCTCAGGTGAGCGAAATATGCCCCATGGGGCTCTTGTTTAGACTTAAACTTTAAACAGGCGAGCATCAGGTGGCTTTGACACCCATTTCTGGTTAACCTTGACCTAGACCTTTGACATTGATTATTGTAAAAACGTGTCTGGAACATATGACAGGGTGCTGCCTTGGGGGATATGAATCACCTATAGTGATAGTTCTAGTTAATTTCAGCTGTCATTTACTAATTAGGTGCTTGATGTTAAGTTTTCTAGCCAGCCAGCTATTACAAATTTACTTTCATCTATTTTACAGGATGCATTTGATTGAAGTGCGGGGGAAGAGCACGAGGGGTTTGCGAAAAGTATTCATTCTGATGACACCAGACATTGTTACCGCAATAGAACATCTTCTCACTATCAGGATATATGCTGGAGTAAATCCAGAAAATATGTATGTATTTGGAGGAACAAGTACTACAACTCTTGATGCCTGCACAGCGATGAGAACTGTCACAGACATGTGCCCTAATCTTGATAAACCGGAGTTAATAAGATCAAGACTGCTAAGGAAATACTTGGCGACAACATCACAGGTAAGATCAAATTGCTAATCCTTGTGAGACAGTCGTTTGCATTATACAAGAATATACATTATACAAAAGTTGTTCCTTTTTTTAGCTCACCTGAGTAAACCTCTGTGAGCTTTATATGTCCACATGTTTTACCCCCATATGTCCATTCTTCCGTCGATCCGTTTGTGCATCCCATATACGGTACTTTTTTCGACTTACTCCTCCAACAGTTTTAAACGACAATCTTATAATTAAGTAGAGTGTTTTCACATATACCATAAATGCATGTGATCAGGATTTTGATCTGCTTTAATTTGTAGGGAGACTTTTTCTAAAAGTCAAGCTGTTGTCACCCTATCGTCTGTGTTGGTTAACTTTTTGCGTTAAGGATTTTTGTATGACAACATTTCTCAATAACTATCAAAGGTATCCATTTGAAACTTGGAATACTTATTTACTTTCAAAATGGCAACTCATTAAAACAAGGCAGGTGACTCTGGGATTTGTCATTGAATAGTAATTGCCCTTGATTTATTTACTTAAAATTTGTAAATTGCAGTATCTTAAAAACTATGAAAGGTATTAACTTGAAACTTTGAATACATGTTCATTATCAAAAGGGCAACCCATTACAATAAAGCAGTAGTGGTGTAGGTTATATAGGAAACACCTTGTTGGTCCGTCGTGTTTTGACATTTACCTTTTTAGCTCACCTGGCATGAAGTGCCAAGGTGAGCTATTGTGATCGCCCTGTGTCAGTCGTCCGTCCGTCCGTCGTCAAACTTTAATTAAAGATCTTCTTTTTGGAAACCACTTTGCCAATTTCTTCAAAACTTCATAGGATTGTTCCTTGTAGGGTACTCTCTCAGATTTCTTCAAATATAGGTCATCCAATTGAAATTGTGGTTGCCATGACAACCAATTGAAAAAACATTAAATATTTTCTTGTCAAAAACTACTGCTATGAATTGCAAATGTGCCATTGGTGACCCTTTATTAGATTTCTTAAAATAATTTTCCTATCTTAAAAAACATGGCCGCTAGTGGGTGGGGCAGATTTTCCTTATATAGCTATATAGTGAAAACTTAACCATTACTGGTCCATTACCATGACCGTAACCATAGGTACCAGGTGCGTGATTTAGGGCCTTTTATGATACCATCTTCAAACTTTGTATACATTATCAGTGTCATGTGGGAACACTCATTGATTGCTGACCGTACCAAGATGGGCTCCTATGTTCACTTTGCTTTATGTTTGTCTTGCGTATTGTTTTCTGTTTGGTGTGCGGGATTGCGCGTGAGTGTGTGTGTGTTTGTTATGGTGTGCTTACAAGGCGTGATTCCTGAGGTCCAAAATTGGAACCCACAATGTTGAAACATTAACCTGGCCGTCGCTTGGGACATTAACATGGCCGTTCTAATGAAAAGTGTAGCCTTGCTGACCTAAGTCATAGGGTTATGGGTAGGGTTAGCTTCCAGTTCATTCCGTTTAAAAGTTAGCATGTAGTTGTGAGGTCCGTCCCATAATGCGAAATGAGGTCAATATCAAAGGCGGTGACCTCATAATTCACGTCCCGTAAGACTGTGTGTGGCTGTGTGTGTGTTCTGCTTTAGAGGTGGGTGTATTGTTTGTGTTGCGTTACCTGCTTGAGTCTTCTTTCGTATTTGTTCATAACTCTTGCACTAAATTTGACAGAAGTATGCCCCTTTTTCACCGGCGGTGAGTGGCCCAGTGGTAACACCATTGGACTTAGGTACCAGGGGTCGTGAGTTCGATCCCCCGCCGGACCAGCGGTCTGACTAGGGGATTTTTTCTGAATCCCCGATGATGTACAGGAATGTCCTTGAGCAGGACATGTACCGCGAATTGCTCCTCTCCACCCAGGGGTTAAAATGGGTACCCGTGAAGGGTCTGAGTCGGTACTGCGGTTGCATTTGACTGCCCCATATGTTAGCAGTGCTCAATATTGTAGGCAAGATGGCTCAATGATCAGGGGAGTATATGTACAGTCTGCTGAGCGGTCATTCGGACTGAAAGTAGACTATAACTTGGTATATTACTTTTTTTTTTTAACTTGATTTTTATGTCTCTTGAGACATTTTTCATGATATTGTCTTTAAACTTGGTACACATTATAAGTGTTGTATTGTGACACTTTGATTTAAGTTTGACAACTCTTGTGCAAAATTTGACAGAATTATGCCCCTTTATAACTTGAGATTTTGTTCCTTAATATGCACTTTATTCTTTTATAAACATCTATTTCAGGTCATGGACATGACATCGGATGAATTGAGGTTTGTTGCCGACCACATGGGCCATTCTTTAGATATTCACACAAATATCTACAAATTACAGTCATCCCTGTTGGAAAGGACGAAAGTTGCTAGGACTCTGATTGCAATGGAGAAAGGGCAGTTGGGTGCACTAAGAGGGCAGAACCTTGACACGATAAGTCTTGAAGGTAAGGGGTTTGTTTCAGTCATTGAAAAATCACAGAAAGGTAATCTTAGTTTTCAAATGTTTTTCAATACACTATTATCCGGTAGAAATACATTATACTACTGTCCTTTCATGTGCAGGATATTGATGAATAAACTTGTTTTGTCACCTTTTTAGCTCACCTGGCACAAAGTAAACTTTGAGTATTTATACCCCCCACAAACAAGTTTAGGGAGGTATATAGGAATTAGTCCGTCCCGCAAACAAGTTTGGGGGGAGGGTGGTAAATAGGAATCCATCCTTGTAAGCCCAACTCCTCCTACATTGTTAATCAGATTTTAAAAATAACATGTTAATAGAGCACCATGGAAAGATGTGCAGGAAGAAATATCTTGCCATTCCACCATTTCTAAGGGGAGATAATGCAAAGGGGAGACAATTATACTTACTGTTTCATGCAATATAGGTTATAAGTGCTCGTAAGCGCAACTTTTTCTACACCGTTCATTGGATTTTAACAAAACTTCACAGGTTGATAAAGTTTGGTCTGCAAATTTGCATAAAGAACTTTTTTTATATTCTGCCTTTCCATGAGGCGAAAATTCAATGGGCAGATACTTTAACTTAATGTTTCATGCAATATAGGTTATAAGCACTCGTCAGCGCAACTCCTCCTACACAAATCATTGGATTTTAACAACTTCACAGCTTGATAGAGTACCATCTATAGATATGCATGAAGAAATTTAATTTTATTCCGGGATTTCCAAGGAGATAACTGAACTTGAATGTTTCATGCGTTATAGTTCATAATTCTCATAAGCGCAACTACTCCTACAATGTTTATTTTGATTTTAACAAAACTTCATGGTTTGATAGAGTATAGTCTACCTATATGTTTTTCCATTCAACCATTTACAAGGGGAGATAATGGTTTTGCTTAAGCGCGACGGGGGTATTAGTTAGCCCCCAGGCGACAAGTCTAGTTTTGTATGATTGTTTCTTGAGTTATATTTACTCATTTTGATTCATAATGTTACAATACAACTTCCCTCATGTGTTGGGTTGTGTGTCTGTCCACAACTTTATCCTTGGTCATAACTGTAGAACTTCTTGTGATTATGAATTCATATTTGGCATGTTTCCTCAACTCAAAAAGCCCTTGAGTTCAGTACAGCGCAGTGTTGTGCCTAGGTCAAACATTTTGGGGAACACCGTGTCCCCCTGCTTAAATTTCAGGGGGGAAATTTGGTATTTTTGGGGGACACACTAAAAAACCTTTAAAACAGCGGGTTTTTTTTCTTTCTTTGGACGGTACCCCGAAAAATATCCGTTCCCAATTGGAACAGGACCCGTTCCCAATTGGGACAGGACCCGTTCCCAATTCAAAGAAGGGACCTGGCAATATGGTAAAAAAAGTATTTTCAGTGAAAAAAAGATAATTTCTAGTACAAGTGTTAGCATTGCCTGTCGATATGAACTGCATAATTGCTACTTGATAAGTGAGATCAATATAGGCCTACATAAATTATGAAATAATCTTCTCCATTTCTTTTTTGTCATCATTTCACGACTTGTTTTTTTCCCAATTTGAAGTTTACGCGACAAGAAAAATTCCCAATCTGAGGGGTACCGGACCCGTTCCCAATTGGGTGAAAAAACGCTGATTAACCTCCTTTTGTGATCTCTCTATTCTCCGGAATCGAGTCGTAATGGAGCAAAAACGAGTGGAATTTTGCCGAAAATGCGATTTTTTTCTCGGCGAGCCCATCTGCCCGTGTGAGGTGAATTATTAAGGGACATTCGTGAAAAAATGCGGGATTCCCGCAATGCCGCGGCCTAGGCACAACACTGACAGCGTGTATCATGTCACACAAAGGTCAAATTCATTTAGTGGTCAAATAGACTGAAATTAACCTTGGCCATACCACACAAGTGCATGAAAAAGAGGCTTAACATTTTAAATGTATAATATACTCAGACACACTGTTACCCTTGAGCTCAGTACAGCCTTGGCCTCGTCGGACAAAGGTCAAGCTAATTTAGAAGTTGTCATGTTAGGGTACATAATTATAGTTATTCATACTTGCACCTTGTTTGAGTCTTGAGTGCAATCCCTCGCCGGACCAAGTCCTTCCTTCGGATGAGATTTCGATTTAAACTGTGGTCCGATGTATCAGTATTTTACACTGAACATTAAAAGAACTAGAGAACTCTTATGATAATAAGAGTAGGGCATCGCATCAAGGTTTTCTGTATACGTTTCCCTCTCTCTGGGGCATCCAATTAGCCCATAGATGACAGAAAGGAGGTTAACAAACATTTTGTTTGAATATGTGTGTTTTATTCTTTTCTGCCTATTAAAATGCTCATCAAATATAGTTTTAAACTTTTTCATGAAAGTCGGTTGTTGATGACATTATGCTTACTGTCTCTGCAGCTATACAACTTGAATGTGATGGCCAAGATGATGAAGAAGGTGAAGAAGGTAAAGGGGCAGAAAATCAGGAGGAAGAAGTGGTAATCTTCCATGAAGAAGTAGAGGATGAACCAAGCAAACAGAGGCCACAATCATGTAAGCTAAAATTTGTCACCAAAACTGCCAACTGAAATAACTGATATTGAAACATGTTTTGGACATTACTGTATATTGCATGCAGCTTTGCACTTGATGATTATAAGTCAGTGTATATTGTTTTACTCCTATCTGTCAATCTCCCTCCATCCCAACCCCATGTGGTGCAGGGCATATCGAGTATGCTTGTCTGTATGTACATATGTTGTATATACGTCAATGTTAAGTTTTTGCATATATGTCAGTTATGGACTAAGTACTAGGGCTAGGTTCACACAACTTGAAATACCTCAATAAGTACAGCATGTTGCACTGCAAAGGGGTGTGGGGCATATATATAGTTACCCATGTCTGTATGTATGAGCCAAAGTTAAGTATTATGTTTAGGTATTTGGACTTAATACTGTATCTATGTTCATGTGGCCAGAGAGGTTATATCAGAAGGATGATCATGCAGGTCAATGAAGTTACATAACTTCTCTTTTTTGCCTTTAATTCACATACCATACCTTTTTAGCTCACCTGAGCCAAAGGCTCAAGGTGGGCTATTGGGATGGCCCGGCGTCCGTCGTCGCTCGTCGTCCGTCGTCGCTAACAATTGCTTCAAATGACATCTCCTCCTATACCGCTTGACAGATTTCAACCAAACTTTACAGAAATATTCTTTTGGTCAAGCTCTTTCAAATTTGTTCAAAGAATTAAAAACAATGCAGAACTATGGTTGCCATGGCAACCAAAGTGAAAAAATAAGGAAATCTTTAAAAATCTTCTTGTCAAAAACTGCAAGGGCCAGAGCTTAGATATTTGGCACATAGTATCATCTACAGGTCCTCTATCAAGTTTGTTCAAATTATGCCACTGGGGTCAAAATTGGCCCCGCCCCGGGGTCACAGTTTTACATAGAGTTATATAGTGAAATTTTCAAATGTCTTATCCTCTGAAACTAATATTGCTAGAGCTTTGATATTTGGCATGGTGACAGTTCTAAATATCCTTTACGTATTTTGTTCAAATTGTTCCGGTCTGTTGTATATCTAGGTCACAGGAGCTAAAAATAGATTTTTTCAATGAAAACTTAAAAAATCTTCTTGTCAAAAACCACAAGGGCTAGAGCTTAGATATTTGGCATATAGCATCACCTACAGGTCCTCTATCAAATATCTTCTCCTCTGAAACTTATATGGCCAGAGCTTTGATATTCGATATGGTAACACTTCTAGATGTCCTTTACCTACTTTGTACAAATGGTTCAGGTCTGTTGCATATCTAGGTCACAGGAGCTAAAAATAGATTTTTTTTCAATGAAAACTTAAAGAAATCTTTTCATCTGTAACTACAAGGGCCAGAGCTTAGATATTTGGCACATAGCATCATCTACAGATCCTCTATCAAGTTTGTTCAAATTATATCCCTGGGATCAAACTGGGCAACGCCCAGGGTTCACAGTTTTACATAGAGTTATATAGTGAAAATTTCAAACGTCTTCTTCTCTGACACTAATATGGCCAGAGCTTTGATATTCGGCATGGGGACACTTCTAGATGTCCTTTACCTATTTTGTACAAATGGTTCCAGTCTATTGCATAAATAGGTCACAGGAGCTTACAGGTCCTCTATCAAGATTGTTTAAATTATTCCCCTCAGGTAAAAATGACCCCTTCATGGACATAAATAATTATCTCTATTTTGTCAGTTATTTTGATTGATGCTAATATTAATACTCTCTCATTTTTACCATATCTTATGGATATTCAATGGAAAAAACCAAAGAAACTTCAACAAATATTCGCCACCAAACTTGTTTTTATAACAGAAATGAGAGTATCCTCTTCATTCATTTCACCGGCGCCCTCAGCGAAAAATATCATAAAGATTATCATTTTAAATTCAAAAAGGCAAATACATTGAAGGAATGTAAAGAAGAATTAGTTTTCTAACTGAAAATAACTAGAGCTGTCATTGATAGGAACGTTATTGATGTATCGCCAATATCTGTTTGTCAGAAATAATCTTTGTGTAGTTATTAAGCCTCTTGAACATATGTGTATGTGGCCAGTTGATTTATATAGAGACAGTGCGAAGATATTGCACATCTTACGTTTTCGTTATTTGCCTAATGTAATTGTCTACGCTTTGTCCTGACTGTATACCAAAAACTGAATTTTGTGTATTATCTCTCAAATAAGCTTTAAAGTCATTATTTTTCTGTACTGGACATTTTAAACATAACTAAAGTTTATAACTTGCTGGTGTAAAAGTAAAAGTTTGCATTTTCTTAATTATTAGGAATAATCAAATATTTAGGCTAATTTATGTATATTGAAAGAACTGTTCAATGTTCGACGGTTGGTGAATATAACCTGTAGAGAAATTGAACACAGAGAGATTGCTAATTCGTTCACACGACAACTCTCTCCACAAGCTATTAACGGGATAGCTTACTTTTGATGATAGCTCGTTAGTAAGTTGCTTCAGATCATTGCGATTTGTATGGGACTGAAAACATTTGTTATTCAAGAGTGAAGGTTTGCTACAGATCGACGATACGCCATAGAGGTTCCATGACAAGCTGGAACATTGACGTTATAGAGCTGTAGTGAAACAAGGTTAGATAGTTCAGCAGAGACAACGCTGAGCAATCTGTTCGAGACTAGATCTCATCACAGGTTCAACAACGCCGAGCAGTTTCCTTGGTGTAGCGCTGGTGATACAGTTCATCATTAGCCACTCCGACGCTGAGCAATAGTCAAACAGCTCAACATCAGTTTAGTATCTCAGCAGTAGTAACGATGAGCATACCTTAGTTAAGGTCCAGCCTGCACCGTGCTCAAACAGTCTGAGAGTACGGGGATATTGATTAGTTTAATAGTTTTGTTGGGCAAAGTAGCTCATCCACTTTTAGTTAGTTCCATCCATTTTATATAGTTTTTATGTAGTTTCATGCTCAATCATCAGGCAAGATAGCCCAAGGAAACATATAGTCTGTATATTTTGTTCATGCCTTAACTAGTGTCCAGCTAAAGACACTGTCGCCTCATAGAACGCCCGATAAAAAACACATATCAAGCTTAGGGCTCTAACATTAGGGTTAGGGTAACCGAACGTCTTGACAATTTGGGGGCTCGTCCGGGATAGTTCTTAGGAGGTTTATACGGTTGGAACTGTTAGGGTTTGAACACAAGTTTCATGATGGATCATGATAAGTGGATAGCGGCTGGTGAACGCATGGGCTTGAGTGGCTCGGAGCTCATGACATACGTTGGGAAGAAAGAAAGGGACTTTCTTGATAGAGTAGAACGTATGCTGAGACGAGAAGATGAGCGTCGTAGGCAGGAGTTAGAGAGCGCTGAACAGAAGCGTAGGGATGAAGACGAACGCCGAAAGTTAGAGACCGAGCGAGAAGACGAACGCCGAAGGTTGGAGGTTGATCGAGAGGATCGAAAGCGCAAGGACGAAGATGAGCGACTCAAGCTTGAGATACAGCTCAGAGACAAAGAGGCTGCATACAAACGAGAAGAGCAAGAGCGAGAGCTAGAGCTGATGAAACTGCGAGCTGATGCCTGAACTTTGAAGCATGAGCCTACGAGCAAGTCGCTGAGACCAAAGTTGCCGAAGTTCGAAGAGAACAAGGATGATATGGACGCATATATCGAACGTTTTGAGCGTTTTGCCAAGAGTCAGGGATGGCATGAGAAGACATGGGCAGTTAGTCTGAGCTCATTATTGACAGGCAAAGGTCTTTTAGTATACACAAGCATGCCGCCTGAGCAAGCTGATGATTACAAAGCGTTGAAGAAGGCAGTGCTCAAACGGTATCAGTTAACAGAAGAAGGGTTCCGAACGAAGTTTCGAGATAGCAAGCCTGAGCAAGGTGAAACTGTATTTCAGTTTATGGCTCGTATAGATCGTTATTTCTGTAGATGGGCAGAAATGGCCGAGATAGACGAAACGTTTGAAGGGCTGATGGACTTGATAGTCCTGGGAACAGTTTATCAAAACATGTTCGGCTGAGCTAGCATTATTTTTGAAAGAAAGGATGCCGAGCTCCAGGGCAGAGGTGGTCCAGCTGGCTGAGCAATACATTGAGGCTCATGGTGGGTCCATAGTGTCTAACAGGACAGCCAGAACAAACGGCTCAGCACTAAACAGGCAACAGCCGAAACCTAATATAGCACCGAACTATAGGTCGAACACAGTGCCCAGACCTGATGCCCAGAAGAATGTTTGTTTCATATGCAGGAAAGAAGGTCATTTTGCACGAGACTGCAGACAGAATACAAACCCGAGAAAGATTAGCGGGGCAGCAGTCTGCTACCCAGACCATGACAGTCGGGGACATACGGATGGTCGACAATCTCAGGGAGGTTGGAAGTTCGAAGACAGGTCTAAGAACAAAGGTTCGGATGAAAACAAGATTTCAGCTCTGTGCATGTTTAATTCCATGAACAAAAGTCATATACAAGAGTGTATACAAGACGATGAGCTTCAGCTTGCCACCGGAGAGTCGGTGTCCATCATTGCCGGTGGATGTACCGTAGATACGCTGGAGGGTGAGAGAAATTTGAAGTTGCAGAAAGGCTATGTAGGGACCAAAGAGGTGAAAGTTTTAAGAGATACCGGCTGTGAGTTAGCCGCAGTTCGGAAAGACTTGGTCGATGATAGCCAAATGCTGGACAAGAGATATGTGATGATCACTATCGATGGCCAGGCCAAGATAGTTCCAGCAGCTTTGGTAGAGGTTGATACACCATTACAAAGGAAGTATAGAAGTTATGGTGTTGAGCTCACTCATTTGCGATTTAGTCTTGGGCAATGTAGATGGAGTTTTAGATGCTCCAGACCAAAGGTGGCTTGCACAGAGTAAGCCCGAAGGACAGGGTCAAACTAGTGTGGTTGCAGCGGTTGTCACAAGGGCTCAAGCTGCTAAAGAGATGAAACAAATAAGGGCGCTGAACGTGCCTAGTCAACCTTTAGATGAGGTTGACGTTGATGTGCTTCAGAGGGCACAGAAAGACGATGAGTCTTTAAAGAAGTTATGGTCATATGCTGAGAGTTCGAGCAAGCTCGAGACCAAAGGTGGTAATAAGTATCACTACACAGTGAAGAAAGATGTTTTGTACAGAGTGTTCGAGCAAGTCAAAGGACAGGGCTCAACAGAGACGAAACAAATAGCTGTTCCAACACAATTTAGAAAGCGTGTGATGAGCTTGGCTCATGAATCTATTGTGGGTGGACATTTGTCAGCAAAGAAGACCATCGACAGAATCACGACAAGTTTCCACTGGCCGGGAATAACCTGTGATGTTACGAGATTCTGCAGATCATGTGATGTTTGTCAGAAGACCATACCGAAAGGACGGGTCACAAAGGTGCCCCTTGGTGAAATGCCGATCATAGATACACCATTTCATCGAGTAGCGGTCGATCTGATAGGTCCCATCACACCAGTATCTGATAAGAGAAACAGATATATTTTGACTGTGGTAGATTATGCCACAAGATATCCTGAGGCTGTAGCATTGCCTAGGATAGAGACAGAACGAGTAGCTGAGGCTTTGCACGACGTGTTTTCACGTGTTGGATTTCCAACAGAAATTTTGAGCGACAAAGGCAGTCAGTTCACGTCCGAGCTCATGGGAGAAGTATGTCGACTCATATCGCTGAAGCAATTCTTCACTACCCCATACAACCCGAAATGTAATGGGTTGTGCGAGAGGATGAACGGGGTTCTGAAAAGTATGCTGAAGAAAATGTGTCAGGAACAGCCGAAAGACTGGGACAGATACTTGTCCGCTGTTCTCTTTGCATACCGAGAAGTTCCACAGGCATCAACTGGGTTTGCGCCGTTCGAGCTATTGTATGGGCGCACAGTTCGAGGCCCCATGCAAATACTCAAAGAGCTTTGGACAGAGAAAGAAACGCCTGAAGTCATGAACACATACCAATATGTGCTTGATCTTCAGAACAGGCTGGAAGACACGTGCCAAATTGCTAGAGACAGCATGGCAGAAGCCCAAGTTACATACAAGCATCATTATGATAAGGCAGCCCGAAACAGAAACCTCGAGAAGGGAGACAAGGTTCTGTTGTTATTACCAACTTCTCACAACAAGCTCATGTTGCAGTGGAAAGGACCGTTCGAGGTGGTCGAGAAAGTTAACAGGATGGACTTCAGAGTGAAAGTTGGTGATAAGATAGGAAAATATCACATCAACTTATTGAAGAAGTATGAGGAACGTCAAGACAGCATTGTAGCTGGGATGGCGATAATAGAGGCCGAACACAGTGAAGACTATGGTGTTGTTGACGATGAAAACTTGCTTGACTTAGCCTGTTTGAAAAGCGATGACACATACAAAGATGTCAAGGTCTCAGATAGCTTGTCGCCTGAACAACACCAAGACGTAGTAAACTTACTTGAAGAGTTTCAGGATATATTCTTTGAGATGCCAGGTACTACGACGCTGGCCGAGCACCATATAGAATTGACGTCGAAAACTCCAATACGGGATCGTCAATACCCCATACCATACGCTAAGCGTGGGGAAATTGAAGACGAGATTCAGAAAATGCTCAAAGCAGAGGTGATCGAACCAGCATTATCTGATTACAATTCACCTTTTGTGATGATCAAAAAGAAAAATGGGTCCAACAGATTCTGTATCGACTTCAGGAGACTGAACATGATCACAAAGTTTGATACAGAGCCCATGGGTAATGTTGAAGACATCATGTCAAAGTTGAAAGAAGACAAGTACTTCACGAAGATAGACCTGAGTAAAGGCTATTGGCAAATACCGGTTGAAGACCAGTCGAAGCATTTAACTGCTTTTTCAACTTCAGACGGGAGCTACCAATTCAAGAAAATGCCGTTTGGCATGGTCAACTCGGGTAGCACATTCAACCGAATGATGAGAAAGTTGTTGCGCGATTGCAAACATGCGGACAACTACGTTGATGACATCCTTGGTCACACGCAGTTATGGGACCAACATCTTACCATGCTGCGGGATGTCTTCAGCCGAACTAGACAAGCTGGTCTAACTCTCTACCCATCAAAGTGTTTGATTGGGCTTGAGAATATAGCATTCACGGGACATGTTGTTGGGAACGGTATAGTACAGATGGAAGAGGAGAAACTAGAAAAGATCAAGAATGCCGAGCAACCCAAGACCAAGAAGCAAGTCCGTGCTTTCTTAGGGTTAGCTGGGTACTATAGAAAGTTTATACCAGGGTTTGCTGACGTAGCGGCTCCATTGACGGACCTTACCAAGAAAGGTCGCCCAAACAATGTGATCTGGATGGCAGAGCACGAGCAAGTTTTCAAAACGTTGAAAGACATGCTCACAAGGTCACCGATATTGCGACTGCCAGACTTCACTAAGCCGTTTATTCTTCAAACCGACGCTTCAGATAGCGGGGTTGGAGCAGCATTGCTGCAACAGTTTGAAGATGGCATATTTCCATTGGCATATGCCAGTAAGAAGCTTCTCCAGCGAGAGAAGAACTACTCTGTCATTGAGAGAGAATGCTTAGCCATAGTGTTTGGAATCAAGAAATTCCAAAAGTATTTGTATGGGACAGAGTTTGTTCTGCAGACAGACCATACACCATTGTCTTACATCCAGAAATGTAAGATAGAAAGTGGAAAGATAATGCGATGGGCATTATTCCTTCAAAACTACCAGTTCAGAGTTGAAATAATCAAAGGCTCTGAAAACATGTGTGCTGATTATTTTAGTAGGCAATAAGTTCAGCACACTTTTGTACAGATTATTTTGTAGTTAAAAAAAACTTAGAGTGTTTTCTTGAGAAAGGGGCTATTGTCAGAAATAATCTTTGTGCAGTTATTAAGCATCTTGAACATATGTGTATGTGGCCAGTTGATTTATATAGAGACAGTGCGAAGATAACGCACATCATACGTTTTCTTTCTTTGCCTAATGTAATTGTCTCCGCTTTCTCCTGACTGTATACCAAAAACTGAATTTTGTGTATTATCTCTCAAATAAGCTTTAAAGTCATTATTTTTCTGTACTGGACATTTTAAACATAACTAAAGTTTATAACTTGCTGGTGTAAAAGTAAAAGTTTGCATTTTCTTAATTATTAGGAATAATCAACTATTTAGACTAATTTATGTATATTGAAAGAACTGTTCAATGTTCGACGGTTGGTGAATATAACCTGTAGAGAAATTGAACACAGAGATATTGCTAATTCGTTCACACGACAACTCTCTCCACAAGCTATTAACGGGATAGCTTACTTTTGATGAAAGCTCGTTAGTAAGTTGCTTCAGATCATTGCGATTTGTATGGGACTGAAAACATTTGTTATTCAAGAGTGAAGGTTTGCTACAGATCGACGATACGCCATAGAGGTTCCATGACAAGCTGGAACATTGACGTTATAGAGCTGTAGTGAAACAAGGTTAGATAGTTCAGCAGAGACAACGCTGAGCAATCTGTTCGAGACTAGATCTCATCACAGGTTCAACAACGCCGAGCAGTTTCCTTGGTGTAGCGCTGGTGATACAGTTCATCATTAGCCACTCCGACGCTGAGCAATAGTCAAACAGCTCAACATCAGTTTAGTATCTCAGCAGTAGTAACGCTGAGCATACCTTAGTTAAGGTCCAGCCTGCACCGTGCTCAAACAGTCTGAGAGTACGGGGATATTGATTAGTTTAATAGTTTTGTTGGGCAAAGTAGCTCATCCACTTTTAGTTAGTTCCATCCATTTTATATAGTTTTTATGTAGTTTCATGCTCAATCATCAGGCAAGATAGCCCAAGGAAAATTCTTATATATTTCATATAGTCTGTATATTTTGTTCATGCCTTAACTAGTGTCCAGCTAAAGACACTGTCGCCTCATAGAACGCCCGATAAAAAAACACATATCAAGCTTAGGGCTCTAACATTAGGGTTAGGGTAACCGAACGTCTTGACACTGTTCATCGATCAATAATACGACAGGGCTGCGTAAATCCCACGTACCTCCCGTACAATGTTTGGCCTGCACAACACTTTAAAATTGATTTTTGCATTTTAGTTGTTCGCAGACAAGCACGGATTCGGGATAATATTATATTTGGAAGCCTAAATGTGCCTCCAAATCTGAAAAAAATAGCTATAAATTCAAAGAAATAGAGATAATCTGCGACTTCTGACTTTTATGTTTGAATAAGGCGAATGTGTTCACTAAATAAGCTGATGAATAACTATTTGGATTTTTTTTCTAAACTTGATTTAAGCCGGCGAAAAATTCCCATTAACAGTGAGAACCGTTGTGAAATAATAAAGAATATGTTATAATTTTAATCATATGATGCTTCAACACAAGTGCAACCGTCTGTAGTTAGGTCCGGTATTGTTTTGAAACCACTCTGTCGGTGTCCGTTTTGTAGCCCTTATCTAGTCAAGATAATTAGCTTAACTCACTTGATTCTCGGTATTACATTAACGTAACAGATAAGGGACCGCCTAAGCACTCGGTGAATGCAATGCCCTGGCTAAAGCCCCGATCTCAATGTCCCGGTGCTGGCCCCGGTACGTCCCGGTTGAGATAGCCGGTGGACTTGGATGAGCCGGGGCGGTTTTTATGAATAAATAAATTGCATTCTCAAATCTCACATTCCCGGTGTCTCCCCTGATGGAGCACCGGTTATGAAGCCGGACCTTCCTGGTGAGTTCCCAGTTTGGCCCGGCGTAGTTACGGTGCAGGGCCGGTCTGTTCCCGGTTAACCCCGGTATAATAATAACACGGTGTAACCCCGGCCATCGCCGGTGGTATCCGGATGACCACTGGTGTCGTCCCGATCAACCCCGGTTGTTCATCGGTGACGTGCTGGTGTTCGCCGGAAAGGACATAAACCGGGGCGGACGTGAATTAGTATAAATTCTCGTTTGTCTCTCGGAGTATATGAGATGAAATACAAAGGAAATGCAATAAAATAGAACATAATGATGTTGTAGACTGTTCAAACTTCATTTCAATAGAGTTTCAAACAGTTTGCCCGGCGTCTGATCTGGTTACATACTGTTTGTTACAATGACTTTAGCCTGAAGCCGTTTATTTATAGAGAAAAACTTTCGTTTTTAAATATTAGATTTACCCTATACAATAGAGAGGACGATATTATTTCCTATTTAAAACAGACGAAACAGAAACGTTAAAAATAAAATGTAGTAATCTGCATTTTTTTAAAATAAAATCAAATTTATTCTCGCATATTATATACACCCGGTTGTTAAGGGTAGAGACCCGGAGCTGCCCCGGATGTGCCGGTAAAGATCCGCCGTTGCTCTGGCATTCCCCTGACCCCAGATGAAGCTGGTTCTGGTTTCTGTCCCGGTGACCCCCGGTTGTATTAAACATTTTAAAGCATCCGGTCGATCCAGGATCGAGCTGGTCGTCCCCGGCGCCGCCAAGGTTGTACTCCCGGTGACTGCCGGTTTGCTAAACCGGGACTCACGGGGACCCAAACCTGGACAGTGAGATCGTGGCTTAAGCATCAGTTACGGGCTAATCCTAGCATATTACAGTCGTTTTTTTGCTGTTAACTGAATTAGCAACATCACTTTTTGTCATAAAACAGTTAAATATAGATTTGAGAAGATCTTATTACAAACCATGCCTTATTTATACTATGATGAGGTTGACAGGCTATCTCTAGATATGACCAAAAATCGCAGTTAAATGCACTCGGACCCGTACACATTTCTGGTATTTGATTAGGTTTCCCTGGTCAAACAATGCAGCGAAAGGGCCATTTTAAAAACAAAATCAAGAGATCTAGTTCTAGATCTAAAGTTCCGTCCGTCCGCTAGTCCGGCTTGTCCGGAGCATAACTTCTAAAGTATAACAGCTATTGACTTCAAACTTCAAATACAGATAGATCTCATTGACTTAGAGTGCAGTGCGCAAGAACCGTTACTCTGTCATCAGTATTTTTGGAGTTATTGTCCTTTGTTGTTATATTTTTACCCAATTTAGGCTTGTCCGGAGCATAACTTCTAAAGTATAAAAAGCTATTGACTTCAAACTTCATATACAGATAGATCGTATTGACTAGGAGTGCAGTGCGTAAGAACCGTTACTCTGTCATCAGTATTTTTGGAGTTAGTGCCTTTTGTTGTCATATTTTTACCCCATTTAGGCTTGTCCGGAGCATAACTTCCAAAGTATGAGAGCTATTGACTTAAAACTTCATATACACATATAT
The DNA here is from genome assembly GCA_922989275.2 of Gari tellinella. Lineage (NCBI taxonomy): Eukaryota > Metazoa > Mollusca > Bivalvia > Cardiida > Psammobiidae > Gari > Gari tellinella. The sequence continues at coordinate 7,922,589 of OV277858.1, forward strand.
CTCATTGACTTAGAGTGCAGTGCGCAAAAACCGTTACTCTGTCATCAGTATTGTAAGAGTTATTGTCCTTTGTTGTTATATTTTTACCCAATTTAGGCTTGTCCGGAGCATAACTTCTAAAGTATAAAAGCTTTTGACTTCAAACTTCATATACAGATAGATCTTATTGACTAGGAGTGCAGTGCGCAAGGACCGTTACTCTCTCATCAGTATTTTTGAAGTTATTGCCTTTTGTTGTCATATTTGTACCCAATTTAAGCTTGTCCGCAGCATAACTTCCAAAGTATAGAAGCTATTGACCCCAAACTTCATATACAGATATATCTTATTAACCAGGAGTGCAGTGCATAATAACCATAACCCTATCATCAGCATTTTTGGAGTTATTACCCTTTGTTGTTATATTTTTTATCCAATTTAGGCTTGTCCAGAACATATATATATTGCAAAATGACAAACAATGCATACCCTGATTAGAGGGCTCCTTTTGTAGCTTTTATAATACTTTAGGAGCCCACTGATCTGGGTATTCCCTTTTTGCATAAGACAACTGTACTATTTACAGGTATTCTGTAAAGGATGAGTATACTTATTGCTAGGATTCAATGTGTTAACTTAGTCACCCTTAAACATAAAGTGGACAGTTTCCAATAAAGTATTGTTTTTTCTTTCTCTTTAGGGTGATTTTAATATATCGCAAAATGATAAACAGTGCAGACCATTATCAGAGTTCTGCCTTTAGGACCCCCTTATCAGTGTCCACACTGTTTGCATAGAACAAGTGGATTTTTCACAGGTACTCTCTGACTGGTTGTAAACTATGAGTTTACTCATTTCTGGGGTTCAGTGGGTTAAGCAGCCATTTGTTTAAACACTTAAAAAGTTCAATAAAGGGAAAGTATTTATTATATAAGGTTAGTTATTCAAGTTTTTACAAGATCAGAACAAAAAAAATAAAATTGATGCTCATTATGTATGATTATGAATGTTGGAGATGCAAAACAACAAAACTTCAATACACAAATTTCATATTTAATTGAATTTTGTGATAACAAGCTCAATGGATTTTTTTAACTGTAGGTATCATTGATATGATTTATAAATTATACAAAATATAGTTTAATGAATGTCATAGACTGTCTAGATGTATTATCCTTGTAGATGCAATCTGTTGTTGCAACATCTGTGTTGATGAAACCTGAAATAAAAAATACATTGCTATACAATGTAGTAATTATGCGTACAACCAAATTATATACAGTAAAACCTCTCTAAATTTTATAAGCACTAAAACAAAGTCTAATGCAGTATATAAAATACTGTTCAGCGTTGACAGCTTAGAGCAAGGTGAAAATAAAACTTTACTGTCACCTTGCTTTAGCAGTCACTTGTCGTAAACACCTAATAATGAACACGAATTAGAGGACATAACAGAGGGGTTTTACTGCACTCGTAATGTCGTAAACTTGTTAATTTAGAAATTGTAAATTTTAACAAGCTTGTTTTCACTTGTTTACAATAGTTTAAAAATTTATATCACCTAGCAGCTTTGACTTTTTTCTTTATTGTTGAGAAGTTCAGATAAGAGGGAGTAAATGGAACAAATCCAACATTTTCTTACTCGTATCAATATCAAATCCTATGCTGTAACTACTCATAAGAATATTCTAAAGACAATTATTATTATGAGTAGTGACACCATTGTTTTAATGCAGGAATAAAGATTTTAGTTTCTGAAATAAACCCCTTATCTGGAGCTCTGCTTTTTTTAAATAGCTGGTTTCTTTATAATTTAAGTGAGGGTTCACCCTGGCATCAAACATTGAACTCTTTCAACACCATTGACCTGTTTGAAATATACTCATTACATTTTGAAATTAATAATTACCAATTTGCAAACAGTGTAGACCTGACCCTGATCATAGGGTTCCTTTTAGAGCCCTAATATCAGGGTCTATTATACTCATTACATTTTGAAATTACTAATTAAATTTGCAAACATTGTAGACCTGACCCTGATCATAGGGTTTCTTTTAGAGCCCTCATATCAGGGTCTATTATATTGTTTGTTAATTTAGACCAGTATTTATTAAACTACACATAATTCCAAGTATGTGGTAACAGTTAAACTCAAATAATCCACAAGGGAACGTAATAACTACTTAGTGTTGAAAGAGTTAACTTGAACATTGATTCACTTCACATTGAAGCCAAAGAAGTTATGTAATGATAATGACCATATTGTAAGTAAGTAAGTAAGTAAATATTTTATTATTGTGACATGTGCATAGAACAAAATGTTTTTTAACAAAATATTGTTTAAATACAAAAAATGTGCACCTGGCCCAGTGGGCCTATAAGTCACCACCAATTTAAACATAAAAGTCTTGCACATATTATATGTTTTCATATTTTTCAGAGAGCTGATCATGGGAATCTCAATTTTGGGCTGGATTACAATAGATCTTCGCGTTTTTTGTGTAATACATGTGATTTAAATTGTTATCAACAATACTATAATAAACTGATGTGAAAACATCATGCTTTGATTAACTACCCATGCATCCCTTTCATACACTACACCAATACAGTTGGTGCTTTACCCTTTTCTCCACACTACCAGTTACTATTTATTGATGTTTTTAATCCTTTACCCAATAACCTGTTTCTAGTTGTGTGGACAGCTAGATGAGCACTTAACCCATTATCCCATAGACGGTTTCTAGTATTGAAGATAGGTGACTGCTTAAACCAGGTTGAAAGTAAAGCAGAATGCGCCTCGTGGCGTATTCTGCGTTACTTCAAACATACTTTAAGCTATAATCTGCAAGGATAAAGAAAATATTTCTTATGGTACATATTCATGACTGTATCAAATGGAACTATTTTCTTTAGTATCTGAACAAATTACAGACGTAAAAAGGCGTATTAATAGAGTAATGTGTTAAGGCAGGTTTAAAGTAAAGCAGAATGTATCTTAAGGCGCATTCCGCTTTATTTTCAGCCTGCTTTAAGCTACAATCTGATAGGATGTAGATTTTTTTTTTATTTTGCTACATGTTTATGAGTGCATAAATTCAATTAAATTGAAATAATTTTTTTTCAATGGTGAAACAAGATGAGAGGAAAACAAAAAGAAGCTTTCTGGTTAATTTTCATCTCACTGTATGCATACCCTGTCTTAAACACAGAGTGGACAAATGGTGGTCAAATATTATAGTAACTAGGTCTGTGAAAATATTGCAAAACTAATAGGCTAAATTTATTCAGTGTATAGCTCTTAACATCGACTAAGTAAGAGAGGCAGTTTTAGCTCACCTGATCAAAGCTCAGATAGAGTTTTTGTGATACTTGAATGTCTGTTGATAACAGATTAAGTGTTTACCACAATTTTATCCAATCTTTATCAAACTTACTTATAATAGAAATGATCAAAGGTCAAGAGTTAACTGCCCTTCAAAAAAAGGTATGATATGTCAAACGACATATCAAACAAGATTATTCTCTCTCCAAACTACAGTTTCTAATGGAGTTTGATATTTGCCCAAATTATTATAAAGAAGTGCAATTTTTTTAGCACCTCAATATCCATGTACTCCAATATGCTAAAAAAGGCTTTATTTAAGTATTGTTTACGTTTTAGTGTCTACAAAATTGAATGTATTTAAAATTATATAATTATGGCTATAGCCACTCTTTAGATGTGCCTAGAATGCTAAAGGTTGATTGCTTAATGCAGAATAAACACACATCAGAAAGTTTCAAAAAGAAATATCTGATGTATGTTTGTTTTGAATTTAAGGTGTGACCTGTTGTCAAGACTTCTTTTTCACTTCTGTTTGATTGACCACTTCAAACAAGTTTGACTGTAAGGATGCAAAATAAATTACCTTGAACTCTAGTAACTAGAGGAGGGTCCTCATCCTGTTAATCCTGGCTTTTCTGGTATGTTGGACTGCCATGGTGTTCCACTGCAAATATAAAATATGGTCATTTTAATATTTTCTTCATAATTTACTTTCTAAAGCAATTTTAAATTTCTCTGTTTGACACATTCGACCCTAGCAACAAGTATACTCATCATTTACAAACAGTTCACCTGTGAGGATTACACTTGTCCTATGCAAACAGTATAGACCTTGATCAGAGGGCTCCTTATGGATCCCACTGATCAGGGTGTACACTGTCCGTCATTTTGAAATATATTGTTAAAATCATCCCTAAATAGTCAAAAAATTACTAGACATATTTTGAAATTGGAATTGTTCATTAAAAATTTCATGGGTGAATGAGTTAATGAGAAATTAACAACATGTATGGCCATTGTCCCATAAATTCCAAAATGGATGACAGTACTAATATAAACCCTTAAGGTAGTACGCCCCTAAAAAAGCTAATGAGTAATGAGATCCTGGCCAATGTCACTCCGGCCCTCTACAAAGAGCTTTTGACCATTCTCACCAACTAACGGTCAGTATTGAAGCATGCTCACACATGGTTTGGTATTGATTGTCAGTTCACAATAATTATTAATAGCTCTACAAAGATCACTGATTTTGTCCTGATCCTTTCTGTGGGTGTTCTACCTTAAATATTAATTGAGTACATTTATTCATATTCAGAAAAAAACACTTTAATGAAAAGTGTACTGATCGGCATTCTAACGTGACTCAAAGGCAAAAAAGTCAATAAAGAAAATGTTTTTCGTAACCATGGGATTGAGTCAATAGCACAGGTGCTCGTCACATACTATAAACCGCCTGTATAGCTCAGTGGTAGAGCGTCCGCTTGCAGTGCGGGAGGTTGTGGGTTCAATCCCCGGCCGGGTCAAACCAAAGACTTGAAAATTGGTAGTAATGGCTTCCCTCCTTGGCGCTCAGGATTTCGGGTGGCTTCCTCCTTGGCGCTCAGGAGTTTGGGTAAGCATTACGACTGGTTCGTCGGTGTCAGGATAAAGTGACCGGCCGGGTACAGTCCCAATGGTGCACCTAAAGAGTGCCCCTTCTCATAATCATCAGAATTGATGGCGTAGAAGAAATAAATAGAAAACAAGTAGAATGGTCCCCCCCCCTCCTTTCCACTCAATATTTGTGCATATAGCAACAGAGAATTACTTATAGGATCAGTTTCCATAAGACTTTAAGTAGTCTAGAACATCATAATAAATCATTGAAGTGTGCCTGTCACTATGCCTGCCGCATCGTGCGCTACCCCTGTGTGTGTGTGTATGTGTTTGGAGGGGGGGGGGGGTAATGGCAGCACTTTCCTCACGTTTATAAAAGCAAAACGATTTTTGTTGTGTTTAAGGTAAATTTGCCGTTTTTTTGACTGTGCAAAACCACTTGATGATTTAAACACATCGATCACGAAACAAATTAGAAATAGATGCAAAAAGCTACACCAGGACATTTCACCAAAACCGTCTTTTTCTCCTTTAGAAGTGACATCCACGATCAATAAATATGAATACAGTCCAAAAGTTCCATTCAGCGTTCGTTTCTTATACAGAAAAGCTAACATTAGGTTGACGTAAATATCTGGGTAAGGGTTGGGACTTTGGTAATTCGTCGAAGGTCGATAAATTGTAGCGGATATTCGCCATAAACTTACCAGTCTTTGCATTCAGCACACGATTCGGTTTGTTCTGATGCCTATGTCACTCATAAAACAACTTCAGTGCATTATGTCGTTGTTGCCAGATCACATTCGAACAATACACGTACTTTATCATCGAACCGTCACGATTTTCTGTGTTTTGTCGTCCATTTTGTTGTTTGTTTGTCGGTATCACGTGTTCATTTTATAACACATGTCACGGGACTTTGCTCTAACTTAGTAAGGTTATGATAAAACTTATCTTACGTAAGATTTGCGGTTAAGAGAGAGATAAGTGAGGTCTTTGAAACGCTCGTAACTTAACCAAGATATTGACATAAGTCCGAGAGATACGATAAATAGTTAAGATAAGATAAGATTCTTTATGAAACACTACCCAGGAGTGCAGGGTATAAGAACCGTTACTCCGTCATCAGTATTTTTATTGTTTGTTGTTATATTTTATCGAATGTAGTCTTGTCTGGAACATAATTATTTGCCAAAGTAAAAGAGTTATTGACTTAAAACCTAATATACAGATACATGTATATATCATTGTCTAGGAATGTCATGTTCAAGAACTGTTACTCTGTCATCAGTATGTTTAGGTCACCTGGCACTTAAGTACCAAGGTGAGCTATTAGGATCGCTGGATGTCTGTCCTCCGTCCACAATTGCTTGTTAACACTTAAATGACCACACATTTCATTGGAACTTCATGAAACTTGATAACAATGTTTATCTTAATGAAATTTAGGTCAAGTGCGAATGAGGGTCATGTCCGGTTAAAAACTAGGTCACTAGGTCAAATCAAATAAAAACCTTGTTAACACTCTAAGGACTACACATTTCATTTGGTATTCATGATAATAAGTCTTAATGTTTGTCTTGAAAAATGTAGGTCAAGTTTGAATGTGGGTCATGTCCAGTCAAAACTAGGTCACTATGTCAAATCATAGTAAAAACCTTGTTAACACTCTAGAGGCTACAAATCTCATTGTATCTAAATGATTTTTGTTAAATGTTAACCTCATTAATATCAAGGTCAAGTTTGAATGTGGGTAATGACCAGTTAAAAACTAGGTCACTAGGTCAAATCATAGGAAAACCTTATGAACAGTCTCTAGAGGCTACAAATCTAATTCGATTTGAATGCAACTAGGGTATAATGTTTGCCTAATTTATATCCATGTCAAGTTTGTATGCGGGTCAATTCGGGTCTAAAACTAGGTCATTAGCCACTAGGGCAATTCATAGGAAAACCTAGTTAACACTTTAGAGGCTACAAAACTCATCCAATCATCATGACACTTACTTTTGCCTCATTGATATCTAGGTCAAGTTCAAACATGGGTCAGGTCTGGTCAAACACTCAGTCACTAGGTCAAATAATTGGAAACCTTACTCATACTCTAGAGGCTACAAAACTTATCCGATCTTCATGACACTTGGTAAGAATGTTTGCCCAATTAATATCCAGGTCAAGTGTTAATGTGGGTTATGTCTGGTCAAAAACTAGGTTACTCTAGGTCAAATCATAGAAAAACTTTGTTAACACTCTAGAGACTACAAGTCTCAATGGCTTTAAATGCAAAAATAATAGAATGTTTGCCTAATTGATAATATGGGTCATGTCAGGTAAAAACTAGGTCGCTAGGTCAAATCAAAACCAGTGTTAACTCAGATCTGAATGATGCTCGCCTGCATCAAATCAAGGTCAAAATCAAATGAGGGTTGTGTCTGGTCAAAAACTAGGTTACTACGTCAACTCATAGAAACATCTTGTTAACATTCTATTGTTGATTGTGAGTCATGTCTAAGTTATACATAATCTAAGTGGGGGCCTCCGTGGCCTAGTGGTATATTCGCTGTGACTAACATCACTAAGCTCCTCACCGCTGTGAGTTCGAATCCCAGTAGGGCCGTTCGGATTTTTCATGTGGGGAAGCCTTCCAGCTGGCTTGCGGAAGGTCGGTGGTTCTACTCAGTTGCCGATTAGTGCCTGTTACAGTGCATAAAGGGCTTCTGGGGTCTAATTCCACCTGTGATTAGCTGGACGTCGCGATATGACTGAAATACTGTTGAAAGCGACGTAAAATCAAAACAAACAAACATAATCTAGGTCACTATAGCGTCGCGTGAGTCTTACAACGTTCTATGTCTATTTTGTAAAGAAATAAAGTTCTATATACCGTTGGAAAGCTATTTGCAAGAGCTATCTCCTGGTGCAAAGCATATGTTTTTCCGAGCTTTCTAGTTGAAGTTATCGCCAGTATTACAATGTTCTATCTCCATTTTTAACGTTTTGTTTAGTCTTACATTGATATATGTCCAATTTATCCAGTCATTGTGTTCCAATTGGATCATGTGACAGAAATTTCTAAAATGGCTGCGACCTTCATGGTTATTGGCGTACAGTGTAATAGGCGCAATACCCATGTATCTTTAACCACATGTGTAGTTCAAAGTAAAGTGATTAATTTAAAGCAGATAGCTGCTTAAAACAATATGAAAGTAAAACTGAATACCCCTTTAAAGAAGTCCCACCAAGCCAAGTCGCACAAGGGAGACTATATAAACCGAGGTCGCATGTACGGATGATATCAACAACAACAAACTAAACCCAATTCTTAAGAAGTATTCTGTTTTGTCTGCCTGTATTTCTTAGCCGGGGAGATAATTTCATCAAAATAAGCAAAATTATCCCCTATGGGGAGTATTTAGAATGGACATAGAACATTGTAATAATTTAATTGTTCATGCAATTGTCTAAAACTGTATTGTTAATAGTGTTCTATCTCCACAAAATGGACATAGAACATTGTAGTAATGAGTCAAATAGAAGGTAGAGTTTGAGAAATGATCTATTTGAAACCGAAAGTAAGAAATATCTCAAAAACCATGCTTACAATCCTCATAGAACTTTAAATGGAACCCTTTGCATTCACAATTCATCAGGAAAAGTCGAAAATATTTTCAAAATCCATCAAAATTATGCTTTTAATTTGTCCAAAACTATAAAGTCGATTTTCTCAAAACAACCCTCATATGAGATAGAACGTTGTAAGACTAACACGACGATAGGTCAAGTTTTACATGGTGTACCAGGCGAGCGATTTAGGGTCAATGTGTCCCTTGTTGGAATTATTCCCCTTTGTTGTTATATTTATCCAAATTAGGCTTGAAGTTATTGCATGTTGTTATAGTTTGGGAGCACATTAGTGCACACAACAACTTTATCATTAAACATTTACCTAATGTGACAAAACCCTACTGGGGGTTTGAATCACCATTTCTGATTGGTCTAGTTTTCCAGCTCATCCAGTGGCCTTAACTCGGTAATTCTTTGGAAGAGTGGAATGAAAATTTGGGTCGTGAAAATTAACACTTTATTTTTAATTATGCATATGTTTTATATTAATTGGTACAGAAATGTAGCATTGGTTTGGATCCAAAAATGTACAAGTCCCATCAGTGGTCATAACTTTACCTACTTTTAAACAACTCACTTGAAAAATATCATGTCATGCACATCTACACTTCATGTTAAATGCATATGCAAAGTTTGATGTCAATCGGTAAAGAAATGCATCAAAGCTTTTATCAGTAAGAAAAGGTCATAAAGTAGCTGTTTGTCCTTGATTGGTAGAAACAAACTACCATGTGACACTCCCTCATTTCTCTGGTGAGCTCTTCAGGATCCTTTTATTGATCTTTTTTATGCCCCCGGCATATGCAGAGGCATATAGTAATTGTCCGTCCATGCGTGTGTGCGTCCTTAACAAGGTTAAGTAGATTTTACCGTTTCGTCTAGCATCAACACCGCTTACTCAAATACGTTGACACTTATACAGTTATTTCTTTGGATCAAACCCTATCCACCAATATCAACACACTATGATTTTGACATTGATCTTGACCTGATTTGTACTTAGAATATTTAGATAGGATATTTCTTGGAAAACTAGATTGTACCATTTCATCTAGCATCAACACAACTGACTACAATCGGTTGATACTTATACGGATATTATATTGGATCACTACCAATCCACCCATATTACCCAACCTTGATTTTGACATTGACCTTGACTTAATTTGAACTTAGAATATTCTAAATAGGCTCTTTCTCAGTTAACTAGATTTTACCGTTTCATCTAGCATCAACACTGTCTAGTACAATGCTTTGGTACTTATACAGTTATTGGCATGGACTATTACCAACTCACCAAGAGTATCCAAACTCAGTTTGATCTTGACCGTGACCTAATTTTGACTTAGAAAAGATTTAGAATATTATTATCGTCAAGGATGCCACCGGGGGCATACGTGTTTATTGAACGCGCAGTCTTGTTTCCATTTGTTATATGCTCAGATGGGATATAGGCTCTAGGTGACCATTTTGGCTGTAACATTTGATATTAATCCAGAATCATGATGGCACTTATGGGACATAGTATTGTATGGTGAAATTTATCATATTTTATGCAATGTGTCACAAATACCTGGAGCCCGTTTCAGAAAACTTCGAACAACAAAAACGATTGTAAGTCTAAACTTTAAATACATTTAATATCTGATTTCTCCATCTAATCAAGACTTGTGACTAAAAAAACGATTCAAAACCGATGTCACAAGACAGCATTAGATGGAGAAATAAATAATAGTTGAGCATTTTATAATCTGACTTATGACAACATTTGTCGTATGAAGTTTTATGAAACGGGCCCCTGGTTGCTAAATGTCTGATTTCTTTTAGAACTTTTGTGTAAAATGTAAGTTCGTTTTCTGTTTTTAAGGCAAAAACCAGATAATGGAATATCTGAAAAGGTGCAAGCCACAGTCACCGTTAGCTTTTTGGAAACCCCAGCAGTATGTAAAAGCAAGAACAAAGCTTTTCAATGAAAGGAAAACACTGAGAACAGAAGCCATAGCAACACATTAAAGAGAATTACAGTGAACAAAACATGTTTCTGAAGTGTGTGTGTGGGGGGACACAAAGAGCATGCTGCTTGACACTTTTACAAGGAGTGTTTCATAACTAACGAGCTTGAACAATAACTTGAATATAATAAGTGTGAAATATCAGTAAAAAGGACAATTATTTACTATTGTATAATGCACGATAAGATCACAAAACTTGATAAATCACAATACTAACCTAAATTACCCCTTTCAAGAGCACTTGAACATAGCACTTTTCGTACATTTGGCAATACGTTCTCAAAAAGTACAATTTGTAAAATTTGACTGACTACAATGCTTACAGTTGTTGCGTTGGACCAATACCAATCAACTCATACTACCAAACGTTGATTTTTCCTTGACCTAATTTGGGCTTTAAATATCTTAAATGGGCTATTTCTTAATTAACTAGACTTTACTGTTTCGTCTAGTATCAACACTATTTACTACAATCCTTGATACTTAAACAGTTATTGTCATGGACAAATTCACTCTTATTGCTAAACCTCAATTTTAAGTTTAACTTGACTTAATTTGGACTCAAAAAGTTTCAGAAGGGGAAGTGTTCATGTAAACACCCTTGACAATATATTTTCAGAGCAAGTATAGCTATATTGTTGATATTTTACAAAATGATAATATCTCAAACAGTGTAGTTTGTGCATATTTGACAAAAAAAAGTATGGACTTATTTAGAATAATAAAGTGGCTATAATAGGGAAATAATCGGGTCTCGCAGTGACCCACATGATTAAAAAATGTGGAGATCGTGTGTTAGAAATTGCCATGTGGGCAGCTAGCCAGTTACCTGGAAGGGAGTCCTTTGTCGTTGACAATACACCCACCCCTGCACGTTAATAGAAAACCTGATGTTGATATACTTGTATCAAAGTTTATTAAAAAACAATTTACCAGTACCCTGGAGTGGGGGTCATCTGGGTTAATGTTGTGACTTATCAAGTTAATTTGTCTTCAAAACTATATGGGGCAATGTATTTATTATGGGTGAATATCATCATGTTAATTTGCAAAGGTGGTATTCAATGCCATCGTGGTTGTCATCTGTTGCTTGTTTCAATATATTGTCTACAGAATTATTACAAGACTTGTTGTTTTCTTAACCTTCTCTTACTGAATATTCATGTAAAAATCTGACCCACAATGAACATCATTATCTGAGCTAGCTTAACACATTCAAAATTTACAGTGTATTTGTCAAGATCACACTTGTCGTATTCAAACTGTGTAATCTGCCCGTCTGTTCGGTTTTTATGCCTCCGGCATCGACAGATGCAGAGGCATATAGTAATCGTCATATCCGTCAGTCCGTCCGTCCGTGTGTCCGTAACAAGGTTAAGTAGAATTTACCGTTTCGTCTAGCATCAACACCGCTGACCCAAATGCTTGAATACTTATGAAAGTTGTTGCCTTGGATCATTCCCTATCCACCAATATCACCAAACTTGATCTTGACCTTGATCTTGACCTAATTTGGACTTAGAATATTTTGAATAGGCTATTTCCTGGTTAACTAGAATTTACCGTTTCGTCTAGCATTAACACATCTGACTACATTGCTTTGATACTTATACAGTTGTTGCATTTGACCATTCCCAATCCACCAAACTTTGATCTTGACCTTGATTTTGACCTCATTTGGACTTAGAATATTTTGAATAGGCTACTTCCTGGTTAACTACAATTGACCGTTTCGTCTAGCATCAACACATCTGATCACAATGCTTTGATACTTATACAGTTGTTGCATTTGACCATTCCCTATCCACCAAACGTTGATTTTGACCTTGGCATTGACCTAATTTGGACTTAGAATATTTTGAATAGGCTATTTCCTGGTTCACTAGAATATACCGTTTCGTCTAGCATCAAAACATCTGACTACAATGCTTTGATACTTATTCAGTTGTTGCATTCGACCATTCCCTATCCACCAAACTTTGATTTTGACCTTGACCTTGACCTAATTTGGACTTAGAATATTTTAAATAGGCTATTTCCTGGTTAACTAGATTTTACCCTTTCGTCCAGCATCAACACTGTTTACTACAATGCTTCGATACTTATACAGTTATTGCTTTGGACCATTACCAACTCACCAATAATACCCAAGCTCAGTTTGACCTTGACCTAATTTGAACAAATCAGAATATATTGTTAAGGATGCCACCAGGGGCATAAGAGTTAGTCTTGCTTTTTTATACGCCCACCTCAAGAAGTGGTCGTATATTGGCATGGCCCTGTCTGTCCGTGCGTGAATAAGTTCGTTCGCTTGTCTGTTCTTCTATCAACATTTTGTTTGTCCTCAGTTTTTCCAGAAAACTATTGAAAGGATATTAATGAAACTTCACACAAATGGTATATGCATAAAGATTTGAATGTGAGTAGAGTTGAGGTTCATTCAATTTTTCGTTACAGAGTTATCTTCCTTTGATGTACTTAAATATGCTATAATAAGCTTGTCCGGAGTTTTCTCGAAAAGCCGTTTGAGGAATATTAATAAAACTTCACACAAATGTTAAAAACATAAAGATCTCAAGCTGAGTCAAGTTTGAGGTTCATTTCATTTTTCGTTACAGAGTAATCTGCCCTTGATATACTCAAATATGCTATAAAAAGCTTGTCCGGACTATTTGAAGGATGTTGATGAAACGTCACACAAATGTTTAAGTCATCAAGATCTGAAGATGAGGGGAATTTTAGAATAATTTGATTTGTTGTTACATAGTTAACTGACCTTGATGTACTAAAATATGCTTTAAAACGCTTATTTGACAGTGTTAACACACTAAGCAACTACAGTTTTGAATGGACTTTGATTATATTTACCAACAGTATAATTATTGAAGTAAAAGTTCATGAAAGGGTTGATTATTATTGAAATCGGATCATTGTGTCAAGATTTATTCGCCCTTGGTGTACTCAGATATGCTAGAAAAGGTTTTTTTCAGTAATGTAAGAGCTTTACCCCTCGACTACAACTGCCAGTGAATAATTTGAGGGAAAAAACATTGATAATACATTCTGGGCGCGGCACCCTCCTAAAAAGGCCTAGCTTAATTTTTCTATTTTTTTTTACAAAAGCCTTAATTACAACTTAAACAAGATTTATTGAGTAAAAAAACCAAAAAAACCCATAAGATAAAAAATGTATAAAATGTCTCCTTAAACCCCATTGTTAGGGACGGTCCCCCTAATGCCTTCATTCGGATATATATAAGGTAGAGAAATATATAAACAGACATCTACAAACGACATTTCGTAGCACTGGATAAAAAAAAATTGATTCGCAGAATAAGAATGGTTTTAAGATATGGTTGAGATATAAGTCATGCCTCGCTCACATTTGCTCACGTTTCGGCGGCCGCACGGCTAATCATTTCTACGGCGAATGGCAATTCCCCGGCCGCCACAGAATTCCTACGGCCGCCGTGTGTTGCGCTCACATTTGCTGCGGCTGCCGCGCTACGAGATTTTGTTAATGTGGGGTTAAAAAAACCTGCGGCAACCGTACGGCCGCCATGCGTGGACGTCCCACTAGATACCTTGCAACCAAAATGCTGCTTCTGCTACACAACTTGGTTTTGCTACATGTTCACCCAATTTATATCAGTCCAACATCACCATGAACTCAAAGGACACATTTGGACAGCATTTAAGAACATCTAAATCCATTTTTTATATAATAAATATGTTTTACATATTTGATAAAAAGTACAAATGCACAAAAGGAAAATTGACCATTGAGTTACGCCGGCCGCACGGTGGCCGTACGGCGACCGTACGGCTTCCGTACGGCAGCCGTAGAACCACTCTGCGGCGTGTGTTTCCACTTCCGCCTTAGACATGAAAAAATGTTATAATTCCGCGTTATAATTCTACGGCTAGCTCTACGGCCTGTAAAATATTGGGATACGCTGTGCGGCTGCCGTACGGCCGCCGCACGGTCGCCGTAGAATATCTACGGCCGCCGTAAGATTCTCTCGATTTCACGTTTCTGCGGCCGCCGTACGGCTGCCGTAGAGCAAATGTGAGCGCACTATTACTCTTACGTTACAAGAGACTTTTTTCCAGATTATGACGTTAACGTCTAGCCTTAGCCCGGTTTGTAACCAGATTTAAACCCAGTCGAGAACATTTGGGATGAGCTGCTTCGAAAATACAGGTCAAATTATGACAATAACGCAATTGGTGACCCCTAAAACGCATTCTAGCTGGAATAGCAGCGCCAGCCTGATAACGTTAAGTGCACTTCATGAGGCGACGTCTTCTGAGATGTATTCAGGTACATGGAGGCCACGGTGGTTATTTTGCTGTGAAATGAACAGATTTCGTCAAATTATGCGGTATTTCCAACCTTTCCGGGTAAATTCTGGCAAAGCTTTTTTCTCGCTTAATTTTGTTTTACACCCCTATACATTTAAATGGGTAAAAAAGTCATGAAAGGATGATGACATTGGGACCAAAATCACACACCATCCTACAAAGTCGTTGAGCTTTTGATTTTTTTAAAAACCTTCTCATTATCGATTGACTGGGAGGAAATATAAATGCCTTAAGGCGGTGTAAAGGAACTTTTTTGGGTGAGTGTAGTTTCGCCTTTCGGCTCCTCAGTAGTCAATGCTGATATATATATATATATATATATATATATATATATATATAATCCTAATGAAGGCATTAGGGGGACCGTCCCTAAAAATGGGGTTTAAGGAGACATTTTATATATTTTTTATCTTAGGTTTTTTTTGTTTTGTTTTTTTCCAAAAATCATGTTTAAGTTGTAATTAGGGCTTTTGTAAAAAATTTTTTTAGAAAAATTAAGTATTTAAAAATATACAAAAATATTGGTCTCCCTAATATTTTGTAAGGACGTTGAGGGTTTTAAGTAGACCAAACATATATTCGAGTTTTTTTTACAAATTAATAATTAACAATAGTTTTTCTCTCAAATTATTCAAATTAATGTATATGTATTAACAATGGTTTTTCTCTCAAATTATTTGAGAGGTTTAAGTAAACACGACATATATTTGAGTTTAAGGTGACCAATATAAGTTTAAGGAGACCGATTCATATATATACAGGGGGGCCTCCGTGGCCTAGTGGTGTAGTCACTGTGACTAACATCACTAAGCTCCTCACCGCTGTGAGTTCAAATGCCAGTAGGGTCGTTCGGATTTTTCATGTGGGGAAGCCTTCCAGCTGGCTTGCGGTAGGTCGGTGGTTCTACCCAGTTGTTGATTTGTGCCTGAAACAGTGCATAAAGAACTTCTGGGGTCTTCCTCCACCTGTAATTAGCTGGACGTCGCGATATGACTGAAATACTGTTGAAAGCGACGTAAATCAAAAACAAATCAAATCAAATATATATACAACATGAAAGGGATACATTCATTCTAAATTCAAATTAATGTATTATCAATGGTTTTTCTCTCAAATTATTCAAATTAATGTATTAACAATGGTTTTTCTATCAAATTATTTTGGGGTTTTAAGTAGACACAACATAATATTCGAGTTTAAGGTGACCGATATTAGTTTAAGGAGACCGATTGATATATATATATACAACATAAACGGAAAACAATTATTCTAAATTCAAATTAATGTATTATCAATGGTTTTTCTCTCAAATTATTCAAATTAATGTATTAATTGTTTTCTCTCAAATTATTTGGGAGTTTTAAGTAGACACAACATATATTCCAGTTTAAGGTGACCGATATTAGTTTAAGGAGACCGATTCATATATATACCAGAGGCCCATGCGGGCCTAAATATCGCTCACCTGGAAAAACCAACACAAGGGTCACATGACCCCTGGGGAGGGTAGCATCATTTTTTACCCCAGAGATCTTGCTGGTGAACTTGAAAATTAAGTGTTCGGCCAAATATTTTGTACATGGGTGGTTTCAGACAGGAAGACTTTTCATTGAAAAAAAATCTATTTTTAGCTAATGTGACCCAGATATGCAACAGACCCGAACCATTTTAGTAATATTGGTAAAGTACATCTAAAAGTGTCACTTCATAATGCTAAATATCAAAGTTCTTGCCATAATAGTTTCAGAGAAGGATATTTCACTATATAACTCTATGTAAAACTGCGACCCCTAGGGCCTTGGCAGTTTTGACCAAAGGGGCATAATTTGAACAATCTTGATAGAGGACCTGTAGATGCTGCTTTATGCCAACTATCTAATCTCAAGGTATTGGGGTTTCAGACAAGAAGATTTTTAAAGTTTTCATTGAAAAAATCTATTTTTAGCTCCTGTGACCTAGATATGCAACGGACTGAAACCATATTTACAATATTGGTAAAAGGCTTCTAGAAGTGTCACCATGCCAAATATCAAAGCTCTGGCCATATTGGTTTCAGAGATAAAGGTGTTTGAAGATTTCACTATATAATTCTATGTAAAATTACGACCCCGGGGCGGGGTCAATTTTTACCCCAGGGACATAATTTGAACAATCTTGATAGAGGACCTGAAGACAATGCTTTGTGCCAAATATCTGAGCTCAGGGTACTGTGGTTTCAGACAAGAAGATTTTTTAAGTTTTTATTGAAAAAATCTATATTTAGCTCCTGTGATCTAGATATGCAACAGACCGGAACTATTTGAACAACTTTGAAAGAGGACCATACAAGGATCATTCCTGATAAGTTTGGTAAAAATCCATCCAGTAGTTTCGTCGGAGATGTCGTTTAAAGAAATTGTTGACGACGAACGAACGACGGACGGACGAACGACGACGGACACAGAACTATCAAAATAGCTCAACTTGGCACTACGTGCCAGTTGAGCTAACAACATAAAAGGAAAAAAAATCATTCTGAATTCAAATTAATGTATTATCAATGGTTTTTCTCTCAAATTATTCACTGGTGGATGTAGTCGAGGGGTAAAGCACCAACATTACTGAAACAAAACCTTTTCTAGCATATCTGCGTACACCAAGGGCAAATAAGTCTTGACACAATGATCCGATTTCAATAATAATCAACCCTTTCATGAACTTTTACTTCAATAATTATACTGTAGGCAAGTATAATCAAAGTCCATTCAAAACTGTAGTTGCTTAGTGTGTTAACACTGTCAAATAAGCCTTTTTTAGCATATTTTAGTACATCAAGGTCAGATAACTATGTAACAACAAATCAAATTATTCTAAAATTTCCCTCATCTTCAGATCTTGATGACTTTAACATTTGTGTGACGTTTCATCAACATCCTTCAAATAGTCCGGACAAGCTTTTTATAGCATATTTGAGTATATCAAGGGCAGATTACTCTGTAACGAAAAATGAAATGAACCTCAAACTTGACTCAGCTTCAGATCTTTATTGATTTTAACATTTGTGTGAAGTTTTATTAATATTCCTCTAATGGCTTTTCGAGAAAAACTCCGGACAAGCTCACTATAGCATATTTAAGTACATCAAAGGCAGATAACTCTGTAACGAAAAATTGAATAAACCTAAACTCGACTCACATTCAGATCTTTATGCATATACTATTTGTGTGAAGTTTCATTAATATCCTTTCAATAGTTTTCTGGAAAAACTGAGGACAAACAAAATGTTGACGGAAGAACAGACAAACGAACGAACTTATTCACGGACGGACAGACAGGGCCATGCCAATATACGACCACTTCTTGAGGTGGGCGTATAAAAAAAACTGCACGTTCAATAAACGCTTATGCCCCCGGTGGCATCCTTTACAATATATTCTGAATTTTTTCTAAGTCCAAATTAGGTCAAGGTCAAACTGAGCTTGGGTATTATTGGTGAGTTGGTAATGGCCCAAAGCAATAACTGTATAAGTATCGAAGCATTGTAGTAAACAGTGTTGATGCTAGACGAAACGGTAAAATCTAGTTAACCAGGAAATAGCCTATTTAAAATATTCTAAGTCCAAATTAGGTCAAGAAAAAGGTCAAAATCAAAGTTTGGTGGATAGGTAATGGTCAAATGCAACAACTGTATAAGTATCACAGCATTGTAGTCAGATGTGTTGATGCTAGACGAAACGGTAAAGTCTAGTTAACCAGGAAATAGCCTATTCAAAATATTCTAAGTCCAAATTAGGTCAAGATCAAAGTTTGGTGATATTGGTGGATAGGGAATGATCCAAGGCAACAACTGTATAAGTATCCAAGCATTTGGGTAAGCGGTGTTGACGCTAGATGAAAAGGTAAATTCTACTTAACCTTGTTACGGACACACGGACTGACGGATATGACGATTACTATATGCCTCCGCATCTGTCGATGCCGGGGGCATAAAAACCGAGCAGACGGGCAGATTACACAGTTTGAATACAATAAGTGTGATCTTGACAAATACACTGTAAATTTTGAATGTGTTAATAGATGATAAGCTAGCTCAGATGATGATGTTCATTGTGGGTCAGATTTGTACATGAATATTCAGTAAGAGAAGGTTAAGAAAACAACAAGTCTTGTAATACTTCTGTAGACAATATATTGAAACAAGCAACAGATGACAACCACGATGGCATTGAATATCACTTTTGCAAATTAACATGATGATATTCACCCATAATAAATACATTGCCCCAAGACAAATTAACTTGATAAGTCACAACACTAACCCAGATGACCCCCACTCCAGGGTACTGGTAATTTGTTTTTTAATAAACTTTGATACAAGTACATCAACATCAGATTTTCTATTAACGTGCAGAGGTGGGTGCATTGTCAACGACAGAGGACTCCCTTCCAGGTAACTGGCTAGCTGCCCACATGGAAATTTCTAAAACACGATCTCTACATTTTTTAATCATGTGGGTCTCTGCGAGACCCGATTCTTTCCCTATTATAGCCACTTTATTATTCTAAATAAGTCCATAATTTTTTTTGTCAAATATGCACATACTACACTGTTTGAGATATTATCATTTTGTAAAATATCAACAATATAGCTATACTTGCTCTGAGAATATATTATCAAGGGTGTTTCCATGAACACTTATGTCCGTCCCCTTCTGAAACTTTTCGAGTCCAAATTAAGTCAAGTTAAATTAAACTGAAAGGGACTCGCAACCGGATGGTGTACTTGTCAAAATAAAATAAAATATTCAAATAAAAGCAAATTTGTGGCATTATTTGGCTTCTGACATTAAAAAAATATGATCAGTCCAAAAAAAGTCTCAAGAATCGTCACCGAATCTTAGATTTTTAGATATTTTCCATCGTTTTTCTATAGCGTTAGCTAACGGTATAGTTGTTGTTGTTGCTTCTCTACACGGGCTCAGACATAAACACGAGCCGAATTACGAAGTTGTATGCACTTTCTATGGCTACACATTGAAATACGTTAAATCGATCCGAGATAAACGGATAGTTCCGTGGTCCATTGGTCTAAGCGGTTTCCCCTATTTTGCCTTCTGTCCGCCAATGCCGGGCCCCGGGTTCGAATCCCACCAGATACCAATATTTTTTTTTTATTGAAATACATTTTTTTAAACAGAATTTCTTATCCTAAACTAATTCTTTACCATTTATATAAGCGTTTGACACATATTTACAAATTACTATTTTTAATGCTCCATCTGGTTGCAAGTCGCTTTAAAATTGAGGTTTAGCAATAAGAGTGAATTGGTCCATGACAATAACTGTTTAAGTATCAAGGATTGTAGTAAATAGTGTTGATACTAGACGAAACAGTAAAGTCTAGTTAACTAAGAAATAGCCCATTTAAGATATTTAAAGCCCAAATTAGGTCAAGGTCAAAATCAACGTTTGGTAGTATGAGTTGATTGGTATTGGTCCAACGCAACAAATGTAAGCATTGTAGTCAGTCAAATTTTACAAATTGTACTTTTTAAGAACTTATTGCAAATTGTACGAAAAGTGCTATGTTCAAGTGCTCTTGAAAGGGGTAATTTAGGTAAGTATTGTGATTTATCAAGTTTTGTGATCTTATCGTGTATTATACAATAGTAAATAATTGTCCTTTTCACTAATATGTCACACTTATTATATCCAAGTTATTGTTCAAGTTCGTTAGTTATGAAACACTCCTTGTAAAAGTGTCAAGCAGCATGCTCTTTGTGCCCCCCCCATACACACACACCCTTCAGAACATGTTTTGTTCACTGTAATTCTCTTATGTGTTGCTCTGGCTTCTGTTCTCAGTGTTTTCCTTTCATTGAAAAGCTTTGTTCTTGCTTTCACATACTGCTGGGGTTTCCAAAAAGCTAACAGTGACTGTGGCTTGCACCTTTTCAGATATTCCATTATCTGGTCTTTGCCTTAAAAACAGAATACAAACTTACATTTTACACAAAAGTTCTAAAATAAATCAGATATTTAGCAACCAGGGGCCCGTTTCATAAAACTTCATACGACAAATGTTGTCATAAGTCAGATTATAAAATGCTCAACTATTATTTATTTCTCCATCTAATCCTGTCTTGTGACATCGGTTTGGAATCGGTTTTTTTAGTCACAAGGCTTGATTAGATGGAGAAATCAGATATTAAATGTATTCAAAGTTTAGACTTACAATTGTTTTTGTAGTTCGAAGTTTTCTGAAACGGGCTCCAGGTATGTGTGACACATTGCATAAAATATGCTAAATTTCACCATACAATACTATGTCCCATATTGGACATCATGACTCTGGATTAATATCAAATTTTACAGCCAAAAGGGTCACCTACAGCCTATATCCCATCTGAGCATATAACAAATGGAAACAAGACTGCGTGTTCAATAAACACTTTACTTATGCCCCCGGTGGCATACTTGACAATAATAATATTCTAAATTTTTACTAAGTCCAAATTAGGGTACAGTCAAGATCAAACTGAGTTTGGATATTCTTGGTGAGTTGGTAATAGTCCATGTCAATAACTGTATAAGTACCAAAGCATTGTACTAGGCAGTGTTGATGCTAGATGAAACGGTAAAATCTAGTTAACTGAGAAAGAGCCTATTTAAAATATTCTAAGTTCAAATTAAGTCAAGGTCAAGACAAGGTCAAAATCAAGGTTGGGTAATATGGGTGGATTGGTAGTGATCCAAGGTAATATCTGTATAAGTATCAACACATTGAAGTCAGTTGTGTTGATGCTAGATGAAATGGTAAAATCTAGTTTTCCAAGAAATAGCCTATCTAAATATTCTAAGTCCAAATAAGGTCAAGGTCAATGTCAAAATCATTGGTTGTTGATATTGGTGGATAGGGAATGGTCCAAAGCAATAACTGTATAAGTATCAAAGTATTTGAGTAAGCGGTGTTGATGCTAGACGAAACGGTAAAATCTACTTAACCTTGTTACGGACGCACACACGCATGGACGGACAATTACTACAGTACTGAACTTTATTAAATTAAATTGATAATCGCAAGCGAATTGCCATCGAATCGCGCGCTTCTAAAAACAAATCCTACATTTGAATATGTTTACGCGAATTTTCCGAAGCAGTTGTGAAAACAAGAGGGCCATGGCCCTTAATTCGCTCACCTGAGGTCATTGTGCCTTAGCTTAATAGGCAAGACAACATTTTAATATAGCTGTAAATGGAATTATCTTCCAGACAAAAAAACCATGACAAATTGGAATAACTTAAAAAAATATTGTTGGCAGAGTTATGGCCCTTATCCATGACACTTCTTCTTATCAAGCTACATGTATTTCCATATGATTATTTATTGCGCACTCTGCTTTACTTTCAACCTGCTTTAAGTTATCATCTACTAAGATATAGATACTATTTCTTATATCTTACATGTTTATGACTATATAAAGTGGAATTATTTTCTTTAGAGGAGGAATAAATTAAAGGCGTAAAAAGGCATATGTATGGGGTAATGGGTTAACATCAGTAGAACTGGAGTTATCTCAAAGACAAGAAAATATGACACTGGGAAATATCTCAAAAATGACATTGACCTTTGTAGGACATGACCCAAGTTATAAAGTTTCTAACTTTAACAAAGTTATGGCTAAGATTAAAGTTGTGGACTGACAGACAAACAAATGGACAAACAGACAAAAAAGCAGACAGACAAAAACAATATGCCCCCAACTGCAGGGCATAAAAATATAGCAGACACCACCATATGCAACCTCATCAGCTGACCAGCTGACCTGAGTTCAGTTATGTAACTCTGCCAGTAGGAAATTTGGCTAGGGTCTAACTCTTATAATGCTGAATTGCTGTCTGCTATACATATTTTGAATGTGAATTATGACCTAGATATTTAACCGACCAGAACCATTTGAACAAACTAGGTAAAGGACATTTAGAAGTGTCACCATGCCAAATATCAAAGCTCTGGTCATATCAGTTTCAGTGGAGAAGACGTTTGAAATTTTCACTATATAACTCTATGTAAAACTGTGACCCCCGGGGCGGGGCCAATTTTGACCCCAGGGGCATAATTTGAACAAACTTGATAGAGGACCTGTAGATAATGTTATGTGCCAAATATCTAAGCTCTGGCCCTTGTAGTTTCAGACAAGAAGATTTTTTAAGATTTCCTTATTTTTTCACTTTGGTTGCCATAGCAACCAGAGTTCTATATTGCAAGCGAATCGCAAAAATTGTTAATTTAATAAGATTCAGTACTGTATATGCCTCTGCATATGCCGGGGGCATAAAAAAGATCATCAAAAGGGTCCTGAAGAGCTCACCAGAGAAATGAGGGAGTGTCACACGGTTGTTTTGGGAAGTTTTTTCTACCAATCAAGGACAAACAGCTACTTTATGACCTTTTCTTACTGATAAAAGCTTTGATGCAAATGACTTCTACATTTCTTTACCGATTGACATCAAACTTTGCATATGCATTTAACTTGAAGTGTAGATGTGCATGACATGATACTTTTCAAGTGAGTTGTTTTAAGATAGGTGAAGTTATGGCCACTGATGGGACTTGTACATTTTTGGAACCAAACCAATTCTACATTTCTGTACCAATTGATATAAAACTTTGTATATGCATAATTAACAAGAGGGCCATGGCCCACAAGTCGCTCACCTGAGAACATTGCACCTAAGCTGACTGGGCAAAACAATATCGTGATATATATAGCTATAAAAAGAGTTTTAAAGGTTTTTCCTATATAAGTCTTTATAAAACTGATAAGCCTTGGGGCAGGACCAAATTTGATCAAAGGGTCATAATTTTAACAATCTTGGTAGAGGACCATAATGCAAAGTTACAGGTCAAATATAAATGATCTGGGCCTTACAGTTTCAGAGAAGAAGTTTTTTTAAAGGTTTTCCTATGAAAAACTAATAAGTCGAGGGTGGGGCCATTTTTGGCACGGGGGTCATTATTTAAACAATCTTGGTAGAGGATCACAAGGTAACACTATGTGACAAATATTAAAGAACTGGGCCTTACAGTTTCAGAGAAGAAGAAATTTAAAGGTTTTCCTATATAAGTCTATGTAAAACTGATAAGCACCGAGCAAGGCCAATTTTGACCCGGGGTCATAATTTGAACAAACTTGATAGAGGACTATAAGGCAAAGCTACATTTCAAATATAAATGATCTGGGCCTTACAGTTTCAGAGAAGAAGATTTTTAAAGATTTTCCTATGAAAAACTGATACGCCCAAGGGCGGGGCCATTTTTGGCCCAGGTGTCATAAGCTGAACAGTCTTGGTAGAAGACCATAAGGCAAAGCTACATGTCAAATTTGAAAGATATGGGCCTTACAATTTCAGATAAGAAGATTTTTAAAGATTTTCCTATATAACTCTATATAAAACTAATAAGCCCCTGGACGGGGCCAATTTTGACCCGGGGGTCATAATTTGAACAATCATGGAAGAGGACTACAAGGCAAAGCTATATATCAAATATGAATGATCTGGGCCATACAGTTTCAGAACAAGAATTTAAAAGGTTTTCTGAAGAAAATCTGATAAGCCCAAGGGCGGGGCCATTTTTGAACAATCTTGGTAGAGGGCCATTAGGCAAAGCTATATGTCAAATTTTAAAGATCTAGGCCTCACAGTTTCAGAGAAGAAGATTTTTAAAGGTGTTCCTATATAACTCTTTGTAAAACTGATAAGCCCGGGGGCGGGGCCAATTTTGACCCGGGGGTCATAATTTGAACAATCTAGGTAGAGGACCATAAGGCAAAGCTACATGTCAAATATTAATGATCTAGGCCATACAGTTTCAGAGAAGAAGATTTTCAAAGGTTTTCCTAAGAAAAACTGATAAGCCCTGGGGCGGGGCCATTTTTGGCCCCAGGGTCAAAATTTGAACAATCTTGGTAGAATATCATTAGGTCATGATACAAACCATATATCAAAGGTCTGGGCCTTTTGGTTTCTGAGAAGAAGATTTTTAAAGATTTTCTTATGCATTAAAAGTTGTCTATACGGTCATGTTAGAAAATCTGGTCCCAAAGCAAGGGGAATAACTCTAGCCAAAATCCTTGACCAACATTTCGCTCCCCCTTGTCACTGATGCTTCTGACAAAGTTTGGTTGAAATCGGGTCAGTGGTTTCTGAGGAGATGTTGTTTGAAAGTGTGGACGGACGACGGACGTCGGACGACGGACGACGGACGGAATGGTATCACAATAGCTCATCCTGAGCCGAAGGCTCAGGTGTGCTAAAAATGAAGTGTTAAATTTTCACGACCCAAATCTTCATTCCACTCTTCCAAAGAATTACAGAGTTAAGGCCACTGGATGAGCTGGAAAACTAGACCAATCAGAAATGGTGATTCAAACCCCCAGTAGGGTTTTGTCACAAGAGGTAAATGTTTCAGGATAAAGTTGTTGTGTGCACTAATGTGCTCCCTAACTATAACAAAATGCAATAACTTCAAGCCTAATTTGGATAAAATATAACAACAAAGGGAAATAATTCCAACAAGGGACACATTGACCCTAAATCGCTCGCCTGGTACACCATGTAAAACTTGACCTATAGTGACCTAGATTATGTTTGTTTGTTTTGATTTTATGTCGCTTTCAACAGTATTTCAGTCATATCGCGACGTCCAGCTAATCACAGGTGGAGGAAGACCCCAGAAGCCCTTTATGCACTGTAACAGGCACAAATCGGCAACTGGGTAGAACCACCGACCTTCCGCAAGCCAGCTGGAAGGCTTCCCCACATGAAAAATCCGAACGACCCTACTGGGATTCGAACTCACAGCGGTGAGGAGCTTAGTGATGTAAGTCACAGTGACTATACCACTAGGCCACGGAGGCCCCCACCTAGATTATGTATGACTAGACATGACCCACAATCAACAATAGAATGTTAACAAGATGTTTCTATGAGTTGACCTAGTAACCTAATTTTTGACCAGACAACCCTCATTTGATTTTGACCTTGATTTGAATTAGGCGAGCATCATTCAGATCTGAGTTAACACTGGTTTTGATTTTACCTAGTGACCTAGTTTTGACCTGACATGACCCATATTTGATCTTGACCTAGATATCAATTAGGCAAACATTCTATTGTTTTGCATTTAAAGCCATTGAGATTTGTAGCCTCTAGAGTGTTAACAAAGTTTTTCTATGATTTGACCTAGAGTAACCTAGTTTTTGAGCAGACATGACCCACAATAACACTTGACCTGGATATCAATTGGGCAAACATTCTTACCAAGTGTCATGAAGATCGGATAAGTTTTGTAGCCTCTAGGGTATGAGTAAGGTTTTCCAATTATTTGACCTAGTGACTGAGTGTTTGACCAGACCTGACCCATGTTGGAACTTGACCTAGATATCAATGAGGCAAACATTTTAAGTAAGTGTCATGAAGATTGGATGAGTTTTGTAGCCTCTAAAGTGTTAACAAGGTTTTCCTATGAATTGCCCTAGTGGCTAATGACCTAGTTTTAGACCCGAACTGACCCGCATTCAAACTTGACATAGATATCAATTAGGCAAACATTATAACCTAGTTGCATTTAAATCCAATTAGATTTGTAGCCTCTAGAGATTGTTTATAAGGTTTTCCTATGATTTGACCTAGTGACCTAGTTTTTAACTGGTCATGACCCACATTCAAACTTGACCTTGATATAAATGAGGTTAACATTTAAAAAAAATTAATTTAGATACAATGAGATTTGTAGCCTCTAGAGTGTTAACAAGGTTTTTACTATGATTTGACATAGTGACCTAGTTTTGACTGGACATGACCCACATTCGAACTTGACCTACATTTTTCAAGACAAACATTAAGACTAATTATCATGAATACCAAATGAAATGTGTAGTCCTTAGAGTGTTAACAAGGTTTTTCTTTGATTTGACCTAGTGACCTAGTTTTTAACCGGACATGACCCTCATTCGCACTTGACCTAGAATTCATTAAGATAAACATTGTTATGAAGTTTCATGAAGATCCAATGAAATTTGTGGCCATTTAAGTGTTAACAAGCAATTGTGGACGGACGACAGCCATCCAACTATCCTAATAGCTCACCTTGGCAATTAGGTGCCAGGTGAGCTAAAAATACTGATTACAGAGTAACAGTTCTTGAGCATGGCACTCCTAGACAATGATATATATCTGTATATTAAGTTTTAATTCAATAACTCTTATACTTTGGCAAATTACTATGTTCCAAACAAGACTACATTCGATAAAATATAACAACAAACAATAAAAATAATGATGACGGAGTAACGGTTCTTATACACTGCACTCCTGGTCAATGAGATATGTCTATATATGAAGTTTGAAGTCAATACTATGCCTGACTTCACCATAACCTCTTATGACTTTGACCTTTGTAAGACATGACCAAACTTGTATTGAAATCGAGAGCTTTATCAGATGAGTATACATACCGACTATGAAGTTTCTATCACATGTTACTAAGTTCAAAAGTTATGACCAATGTTAAATTCAGCCTATTAAATAACCTCTACATGACCTTGACCTTGAATTGAGACCAAATGCAAACTATGAAGTCTCTATCATATTTTATTGAAGTCTTTATAGATCATATGTGATTCAAAATGTATGGTCAAGTTTCAAGCTGTGGACAGACAAGCAGCGAGGACCGAAACAATTTGCCCCATCTATAAGTCATACTGGGTATCTACAAGGAGAAATACAGTATGTTTACACTAGAATATATGGTGAGCCGCATAAAATGGATCCATCAGTATTACCTGAGCTTTTTCTTTATTACCCCACTGTGTTACGTGATCTTCCCAACTGAAATCATCTCTTTCTGAAATTGACAAAATATGATACATATACTAACTTTAACTACATGCAACACTTTAAAAACAAGGGCCACGATGGCCCTATATTGTTCACCTGGTACACCATGTAAAACTTGGCCTATAGTGCTCTAGATTTTGACCTCACATGACCTACATTCAATCATGGCCTAGATTTTGATGAGGCAAAAAATTTGAGAAAAGTTTCATTAAGATCAAATGAGATTTGTAGCTTCTAGAGCAGTGATTGTTTTAGAAATCAGATGAATGAGTCTCATTCTGTAAAACAATGAGTGTGACAAAAATTGAGTCCTTCAGGTGAAAAATTTACCCTATATCCTATAACTTATTTCTTGTTTTGAAGACAGGTGACAACTTAAAGCAGGTTGAAAGTAAAGCAGATTTTGCCTTAAGGCACTTCTGTTTGACTTCAAACCTGCTTTATGGACATATGCGACCAAATGAAATCTCCGAAGGATCTTTTTTTGCCTGATATATATGTTTTTTTCTTAATTGTTTTCGGCTCCAATTCAATGAAAACACTCACTGAATCAAAATTTACCTGAAATAAATTGATGGAACTTCTCACAATAAAAGCTATAGGTGTGAATAATAAGACAATGGGAAACAAGAGGGCCTGAAGGCCCTGATATCGCTCACCATTTGTAATGAAGCCTGATAGCTTAACCTTTGAATTTCACCCGTTTTATTCTAAATCCATGCAAGTTTGTCGACCTACTGTAGTATAGTAGAGTACATCAAAGGCAGATAACTTATATTTATAAAGCCTAAACAATATTGAAATGAAGCCTTTTTCTAGCATTTCAAAGTATATCAAGGGCAGGTAACTATTGCCACAATGATTACATTTCAACAATAATTGCACTCCTTCAAGAACGTATAGCTACATCCTTTGTGTACAAGTATAATCAAAATCCATTGAAAACTGTAGTTGCAAGAGTGTAAACACTGTAAAATATGGCATTTTCAGCAATTCAAAGGTAGATATCTCTTGATCTATTTGTTTGATTCCAACCATAATCACCCTTTTTTTTAACTCTTATGGTCATATACAATCTGGACAAGTTTGAGAGAGCTTGAATAAATAGTGTGGCCTCTAGAGCGTAAACACTGTTAAATATATCATTTTCAGCAATTCAAAGGTAGATAACTTTTGACCTATTGATCTGATTACCACCATAATTGAACTCATCCGAAGACTTATGGTAATATACAATCTGAGTAAGTTTGAGAAAGATTGGATAAAATGTGTGACCTCTAGAGCGTAAACATCGTTAAATATGGCATTTTCAGCAATTCAAAGGTAGATAACTCTCGACCTATATGTCTGATTTCAACCATAATCAAACTCATTTGAACTCTTATAGTCATTTATAATCTGAGCAGGTTTGAGATAGATTGGATAAAAATTGTGGCCTCTAGAGTGTAAACACTGTTAAATATGGCATTTTCAGCAATTTAAAGGTAAATGACTCTTGATTTATTTGTCCGATTTCAACCAAAATCAAACTCATTCAAATTCTTATGGTCATATACAATCTGGGCAAGTTTTAGAAAGATTGGATAAATACTGTGGCCTCTAGAGTGTAAACACTGTTAAATATGGCATTTTCAGCAGTTCAAAGGTAGATACCTCATGACCTATTTGTCCGATTTCAACCATAATAAAATTCGTTCGAACTCTTATAGCAATATACCATCTGAGCAAGTTTGAGAAAGATTGGATAAATATTGTGTCCTCTAGAGTGTAAACACCTAAAATTGTTGACGCCGGACGACGGACATTCAAGGATTGCAAAAGCTCCCCCTGAGCTAGCTCAGGTGAGCTAAAAAGAATAAGTTATAATGCTTCGTTTGAAACTACATGCACTTATATACCTATACAAATGGCCTAAAAAGCAGACAGCTTTTTCTATGTGTTCTCAGGTTAACGCTTATATTCAATTTGATAAAGTTCTTGGTAATTAACTTAGCCTTATTAGATAAGAGTATTTGCTAAGTTTCACGTACTTTCATTTACCAAGTACAATTTCATGGCATGCATTTAACGTTTATAATACGCAATTAATGGAGATTGTTTTAAACTGAAGATACCTTTGGGAGGTAACTGATATGCACGATTTCGTAGAGTAACGATGCTTGATTTATCGTACTTATTTAAAAGCCACTAGGTGTCTCACGCATTGGTAGCATATGTCCTACTATCTGCTAGGATAAAGATGTTGCATATTATACAAGTATTGTAGAATTATTCACGGCAGTGGAAGAGTACAATAAAGGCAAACAACTATGTTATAATTCAACTTATATGGAGTAATGTGTTAATAAATGCCAGAAAAGCTTTGGGTCCATGGGACGCGCAACTTTTCAAATAATGAGTCCCTGGCAAATTTAATGAGTACGGAACTCAGGATGCACAGGTAAAAGAATCACTGCTAGTGTAACCAGAGCCATCGCAAGATGGCATGCTCGACTATTCCAGGTTTTTTTAGTTATTGGAAATTTGATAATTTTTAATTTCTAAGTATAAAATTTCTAATTTAATCTATAAGGTAATTTCTAAGTCCATCAAGGGCCATAACTCACACTAAATGCAAACTAGAATTACCTGCCTTGATTGACTGCACTAGTGGCAAGGTTGTGGTGAAGTTATAATCCCATACAAACAGTAGTTGCAGAGATAAGCTTATTTGTAGGTTGCACAAAAAACCTTAACCAAAATATCTAAGTCCATCAAGGGCCACAACTCACACTAAATGCAAACTTGAGTTACCTGCATTGATTGACTGCACTAGTGGCAAGGTTATGGTGAAGTAATAATCGCATACAAGCAGTAGTTGCAGAGATATAAGCTTATTTCTAGGTTGCACAAAAAACCTTAACCAAAATATCAAAGTCCACCAAGGGCCACAACTCACACTAAATGCAAACTTGAGTTACCTGCCTTGATTGACTGCACTAGTGGAAAGGTTGTGGTGAAATTATAATCCTATACAAGCAGCAGATGCAGAGATATAACCTTATTTCTAGGTTGCACAAAAAACCTTAACCAAAATTTCAAAGTCCATCAAGGGCCATAACTCACACTAAATGCAAACTAGAATTACCTGCCTTGATTGACTGCACTAGTGGCAAGGTTGTGGTGAAGTTATAATCCCATACAAGCAGCAGTTGCAGAGATATAAGCTTATTTGTAGGTTGCACAAAGAACCTTAACCAAAATTTCAAAGTCCATCAAGGGCCATAACTCACACTTAATGCAAACTAGAGTTACCTGCCTTGATTGACTGCACTAGTGGCAAGGTTTGGTGAAGTTATAATCCCATACAAGCAGCAGCTGCAGAGATATAAGCTTATTAAGCTTATAAGCTTGTTAAGTCAATCAAGGGCCATAACTCACACAAAATCCAAACCAGAGTTACCAGCCATGATTTGCTGCAGTAGTGGGGAGGCTGTAGTGAAGTTATAATGCAATACAAGTATTGGTTGTAGAAATACAAGCTTATTTGTAGGTTGCACAAAAAACCTTAACCAGTGCAACGCCGACGCCAGGGCGACTGTAATAGCCCTCCATATTCTTCGAATAGTCGAGCCAAAAAATGTATTCTTATGATTTGACCCAGTGACCTATATTTTGACCCGACACAATCAACATTCAACCCTGACCTAGATATCAATAAAAAACATTTTTACCAAGTTTCATCAACATTTAAAGAGATTTTTAGCTTCTAAGTTCTAGCTGTTTACAAATGTTGTCTGATTTGATCTAGTTACCATGTTTTTGACCGGACATTTCCCATATTCATCCATGACTAGATATAATTGAGATAAACATTTTGACCCAGTTGCATTAAAATCCGATGAGATTTGTAACCCTAAATTTTGACACAAACAGATTTTTCCTTAATTTGCAATGGTTCATAATTTTTTAATAACTTATGAAGAGTTTCGACTAAAAGAAAGATGTCAAAATACTTACCTCATTCCTCCATCAGAGATTATTGCTGATCCCTTACACAATTTCTTGTCATGCTTTGATGAGCTAAAATAGATTAAAACTATTGGTTATGTGAGAAAAAGAACCTGTCACTAGTCGTTGTATGAGACAAACTGATCTAAACCTCGGCTAGAATAGAAATATATTTTAGCTCGCCAAGACTCGCTTAATAAGTAATAACATTTCAATCCTAGACTCGGTCGTTACGTCATCCCATGAAACACCACAATAACGTTCATTTATTGTTCCCAATGGATTCGTTATCTAATTAACATCAAATAATTTGACTTGTCCGTCCAGACAGATAAGGTAATCTCAACCCCCTCCCCCCAATATTTTTGGATATCTCCGTCCGCAAGGTGAGAACAGATTGTGTAACACAATGACTGGCGGCATATCCCATAGTTTTGCGATTTTACCTACTTTAAGATCCCACATGACCAAGCTTCAAGTGTGACCTTAATTTTATGAAGGACATGGCACTGACAGAATATCATAAATATATAGCCTAATATCCTACCAAATATGTGACTTCTTAAAGCCACTCGCAACCAGATGGTGCATTTGCAAAAAATAAAAGACAATACTCAAATATATACAAAAGGGTAGCATTATCGTGCATCTGGCATTGGAAAAATATGACCAGTCTAATAACACCCTCTCGAAAAGTCTTCAAATCTTAGTTTTTTAGATATTTTCCAACGTTTATCCATAGCGTCGAAAGTTGCTATAGAAATTGATCAGGACTCAGACATAAGCTCTGGTGAACTAAAAATGTAATATTATTTAACTCAGAAAAGGAGAGATAACAGCTCAGGCATTATGATTTTCTTCAGCTGGGAATAAAATTAATCCTCATTTACACCGGGAAAAACGGTATTACTTATAAAATTTGGTTAGGATGTTGGGGGGTTTAAGTAGACACCAACATATATTTTGTTAGGATGTTGGGTTTAAGTAGACACCAACATATATTTTGTAAGGATGTTGGGGGGGTTAAAGTAGACACCAACATATATTTTGTAAGGATGTTGGGGGGTTTAAGTAGACACCAACATATATTTTTAAAGGATGTTTGGGGGTTAAGTAGACACCAACATATATTTGGTAAGGATGTTTAGGGGGGGTCAATTAGACACCAACATATATTTGGTAAGGATGTTGGGGTTTTTAAGTAAACACCAACATATATTTGGTTAGGATGTTGGGGGGTTTAAGTAGACACCATCATATATTTGTTTAGGATGTTGGGGGGGGGGTTAAGTAGACACCATCATATATTTGGTTAGGATGTTGGGGGGTTTAAGTAGACACCATCATATATTTGGTTAGGATGTTTGGGGTTTAAGTAGACACCAAAATATATTTTGTAAGGATGTTGGGGGGTTTAAGTAGACACCAACATATATTTTGTAAGGATGTTTGGGGTTTAAGTAGACACCAACATATATTTGGTAAGGATGTTTGGGGGTTAAGTAGACACCAACATATAGTTGGTAAGGATGCTGGGGTTTTTAAGTAAACACCAAAATATATTTGGTTAGGATGTTGGGGGGTTTAAGTAGACACCATCATATATTTGGTTAGGATGTTGGGGGGTTTAAGTAGACACCATCATATATTTGGTTAGGATGCTGGGGGTTTAAGTAGACACCATCATATATTTGGTTAGGATGTTGGGGGGTTTAGGTAGACACCATCATATATTTGGTTAGGATGTTGGGGGGTTTAAGTAGACACCATCATATATTTGGTTAGGATGCTGGGGGTTTAAGTAGACACCATCATATATTTGGTTAGGATGTAGGGGGTTTAAGTAAACACCATCATATATTTGGTTAGGATGTTGGGGGGTTTAGGTAGACACCATCATATATTTGGTTAGGATGTTGGGGGGTTTAAGTAGACACCATCATATATTTGGTTAGGATGCTGGGGGTTTAAGTAGACACCATCATATATTTGGTTAGGATGTAGGGGGTTTAAGTAAACACCATCATATATTTGGTTAGGATGTTGGGGGGGTTTAAGTAGACACCAACATATATTTCGTTAGGATGATGGGGGGTTTCAAACATAATCTAACACTTATGGTAATAATAATATACAATCTCAGTAAGTTTGAGAAAGTTTGGATAAATAATGTGGCCTCTAGAGTGTAAACACTAAAATTGTTGATGACGGACGACGGTTGACTGAAGACGAACGCCGGACATTCAAGGATTTCAAACAATCACCCTGAGCTAGCTCAGGTGAGCTACAAAGGTTTATATAATTTGATCAAGTTTTCCAACCGGACGTCACCTACATGTAATCTTAACCTAAATTTATAACAAGAGCCCCATGGGGCATATTTCGCTCACCTGAGAATAGATTACAAAATGTAGATAATGATTTATATCCAGGACGGGGTAATTTTTTCCCTGACAGGCATAATTTGAACAATCTTGATAGAGGACCTGTAGATGAAGCTATGTGCCAAGTATCTAAGATCAGGGTACTAGGGTTTTAGACAAGAAGATTTTTTAAAGTTTCCATTGAATAAATATATTTTTAGCTCCTGTGACCTACATATGCAACAGACTGGAACCATTTGAACAAAAAAGGTAACTTTAGGAGTCAGGACATCTACTCTAGAAGTGTCACCCTGCTGATATTAAAGCTCTGGCCATATAAGTTTCAGGACAGTACATTTGAAAATTTCACTATATAACTCAATGTAAAACTGTGACCTTGGGGCAGGGCCAATTTTGACCCCAGGGGCATAATTTGAGCAAAATTGATAGAGGACCTGTAGGTGATTCTATGTGCCAAATATCTAAGTTCTGGCCCTTGTAGTTCTTGACAAGAAGATTTTTTAAGTTTTTATAGAAAAAATATATTTTTAGCTCCTGTGACCTAGATATGCAATAGACCTGAACCATTTGAACAAAATATATGTAAAGGATATTCAGAAGAGTCACCATACCAAATTGCAAAGCTCTGGCCATATTAGTGTCGGAGAAGAAGACATTTGAAAATTTCACTATATAACTCTATGTAAAACGGTGACCCCCGGGGCAGGGACAATTTGGACCCCAGGGGCATAATTTGAATAAACTTGATAGAGGACCTGTAGGCGTTGCTATGTGCAAAAAATCTAAGCTCTGGCTCTTGTAATTTCAGACAAGCAGATTTTTTAAGTTTTCATTGAAAAATATCTATTTTTAGCTCCTGTGACCTAGATATGCAACCGACTAGAGCCATTTGAACAATATCGGTAAAGGGCATCGAGAACTGTCACCATGCCAACTATCAAAGCTCTGGCTATATTGGTTTTAGAGTAGAAGACGTTTAAAAATTTCACTATATAACTCTTATGTAAAACGATGACCCAGGGCGGGGCCAATTTTGACTCCAGGGGCATAATTGGAACAAACTTGATAGAGGACCTGTAGATGATGTTATGTGCCAAATATCTAAGCTCTAGCCCTTGCAGTTTTTGACAAGAAGATTTTTTAAAGATTTCCTTATTTTTTCACTTTGGTTGCCATGGCTACCAGAGTTCTGCATTGTTTTAATTCTTTGAACAAATTTTAAAGAGCTTGACCCAAGGAACATTTCTGTAAAGCTTGGTTGAATTCTGTTAAGCGGTATACGAGCAGATGTCGTTTGAAGCAATTGTTAACAACGACGGACGACGCACGAGGAAGGACGCTGGACACAGAGCCATCCCAATAGCTCACCTTGAGCCTTAAACAGAATAGGAAATCAAAGATTAAGAGGCTCAACTCCTGTAAACTAATAACACACTTTTAACAGAAAACTATAACACTGACCCTAGGGGTCAAGGTTAAAGCCACTAAACCTTGATACATTGTTGTCATTGAGCCGCATCAGCTTATGAAGTTTCATTACTATTGGTGCAGTTTGCTCAGCTTAGACTTTTACTTTAATGTTGACCCTAAGGGTCAATATCAAAGGTATTGGTCACCAAATTGCAATGCATTATGGTCTACCCATTGAGGCGCATCAGCATATGAAGTTTCGTGACCGTAGTTGCAAATTTGTTACACGGCATTTTGGCAGGGTGTATGGGCTTGTATGACCGTTTTGGATTCCTTTTTCCTTCGCGTTCAGGAAATTCGGAATCCAAAACCGTCATACAAGCCAATTCACCCTGCCTAAATTATTTTATACCGTGTAACTTTAACTAACTTATAATATCAATCTTAAAATAGATCGCATAGAAAATACAATAAATAATGTTGTATTTACCTCTTTACGGCCTATAAATGCATTAGCTTGGTTTAGGAACACAAAACTTCCAACACAAAATGCAAGTTCTTCATACATCATGTGACTCATGCCAGGTACCAAACTCGATGAGGGAACCAGCTATATGGTTACCCTTGCAAGCTTCGTACCTGGATGTATATGTACCATTGCAGTAACAAGCATTCCGTGTTACTTTCAACATGCTTTAAACAACCACCTGTCTATAGAACAGAAAACAGGTTATGTCAGTTAAAAAGTAAACAAAAATTCACCTTAACATTGGTTGTGTCCAAATCCAGACTGGCTTTTATCTGCAACAAAAAGGATGTATTTCAGTTTATACTTTAAACCTGCACATATCTTTTCATATTTTGAAGATAAATTACCACTTTAGGCAGGTTTAAAGTGAAGCAGAACGCGCCTTAAGGTGCAATATACTGCATTCTGCTTTACTTTCAGCCTGCTTTAAGCTACCATTTGATGAAATATAGAATTTATATCTTCTGATTCATAGTCATGACTGTACAAATTTAAACTAGACCTATCACAAATGGTGATTCATACCCCCAGTGTGGTCTTGTCACATGAGATAAATGTTTCTGGATAAAGTTGATGGGTGCTCCCTAACTTGGAAAAGAATAACAAAGGGCAACAACTCAAAAAAGGATAAAAGTATAACAACAAAGGGAAATAACTCCAACAATATGGATTACAGAGTACAGGTTCTTATGCATTGCACTCCTGGTAAATGAGATCTATCTATATATGAAGTTTGAAGTCAATAGCTCTTATACTTTGGAAGTTAGCCTAAATTGAATAAAAAATATAACAACAAAGGGCAATAACTCCAAAAATACTAATTATAGAGTTATGGTTCTTGTGCACTGCACTCCTAGTCATTAAGATATATCTGTATATGAAATTTTGGGTCAATAGCTCTTATACTTTGGAAGTTATGCTCCGGACAAGCCTAAATTGGGTATAAATATAACAACAAAGGGCAATAACTCCAAAAATTCTGATGGCAGACTTATTGTTCTTGTGCACTGCACTCCTTGTAAATAAGATCTATCTGTATATGAAGTTTGAAGTCAATAACTCTTATACTTTGGAAGTTATGCTCCGGACAAGCCTAAATTTGGTAAAAATATAACAACAAAGGGCAATAACTCCAAAAATACTGATGACAGAGTAACGGTTCTTGCGCACTGCACTCCTAGTCAATGAGATCTATCTGTATATAAAGTTTGAAGTCAATAGCTTTTATACTTTAGAAGTTGTAATCCGGACAAGCCTAAATTGGGTAAAAATATAACAACAAAGGACAATAACTCCAAAATTACTGATGACAGAGTAATGGTTCTTGCGCACTGCACTCTAAGTCAATGAGATCTATCTGTATTTGAAGTTTAAAGTCAATAGCTCTTATACTTTGGAAGTAATGCTCCGGACTAGCCTAAATTGGGTAAAAATAACAACAAAGGGCAATAACTCCAAAAATACTGATGACAGAGTAACGGTTCTTGCACATGGCACTCCTAGTCAATGAGATCTATCTGTATATGAAGTTTGAAGTCAATAGCTCTTATACGTTGAAAGAAATGCTCCGGACAAACCTAAATTGGGTAAAAATATAACAACAAAGGGCAATAACTCCAAAAATACTGATGTCAGAGTAACGGTTCTTGCGCACTGCACTCCTAGTCAATAAGATCTATCTGTATATGAAGTTTGAAGTCAATAGCTATTATACTTTGGAAGTTATGTTCCTGACAAGCCTAAATTTGATAAAAATAACAAAGGGCAATAACTCCAAAAATACTGACGTCAGAGTAATGGTTCTTGCGCACTGCACTCCTGGTCAATAAGATCTATCTGTATATGAAGTTTGAAGTCAATAGCTGTTATACTTTAGAAGTTATGCTCCGGACAAGCCGGACGAGCGGACGGACGGACCTGGTGACTCCAGTATACCCCCCCCCCCCAAACTTCGTTTGAGGGGGTATAATTATTTTCTTCTCCGGAGGATTAATTAGATCTATTAAGATTAAGCTGAGGTGGGCATTATTGGCGGTAGGTAGTCATCGGCATGCCCCTTTATTATTTTATTTGTTCAATGATGATATAATATTACCATAATTATAACATCACTTAGTCATTAAAAATCAATGCCTAAGTTGATGGTATTATTGGCCGTAGGTAGTAATCAGCAATATATTAGGAGTCCAAATAAGGTCAAGTCAAGGCTAAATTGAGGTTGGGTAATATGAGTGAGTTAGTATTGTCTGTAACTAAGCATATGAGTAGGCAGTATTGGTGCTAGACGTAACAGTAAAATCTAGTTAACCTAGTTACGAATACGCCTCATTGCAATACAGGTTTTGCGTATTGCAATATTCTTTATATCATTTGAGCATAATTATACGAGAGAGGATCCGATGCCTTGTTTATTTAAATGTAATGCTGTGACAATTATAACATTCACAGCAAATGTCTTACTCTATGTTAATTTAGACTCTCTCTTGTATTTAACCCTTTACCTGATAGAAGCGCCTTTTGGCGCATTTAAATTTATTCCCTTCGCCAAAGAAAATAGTTTAAGATTATACAGGCATGAACATGAACAATTAAAACTATTACTTAAACATTAGCAAGTAGTGACTTTAAGCAGGTTGGAAGTAAAGCAAATGTGTCTTAGGACGCATTCTGCTTTACTTTCAACCTGCTTTAAGCGGTCGCCTGCCTTCAAATCTAAAAACAGGCTATGAGGTAAAGGGTTAAAGCACTACGCTACAAGTAAGTTTTCAAGGCTAATTTCTATCTAATTTTAGTACTTACAAGTTGCCACAATATATTGCAATACGGTTCCTCTGTATTGTAATGTATTGCAATATGGTTTTCACTGTATTGTTACACGACTAGACAGGTCTATAACTATACTATATGCCTCGCCCTCTGCATCTATATAGGCAGCGACCATCAAACAGAATATCACCACATTCTGTGATCCAAGGCCTTGAATTAGTTCCAGTTGGTTGTGTAATCCAGATCACAGGAGAGGCGTAGTGTCGAGTGTGATCTGGATTACAAAATAGATGGGTTCCTCGGAACATGTGTGTCACCTGCCAGCAAGCATCAGTAGAACATTCTCTTGCCGTAAAGAAATTTCATTTCAAAATCTTCAGTTAAACAGAATAAATCTGCATGAAAAGAAAATGTTGAAAAGGGGAACAACTCTCACAATATTCATACAAGAGTTATGACCCTTGTGCAATACACTTCCACTTGGCAAGCTCTTTCCACCTTAAAAGCTTCAGTAGAACAGCAGTTTTCAGGTGTGACCAACAATAATTACACAAAAAAGTCGCAATGCAATACTTATTATTTATTTTGATGAAGTCATACTTGGGTCTCGATAGAATCTGTTATTTTGGTAGGTTCGATTGAGAAGTGGGGTTTTGCAAATAAGGGTCATAAAAGTGTTTTAGAACGGTTTTAAGCTATATCCTTTGGAGTAAAACATTTATAATAAAAGTGGGTGTCCTTGGTTATTTACCCTTAAAATGGAAATAAACTGTTCAAATTCATCAACACATATAATAGACTATGAATGAAAAAGGACATAACATTAAAAATATGCGACAATACTGACCGTATTCGCCATTTCTATAAATCAATAGTTCAATAATGTTGAAACTTAATTTTACCAAGAACAAAGTCAAGCAGATCTGCGGTGAAAACTGATCTAGAGCAACTCTACGGTTTACCAGACAAACAAAATCCAAATATTTTTTCTCTTCATTCTTGCATAACTTTAGATCCAGAACTAGATCTCTTGATTTTGTTTTTAAAATGGCCCTTTCGCTGCATTGTTTGACCAGGGACACCTACTCAAATACCAGAAATGTGTACGGGTCCGAGTGCATTTAACTGCGATTTTTGGTCATATCTAGAGATAGCCTGTCAACCTCATCATAGTATAAATAAGGCATGGTTTGTAATAAGTTCTTCTCAAATCTATATTTAACTGTTTTATGACAAAAAGTGATGTTGCTAATTCAGTAAACAGCAAAAAAAACCGACTGTAATACGCTAGGATAGCCCGTAACTGATGCTTAAGCCACGATCTCACTGTCCAGGTTTGGGTCCCCGTGAGTCCCGGTTTAGCAAACCGGCAGTCACCGGGAGTACAACCTTGGCGGCGCCTGGGACGACCAGCTCGATCCTGGATCGACCAGCTTCCACCGGCTAACTTCCCCGGATGCTTTAAAATGTTTAATACAACCGGGGGTCACCCGGTCACCATATAATATGCGAGGATAAATTTGATTTTTTTAAAATAAAATGCAGATTACTACATTTTATTTTTAGCGTTTCTGTTTCATCTGTGTTTAAATTGGAAATAATATCGTCAGGACTGTCTATTGTATAGGGTAAATCTAATATTTAAAAACGAAAGTTTTTCTCTATAAATAAACGGCTTCAGGCTAAAGTCTTTATGTCCACTACATTGTAATAAACAGTATGTAACCAGATCAGACGCCGGGCAAACTGTTTGAAACTCATATTAAAATGAAGTTTGAAAGTCTACAACATTATTATGTTCTATTTTATTGCATTTCCTTTGTATTTCATCTCATATACCCCGAGAGACAAAAGAGAATTTATACTAATTCACGTTCGCCCCGGTTTATGTCCTTTCCGGTGAACATCGGGTAACGCCGGCACATCACCGGTGAACAACCGGGGTTGATCAGGGCGACACCGGTGGTCATCCGGATACCACCAGCGATGGCCGGGGTAATTACACAGTGTTATTATTATACCGGGGTTAACCGGGAACAGGCCGGCCCTGCACCGTAACTATGCCGGGCCAAACTGGGAACTCACCAGGAAGGTCCGGCTTCATAACCGGTGCTCCACCAGGGGAGACACCGGGAATGTGAGATAGCAATTTATTTTTTCATAAAAACCGCCCCGGCTCATCCAAGTCAATCGGCTATCTCAACCGGGACGTACCGGGGCCAGCACCGGGACATTGAGATTGGGGCTTTAGCCAGGGCGTTGCATTCACAGAGTGCTTAGGCGGTCCCTTATCTGTTACGTT
This sequence comes from Gari tellinella, assembly GCA_922989275.2. NCBI lineage: Eukaryota > Metazoa > Mollusca > Bivalvia > Cardiida > Psammobiidae > Gari > Gari tellinella. Next base: position 7,963,756 of record OV277858.1, read on the forward strand.
ACTGTGATACCGAGAATCAAGTGAGTTAAGCTAATTTTCTTGACTCTATAAATTTCAGCCAATTTTTCAGACATGACCATATTCTAAAGGTAGTGACTGGGGGTACGTGACCGTACCTCTAATACTTGAAATTAGCGATACGGTCACATACTCCTAGCGAGTCCTGTGAGGGTAGGCTAGGGGTCCGTGAGAATATATTTTGTATCTAGCAATAGAGTGCAGGACCTCTTACTGGAGGTCACAGGTTGAGCAGAGGTCTGTATCACTGACGTTCTGTAGTATCAGCGATTTCGGGATACAAACGGCAGACATGTAACCATTTAAAATCACTAAAAAGTTCGCTTACGTTTATTGTTTTCGTAGTCACAGTCACTTTCGGTTTTCGTTTTGATTGCCGTTGTCTCCAACAGCTTTAATTTTACTGTCTTTTCTTACAAGAAACTTTTTCATGATCCTCTTAGCTGTCAATCATGTTATAAACAAATGTGAAAACGGAAGTGACATTATTTTAAGATATAAAGGGCTACAAAACGGACACCGACACAGTGGTTTCAAAACAATACCGGACCTAACTACAGACGGTTTCACTTATGTTGAAGCATCATATGATTAAAATTATAACATCTTCTTCATTATTTCACAGTGGTTCTCACTGTTAATGGGATTTTTCGCCGGCTTAAATCAAGTTTAGAAAAATAAATCCAAATAGTTATTCATCAGCTTATTTAGTGAACACATTCGACATAAACGTCAGGAGTCGCAGATTAACTCCATTTCTTTGAATTTATAGCTATTTTGGTCAGAGTTGAAGGCACATTCAGGCTTCCAAATATATTAATATTATCCCGAATCCGTGCTTGTCAACGGACAATCAAAATGCAAAAATCAATTTGTGCGGGCCAAAAAATGTACGAGACGGACGTGGGATTTCCGCACCCCTGTCGATATATTGATCGATGAACAGATATTGGCGATACATCAATAACGTTCCTATCAATGACAGCTCTAGTTATTTTCAGTTAGAAAACTATTTTTTCTTCACATTAATAAAATATACCAAGTTAAAGTCTACTTTCAGTCCGAATGACCGCTCAGCCGACTGTACATATACTCCCCTGATCATCGAGCCATCTTGCCTATGAGCACTGCTAACATATGGCGCAGTCAAATGCAGCCGCAGTATCGACTCAGACCCTTCACAGGTACCCATTTTAACCATGGGTGGAGAGGAGCAATTCGCGGTACATGTCTTGCTCAAGAACATTCCTGTACATCATCGGGGATTCAGAAAAATCCCCTAGTCAGACCGCTGGTCCGGCGGGGGATCGAACTCACGACCCCTGGTACCGTAGTCCAAGGTGTTAACCATTGACACACTTTTTGTCATAACGCCTAGCCAGGCAATTTCTTTGAAAAAGAAGCATACGTCTTGTGCACATGCCGATAGTAAAGAACCATTGAAGCGTCTCATGTGAGGCCCGACTTTTATGTTTGGTAATTTGGTTAGAAATAACCATTGAAAAGTTGCTAGAGTGTGCGTATGTCTGGGCTTCACCAGGTAAACTGAGATTGGTATAGCCGCCGGCAGCTCATGCGTCATGCTTTTACAGTTAATTTCACGCCTATCGAGAACAATGGGAGGATCCCTTCAATGGACTGAGGAAAAGTATTTAAAGCCAATACTTGGCCTAGCTCTGGTGATAACACCTACCCCAGTAAATAGTTTGAGTCAAAGCATGGAGAACATGCACAGACGGTATAGCGTCTCGGCAAAGAATTAGTCAGACGTCTTATTTGAGGCCCGCACCCTGTATTTGATAGTTTGGTTAGTCAAACCCATTGAAAACCCCTTTGAGATATAGTATGTAAGGACTTCTTTACAAAACTTCAGATGGCTGCGTCGTTGCCTGCACATTGTTCTCATGCTTTACCTGTATGTTCACGCTTAGTGAGAACATTTTTTTGGGGGGGGGGGTATTCAATGAATGGACTGGATTAATGACTTTAAAGACGTTACATGACCAAGCTTGGGTGGTACACCTAGCACCGTAGAAAGTTTGAGTCAAAGCATGGATCCCATGGACATACTCGGCTAGCGTTTAGGCAAATAATCATTCAGGCGTCTCATGTGAGGCCCGCACCTAATAACTGATAGCTTGGTAAGTAACACCCATTGAAAAACCTATTGAAATATATTATGAAAGGGCCTCTTATCAAAGCTTCAGATGGCTGAGCCGTTGCCTGAAACATTTTCTCATGATCTAACTGTATTTTCAATCCTAGTGAGAACAATTGGGGATTAATAAATGTCTTTAAAGACAATCATAGAATCGCCGTGAAGTGGCGACCAAGAAGCCTCTGTTACGCTTCTATTACAATCAGATCGTTTCTACTTCGCTGTCGCCGCTCCTGCTATGATTCGCGGCGTTTTGATCAAAATTTCGAAGCGTGGTGAAATCGCCGCTCTCGGAAATTGGGGTAGATCTATCAAACGAAACGCAATGCAAAAAATATAGTAATTGACACATTTGTCTTAGAGTCTGGTGATTTGTTTTATCTGAATGACGACGAGTTAGGAGCTGCTTTGCAAATAAACATTGAATATGGGGAAAGGCAGAGAAGGGGTCACAACTCTATATATGTAGCAAATCCTCTCTAATAAAATTTGCTTTATGCAATCAATTAGCCTGCGTTTTAGTGGTCATAATAGAGAGGTTTTACGGTTGAAAAATAGAGAAGTTTGAATGTAGGTCCATCCCTAGATACACGCTTTTTGCCAAAAAGTGGTGTAAACACACACACACTCATACTTTATAACGTTTCTTTAACCCATTTCCCATAGCATGTTCCTAATGTTGTAGACAGGTGATTACTGTTTTAATCCGCTTTAAGCTACCATCTGCTAACATTTCCGGTAACACAGAGCCATCGGTGAGTGATCGGTTGTGTTTTTCACCAAACTAGGGAGGGACCGGTGAAACCCTATTTACTACCGTTATCACCTATTGGCCACCTGTTTTCAACCTATCAATAGCTATTAGGTAAAGATGAGTTTCCTCGGGGAAAACTCACGGATTGGGAATTTTAAACGTGTTTAAAAAAGTTCGATCGGTGAAAATATTTTACAAAAAACCGATTGACAACATGTATACTACACATATCACCGACGAACTGATACTTACCACCGATGTAAAAAGATGATAATTAAAACTCTGGATCTCGTCGGTTTTTATCGGTTTTTAATAGCAGTTCAATCGGTGATCAATTGGGGATCAATCGGTTGCCGCCAGCATTCCATCGGTATTCATCGAGTATTGATTGGTTGTTGGGCGCTTTTAATCGGTGGCCCATTGGATTTCATAAGTCGCCAATCGGTGGCCAATCGGTAGCAAATTGGAGGCGAGGTTGCGTTTAACCGATTGAATAATTTTGCATCACCGATACCCGGTTGCACAGAAAGCCTGACATTAAATCACGTATGACAACCGATCAAAACAGCAAATAATTAGACCGATTGGGTACCGATGTAAGCCGGGCGTCTGTGTAACCTGGGCATTAGATATAGAACATATTTATTATAGTACACACTTATGACTGTATAAATTGGAGCTGTGATCTTCAGTGGAGAAATAAAAAAACGTAAATGTATTTAGAACAGTTTGTGAATACATGTTACAAAGCATGGACTCTTACAGACGCAAAAGGCAATAATATATCATACAATATTTTTGTCTGCTCTGGCCTTAACTCCTGTACATGTATCTTATAGAGTTACATTGTGAATGCGTTGTACATGTAGATGTTTTGTTTGATCGTTAAATATGTAAATATGTTATTTATCTTCATGAATGAAGGAAACAATAAATATATATTATTCCTTTCAAATTCGAACTTAACTCGGAATCAAATACAATAAGATGTTTGAAATGACAATGATGTCTAAGAAACTCTCGTAATGCAGCATAGCAGGTTTGGGTTTGGATTTGTTATGATTTTACAACGCTTTTAACAGTATTCCACTTATATCGCGACGTCTAGCTAATTACAGGTGAAGAAAGACCCAAGAAGCCTTTTATGCAGCGCAGTTGGCACACATTTGCAACTGTTTGGAACCACCGATCTTCCGCAAGCTAGCTGGAAGGCTTCCCAACTTGAAAAATCCGAAGTGCCAAGGTCGGGATTCGAACCCACAGTGGTGACACAAAGCATAGCAGAAGAACCAAGGCGGGGATTGAGCTCTGGACGCCTGTGTGATGGTCAAAAAGATGAATACCGTAATCTCTGATTTAAAAAAATCCATTCCCAAACGCAGTTGTTAACTGTATATATACTCACGTAAAGACTCTTGAAAAGAGTGTAGAATGTATTGGTCACCCTTTTCTGGAATTTAACGTTAATTTTGTGTGCCGAAAGACGTTTGTCTGTTTTGGCATGTACTGGTCAGTATACACATTTGTACGTACATGCAACACGTTTTCAATGTACACTGCTTGTTTTGGAAGTAAATCATAGTAACACGAAGTAAGGTTTGTTTTATCGACCATGACGGCTATGGCACGGCTGTCAGAAAATGAGCGTTTACGTTCAGTCAGCATATATGAGGCTGGAATGAAATAAAACATATGTCGCAGGTCGATTTGGCCTTCATCGTAACATCATGTTGTCATTTTGGAGACGTATCGACAAATCGGTAATGCTCGCTAGAACCTGCGACCAGGGATATCGCTATTGACGTAATGTCGACAAGATACGTATTTGTCCCGTTACACACATGTGTGATCGTTTCAGTTTAGAAACATTACGGCTAGAAACATTCAAGAACTTCGTCTTATCAGCCGGAGGACAGTGCTGAAAAGATTGCACTAATTTTGAATCCGTCAGTGACGTCCTATAGTAAGCCCCGTTCTGAGGTCACACCCGCGATATTGTTTACAGCGTTGCAGAGCTCACCCTCACGTTGCTCGCTTGCATTTTCACGGCCTTCCTTCAGAGCAAAAACATGGAACAACCATTTCCCAATAGGAGCGACTTTTAACGCATTCAATTTATTCATCAGCTAAAGAAAATAGTTCCAATTCATACAGTCATGAAAATGCACTATAACGAAAATATTCCATATTGTTACGAAACAGGCGCAACAGAAAGACAAAGCCAGCAACAAACTTTACAAACTTTATTAAAAACAAATCTACAAGTTGAAGAAACACGTAAATACCTGTTAATAAAAAGTCCTAAAATTATCATAATTCCTGTCCTTTTGGATAATTAAACACTGCTCTTTTAATTGAAATGTCCCACACTTTCAATAATCCAGAGATTATATCTGTATCAAACAATATAACAAGTAAACGTCTAGTACACTGATGACTGTCGAAAGATCCGAGACAAAGCAGTGAATTTTAAGTCTCTATATATACACAGTTTTACCATTGTAGAAAGGCATTGAACAGTCATACAATTACTAAATATAGACTTTCAGGGGGCATTCTGTCAACAAAATAAAATCATGCGACTCAACTTGTTTATCAGTGAATATAAACTTCTAGATCATTCTATATGTTTCCATATTATTCAGTGATGTTCTCTTCTATTCCATGATCTTCTAGAATATTATAAAAACGTAAACATGTTCTAAAGATAGCATTTACGCATTTTAAAGTATTTAAATCATAAATAAACAACAATCTCAGATAATAAACATGTTTACATAACAATATCTATCAAAAAGTAGGTTGAAGCCTTAAGGCGCATTTTGTTTTGCTTTTAACCTGCTTTAAAAAACTAGAAACTGGCTATTGGGTAATTTGTTAATCGGCTGACCCGCAGTCTTATCCGAACTCACGCTAACTGACCACGTTTGGGACGAGATTGTGCGTCATTTGCGACGTCTACCGAAACAGCCATTGTCGTTGGAACAGCTTGCCTATTGTTTAGTCATGGTATGGAAATGACATTCCTTAGCAGTTTTTGGCAGCGTTGGAGAGGTCCATTCGACGATGATGCCGTGCTTGCTTTGATGCAAACGGAGGACACATGCGGCCACCATCAGTACTCCCTCCCTGTAACTGCCCTCCAAACAACGACCCCTCCTTACAGTCCACTTATGTCTATTGATTTTACTGCTGCAATGTTGCCTGTTGATTTTGCTCAAAGTTAAATATAAGTGATAGATTAAATGTAATGTTACGCAGCTTCTGATCTGGATTCAAGCTGTTTGCAAATGTAAGCCAAATCTTGATTCCCTCCTTATAACGACTCCATCAGCACACACAATTTGTGTCTCCCATTAGGTGTCGTTGAAGAGAGGGAGCACTGTATACATATAAAATTAAAGATAGACCTATTTCAGCACCAAACTCCACAGTGCTACCACACACCAGACTCGTCCCGAAGTAACGACTCTAATGAGATTCGACAGTTTAATGCAGAACAGATTTTAGTTTATTTTTTACGAATCCCCCCCCTTTATCTGGAGCTTTGCCTTATAGAAGTAAAACCGCCGGACGGGAATCGGACTGAGCACGGCATGCGATATGAGTTCACATCCATGACATCATAATTACAACGGTATGACGTCATGATGAAACTTGAATTGCCGTATTCATGAGGACTTAGTCAGGTTCCCGTTATAGTAGACCCGATAAGATAAAACAATCGTTCAAATTGTGAATATATTTTGAAAATTGGCACAGTGATTTATTTGGGTGTCAAGAAAATGAAATGTAAGGGTTGCTCAAAATCTGAGCCGGGAAAGGCGGCACTTTTGAAATTAAAAATGGCGGACCCTAAATGTATGTGAGCCGCGCTCCAGGAAAAAGGGGTTTAGTGACATCGCCAATGATGACGTAAAAAAAACAACCACAAAGTGACGTCAAAATTATTTCTGTAAAACATGTACTTTGTTGATGTTTTCATATGAATGGAGTCGTGTTTTAAAGTCTTTTTGATGCGGGTTATTGCGATGGTTTGAAATATGGATTCAGAAATAGAGGTAATAAACAATTGTTTATCTTATGATATTAGTCCAATTTTCTGTTTGACCGGTTTACATGAATAAAACCAAAGTACGATTTAAACACCGTTTTCTGCGACCTTGGCATGACCGCATTGCATCGATGCTGGCTGTCTAGAATTCATCAATTCAATCAATAACTACAGATCTTCACTTGTCAGTATAGATCAGTGAAATATAATGAACCATGGTCTCACACATTGTGAATATCTATTGAAACTAGTTTATATCCAGTAGATAAAACGAGTTTTTAACAATGACAGGCGTGACCTAGATCTAGATCGAGTGGCCCCTAGAAATGAGTCTCAATATTCTCACCACAAACAATATATGGGAAATCCGATGTTCGAGAATCACAACCTATTATCGTTAATACACAAATCCAATCTATTACACGACGTGCCAAACTCGTAAACTTAAGTTTAATTTACCGTATGAGGTAAATCCCTGATATTTTCTAATTTTCTATCAATTACGTCATATAAATACGTCATAGATGGTGTGCAAAGTAGAGGTCTCACATCGATTATATTTATGGGTTAGATTTAGATGTCATTCTCATTCCTAGATCTGCAAGACAATAGAGCTCTTTATCTTATTATTTTGCATGAATAATATATAGGCGGGTATCGATCTACGTGCAATTTACTTTACGAGCATGTAGACCGCGTTGAAGATGCGATGACCTGTTATAGTCTAACTGTCATACTGAAAAGTCACTGATGCTGTTTTATAAAAGGAACACAAACATAATGTTATATAGGTTACCGTGACTTCAGTGCTATTGACCCGAGCATTAGATGATATTTACTTAAACATAAATGAATCGGTAACATGAAACTGTCTAATTTGCTTTTGCCTTGTTTTTCAGGAGCTAGAGAGTTTGTTCTCTGACCATTTCGGGCGCACACCACTGTGTACACCGGCCAATTCACAAGACGACCCACAGACATCCAATGACGAAGATGGGGATCCTGACAGCCTGAATGAAGACGTTGTATGCATAACCGTCAATGAACGTGTTCAGATGTATATTGATACACTTGACATTATTGAAATAGAAAATCAACATGAACATTCAGAAGTGTCTGAAGATATATCAACTGGCAATGCAGATAATGACATGCAGGCTGTTCAAAATCTTAAATCCTTAGGATGTGGATGTAAACTAAAATGTGATGAAAAGTTTTCACTAGAAACTATATATAACAATATACTTGACATAAGAGAAATGGAAAAGCCAATGAGAGAAATGCGTATATTGAAATATGTCGTGAACAATATAGAAAAAGAGATAACAAAAAGAGGCAAGAAAAGACAGAGAAATACGTGTGAATACTTTTTTAATAACCAACATGTATGTAAAAGATTTTTTATGATCGCCTTTGACATTGGAAAGCGTGCGTTGGAAAATCTTTTGAAGCATTTCTTTTAATTCGACGCAGTCCCAAGAACCCACGGAAACGCAGGCAGAAGACCAACTAAATCACTCCAGTTTGAGGAAATAAAGTTTGCTGCACAGTACATTACAAATCATGCAGAGGAGTTCGGACTACCACAACCTGCTGCTCCTCGCGGTCGAGACAATACACCGCCGATATATCTTCCCAGCGATACAACTAAAAAAACTGTTCATGAAAACTATTCTCGCAGTTGTGAAGAGACAAGTGTAAGAGCTATTGGATTGTCAAGCTTTAGAAAACTGTGGAACAATTGTTTACCCCACATAAAAATTGCATCTCCGAGGGATGATGTATGTGGAAAGTGCGAGAAAATACGTAAAGAGATAATAGACTCTGTGACAGAAGAAGAAAAACTAGAAGCAGCAAACAAAATGAGTCAACATGTATTGCTTGCCCAAAAAGAAAGAGAACTATACAATACCTGCGTCGGGAAATCCAGAGAAACGCACAACGACAAAGCTAATCGATATACACATTACACTTTCGATTTTTGCCAAAATGTAAGTCTTCCGCACCGTTCCCGCCAAATGGGACCTCTTTATTTTACAACTCCAATGAAGGTGCATATATTTGGCTTCAGAATCGACGGAATTCCAAGACAACTGAACTTTTTGGTCGATGAAAACGAGACGATAGGGAAAGACGGTAGCTTAGCACATGGACCGAATGCAGTTATCTCCATGGTCGACTGGGCGTTGAATTATCATGGCAGAGGAGAACAGACTTGTGCGTTGCATGCTGACAATTGTCCAGGTATGAAATTATAAGTAAATCTACTAGTATGATTTTGTTAAATTGAACTCTTTCACTGCAAAGTTTAATCGTCTGCTTTAACCCTCTTACAGTCAATACATCGTCGGCATTGGTATAGTCATCTGCCACATTGTTTTGAATGAAGAAATGTCGATACTAGTGTCAAACAGTTTGGATCCTGATCAGACGCCCCGCGACGCGGCGTCTGAGTAGGATCCAAACTGTTTGAAAAGTCGCCTTATGTCTTCGTTGGCAGGAATGAGTAACCCCTTACATTTAATAAAATAATTTGCCCCCGAAGCGAGTAAATCTGTTATGTTTTTTAGCATCATATCTTGTTTAAAGACATTTCCTGACCTACTTTCGGTGGTTACATCAAACCAGGATATACAAGTTTGCAGCCCTGTGCGATTTGTGCTGTAACTGTTATCTTGTCTAGGGATACACTCATCCAAGCGTCTCATGTGAGACCCGTACCTTGAATTTGTTAGTTTGTTAAGTTAAACCTATTGAAAAAACCTTGAGTGTGAGTATGTAAGGGCATCTGTAGACAACTTGAGAATAGTGTGTTGGCTAAGCACACTTTTCTCATGCCTTACCCGGCTTACCTGTATTTTCACACCTAGTGAGAACAATTTGGGGATGGGGGGGGGCTCCATCAATGGACTGAGGAAATGTCTTTAAGACTGATTTGCAGTTATTGTCCCGGTCGCGACTGACACAATAACGACGTTTTATTGTATGGACTTTTATCTTATTTGTTATGACTTTCATAAAGACCAGAAGTCTCAGCAAGGCTTCAGATAAGAGAGGCGTAAATGAAGTTGTTTTTCTAGATTTTCTATTAAAATTATGTCTTATCTAAGAAGCGCTTTTGAACGAACAACTCCTGTATGATAAATCGGGTTTAATAATAATAATAATCCTACCGTGTGACTGCTCATCATAATCGTCTGTGCGAGACGATTCTAGTGAGCAGTCACACCATGGAGTTTGGCAACGACATTTAATTTTTCGAATTCTTCCTTTATCTGGAGCCCTGTCTCAGTTGTTGAATTCATATCGTTTCAGGGCAGAATAAAAACCAGTTCGTGATCGGCTACTTCATGTGGCGTGTCATGACTGGCCAACATCAGACCATAGAGTACATGATGCAGGTGCCGGGACATGCACGTTGTCACGTTGACGCCGGCTTTGGAACCCTTAAACAGAAATACAGGCGGACAGACTGTGACAGTATGGACCAACTTGAGGCTGTTGTTCAGACGTCTTCAGTGTCGAACGAGGCTGTTCGATACCCCTCCTGGAAATGGCGTGACTGGAAGGCATTCCTAGGACCAGTATTCCGCCCAATACGTGGAATAAGGTAAACTATTAAACTTGCGGTACATAAAAAAAATTAAACCAATTTTAAATTAAAAAAACTTGAGCTGCTTGCAAGTCGCTACGTTTTTAACACGATCTCGAATAGGTCAAGAGTTTTTTTTTTAAGCAATCACATGTAGACCGTTCCCTTTCCAACCAAACTTAGAATGCAGCTTTAAATGACGGCACATACCTGCCATCCACGTCTGATCAGGGTTTTCAGCTTTTGGCACTCACCAGAGTAAAAACAAAAAAAAAGAAGCTACACCGACAAACATTTCAGATCCTGATCTGAAGCCGCATTGCAAATGTGGCAAGACCGGGTCTGCAGTCTTTGTTATGCACGAATGTCTTTGATATGCGTTTAACCTGTACTTTGCGGAACAGCTCCTGATAAAGAATTCACCCAGTGCATGATATTATTCTCTCTGACTTCAGGGAATACCAATACTTCAGATTCGAATCAACCATGCCTAGGGTAGTTACAGTGCGCAAGGGTAGAGACGAGGAGGAAATAACCGTCAACATCCTTTAAACAGAGGGATTTGTATTCAACGCAAATGCTATGCCGTCAGAGATGCAAGCTTCTGGGCTCTCCTTGGAACGACAAACATACCTATTCAGGACCATACGGCCGTTCGTAAGACCAGCATATCAGGATATCACTTGCCCTTCACCCTAGAGTAATTTGTTATACTCGTGAACAAAATTAAAATATCAAGATATGCAAGTTAACAACTTATTTATTTTTCATAGTTACTTATCCATAGTAAACATAAGAATGAAGGCACAGTACTTCCTCTCTTGGGCAACATACTATTAGGTAAGAATTGGAATTTAGAGAACATAATAATGCTTAATGTCAGTTAATGCAGGACAAAACAATGCAGAAAGGTCATGAAGACGTTTTGTGCATAACTTTTGTCCCTAACAAACCCTTCACTCATCTTAAAAAATAATGCAAAGGATCAATGCGTGTGTCGTTAAAGACAGACAATACTGTATATTAAGAGATACACGGGTGGTATCGCAAAGAAAATGCAAATAGTTTTGAACGAGACAGGCACACCGTTACGATGGAAGCACATTATTTTATTCAGTGTTGATAAAATGTGTTTATCAATGGCTGGTCTCGAACAACACTATTGGAAAGCCCGAGTGCTATTTATATCAAATGACGTCGTTTAAAAAACAATGATGCAGAAAACTGAATATGACGTCATGTTGTTGAAACACCATAGTCAGTAAACAGAGCGTAACTCCGTTATTAAAATGAATTTTGAGAAACCGTTTTCAAGTATATTCTCAGAAATATTTGATCTTTTAAAAGAAGTCAAAAATCAAAAATCGATATTTTTGTCATTAAACCCCCTTTTCCTGGAGCGCGGCTCATGTGTTTTTAGACGTATCTCTGCTAAGAATGCACATAGAGTTCTGATTATATGTGCAAAATATATGCTTTTGGGGTCTACAAACTTTGGTACAACTTATACTTTGCTTGCATGCCAGCCATCTTAAATTCCAAGATGGCGGCTGTTAAAATATTGTTTCAATATGTATTGCGTAGGACCATATATTATAGTACTACAACTGAAGCCCAATAGCATGATTAAACCTGACACGATATGGTATCCCTCTGTAGAAAAAGTTTTCTATATACCGAAATGTGTGTACCAGTTTGTATATTATGAAACGCGTTATATGTGGGCCAACATAGCTATTCAAGATGGCTTCCAAGGTATTGAAAGATGCATTACAGCAAATGCCCCTTGTAAGCTTGTCCAAGTTTGGTGCTATAGACCCCAAATGGCACAAATTGATCCTTATACAATCGACTGTCCGGTAATAAGGGGCCATTTTAAATGTTAATTAATCATTACACTCCCGCTATTTGTCGAGAGGATATATAAGGATATGCCCGTACATTTTTGTATGAGTGTGTGTTTGTATGTGCACTTGTACATTATGCCTTAATCCAGCGTATAACACATAAGCTAGGGACACCAAATTTGTTGTGTGAGTACCTCTTGCGACGGAGGAGTGTTTGTACGACTTTTAGGTCACTGTAACCGTGACATTTGACCTCAATTTTACGATATATGTATGTACATAACTAATTGTTTCTGGAATATATATTTCCTTTACCACATCAGCTAGTACAATGTAACACCAACTTTGGTATTTGAGTATATGGAATAGGAGAGGGTCACATACAACTTTTAGGTCATTATGACCTAAGCCTTGACATTTGACCTCAATTGTAAATGTAAGTTTGTCCAAAGCATATCCTCTGTACTTTATTAACTAGGAATAGACAATTTGATGTTTGAAAACATTTGGGATGGGGGGTGTGTTGCATACCGAGTGTCGCATACCTATCTAAGGTCATTGTGACCTTTACCTTTGATCTCAATCTAAAAAAAAAAACTTGTTCTGAGCATATCTTCTGTACCTTATAAGCTTGCCGTAGCAAATTTGATATATGAGTACATCTTTGGAAGAGGGAGTGTCACATACTACTTTCAGGTCACCTTGACCTTGGATCTCTTTTTAGAAAATGCTTATTCGGAGCATATCTTCTGTACCTTATCAGCTAGGAATAGCAATTATGGTGTGTGATACCATTTTAGGATGCAGGTGTGCCACTAACTACTTTAATTCAATGTGACCTTGACATTTGGCCTCAATGTTTTTAAAGTGTGTCCGGTAAGTGTCTTCTGTAACTTATCAGAAAGGGATAGCAATGTTGATATGTGTTTACACCTTATGATGGCGGAGTGTCAAATACTAATTTAAGGCTGTTGTTGCCTTGACCTTTGACCTCAATTGTGAGAAACAATTGTCCGGACCATATATTGTGTACCTTAGCTAGGAAAAGCAAATTTGGTGAATGAGTACATCTTGGAATGGTAGAGTGTCACATACTACTTTTAGGTGGCAGTGTTTAGGGAATCGTTAGTAAAATAAAACTAGAGGGTATTCCAATCGTCTGTGATGTCTCAATTTTTTTTATGAATTTGTGGCATTTGGAGTAATTGTTGCATAGGGCCTCTGAACAATGCTGTCATCAGACCAGTGCAAGTGAACTTGGCCATAGTTACTATTACCACTCAGCAAGGGAGCCCCCAACTCAAATCGGAATACGGCGACAGTGCCCTGACCATGGGTACCAAGGCCCACGATTAAGCAGTTACTATGACATAAGTGGCCAAAGCACATAAGCAACACCCCTTTAATACAAAATGCATGTTTACCTTCCAAATGAAATATATACAGCGGTCTACTTAATGCTGTACAAAAAGGATTGGTATACCTAAGAGTGGTATTATACTAATTATATTAAATGTCTTGAATAAGATTAACGAATGAAAATAAACATTTTCGACAATATTGCGGCCACTGCGAAAGTAAGGAGTCACAATTGAACGAACTACATTTGGACATTGGTTTAAATCTCGCTCGACAACAGGTCGTTACCAAAATACCATTGAAGGAGTATAACTATCACATTTCACAGGCTTATGTAGCGTAAAGCCTTGCTTTGCCAGCTTGCGTTGATTGTAGTACCAGAAAGGACACCGGCTTCGAAAGGGCAAGAACTGTTAGTAAATCATTTACTCAGATGCTGCAATGTTAAAGTTCAGCATCTGCTGAACAAGCGTTTGCCATACACCTTAAATTTAGGCGTTGAAGCGATCCCATACATGCGGTAAATTCTGACCGACAAAACGTCGTTAAGACCATCGCGATCCGCAATGATACACCGCGGTTCGATATGATATAGACTCGACCCGCAGTTATATTGATCGCGTCCGGTGTAACGCAGTAGAATGACCCACCCCTGCTAAAGTGACCCATGGGTCATGTCACTACGTAGAACAGTGACCCGGGTCATTTTACTACGTAGAGAAATGACCCCAGACCGATGAAAAAGGACCTATCGACTCACGGTCGGGGATCATTTCTCTACGTAGTCATTCTACTGCGTTACACCGGCAAAGAGACCATCGCGGACAAATATCAACTAGCCATGGACTGTGGAACAACGGACATTTGTGCGGACAAAAACAGCCTTGTAGTCGCCAGGTTCAAGTGCGATTGTTTGTGATACTCCATTTTTGTCAGAAGCAACACCTATTATTATACCTCACTCGATGCATCTACTGTATAGCCTAATGTGACATCAGAGGGTGAAAATCCGTAATGTTAGATGGTTAACATCACATTTAGGCCCGCATAACATAACCAATGGGCCCGCATATTTGCAGCGCTGCCATAACTCATGAAGCTTCTCAATGTTATCCCAGCAATTGATAACTTAAAGCAGATGATAACTTAAGGCTGGCTGAAAGTTATATAGCGCTCTTTTCACACAGGGGTTGTGCGTTCAAAATCGCTTTATTATTATTATTATTATTATTATTATACCAGATTTATATAGCGCTCTTTTCACATAAGGATTGTGCATTCAAAAGCGCTTTACATGAAATAACATATATGTACCTACACATCTAGAAAAGACAAATTAACTACAATTAGCTCTGAAATAAAACATGAATAAACATATAAAAAAGGCAGTCCCCCAAAACGGGGATCACATTACCCCTATCAATCAGCAATGAAACGACCGACTAAGTATTTCCGACTGATATGAATAATGGTAGAGCACCAAAAGCAGGCCATCGACAAAACACAAATAACTATAATTAGATCTACAATAAACATAAATAAACATACAAAAGACAGCCCCCAAATGTCGATCATACTACACCCATCAATCAGCAATGAACAAAATATTGCCGACCAATAGAAATAATAGCAGAGCGCCCAATGCAGGCCATCTAATGTAACATTACTAGGAAAAATAGCATGCGACCATAACTAAAAACTCTATAGAAGATCAATAACATTATTAAAAATGGTGAAAGCTGTCCAAGAATTGTACCACATACACCGCCAGCTGGTTTCAAAATAGATCAGAGTTGTATCCCTACCATCAAAGATCCACCAGACAGGCATTGGTCAACGGTACAACCCCAAAACTAAAAATTAGACCCATAATATATACAGAATGAATACAACCCTAGGGTAGCAGTCATCTACCTTCTCCACCCAACACCCGCGGGACCTACATGTTCCATGGTTGAAATTACACCCTTACTTGATAAAACATCAATATAAGAAGCTGTCCCTGAATTATATCGCAAGCCCCAAGCCAGTTGGTTTCAAAGAGATCAGGGGCAATCCCTTCCATCAAGATCCACCAACAGGCACCGGCAAACGGTACAATTCCAGAACTCCCATTTAGACCCACAATATATACAGCAAGAACATAACCCGGAAGTAGCAGTCATCCATTTCCTGATGTGTTCTAATAATACATATTAAAAAAGTGTGTTTTCAGACGTTTTTTGAAGACTGCAACTGAGCTGGCATCTCTGATGTCTGATGGTAGAGAGTTCCAGAGCTTTGGGGCTGCATGCATGAAACTTCTATCTCCAAACTTCATAGAGCGACTTATCGGCACAACCAGCGATACTGATTTACTCGCAGACCGCAACTCTCTTCGAGGTCTAGACACGTCCATCATTTTGACAATGTACCTTGGAGAATCATTGCACATGGCTTTGCATGTGAGTGTCAGAATTTTGAATTCAACTCTGTGTTGAACTGGAAGGAAGTGAAGCTCTTTCAAGACTGGAGTGCTGTGATTGTACCGAGGAGTCCTGGTAATGATGCGGGCTGCTGTATTCCATACAGCAGTGAGTTGCAGTAGTCAATTTTTGAAGTGACCAGAGAATTGAACAAATTCTTTGTAGCTTCTGGAGAAAGGTATTGTCTTATGTGACCCATTTACCGCAGCTGAGCGTAGCTGATCCTTCACACAGGTTATGTCTTTTAGACACCCTTTGACTTTTGAAGGGGCTTCTTGTTGACTAGATGTGTCTTTATGCTTAAATGACAAATATAACTGTGAATCATCTGCATAGAAATGATGATCCAGATCATGATTTCTGCAAATTGAGCCGACAGGTTTTGTGTACAAGATGTAGTTTTTCGGTCCCAGGACTGAACCCTGCGGCACACCATACTTCATTTGAACTAGGGCAGATAATTATCCACCTACTGCGACTATTTGGTAACGGTGATTAAGGTACGAAGTCATCCACTTTAGAGGGTTTCCAATAATTTTAAAGTCTTTTTCAAGGCGATTGAGTAATGTTTCATGATCAATTGTGTCAAATGCGGCTGATAGGTCAAGCATCACCAGAATTGTAATGTCGTTCTTATCAAGATACTGCAGGACGTCATTTTGAACTTGAAGTAGAAGTGCTGTTTCAGTAGAGTGATGCTTATGATAGCTGACTGATGCTGCTCGTGCAGATTGTTTGTGGTCAAATGGGACTCAATGCGTTTGTCTACTACTTTTCCTAAAACTTTAGAGAGAAATGCCAGAGTTGATGCTGGCCTGTAATTTTCGAGATCATTTGTATTGAGATCAGGTTTCTTCAAAAGTGGTATTACATGGGACCTTTTGAATTCTTTTGGAACATACGCAGACTCCAGCGAAGAGTTCACAATTTTTGTCAACGATGGTAGGAGCTCGTCAAGGCATAACTTTAAGAGCCATGTAGGTATTGCGTCGAGTTCACAGGACTTACATGGGGATGCCTTGATGATTTCCCCAATGTCCGCTGCTGTAATTGAGTGAAAACTTTCTTAGGAGCTCATTGAATGCAACGTTTCTGTAATGACTGGGAGGCATAACGTTGGTTCAAAGGCAATACCTGTGCGTATTTTGTCTACTTTATTTATGAAATGTCGCTGAAATCATGCGCAAGTTGTTTTGAGGACACATTTTTCGGCAGTGCGATTTCACTGTTTGAGCCAAAGAGATGCTTATTGATTTTGAAAAGACTCTTCGAGTCCTGTTTACAGGAGTCTACTTTTTCTGTGTAAAATGTACCCTTTGATTTTGCTAACAATTTGTTAACTTTAGCACACTGCTCTCGATACAGTTGATGATCAATAGTGAGTTTGGATAATTTCCACCTTCGTTCCAGCTTACGTTTTAGATGTTTTGGATCATGAAGTTATTGGGTGTACCATGGGCATGATGGCCTGAGAGTTATGGTCTTAGTTCACAATGGTGCATGCGTATTGATAAGTGATGAAAGTTCCTGTGTATGTACACTGACAATTTTGTCAATATCTGTTATTTTCAAAATTAATAGTATTTTTTATAATAAAAGTTGCGTTAGAATTAAAAAAACAAATTCGTAGGTGTCCATTACCGTGCATTAGATCACAGTTAGTGGTTGAGATGTGGGTAATTAGATCACTCGGCCTAAATCCCTCGTGATCTGATGACTCCACCTCTCAACTCCTAACTGTGATCTAATGCACGGTAATGGACACCTACGAATTTGTTTTTTCTGAAATAAATATCACATCTCACAGACACCTCGGTTGAAATTACTTGCCTCGGGTGACCAATCCGTTCTCTTACCCTCTGTGAGATGTAACATTTATATATTTTACCCCACTTTAATTATTGCCGTTTTGTAATAAATTTAGAAAAACACACCTTTGTTTAAACATTTTACACTTAAATTTATTTCTTGTTATATGCCCTAAAAATCAAACTTTTAACGAAAATAATTCATACTGAGACTTGTAATAAAACAGTTGCTTGCCTTAGTATCTAACCAGCATGATTATGATACTCCTTCGGAATACTCCGATGTCGCGTTAGAATTAAAATAACAAATTCGTAGGACGCCACTACCGTGCATTTGATCACAGTTATTCGTTGAGATGTGGATAATTAGATCATTCGGCCTAAATGTCGCATACCGTCTCCCTTAAATTCAAAGAAAGTTAAAGTACAATATAATTAACGGTTACGCAGTGAATCAAACGGAGCAGCTAAGTATACACCCTTAAAACTAATATGCTTAACATTCATACTCATAATATATCTTCGTGTCAGTCTTAAAACGTTCTATCACACATAAATAGAAAACAACACGCAAGACAAACATAAAGGAAAGTGAACATAGGAGCCCGCCTTGGTACGGTCAGCAGCAATCAATAATTAATTATAAAGTAATTATTAACAGCCACTGGGTGGTTAAACCTGGGTTTAGGGGGCGCCCAACCTCACACTTATCTCCTATATTCACCTATAAAGACGAACAGTGTACAGTTTGTCAGTTGGTGGACATAGCACATTATTCACAATGCAATAGAAAATTGCAACAATAAATCTCCTTTTACAGTTTTTATTACGTTATCTTGTTTTAATGGAATTGATACAATCGTGTGTTAAAATGTCTACTGTTCAAAAAACCACTTAAACCACATTCGATAACTCTACCAGTACAAGTGTGTCCGGATAATAACTCTTATATACTATTCCAGCTATCATCTTGAAACTTCATAGGGGAATAAGTGTAATGAAAGAGAAGTGCAGTGTACAAGGACTCTACATATCCTAATACGTCAGTTTTGTCAAGAGCATAACTCTTACACTGTTGCAAATTCATCACGATGTATATCACTGAGGAGAAATGCAGAATACAAGAACCATTACGATGCACACTTTTATATTAAAGTTATTGCCTTTGTTAAATTTCATACTCCAATTTTGTCTATAGCATAGCTCTGACACGGTTACAGTTATAATCATGAAACTTTAAAGGTAATTACATCTCATATAGAAGTACAAGAACCATTACTCTGCATTTCATATTTTGAGTTATTGCCCTTTTTTATTTAATATCCTCTCCGACATGTGCAGTTCGGGGAGCATTCTACCAGTCCCATTGCTTCTCAGTTCCCACTATGGCACTCACAATGTTGAATATTGTTGCAAAAACTAGTACTGTGCTTCCTCTCTACGAAACCCATTTTGGATACAAAAATTTTGTGCATTGATCGGAGGGAAAATTAATCATATGTATATTGCTTGTGTATTTCGAAAACTTACAATGATTACCTCCATCAAATAAATACGAAATAGACTCAAGCAGGAAACGTAACACGAACCATACACCCACCTCTCAAGCAGAACACACACACACACAGTCATACCATTACACCCACCTCTCAAGTAGAACACACACTCACACAGTCATACCATAACACACACACACGCGCACGCAATATCATTTCTTCATCCACACACTAAATAGAAAACACGCAAGACAAACATAAAGCAAAGTGAACATAGAAGCCCGCCTTGGTACGGTCAGTAGCAATAAATAATTAATTATAAATTAATTATTAACAGCCACTGGGGGGTTAAACCTAGGTTTAGGGGCGCCCAACCTCACACTTATCTCCTATATTCACCCAACCCTATGTTGTGACCACTCATTAGAATCGTCGCAAATATTATAATGAGTGGTCACAACAGAGTGTTTAATGGAGGCATTTAAAACATGTTGTTAAATAATATGTTTACCCACTCTTATTTGGATCCTTTTTGTTCGGAAGACATTGGCAACCATCGGTATAGTGAGGAGTCGTTGTTGATTAGGTCGTTGTAGAGAGAGCACTGTAGTGTAAAATATTATCTTGAATAATTTGTAAAGCAAACATAGTAGCCATGATGAAGCAGCTTCTACATTATAATGATAAGATTTTTAGCTATAACTGTACTTGTAACCTCTGTACAGCTCCTATTCGATAGTTCTATACCCCGTTAAATTTTAATTGGGCGGTAATGGTATACTGGAATCAGTCTTTCAGCCTGACAGGTTATAGATTTTCGAAATTCTTTAGATACCTAAACACTGGCCATAAGTTCAAGGTCACTACATGCATGGGAAGATGTTGTCAATATACATTGGTTTGTCTGCAAAATCTTGTACAGAAAACTACTGCAATTTCAACCGGATTCATCTGTTAATTAGGAGTATACTCACTTATAACGAAATTGGATATAACGAAATACCGGATATATCGAAACAAACTTTATTCCCTATATATTATTGAAGTATAGTAAAAATGACCTGCAATTACGGAATTTTGATATAACGAAATAATTAGACGGTCCCGTTGACTTCGTCATAAGTGAGCTGCACTGTAGTAGATATCATAAATTATTCAAGATATGAGTTACATATCTCTGTGAACATAACCTTAATATCTGGCCTTGAAATTGGAAACATTGCTTGTAAGTTGTCTGCAAAAGCCTGCGCCTTAACTTTCTTTTTCAGTTTCAACACTACTTACTGGATATTTGGCATAAGTGTAAATAAGGAGTTAGTAGATGTGTATGATGCAATGGTGAGGTCTCTTTGACATTGACCTTCGATATCTGGCCTTGAAGTTTGGGGGTGTCCAAATCTTGCTCTGCAAACTCCTTTAGTTTTTACTGCAGTCAGTTGATATCTGCCATGGAAAATAATAGTTAGTTGTAGACGTGCAAGACCCGTATTTCAGGTCTGTGTTAACTTGACCTATGACAACAACTTTTCTAAAATAAAACTGCACTGAGTACTCTTCCAGTTTAAATCTCGGTCAGTGGAAATTGGCACAAATGTAGATAAGAACTAGAAGATGTGCAAGACATCTTTTTCTGGTGAAGATTTTGCAGACAGACAGCAAACAAATTGTCCCAATTTAAGCTCAGATAATTTGAATTTCTTCTTTCAATGACATTCGTCTCTGGATTTAAATATTTGGTTTGAAACAAATGCTTGTGACATACACTTGAAAATTAAATGTAATCAGGAGGAATTTCAGTGCAGCACATCAATTTTAAGTCTCTGGGCTTGACTTTGAAATATGAAAATTATTCCCATGTTTCTTTGTTGTCCGTGCGTCGTGTGGCAGACAAGGGGGCAGGTGTATTTTTCACCTTAAATAACTTTAACAGTTCTAGTTTGTTCAACTGTGAATAGAAAAGAAATTTGCTAATTCTTTGCGGAATCCTTCTTTGGTAAAAATTAGATTTCAAGATGAAAATGGGGTATATTGCTCTGTCAGTCGGTTAATAGACACAATGGTTTCCAACCAATAGCTAACTAATTGTTTAATAGCAATTTCGTGTGTTTGTAGATCCTGATAAGGACAATACTCATATTTATATTGAGGTCAAAGGTCAAAGTCACTGACTCAGAAGCATGTTTTGTTCACCAAATTGGTAAATGAACTGTTTAACCTACATTATTCATTTTAAGCTGGTTGGTATTATGTAATAGAAGACCCATAGAGTTTGTGATGCCAGTAGGTCAATGGTCAAGGTTACTGAGTGCAAAATCATATTTCGTTCATCAGATTTGTTTCTGGTCGATTACTGATGAACCTGTTAACATATAGTTTTCATAAATTGTATGCTTGTTAGTCTTGGTAAGGAGAAATCCCATATAAAAGTTAAAGGTTAATGTCAAAAACATGTTTGTGTGGTCATGGGTAAGAGGCATATGTGTTTTGCAACATCTCTTTTTAGTTCAGGGACACTATTGAGCAATATGTATGTTTTCACTCAGTGTTCCTTTCATTATATATTATCCAGAGGAGATTGTTAAGAGTTGTTGTATTGGTTCCAAGATTTGAAGAGCTGTTAGTTTATTCTTAATCATGTATTGCCTTAGAATTAGATTAGGTTGTAACTTTATCCAGGTTATCAAAATGAACGTGTTGAAATTTATCCAATGTAAAGAAAAATGAAATGTGAGGAAACAATATTAGTTGCAATACTACTAGATTGATACAAGTCTTAAAGAATAATTATTAAGACTGTTGACAACTGGTGTTAAGATAACTGTGTGTACATACTCATCTTAGATATGTTTTGTCTTTTTTCAAAACTTAAAATTATTGAGGCTTTTTCAGCTCACCAGAGTGCTCATGCTGAGCTATTAGTAAAGATGCATGGCTCGTCCATCAGTCCTTTCATCGTCCACAATTAGTTTATTAACACTCTAGTGGCTACACATTTTATTCAATCTTCATGAAACTTGGTCCTTTATGTTTGTCCTCATTAAATCTAGACCAAGTTGGAATGTGGGACATATTGGGTGAAAAACTAGATCACAAGGTCACATCATATTACAATTTAGTTAACACGCTAGAAACCGCATTTTGTACTTATGCTTTAAGTAAATTTGTTTATGTATTGCCCTGGATGAGAAAAGCTAGGTCACATTTGAAAATAGGTTAAAGACCAGTTTGTTTCACCTTAAAGGGTGGAGTTAACGTTTAAAAACTTAATTGACTTTACTCTTTGGGGTGATAGATAGTTCTGTATCACAAATCTTTTTATCCTGATACTCTCATCGTGGAGAAACACAATTTATGCATGCAACCATGCACATTGAAATTGTATGTACAGTAAAACCTCTCTATTAAAGACATACTCGCCTATATTAAAAATGTTGAAAAACAAAATTATAAATACCTTGATTACTATATATTTTCTGATTTTCAATACATTTATTACCATAAAAATGAATTTTTAAAAGTTCTCATTGGTAAATTATGTAAAATATAGTCCTTTCCGTACAGGCACTGTTTCAAGATTTGAAAAAACTGTCCCGAGTAGCAGTTCTTGTAGAAATTATGTTTATGTTTTTATCAGCAGCACTGTAAAGGCTTTAAGTAACTAAAACTGTATTAAATGCTGTTGTATTCACATACACTCATATATTTACCAATTTAAGCAACTATTGGATGAATATTTCTCATTTTTAGGTCAACAGAGACTCAATTTGGCTATTGGGGGAGGTATATTTTCTGCATAAAATCTAAGGGGGTAGGGTTAGAAATTTGACCATATTTCATAAATGAACAACGCGACGCCTAGGTTTCGTTTCTTTACACCATTTGATAAGAAATACTTTAACCTAGATGCCTAGAAAGTTTAAAGAATTTTCATTGGATTTTTTTTTACATAATTGATGTTTTTGTGAGACATTGGCAAGAAAAAATGTCTTATTTTTCCGGTTTTCAGCATTCATTTTAGCCCAAAAGCTCATTAAAAACACAAGAAAGAGCTTTAAAAAGTTTATTTTACACTTGCTTGTGATGAGTGAATGCTAGAAACTTAAAAAGTGTACTAGAAATATGTTATTTTGTAGTAATATAAGTGCATTTGTCCCTTATGACGTTTTCTACTCTGACAATGAGCAAATGCGGCAAACGTCACACTTTTCAAAGCCAGCTAGAGCTGAAAAAAGCATTGCAACCCCCAAATTTTATTTTAGCAAATTTCTTATATATACCTTAATTCAACTTGTAGAACTTTTTCATGAGATTCTGTTGAATTTTTCAAATACGCAAGTATCCCTTTAAGGCCACTAAATTGTGTTAATTATTTGGCGTTTAGAGCATGTGACTGCTTAGAGCAAGGTGAAAGTAAAACATAACACTATTTTAGTAGCATACTATTTTACTTTCACCTTGCTTTATGCAGTCATATGCCTTTTATAAACAAAATAGTTGATTAAATTAAGTGGCCGTTGTAGAGAGGGTTAATATATATGCTGAAAACTATCGTAGTATTTGTGCAGCGATTGACAACAACAGTAACAAAAGAAAGTGCTGCCGTCCCTAAAGATGAAATGCCAAGATACCCATAAAACCTCCGCCCTAACAGGTTAATAAAAACTGCCTGTAGCTGTGGCCAACAACTAGGTCAATAGGCAATACTCATTGAAAAATATTGTCAACACTCTAGAGGCTACATATGTTATCAGATGTTATATAAAAACTGGTCAGAATGTTTGCCTCTCTGTAATCTAAGTCAAGTTCAAATGTTGTTCTCTTGGTTGAATCATAGAAAGAACTTGTAGCACTTATGGTGACATAAGTTGTACTGAATTGTTATATTGGTTTATGTGTTGTCCTAGATTAATCTAGGATCAAATATGGGATATGTTAGATATAAAACAAGCTCACTAGATCAAATCATCACATAAAAGGTTTTCTACTACTCAATGACTACATATTAGTAGTTTCATATGGTCTACTCTGGTGAGCGTCTAAGAGCCGTATTGGCTCTTGTATGGCCCTATTACAATTGAAGACTCTGATCAGCCATTGTGATCTATGTCATTGCTATTATGTGACACATATCAGTGTTTGTTTACACACTTACTTTTTTGTGTCACCTGCTATCAGCAGAGATGAAACTGATGGATCATTCCTCCGTTGTCAGTATCTGTCTGTCTGTCACACTTTTCCACACCAAACTTCTTTTATTTTGCAAAAGCTCCAATTCAACTGAATCTAATGAATTGAAACATCAAGTATGCTAAGAGAAAGAGTCATGCACATGCGCCATAACCGAGGTTTCAATATTCTTGGAGTTATTCTCCTTTTACATATTTCCTTTATTTCAACTGGAGCTATTGAAATAAAACTCTTTATATGCATATATCTTGATGAGAGGAAATCTGTTGTATATGGGTCATAACACAAGTATCAATGATTTTGGAGTTATTCCGCTTTTCAACGTTTTCTTTGCAATAACTCCAGTTATAGCAGACGCTATTGGAATGAATCTTCGTATATGCATAGAGGTTGATGATAGGAAGAGTCACAAGCAAGATCCATAATTCAGGTAACAATATTTTGGAGGTTTTTTCCTTTTTCATATTGTTGCGAGCCAGGCGCAACAGAAAGATAAAATCAGCAGCAAAAATTACAAACTTTATTAAACCAAAATTACAAATTGAGATAACACGTAAACTACCTGTTATTAAACGTCCAAAAATATCCAAAGTCCTATACTTTTGAATAACAAAACACTGCACTGTTTTTTAAATGTCCCACACTTTTAATAATCCAGAGCGTCTATCTGTATCCAAACTATTCACAAGTAAACGTGTAGTACACTCATGACTGCCAGAAGACCCATGATAAAGCAATTAATGTAAGTTCTATATAAATTATACACACAGTTTTATCATTCTAGAAAGGTATTGAACAATCATAGAATTTCTTGAAGATCATGTGATCAGTTGTTTACCATAACATTACTAAATATAGACTTTCAGGGGCATTCTGTCAACAAAATGAAATAAGATCATGTGACTCAAATTGTTTACCAGAAAATATAA
Source organism: Gari tellinella (assembly GCA_922989275.2). NCBI lineage: Eukaryota > Metazoa > Mollusca > Bivalvia > Cardiida > Psammobiidae > Gari > Gari tellinella. The sequence goes on from OV277858.1 coordinate 7,989,423, forward strand.
ACTTCTAGAACATTATACATACTTCCATACTATTTATTCATATTTTCTACTATTCCATGATATTTTAGAATATTCTATGAGCTTCTAAATGTTCTAAAGATAGTGTTTAAGCATTTTAAAGTATTTACATCATAAAAAACAACAATCTCAGGTAATAAACATTTTTACAGAACAATATGTGTATATCATTTGTAATAACTCCAGTTGAACTGAAGGTATTGAAATGAGAGGAACAGTCATGAACAAGGTCCATAACTCAGGCATCAATAGTTCTGTTTCTTTTCTGCCTGTCTGTTAATACTTACCTCAACAGATGACACATGTGTTCTAGTAATTTCATATTTACAATTGTTTAAAGCTATGGTTAGCTATTTACTTGATTAAAGTTACTGATTCTTTATATATATATATTGAAACAAAGTTAAGTGTGAGAAAATGTTATTCTTTCCAGTTTAAAGGCAAACGGAACGGGAACGCAATAGAATAAAATGAAGATATTGACAATGTGAAGAAATGTTTGCGAACTTATTTTAATCGGATTGGCAAACACTTTGGAGCCTGATCAGACGAGTTTCCCGGCATGTGATCAGGCACCAAACTGTTAGTAGTGGACACAATGGTTTTAGTATAGATGTGTAAGAATATAGGGTAAATACACCTTTTTCGTGCATTAACATCTGAAGAGAGGCTTTAGCCGAGGGCTCCAAGACAGCACAAGGGCTTCTGCAGATGTTAATACACGAAACACAGATGTATTGACATTATTCTTGCATAAAAATATGGCTATTTCCCCTGTTTGTTAGATTTCACCTTACTCTGTTCGCTAAAACATTGACAGCGTACGCGCACCTAGAGAGGTCAAGTGCGTTTACAAAATGTTCATGTGTTTTATATATCCACGGCCTAGATACAGGGTAACATGCATCGGATTTATTAATGTCGGCCATTTTTAAAGGCGACTCGATTCGCATGTGTAATTTACGTTTGGCATTCAACAGACATCATGTTGTTATTCCGTTAATTCAAGGACTTGAACATGTTACAATATGTCTGGACAAGAGGAGATATTGTGTAGTTGGATATTGGACTAATGTTGAATGAGTTGGTTTGGTACAACGTGAGACGTAGCAATGCTAGTATACAAACCGGTCGGGTGCGACGCAACACAGAACGAAGTCAGAGGTTTTCTCTAGACCAATTCTTTGGAAATACAGGTACAACGATTTACTGTTTAGCATGCTTATGGTAGGACTTTATTTATAAATGGATTCCTATTAAAGCACTGGCAGTCGGTTGCAGTTATTATAACTCCATAATGTAGTCTAGCGGGATCAGATGAGATAAATTATTCTTTCCCGTTTAAACGCAAAGAAACGCAAACGCAGTGCACTTAAATGGAGAAAATTACAACATTTTTATACTTCTGACTTTTTATTTTAATCCGAGTAGCACTCAGACTTTAACATTTGGAGCCTGGTCAGACACTGGGTTACTTGGCGTCTGATCTGGCTCCAAACCGGCGTCTGATCTGGCTCCAAACTGTTTGCAATGAAAACAATAGTTTAAGAGAATAACTTTTTTTCCACTGTTATCTTAGCAGAAACACAACAAGTCGTCCTAAAGTGTTTGATTTGTCAAATTTGAGGTTTTTGCTGAGCAAAAACTCACATTTGACTATATATCAAATGTCTAAGAATCATATAAGACTCAACTTAAAAGCTTTATAACCTTTTAACTGTATGTTATCTATACGTCTAACTGTTATTGTGCTTTGTAACCATTTTTATACTACAGTGGTCTAGGAATTTAGAATAATTTTGAAAATATGTTTTGATAATTTCGTAAGCCATTTAAATATTAGGAGCGTACTCAGAGTCAGTTACTGAAATAGCAAGAACTGACTTTGGGTTGACATGCTATTTTATCAAAATTGCCATTATAGATTCTAAATGTGCGTGTCTGTTAGATTTACTTTTAGATTTAAATAAAGATTTAAATTTGAATAGTCTCATTCAATCAATGCCTACATTAAACAATAAAAAATAATTCTCAACAAGATGATAAAGCTGTCTATATGTTTCAGCTGTTTATTATTTTATGTTCCTACATGTTTGTTGTTTCAGATTCTATCACCAGATGTCACTGGCCATCAGACTTGGATGTTGGTCTAAATCTTGAAAAGTCTGCAATATTAACCCCTCCTTGACTGTGAACAGAATGTGTTTGGTGCTTACTGAACAGAGAACAGTGACAATAACGAGAATGAACCAGATTAAACAAAACAAAGTTTAATTCATAATGAATTTATGTTTACACAAAGTCATCACCGGGCTGGTCTCAAAATAACAGAAAAAGTCTTAGTTTCATTAGGAAATGCTAACCACAGACATCTATTACATAATTTGATTGCACATTCACCCATCATTCAATCAATATGCAGTTTTACCCCTCTTATTTATTTCTCCACTGAGCAAATTAGTTCCACACTATCGAATCATGAATGTAAGCACTATAAGGAGCCTAAAGCATTTTGAAAGTAAAGCAGAATGTACCATCAGGTACTTTCTACTTTACTGTCAACGTGCTGTAATAAAAACCTGGATAAGGGGTAAAGGGTTAAACAGACACAGTCTAACAGATCACATTGCTGTCCAAATTGCAGAGCTTCAGGTAAAAGGCATGATTTTATGTTATTTCGAATAGTGTAAATGTCTTCTTTTTTTTTTCATTTTAAATTCCATTTCTAAAATATAATTATTTCCCAAATGCATTTTAAGAACTTGAAATATGTTTAGAAACCAGCATTTCAAATAAAATATATTTCAATAAGCACAATATTTTCATAAATATAAATCATAACAAGATCTATTGTCTATATATTTGAAATCCGTTTCCATTTTTTTAAAATATTAGTCATTTTCTTCCATATATCAGCTTCCTTTATTTTTTAATTGCACATCAATTGTATATCCTGCAAGTACTATGCTTCACTACAAACAGTGTTCTTACAAAGAATGCACTTGTCCTCTGCCTCTGTGTAAACTTTGAACAAAACACTCCCTAAAGGAGCCCTCTGATCAAGGTCGCCACACGAATAATAATTGTTAATGCATCGGTGTACATGTGTACTTGAAACAGAACGCAATTAAACAAGATAGACTCAATTTAATTTTGATTTTAAATGTACTTATAAAGTTTCAGTGATTATTGAATGAGAGGTTTCGCCTAACTGTAGACAACGTATGCAAATAGTCGCTGTCATGGACATTTTACTGAAATGAACTATCTGGTCGTAGACCAATTTGAGTGTCAGATGACCGATTTTGTCAATTTCAAAAGTGATTGATATGGGTTTACGGCCGCAAACTGTGACACAAAGGTTGTCATAATAGCGCCGATGTTGTGTCAATTTCATGTCATCTATGATAGCAAGTCGCTGCCGTCGAAAGTTCGGCATATGTTCACCATTACGGTACAATGTACACATAGCTCGTATACCAGCAATGGGATTCAAGTTGTTTGTTATCGCTTTTATTAATGAGTCAACTGGACATTTTATTGATAAATCAAAACTTACTTTGCTTAGTGTGTTTACTTATATAATGTTTTCTGTTTTGTATCCATCCTACCTAATAATGTCACCTGACAACAGAATTATTTAGTTGTACAAGTTTGGTTGTACTGTATACTATGGAGTAGAGGTTATTTTTTCCCAATAAACTCGTTAATGCTAAAACTATATTTGACTATAATTTTCCATTGTACATGTAAACAGTTTGTAACCAGATCAGACGCCGGATAACTAAGCGTCTGATCAAACTCCAAACTATTTATCACTCAGATAAAAATGATTGGACGTAATTGTCAAAAAGTATGCCATTTTCTACCTTTATATACAGTGTGTTTGCGTTTTGCTTGCGTTTAAACGGGGAACAAACGCCTTCTTCACAGTCTATTTCTTGAAATAGATATAGAAACTAATAAGACATGTATGGCTAGGTTTAATGCCATGCATCATTGGTGTTGGCCTTTATCACATAGTAATATGTTCAAAAGGTGCGAGCTGAATGGGAAACAGTTTGATCCTGACCAGATTGCTCCCTCAGGAGTGTACACCGTTTGCTAGCTATTGTCTGTCCAAATACTTAGAGTAATTACAGTAAAAACCGTTAGCATATCGCCTTAATGACCATTATGTGTATTTGGCGCACGGTAATTATTTTGTATTTTCAATTACAATGCATTCACCAGCATCTTTGCACTGACAGTGTGAGCTGAAGTTTGACCAGAACACTATTCAAACGTCATTGTTATTGTTTATACTGGGCCCCGAAACAATCATAACTATAGCGGTCATTAACGGCGCGAGTGCAAGTGACTCACCTTGTTAATACATGTTAAAGTACTCGTTAATGCACCCCCGGGGAAAGGATTTTTATGCAAGAATAACGTTTTATCAACGTTTTATCCAAAATGGGTCTTATGGCCAAAAAAATGATTTTTACTTTTTTGTATTGATTTCTGAATAAAAACATGAAGAAAATTTTCAAAAAATATAGATTTTTAACGAACTTATAGCCAATTTTGTATACCCAACGTGTTAAGTAAAACAAAAAACCATGACATGATTTATCGATGATGACGTCGAAACCCATAAGCCACCTTTTCACTTATCTGGATATCAAATGACATCCTAATGCTTAGATGAACAAAAAACAAATTTCAAATATGTATTTTAGCTCACCAGTGCATGAAGTACTCAGCTGTTGTGATCTAGCTGTGTCTGGCATCCGTGACGTTTTGCTTGTGAACACACTAGAGGCCAGTTCTTGACAAAATCAAGTTTGATAATGAGTTATGTGGGGTAAAAAGTAGGTCACTAGATCAAATTATAGAAAAAACTTGTGAACACTAAAGGCCACATATTTGAGTTTATCTTTTTCAAACTTGCGTCAAATGATTTTCTTGACACAATCTAGATCGAGAAAACGGGTCATGTTCGGTGAAAAAGTAGATCAGTAGGTCAAATCCAAGCATAATGTTAATTTTTCAGCCAACAACATTTCTATCCGAGTGTTAAACTGAGTGTTAACCTTATCACTCTTGATGATGACTGAAATAAGTACACAGTTTGAATTTTGATCTAATTGTCAGATGCCAAATAATGTGTATTTGATCAAATTCCAAACTGTTTGAAACTTTGAACCAATTGTTCTAAGGTTAAAATGCCTAAAACTTTTTTTGGAGAAATTGAAGCAGATAACAATTCTGAAGCAGATGACATTAGAGAGTGAAAGGGCTGTTCCTGCATTCCTGTATATAGTTTAACTTCGATCAATTGATTGCAGTGAAACTATGACATACTTCACATATACAGTGTTCCTCCCTGCAACGCCCCCCTAACAACGACCCCTCCTTACAACGACCCTTGTCGCAGTTCCCTAAACAGGACAATTATGACCAACTTATAAACGGCTGCAATGTCGTCTTTTTTCAAAATTATATAATTGACATTTTGACAGAACAAAACTAAATGACGAGTGACAAACAGCCTGAATCAATATCAGGCGCCGCCTTACGCGGCTTCTGATCTGGATTCAAGCTGCTTGCAAATGTAATCTAATGTCCCTCCGTTTTATTTAGTCTATTCACTTTTATTCAATTGTTAGAAGTTATTTTGGAGTTCCGTAATTTCCGGCAATAAGCCCGCACCTTCATATAGCCCTCATCCGGCATATTGCCCGCAGAAAAAAGAAAAATGAAAAAAGATTCGGCAAATAAGCCACACCGTCTATATGCCCGCAGCCATATTGTGAAACTTGCACGTCGTAAGATTCACCGCTAAGGAGCACCGTGTAAAGGTATTAATGTCTTCGCGTTATCAAAGTAAAATGTTAGCTTTTATTCTATGCTTTTTTATATTAAGCTCTCAATTCTACTGACAACGGTAAATTTTAGAACATCAGTAACCAATGAAAACAGTGTGGATCCAACTGGTTGTATTTGTTGAATAAATCGAGAGTGTCGGGTAGGCTATGACTATTTTTAATCTCATTCGAGATTTGATAAACCCTTGAAAACGTACGCAGGACAGGCCGTTAGCTGTTGGAGAACAATAAAGCACTGTTGATTGTATTGTTGTATTGTTATTCATGCATCCTATTGTGCTTCGTGTTTTTTCATGCAATTAATTTTACCCTTTGCCTGCTAATCGCGACTTGTGTTAAAGTTCCAAACACTGTTGATCCTGTTTAAACGCTGAGTAAATCAGCGTCTCAACATATAACAAATAACACGATCACCGATTTCCTGTTTAAAATGCCATAGAATAGACACGCATTTCTAAAGGTAAGACATTTATTAGAACTAATGCTAAACTATTTTAATTTCCTCTTCATCTGTTTCACTTTTGAAATTAACGGTGACTGTGTTACGTACACAAACAGTTAGCTGCTTATCAAAGTATCTATAGACCGCTATTGTTCCTACAGTGTATATATACATGGAATATGCCGAAATCAAATTACTCCCGAAAACAACCATTTTACACTACGGTAGCTCTTTTATTTTATTTTTTTCTCCACGATCCCGATAGGCAAAACGATTCGTCATATAGCCCACTCCGTTAGATAGCCCGCAGGCCCCTCATTGACTGTTAAAAAATGAGATAGCCCGCGGGCTATTTGCCGGAAATTACGGTTATTGCTTTATACCCATATTTTGGATATTTGAATAAAGTTGGATAAAGACATATTAGCATTGTTAGTTATTTTAATATGAAGATTAAAGGCACTCTGTTACAGTGAGGACATATATACACTGTTGTATTACATATGTGTGGAATTTCGTCTGGACTGTTTAAAACAGTGGAGGACAAGGCATTATAACTACACTGTATCTGGTCGATGTTTGAGATTGTAAATCCAGATAAGATGCAATGTTAGATTTGATCTAGGTATACACTGTGTCTGAGTGCCATTTTATATTTATCCTGAATAATTCCTAGAATATACTGTCTCAAACTCTCAAACACATATTTTAGTGTGAATTATCAAAGAAATGCAGACCATTTCTGATTGTCTTAGACATTCTATTGTTGTATTCTAGAATTTGACAGATTTCAAATTTGATTCCTTGGCCATTAACTGCATACCTATACTGTATAAGAATAACATTGAATTAATTAATGTTTAATATGAGAGTAATCAGAAACTGATATTTCTGAAGGAAACACCAGCCAGTTCACAAAGTTTCTTCATGAGACTAGATATGAAATTCGGACATTGGTCGCTATGGATTCTTGAAGAAAAACTAAAGTGTACGACAACGTTTTCAAATAGCACTCTTGCAGTTGCTCTGGTTGCCTGAGTTATTTTTGGAAGGGCCTGTGAAAATCTAGTAAAATGATCAGTCACTACCAGAATATCCTCAAATCCTCCCTTAGAGCGGTCAACCTTCCAGAAATCCATGCAAGAAAACACCTCAATTTGGACAGAAGACTCAATAATGACTTACGGTGCTGCTGATGGTAATTTATTGCGTTTGAGACACCTCCCATATGCTCTGACCTAATCGGCTATCCAGGTATCCATCGCAGGCCAATAATAACGCTGTTTTGATCCACTCAAAAGATTTAATGTATTTTACATAGCATACGTCTCTAAATGTTATTTTGTTCATTTTCTTAAATCTAGGCAAATTCTCAAAGTTCCATCATTCATTTTTTCCACTACAATGTTGGAAGAATAAAGACTACAATATTCACGAATAGCACCACATTCTATCATTTCCATAATGTGTTATTGCACTTCATTGAGCATGCCTGGTGGAACATGCCTGGATCCTTGGATGGTATTTTATCTGTTAAATGTATATCATGCTTTATCAAATATGTGTGACCTAAATCTGTTAGCCTTTTGGAGAAAATATGTTTTCAGTTTTGAAATAATTGTTTAGTCTTAGCTGGTTATTCTGATGTTAAGTTTGTTTCACTAAGATGTACCGGGTAGTACATAATTTTGAATATTGTATTTGGTGTTTCTTTCAGAACGTTTTTGATTACTATGGACTTATTCTTCGCAGTTGCACTTCCTATTTCTTTAGCATTGGCTACTGGTACAGCTCTCATGATTTAAGCCTCTTGCAGCCCACACATTTAAAAGCTATGGATACATGCTTGGTCGGCACTTTGAAAAGCTTAACCGAAATTAGAACATTTGTCTCATGCCGATCTAGAGTTACAACACGCGGACATACAGCTATGTTTGAACAATATTTACATAACACCTCTTTGTAACAGTATTTGTACCTGCGTTTTGTCTCCTTATTTTTTTTTCTAGATTCGAATGGTTAGTTTAAACATATTTATTTCCAGAAGTACACATGATTACAATTATACATGCTAACGTTATTTTACAATACTTAGGAAAAGGATTGAAACGAAAGAATAAACTTATTGAGTTTCTCTCCTCGAATGGTTGAAGTACGAATCTCAACGTTACTTAACAACACCAGCCTTATCATCCGTTTTGCATTGAAATGGTAAGTTTCATTCTTTCGGAACTTCATGTTTGTTCGTTTTTCAGATAGAATAAACGTATAAGTTTTGTGGCAACTATAACAGGTACATCTTCGCTATACTTTGTAGTAGGTACAACGAGCTTTAATGTATCCTATTTTTATTTTGGTGAAGCCTAGACTTCTTTTATCTTTTATTCATTACTATTTACATATACACAGACAATAACATACATACACACATGAAAACTAACAAATCAGCAAGGTCATGTATGAATAAAGACTATACAATATTTGTGTTGACCTGCTAAATACCGCAAAGCGGTAGTAAGTAAAGGTATTTTAATTGCCGTGATTAATCTTATGATTAGAGTATTCAAGTATAATTAATATTTCTTTATATTAAAGAAACAATACTTGTTGAACTCTTAAAACAAAAGGATTCGTTATTCCTTTATTTGTGTTTCATAAACAAAAACTTTATAAATATCAGTTTGAAGTGTTCAGTTTTCGCTTAGAAAGTACGATTTGTATATACTGAAACCAACAATAGTTAAAATAATATTGACGTAAAAAGTAGTCCGTGTGTGTTATCTTATATCCTATTAAAAGTGTTTTAAGATGTTTTATATCACGTTCTATACCACATGTTTTAAACAGTGACACACGTTTTATCCAAAATGGTTGCATTTTTTGAACAGCTGATGAAAATGCATTCATCGTCTTCGACTTCATGACATATTAGACAGTTTGGAGAGTTTTCCATTTTCCACTTGTATCGTTTTGATGTTGATTGGAAAATGTTATTTATTGTTTTATACTTGTATTGTTTGTGTCTATTATCGTAAGTTTTATTAATAAATTTATATATTTCTAACCATTGTAATTTGTCTTCAAACTTGTCATTCCAGAGCCTATGTGTTATAGGTTCATGAAACTTTTCAGACATAAGCTGTTTATAGATAGTTTTATTGTTGCTTTGTATAACATTTATGTTACGGATATATAAAGATAAAGATGTGTTAACTTTAGTTTTAAAATAATTTTCACTTTGAATTAATTAATTCCATCTGTTAGGAAAGCTTTACCAAGTTTTGCAATTTCACTTATCCAGTTTCTTTTATCTAAGAGTGTTTTTCTAATATATACTCCTCTTTCATTTCCCCTCTTTCGTTAATAATATCATTTATAAAAATCATATTTGAGTTTATCCAGCTTGTTAACACAAGGCATTTATTATTAAATTTAACACATTTATTCCCCAATATAACTTGGTTTCCGACATCACTAAATGACATAGTGCGTTTCTCTTTGAATCTTATAATGTGTATACATGATTCAAGTTTATTTCTATAAAATTCAGGAATATTATTTGCATTTATGCTTTTGATACTGTCTGAGTTGTAGTGAAATACCAAACAATTATTCCCAAAAGCTTGGAAATGATATTTTGGTATTAACTTCCAGTAAGCGTCGTCATCTGATAACAGCGCTTTTTTCCATTTTGATTTTAATTATAGCAATGTAAGTTTCTAAGTCAATCACTTGATGTCCACCCTCTGATCTTGTCCCTATTAAAGTTGCTCGCTTTATTTTTTCACGCTTTCCACTCCATAAAAAGTCATATTGTTTATACTGTTTATACTGTTTATTTAATTATAATTGTGAGTAACTAAAATACTATAAAATAAATATGTAAATTTTGGTATCAATAGGGTTTTTATTATTTGTATTTTTCCTTCAAAAGTTGAATTCCGCTTACGCTAGTTCTCTATATTGTTTTTACAAGTATTTTGTTTCCCAATTTGGCACATAGCACTCCTCTTTATTGTGTCCAAAATATACCCCTAGGGCCTTGGTGGGACCCTCTGGTCATGTAATATTTCCTTCATTTTCTTTTAGTATTTTTGTTGTCCCAATCCACATTCCTTCCGTTTTGTTTTTATTTAATTCAAGTCCAGATTATTTTCCAAATTATTTAATGCTGTTTAAAGCCGAGACGATTACTTGTCTATTTCTTTAGGAATAATGTTGTATCGTCAGCACGCTGGGAGTTTTTAAGCGATCGATGTTCATTTGTAAGTTTAACCTCAATTCCTAATATGTTATTAGAATTTCTTATATTTATATACTATGCCAAACTTCCAACGCAACACCCCGGATATTCCCATTACTTCCAATGTTAAACATGTATTAAGTTAGTCTGATCAATTTTCTAATGTGTGCATATCTTGAAAATATTGTGACTTCTCTCATATTTGAGTGCAATATATGCTAGGGTAACGTATTTCAAATGACCGTTTCACACAAACGCCCCAACGGCCAGAGTGCAGACATGTCTTTAAATGTTTCTAAGACAATGTATTTTAAGAACAAATATGTCTACAAAATTCCCCCCTGGACTATCAGTAGCATAAATTGGGAATTCACACAAATAGACAATACAGGTTTACAAGCACTTCTTAACCCTCATCCGGACCTTGCAAAAACTTCCCGTTTTGAGACTTTTGTGGTCCATTGGACGCCGTTGTGAATTTTGCTATTTTTCCAAATCAAGATGGGTATTTGTGACATAACTGATGCCGCATTATCAATTAGTGTGTTTATGCTATAGTGTAGTGATAAAACCGAACGTTGCTCTTGCTGTAACCATGACAACCAAAGACTAAGTAACACCAACGAACTATTTTTTTTGCTGTAAAATCGAATTTTATCTGATAATTTGTGCAGAAAATGTACAGATGGGGAGATGTTGACATATGTATCACTTGATATACAGTTTGTTACATTAATGGTTTATCTTTTACAGAACTATGTAAATATTTGGAAGAAAATGGAAAAATATAGTTTTGGTCCAGTGGACCCCAAATAATATGTATGCATATTAACATGGGTTACTGTACAACTTTGAGGCACGACTGATCTGAAAACTTTATAAGTGGACATATGTAACCAAAACAGCTACCCAGGTGACCAATATAGTCAATTTGGTAAGCTTTGTTTCTGCTTCAAATTATTTCATAGCAATACTTATCCAATTTATTGGAGCTGTCACCGTGCATGTCTTAGCTCTGTGCCAGATTCATGACGCTGACACTGAGACAGTAGCATGTCAAATATATGTGATAAAACTTAGTATGGTAAACACATTCATTGAAAGTAACACATACATAACATATCAATTGCTTAACACTATGCATTGAGTACTACTCATAAATGTGTCTGCTTCACATCAACACATGTCTGATGAGCTGCACGATAGTGTCCTAGACGCAGTAACAGGTGTAACCACGGTTCGTTTTGATCAAAGGTCTACACAAGCTTTTGGTATCACTGTAATGAACTATGATTTGAGGTTTCCAGCGATCATCATCTATTACATTAATTTTGAGTCATGAATGAATTAACAAGAAAGTGTATCAAATATTAGGTTAAGCCACTGCTGATCAAGCGTTTGTCATACATCCTAATTGGAGCATGTTTGTCTGTTGTATATCTTTCTTCCCCTGTAGCGATATAGTTGAATCTGATATATTGAAAAATGGCAATGAAACATTGAAATAGACGCCGACCGACCAGACCTCGTAGGCCAACGTTCAATATGGTCAAGAGCCAAGGTCAATGTCACCAAAATTGGCCCTTGACTGCTATGGAAACTTCCAGAAAGGACCAAAACCAACAATAATACAGTACACTTATTTGATTCTTGAAATCATTAGCATAATTTGAGGTCAGATATAATTGTATGCATTCCATACAGTGTGAATCCCTTGGATTCCCGGTTTGCACTCCTGGGTTATAATATCCAAGGGAAATAAATCAATCTCAAGTTGATGAAAGATATAGTTTGAATGTTTATTGATATGTGCAATTGAGGAGCAGTATTGTCTGTGATATCTAGTATTCAATAAATGTAATTATTGTAGTTGTAAACAACAAGGAACGACTTTAAAATGGACTAATCTTTAGAATTCTCGGGTCCGACTGGACCCGATACGTGTTTTGAAAATAAAATCATATTGACCTATTTAGTACATATTTCACAACGACAAGATGTACTCGATTCAAGGACGAAAACATCTACGTAAAATGAGTCGATAGTAAGTAGAGGCAATGCTTTTGTAGTTAAAGGTTTAAGAGATTCTCAGTTTGACAACGTGTAGTTTTTGGAAATCTTTTTTAAACTGTTATATTGATTTATAAAACATTACTATTACAATATGTTTACACAACTTTTAAACCTTTCTATCCGAATTTTACTATGTGCTCACTCTTACACTATACATCGCCGTTTATTTCAATATTTTTTTTCTGTAGTGTATTCCCTATGTTTATATAAGGCAGTAAGCTTTGCGAGACTTCAACATGAATACCATACATTCATATACTTATCAGACACCCCGTTGTGGGATGTCTAATCAGGTTCCAAGCTGTTAATAAAATCGACGTTCGTTGCCTAAGGCGGTGAACGGGTTACACACAAAGTCAGTCAAGTCATAAGAATTATAGAATCAAGCATGGTTTCGGTAAAGACAGCGGATAATATACCTGAGCTTAGCACATGGCTTGGAGCTCTCGGCCAATCAGATGCCTAAAAAACCTGTGAATATATCGTTTATTTCAACAAACCATAGAATAACTAACAAACTGTTCACTTATTCCAAGCTTCCGTCATCTCAAGGCAATTTGACGTCACAATTCTAAAAACAGCTGAGGTCAGAGGTGAACTGCACACGCTTCATGACGTTATAGTATGTACAGTGAGACCTAGACTTTAAAGACAATTACTAATGAATTGTGCTTACATATAGAGCTTCAATAAGCGTTATTTATGTTGGTGTTAAAGCATGCTTAATGTCTCAAACTTATCATTTGAAATAACCTTTCAATTTTAGTAAAATATTACAAACAAAATGACTTTATCGTCTAAAACAGAAATCAGAAACGAATGGTTTTCTTGTTTTCCTCGAGACCAAGCCAGTGCTAAATAGGTTAGACCATGGTTGCGCGCGAATAAACGACATAGTTCTCGGGGGCTACGCCCCCTCGAACTATATCGTTTATTCGCTTGCAACCATGGTCTAACCTATACTTAACATTTGTCTGTCCCCGTCGGAAACTCGGTGGGGAATCTATTATCTAGTTTTAGAGCAATCTGTAATAGTACATTGTTTGAAATACGAGGAGTGTTGAAATAGTTTTGATACTGGATCAATAACTTCAATATAGTGACTGCAAAATGCATGTGTGATATATCATTTTAAAGAAAAATTCGTCGCCTACACGATGGTATCATGCACGATAAGATTACATAACCTGATGAGTCACAGCATGAACCTAAATGACCCCTACTCGAGGACAAGGACCATAGCACTTTTCAGGCATTTCTTTTTGACGTAATAACTTCTAAAAGAATACAATTTCCTGATTTCTTTTGGAAATACATCAGTGTGTGTCTAAATGTTATAGTAAATTAAAACTTTTTTTCTATTGAAAGGGTTAACTGTCTAAAATGTCTTTTTTCCCAATCAACATTTCTTATTTTGCTAATGACGAAAGTGGACATGCTTTTTCAAACGCAATGACAATTGTCTTGATCAGCATTACTGCAATTTGATTTTAAAACATGAAACCATTTTTCAATTGCATCAAATATACCCTGGTTTGATAATAAAAAATAGTTTTTAGTTTCCTTTACTATTTTACACATAACAGGAGATTAATTTTGTATTATGTTTTCAGTACGTGTTTAAAGTTAGCTATATTTTGGATATTTTATGTAATAATAACATTTAAAACTTTGCATAATTGTCTTTTTTGTATTTGACAGAACATTTCATAATCTTATTTAAAACAATAAAGGCGTAATAATAATTATAGTATCAAATTGTGTTTAGAAAATTAACTAAAATATACACAAACAGGTCCAGTGTCCTCGAGGAGGGGTCATTAAGGTTCATGTTGGAGCTGGTCGAGTAATGCGATCTTTTCTGAATGATATCACCGTGTTGGCAAAGAATGGATCTTTAAACTAATATATACACATGCATTTTGCACTTATAATAATGAAGTTATTAACCCAGTATCAAAACTTTTTGAACTACCCTCGTATAGTTTGGATATCTATGATTTACATCAAGAAAGCAGAACGACTATTCTTAGATACAAAATATTAATTAGCAAACTTGAAAAAGCGAGATATAATTTATTCTTCCAAAAAAACTGTAAACCGTATAGATCCACATCGGATAATATATAAGTGTCAGCGAAAACAATCCAAAATCAATTTTTTTTATTTATGTTGAGCAAATGTAAATAATTATAACAATTTGGGCTTATTCCCGCAAAACTGCAAATCATTAGATATTTTCCGTCAATGACATGCTTTCTCCATTCAAAGTGAAAAAGGAGTCTATAGAGAATTCCCAGGACCGACTGGTCAAATCTGTGGCAAACATGCCGTGCATTATTTTTAGAATTACAACTCAAGAATCTTCTAGATTTCTCAAAGGGCTCCATACATCCAAATGACAACGCGCATGCCACCCACGGATAGAGAAAATATTTTGTTATCAACTGATTGGCAAAGATGACAAAAAATCCGCCTTGTGCTTCACTCACATTTTCATAAGCGCATGGGGGTTCGTTCAGAAACATAAACGTTTGTTTCACAGTAACATGCACAATACTAAACTCTCCAAGTAAAACTATAAGTCCTTGTTGTTTCGCGTCTGCTATCAAATCGTCTATATTGCCAGTCTTAAATCGAACCGATGCATCTAACCAGAATAAAAATGGGTGTTCCTTGGCAACGGTCTGTAATACAAGAAAAGTGTTTATACATATATATAAAAAAATAGTAAATTGAATATTGCATGCATAAACATAAAAAACAACCGGTTCTCATTTGCCCATCAGGGTTTTAAGGTTGTTGCCGTGTTGTTAAGATTTTAATATAATTTCTGATTTGCATACTCTGTATTGTGATACCCTTAACATAAAGAACTAATCATGTATACTCACGGAATTTAAAAACTGTGCAAGGTCAACATTTGTTTTAAATGTACTCGTTTTCAATATGCTCACGGAAAGACGGTTGATGCAGCTTAATAAAGTGTGTTTATTGTTTTAGTTACAACTTTCATGAAATGTACGTTATTTTTGCGTGTCAAAAGATGTGTGTCTATGTTGGCATTAATTGGTCATTTGTACGGTACTTTCAACACGTTTCCAATGTACACTGTTTGTTTTGACGTAATGGCTGTCTGAAAATCTACGTTTACGTTCAATCATTATATTAGAGGCTGGACTGAAGAATAAATGATGTCGCTGGCCGATTTGGCCTTTATCATAACATCATATTGTCATTATGGAGACGTATCGACAACTTGGCAATGCTTGCGAGAACCTGCGACCAGGGATACCGCTATTGATACTGCTATTAACGTAACGTTGCCAATATACGTATTTTCCCTTTAAACGTGCGTGATCAGTTTCAGTCTTCAGACTTTACGGTTAGAAACATTTGAGGCATTTGTCTAATCAGCCGGAAGACAGTGCTGAAAAACTTCCGCTAATTATGAATCCGTCCGGGACGTCCTACTGTACGTTACGTTATGACGTCAAATCCGCCATATTGTCTAACAGCATGCAACGTCCTCCCTACAGATAAAAAACATGGAGAGAATTGACTATCCTGCAGATATTACGCTGAGCACGATTGGGATGCAATTTTATGTCATTTTCGACGTCTACCGAACCAGCCATTGACGTTGGAACAACATTATTTTGTTTGTTAAAGTTTTAGCCATGGTATTAATAACGTTTCTTAGCAGTTTATTCGACAATGATGCCGTGCTTGTTTTAATGCAAACGGTGGACACAGGCGTTATTAATTAGGTGTCATGAGATTTGACCCTCAATGACAAAAATGCATAGCAGTACAATTATGAATGGCATCACCCATTAATGACTCTTATGGAATGTGATACTGATGTTTAAACTAACACGATAACAAAGTCAATCATTATATTTATATTATTTAGAAAGCTATTCCAAATTCACAGTTTTTGAATTCCCTTATGATTGTTATCTATAAATTTCTACAAGTTTGATATAAAAAAAAGAAGTACTATATGCTTCTACGAGTAGTTTACCTATCTAATTGTAGGATTCTATTTGTACCATACTTCTCTCATTGTAGTTTTCAAGGTAAACCATACGGATCTAATTATAGGCTCTTATTAGTACCGTAGGCTAGCGTGAATACCAAGTATTCGTCTAAATTTAGACAACCATGCATATCTAAGCCTCAATTGGTACCTATATACTTTAATTCAGAATGAGTATAATACTGGTAGTACATTGCCTGACTTACTAGGCTTTAGTTAGTCGAATAAATGCACCGTAACGATGATTAGCTTTTATTGGCATACTATCAGAAACTCAACATTGTTTAAAGTTGATTGTAATAAGTGTCAATTACCATCTGTATTATATAAGTAATAGTTGCATGTTTCAAAAGATGTTTGTATGATTATAGAATTCCGTGTATAGATAGGTAGTTGTTGCTTTCCGTTGTTTCTTTACCTGCATGGTATAGGTAGTTCATCAAGGTAATCACTTTCTTTATATAAACGAAACAAAACCATTCCTCTTTTAGAACTCTACATGTATCATTACAGAATTCTGACACATTTTTAATCAGATTAACTAAACGTGTTATTTGTGAATCATAAAAAACTAGGTAAGTTACTTCCTTCTATAAATATATATAATCTACTGTACCTGAATAATGATAGGTTTCCATGCATAGTTTTTCAAATTTCTGACATGTTTAGGATACAACTGGAAAGGAAACTTTCTGAACTCACAGGAACACAATGCTCTAATCTGTAATATCAAAATGATTCACGAATTGTAACACACTTCTCGTCCTTGTAAAATCATTTAATACGCCTTATTAGACAATCTTACAAACCATTTTGAACAACAAATTATGTCTACAATCATCATGTAAGTATATTGGGTATATACATGAAGATTGCAGACATAATTTTTTGTTCAAAATGGTTATACATGTATGAATATACGATAACCTTTCTATCATGTCGACTTAAAACAAGGCTTATGCATCCCCTAAAAGACGAGTGACAGCTTAAAGCAAGGCCAGTTTAAAGCAATACAGACTTAATTGAGTTTCCTGTTTTAAGATCACATTGCTTTAAGCAGGCAGTCAGCTACCATAAGTACCATAAATATCCAAATAATTAAAAAAATTAAGTGATCGTAATTAAGAGTTTTTACAGTATTTAACTGTGTTGTAACTGTCATATCTTTAAAAGTCTGAACATTGATATTTGATGTTGAGTCCTATATTTGCGGGAGATTAACACTGAACTTTACAAATATATTTATGGAGCACAAACGGCCTAGCTTCAGAACAAGTGAGGTATCACGTCATTTACAAACATTCTCGAATATGTAAAAATGTATTAGACCGGGATCCCTACCGAATTGAACGAGAATGAATTAAGGAGTTTACATAAGAACACAAATGTCAGTCCTTAACATGCAAGGGATATGATTTATGTTACTCAACATTTAATATGTTAGTCACATGAGAAGGGTTAAATGGTAAATATTTATGTTTAGGGAATACTATGACTCTTTTGTAATGTTCAAAAACCATTGTCCTCACTTTTAGTCGAACCATAAGAAAACAATTGTGATATATAATATGTCCGTGATATTTCATGTTTGTTGCGGCCATTTTGGAAACCATCTTGAATAGCAATGTTGCCCCACAGATTACACGTTTCATAATATACAAATATGTATATACATTTCGGTATACATAAACCGTTTTTCTATAGAGGGATTTCAGTTCGTGTCAGATTTAAACATGCTACTCCTTTTATTTACTCAAAAGAACTACGCCTTAATAAAACCAACGGATCAAAGTTGATGGTACCATTTTTAGATTTGGATCTTTTAAGAACTAACGGAATTGTTTCTTCTAAGATTTCCTATAAACGAGATGATTTTGATTTTAGTATTGTAAATTATCCTCATCTAGATGGTAATGTTCCCCGTTCCACATCTTACGGGGTTTATATTTCACAACTTATTCGCTTTGCTAGGGCCTGTACCTCTGTTTTTTAGAAATCTTCCTCTCATTAACAAGTATAAATGTAACTTAAAGTATTTTCTGCGGCAAGGTATTACACATCCGGAGTTTTATGATGATGTGATTTACAGACTTCGTAAGATTCTTGGACATATACATTTTCAAAACCTATTTGTCAAACGTATTAGATTTTTCCTCATTATGATCCAACTATATTGCTGCGCACTTCACGTTTGGTTATCGACCAATTTAAAATTGATAACTATCCTTTCCTCTTTGGTTGTGTGACGACAGACAGGTCTTAGCACTACATGATGATGTTTCTCTAAAGCCGTCCTTAACCGGGAGAGTTATGTCGCATTTTCGTGCTTTGTTTTTTTCTCTCCCTCTCTGTCGTACCCTGAACCCTTCCATTTCTTACAGTTACTCGTAACTACAGACTAGTCGCTTGAGTATAATTTGACCGTTGCCAATCCCATAGTTGGTTATTTTTAATACGGGCTTAAGTGTGTGTTTGGGCGCCCCTAAACCCAGGTTTAACCCCCAGTGGTTGTTAATGGTTAATTAATTTATAGTTAATTATTGATGGCTACTGACCGTACCAAGGCGGGCTCCTATATTCACTTTGCTTTATGTTTGTCTTGCGTGTTGTTTTCTATTTAGTGTGTAGATTAAGGAATGGTATTGCGTGTGTGTGTTTGTTGTGGTATGACTGTGTGTGTGTGTTCTGCTTGAGAGGTGGGTGTATTGTTTGTGTTACGTTTCCTGCTTGAGTCTTTCGTATTTATTTGAATGTTTAATTATTTCTTATGTTACAATATTCCATGAGGACATTTTTTTTCATTCTATTTGAGTATGTATCATGTAAATAAAATGTAATAAATCATATAAAGTCTATTTTCGTGAAACCCCTAGTCTCTTCCAACACCCCGCTTGGTGTCATCTCTTTCACTCCTCACTGTCTTCACTCCTCCTTACCTCCTCTCCACTCCTCTTCACTCCTCCTTACCTCCTCTTCACTCCTCCTTACCTCCTCTTCACTCCTCAATTCCTCATCGTCACTCCTCCCTACCTCCTCTTCACGCATCCGTGCCTCCTCGAGCCTCTCTTGTGTCCGTAAGCCGTAGTACCGAGACTAAAGGACTTATCAGTCGCACTCACTGAACCTTGACCTAACTCGAGTGTGTAGGAGACAGGCGCAGACCATTTTTATTAACTCAGGAGGGTTCTAGTAGATGTAATGTAGCAATAACGCTATTGGCACCGGATCCTGAAAGTCTGGGAGGGTACCGGAAACAGTCGCCGACCGGCTTAATTGACTCGGGTGGTTGCAGAAAGGTCAAAATTGGTCATAACTCTATTGACACCGGATCCTGAATGTCTGCGAGGGTGCCGGAAACAGTCGCAGACCCGTGTAAATGACTCGGGAGGGTTCTTAGATGCCGGAACTATGCATAACTCGTTTGGCACCGAAATCCTGAAAGTCTGCGAGAGTGCCGAAGACAGTCGCATACCGTTGTAATGTTCTCTGACGGTTCTGTCGCAGTCCTTTCCGGTCATCTGGTCCCTAAATGGCGCATATCGCTCTAGAACGCGATCAAACAGTTAAGCTATACTGTAGAGGTTTTGTCTGGCTGCCTCTCTGTCCGTTCGTCTATCCGTCCTTTGATTGAGATGAGGAGCCAGCCCCGCCATTGCACGAGCTTCGCGAAATTTAACGAGCTGTCGAAGAACAACAGATAAGCGCGATGAAGGAGGCTAATGAGGCTGTCAGAGATTCGGGGTGTTGCGTCATACCTATTTTTAGATTGGCTTATCGGCTTAACATGGAAGGACGTATAGCCACCATACTATACTACTAGGCCTACTAGTTTAGCCTTTGGAGCTAGTGTACATGCTACAGTATTTCAGTGGTCGCTTTAGATATATTTTTGCAAGTATATATTTAATTTTTAAGCATTGGGTTTTATTTTGTTAAATAAATACAGTAACAGACGCTTTGTAGTCAGGAGGCTTAAGGCCGGTCTTCGGCCAAATCGTGCATTTTTTGATACACCTATGGAATTTGGCACACACTTTCTTTGAGTTATTACGCTTTATTTAAAAACGGGACCCTAGTCAGATTTGACCCATGGGGACTGTGGCGGCGATTTTAAAGATGGCCGACATTTTAAATTTCAAATCCATGTAGCTCGTTTAATGAAAGGGGTAAAAAGTTTATGTCGACATCTTTACCTCCATTTTCAGGATCATTTAGTTCAGATATAATCACAAATCTGTATTTAGAAGAAAAAAATTGAAATAATCGCCATAATATTTAAAAGAATTATTAATAATGCAGTCATTTTACTTGAAAATTAGTAGAAAAAAATCAAATACATTCTCTCAAAGTAGATAAAATTGGAAAACATAGTTGACGAACTTTATGAAATTTGGTACACACTTGCATTGATCTATTATGGTTTATTTAAGAATTAGACACCGGTCAGATGTGATCATTTTTTCATAATAATAGGGATACAAAATAAATGTTGCTAGCTATACCTATATTTTCAGGGTCAATGAATTAAAATATGAAAACAAAACTGTATTTTGAGGAAGAAATGTCAAAATTGCTGCCGATTCACGAACAAATTACTAAAATGGCAGCCATTTTGTGTAAAATAAAGTAAATATTAATAAATAATCAAATATTGAGTTTTCAAATTGAAATATGTAAGTATTCACATTATTCACATTATAAATTTGATGAAAACACACTCTTTGTCGTAATGGTGTTGATTCAGAAGTTAGACCTTAACCCTTTCCCCAATACAAGCGACTTTTAGCGTATTTAATTTATTCCTACGCTGAGGAAAATAGTTCCAGTGTATACCCTCACGAACAATCAACCAGTACAAATATGTTATATAGCCTAGCAGATTTCAGCTTAAAGCAGGCTGATGTAAAGCAGAATGACACATTCTGGTTTAATTGCCACCTGCTTTAAGTGGTCACTTGTCTTCAAAACTAGAAACAGGCTATGAGGTAAAGGGTTAATCAGATTTTACCTATGGAAGCTAAGGCGGCAATTTAAAAAATGGCCGTCATTTCAATTTTCGAATCCATGTAGCTCGTTTAATGATAGCGGTAGAAAGTAAATGTTGACATCTACATCTCGTATACCTATGCTTTCAGGGTCAAGAAATTCAAATAATTACAGGTCTATATTTGGATGAAGAAAAAAATCAAAGTTGCAGCCTATTCGCGTAAAATACTAAAACGGCAGCCATTTTACGTAAACAAACCTTTTTAAATAAGTAATAAAAGCAATTGTCTCAAAATAGAAATATAGAAGTTAAGCGTTTGTGTATGAAACATATTTAACAACAATTACACTGTGTATGCGTTTAATGTCTTGCCGCGTAGAAGTGTGTATCATATAATGTTACTTTTGTCCAACCGTATGTACGTACAAACGTCCATCCACTTTCCTTCCAATCTGCAAACTATTGTGTTTAAATGAAAATAGGCATTATTGGATTCTTACAGAACATTAGTAGCCAAGCTACCATGCAAAAAACCTGGTTTCTATGGCAATACAATAAAATATTTTAGTAAGAACAAAGTGTCACTTGTCATAAATATTTGGTATTATCATTATCTTCTAGACTCCTACCAAACTTGTCAATATCATAGCATATAAATCTTATGACACCAGATCTTGGGGAAAGCGACTTTATAAAAACCATAGTCTAATGTATCAGTGCCTTTTAACTGCTTTACATTAGGCATATGAAAGAACCAGAAAACTCCGTCTATAATAAGAGTAGGACATCGTGCCCGGGTTTTTGTATACACTGTCCTCTCCCTAAGATGTCTTATTAGCCTATATAACGCAGAAATGGACGTTAACAACCAAACCAATTTCACCAGATCTTGGGAATAATAAGTGAATGCTGTATCACAGTTAGTCGCTACGTCTTAACTCTATTTTACCGACTTTACGGTCCTTGAAGTACTGGTTCTATGTTTTAAAGATAACATCATCGTATTACCTATCAGTCATACTTGTACCATATTTGTTTGTACTCTGTTTAACGGCATTCAAAACTTTCTTTGCACTCAACGTATTTTTTGCAAATATTGCCATTCAATATTTGTTTTTAATCTTTCTCGTTTGTTAAAAAAACATTTAGGTTACTTTATCAACAGCTTCCAATACCATTTAGTCGGTTATTTTGGGACACTTGTGCAATCCTTTGTCAGTTTCAACATGTAATTATTTTTAGTTTTAAGTCAAATATGGAGTACCAGAAGATAACGTTAAAAGCAAAATGAGCTCTTGATAGTGAATTGCCAATACTGCGTGCAAAATCACGTACTTTATATCAAACATACTTTTTTGATGTTTAAGATATTTTTTCTCCACGTGTCCCTGTTTTTGACCAACCTGGTCGTGTGGCATAATCAACAGGCTCTATGTTGACAATCAAATGTCTTTCTTCATTTTCAAACCACCTCTAAGAAAACCAAGCATCACTGTTTTTTTTAGGAAAGCTCTTATAACCAGGTTTTCCACAAACTTCATATACGACTGAATATCGTCAGTTGTTGTTACTCTCTTTCAAACTAGTTTTTGATAAAGTAGTTGACTTATCTGTCCACGTTGAAATAATGACAACTTGTTGAAACTATTATGATAGGATGTAACTTTATGTAGATATTTAGATAACCGGCTGAAAATTCCTTGTGGAAATGGTGTGTCACTACCATACGCAATGCGTTTTGATGATTGCTTGTAAATCATCTCCGATTAGACATTTACCAGGATTGTTTAAGTCATAGACCTAGGACGGACATTTGTCCTACTACGGGGTCATCTTTTAAAGAATCCCTGTTTATTTTGATTGTTTTATATATACTTATATAAGCGACAACTCAATGGTAGTGTTTTACAATGACTCCAAGGAACATTATACATATAAGTAGTGTCTTTCTCATCCACTGGAGGCCATGTTTTATACGGTTAACTTTGGAGAATGAATTGTCGTATCAAGTATATGATGAAACCGACCAAAATTGGATCGAATTTTAGCATTACATGTACCATATAAATTCCCTAGAAACGCTCATATTAAGCCACAAGGCAAGATTATATTTGATTTTAAAGACAAAAACATAACACGTGATGTGTTTTAAACATACATGTAATTGCTTATTTAATACTTTACAAATTTAGAGATGAATTAAGGAATATGAAAACGTTCTTGCTTTTCTACCTTATGGCTTTATTTGGCACTAAAGGAAAACATTCAATAAAATATATTCAAAAGGTAGCAATTTATGAAATTGTTCAAACTATTTAGATAATGTAACATAATACACATGTACATGTATAATGCAACTTGGAAAAATGAATTCGAGTTATCGTATAAGCAACCCGGATAGACAGATATATATTGTCTATCAGACAGACGGACGAGCAAAACTGTCTTTAAGTTACTTTCACATCATATGCCCCGTCTTTGAATTAATAGCTTTGGTAAAAGGTCATCCATGGATCATTTGTGTAGTATTATATTGAAAAAGGGACAGAAGTGTCCCTCAAATTGAGTTTCAAAGGTTTCACTAAAGTCATGTAAGAAAAACTAACACCACCCACTGGCAGGTATAGTTTTGTACTATAGGAAATATCATATGTAAATTATATAAGATAGGCAACAAGGGGGTATCTGACAACATTCAGTAGCAGGTCACAACTTATATTTAAATCGGTCCAGTAGTGTCTGAAAATGATAGTTTTTAAGTGTGTTTCTTTTGGTTCCGATGATTCTATAAATAAAAAGGAATTATTTCCTTACCCACTGGCGGCAATGTCTTATGAGCCTGAAAAAACAGTTTTAGAAAATATTGAATTAAGTCACTAATGGAGTTTGTATTAAAACAAATCAGAGCAATTGTTCCAGACAAGAGTATTATTCAAGTTTGTTTCATTTGGTTGTCCCCATGACCATTATTTACACGACCCACCGGCAACCATGTTAGATAAGCTAAGACAAACATTTGCAAAAAAATTGAAGTGGGTCACTAGTGGATCATTTGTATTAAAACAAATCAGCGCAGAGATTTCAGACAAGAATGTGGTTGCACCGGTTGGTTGCTATAACCAAATAAGGAAATATTACCCCAACCACTGGCGGCCATATTTTTTTAAGCTAAGAAAGTCATTTGAAGAAGTAAATCACCGATGGATCAAATGTGTAAAAGAAATCACCATAATGGCTCCAGACAAAAGTATTTTTAAAGGCTGTTTCTTTTGGTAGATATGGTCATATAAGGAAAACTTTCCCCACCCACTGGCGGCCATGTTTTATGAGCTAAGAAAAACATTGCAAGAATTATTGAATGGGTCACTAATGAAAATCAATCATGTTTATAAGAAATAATCATATCAGCACAGAAGTTTCAGACAAGGAGATGTTTAAAGTTTGTTTTTTTTGGCTGTAATGGCCATATTTCCCCACCCACTTGTTGCCATGATTGATAAGCTAAGATAGAATTGCAAAGAATAATTAAAAAGGTCACTAGAGGATCATTTGCGTAAAATAACATATCAACAGAGGTCCCATACAAGCAGATTGTTTAAAAAATGATTTATTTAGTTGTTATAGCAATATAGAGAATTTTACCCCACCCACAGACCGCCATGATTTTCAAGCGAGGCAGATAGTTTCAAGATATCCTGTATATGGTTAGTCATTTATTGTAAATATATATATAATAGTAAAATCAGACCAATCATTTCTTAAAAAATGAGTTTTAAAGATGTTTTCAATTGCTATGGCAACGACAATTTTTGTTAAATAATCTTCATTTCACAAAATTTGATAGAGCATCGTCCAAGAAACATATATATGAAATTTTGATGAAATTAGCCAATGAGTTTCTCGGCGCACAACATACTATTTTATTTACTCACGTCAAGGGCTATAACTCTGGCAAAAAAGGTTTAAGCATAACGCAATTAGCAAATTTACAACAACATGTCATGTTGAACCATTTTGGGTAGTTTTAACAAATTACAAGCAGAACCTTATGAGGAGTGGACGTTTATTCATTTAAAAAGCATTTATTTACTGACATCAAGGGCCATAACTCTTGTATAGTTTGCCCATTCAGTACAACAAGCATAAAAATCATAGATGTTTCGTCAAATAGACCATTTCTTACCATAACAACATAAATATACATACAAACGTTTTCTAGCATATCTATTAGCAAAAACATAAAAACATTTAAAGTTTGTGTCCGCCATTTTGAAAAATGACGGCCATTTTGGCCACAGGAGGAATTGAGCATGGGTCCCGTTTTTAAATGACATTATATGTGCTAGGTGAACTGTGTGCCAAATTTCATAGATGTATCAAAAAATGCGCGATTTTTTGCTTATCCTCCGGACTATTTGAAATAGTATACATTGAAATTTGTTTCTTCAAAATAGTGTAAACTATTTTGAGATAATTACACACGACGATGGATCCTTACATATGATCAAATATAAAGTCGGCACTAGTCGAAAGCAATAACATGTTATAATAACAGTAAATCTAATTTACAACCACTAATTGAAGGTTAATTGATTGTATAAAAGATAGATGACAACTTAAGGCATTGTGAAGGGAAAATGACTTCTTTGAATTCAACATGACTGGTTTTACCTCACGAAAAGACTCTGAAGCATGTGTAGGCAGGATTTCGCTACCACTTGTCGAAAGGAGCTTCGCCTCAGTGTAACCAAGTTCCTACCCAGTGTCAATGACATGATTAAAAATGGGGAAAGATGTCCATGAAATATACCACAGACAACTGCTGGTTTCAAAGAATATCCCTATCATCAAGATGCACCTGACAGCCACCGGGTCGACACCCCAGGACTCGAATTTAGACCCACAACATCTACATAATGAACACACCCCTTGGATAGCAGTCATCTACCCTCTCCATACAACAATCCGGGACCGAATTTACACCATCAATTTATAAAACATAAAGATAAGATGCTGTCCTAGAATTATACCACAGACCCTCAGTCAGTCGGTTTCAAAGATATCAGGGGCAATCCCTACCATCAAGATCCACCAAACAGGCACGGACAGATGTTCTAACGCCACAACTCTAGTTAAGACACACAGTAACTAAAGCAACTACATAACCAAGTGGTAGCAGGCATCCATTTTACTACTGCTATATAATATCAAATATTAAAGAAGTATGTTTTCAGACGGTTTTAGAAGACAGCAACTGAGCTCGTATCTCTGATGGCTTACGGTAGAGTGGAACAGGGCTGCATGCATGGGACTTCTATCTCCAAACTTCAGCAAACGACTTCTCGGTACAACAAGCGATACGGATTTACCACCAGACCGCAACTCTCTTCGATGTTAATACACGTGAAGCATACTGACAATGTACCATTGAAAATCATTGCATATGGCTTTGTACGTGAGTGTCATAATTTTTCATTCAATTCTGTGTTGAACTGGAAGCAAATGAACCTCCTTCATGACTGGAGTGATGTGAGTGTACCGAAATAATGTTGTGGGCTGCTGTGTTTTGCACACGCTGTAGCTTTCTTATTGAGTTTTGGGGAATCCAAGCAATGAGTTGCAGTAGTAAATTTTCGATATGACCAAAGAACCGACTAAACTATTTGTAGCTTAAGGAGAAAAAACTGTCTAATATGTCCTTGTTACCGTAGATATGCGTAGCAAGACCTTAACACAGCTTTAATGTGCTGCGCTATATCTATTTGCGAATCATTATTTTTCACATACAATGATGGTTTGATTTTAGACCTTCCCACTTGAACGTGAAAGTATTCTGGTATGTAAACCGTTTTTGTGTAAAACAGTATGACCTCTGTTATGTCAGTGTTAATCTTCAACATAATTATGTTGGTACATCCATCAGTCTTTTAGACATCCATCGAATTTTGAGAGGGCTAATTGTTGGCAAGATGTGATTAGGCTTGAATGACAAGTAGGGTTGTCTTGTTGTCTTTTATCGTCCAGGCAATACATGGTTTGTCAGGCAATTCTAAAACAGTGCAACTAACGCTTTTGTAAATTGTAGTGTAGATTCTGAGAATTCTGCGAAATGGTAAGTATTCAGTACATGAACATGTTAAAATGCCAGAAACAAATATTAACATTGAAAAAAATGCGTGTTTTTTATTAAATTACTTAAAAAATAATGCAAAAAGCATATATCTACATCATTCGCAGAGATTGAGTGAGAAAGGGGGATTAAGTGTAACAATTCGGAAGTACCATTAACATTTCAAATAAACTATGTTACATAGCCGTAACATGTAAAGTCGTATTTTCGTTTTTACATATATATATATATATATATATATATATCACATATTATATCGTCTAACTCTGTATCCTATGGATCCAGCGGCTTTCATCCAAATGAATGTTCGAAGCATGTGCTATGGTTGAACCCCTAAAATGGCACCATGCATATAAGCTATGATTGTCTGTTTGTTAATATACTGTACCGGTTCGGAGTGTTGTGATGAATGGTGTACTTTATAAGATGAACTTGAAGCATCCTTTTCTGGGGATGTGGATGGTTCATTCTTGTTGGTACATTTCATTGTTACAGCTAGGCGCGCTGCCGTTTCTGACCGAGTATGTGTATGTCTGACTGTGTAGTCTGTTCACTGATTATCTATCTCTCTCTATATAATTTGTACAGTAAACTTGTATCTGCAAAGATCCTACAGAATGGAAGACATGCTGTCTGAGTTAGTTAATTATCTCCCTTTATCACATATTATATCGTCTAACTCTGTATCCTATGGATCCAGCGGCTTTCATCCAAATGAATGTTCGTAGCATGTGCTATGGGTGAACCCCTAAAAAGGCACCATGCATATAAGCTATAATTGTCTGTATGTTAATATACTGTACCGGTTCGGAGTGTTGTGATGAATGGTGTACTTTATAAGATGAACTTGAAGCATCCTTTTCTGGGGATGTGGATGGTTCATTCTTGTTGGTACATTTCTTTGTTACAGCTAGGCGCGCTGCCGTTTCTGACCGAGTATGTGTATGTCTGACTGTGTAGTCTGTTCGTTGATTATCTATCTCTCTCTATATATATATATAGCGTTTATAATTTATAATGACAAACCTATGGTTTATATGTTTTATTTTACCTCAACCGGTTTCACAATCGATCTTCAGGAGGAATAATGATAATAACGTTACATAGCAACAACGACGTAATGACGTGACGTCACTTCGTATTAACAGGGGACGCCACTCTAGGTGACGTCAAAACAGTCAATTTAGTCTTGGTTTTAACATTTGAATGAACATTTTTTCCTTCTGTCTTCTGGTAACCATGCTATCTGTATTCATTTTGAAGAAGGGGAAAACTTGGAATTTTGGCTCAACTGATGCACAACTGTCAATATGGCCGCTCATTTTCAACATCCTGACTCTTGGGTCCCGTATTTGTTGTCTGTGAACTGTCATGCGTTTTCTTAAGTCATTGGTTTCTCCAATATATTCTTCGTGGCATCCGCTACATATAATAACGTACATGACATTTTTTACATCACAGCTGGTGTTTTCTTTTACCGATATTTTCTTGCCACATTTAAAGATAAACCATTCTCCTTCCATTAGATAGTTGCACAAACCACAGTTTGATCTGTTGCATCGGGTTACTTTTGGTATCGTTGTATTCTCTTCAAATTTGGCTTTAGTGATTAGTCTTTTTAGATTGGGTGGTTGACGTTTGCTTTTTATTATTGTATAATTTTCTAAAACATTTTTCATATGCCTATCCCTCATCAAAATATCCACATCCCGTCGAAGCTCACCAAATATCTCCGGATTTTTTGGGTTAAATGTACTAACATAAGCGATGGCGTCTTCGTGGTTTTTCTCTTTGACTTCGTTGATGAGATTGGTTCCTGTTCATTGATTTCGCTTTTGCTATTCCAGCTTGAATAAGTGTTTTAGGATATTTTTGTTTGATTAGGTATTCTTCAAGTTCATTAGCTCGTTTGTGAAAGATATCGTCATTCGAAATAATAGTCCTCAGACGTCTTGCAAGCGAAAATGGAATACTTACTTTTGTGTGCTTTGGATGGCATGATGTGAATAGAAGATAGGTTTTGCTGTCTGTTGGTTTATAAAATATATCTGTTTCAATGTTTTCACCATTTTTCAAGACCATACAGTCCAGGAATGGTAGTTGTTTTTCGTTGGCATCTATTGTGAATTTTATATATTTGTGTAAGTTGTTCAGCATGCTGTGTAATGTGTCGAGATCTTCTTTAGATTTGGTCCACGGTATAAAGCAGTCATCAAGGAACCTTTTCCATAATGATTTAAATTGACTTGAAAATGCCGATCCAAATGTGTTATTCACTTGCTCGTATAGCTGTTGTTCCAAATAACCTATTGTAAGTGTTGCATAAGTTGGCGCTACTTTTGTGCCCATAGCTGTTCCGTTCGTTTGCCGATAAAATTCGTTATTGAATTGGAAAGTGTTGTTTTCAAGTATGAAGGCTAATGTTTCGATGATAAATTCTTTTGAAAAACGTTGCGGTATTTCGTTTGGGAATTTGTCAATCCAGTAACTAATTGCTTCAATTCCTAGTGAATGGCTTATGTTGGAGTATAATGATTCAACATCAAAAGAAACTAGGAAAGTGTTGTCTGGTACTGTGTTTGGTATCTGCTTCAGAAAATCGGTGGTGTCTCTCAAAAAACTAGGTACGTGCTTTACTAATGGTTTTAAAATTATATCAATAAGATTACTCAGTCTATTTGTAAGACATGTAGGTCCTGCGATGATAGGTCTCAATTTTAAGTCGTTAATTTCACCTATATTTACAATTGATAGAAGAGAAGATTCGCAGTGTTGTTTAATTTCATCACTTTTATGTACTTTTGGTAGTCCGTAAAATTGGCTGTGTTTGACTTCAAAATTACTAAGAAACTTGTATTCCTTCTCCCGTAGGCATTGCTGATGTTTATTTATTAATCTGTTGTAATTTATGCGGTCTTTTTTCATAGGGTCGTTTTGTAGTTTTTCGTAATATTCGTTATCATTTAAAATATCTTCTGACATTTTCTTGTAATGCTTTGAGTTCATTATGACAACTGCGCCCCCTTTGTCTGCTTCTTTTATAATAATATTTTTGTCTGAACTGAGGGCTTTGATCGCGTCTCTTTCTTTCCTGTTTATATTTGACTTAATCATATGTTGTTCAGTTGATGTGCCCCTTAAAGGTATGTTTTCGACATTTTTTATAAAATCATTTAGAGCTGCATTCCTATCTAAGGGTGGGACAAACATACTTTTGTTTTTCACTATTGAGTCATCGGGGTCTTCCTTGTCGAGAAAATATTCCGCGAGTCTTACTTTTCTAGTAAATTCTGAAAGGTCTTCTCTAATTTCAAAAGTGTTTGTTTTAGTAGGCGTAGGAGTAAATTTTAGTCCTTTCTCTAACACAGTTCCCTCATCTTTTGAAAGTTGTTTGTCAGAGAGATTTATTATTTTGATATCGATGTTGTTTATAGTATGTGGCGTCCCCTGTTAATACGAAGTGACGTCACGTCATTACGTCGTTGTTGCTATGTAACGTTATTATCAT
Source organism: Gari tellinella (assembly GCA_922989275.2). Taxonomy (NCBI): domain Eukaryota; kingdom Metazoa; phylum Mollusca; class Bivalvia; order Cardiida; family Psammobiidae; genus Gari; species Gari tellinella. The sequence continues at coordinate 8,020,736 of OV277858.1, forward strand.
TATTCCTCCTGAAGATCGATTGTGAAACCGGTTGAGGTAAAATAAAACATATAAACCATAGGTTTGTCATTATAAATTATAAACGCTTTATTTTTTCCCGTGGTGTGGGATATATTTCCGCACACTTTTATCTATATATATATATATATATATATATAAAATGTAAATATATTGCGTATATATGTTTTATTCAGCATAGACATACAATTCTATCAGCATTATATAATATAATACATATAAAGACGAGTAATGACGGGCAGTCAATTTTATAACAAAAATCTGCTGCAAAGTTTATTAGAATCTGCACATTACATGATTTTGTACATGAACTTTCGATTACTTTCTCTTCAGGAAAATAATTCCTGCATAAACAAATATGTCAATACTCTAGTGGATTGAAGATTTAAGTCTAAAACTGGCTTAAAGTAAGGCATACGACGCACTATGACGAATTACGCCTCCACTTTAAACCCGTTTCAAGTATTCAACTTTCTAAAACAAGCTAAGGAGTAAAGTGCTAAATTTCTAAATTTCGGGGAAAGCCCCCGTCTGTTAACCTATTACTCAACAGACACGAAATTCAACGCTTTTGGACTTATTTCAGAGTAATTTCTACTTATGCAGTCACGTTTTCTTAAAATAAATTATCTCTATACTCTAGCTGATGGTAGCCTAGAGCTTGAAACTTAAAGCAGGCTGAAAGTAAAACAGAACGCGCCTTAAATCTGTTTCATGTGATTACCTAAACCTATCCCGTTTATATACTCATGAATATATATTATTACGAATATTATCTACATTGTAGAATACGTGTGAAAAGTTTACCGAGGCAGTTTGGTCGCGTAATTCCTCAGTAATTTCCAACATTATATATACTGGATTTCTTGTGAATTGGCCCAATGTAGCCTTCAGACCAAATTTAGGGAAGTAGCCAGCATTTAATACCTTATTAAAGAATTCATATAAATAATTTACAGTATGATTTACACAATGATTACTGTGTTTAAGTAATTCATTTATGAATAAATCACGCCCTCCTGACTTACCATTTTTTAGATCCCTAATACAATTAGTAATATCTTCATAAGAAATCTCTGCATCAAGCTCCTTGAACATTATTTGGAATTCGCCATTAATATACCTGTCATTGAAATAAGAACTTCCTCATCTGTTTGGTAAAAATTGCTCTCTGGATTATTAATAGCTTTAAAATATATTTCAAAATCTCGAGATGACAGCTGTTTAGACTTATTTTGTATAGACACTCCTTTTAACATTTTCCAATACATTTTTGCATTTTGAGTCTTAGCCTTAAGTAGTTTTTCTGTTTTGATTTTATCAAAATGTGTTCTACTTTGCCTCAGTGTGCGTTTATATGATGAACGTGCCTTAACTAATTCCCCCCTATTATTTTCAGACGGATCTGATCTAAAGCTATTCTGTCTGTTCTGCTTTGTCAACTACCATGAATGCTATCAGTATACATTTTCTTCTTAAAAAATGGATCGCAATAGGATTGCAAAAGAGTATTGAATTCTGACAAATTTTGGTCAATACTCTCCCCATCATTTACAGTTTTTAAATTCTCTGATCAGCATAACATTTCATCAATAAAGCTATCCAAATTTATCGAATTCAATTACTGATTATTTTTATATGCATCGAACTTATATTTGTAATGAATCTTTGTTTAACCCTAATCCGGACCTTGCAAAATTTCCATTTTGAGATTTGTTTGGTTCATTGGACCCCATTGTGCATTTTTTAAGTCAATATAGGCATTTGTGACATAAATGATGCCACATTACAAATTGGTGTGTTTATGCTATATGGTAGTGATAAACCGAAACGTTGCTCTCACTGTTATCATGGCAACCAGTGACCATAGTAACACAAACAACTAAGTATTTTGCTGTAAAATCGAATTTTATCTAATAACATCTGCAGAAAATGTACAGATGGGGAAATGTGGCCTTATTTATGACTAGTTAGACCTTTTGTTACATAAATGGTGTATCTTTTACAGAACAATGTAAATATTTATAAGAAAATGACAAAAAATATGGTTAGGGTTCAGAGAACAACATATACTATTTATGCATATTAACAATGATTATTATACAACTTTAACCACGACTGATTTAAACACCTTATTAGTGGAACATATATAACCAAAACAACTTTCCAACTGATCAATATAGTCAACTTGTTAAGCTTTGTTCTGCTTCCAATCATTTCATGGCAATAGTTGTCAAATATATTTGACCTGTCACCGTGCATGTCTTGGCTCCGTACCGGATTCATGACGATGACACTGAGACAGTGGTATGTCAAATATTTGTAATAAAACTAAGTATGGTAAACAAATGCAATGAAAGTAAACACATGATTTTATATATTGAATATCAATTGCTTAACACCATGTCTTGAGTACTACTCATAACTATGTCTGCTTCACATCATCACATGTCTGATGAGCTGCATGGTAGTGTCCTAGACGCAGTTACAGATGTAACCACGGTACGTTTTGGTCAATGTTCTACATCAGATGTTTGTATCCATGTTATAGGCTATGATTTGAGGTTTCCTGTGATTTTGATCTTTTACATTAATTTTGATACATGATTGAAATAAAAATAAATGGTATCAAACATTCGGTTAAGCCACTGCTTAACACGCGTTTGCCAGCCATCCTAATTTGAGCATGTGTGTATTATGTCTTTCTTCACCTGTAGCTATATAGTTGAATCTGATATACTGAAAATGCCAATGAAGCATTGAAATAGACGCCTTAAATACCGAACGACCAGACCTCGTTGGTCAACGTTTAATAGGGTCAAAGGCAAAGGTCAAGTTCACGAATATTGTCCCATGACTGCTATGGAAACTGCCAGAAAGGACCAAAACCAAACATAATACAGAACACTTATTTGAATCTTGAAATAATTTTCATAATTTGAGGTCAGATAAAATTGTATTCGATCCATATAATGTGAATCCCTTAGACTCGCGTTTTGCGCTCGGGGTTATAATATCCAACGGAAATAACTGAATCACAAGATCGTGAAATATATAGTTTGATATGTGCAATTAAGGAACAGTATTATCGGGGTTATTTAGTATTCAATAAACGCCATTTTGGTAGCTGTAAATTACAAGGAACGATTTTTAAAATGGCTTGAAATATATTTTACTATCCTTTAGAATTTTGGGATCCGGCTGGACCCCAGCCGCGTTTTGAAAATAAAATCTACGCGAATAGACCTATTTATTACGCATTTCACACAAGTGTCAAAAAGCCATATGAACAATGTCAAAAAACGACATAGGCGTCATTAGGCTGAACATTTTTTTTCTAGAAAAAATAAAGCCGATGGGGTCCAATGGACCCGAAAAGTCCGGATGAGGGATACTTATGGTTTTCGCTTTCTACAACAGGTTCCTTTTCTGCAGTATCATTGAAGGATTTAATCCCTTCACTGCCTTAGTGCCCAGTGCAAGATTTTTTGCAAATAGTTTGAATCCTGATCAGACGATCACGCGATGTCTAAACTGGATCCAAACTGTTTGCCACTCATTTCAATAGTTCTGCTATCAAAATACCCAACTTTAATTTTTAGAAACAAAAGCAGACGACAATTGTTTTTAATTGATGACGTCACGGCAGTGAATAGGTTAAAGACGATGGTTATGAGACAATGATCCGATATGATGTTCGGATCGCACACTTCAAATTCAGACACCACATAATCTACCACAAACTGACACTTAGTTCCAACACATGTACAGTTACCAATCGCCCTGTCCTCGCCAAAACGACCATTCAATATACGAATGCTCGTTTCTTTTCACAAACCAGTCAAAAGTCTACCATATTCATTCACAACACCATCCTTTGAGTGCCTTGCTGGTGATGGAATATCGAATATATAATTATCTGGCAAAACATCTGCTTGTAAAAATACGTCATTTTCAACAAAATCATACAGTGTACCACTTCTAGCATTAAAGTCACATATAAAAAAATTCATTGATTTTCTTCATACTTTCGATATCGACAATACCATTGTAAAATTTATCAAAACTAGATAATTTATCATTTTTCGCTGCACTGCTAAATCCTTGAGGAGGATTATAGCAAAGACATAGAAAAATGTCAACCTTTAGGCCAAAAATTCCAATGTTTAAGTTTAGACAACTAATATTTTCACCAGTAAATTGATACAGCATATAATCAGTTGCATATTTGTCACGAACATAAATTACAATACCGCCAGACTCTCTTTTTGCATTTACGCTATGTAACGCAAACTTTTTTAAATCCTTCACATTCAATATCGCTAAATTTTTCGTCTGCATCGTGCGATCTTGTGAACAAACCCCGAGCGCGGAAACGGCAGTGTGTCACCTGTGTTTACAAGTTCTTCAGAGGACATGTGACCTGGCCCTGTATGATTAGCAAACGACTTTGCTGTGGTGTGTTATTCAGGATGGGATTATATGTTACATTTGGACCTAATATTGACTGTGAGGTATTTTCTTCGGGGGATACTTCTTGAGTATGGAGCGCAATCGTTGCCAATAATCTAGACATGTAGATGCTAACATCTATTTTGTAGTTTGTATAAAATACAAACCCGACTGTACAAAATATAAATGTGACTTGTCCATAAGTTAGTCATGACCATACAATGCTATTTTTAGAATTGACTTTCTGCTTTGTTCAAAGCAAACACCCGCTTTACATTTCATGAAATTGACAAATTAATCCTACAGATCAGAATGAAATTCCTCAAACCGTCACAAGCAAAGAACTGCATCCGAAAATCCAACTGAAATCATCTGTTTTCAATTAACTTGAACACAGATATAAACCGAAAGTTGCGGATTGACGACCGACATTGACATTTCTCCAGTGTACAGTTGACTCTTGCAAGTCGAGAATTACATTTCTCCAAATGCAAAACTAGCGAATTTTGCTATGACCTTATAAGGAATTTTTACGGAATACTACAAATATTAATTTGGGCGGAGTAAACTAAATCGGATCTTACCGGAATCGTTCGCCGGGGGTTTACCTAGCCCTATGATTTTACAGTGGAGAATACGTTATTCTTTCCCGTTTAAACGAACCGCAAAACACTAAAACATAGAAAAGTGCAACTTTTGGACAATTCTGATAATTCATGTTTATATTGGTGACAAACAGTTTGGAGCCTGATCGGACGCCGGGTTACCCAGCGTCTGATCTGGCTCCAAACTGTTTGCAATAGAAATAATAGTTTTAGCGTAAACGCGTTTATTGGGAAAGAATAACGTTTTCTCCACTGTATGTAGCCAGTTTGACAGACAGGTGCTTGCTTAACCCATTACCCCATAAATACACCTTTTTACGCCTTTCATTTATTCATCCACTAAAGAGTTAATTCCAATTTTTACAGCCATGAATATGTATCATAAGAAATGTTTTCTATTTCCTAGCAGACTGTAGCTTAAAGCAGGCTGAAAGTAAAGCAGAATGTGCCTTAAGGCACATTCTGCTTTACTTTCAACCTGCTTTAAGTGGTCACGTGTCTTCAATACTAGAAACAGGCTGTGGGGTAATAGGTTAAGCAGACTGAAGTAAAGCAGATAGTTCCTGAAATAGCTTTTCTGCTTTACATGTGCCTGCTTTAAACATCCATCTGCCCAGATGCAGGGCAGGGGCCCGTTTCATAAACATTGTTGTCGTAAGTCAAAACTTTAAAATACATTTAATTTCTGATTTCTCTATTTAATCCTGTCTTGTGACATTTTCAAGACAATTCCAAAAAGATGTTACAAAACAGGATTAGATTGAGAAATAAATAATAATTGAGACTTTTATAATCTGACTTACGACAACATTCGTCGTACAAAGTTTTATAAAACGACTCAAGGTTTCCAATGACTCTTTATCAGGATAATATTTGTAGAAGTATGAAAAGGTACATGCATTAAATTTGTAATAGGAATAATTAAAAAAAACTGCCAACATGTGCATCTATGTGTGAAATGGTTAAAGTGGTTGCTTACAGCAAGATAAAAGTAAAGCAGAAATCTCCTGTGGCAGCTTTTGATTAACTGCTTTACTTTTATCCTGCTTTAAGGTGGGCTCAGCTTCTTTAACCATTTGAGCCCTATTGGTGCATCTATGGGTCCTTTGAAACAGTTTACCTGTGAAGACTTAGTAACATTAACCCTTTACCTGATAGCCTATTTCTAGTATTGAAAATAGGTGACTACTTAAAGAGGCTCGCAACCGGATCAAGCATTAAAAATAGTAATTTGTAAATATAGGTCAAATGCTTATATAAATGGGTAAAATTTAGTTTAGGATAATAAATTCTGTTAAAAAATGCATTTCCAAAAAAAAAATGAAGAGGCTCTGGTGGGATTCGAACCCGTGACCATCCATGCGGAGACAAAAATGAAAAATGAGGCAACGCCTCTACGCCCTCGGCTACGGACGCTCTCTATATATATAGTAGCGAATTAACGTACTTCAATGATAGCTATTAATAGAACATTATTCGGCTCGGGTTTATGTCTGACCCCGTGTAAAGAAGCAACAACAACAACTATACCGTTAGCTAACGCTATGGAAAAACGATGGAAAATATCTAAAAAAAACTAAGATTCGGTGACGATTCTTGAGACGTTTTTTGGACTGATCATATGTTTTTAATGTCAAAAGCCAAATAATGCCACAAATTTGCTTTTATTTGAGTATTTTATTTTATTTTGACAAGAACACCATCCGGTTGCGAGTCCCTTTAAAGCAGGTTGAAAGTAAAGCAGAATTATAGTCACTCGGAACACCTGAGTTATTGGCATACGTTCTAGGAAATACCTTTCAACTTTCAACTTTTATTTACATATGCATAAGTCCCACGGATAGTGAAAAACATTAGCATTATAATTATAACTCAAAGTAACATTGAACAACAAAAGTAAACAATATAAGGGAAAACGGCTACACATAGTTTTATACCAGGGCTCCAGATAAGAGGAAGTAAACTGAACAAATCCAACATTCATACACATTTCAGCACCAAATCCCTTGATGTAACCACCCACCTGAATCGTCTCGGAGAGTCGATTCTAATGAGTAGTGACACCACATGGTTTAATGCAGAAATAAAGACTTTATTCGTTTTGAGTTACTCCCCCATTCAACCTGGAGCTCTGTTTATACATTCCATAATTATGACGTAAATGTTACGTAATTTGTATTTAAAAAACGACGTCATAATCTAATCTAGAATTTACCGAAACTTCACGAAGGAAAATTGACGCGTCGAAGGAGGGGCTTATGTAGCTAAGACACGCCCTCGTGACTCATTTGACAACTTTCTACATTGTCCGTTGTACATTGGCGAATATCCGAAGTTCATTGTATGGTGTCTGTTTGCAAAAGGTGAAACGTCTTTCGCAAAGCGTACTTTCAATTCTTCCAGGCGGAAACTGTTTATTTCAAATGTTGGTTATATGTAGTTCTGTCTTAGAAAGTAACATTAAATCGTGGATTTTGGTTCCCTTGTTAACAGCTTTACATGAAAGAATTGCGAGTGTTTAAAGTATAAACTATAAATACCTTTTTATGGAATACAGTATACACATGTAAACAGACATTTACATGTTAAGTTTGCATGATTCTAAACGACATTTATACAAATACATATCGTTTTTGGCCAAACAATAATTGAAAACTGGGTGATTGCATGTCTGGACTTTTGGCAACGAATGCGCTCCATACTTGAGAGGATATATGGAGAAGACACATCGCATGATGCAGACGGTTGTATGTTCTGTACAGGTTGGTCATTCACTTTCACAGGTATGTTAGATTCCTTGTTTGTCTGTTTGCAATTTATTTTCTTTCGCTGGATTCGATCACGATCGCTGTCGGATTCAGTGTCTGCATTGTATACTTGATCCGGATCACTTGAAGGTTTGGGATTTATTAATTGCTACTGACCGTATCAAGGCGGGCTCCTATATTAACTTTACTTATGTTTGTCTTGCGTGTTGTTTTCTATTTAGTGTGCAGATGAAGAAATGGTATTGCGCGCGCGCGAGTGTGTGTGTGTATGTGTGCGAGTGTGTGTGTGTGTGTGTGTTAGTTATGGTATGAATGTGTGTTTGTTCTGCTTAGGAGGTGGGTGTTTTGTTTGTGTTGCTTTCCTTCTAAAGTATTTCGTATATATTTGTCTGCTGAGCACATTGTGGTTTTGACCCTGATGACGCTGATGTTCCGCCTGTGGGTAACCGTTACAAGGTGTTTTGCTAATGCCGTTTCGATCTGGAAGAGTTGACTGTGTATAGCTCGTGCTGTGAGTGTAATCATAAGATGAACGCTCACGCACTAGCTCGTACTATCCAGGGAATTCATCGATTGCTGATTTTCCATCGACAGATTAGTCGCGGTCAATTGCAAACTCTGAGCCCTTGAACCCGGGTACCTGATCGATAACGTAGTCTGCATCTTCCTTGTTACGAAAGGAGATCAGAATAGGTCGCCGCACGGCAGCATTCCTACGTTTTGCCCTCTTAGCTGCGCCAGCATACCAACCTACGCGTTGTACTTTAACAATACTCAGCTGTCTGGTGTCAATTTCCAACCAGTCATGTATAACGTCTTGCACTAGGTCATACAAGTTTTCATTTCTTTGAAGCCACGTAGAATTAAGTTATTTTGTTTCTGTCTTGTTTCAATGTCAATTTGTTTATATGCTTATGTCATAATATGTTTGGAATTCGCGTCTATATAACTCCTTGTTTCATGTATTTCTTCGTCATGTTTGTTAACTCTTGACCGTAGCCCTTGTATTTCCTGCTGAGCGCCTTGAATATCCAGCAATTTTTTAAATATTGCACTAAGTTGATCATCTTAAAATAAACTCTCAAAAGTATATACATATAGGTTCTACACTACCAGTTTGCTTTCTCTTACGTGTTTTCTCTCGATGAACCTGCCAATCGTCTTATTTGTTTGGCTGACCCCACCCACAAGCTTCGTATAGGTTCCTCATTTCGACATAGCAAACATGTTCATTTTCGATCTCAGACTCAGTCTCCGTCAACATATCTTCATTTCACTCATAACTAACCTGATGTTTTTAACGTTTTGCACATTGTTCATTTAAATTAACTTTTAGATATTGATATTATCGCCGCGTCATCACGTTAGTCCGCCATTACCGTTACAGTAGGACATGCGTTTTATGTAAATTGCATTATAGGTAAGTTAGTAGAGCACACAATACTATTTGTTTTTTGACACTCAAGGGAAGAATTCCAGTCCCAATCTGGCATAAAATCAAATGTTTGACTCGTACTTTAACACATCTTTTTATTATTAGTAGTGTTATTATACCAAATTCATTTAGCGCTCTTTTTAAACAGGAGTTGTGCGTGCAAAGGCGCTTCACATGTAATTACATCATTCTTATATAATGCAATCAAATACATATAACTACATTTATATATAAAATAATAAACATGATACCTTATGGATTTACATAAAAACACATTCAACAAGGGACATTATTTCAATGTAATTGCCAAGATTTAAAAAAATATATATATCATTAGTTTGTAAAATAACATTTTAAATGAATCAAATAGTTCAAAGATCAATGGCATGATTAAAATGATAAAAGCTGTGAAAGAATTATACCACAGACCCTCGAACGCTAATTTCAAAAGAGATAAGAGTCATTATCCCTACCTCAAAGTCGCTGAAATCATGCGCAAATTGTTTTGAGAAAACGGTTTTGGCAGTGCTATTTCATTGATTAAACTCATAAATTATATTCTACATTTCCCTGTAAGGAATTAGACGTGTAACGGTTTACTGCGTTTCCGTGTTACATCGACGACCTGTGTTCTTTCTTGTTTTTTTCGATTCGACAAGTTCCGGTCATGTTGGAATTTTCGAAGACTGAATGTTTCCCGATCTATGACATTATTTGTTTACCATAATAGTGTTTACTCAAAAGCGTGACCGGGTTGGATTTTTTTTATAAATCGGCAAGTAGGTGGTGATAACAAAAGAAAAACAATGTTCTAGTGGAACACAACTATTGTGCAATTTTTTTTGAATATGCCGATGACGAGTTCGTTTAATTCTTTATACCCTACATATCTCCTGTTGGTATTTATTAGCCGTATGGACTCTTACAGTACATGCTTTTGAACCAGTCTACTGTAGCATTTTTGATATGACAACACACACGAATGAAACTCGGAGCAGGGTATACATTGTTTAGATTTGTAAAGTAGTTGAAAGGGTTAACTTGGATATTCTTAACTGTTCAATGTGAGGCAGAATGATCTGTTTTCATTACTGAAAAGAAGCTACGGAGTAAAGGGTAACATATCTATTGCAATTATTTGGTTGCTTCATACCATCCATTTGTTATAGAAACGTTGTAGTCCTTGTCAACTTTTAATTTAAGTCAAACTCGTATTAACCCTAATCCGGACCTTGCACAAACTTCCATTTTGAGACTTTTTGGGTCCATTAGACCCCATTGTGCATTTGTGTTGTTTTTCTAAATCAAGATAGGGATTTGTGACATAACAGGTGTCGCATTATAAATTGATGTGCTAATGCTATTCGGTTATGATTAAACCGAAATGTTGCTTTCACTGTTACCATGGCAACTAGTGCCAAAAGTAACACAAATAACTGAGTTTTTTGCTGTAAAATCGAGTTTTATCTAATAGCTTTTGCAGAAAATGCACTGATGGGAAAATGTGGACATATTTATGTCTAGATATACCCTTTGTGACATTAATTGTGTATCTTTTACTGAACTATGTGCATATTTCGAAGAAAATGACAAAAATATGGTTGGGGTCCAGTGGACCCCAAATAATATTTATGCATATTAACATGGTTTACAATACAATTTTTAACCACGACTGATTTAAAAACCTTATTAGTGAACATATGTTACCAAAACAGCGTCCCAGCTGATCAATATCGTCAATTTGTTAAGCTTTGTTTCTGCTTCCAATTATTTTATGGCAATGGTTGTCCAAGTTATTTGACCTGTCACCGTGTTTGTCTTAGCTCCGAGTAGGATTCAAGACACTGACACTTAGACAATGGTATTTCAAATATTTGCGATAAAACTAAGTATGGTAAACACATGTAATGAAAGTAACACACACATAACTTCAAATGGTACAAAATATATGAGTTTTGAATATCAAGTGCTTAACGCCATGTGTTGAGTACGTTCTCATAACTATGTCTGCTTCACATCATCACATGTCTGATGAGCTGCATAATAGTGTTCTAGACGCCGTTACAGGTTTAACCACAGTCCGTTTGGGTCACTGGTCTACACCAGATTTTTGTATCACTGTAATGAACTATGCTTTGAGCTTTCCTGCGATTATCATCTATTACATTAAATTTCATTCATGAATGAAATAACAAGAAATTGTATCAAACATTAGGTTAAGCAACTGCTGAACAAGCGTTTGCTAAACATTCTAATTGGAACGTGTTTGTCTGTTGTATGCATTTCTTCCCCATGTAGCTGTATAATTGAATCTGATATACTGACAATGGCAATGAAGCATTGAAATAGACGCCTTAGAAACCGACTGACCAGGCTCGTTGGCCAACGTTCAATTGGGTCAAGGCCAAAGGTCAATGTCACCATCCTAGGCCCATGACTGCTATGGAAACTTCCAGAAAGGACCAGCACAAAAAATAATACAGTACACTTATTTGAATCTTGAAATGATTTGCATAATTTGAGGTCAGATAGAATTGTATTCGTTCCATACAGTATGAATCCCTTAGACTCGCGGTTCGCGCACCGGGGTTATCAAATCCAAGGGAAATAACCTAATCACATGATCATGAAAGATATATTTATATGTGCAATTGAGGAACAGTATTACCGGGGTTATCTAGTATTCAATAAATGCCATATTGTAGTTGTAAAAACAAGGAACGGTTTTAAAATGACCTGAAATACATTTTACTAACCTTTAGAATTCTGGGGTCCAGCTGGACCCCAGCCGTGTTTTGAAAATAAAATCTATGCAAATTGACCTATATAGTACGTTTTTCACTAAAAGTGTCAAAAAGAGCCATAGGAACAATGTCTAAAAACGTCATAAGCGTCATTTTTTTCTAGCAAAAATAAAGCCGTTGGGGACCAATGGACCCCAAAGGTCCGGATGAGGGTTAAGCGATCACACAATGGTATACCAATATGTAGTCGTGTATACAGCTCTCCGGTAATGCAGGATTAGGCTAATGCAGAAGGTTTCAATAGTTTTCTTTATCATTTTTACCCTGGTTTAAGCAGTCTAGCGAAAAGGTATGCACGTTTACCGGTAATTAATTTGTTTTCTTTGTACAATATTGACTGTATGTTTTATAGTTCTTGCTGGAGAATATTGTTTTCTTGCAAAACAGTATTTGAAAAACCCACATCAACTTTTCAATTGCAAAAGCTTGTGTACACTCCACAAATAGTTGTAAACGACAATGCATGTTGTATCAATAACTTTAATTTAATTTTAAACATTTTTTACAAGTTATAGACGATGAACATTTCAAATTCATTTTGCTATTTTATTTTAGAGAATCTATGAATGATTTTCAGTATGGTCATCAATTTTTCTTAAAATGTTAATAAGTGATTAATGAGACAAAATGGCAAATTAAATTAGTTTCTGCGAAATATACATTAATGCAATCCGCAAAAATCAAATGTTATACTTGTATTTGTATACAACAATGTAATAGGTATAAATGCATATTTAAATGTTGATATATTTATCAAATAGTTGTAATAGGTTTATACTCTTACAAAAGAGGGGGGGGTAATTTTAAGGTGTTTAAGGTTTTTTTGAATTCGGTGCGCGTTGAAATTGGAACAGTTAAAGTGGAAAGAAGTTAAATTGAAATTGTTAATAAGATTATGTACAGTTGCTGTTGGTATCAAGGGAGGTAACTCCTATAAACTTAAAAACAAAGAGAAGTAATAAAAAAGAGTTCCGATTCAGTGTTAAATAGAATGCACTATGGTAGCTCACTCATATAAACATGTAGTTCATCAGTTATACTATACGATTTACTCATATAAAAGATATACAGTGCTTTTCCCCTGTAACAACCGCCCGACAAACGCTTACCTCCTTAACACAACACTTTCCACTGTTCCCAAGACAATTAAGTCTAAATATTTCACTACTGCAATATTGCATGCTTAAACTTGTTGTCTGTTGTTTTAGCTGACAATATAAACATAGTAAATAATGACAAGTGGCAAACAGTAATAATCCAGATCTCGTATTTCCATGTTTCAGACCTTCCTATACTATGGATTGCAGAAGAACTCACACACAAAATTTGGTTTTCATTGATTAAGCGTCTGATCTTGTTACAATCTTTTTCAAATACCGAATCAATATGTGTGATAAAAAACTTGCTCTTGAAGTGGAAAGGATAGGGTAACTATATATTTCACCACTATAATGTTCGCACATATCTTTATTTGAATGTAAATGAATTTTAATCGTCTATATGTTTTCGAGTTTATCATTTTAGCTTGGGGCGTTAACTCGCTTATCATGAAACATTTCACTTCATGAAACAAGCACGGGACTTTTCACAAACGATGTTTAAATATTACTTGTCAAAAAACACTCGTAAGCCACTTCAATTTCGCTTGTCAGATTCATGATTGCGGCCAATTTCAAAATGGTGTATTTTTCAATTTTCTTACATTGTGGCATAGTCATCAGTACAAAGATTGTCCATAATGAGATAGGACAATGACAAATATGTCCTAAACTATACTTAACAAAAAAAGAAACTTTACATTCTTTAAAGCCGGTTTAAGCGATGTTTTAATGACGTTTCGTGAAATATACACACATTTCATAACGGAGTAATTAATAAAGATCATACAGAGCCACACTCTCGCTAAGTTGTACCGCGCACGACGTAGCACGCTTTCCACTTCCGGTATTTAGCACTGACGTTGAGTTGACATATTCTGCGGTGATTTCAAGTTTATTTAATGCAACAGACACACGCAGGCTTAAGCAAAACTCCGAAAAAACAAAGTTGTAAACATTTGCGTTTCAAAACTGAGATGCCACAGCTTTATGAAAATCACAGAAAACAGATCATTTAGCATGCTTATGACGGACGTGTCAGTAACTGATGTTGTGCGTCATTTTGGACGCATACGGTAAACAATTCAAATGCTGACTACTTGTTACAGAGTTACGGGGTAAGTTCAGGATAGTCCGAGATCGTTGACGTCGCGTAGAGACGACAGCACTCTCACGTTAACGTACCGACGTAACCGTTTCATCTCAGAAACTTTTACTGCTCGGCGGTTTTGAATCACTGCCGAGACAATAAGAAATCGTCTGAAGCAATGTCACGGTTCTACCCGTACCCGTAGACCGTATACTTGGCAGATCTTAACTGCTCACACAAGGCCCAGAATAACGTCAACGTCATGCACTGGCATGCAGTATCACCAAATCTAAAACCCATAGAGCATGTATGGGTTAAAATTGGTGACGGGTGCGGAACAATTACCAGATTGACACCAGCAACAATCTCAGACATGTTCGAATACGAAAATGGCATGTCATCTCAGATGACGTCATTAGACGGTACATCAGAGACGGAATGTTACTTGCATTGTGCGTGACGGGGGACATGTACGCTACTGAAGTGATTTTATACAAAAGGTCACTTAAAATGAAACCGGAAAAAGAATTAAACACGTCTTGCGAACACGTTCACATCTCTGAGAATTTTGAAATCGACCCCTATGCATTTTGACGTTAAATTACGACGTGACGTTTGCATTTTTTTATCACCATTTTCGAGAACTTGTAGACATTGATCCACAGTTTTGAATTACAATGAGTTTATTGCAAAATTGTGTTTGTAGACAGAATTATACGCATCAGAATCCCATGTAAAGTTTCTATTTTTGCTGAGTATATATTGGTTAACTTTCAATAAATCTTAATATTTAAAAAAAATCAAAATGGCCGCTTTTTATGCTATTCTTATCGAAAATCTTTCTTTAAGATATATAGTTGGAAATCGAGGTTCGTCCATCATCCTTATTTGTTCAGCATTCATAAATTGATAATATTTTTTCAATAAACTAAAATATGTAAGTTTTGGCACAGTATTGATAGTAAGAGACATCTAAATAGGGAACGAAGATGCGTATTTTTCGTTTTGTGTGACCTTTTCAAATTTTGTACTGTTACGTTAATATGCAGATTTTACACACACTTATATAATATATATATATATAAGTTATATGCATAAAAATGCAAAAGTTTAATGACTTAATTGAATTAATGTTATTGTAATAGAGTGATTGTCAAAGCACAACCAGGGCAGACAGGTGACATCATTGCTAAATGTTCGTCGTTGCTATAATTGTAAGTCGACCGTTCAGTTCTCCTAGATTCTATCTAGCGAGCCTCAATTAATGAATCTTATAAAATTCACACGTTAGAAAGCCGTACCTGAATAGACAGGTTTTTTTGCCAATGCGGGATAGTCGAGCCAAAAGTAACTGCGCTTAAGTTACCTAGTAGGTTTACAGATCGCACTGGAATTCAATGAAACTGAATGAACGATCGGACAGGGTGTAGGCATTTGTTCCGAACTGTGTTGTATCCCAAACAAGAATGTGCTTTTAAAACTTACAATTGGTTAGTTGGTAAAAGGGTAGCCCCTCGAATTAACCACATATCATAGAACACTCATGGAAGATACAATTCAAGCAGTACCAGTAAACACCAAACAGATTTGGAAAAGTGCTGCATATGACAAAAGCAAAAAAGAAAGAAAACTTAACATCTCCATTACCTGTTCGAAAAGGTCAGGATGGATACTCAATGTTGATAACATAAGTTCAAACAGTTCCCGAAGATAATCTACCTGAACGAATTTATCTCCTATTAAGCACAAATCAGCACATGTATTAAGTATGTGCCGAAATGTATAAGGTGCAAAACAAAATAAACAGTCAGGTTGAACGTCGAGTTTAATAAAGTAAGAGTGTGTTATAAAAGAGTGACCAATTCGGAGCCTTGCAAGTACTACTTCATTCCGACGAACTGGTCTGCATGAGTTAAATGATTCACCTAATGCAGGTTGAAAAACATGGAGTTTTTTGTAAGTTTCTTCATTCCAAGACTCCTGCCATTTTTCAAAAATATAACTAGTAATTTGGGGTTTGAAAATAGAGAAGGGCAGTTTCATTTCAGATTCAGGCAATGCCAAGCCAGCCTTTGCTGCAATGGCTGCCCTCTCATTGCCATGAGTTCCACAATGACTAGGTATCCAACAAAAATTTACATCTTTAGAATTTGACAGTTCATGATATCTTAAATCGAACATAAGAGCAGTTTTGGTAGAACATTTACTTAATGACTGTAGAATAGAATGATAATCCTTAAAGTTTTTATGTTTATTTTATAAATCTTCAGAAATATAATCAGAAGCCAAGTTAATAGCCTTGATCTCCACTGAAAATATGGAGGCATGGTCAGGTAGCCGAAAGTTTGTAACTGTACTGTCAGCCACAAATGCAGCTGCAACCTTCTCATCATCTTTTGAACCATCGGTAAAAACTTGTATATAAATTTCAAATCTCTAAAGGATTTCATTTAGAACAAGAGAGCTTGTTTCAAGTATGTTTATGATAAGTTAGATGAAAAATAACTTCGGGTGGTTTGATGGATCAAGGTGGTATAGATTCGACTTTAGTCTGTCCGACCAAAAACAAATCCATGTCAATACTTTCAAGAGTTTTTCATACGTATTTCAAGGATGGAAAAAACTTTTCTTTATATATAAATATACGTTTATATTTAGGTTTAAAACATTATTGTATGTTGACTTTGAACGAGTTGAAGCCTTCTTTGAAGTAAACTGTATGGATAGCTTTTGACGACAAGAGTACAGAGAAGACTCATTGGCCCCAACATATAAAGTTTTAGCAGGGGATGTCCTAATATAAAGGCACCCAATGCCGATCGTAAACCCTGGTGGTGTATTGAATCAAGCATCTGCAAGTATGATGTTCTAGTGCAGCAGATAATAAATAAATAACAGAAGAATCTTTCACTGGCGGAAACAAGCACCAAAATTGGCACACAAACTCCTTGGGGATTGCTTTTTTGAAAAACCCGCTGGCCACTTAAAAATCAAAAATGGCCGCCATTTTCCAAGATGGCCGCCAAGGCATATACATAAACATTGATTTTCGCCCTAAATATGTTTAAACTTGTCTATTTCAATAGTCTATGTGTCAAATAACGCGTTTTGACTATGTAGAATTCAATTTGGATCCATGAAAATTGCTCTATTGCTTCTTTTTACCCTTAAGTCACTTAAAGATTCAAGATGGCCGCCATTTTTAAGGTGCCCTGCAATAGAAAAACTAGGTTTTGCAATATATTTGCAAATACTTGTCCTATATCAATGACCTTTGTTTGGAGTTATATATTCAAGTTTAAAGCAACCGAGTGCCTCAACGGCTTCCATATACCGTTAAGTACTTGAAACTTCAAGATGGCAGCCATTTTGTCAAGATGGCCTTCACAGATATATATGCATTTCGAAATAAAATGCCAAATATCATCCAATATCAACAACTTTGTGTCAAATATACTTTTGTAAAATTTAAGACTGGAACAATGAATGTGCTCAATGGTTACCTTGTACCAGGTAGCCACTTAAAATCAAAATGGCGGCCAATTTTCAAGATGGTCGCCCAAGAAATATTGCATTTCTTAATAAAATTGCATATATTTGTCATACTTCAATGATCTCTGTGTCTAATTGTACGTTTCGGACTACGTAAAAATTAAATTTTGAACATTGTGATTACTCATTTGCGTCCCTGTACCCGTAAGCTACATAGCGTTCAAGAAGGGAGTTATGTTCAAGTTGGCCAACATGACATCAACAGAAATATTGTACTTCGCCATACAATTGCAAAGACTAACTGTATGTGTGTCAAAATAAATTGAATATAGTTTGACAATGTAGAATTCAAATCGGAATTATAGAATTGCTCAATTGCTTCCTTGCTTCCGTTAGCCACTTAAAACATCCTGATGACCGGCTTTTTTCAAGATGGTCGCCATGGTATATACCTAATTATTGTATTTCGCAATAAAGTTGCAAAGACTTGTTCTTATTCAATGCTTGTTGTGTCAAATAATAGCTTTTGACTACATTGTATGTATAAATAAAATGTGGAACTATGAAATTACTCAATGACTTCCGTGTACCTGTGAGTTATTTACAGTTCAAGATGGCCGTCAACTGTCAAAATGACTGTCACAACAATATTTAATTTCTCAATGAAAAACTTAAAGACCTGTCCTATTTCGTTGATTTAGTTTCAAAGAATACCCTTAAGACTATTGATTATTAAATTAAAAACATTGGAATTCATGATGGCATCCAAACATTGTGGTGTATTTGCTCTAATCGTATATATCATGCCACTGTTGGCTATACGTGCTGGTCAGCAGCAATGGCTGTTACCCGGCCTCCATCTAATGCTTGACTTTGACAAAAGTGTGTGTTTGATATCAGAGCAGAGGAAAAGTTGATGTAATGCTGACCTCAAGTGGCTTTTCTCTCTTATGTAAGGCATAGTGGGTAGACCGTGTCATAGCGACAGGTCCATATGTCACTAGGATAGTATACAGCCTTTCATAATCATATGGCAGAAATGATTTCAGGTGTCTGTGTGTTTCAAACAATTTTGAGGAGGAAATAATTCTCCTGTGAAGAAAGACGGTCTCCCATTGGTAAAGGTTTTGAAAATTAATGGACCGTCTTCAGTTCAACCTCCACAAACTTTAGCTATTGTTTTAAGGGTGCTGGAAAATAGAAATGCTGATTTCATGGAAAGACGTGGTTGCCGTGTTTACATTGGGCTTGTAGTCTATGATGTCATATGATGGTCATACTAACATTTGGGAACATGGGAACATTTATTTAGTCTTGCTATTGGGGTTTATCGTCATATTTTTTGGCACATATGAAACATGTTTGACCTTTGCGTCAGGTTCTAAGCCGCTTGGTATGGTATTCTAATGGCTGAGCGCTCTGTTCTTCAATTTCTGTCCGTTTCCTGCTCTGTGTTCGTGATAATAACTGACAGTATTGGTGATGCTGTGCCTCTTACTTTCTAAAAGTTTCTTTGACACCATTACCATAATTAATTCAGGCTGGATCCCAAACAATATGAATCTAATTACTGCGAGAATGAAGGGAATGTTAATTGCAATCATAATGTAGACATCATGCATGTTGTTATGTATTTAGCAATTTGAGCTTTTTTGATTTTCTTCTTCTGGTAAGACAGACATTTGGATCGTCCCGGATCTATATATATTTGCCATCTTTGTGATGATCATGTATCTGCATTCAGTGAATCAATGCCAGCGGTTATGCCTTTACAACATATATCATTTAGTTAATGAGTGAGTGAGTTAGATGGTTTGGCACTTAAACACTGAATATATTATATATTCAAAAGTAATTAACCGTGGCTCGGGTTTTTTAGCTCTGGCACACCCTATCAATTCAGGCACGACATTTAATTACAGGCTATGTAAAGCTATATCCAATTAAATTAGTTAACTGATGCAGGGCTTAATAGATCGCATTTAAGATACCTACAAAACATGTCAGTTAGTACTGAACTCCATGCAGTAAGGAGTAATGTCAGGGTTCGAAATTTGGATTCCATACAGTCAAAAGCGTACTTTTTGACACACATAGCATTGCATAGGACAGGTATTTGTCGTTTTGTTCCGCAAGTTCTGAAGGCCTTTCATAAAAGATGCCAAATAGTGATTTTTACGAGGCTTAAAAGTACAAGAACACATATGACTAAGTCCATGGTTCAAAATTGAAGTATAATTAGACACAAATGTAGTTGAAATAGGACAAGTATTTGTGAATTTATTGAGAAATGCATTATTCCTGTGGCGGCCATCTTGCCTTTTAATAGGTTACCGAGTACAAGGATAAAATTAAGCAATTATATAGTTCCAAATTTGTATTGTACAGAGTAAATGAAATATTTTACATAAAGACCAAAGACAGACGACAAGTATTGACCATTCTATTTCAAAAATGGTATATTTCTGTTATAGTAATCTTTAACAATGGCGTCTCTTTCCTTTTTAAATGGTTAATTGGTACAAGGAAGCCACAGAGTCATTGCATGGTTCTAAATTGGAATGTTACAGTCCAAAAAGCATTATTTGACTCAAAGACTAATGATACAGGAGAGGTATTTGCGATTGTATGGCAAAATGCAATATTTCTACGGTGACCATCATGAAAATGGCAGTCATCATAAATGTCAAAGTGGCTAACGGTTGCAGGGAAGCAATTGAGCAATTCCATAATTCCGAATTGAATTCTACATAATCAAATAATATTTAATTTATTTGACCCACAAACCATTGAAATAGATCAAGTATTTGCAATTTTATTGCGAAGTGCAATATTTCTGTGTATTCCATTGTGGCAAACTTGAACATGACTACCTTCTTGAACGTTATGTAGCTTACGGGAACAAGGACGCAAATGAGTAATCACAATGTTCAAAATTTGATTTCTTTGTAGTCGGAAAAGTACAATTAGACATAGAGATAATTGATGTATGACAAATATATGCAATTGTATTGGAAAATTCTATATTTATGTGGCGGCAATCTTAAAAAACGGCAGCCATCTTGATTTTAATTGGCTATCTGGTACAAGGAAGCTATTTAGCAAATTCATGGTTCCAATCTTGAGTTTTACAAAGGTTTTTTTTACACAAAATTATTGATATTGGATAAGTATTTGGCGTTTGATACCGAAATGCATATATATCTGTAATGGCCATCTTAACAAAATGGCTGCCATCTTGAAGTTTCAAGTAGTTAAGGAAGCCGTTGAGTCACTCGGTTGATTTAAACTTGAATTGAACATGGTCAAAAATTTAATCACAAACAAAGATCATTGATATAGGACAAGGGTATTTGCAAATATATTACAAAACCTAGTATTTCTATGCAGGGCATCTTAAAAATGGCGGCCATCTTCAATCTTTAAGTGACTTGAGGGTAAAATTAAGCCATAGAGCTATTTCATGTTCCCAAATTGATTTCTACATAGCCAAACAAACGCATTTTTTGACACATAACCCATTTGAAATACACAAGGTTTTGCATATTTAGGGCAAAAATTAGTATTTCTGTATATGCCTTGGCGGCCATCTTGGAAAATGGCGGCCATTTAGGATTTTCAAGTGGCCAGCGGGTTTTTTCAAAAGAGCAACCCCAAAGGAGTATGTGTGCCAATTTTGTGCTTGTTTCCGGAAGTGAAATCTGCCCCGTATTCTTGCAGAGCACAATACAACCGTAATTAGGTTTATATCTCACTGAACTTCTGTGCATTATGAGCATTACATTGCGATCTGCACCCCAGTCGGTATGTGCAAGAACGCGAAGCAATTGTAATGTTTGTAGGCATTTTGCCTTTAAATATTTAATATGAAAAATAAAGGAAAGTTTATTGTCAAATATGACACCGTGAAATTTCGCCTGATCTACGACAGGAAGGGTGTTACCATCCAGGCGCAATTCGGGATCAGGGTGAAGATTTCTTAGTTGACAGAAATGCACACAATTTGTTTTTGGTGTTGTAAATTTCAAGCCATTCTCAGTAGCCCATTTTTGGACTTTATTAATGGTCTGTTGAAGATGACGTTCAACAGTAATGATGGTTTTAGAACGGTAACAATCAAAACGTTATCAACATACAATTAGCAATCTGTGCCAATAAGCTTAACAATGTTATTAATTTTAACATTAAAAAGGGTTACTGACAAAATACTTTCCTGTGGAACACCCATTTGCTGGTTTTGTATATCGGAAATAGTAGTTCCAACGCGGACTTAAAAAGTCCCTATTATTTATAAAGTGTTCAAATAGAATTGGAAGTCGGCCTTTAAGGTATTTCATAATACCATACTTCCATGTTGTATCGTAAGCCTTCTCAAGAGCAAAGAAGACAGCAACTAAGTGCTCCTTCTTGACAAAAGCCTCACGAATGAGTGTCTCCAACGTAACTAGATGGTAATTTGTACTTCTTTGGCTCCAGCATGCACTATCAATACTCATAGTATTGTTATTTGATTACCACAGCTACTGGTTGTGTTAATCCGGTCCTTACTTTAGATATAACAGGGTACTGGCATCACCGTGTCTTAGGGGTGAACACCATATTAATTTATAAATGTTAAGTGGTAGCCAACAGGTAGTTCCACACACACAAACTTCTATTGATAATTCTTTATATTTGTGAAGCTAAAGTTGAGTTTTAAGAGAGATTTGCTTAACTTTACAATCCCGACACTGCTAAAACTGTTAAATATGTTTAAATAGCTATATTTCTAGAAGTGTTTCTGAGCATTTATACACATGTTCTCTGTTATCATATATCATAATACACCATTTAAACTTTAAAATAGATTAAATGAGTGTAAGAACAGTTGCCTATGTTTACACTTATATAATGTGACATATCTATAGGTAGAAATCCATAAAAAACATGATAATTGTATGCAAAAAAAATATTCAAATGACATACAATGGCGGTCATTTTGAACTTTGGGCGCCATTTTAGATACAGTACATAATATTGATTTTTCATACACAATAACATGCAAGTTTTCTTTTGAATTGAAACAATAGGTAAAACATTATTCTTAATGACCGGTATTTAACTTCTGGAACATATGTATGGCGGCCATTTTAAAAAATGGCCGCCATTTTTAACGCCCACCTGTTTAGCGATGGCTAAAGGCTTCTATTGTAAGAATGTATACCTGCCAAGTAGCTTGCTTGCTTCATGAGGTGAACTATTGTTTCACTTAATCCCTGGGCTATTTTGGATGTGGGAAATCGCGAATCCCAAAGTATAAGGCTGGTGGTCCTTAACGAGATGGAGACAATGTTGGTCGATATCGGTACTCATAGAAAGGTAATCGCTAACTGATTCGGAACGGATAGACACTGGGAAAGTTAACCGCTCTCCGTAAAGTCCATATCGACTTTGGAACGATCTCATTAGGTGTTCTCAACCTTCAAATATTTAAAGCGATACACTTACATGTTTTATTTATTTTCCCCTCAGTCCAAGGTCATACACAATCACCTTAAGGTTCTTGTAATTTACTCTGATAACATCGTTAACATGCTTGAGCATATAAGATCCTTCAGCAAAATGATTGTACGAAAACGCCGTGACCAAAACCGGAAGTTCTGGTGGAACAATCTCCTTCGTCATTGGTGGAAATAAACCTGAAATTTAAAAAAAAAAATCCTGTTTATACATGTACTCTTTTTCAATGGAAAATATCACGTTATCTAGTGTGCAATAGTCTCTTCACATGCCCTTTGTACTGAACAAATCATGGACCAAATGTCCAACAGTTTAGATTCAGATCAGATATAAAGTTAGCTATGTTTCATCTAGATCCATATTGTTTTACATGTAAATAAAGAAACAATTAGCAATATGTATATTCAACACATATGAAAACCCAAAAATATAATAGGAATACAGAACACTCAATAACTGCGTCACAATAAGTGACAGATCTTTGTCCAATTTATTTGACCTGTCACCGTTCATGTCTTAGCTCCGTGCCGAATTCATGACGCTGATTATGAGACAGTAGCATGTCAAATATATGTGAACAAACTAAGTATGGTAAACACATGTAATGACAGTAACACACACATAACTTCAAATGGTTAAGAGTGAATATCAATTGATTAACACAATGGCTTGAGTACTACTCATAAATATGCCTGCTTCACATCATCACATGTCTGATTATCTGCAGTATATTGTCCTAGACGCAGTTAAAGGCATAACTACGGTCTGTTTTGGTCAATGGTCTACACCACCTGTAATAGACTATGCTTTTAGGTTTCCTGCGATCATCATCTATTACATAAATTTTGATTGAAAGAAATTGTATCACACATCAGGTTAAGCCACTGCTGAACAAGCGTTTGCCATACATCCTAATTGGAGCATGTGTTTCTGTTTTATGTATGTCTTCCCCTGTAACTGTTGACGTGTTTTTGAATTAAAATATACGAGAATTGACATATTCAGTACGTATTTCACACAAATGTCAAAAACAGTCGTACGAACAAGGTCTAAAACGTCATGAGCGTCATAAGGTTGAATACTTTTTTCTAGCAAAATAAAAAGCCACTGGGGTCCATTGGACCCACACGGTCCGGATGAGGGTTACTTATAGTTTATGTTTACTTGTTCTTATTTAACACTCATAGAGTTTAAATAAAGTTTGAATAGTTTTCACATGTGTCTGCCTCCAAATTTCTTAAAGTACATTGCTGTATAATGGTCACCTAATATAGCTTAAAAGGCACACACAGGCGGAGTTTACAGACATATCAATGCACGCGTAACTAAGTACAGTAGAATATTTCTATTAGGACCACTAAGTTGTGTCAAATATCGGCTGTTTAAGACAAGCGACTGCTTAAAGCAATGTGAAAGTGAAACAGAAAGCTTATACAGGTCCTTTGTACTGAAAACCAGCCTTCTTTATAATGGTCGTAATAGAGAGGTTCTACTGTAATTAAAATTCAAATGAATAAATCGAGTAAATATTTGAATATTGTTGAAGTTTAACACTAATTTATTTAAGCAAAGGTTATTGCTATTGAATAGAACGCACCATTGTTTCCCTTCTATGGAAAACATTTGTAAGTAAATTGTTGATTTCTGGAAAGTGTTTCGTATACTTTTATTCAGGTGCCAGGTTTTTAGCCACAATTATTCCATGTTGTCTAACAGCCTAACATTGTAGACTATTATCATATTTCGCATCATACGACGCCTTATCAGAGTCTACAAGTTTTACTGATAGGAAGTTCAATACAAAATATTTGAAAATTAGGCCCCTTACACCAACAATCAATAAATCCAATATATAAGCACAGAATACACTTGGCATTAATATGATACAAATGGGTAACTATTTTAATTTTGCATGCACGGGTATTGTTGAGTTACTTCTTGTAATGAATGGGAGAACTTCTATGTTAGTAAGTACTGAACTGCTCTAACAATGGTCCAAACCCCTTTTCGAATATGACGGTTATGGTGATAATAGTCACTCAAACATATTTCTATGACATATCATCAAAAAATGAACAACTACCGGAATATGAATTAAATACTCACTCATCAATTCCTGCTGTACTCCAGGAAATTTTAACCCATCAATTTTTGCTAAAATATCAACAGGTTTTTTATTAAAATGGCCACTGCATTGTCCGTTTGATGAACCATTTTGGTCAACAGTACCGATACGGTCAGTATTGCGGTAGACTTGGATAGATGACTGATTGACTTGCAATTGTTCTGGAAAAATATTGAGAATAAAAACATAACAATTGCACAAGATATATCATGTATTGAGAACATTATTAGTCTCAGTGTTCCAAGTGTATCCTCATTTAAGCAAATTATTTGTTGGATCTTGTACTGTGCATACAAACAATTGGTGGCTCAGATTTGAGCAGAATGGTACTTTTCGAACCCTTCAATAGTTCTGAGATAGTTTCGAGCAGAAAGAGACTGTTTAAATCCTTTAATAGTTATTCCTTACTTTAACTTATTACAACTATGGTGTTCATGGATTGTTTTTATTTTTTTTAATCTGACTTTGTTCAGAAAATTATATTTTGTTACAGTTAGATACTGGTTACATTGGAAATGAAAAATAAAGACGTATTCAAAACGTTGTGAGCGAGACATAGCAAGAGAAAGGTGTCTGTAACCTAGATGCGATTCGGAATTATTGAAGACAACATATAAATCCCGGTTTGTTTGGACTCCTCCGCTGACCACAACACATGCATGACATTTTTAGTGTCTGCAAGACAGACAACATTAGATGAATTTTAGTAATTTTATTAATTAGACACATACCCAGAAGTGTGTCATTTCTGAATTGTAGTAAACCCAACTTCAGGTGCCCGGTATACACAATTGTCACAGCTGAAACGTAAATGAATACTTATACATGAAGGTAGCAAGGATGTCACTATAATTATAGTGAAATCGTCAAACTATAAGGTTTATAAGATATAGTGTATATAAGATGTCAGTGTTTAACTTGTGAATTTCGAACGTTTAACTGGCGACAAACAATCCGGTAATACACACCGAGTACAGAAACCCAACACAACATCGATGTTGCACTACTTGAATTGTCGTATGTTGATTTTTTTTCAAGCAAAATATTAGTAGGCTCTTTGATAGAAGGAATCACGAGGACGAGTTACAAACAACATATACCGTTTTAACGCGACGTCCGTTCTGGATTTAAGCAGTTTGTAAACGTAAGCCTATTATTATTTGTTCCTCCCACCATAAACTCCCTACAATCAACACATGCAACACTGTACATGAAACGTATTATTTGTTAAGGCCATCAACGCGTATAAGCACCATTTATAAATAGTGTATAGTAAAGAGAAAGATTGACATCATGTATGCTACCAGAACCATCATTAAAGGTGATTCATACCATAACACCAATCGCCTTGTCAGAAACTTTCTTGGACACAGCTTTAAGTTTAAACGTGACAGTATTCTGTAAAATGTTAAATGTATAAGTCTATGAAATAACTGACTGGATATTTGTTTTCATACATATGACAACTAGTACTGTAAATTGGTGTTTGAGTAAAATGTCCTGTATTATTGTCATATTTGATATTAGGACTACTATAATGGT
Source organism: Gari tellinella (assembly GCA_922989275.2). Classification (NCBI taxonomy): domain Eukaryota; kingdom Metazoa; phylum Mollusca; class Bivalvia; order Cardiida; family Psammobiidae; genus Gari; species Gari tellinella. The sequence continues at coordinate 8,047,663 of OV277858.1, forward strand.
GATAATTGAACAGTAAGACTACTTCTATGACAATTGCACAAACATCGGATATATAATGCATGTTTAACAAATTCTGAAAAATAACTTAAAATTTGGTAAAACTTATGTCTAACTACGTCTATTTAAATTCGATAAAGTGTATAAAATTACCAGTCATCATGGTACTTAGTACAAACGCTATTCCCACATTTTGCATATATTTGTACATCTTATCACAAACACAGAAATACGTTTACGTATGACACGAACTTTTAAGATCACCACGCTTTGCTGTAATAAGCAGGCTAATACTGACTATACTATACATATACATACTGCATACGCTACGGAGTTTAACTCACTTATCACACAGTGATGAAGTGCGCTATTCAGAAATATAATGGCCATTTGTCCGTCGTGCGTCATTTACAGTCGTTTTCTACTGTTTAAATATCCCATCATATATACGCCATTTTACTCTTTTGATATGCATGTACTCATCAGTTGAAGAAAATGAATATTAGCATTAATAGTAGTTTTAATTTATAGTCTTTAATATTAGTCTAAGAGCTGGGTAAGATTTATTTATGTTGAAAGCGGCACTGGAACTTTTATATATACCTTATAGGACATTGTCTCAGGAGTTCAGAAATGGCCGTCTGATGAGAGTTTAGGTAGAGACAAGGGAGAAAATTGGGATTAAAGTTATCTGCCCTTGGATTTTCTTGTTACTCACTTTAAACTTTTTAAGCTATCCAACTCATCATGCACCAACAATTTAGATATCACGTTATGAAATTTACTGTTAACATGCACATAATTCTGCTCAAACACCACAATTCATATGTCTTACTATGAGTATCCAGTCACTTGTGTCACACACCTAACAAAGTTAATCCTTCTCCTCATCCGTATCGTCTGATCCATATTTTTTATCTCTGTACATGACCACTTTATCCTCCATATCATTGTCAAACAGCGTGGCATCACCACCCTGGGAATCAAGTACGTTGCAATGTCCTTTGGCAATTGATTGCCACTATACCACTGTATTTGATAAATTTTATCAGTGAAATTCCACCCTTATCTCACTGGTGACTATCTAACTGGATTCGGCAGCATGGCACGTTGCCATATGACAGTAATGTAGAATGCCATCTTTACATGTAGCTGGACAGTCACTGCGCAGGGTGGTAGAGAACTTGGGTAATATACCCCTGCTCGATGCCACGGGATTTTCAAAGGACTTTAGGACATACATGTATGTCCTTTGAAAAGACACATAGCATGCTTTGTTTACATTTGTTTCTTTTGGCTGGCCATATACATGGCATATGCAGGTATCACAGTGTTCAATCATTGCTTCACACATTTCCCCCTCGCCTAGAGCCGCCATTGACTTCCTGAAGTTAGTATTCTTCATTACAAGCTCTAGATGTCTTATTTTCCCCTTGTTCAGGAAAACAGGGCTGTAGTCACACCCAGTGAAGGCATATATACCAGGCAAGGCAAGCACAACTTCTTCTGTCAAATTAAGAACAAGATTATTGACACTGATTAACTGTCGTGTGTTATTCCAATCATTCCTTACATCTATCCATAATGTCACTGTGCTAGTGCTTTGGACCCAATAGTTGAGCAGTATCACAAGCATGCCTGTGTCGAAACTTCTAAAAACGATGTTGACATCAGGTTGAAACCTACTCTTGTAGTCCAGATGAAAGACCGTACGAGTGTCTGCTTCTTCATGGTCACATGTGAGCTCCTCAACTTGGACTTTTTGCACGGTGTCACCTATTACAGTGAAGTGAAAGCATTCGCTGTTGACACTCTAGTACAGATGGCATTCCTTCAAGGTGTCGGCATATGTGTCCGTCTCCCATTCTGTAATTAGGAATACCATTAACTATTTCTTAAAGGATCTTGACCGCAGAGCACCTAGCCACACCTTTGGCCGCATTTAGTCTGGTCCTGTGATGTGATAGACTATGTATTCTTCTCCCCTTTTGACTCTCTGTCTTTAATGGATGGTGTTGAGTAAACATCACACACAAGATTAACGTCTTTCGACAAACTAGTAAATTGCAGGAGAAGCCATCTAGCAAGGTCCCTATATTGCCTTGGTGGGTCCTTTTGAAGATGAAGGAAGAAGGTCGCATACATGATGATTGTGTCTGTATGTGGTGACACAGGAGGATAATGCTGAATGTTTCCAGGTTTTTTATTAGTTTGGATTTATCGGTTGTGTTCAGGCTGCCGTCAGTATGAGCTAGTTCTAGTGGGACTGGTATAAGAGGATACTCTAACACCTTTATCAGGTCTATATTCTGAACATTGCTTAACAGGAGTAGGCAGCGGGAAAAGATATCTTGTCCCAGCAATTTCCTGTACCCTTTCCCCACTGGTAACCTTATTTTTGCCGAGGCACTGAATTATCTTCCATTTGATTGGTTTCTAAAATCTTGCTGGTTCTTTGATGCAAGCCTGTCTATATTCCACAGAACAGCAATCGTCTGTCTTTGTAAACCCCATCAGATCATCCTTAATTCCATTTGTCACTTTTTTTCCCTATGTCAAACAGTACAGGTCTGTGTTCTCTGCTATTGTGAAGGGATTCATTGTAGACACAATTGATGGGACACTCTTTTCAAGGTATTCGTGGTCCCGCTTGGTTATATTAGGCTTTAGATCCTTTGTTGTGTCTTCGATCTTGTTGATCCCTGCAGAGTCCCTAGCACAGTGAACTTATGGATGGATGTAGGGCATGATTGGAATAACACACAACGGTTTATCAGCTCACAGAAGCTTTAAAGAATTCACACTTAGAAGCCTTCAGCTTTAAATTGTGCGAAAATAAACGCTGGAAAACAGACTTCAGACGTTCAATATGCTCCTCAAAGGTGCGAGAGAAGATAAGTATGTCATCCAGGAATATCAAACATTCCTTAAGATGCATATCACCCATGCATTTTTTCCATCATACGTTGGAAACAAGCTGGACCATTGGTTAAGCCAAATCCGAGCTTATTAAACTCATAAAAACCAAGGTTTTCCACTGAAAATGCCGTCTTATGTCTTTCTTCCTCAGCAAATTCTACCTGCCAGTAGCCACTTCTAATGCCAAACTTATTTGGATCCATAGAGCGTATCTACAGTGTCATCAAAACGAAGGAGCATATAAGCATCATTCCGTGTTCTCTTATTGAGAATACGCCAGTCGACGAAAAAACGAAGACTTCCATCTCGTGTCCGGACCAAAACTATATTGGACGAGACAGGGCTTTCAGATTCTCTGATGACACCTGCTTCCAGCATATCCTTCACATGCTGTCTCACTTTCTCATACATAGCAGGAGAAATTTTCATATAAGACATTTTAAATGGCCTGTCATCTTCAAGCACAATTTTATGCTGAAGTAAATCAGTAGTTCCAAGATCATTTGAATTCTTGGAAAATATCTGGGTCCAGTTACCGACCACCTGTCTAACCCTAAGGACCTGGTCTTCAGACAAAGAAGAAGTATTGATCTTAATACCAAGATCATCCAAAGGAGAAGTAGAAGATACCTTGCTAGGACTAGAAAAATCCGAGGCAAGATTATCTACAACTGTTGCTTCAGTAAGCTGACACACGTCGGCTTTTGGCCTAATAAGAATAGACTTTGCTGTCATGTTGCAGACTTTAACTTTAACCTTTAACCTGGAACCACAGTGGTCCAGATTAACAAGTCTGGGACATACAGCATAACCTAAGTCATTGCAGTTTTATGTAACTGCAGAAGTAAAAGAAGAAACATCACCCTAGCAACGTCTTTGACAGTAACTGTTTTATAAGGCTTAATTGTAACCGAGTTACTGCCATAGGCCTTAACCTTAAGAACATTATTTGTCAAACAATCAAAAGCGATCTGCCAAGAACTAGGAATAGCAGAATAAATATCAACCTCATGAATCTCCTCACGTAGCCTTCTAAGTACATTGGTTCCTATTAAAACAGGACAAGATGAATTCAAACCGTTGTCTGGTACAACTAAAATAGGAACTTGAATACTAAAATGTGACAAAAATGGAACTTTAATTTTACATTCAATGAAGCCGGAATATTTCAACTCTGTTTCATCAGCAACACTGATATTTAGACCTAAGTCACCAATGCCGTGTAAATCAGGCTTATTCTTCAAAGATTCATAAAGTTCATTCGATATAGTAGTGACATTTGACCCACTATCTATAAGAGCCTTGACCTTTTGACCTTGTAGAAGGACATCAGAAATGTTGGAATCACCAACAAGTCTGTTCAACAAAACATGGCCATTTCCTACACCTTCCCCTATTTGGCCAACAACAGTAGAGGTTAACCTTTTGGCTGCTCCTTAGGGTTGGGGCCTTGACCTTGGTAGTTCTGTTGACCTTGATTGCCATAAGGACCTTGACCTTGATTACCATAGGGAACTTGACCTTGATAACCTTGGTTACCATAGGGACCTTGACCTTGATAACCTTGGTTACCATATGGGCCTTGACCTTGATAACCTTGGTTACCTCTCCCACGATAGGGTCGGGAATAACCTCTTCCCCTCTGGTTACCCCTATTCCTGTAAGTGGACCCTTGGTTACTGTTAACTGGGTCTACCTTACTCCCTTCATCTGATTTTTGAACATCCAACTTCTTCAAGATAAGATTAAATTTCTCCTCAATCTTGGAATCTTACCTCTTTTCTAAGTCCTGAAGTTTCCTATCATACTCAAGTTGGAAGTCTGATGTTTGAATAGCTGCTTGGGTGGGCTTCTTAGTACTGGGGTTCAAACTGGGGCTGGGTGAAAGCCAAATCTCCTTATCCACTGACCTAATTTCCCTTAAAAGCTCTTCATAATTGGTCAGGGAATCATACTTATGCCTAGTTTGACTTTTAAGACTTGCACTGTGCAAAGAAGTCCAAAACTTATGTCTTAAAAGATCATTCTTAGCAGCCGCTGTCAAATGACCATTATCAATAACAGTTTGGAGAAGAGTCTCAAAGCGGCATCCAAAGGCTGTACCTGATTCATCAGGTTGCTGATGGGAGTTGAAAATGTCCTGCATGACCATGCCTTTAGACGAAACATCCCCCAAAATGGCATCTAACTTATGTAAAATTTCCTCAATGGAAGCCTTTTCAGACAAAGGAATCAACATTTTCCTAGCCGTACCCCTTAAGGAATGCCTTATAGCCTGTATAACGACAGTAGGAGAAAGGTCAGGGTCACTCTCTAAACACTTAATCTCAAAACTCCACTCCTGAAAAGAAATATCACCTTTTGTGGTGATTCAACTCCAGAAAAGAAAGGGACTTTAGGGACTGAGGGATTGGACCTGAACATACCAGTATTACCTGCCCTGTCAGTTAAATTACTTCTAACTTGTGTGCTTGTGGTAAAAGGTTCATCCCCCAGTGATGGTGTCCTGATCAAGCTACCCTTAATCAGTTTTTCTGTAGCACTCATCATTTTGATAGTGCAGAAGTCACAATGATTGCAGTATGTAAGTTACACTATCTAAAACTAATGAGTCTACACAGTGTGCACTTCTAACTATGAATACTAGTACTTTTCTAACACTATCACTACCACTACTACTCTGTACTCTAAGTAACTGCAATCAGTAAAGCATAAATGGGGCTAAAATGTACATGAAAGGGGCTGATTGAAACTGTTTATCAACCAAATTTCACTATGTTAAATTTTCAAAAGATCGTTAAAATCCGCACATCAGCAGAGTCAACAATCTCAAAAACACTAAAGTCTAATAATCATATGAATAAAGTGTACTAAATGCAAATAATTCAATATAAACACCAGTCTCACTCACTCTCCCAAAGATTGCTTTATGAGGTAAGTGATTATTAATAATTGAAATTCAGAAGCAGAAGTAAGAAGAAGCAGAAGCACAAAGAAGTAGAAGGAATTATCAACTTTTTTTTTCAAACCCAATACAATGTTTCTAAATGCTTAAACGAATCAAATTCAATTATGTATATTGGATCAAATCACATTGAGACTACTATAAAGTTTTTTAAAAATCAAAGAAATCTCAAGATAATATCAAACTCCAAAATAAAAGTTTACCAAAGTAACTTTAGCCTAACTTATTTCAGAACTATAAATCAGCTAAGTCAATATAAATTGATCCAAATACAAATTCATGTGAGCATATAACTCTTTTCAACTTCTCAACAAACACATATGAATTTCAATTCAACTCAAAGTCAAATACAAATCAATAAACTAATGAACAAGAACTAAAATTGTTCAAGCAGACACCATAGTAGTCACAAACACAAATATGACCTACTTACAATACATATGTATGCAAATTAAGGCTATGACGTTTCAACTAACCATGTGACCATATCCGACAAAGACTTCCGATTGGCTAATCCAAAAATAGCACTTATTTATAGAATGACCTAGCCACACTAGAAATGACGGATTTCCCCTCGATATTAAATCAACATCGAGGCAAAATCAAACATTTCCAGCATGAACACATTCACAAATACAAATGAAAACTGAAAATTAGTAGCAATAAAATATTAAATAGAAATTTACAAGCGTACGGATAGTCAAACGAAATTTTACAAATTGTTACAGGCTAAAGGTAAACTTCCGGTCACTTGTCAAAATGTACTTTAAGAAACCAAATTATCCCAACAAAAAATAGCCTTTAAATGCGTACATTTACAAAATCACACAATACAGAAATGGCAATATCATTCAAATCATATACAGAACAAGATATACAATGTGAAAGTAATTTCGAAAAGATGGACCTACATTTCCGACATGCCGTGTATAATTCGTTACCAAATCCACACGGTGCATGTACATCGCTGTAGAAATTAAATTACCAAAACTGGAATAGATATACTAATGCAAAGACAAAAATACAATTTACACAGAAATGGAAAGACGTGGGCTATAGAAATATACAATATTTAGAAAATGATTTTGAAAAAACGAAAATCACATTTTCGACATTCGATGTGTTCCTTGCAACTTATGCAAAAACGCACGCAATGCCGGAAATGTTCACAGCTACAAAATTACGATAACAAAATAGACTAATCCAGAATGCCGAGTTACAAGAAAAAAAAGTGACAAAGACAAAATAAACTTACTTTTCTATAACCCGTCCGTCCTTTCCTTCCAAATATTGCACTACATTTAACACTAACACAAACACTTCACATCATTTTTCACAACATTGCAGTTGAGAAACAGATCAGTTCCTGAATTCCTTCCTCAGGGTCACGTGGTCGTCCTCCTGACGTCACATGTCATTTCTCGCGAAATGTCACTGTACAGTCGTACCTAGCCTGCGCGAAAATAATGGCTCATGAAAATGAGTCCAGGGCCCAAAAGAAATAACAAAAACACTAGCACTAGATCCTCCACCCGGTTCGTCCTGTTCGCTAGTCTCCCGCGGATTTCGTCTCCCAGTGGTGTTTCTGGTAGTTGCCGAAGTGCCTGACTTTAGCGTCGCCAAATCCTCTAGGTAACCGGGCTTCAATAAGTAGAAACTCCCGAGCAAGTTCTGATACTTATTTAAGGCGAAATATAAAAGTCTGCAAAATGAAATGTATATTGTAAATGCTAATTCAAGTAAATGCATGACAATGACAGAAATTTAGAATTTCAACACGACGTGTAGCCGCGAGATACCGAAACAGAAATAATTAAGTTAAATGCATTTCAAATACGACTATATTCAGTACTTACCAGACACTCGGGATAGATAAAACTTATATGAAATGCTGTCGTAAGACAGTATAGTTAAGCTAAATGAATCTTATAACATATATGACCATGATGTTGCCATCAGCTGGTCTGGAAGCGCACTGAGTATAGACGGCGGTTGAGTCACGTAGTAAGAAGATAGAAAGCTCGTGCAGATCGTTTGCAGAAGTTAGTTCGTGCGTCTCAACTCTCTCTATCTCAATCATGCTCTCATACACTGATGCATGCGTGATACGTGGAGATATACATGATTATAAAGCAATATAAAGCGGATGACAATATGGATCCCTGGTTCCACATAACTAAAGCAGACTCCACTTTAGCCATATGAAACCCTGGTTACGTAATCCCCTGGGTTGAAAATAAATGTCTCCTGACATTTACTATGCCAAAATATTTATTTTGCTTTAATTGAACTTGAAATGTTTAAATCATATTACATTACATACATTAAAGAAATTAAGATCATATTCAGACGACATTTTCATTACTGTTGAAAATGAAATGGGTAGAGTCAATCCCCAGAGATGCACGATCCCACTTCACAAGGTCCATCCAGAATAGTTTTGGTCTTCCTTGACCTCTTTGAGATGTAATGCTCATGTTTTGATCTGGTAGATCCAGCTTGCACTTCTTTTTGTGTGGCCAAATTATCTCAGCCTGCCTGTTTGCAGAATGTCTGCAATGGCCTTCAGTTTCAGCTGAGATAGAAGGGTCTCGAAAGGGATGTCATCATCTGGCTTAATGAAGCTGACCCATTGTATCATGGCTCTGTCGTTGCGCTGAAGACGGCGGAGAGTGTTTGCTGAGGCTTCCCATGTTTCTGAACCATAGAGCATCACACTCCTCACAAAGCTTGAGTAAACTCGGCCTCTGGTTTCGGTCGGTAGTTGCCTGTTTGTGAGGATGGGTAGGAGCTCCCTAAAATTGTTCCATGCAGATTTGCATCGGGTAATGGCAGCAAGTTCGCATCCACCTCCGGATGACAAAGTGTCTTCATGGTAGCAGAAGTCTGAGACAACCTCCTGTGTTTCGTCGTCAATTGTCACCTCTTTTTATGTCCTTCCATCGATTGGCCGAGCTGTTCCCATACAGCGTGGGCACTTGTAGTGTGGGTCCGGTCTAAGTGGGCCTTTGATACCACTGCACTTTTTGTGGATCCAGCATGAGCAAATGGTGCAAGAGATGGAGTTCCTGTCTGTTCCTGTTTGACAAACTGCACATGGATGCTTTCCTGATTTTCTTCGAGTGTCAAGATGTGGTCAAGAGATCATTATTTTGGTCTTTCCCGTGTTTCCCGCCATACATCTTTTACATTTGGTCAATCTGGCAACTAGGTCATCAAGATAATTGTCAACAATTGCTAGGTGGTCTGCGTATAGGGGCTAGTGCGGAACTCGCGTGACAAGGCTTCCAGAACGATGGTAAAGAGTACTCAGCACATAACCCTGGTGTACACCAACTGTTACATCAAACGCGTCACTGTATTCATCTCAAACACGAATCCGGCTTCTTGCATTGGACATTGATTGCACAGTCTGTACCAGTCATTCTTTTATTCCAAGTTTCCGCATGGCCCACCATATGACATTCCTTGGTACATGATCAAAAGCCTTCTCAAGGTCTACGAAAGCCATATAGAGTGTCTTGTTTGCTGCTAAGTGCTTTTCCTGGAACTGTCGAATGATAAAAATGGCATCGGCTGTGCCTCTGCCGGGCATACGGCCGAATTGCATTTCGTCGATGTCCACTTGTTGCCTGATCAGCTGCTCTGCAACTCTCTCCATACCTTTCAGTGCCTGATCAATCAGCTTTAGGCCTCTGTAATTTCCTCTGTTCAGTGCCAAACCTTTTCCTTTATATAGGCTCACGATGTAGCTTTCTTCCCATTGTAATGGTACACGGCCTTCGTAGACAATAGCTTCCACAAGGTCTCGCATAAGGGCTACTCCTGCATTGTCTGTGGGCTTTAACATCTCTCCCACTATTCCGGATGGACCAGCGGCTTTGCCTTAGCGCATCTTGTTTATGGCTTTTTGGATCATTTCAGTGGTGACTGGTATACTTGGGCCCTCTGTAGGGGGTTCTTCTGATAGATTGTCTGGGTTCCAGGGAAACTCCACATTAAGCAGTCGCTCATATTGCTGTTTCCATGCATCTTTCTGAGTTTCTTCATCAAGAGAGAGAGAGCTCGCCTGCATCATTCTTTATTGGCTTTTTACCCATGACATCTTGGTTGCCGCGGCGCAACGGTTTGGCCAGTTTATAGACAGATCCTGACTTTGGATTGATGTCCTGGAAAACCTCTTGTTCCGCCTCATTAGTGTGGTGGTCTGACCACAGGCCTGTGTGAAGTGTCTAGTGATGTTGGTGTAGTGGTGTGTGCTTGCCATTTACTGCTTTCAGTTCCATCCGCCAGATAGTCCTTTGGATGAAAAGAAAGCCGAGTGCGTAAGTCTTCCCTGCTGGTACATAAGCTCTCCATAGACAGTACTCTAGTCAAACCTCCTCGTGGTACACTACGGATAATGGGTACCCTGCGGCCCGAGGCAAATTGGCTAGGGATGTCGGAGCAGATTGGAGCCCCAGAGGTGTAGTGAGCTGGGCCCACTTGCATGTGGACACGTCCAAACACTCACCAATCCGATTTCTGGCCACTGGGATTATGTGGTAAACTCTATTTTCGAATAGCCTGTCACAGCCTAGGTGACAGTAGCATTTGTGGTGAACCACCAGTATTTTGGAGGCCTCGGTACAAGTAGATATGGATCTGTTTGCACAACTGCCCTAGTAAGTTGGGAACGGTTGTGACCTAAGTGTCCCTCTTGGTGTGCCATAAAAGTACCAAGTTGGCCAAGAAAGGGCATCATGCTGTAAAACGGCCAAAACTAAAGCATGTCAAGTCGAAGAAGTTGTAACAGATCAGGCAGTGCCAGCAGCAACAATGCAGCTGGTAGTGCAGCAGGCTTGGCAGTCCTCAGGGTGCGTGGGTCTGCAGGGTCCGGTCAACTCGGCAAATCCTACGAACGCCCGGACTCCTTTCGCATCGGTTCCCTGAATGTATGAACTATGCGAGGAAAGGCAAGTGAAGTGGTAGAGACCATGACTAGAAGAAGAACAGACCTACTCTGCCTACAGGAGACCAGATGGAGAAATCAAGTTGTTAGGAAAAGCGTTGGAAAGGACACACAATGCAAATTCCTTTGGTCAGGAAACGACAAAGGCACTGGAGGAGTAGGTGTTTTGCTTGCGGAGAAGTGGTGGGATAAGATATTTGATGTTAAGCGTATATCCGACAGGATACTACTGGTGCGCTTAATTGTAGGCAATGTAGTTTTCGCCATTGTTAGCATTTATGCTCCTCAGGTTGGCCTCAGCGAAGACGTCAAGGATCAGTTTTATGAGCAGCTGCAGAGCCTTATTGTAACAGTCCCTACATCCGAGGAACTGTTTGTGTGCGGCGACTGGAATGGACACATAGGCAATAAACCAGAGGGATTTGAGGAAGTGCTTGGAGGGCATGCCATAGGACAACGCAACGCTGAAGGTGAGAGGATGCTTGAATTTGCAATTGCAAACGACTTGGTGATAGGCAACTCCCAGTTCACGAAGCAACCTAGGCACTTGATCACATACCAATCGGGAGAGGTATCAACACAGATTGACTACATTCTGTACAGACGTAACTTCAGAAAGAACGTGACAAACCTAAAAGTCACCCTGAGCTTGTTGTCTGTGATCTAAAAGTAAAAACTCCACGCAACAGCGAGAGAAAGTGTAGCCCTCGCATAGAAGGCAACAAAGTGAAAACAGTGTAGGAACTTTGAAAAACGCTGAAGGATGGACTCACTGAAGCTGCCTCAGAGTCATGTGCTCTATCATCAAACCACAAGTGGCGAAAGCAGACCTGGTGGTGGAATGAGGCGGTGCAAAATGCTGTGCAGGAGAAAAGGAAATGTTTTAAGGCCTGGAAAGAAGGAGGAAGCAGAGAGGCATATGTTGCTGCAAGAAGATACCTACCTTATTAATTTCTACTTACATAACTTTTCGTGATTGAGGCATTCTTTCCATTTGTTAGAGATTTAAAATGGTATTTTGTTAGCAACTATTAACGAAGTTTCCCAAAGTACATATTTTTCAAATGTTTTAGGATAGTTTCAGTCTCATTGAAATTCAGAATGGCTATATTTAGTAAAAATAATCTTTTAGAGCAACTCAACTACTTTTATTCACTGTAAATGAGATTTATATGAACAATTCTAGTTGATTCGTATTGAACATTAAGTGAAAAATCTTTTTTATTTTGGATTAGTTCATGTCACCCAGTACTGATATTATCCCATATTGCTGCTTTTTATAAATACCCTTTTACTCATTTCTACTGATTTAAAGTTATCTGAGTTGTCGGGTTGTGCAAATATTTATTTTTTTGTGCTGATAAATGCGGAAGTTGGTACTGTTTTAACAGGATATTTAGTGGCCTATATTGACTACCATACATTCAAAGTGTTCATTTGTTCAATATTGATTTCGACTGATATGGATAACCTGTGTGACTATACCACGTGGCTTGTGACGTCATTTTCGGTACCCCTGGCAGCCAAAATGACAACATTAGGCCTCGACTCAACATTTGAAACAACTGTAAGAATTTTTTCTTCCAGCCGATTTTAACGAAACTTAGCCTATGCTATGGGAAAAATTGTTTCCCATAAGATGGTTTGCAGTGATATCATATATTGTATGGGTTGCCGTTGTCGCATTTTGACTCTATATCCTTGTTCAGAGGACGTTATTCGAGTACAAATTTTACTTATGTAATATTGCATGATTTTCGGAACCTCCGGTTAGCATTACCAGCCTGTAGTAAACGACTACATGCATTTCTCGGCAATATTTAGGAATGGTTTGCCGTAGTCGCACTGTGTTTTTCAGGCCAAAGGTTTTAATCTGGTTACAAATCACTATCATTGTAAATACCTCAATTGTCCCAATAGCAAAGGCTATGTTTCGTTAAAATCAGCTGGAAAATAAAATATTTACAGTTGTTTCAAATGTTGAGTCGAGAGTAGTATAAAACAATCGTTTGGGCAGAGTCGGGGGATTGATGGATTTGGGGATTATTACGTAACCATGACGTAACATGTAAAAATTGGAAGATTGGGATATTATTACGTAACCATGGCGTAACAGGGAGATAGGCAGAGTTGGGAGATTTGGAGATTCTGTTATTATGACGTAACCATGACGTAAAAGGGAGATTGGGAGATTGGGAGATTATGACGTAACCATGACGTCACATGGAGCATTTGGGCATCGGGGCATTATTACGTAACCGTGACGTCACATGCATCGGGGCATTTAAACATGACGTTATTTCTATTTTTAGACGGAGGGATAGTCCCACGTCATCCGGGTATCGCGTCACCATTTAGTCATATCCCGGGATCCCTACGTCATCGTCTAACGGGACCTCGACAAAAGCTCAAGTCATCGCCAAACCGATAAAAAAGTTTTCGTCCGCTCGGGTTTTATTTTTAATCCCATTCTTCCTATTTAATCCAAACCGTTTAGGTATCTTAGAGACCAACCGCTCTGGATCCGATGAGGAACCAAACTACCTACACCTATTCTCGTTATTAACCCGTCCACTCCCAGTAATTACCTACGGTACGCTTACCCGTAGAGCTCCGCCCAATTAGCCGATCACAACCCATGGGGTAAAACTCTCACCTGAACCTAGACTGACCTTACAAGATGCCCCTTAACTTTTCAACAATGGATTTTCCGTGAAGACGAAGAAAATACATTGACTGATACAGCATAGGCGTACAAAGGCGGGCTCCTATATTCACTTTGCTTTATGTATTTCTTGCCTGTTGTTTTCTATTTAGTGTGTAGATGGGGGGATTGCGCGTGTGTGCGTTTGAGTGTGTTTGTTATGGTATGACTGTGTGTGTGTTCTGCTTGAGATGTGGGTGTATTGTTTGTGTTGCGTTTCCTGCTTGAGTCTTTCGTATTTATTACTAAGAAAACGTTATTTCCCCTTTAAAAGAAACTTAACAAAACTGAAAAGCAAGTGAATGAAGATAAAGATATATTTATGAAGCTACTGAATTAGGTTTAAAAGCCCCCAACACCGCGATCAAGCCCGGTCTAGGGTTTAGTGTACATCCTAATATTCGTATCGATTTAATACCGCACCCGTCCCAAGACCGATTAGCCTGCGGTCTCCGGTCTGACCTAACTAGCTTTCCCTTTTCAACATCCAGTAGCCGTTTTCCCTTAGCTTTCGATCAAATTCCCGAATCGTTTCTCGTTTTCCCTTTAAAAGTTAATATTACGCTATCGGCACGCCACGCGATCCTAAATATCCGATATCCCTCATCCACGGTTTTCCCTACCAACTGTTTTAAAAGCGCCTGAACCCGCGATCAATCCCGGTCCAGGGTACATTGTACAACCATATATTCGTATCGATTGATCTCCGCCGACCCCAACTTGGGACTGGGGGGATTACGGGATGGTAACACATCGAACACCTTTCAAAATTGACTCCTGTAAAAACAAAAATGGCGGCTTTACCAAGAATAAGAACAAAATCTGTGACGACACACTCCCTATAGTTCCGTCCCTTAGTCGTATTACGGTTACAGTTCGGCTTAACCCTTTACTCCATTAACGCTCGCGATTTATTCTTCTAGTCAAAAAAACGATTAAACTACGTGTATATACAGTCGCGAATATGTGCCATAATGGTTCTATTTCCTAGCAGCTGATACAAATACCCAATAGAAGCTTAACCTTTTTTTGATCAAATTTTTCGTGAAGTTTTTACCCCGTCTCCGCCATATTGTCGTCCGCTTTAATATCGTTGTATAAACCGTCTCCGCGACGAAAGTCGTGTCAAAACGCGCGTTAGTGGAAAGGTTAGTAGACCACCAGATTTTAAGCAGGCGTTACTTTAAGCATATATTCGATCCGATTTGTCTCCCCATAACTATCGCGCTAACAATCGACTCGAATATCGGAAAGCGCGTATACATTAAAACTAAATTATACATTAAAGCTATTAGTAGTATGACGTCGGAAACTAACGAAAACGCGTCCGCTATTTTTCCGAAAATGTAAGTTGATTTAGCATAAAGTTGAATAGCGCGGACTGACATTATTATCTTTTGTATCCGATACATCAAGCGGTTCAGAAACGGTGTTACCCCGTATACATATATATATATATATATCTTTTAAGGCCTTTAAGATATTCTTTCGGTGGAGAAAATAGGTTTAAACAAGCATGCACATGCACATGAACCATATTTGATATATTTATATCCCAGAATATGGTATTAAGAAGCATTCTGGTTTACTTTCAACCCGCTTTAAGCTGTTACCTATGTCACATACACTTTTTGAATAAATTCCCGTTTAAAGGACATCCCAGTAAACGAGACTCAGGCTTGTCTTTAAAAACGCGTTCCGGAGACGCTCCAGCACATGCCTTTATTGAATGCTGAGAAGACACGTATTTAGCAACACGGCAGTTGAAGAACGAAAAACGGCTAAATACTTCTGTAAACGAGAGTGAATCTGTCACGTATGCTACTTTAATAAGTATGATGAACGCCAAATGACGCAGAATATATTGCACCATAGTGAAGTGTCAGTATAATTTCGTATAAAAGGAATCCAAACGCGTATCTTTGTACCATTCGTTCATCTCAACTTTGGGCTTCGAGCCAGACGTACATGTATAACTATAGCTAATACTGTTGGATGGGTCCAGTTTAAATGTAACTCCCGTTTCTTTTTTTTTGTCACCACCGTTTCATTTTTTGTCACTACCGTTTCATTTGTGTAACTCACTTTTCATTGTTTGTCACTACCGTTTCAGTTTTTGTCACTACCGGTTTTTTTTTTCATAACTAACGTTTCAATTTGTGTACCTAACGTTTCATTTTTTGTAACTAACGTTTCATTTTTTTTGTCACTACCGTTTCAATTTTTGTACCGTACGCCTAATGTACCTTAGGCCTTTATCTGTTTTTGTCATACGATTTTCCTTTTTTGCAACTACCGTTTCATGTTGTGTCAGTCACGTTTCATATTTTGTCACTACCGTTTCAGTTTTTGCCACTACCGTTTCAATTTTTGTAACTACCGTTTCAATTTTTGTACCTAACGTTTCATTTTTTTGTAACTAACGTTTCATTTTTTTATCACTACCGTTTCAGTTTTTGTACAGTTACGCCTTATGTACCTTAGGCCTTTATCGGATTTCTGTCATACGCTTTTCATTTTTATAACTCACGTTTCATTTTGTGTAACTCACGTTTCATTTTTTGTCACTATCATTTCATCGTTTGTAACTACCGTTTCATTTTTTGTACCTAACGTTTCATTGTTTGTCACTAACGTCACTTTGCCAGTAAAAAGTTGGAACCCAACAGTATGTGTATTCAGTTTTATTTGCAATGGATCAAAGAGAAGACCATTCTAAGCTGCAAATGATATTTGTTCCATAATGTAAGTGATGTCTAACTTCACTACTTGTGTTACTTAGCCCATCCATTCCAGATACATCATTTGTTTAGAGTGAACCTGTGTGCCAAGTAGTTAACATTCATTACCAGGCCACATAATATTTGTAGCTTGGTCTGGATCCAAATAACATTTTACTACAAAATTCTTTAATATTAATATCTAGCCTTTAATTTATTCCTTCACTGAAGAAAAACTTCCACTTAAATACAGTTATAAATATGTAACACAAGAAGTAATTTCAGTATCCTAGCTATGGTAGCTTAAGGCAAGTTGAAAGTAAAGCAGAATGCACATTAAGGCATATATATTCTGCTATACATTCAACCTGCTTAAGTGATATCCTGCCTTCACAACTAGAAACATGGTATCATCATGGTATGGGGTAATGGGTTAATATCAATTTATGGAGATGTTTATAAATTTTCAAATTTCTTTGTTACATTTGATCACCATTATCATTTAAAATGTCTCATCACTGAGGCGACACGTCACAGGTCTGACAATTTTCCAGCATTACTTAACAGTCTTTCAACAGGGGCAGGAGTAACTGGAATGTACTGTGCTTTTACTGTCCCAGCTTGTTTTAGATAATTCGGAAAATCAAATTGATTTCAAACTGACATGCATCTTTTAAAATAATAACACTTCAATACTGGAATTCAAGTTGAAACTTACACTAATATGGATAGGTAGATTTAAGGTAGATCTAGGGTGTAATTTTCAACTGCTGTGGGAAGGGAGCAGGATATGTCCATTGTGTTTTAGAGAAGCTCCACTGATCATTGCTTAGTTTTAGTTGACATATACAGTTGTTCTGTATATTCTATATACAGGACACTAGAATACCAGTCCGTATAACCAAGTTCTCAACTTTGTGTCACTGGTCTGTGAATGTTAACATTCAAATTGTCTGAATCTAAAAAATATATCAATTAATAGATTACGTCAATGAAAGTCCCGATCAACAGGAAAGTAAACAAAATATGGAAAAAACATACTCGACATACACAATTTATCTTTAGAAAATATAATTTATTCAAATGGCTTTTAAAAATTGAAGTATTTTATAAATATCTACAAACTCAAACAGTTCCCGCAGTGAATCCGCCTGAAAATATGAATTACGAATTAAATTTAAATCAGCACAATCAATCAGAATGTGGTGAATTGTGTAAGGTTCAAAATAAAATAAACATTCTGGTTGAACCTCACGTTATAAAAGGTATGAACGAGTAATATAAGACTATCCAATTCTAAGTTTAGCTAAAACTACCTCATACCGGCGAATCAACCGGCATGAATTTAAACTTGCACCTAATACAGGTTTAATGGCTTGGAGTTTGTTGTGAGTTTCCCAAATTCAAGAATTTAGTAATCTCGGGTTTGAAATACGAGTAAGGAAGCTCCATATCAGATTCAGGCAATGACAGTGCAGATTTAGCTTCTTAGCCCTCTCATTGCACTTAATTCCAAAATGACTAGGTAATCACATTTCTTTTACATCTTCAGAATTAGACAGTTCATGATGTTTTAAAACAATATTTTTAATAAGCACATTTTAGTAGACCCTTTACTCAATGATTGTAATACAGAAAGAAAATCCGAAAATATTATATGTTTACTATATTAATCTTCAGCAATATAATCAAGAGCTAAGGCAATAGCCTTGAATCTTCTGAAAATATAGAGGTATTGTCAGGGAGCCGAAACTTTATAACCGTATTGCCAGCTACTAAAAAACAGCGGCAACCTTCTCATCATCTTTCGAACCATCAGTATAAATTTGTTTAAAATCTTTAAATTTTGAAATGATTTCATTAAAACAAGACTTGAATTCAAGCGAGTTTGTTTCAGACTCCTTATGCCAAGTTAGATCAAAAATGACGTTTGGTCGTTTAATAGTTCAAGGTGGTATAGATTCGACTTTGGCCTCTTCAACAAAAGACAAATCTATACCACTACTTTCAAAAGAGTTTTTCATACGTATTCCAAAGGATGGAATAACCTTTTCTTTAGATTTGAATAAACGTTTATGTTTAGGTTCGTTAAACGAGATGATTTTAGTATTGTAAATTATCCTCATCTAGATTGCGATGTTCCCCGTTCTACATCTTACGGGGTTTATATCTCACAACTTATTCGTTTTGCTAGGGCCTGTACCTCTGTTGAGGACTTCCACATTCGTAATAAAACTATTACTGAAAAGCTTTTAAACAGGGGTACAGATTTCATAAACTTCGTAAAACATTTTCTAAATTCTTTTATAGAAATCGTCCTCTCATTAGCAAGTATAAATGTAACTTAAGGTCTTTTCTGCGGCAAGGTATTTCACATCCGGAGTTTTATGGTGATGCTATTTACAAACTTCGTAAGATTCTTCGACATAATCATTTTCAAAACCTGTTTGTGAAACGTATTAGATTTTTCCTCGAAAAATATTATGATCCAACTATATTGCTGCGCACTTCACGTTTGGTTATCGATCAATCTACAATTGATAACCATGCTTTCCTCTTTGGTTGTGCGACGACAGACAGGGCTTAGCACTACATGATGATGTATCTCTAAAGCCGTCCTTAACCGGGAGAGTTATGTCGGATTTTCGTGCTTTTTTTTCTCCCTCCCTCTCTGTCGTACCCTGAACCTATCCATGTCTTACTGTTATTCTTGACTACAGACTAGTCGCTTTTGTACAATTTGACCGTTACCACAGTGGGTTATATTTAGCACGGGCTTGAATATTTAATTCTTTCCCGTGTTACAAATAATCTTGTCAGATTTTTGTTAGATGTTTTACATGTATTTACTTACTGTGTTGGCGGTCTTTCTGATTGTAAGGTTTTGGAACAGGGTTTATATTTTATGTACACTGTTTGTCTTTATATGTGAATGTAGGAGATTAGAATGAGGTTGGGCGCCCCTAAACACAGGTTTAACCCCCCAGTGGCTGTTAATAATTAATAAATCTATAATTGGTTATTGATTGCTACTGACCGTACCAAGGCGGGCTCCTAGGTTCACTTTTTTATGTTTGTCTTGCGTGTTGTTTTCTATTTAGTGTGTAGATGAAGGAATGGTATTGCGTGTGTGTGTGTGTTTGTTGTGATATGACTGTGTGTATGTGTTCTGCTTGAGAGGTGGGTGTATTGTTTGTGTTACGTTTCCTGCTTGAGTCTTTCATATTAATTAAGCAAGTTATCATATGTTGGATTGGAACGATTTGAGGCTAACTTTAAAGTATACTGCATGGATAGTTTTTCACGACGAGAGTAAAGAGAAGGCTCATTGGCCGCGACATATAAACTTTTAGCAGGGGATGTCCTAAAGGCATCCAATGCTAAACGTAAACCTTGATGATGTATTGGTTCAAGCATCCGCAAGTATGATTTCCTTGCAGAACCATAAACACAACATCCATTATCAAGTTCTATATAATCTCATCATTACAGTACGATCTGCATCCCAGTCGGTATGTGAAAGTACGCGAAATAGTTTTAAAGTTTTCTTGCATTTTGCCTTTAAATATTTAATATGAGAGATAAAAGAATGTTTTTGTCAAAAATGACGCTGAGAAATTTCGCCTGATCCACGACTGGAATGGGGCTACCATCCACGTGCAATTCGGGATCAGGTTGAAATTTTCTCAGTTGATAGAAATGTACACAATTTGTTTTCGATCTGGAAAATTTAAAACCATCCTCAGTAGCCCATATTTTGATTTTATTAATGAACAGTTGCAGTTAACGTTCAACAGTTTACAAATTTAAAAGTCATCAACACACAGTAAACAATCTGTGTCATATCTTAAACATTTAACAATATTATTAATTTTATCATTAAAAACAGTTACTGATAAAATACTTCCTTGAGGAACACCCATTTCCTGCTTTTGCATATCAGAAAGGGAAGTTCCAACTCGGACTTGAAAGTCCCTATTATTTTAAAATAAAATCAATACAAATTGGAAGTCGACCTTTAAGGCCGCAGAAAGGCAAACACATAGAAATCGAAAAATTTGTCATTAAGACTGGTTTTGTCAGAGAACGGCTCATATATATAATATGCGTTCGGAAAGAAATTCTCTATTTTACTTTTGTTTAATGACTTTCTTTACTTTATTGTAAATGTATATTTTGCTTTTTATTGTTCACTTTGTACAAAATTGAATGGTTAGTGCTTTTTAACGCAAAACTCAATGCCTCAATAAATATCTGATGCCGATTTTTTGTCGGTGTAAAAAGTGATCTAGCTGAATGACTGATTGAAAAAAGTACTCGACTCCTGATACAGATCCAGGTTATTTGGAAATGTTTTATTGTATATAGCGGGTGACAATATTCTCTCAACAATATAAATAAGTAAAAATAATAAGGTATTGAGCATAGAAAGACTCGCGCGTCGAATTAACTGGACATACTTTAGGCCAAGAAAATAGGGCTCCATCAGGATCCCCCTGATCTGGGTCTATACTGATTGCACTGGATGTATACTCTGGGCTCTCGCGCAGTAAGGGTTAATTGTCTTGCACCTGTATTGTTATGTAGATCGGAATATTCTGCAGCGTTGACAAATTATTAGGCGATCACCCATTCAAGCAGATCGAGCTAATCTTAGGCGCCAAGTAACTCGGCGTCTCAGTTGGATCAAACTGAGTGATGTACATTGCCTCTATCCCTATAATTAGTGGATCTATTTTATACGACAATGCAACAATGCATTTGAGACCACCCTCGAAGTCGTGGTATTTATTAATTTACTTAACGTAAAAAAATTCGGGCTGAAAATTGCTGTAGTAGGTCTGGGTCGATCTACATATCAGAGTTGACCTTGTATTATATTATGTTGTAAATATGTATGTTTTGTTTGTATGACGAGAAACTGTATAGTTTAAGTCAAATAAACGTTCTTCTCCTTGTTCTTCTTTATATTACACCATAACGCTAATTAGAAATATAATTGCGGTTATTATGTCTTGCAAAACAGGTGTCAAATTCACACTAATTTTCTAATATTTCCAGTTTTGATGGTAGTGTGTACTGATTTTTATTATCAGGTACGGTTTTCCATATATTATTATCAGATACGGCGTACTAGAATAGGATAGTTGGTTAAGGAAAGTGTTTTATGAATATATATACGATGTTACCCTGTTACCTACTTACCATTATAAACTCTTATGTTAAAACAATAACTCGAACATGTCACACATTTCGAATTAAAGTGGTTTTTTTTTGTTTTCAACTTTGAAAATAAATACTCAAGTTTGAAAAAAAATAGATACACACACTTTCTTAATAAAGTAAATGGTAGAAAATATTAATATTTGTTTTGAAATATGCGTTTTTATGGTAAAAATGTTAAAACAAAAATAGAAACATGAATTTTTGAAATTTACATAATTATAGTGGCTTTAAATATGAGTTTAAATGCTCCACCTCAACAAGTTAGACAAACTGTTCTATAAAATAAAAACAAGTTTATTACCAGTATGGGGTAAAACCTTTGAAACTTAATCAAAATCATTCTTTTGAGGAATTTCTTTTGCAGTGGCTTTGAATAGGAATATATATCACTGTTAAACGAAACAAACGTTAACATCTCGTTATATCCAACCAACAAAGAATATAATTATATAGGAATTATTATGTTGATCGGTCGATTGCCCGATCGATA
This sequence comes from Gari tellinella, assembly GCA_922989275.2. Taxonomy (NCBI): domain Eukaryota; kingdom Metazoa; phylum Mollusca; class Bivalvia; order Cardiida; family Psammobiidae; genus Gari; species Gari tellinella. The sequence goes on from OV277858.1 coordinate 8,069,635, forward strand.
TCAGAAAATTTCTTGTCTGGCGAACTCCTATTTCAGGTTTAATATGCGGTGCTTAACACTTGGTGTAACTGTTAAATCAGAAAGTGTAGATGTGCAAGATGAACATTTCAGGTCTATATGACCTTAACCTTTGGCTTTGATAATTATTACGTCTTACTTTACCAAGAATATTGCATAAGCAATACTCTCTAACAATTCTAAATAACATAGCGCTCGGGAATATATATATTTAGTTAGAACATTGCAGCACTGTAAGAGTAACTTATATCTCAACCATATCTTAAAACCATTCTTATTCTGCGAATCAAATCTTTTTATGATCAAGTGCTACGAAAGGTCGTTTGTAGATGTCTGTTTATATTATTCTCTACCTTATATGTATATATATATATAAGCGGCCGACTTGTTTTAAAACCAAAACAAGGTCACTGCATTATTGCATATCCCCTGAAGAAGACGTAACTGTCGAAAGCGCTCGGGAAACATTTGCAGGATTTAGCAAATATTTATTTCGCACTGTATGAATAAGTTTCTTTCTCTACTATATATATAGTATCATCATATACACGATTATTAAACATAAAATACAGAAAATGCTAATATTTATGGATGTTAACATCATTTTAGAATAATGGCGATGTTTTCGAACTTATGGTCAATGCAATTTCGAAACATCCCCAAACTGTTTTGCTAATCCAGAAATGTTTGGGATTTTTTCTAACAGCCTACATATCCTTAAATCAGACCCTAAAATGAGCAAAATTCTTGACGAAACCAAACTGATCAAAAGTAAAAGACAACTTCCAAATTTGAAGAAATTATTAACTAAAGCCAAATTCTCCATTAACCAAACAAATAAAGTTGTAAAGTGCGGAAGGTCAAACTGTAGCCTCTGTCAACATATTACAGAAAGTGACTCATATAATTTTAATGGAAAAAAATTCAAAGTAAACGCAAATATGTCTTGTGATGTTAAAAATTGTATTTATGTTATTACCTGCAATGGATGCAAAGAATATTATATAGGCCAAACGGGTGACAAACTCAGAACAAGAAGAACAATCCATGCGCAGCAAATTCGAGATCCATCAACACGCCAAATTCCCCTCAGTGCACATTTAGACCAATGTTCCAATAATGACCCTAAATTTCAAATGTTCCCTTTCTATAAAGTACGTTCAACGAAGGCATCTGCTAAGTTAGCCAAAGAAAACTATTTCATAAAATGTTTTAAACCGAAATTAAATGCCTAAAACTACTCAAGGGATACTCTTATTAAAAAACTTCATTGACGTGACGTCAAATGACGTCAAATAAAGTAACAACGTCGACGACGTCACAAACGACGTAATGACGTTATTTACATTGACTACTGAGGAGCCGAAAGGCGAAACTAGTTTAGTAGAGGAGCGTAATGTTTTTATTAAATATTTTTTAAACAAAGGCATAATCTTTCTTATTTTTTAATTCGATATATATCTTAACTTGTACCGGACCGACTTTTGTCGGACCTTTGCATTTCCGTTTATATATATATATATATATATATATTATATATATATATATATATATAGACGGACAATGTAAAATATTCCGGCAAATGCCGGACCGGCAAAAGTAAAAATAATTTTAAAGGTAAAAATGACTAAACACGCCTTCTTTTTTTTTCTTTTGTATTACCATACGCGTTTCGCCTCTCGGCTCATCAGTGATTGCAATATATGTGTTGCTATGACGTGGCGTCATTGGTAACGCCACGTCATAAGCGTGACGTCATAAACGTGACGTCATAACGTCATTTTAGTGGAACGTCATTGAAGCTCTTTTCATCAATTCTATGCATTTAATTTAGGTTTGAAACAGTTTATAAAATATTTTTCTTTTGCTAACCTGACCGACATATTTTCTGAATTCATTTTAAAGAACGGGAACATTTGAAACCTTGGAATCTCTTTACAACATATGTCTAAATGTGCACTTTAAGGTATCTGCCGGGTGGATGGGTCCCTTATTTGCTGGGCATGTATTGTTCTTCTCGTTCTTAATTTGTCGCCTGTCTGGCCTATATAATATTGTTTACATCCATTGCATGTTATGACATATAGGACGTTTCTTACATCACAGGACATATTGGCATTTACTTTAAATATCTTACCCTTAAAATTGTATGAATCATTTTCAATGATGTGTTGGCACAAGCTGCAGTTTGGCCTACCGCATCGTGTTACTTTGAATGAAGATTTTTTTTGTGTCTGTGAAGTTTGCCCTTGTTATATATATATATATATCCGAGGTATTTGCAAAAGAAGCCATTTAGAAATGAACACCCCGCTCAACAAAACGTAAGAGAAGAAGCTACGCTAAATGACTTTAAAGTAGAAATAGAACTGCAAAATTTGAGAGCAAGCCAACAGGAAGACAGATTTAAATCCATAGACAAAGAAATAAAAGAAATAATAAAACAAAAATGTCACCGAGCAACTCGAAAATACCTGTTGCAAATGTGGAAAGACGAAACAGAGCGAAATGAAACAATTTCGCAACGGCGATGGCGAAAAAACGACAATTGGCTGAATGATTACGAGAAGACATTCCTCGAAAAGCATAAAAACGTATCACCATATTTTAAATTACAAGAACCAATAAACCAACCGACATATCTGGACATAGCCCAAAGAAATCGAAGACAGACAACTGGACCAAAATCTTTTCCTGAGACAAATAAACAAATGAACAACGGATGGGAAAACCAAAGAAATAGAAGAAACAACAAACAGCGACCAAGTTACAATCAGAACACTTACAGGCACAGGACAAATTGGCAAACAAACACCCAAAACGTTTTTAATCCAATCAGCATACCAGATAATACATCCTCTGATGAAGATAATGATGATTTTTTAGAAGAGAGCCTGAGCTCTCACACATTAACCTAGCCGACGGTAAAACAAATCAGGTACAATTTTTAATTTATCAAACAGAGTACTATCTAAAGAAGAAATAAACGTCTTGTCAGAGGGTCTCAAATTTACCCCAACACCAAAGACTAAAAACACAGAAGAACTAGAAACTGATTTGGCAGAATTTCATAGAAAATTAAAACTTAAAGAATTTTTTCATGGAAGAAATGATATGACAGATGATACACTGGTACGAAATAAATCTAATTTTGAACCAAATAGGGGTAGAAATCACGTTTTGGACAGTTTTATTGAAACAACGAGTAAATTTCCTATTCAAAACAATACTAAATCCATAAAGTATAACATAACACTAGCCGAACGAAATGCATTAGAATCTCTCCAGAAAGAAAAGTCAATTATTATTAAAGAAACCGACAAGGGAGGAGGAATAGTTATAATGAATACTGAGTTTTACAAGAAGAAAATTCTGGAAATGTTAGCAGATGAAACTTTTTACAAGATAACAGATGATCAGTTTTCGAAACGAACATTTAAAAACATTAAAGACCTTTTAAAACTAGATGTCGACATAACAGCCAAAGAAATAGATTACCTTTTAAAGTTTGAATGTAAAGCAAGCCAATTCTATGGCCTCCCTAAAATTCATAAAAGTAAGTTAATTCAGGAAAAATGTAAGACTACTGACTCGGAATACATAGAACTAATCGACCCAGAAGACTTGACCTTTATGCCAATTGTAGCAGGTCCTACATGTGAAACTCATAGACTTAGCAATTTAGTTGATATACTACTGAAACCATTTGTTCCGAAATCAAACAGCTATGTTAGAGATGACCTGGATTTCTTAAATCATATTCCGTCAAAAATTTCCGAAGGCTCTCTTTTAGTGTCGTTCTATGTAACTAGCCTCTATACAAATATTTCGCACACTCTAGGACTTGAAGCAATTCAGTTCTGGATAGACAAACATCCAGAGTTAATACACAGGCGCTTTTCGAAAGAATTTATTCTTAAATCAATTCAAACCATTTTAGAAAACAATAACTTCATCTTCAGTAATAAATGCTATACACAAGTAAAGGGCACAGCAATGGGCACTAAATTTGCACCTACCTATGCCACTTTAGTACTTGGTTATCTGGAAGAGATTATATAGAAAGATAGAAGCTATACATGGAAATGAATTTGCAACCTACATAAAGAAAAATTGGAAAAGATTTCTGGATGATTGTTTCATCATTTGGATCGATACACAAACTAGTCTCATTGAATTTCTAAACATGCTTAACAGTTTACATAGCGACATACAATTTACAGTAGAAATTAATCAAAATAAACTCTCTTTCCTAGATATTCTACTATACAAAAAAGAAGGCGTTTTAGAAACGGATATTTATTTTAAAGACACAGATTGAAAGCAATACCTAAATTTCAAATCGTGCCACCCCAAACACACTAAATTAAGTATTCCATACAATCTCGCGAGGAGAATCTGCACAATTGTATCTGATCAAAAAGTTAGAAACATTCGGCTGAAAGAACTTACATCCTCACTTTTGAAAAGAAACTATCCAAATACGGTAATACAAAAGGGCATAACAGAGGCTATTAAAATCCCAAGAACTTCATTATTAAAGACTCGGGCGAAACTAAATCAGGACATAATACCACTTGTCACAACTTTTAATCCGAAAAATCCTGAATTATTCAACAATGTAAAGAATAATCTACCAATTTTGTATGCAGACGAAAAAATGTCGGAAGTCTTAGTCAACAGTAAAATTATAAAAAGTAAACGGCAAACTCCAAATTTGAAGAAAATACTGTCTAGAGCAAAATTTACAGATCCATTGCTACATACTGAAAAACAAAATAGTAATTTCAAAGTCACTAAATGCAAACGCCCAAAATGTGGCCTTTGCAATTATTTCAAAGAAGGATCCTATTTCAATTTTGATGGAAAGCAATTCTTTGTTAATGAAAATATGTCATGTGACGTCCAAAATGTGCTGTATGCTATGACGTGCAATGGCTGCAATAAGTATTATATTGGTCAAACCGGGGATAGGTTAAGAAACAGGCGAACAGTACATGCCCAACAAATACGGGACCCGGCAACACGACAGCTGCCATTAAGCGCTCATATTGACAACTGTTGTAAAAAGGAACAAAAATTTACGCTTTTTCCATTCTATAAAATGAAAATAGATAATACGTCGGATAGGTTGATCAAAGAACATTATTTTATTAAATGCTTCAAACCCAAGCTAAATAGCTCATCAAAATAGATATAATTATATACGTTCATTAACAGGAAAATATATTTAAATTATTTGTTGTGATTGTGACGTCATGACGCTGACGTAATGACGTAACATCATGACGTCAGCGCTATGACGTCACATAGTAACGTTATCACCAAGGAATATTATATACACTGAAGAGCCGCGAGGCGAAACATGTTTGTACACTTAATTATTAAATATTATTAAAACCGTAGCATGTAAAGTCGTATTTTCGTTTTTACATATATATATATAATCCTAATGAAGGCATTAGGGGGACCGTCCCTAAAAATGGGGTTTAACCCTTTCCCTTATAGAAGCGACTTTTAGCGCATTCAATGTATTCATCCGCCAAAGAAAATAGTTCCATTTTATACTGTCATGAATATGTACCATAAGAAATATTTTCTATATCCTAGCAGATAGTAACTTAAGGCAGGCTGAAAGCAAAGCAGACTGCGCCCTAGGGCGCAGTCTGCTTTACTTTCAACCTGCTTTAATAGGTCACATATCTTAACTACTAGAAACAGGCTATGTGGTAAAGGGTTAAGGAGACATTTTATATATTTTTTATCTTATGGTTTTTTTTGTTTTTTTTACTCAATAAATCATGTTTAAGTTGTAATTAAGGTTTTTCTTTTAAAATTTTTTTTAGAAAAATTAAGTATTTAAAAATATACAAAAATATTGGTCTCCCTAATATTTTGTAAGGACGTTGAGGGTTTTAAGTAGACCAACATATATTCGAGTTTAAGGGGACCAATAAAAGTTTAAGGAGACCGATTCATATATATATTACAGAAAAGGGATAAATTCATTCTAAATTCAAATTTATGTATTTAACAGTGCTCCAGCTGGGTCTTTTTAGGAGGGTGCCGCGCCCTGCCCTTAAATTAAAAAAAAAAAATAAAAAAAATAAATAAATAATTTATTTTTTTATTTTTCTACAAATTAATAGATCTACTTAACAATAGTTTTTCTCTCTAATATTCAAATTAATGTATATGTATTGACAATGGTTTTTCTCTCAAATTATTTGAAAGGTTTAAGTAAACACGACATATATTTGAGTTTAAGGTGACCAATATAAGTTTAAGGAGACCGATTCATATATATACAGGGGGGCCTCCGTGGCCTAGTGGTGCAGTCACTGTGACTAACATCACTAAGCTCATCACCGCTGTGAGTTCGAATCCCAGTAGAGTCGTTCGGATTTTTCATGTGGGGAAGCCTTCCAGCTGGCTTGCGGTAGGACACGGTGGTTCTACCCAGTTGTTGATTTGTGCCTGAAACAGTGCATAAAGAACTTCTGGGGTCTTCCTCCACCTGTAATTAGCTGGACGTCGCGATATGACTGAAATACTGTTGAAAGCGACGTAAATCAAAAACAAATCAAATCAAATATATATACCACATGAAAGGGATAAATTCATTCTAAATTCAAATTAATGTATTATCAATGGTTTTTCTCTCAAATTATTCAAATTAATGTATTAACAATGGTTTTTCTATCAAATTATTTGGGAGGTTTAAGTAGACACAACATAATATTCGAGTTTAAGGTGACCGATATTAGCTTAAGGAGACCGATTGATATATATACATATATATACAACATCAATGGAAAACAAGAGGGTCATGGCCCTTAATTCGCTCACCTGAGGTCATTGTGCCTTAGCTTAATAGACAAGACAACATTTTAATATAGCTGTAAATGGAATTATCTTCCAGACAAAAAAAAAACATGACAAATTGGAATAACTTAAAAAATTATTGTTGGCAGAGTTATGGCCCTTATCCATGACACTTCTTCTTATCAAGCTACATGTATTTCCATATGATTATTTATTGCCCATTCTGCTTTACTTTCAACCTGTTTTAAGTTATCATCTACTAAGATATAGATACCGTTTCTTATATCTTACATTTTTATGACTGTATAAAGTGGAATTATGAATAAATTAAATGCGTAAAAAGGCATATGTATGGGGAAATGGGTTAACATCAGTAGAACTGGAGTTATCTCAAAGACAAGAAAATATGACACTGGGAAATAACTAAAAAATGACATTGACCTTTGCAGAACATGACCTAAGTTATAAAGTTTCTAACTTTAACAAAGTTATGGCTAAGATTAAAGTTGTGGACTGACAGACAAACAAATTCACAAACAGACAATAAATGCAGACAGACAAAAACAATATGCTCCCAACTGCAGGGGCATAAAAAATTAAGCAGACAACACCATATGCTGCTGATACAGTGAACCTCAGCTGACCTGAGTTCAGTTATGTAACTATGCCAGTAGGAAATGTGGTTAGGGTCTAACTCTAATAATGCTGAATTGCTGTCTGCTATACATATATTGAATGTGAATTATGACCTAGATATTCAACCGACCAGAACCATTTGAACAAAATAGGTAAAGGACATTTAGAAGTGTCACCATGCCAAATATCAAAGCTCTGGTCATATTAGTGTCAAAGAAGAAGACATTTGAAATGTTCACTATATAATTCTATGTAAAACTGTGACCCCCAGGGCGGAGCCAATTTTGACCTCAGGGGCATAATGTGTACAAACTTGATAGAGGACCTGTAGGTGATGCTATGCGCCAAATATCTAAGCTCTGGTCCTTGTAGTTTTTTACAAGAAGATTTTTTAAGATTTCCTTATTTTTTCACTTTGGTTGCCATGGCAACCAAAGTTCTGCATTGTGTTTACTTCTTTGAACAAATCTGAAAGAACTTGACCCAAGGAACATTTCTGTAAAGTTTGGTTGAAATCTGTTCAGCGGTATAGGAGGAGATGTCATTTGAAGTAATAGTTAACGACGACGGACGACGCACGACGCACGACGACGGACACAGGGCCATCCCAATAGCTCACCTTGAGCCTTTGGCTCAGGTGAGCTAACAATTATTCTAAATTCAAATTAATGTATTATCAATGGTTTTCCTCTCAAATTATTCAAATTTATGTATCAATTGTTTTCTCTCAAATTATTTGGGATTTTTAAGTAGACACAACACATATTCCAGTTTAAGTTGACCGATTTTAGTTTAAGGAGACCGATGCATATGTATACAACATAAAAGGAAAAAAAATCATTCTGAATTCAAATTAATGTATTATCAATGGTTTTTCCCTCAAAATATTCACTAGCGGATGTAGTCGAGGGGTAAAGCACCAACATTACTAAAAACAAGAATGCGCGTTCAATACACACGTATGCCCCCGGTGGCATCCTTGACAATATATTCTGATTTTTTTCTAAGTCCAAATTAGGTCAAGGTCAAGTTCAAAATCAAGGTTGGGCAATATGGGTGGATTGGTAGTGATCCAAGGCAACAACTGTATTAGTACCAAAGAATTGTAGTCAGTTATGCTGATGCTAGACGAAACGGTAAAATCTAGTTAACCAAGAAATAGCCCATTTAAAATATATTTTTTATTTAAAATAAGTCTAAATTAGGTCAAGGTCAAATTCAAGGTTGGGTGATATTTGTGGATAGGGAATGGTCCAAGGCAACAACTGTATAAGTATCCAAGCATTTTAGTAAGCGGTGTTGATGCTAGACGAAACGGTAACATCTACTTAACCTGTTACGGACGGACGGAAGGACGGGCGGACAGGACGATAACTATATGCCTCCGCATCTATAGATGCCGGGGCATAAAAAACCTTTTCTAGCATATCTGAGTATATCAAGGGCAAATAAGTCTTGACACAATGATCAGATTTCAATAATAATCAACCCTTTCATGAACTTTTACTTCAATAATTATACTGTGGGTAAATATTATCAAAGTCCATTCAAAACTGTAGTTGCTTAGTGTGTTAACACTGTCAAATAAGCCTTTTATAGCATATTTTAGTACATCAAGGTCAGATAATTATGTAACAACAAATCAAATTATTCTAAAATTTCCCTCATCGTCAGATCTTGATGACTTTAACATTTGTGTGACGTTTCATCAACATCCTTCAAATAGTCCGGACAAGCTTTTTATAGCATATCTGAGTATACCAAGGGCTAATTACTCTGTAACGAAAAATGAAATGAACCTCAAACTTGAATCAGCTTCAGATCTTAATTTTTTTAACATTTGTGTGAAGTTTCATTAATATTCCTCTAACGGCTTTTCGAAAAAACTCCGGACAAGCTCATTATAGCATATTTAAGTACATCAAAGGCAGATAACTCTGTAACGAAACATTGAATTAACCTCAACTCGACTCACATTCAGATCTTTATGCATATACCATTTGTGTGAAGTTTCATTAATATCCGTTCAATAGTTTTCTGGAAAAACTGAGGACAAACAAAATGTTGATAGAAGAACAGACAAACGAACGAACTTATTGACGGACGGACAGACAGGGCCATGCCAATATACGACCACTTATTGAGGTGGGCGTATAAAAAAACAAGACTGCACGTTCAATAAACGCTTATAATTCCCCCGGTGGCATCCAAATTAGGTCAAGGTCAAACTGAGCTTGGGTATTATTGGTGAGTTGGTAATGGTCCAAAGCAATAACTGTATAAGTATCGATGCATTGTAGTAAACAGTGTTGATGCTAGACGAAACGGTAAAATCTAGTTAACCCGGAAATAGCCTATTTAAAATATTCTAAGTCCAAATTAGGTCAAGGTCAAGGTCAAAATCAAAGTTTGGTGGATAGGGAATGGTCAAATGCAACAACTGTATAAGTATCAAAGCATTGTAGTCAGATGTGTTGATGCTAGACGAAACGGTATATTCTAGTTAACCAGGAAATAGCCTATTCAAAATATTCTAAGTCCAAATTAGGTCAAGATCAAGGTCAAGATCAAAGTTTGGTGATATTGGTGGATAGGGAATGATCCAAGGCAACAACTGTATAAGTATCCAAGCATTTGGGTAAGCGGTGTTGATGCTAGACGAAACGGTAAATTCTACTTAACCTTGTTACGGACACACAGACGGACATGACGATAACAATATGCCTCCGCATCTGTCGATGCCGGAGGCATAAGAACCGAGCAGACGGGCAGATTACGCAGTTTGAATACAACAAGTGTGATATTGACAAATACACTGTAAATTTTGAATGTGTAAATAGATGATAAGCTAGCTCCGATGATGATGTTCATTGTGGGTCAGATTCTTACATGAATATTCAGTAAGAGAAGGTTAAGAAAACAACAAGTCTTGTAATACTTCTGTAGACAATATATTGAAACAAGCAACAGATGACAACCACGATGGCATTCAATATCACTTTTGCAAATTAACATGATGATATTCACCCACATTGTCCCATATAGTTTTGAAGACATATTAACTTGATAAGTCACAACATTAACCCAGATGACCCCAACTCCAGGGCACTAGTAATTTGTTTTTTAATAAACTTTGATACAAGTATATCAACATCAGAGTTTCTATTAACGTGCAGAGGTGGGTGTATTGTCAACGACAGAGGACTCCCTTCCAGGTAACTGGCTAGCTGCCCACATGGCAATTTCTAACACATGATCTCCACATTTTTTAATCATGTGGGTCTCTGCGAGACCCGATTCTTTCCCTATTATAGCCACTTTATTATTCTAAATAAGTCCATACTTTTTTTTGTCAAATATGCACCAACTACGGTACACTGTTTGAGATATTATAATTTTGTAAAATATCAACAATATAGCTATACTTGCTCTGAGAATATATTATCAAAGGTGTTTCCATGAACACTTATGTCCCCTTCTGAAACTTTTTGAGTCCAAATTAAGTCAAGTTAAACTTAAAATTGAGGTTTAGCAATAACAGTGAATTGGTCCATGACAATAACTGTTTAAGTATCAAGGATTGTAGTAAATAGTGTTCATACTAGACGAAACAGTAAAGTCTAGTTAACTAAGAAATAGCCCATTTAAGCTAGTTAAAGCCCAAATTAGGTCAAGGTAAAATCAACAATTGGTAGTATGAGTTGATTGGTATTGGTCCAACGCAACAACTGTAAGCATTGTAGTCTGTCAAACTTAACAAAATGAACTTTTTGAGAACTTATTGCAAAATGTACGAAAAGTGCTATGTTCAAGTGCTCTTGAAAGGGGTAATTAAGGTTAGTATTGTGATTTATCAAGTTTTGTGATCTTATCGTGCATTATACAATAGTAAATAATTGTCCTTTTCACTGATATGTCACACTTATTATATCCAAGTTATTGTTCAAGTTCGTTAGTTATGAAACACTCCTTGTAAAAGTGTCAAGCAGCATGCTCTTTGTGTCCCCCCCCCCCACAAACCCGTCAGACACATGTTTTGTTCACTGTAATTCTCTTTAATGTGTTGCTCTGGCTTCTGTTCTCAGTGTTTTCCTTTCATTGAAAAGCTTTTTAATTGCTTTCACATACTGCTGGGGTTTCCAAAAAGCTAACAGTGACTGTGGCTTGCACCTTTTCAGACATTCCATTATCTGGTCTTTGCCTTAAAAACAGAAAACGAACTTACATTTTACACAAAAGTTCTAAAAGAAATCAGACATTTAGCAACCAGGGGCCCGTTTCATAAAACTTCATACGACAAATGTTGTCATAAGTCAGATTATAAAATGCTCAACTATTATTTATTTCTCCATCTAATGCTGTCTTGTGACATCGGTTTGGAGTCGTTTATTTAGTCACAAGGCTTGATTAGATGGAGAAATCAGATATTAAATGTATTTAAAGTTTAGACTTACAATCGTTTTTGTTGTTCGAAGTTTTCTGAAACGGGCTCCAGGTATTTGTGACACATTGCATAAAATATGATAAATTTCAACGTACAATACTATGTCCCATATGGGCAATCATGACTCTGGATTAATATCAAATTTTACAGCCAAAATGGTCACCTAGAGCCTATATCCCATCTGAGCATATAACAAATGGAAACAAGACTGCGCGTTCAATAAACACTTATGCCCCCGGTGGCATCCTTGACAATAATAATATTCTAAATCTTTTCTAAGTCAAAATTAGGTCACGATCAAGATCAAACTGAGTTTGGATGTTCTTGGTGAGTTGGTAATAGTCCATGTCAATAACTGTATAAGTACAAAAGCATTGTACTAGGCAGTGTTGATGCTAGATGAAACGGTAAATTCTAGTTAACTGAGAAAGAGCCTATTTAAAATATTCTAAGTTCATATTAAGTAAAGGTCACGGTCAAAATCAAGGTTGGGTAATATGGGTGGATTGGTAGTGATCAAAGGTAATATCCGTATAAGTATCAACACATTGTAGTCAGTTGTGTTGATGCTAGATGAAATGGTAAAATCTAGTTTTCCCAGAAACAGCCCATTTAAAATATATATATCTAAATATTTTAAGTACAAAAAAGGTCAAGGTCAATGTCAAAATCATTGTTTGTTGATATTGGTGGATAGGGAATGGTCCAAAGCAATACCTGTATAAGTGTCAAAGTATTTGAGAAAGCGGTGTTGATGCTAGACGAAACGGTAACATCTACACTCACCCAAAAAAGTTCCTTTACACCGCCTTAAGGCATTTATATTTCCTCCCAGTCAATCGATAATGAGAAGCTTATTAAAAAAGTCAAAAACTAAACGACTCTGTAGGACGGTGTGTGATTTTGGTCCCAATATCATCATCCTTTCATGACTTTTTTTACCCATTTAAATGTATAGGGATGTAAAACAAAATTAAGCGAGAAAAAACTTTGCCAGAATTTACCCGGAAAGGTTGGAAATACCGAATAGTTTGACGAAATCTGTTCATTTCACAGTCAATAACCACCATGGCCTTCATGTACCTGAGTACATCTCAGAAGACGTCGCCTCATGAAGTGCACGTAACGTTATTAGGCAGGCGCTGCTATTCCAGCTAGAATGCGTTTTAGGGGTCACCAATGGCGTTAATGTCATTATTTGACTTGTACTTTCGAAGCAGCTCATCCCAAATGTTCTCGACTGGGTTTAAATCGGGTGACAAACCGGGCGAAGGCTAGCCGTTAACGTCATACTCTGGAAAAAAGTCTCTTGTAACGTGTGCCCAGTAAACGGACGACGGACTGGTATTGGCCGAGGGTTCTGTCTAATACGATTTATGGTCGCGTGAACATGAATCCTGTATCGCCAAATATTGACGGATACTGTCAATAATCGATTACAGTAGGTGCGTCAACGTAATCATGCGGTGATCACGTAACGTTGTTACACGGGGGTGACCGGATCTTTGAATATCTCTGTCAGACCAGAAGATGTTGACCTTATTGCTGACGTTATAAATTGTCTGTTTGGTGCAACCAACGTCCCGGGAGACGTCAGTTACTCTTAACCCCGCCCGTAGCATATTCAACAGCTAAGTTTCGCTCTGCGTCACTTTGACATGGCCTTTTTGAACATATCGAAATTCTAATTTTTCTTTCCTGTACTGATCGCTTGTTAAATTTTGTTGGATGTAGAGACTCTACCTGAATCATGCACGCCTGTGCACGTGCAACGCTATGAATACGTTTTATCCGTTTAGAGGCTAAGGTAAACAAATATTGTTATGCTTGACTTCACAGTAATAAACCTCGACGATAATCCAACAATATAATGTAACCAATTGAAAATAACGCCTACGAGCTACTGATATGTTCTCTAAATAAAAGTGTAAAGGAACTTTTTTGGGTGAGTGTACTTAACCTTGTTACGGACGCACACACGCATGGATGGACAATTACTATATGCCTCTGCATATGCCGGGGTCATAAAAAAGATCAACAAAAGGGTCCTGAAGAGCTCACCAGAGAAATGAAGCAGTATCACATGGTTGTTTTGGGAAGTTTTTTCTACCAATCAAAGACAAACAGCTACTTTATGACCTTTTCTTACTGATAAAAGCTTTGATGCAAATTACTTCTACATTCCTTTACCGATTGACATCAAACTTTGCATATGCATTTAACATGAAGTGTAGATGTGCATGTCATGATATTTTTCAAGTGAGTTGTTTTAAGATAGGTGAAGTTATGGCCACTGATGGGACTTGTACATTTTTGGATCCAAACCAATGCTACATTTATGTACCAATTCATATAAAACTTTGTATATGCATAATTAAAAATGAAGTGTTAATTTTCACAACCCAAATCTTCATTCCACTCTTCCAAAGAATTACAGAGTTAAGGCCACTGGCTGAGCTGGAAAACTAGACCAATCAGAAATGGTGTTTCAAACCCCCAGTAGGGTTTTGTCACAAGAGGTAAATGTTTCAGGATAAAATTGTTGTGTGCACTAATGTGCTCCCTAACTATAACAAAATGCAATAACTTCAAGCCTAATTTGGATTAAATATAACAACAAAGGGAAGTAATTCCAACAAGGGACACATTGACCCTAAATCGCTCGCCTGGTACACCATGTAAAACTTGACATATAGTGACCTAGATTATGTCTGTTTGTTTGTTTGTTTTGATTTTACGTCGCTTTCAACAGTATTTCAGTCATATCGCGACGTCCAGCTAATCACAGGTGGAAGAAGACCCCAGAAGCCCTTTATGCACTGTAACAGGCACAAATCGGCAACTGGGTAGAACCTCCGACCTTCCGCAAGCCAGCTGGAAGGCTTCCCCACATGAAAAATCCGAACTACCTTACTGGGATTCGAACTCACAGCGGTGAGGAGCTTAGTGATGTAAGTCACAGTGACTATACCGCTAGGCCACGGAGGCCCCCACCTAGATTATGTATGACTAGACATGACCCACAATCAACAATAGAATGTTAACAAGATGTTTCTATGAGTTGACCTAGTAACCTAGTTTTTGACCAGACACAACCCTCATTTGATTTTGACCTTGATTTGATGTAGGCAAGCATCATTCAGATCTGAGTTAACACTGGTTTTGATTTGACCTAGTGACCTAGTTTTGACCTGACATGACCCATATTATTAATTAGGCAAACATTCTAATTTTTTTTGCATTTAAAGCCATTGAGACTTGTAGCCTCTAGAGTGTTAACAAAGTGTTTTATGATTTGACCTAGAGTAACCTAGTTTTTGACCAGACATGACCCACATTAACACTTGACCTGGATATCAATTGGGCAAACATTCTTACCAAGTGTCATGAAGATCGGATAAGTTTTGTAGCCTCTAGGGTATGAGTAAGGTTATCCAATTATTTGACCTAGTGACTGAGTGTTTGACCAGACCTGACCCATGTTGGAATTTGACCTAGATATCAATGAGGCAAACATTTTAAGTAAGTGTCATGAAGATTGGATGAGTTTTGTAGCCTCTAAAGTGTTAACAAGATTTTCCTATGAATTGCCCTAGTGGCTAATGACCTAGTTTTAGACCCGAACTGACCAGCATTCAAACTTGACATAGATATCAATTAGGCAAACATTATACCCTGGTTGCATTTAAATCCAATTAGATTTGTAGCCTCTAGAGACTGTTCATAAGGTTTTGATGATTTGACCTAGTGACCTAGTTTTTAACTGGCCATGACTCACATTCAAACTTGACCTTGATATAAATGAGGTTAACATTTAAAACAAAATCATTCAGATACAATGAGAGTTGTAGCCTCTAGAGGTTTTTACTATGATTTGACATATTGACCTAGTTTTGACTGGACATGACCCACATTCGAACTTGACCTACATTTTTCAAGACAAACATTAAAACTAATTATCATGAATACCAAAAGAAATGTGTAGTCCTTAGAGTGTTAACAAGGTTTTTCTTTGATTTGACCTAGTGACCTAGTTTTTAACCGGACATGACCTCATTCGCACTTGACTTAGATTTCATTAAGATAAACATTGTTATTAAGTTTCATGAAGATCCAATGAAATATGTGGCCATTTAAATGTTAACAAGCAATTGTGGACGGAGGACAGACATCCAGCGATCCTAATAGCTCACATTGGCACTTAAGTGCCAGGTGAGCTAAAAATACTGATGACAGAGTAACAGTTCTTGAGCATGGTACTCCTAGACAATGATATATACATAATCTGTATATTAAGTTTTAAGTCAATAACTCTTATACTTTGGCAAATTATTATGTTCCAGACAAGACTACATTCGATAAAATATAACAACAAACAATAAAAATAGTGATGACGGAGTAACGGTTCTTATACACTGCACTCCTGGTCAATAAGATATGTCTGTATATATATATGTATTGAAGTCAATACTATGCCTGACTGTACCATAACCTCTTATGACTTTGACAGACATGACGAAACTTGTATTAAAATCAAGAGCTTTATCAGATGAGTACACATACCGACTATGAAGTTTCTATCACATGTTACTAAGTTCAAAAGTTATGACCAATGTTAAATTCAGCCTATTAAGTATTGAAATAACCTCTACATGACCTTGACCTTAAATTGAGACCAATTGCAAACTATGAAGTCTCTATCATATTTTATTGATGTCTTTATAGATTATATGTGATTCAAACTTTATGGTCAAATTTCAAGCTGTGGACAGACAAGCAGCGAGGACCGAAACAATTTGCCCCAACTATAAGTCATACTGGTATTTTTACGGAGAAATACAGTATGTTTACACTATAATATATGGTGAGCCGCATAAAATGCATCAATCAGTATTACCTGAGCTTTTTCTTTTTTTCCCCACTGTGTTACGTGATCTTCCAAACTGAAATCATCTCTTTCTCAAATTGACAAAATATGATACACATACTAACTTTAACTACATGCAACACTTTAAAAACAAGGGCCACGATGGTCCTATATTGTTCACATGGTACACCATGTAAAACTTGACCTATAGTGCTCTAGATTTTGACCTCACATGACCCACATTCAATCATGGCCTAGATTTTGATGAGGCAAAAAATGTGAGAAAAGTTTCATTAAGATCAAATGAGATTTGTAGCTTCTAGAGCAGTGATTATTTTAGAAATCAGATGAATGAGTCTCATTCTGTAAAACAATGAGTCTGACAAAAATTGAGTCCTTCAGGTGAAAAATTTACCCTATATCCTATAACTTATTTCTTGCTTTGAAGACAGGTGACAACTTAAAGCAGGTTGAAAGTAATGCAGATTTTGCCTTAAAGCACTTCTGTTTTACTTCAAACCTGCTTTATGGACATATGCGACCAAATGAAATCTCCGAAGGATCTTTTTTTGCCCGATATATATGTTATATTTTCTTAATTGTTTTCGGCTCCAATTCAATGAAAACACTCACTAGATCAAAATTTAACTGAAATAAATTGATGAAACTTCTCATAATAAAAGCTATAGGTATGAATAATAAGACAATGGTAAACAAGAGCCGTATACGGCCCTAAATCGCTCACCTGGGACCGTTGATGTAAATGTAACATATCTTAGAAAGCTGATCAATTATGACAACATGATTGTGCCAATTGCTGATTGGATGATGTTGAGTGCAGAATAGCTAAGCTTAGGGTACTGTAGTTAAAGAGAAGATTGTTTATTAAAATAATCAATTTTTAGCTCCTGTGACCTAGATATGCAACGGACCAGAACCATTTGAACAATATTGATAAAGTATACCTCTAGAAGTTACACTATGCCAAATATCAAAGCTCTAGCTATATTAGTTTCAGAGAAGAAAAGGTTTGAAGATTTCACAATATAACTCTATGTAAATTTGTGACCCCCGGTGCAGGGTCATTTTTGACCCCAGGGACATAATTTGCACAATCTTATTAGAGGACCTGAAGATGATGCTTTGTGCCAAATATCTAAGCTCGGAGAACTGTAGTTTAAGAGAAGAAGATTTTTTAAAGTTTTAATTGAAAAAATATATTTTTAGCTCCTGTGACCTAGATATGCAACAAACCGGAAACATTTGAACAATATTGGTAAAGTACCTCTAGAAGTGGCACCATGCCAAATATCAAAGCTAACGCTATATTGGTTTCAGAGAAGAAGAGGTTTGAAGATTTCACTATATAACTCTATGTAAATTTGTGACCCCCTGGGCGGGGCCATTTTTGACCCCGGGGACATACTTTGAACAATCTTGATAGAGGACTTCTAGATGATGTTTTGTGCCAAATATCTAAGGTTGGGGTACTGTGGTTTCAGAGAAGAAGATTTTTTAAAGTTTTAATTGAAAACATCTATTTTTAGCTCCTGTGACCTAGATGTGCAACGGACCGGAAACATATGAACCAAATTGGTAAAGTATATCTAGAAGTTACACTATGCCAAATATCAAAGCTCTAGCTATATTAGTTTCAGAGAAGAAGAGGTTTGAAGATTTCACTATAGAACTCTATGTAAAATTTCGACCCCCGGGGCGGGGCTATTTTTTACCCCAGGGACATAATTTGAACAATCTTGATAGAGGACCTATAGATGATGCTTTGTGCTCAGGGTACTGTGGTTTCAGAGAAGAATATTTTTTAAGTTTTTATTGAAACGATCTATTTTTAGCTCCTGTGACCTAGATATGCAACGGACCGGAAATATTTGAACAAATTTTAAAGAAGACCATATAAGGATCATTTCTGCCAATTTTGGTTAAAATCCATCCTGTAGTTTAGGAGGAGATGTCGTTTAAAGAAATTGTTGACGACGGACGGACGACGGACGACGGACATAGCACGATCAGAAAAGCTCACCTTGGCAATTTGTGCCAGGTGAGCTAAAAAGAATAAGTTATAATGCTTCGTTTGAAGCTACAGGCACTTATATACCTATACAAATGGCCTAAAAAAGCAGACAGCTTTTTCTATGTGTTCCCAGGTTAACGCTTATATTCAATTTGATAAAGTTCAAATCAAAGCACATCTTAAATATTGCATAAGATAGTTTATGCCTTTGTTTGCTATTCTTCAATGCCCAAATGTTCTCATACCAACTGATACCAGGGGCCGTATTCTGAAACATTCTAAGTATTTTAATTAGAAATTTCTAAACTCTAAAATGTTCAACTAAGATTTTTTTTCGCTAACTTTTACTCTAAGAAAATACTAAATTATTTTCTAAGCGAAAAAAAAACTAAGAGTAAATTATGGCCGTTGTCAGGGACTTTCCCGACTAAAATGACGTCACTCTTCTCGCATACTAACATGTGTGACTGTTTATTTGCGGTGTAGTTTTCGGGTTTGTTTTCTTCTCCCGTTTATAAAGCAGCAAGCATTGTCCCAGAATAAGTAGAATAGATAATTAATTGAATAAAAAGTGTTTATACATAAGCGTAAATACATAATTAGGTTCACAATTATTATTAACTAACAAGCCAAATTTCAACGAAGTCGCCGTAGCTCAATCGATAGCGACTCTGCCTGGCATGACGGGGGTAGCCGGTTCGAGCCACACAGGGTACGATCTTCTTTTTCTTAACAACCCCCTTCTTTTTTTTTTAATTATCATCACTAGTTCCATAGATTCATTTCTTTAAATACAAATAACTGCTTTATCCTTCCACTGCCAAACTTTTGTGATAGTTTACTCCTTTAAATGTTCTTGTCGTCTGCTTCAATTTTGTTGCCTGCAATATCGTTTCAAAGCCTTAAAATGTAAGGAAGTATAACTGAAAAGAATTCAATACGAGTGTCAAACAGTTTGGATCCTGATCAAGGTGCAAAATGTTTGCAAACGTTCCTTTAGGCGAGAGTGAGTCTAATTCTCACAGTTTCATTGTCGTCTGCTTCAATTCTGTTGTCTGCAGTATCTTTTTAAAGTTAATTGTATGACTGAAAAGAATTCAATACAAGTGCCAAATAGTTTGGATCCTGATAATAGATCCAATCTGTTTGCAAACGCGCATTTAGGCGCCATAGTGAAAGGGTAAAAGCATGCTAGAATTGATGTAAAAGTCTCCAATTAGAGGTTTCCTTCTTATTGGCGGCCTGCTTTAAAAGAAACCCTCTTATTATGCTAAGCGCGACTTGGATAAAATTTGTCAACAGTTTGTATACAGTAAAGATCCAAATCAGACGCCGCGTTATGCGGCGTCTGATATGATCCAAACTTGATTTCCAGTCATATTTTACTGTTTTTAAGTTTTGAAAGTATCAAATTGTTTATGTTGTTTTCTGCAGATGATGTGTTTGCAGCAGATGACAATTCTGTATGACAATGGTTAAACATCAATCTGCAGGACTCTTTTCTTAATGCTTTTCAAATATCAAGAAATAGTAGAAACATGAAAGTCATTTCTAGAACTAGCAGGATGACAATAAGAAGGAAAATTTCTAATTGGAGACTTTTACTTCAATTTTAGCATGCTTTAACCCTTTCACTCTCAATGGCGCCTAAAATCACGTTTGCAATCAGTTTGGACCTTGATCAGACGCCGCGTAACGCGGCGTCTGATGAGGAACCAAACTATTTGGCACTCATATTGAATTCTTTTCAGGCATACTGCCTTACAATTTACTTTGAAACGATATTGCAGGCAACAAAATTGAAGCAGACGACAATGAAACGGTGAAGAAGTAAACTATTACGAAAGTTTGGCATTGAAAGAATTAAGCAGTTATTTGAATCTAAAGAAACGAATCTATAGAAATAATGATGATTTTTAAAAAAAAAAAAAAAAAGAAAAAAAAAGAAGGGGGTTGTTAAGAAAAAAAAAGATCGTACCCTGTGTGGCTCGAACCGGCGACCCCCGACATGCAAGTAAAATCGATTGAGCTACGGCGACTTCGTTGAAATTTGGCTTGTTAGTTAATTATAATTGTGAACCTAATTATGTATTTACGCTAGTTTTGGTACATACAGTGGTCATTTATTACTAAAATTATAGACTTTGAATAGATATCGATATTTTCCACGTTTTCGCGATGAAGACCGTATGTAATAATGTCTTAAACAGTAATCCCAGTCCTTTGTAATGACGTTACCCCACAAAGACTTTGACCCAATTTCACGAAGCCACTCAAACACAAACGTCGGCTCAAAAACATCCGCTAAACGTATCTATAGGTCTATAAACGATTTTTATTCAATGAATTATCTATTCTACCTGTTATTACTGCTCAATAAACGTTCGTGTTCTAATCCTAGAAAATTCTAAAAAGTTAAGAGAGGGTCACAGTTTTCTAAAGTTTTGAGAAAATTCTATAGTAAATTGGGCGAGTTGAGAATTTTCTTAGTTTTTTTTCATCTTTCTAAGAGGGAATCCCCGAATACTTAGTTGAAATGGCCGAAAACTAAGACTATATTGATTTTCTAAGAGTATATCGTTATACTTAGTGAAATCTGTCGAGTTTAGAATTATCTTAGTTTTTTTCACTTTCTAAGAGTATATCATCAAATACTTAGACTAAATTGCCGAAAACTAAGAGAATATTGATTTACTTAGAGTAAAAGTTATCTAAGAGTGTTTCAGAATACGGACCCAGAACAAGAAAATAGACACCATATCACTTAGTACAGAACAATATACATATACACTCTTTTTTCTAGAACTATACCTCAGTGGACAAATTGCGTCTCAAATAGCATTAAAGGGTCTCGCAGCCGGATTGTGTATGTGACAGAATAAAATCAAATACTTAAATAAAAGCAAATTTGTGGCATTATTTGGCTTCTGACATAATAAAAAATATGATGAGTCCAAAAAAAAGTCTCAAGAATCTTCACCGAATCTTTTTTTTTTAGATATTTTCCATCGTTTTCTAAAGCGTAAGCTAACAGTATAGTTGTTGTTGTTGCTTCTCTACACGGGCTCAGACATAAACCCGAGCCGAAAAAAGTATTATTGATCGCTACCAGTGAAGTACGTTAATTCGCTACCATATATATAGAGAGCGCTGGTAGCCGAGGTGGTAAAGGCGTTACCTCATTTTTCATGTTCGTCTCCGCATGGAGGGTCACGGGTTCGAATCCCATCGGGGTTCTTCTTTTTTTTTTTTTGAAATGCATTTTTTAACAGAATTTATAATCCTACACTAAGTCTTACCCATTCATATAAGCTTTAAACATATATTTACAAATTAGTATTTTTTATGCTAAATCCGGTTGCGAGCCTCTTTAAAAGTCTTATACATTTGTCATTTAATGTGTACATGTCTCTACTTGTAATCCTTGAAAGCAACTCCTAATCACAATCGTCTCAATTGACATAATTATATTAGGAAGAAGACTGGATATAGTGAACAGATTGTGGTAAAATGACGATAAACTGACTGCTAGACACCGACTAACGTTGGTTCAATATTGATGTAGCGTTCGTAGACACATATATACATGTGTTTTCTGGTACTATATTTTCATTTAGCCAGTTTTCAATGCAAATGAGTAATTGTATCAAACAGTTACCCTTTCAAAAATAAATTCTTGCAACATCTGCCACTGCACATGATGTTTAACGACAGCGAAGTTTATATAGGGACATACTCTATCTATCTATTTTGATATACTGTTTCACACCCTAGCGGGTAATTTAGAGCAGTTGCCTATTTAGAAGAAATAGGAACAGATAAAATATAAGAAAGTAGAGGTATAAATGTGATAGGATTAAAACACTAGAGTGAAAAAGATAAAAATCTGGATCAAAAATTAATTGCAGGGTTCATGTTTTAACATGGCAGATATTGCTGACTGTGGACTTGAACTGGTTCAAGTCTCCAGTCAGCACAGCATTTGATGGAAGCGCATTCCATTGTACGATGGTAAGGGGGGAATTGAGTACGTGTAGTAGTATGCACCAGTGTGGATCTGCGTGTAGCCAACAAAGTCGCAGTGGCGGGGCGCTCTTGCATTTCCATGCATGTATATTCCAACCCGTGGATTATCTTATGAAACAGACACAATCGCGCGTCTTCCCGCCGTTGCTCCCGAGTACGCCAACCTAATGTATCCAGCATGACAGCGACACTGGAGTATCTGGATTACTCATCCAAAGTCCAGCTAGCGGCTCGGTGTTGCACAATCTCTATTTTGTCAACGTTGGACTTAGTGTGAGGATCCCAGTCACTACTTTCATACTCTAACTGGGAGGTTAACAAAACACGGATTATTCACGGACGACTTAATTCACGGAAATCACGGAAATCTGTAAGAAAACAAATCCGTGTTTTGTCAGATTTACGGATGATTCACGGATGAGAATCACAGAATCACGGACAATATCACGGAAAATTAGGAATATCTCGGCTAAAAATCCGTGTTTTGTCAGATTTAAGGACGATTCACGGATGAATACCTTTGACTTTTCCTTAAGAAATATAGGTTCCGTGAATCCGTGAATAATCCGTAAATAATCAAGGGCGCTCTAACTGTCGATGGACGATGGTTTTATAGGTGCACACACGGATTTTCATTGATATGCAATTTATATTCCTCTTTAGGAAACTTAAAGTACGGTTTGCTGTTGTCGTCATGCGGATGACATGAGTGTTCTAGGACAACTTGCTCGAGATGTCCACACATTGATAGCGAGCACTACTGACGGTTTGTCCATGTATGTGGTGGGGAATTGGACCATTGCCTTGGTGGCCTGAATTACCTGGCACTTGGAAATGTTAAAGCTTATGTCCCACTTGTGTGACCATTCCTGTAGTTTGTCTAGGTCTGCTTGAAGAGTCGAACCGTCTGTCTGTCGTGAATTGTCAAGTACACTGTCGTGTCATCTTGACACATCCTTAATTGAAGGTCGATGTTTTCAGGCAGGTCGTAAATATATACCAGGAATACAATCGGTCCCAGGATAGAACCAGGGGGAGTGGGCCTCCTTGGTCTAGTGGTATAGTTACTGTGACTTACATCACTAAGCTCCTCACCGCTGTGAGTTCAAATCCCAATAGGGTCGTTCGGATTTTTCATGTGGGGAAGCCTTCCAGCTGGCTTGCGGAAGGTCGGTGTTTCTACCCAGTTGCCGGTTTGTGCCTGAAACAGTGCATAAAGGACTCCTTGGGTCTTCCTCCACCAATAATTAGCTGGACGTCGCGATATGACTGAAATACTGTTGAACGCGACGTAAAATCAAAACAAATAAAAAAACAAATCAAAAGACCATTGGGGAACTACTGACGTTATCGAGTTATTTCCTTCCAGCACCACTGTCTGTGTCCGACTGCCTAGGAATGCTCGTATTCACGATAGGCACTTACCACGGACTCCATATCGATGCAGCTTGAAGAGCAACTTCTCGTGGGACACCATGTCGAAGGCTTGACTAAAATCAAGCAAGACACGGTCGGCCTGTTTGCCTTTGCTAGCGTTTCGGACCAGGTCCTCCACGAGCATGATAAGCTTAGTCTCGGTCGAGCGTTTTTTCTCTGAAGCCGTATTGTAGGTAGTAAAGCAGGCTGTTTAATTTTACAAGATTAGACGCCAGTATGTGCTGAAGACGATTGCATGCAATACAAGTTAAGAATATAGGACGGTAATTTGCCGCAGCAGACATGTTATCGTTCTTATATAGCATTGCCATGTTAGCAGTAGTCCAATCTGCGGGTACTTCTCCTGTCTGTAGGGAAGTTGTGTAAATGTAGAAAACTTACTCTTCTTGGTAAAGAGACTGTAAATACCAAAGCTCATATATTATTTTACAGTTCTTGAAACTCAAACTGAACATGTGGTAACAAAAAAACTGTAATAGGTACGAAGTTGTATGGCACAAAAAAGCAGTAAAATTAAAATTAGTATACTGAGACAGGAGAACGAAGATAGGGGTATCAAAATAGATAACAACTTACAAATTCCTTAAAAGGTATATTTCAGATGGCAAAAAAAATTCTACGATCGATGTACATAAGCTGTCAAACACTTTTATTTGGAATGCGAATATCCACAGCAATTATAGATCAGTTTGACTAACATACTACGAGATCATCACTTAAGTAATCAAATTAATGCTCTGTTTAAGTGCACATGCTTCAAAGAAATGCCAAATATTGCCTTTTATAAACACGTCATAAAATAATAGACATTTAAACTCTAAAAGCAAAACGAAAAGGTAAAACTGAGATAGGCAATTTGGAAACTCTTCCTTCGAAATACATTTTTTAACTCGTCTAGGGAAAGTTGCTCAGTTGTTATTGCTTATGTATGTGTTTGCTTTTGCTCTAATTACCTATAACCTTTAAATTAGTCCCTGATATCTTCTGATATCACATTTAAGGCTCGTCTTAAGAACATCTGGTGTTTTTGTTTTTGGTGTTTTGTTGTTATTGTTCACGTTTCAACATATGGAACGACGACGGACGTATTTTGTCGTTCTTGGTTGAGAGCTTTTCGACCTTCCCAACATTCGCAAGCTGATCGACAAGCACTGGCCAACAATCGAATCATCTAGGAGACTCAGCAAAGAATTCTCAGAAAAAACAAATATTGCCTACCGCTGGCCCAAATCACTCCGTTATATTTTGGTCAAGTCCAAATTCAAGACAGAGCCCTCAGAAAGTCAGAGAGGATTGTCATGTCCATGTAAAACTCCTAGATGCCAGACATGCCAACTTATGAAGTCCAAGTCTGTTTTCAAAAGCAACTCAGGTGCAATTTCGTTAATCAAAGGCGAATACAACTGTAAAACATCGAACACCATATGTTTGATGACATGCACCATTTGTGAGAAACAGTATGTGGCTAAAACAAATATGTCCATTAGCCGGCGAATAAATCTAAACAAGTCAGATAGGACACTACGTAGATTCAACAGATCTCCAGTCGCAGAACATTTCAGCAAAGACAAACACTCTTTCAGTGACATCGAACTTTATGTCCTTGAATCAGACCAACGTTGGTGTGATAAAGTTCGAAAGCGCTGAGAAAGTTACTGGATAAGACGTCTGAACACACAACAGCCCTACGGTATCAACAAAGTTGACTAAGTTATTCAATTGCTATTATTGTTTGATGAAGGTGAATGAATAATCCATCCATCCTTTATACCAGAAAGGAGATCAATATCTTCATTCACTTTCATAAAACAATGATGATTTCATTCGATACATGCAAATTAACTTTTTCATAAAAAAGAGTTAATTTGTTTAAAAGCGTTCAGCAATCACAGAAAATCATTGATCAGATGGGATGATGATGATTTCGGCTATTGAATGCCCTGTTATCATTGATGAGGGATGGTGGGATGGGATTGTGATGATTTCGGGCATTTGATGACCTTAGGTCGTCGTCGTCTCATCTCATCGTCCCTTATTTATCATCGGCGCTGTATGACCTATTGCGTTGCAGTGCCGTAAAACTCATCCATCCATCATTCAATACCTGAAAGTATATTTTAAAGGACTTGTTTTTAAGCGTTCAGCTGTCACCGATATTCATTGATGATGATTTCGGCTATTAAATGACCTGAAGTCATTGATGAGGGATGGTGGGGTGGGATGGTGATGATTTTATGCATTGGATGACCTGAAGTCGTCATCGTCTCATCTCATCTCATCGTCCCCCATTTATCATCGGCGCTATATGACGTATTGTGTCGCAGTGCCGTAAACCAAACCCATCCATTATTCACTACCTGGAAGTATTTTTTTAAAAGAGCAAACTTGTTCTAAAACGTTCAGCACAGAGAGTCATTGTGTACAACGACATTTTATGAAAACAGCTGACTTGTTTTAAAACCAAAACAAGTTTATTGCATTAATGCATATCCCCTGATAAAGACGTAACTGGAATATATATATATTAAGAATATTGCAGCACTGTGAGAGTAACTTATATCTCAACCATATCTTAAAACCATTCTAATTCTGCGAATCAAATATTTTTTTGATCCAGTGCAACGAAAGGTCGTTTGTATTTATACGAAGATACCCCCCGCAGAGATATTCAAAAAGTGTCCTCTTACATCTTATACCGGACACTTTTTTCTGTTACCGGACAGTTTTACTGTTGTCACCTGTTTAACTCGTGCCCTTGTACTGCTACAGTGGATAAAACGTTATTGTTTCCCAACAAACGCGTTTACGATTAAACTATTGATTTCATTGCAAACAGTTTGGAGCCTGATCAGACGCCGGGTAACTCGGCGTCTGATCGGCTCCAAGCTGTTTGTCACTGAAATTAAA
The DNA here is from genome assembly GCA_922989275.2 of Gari tellinella. Taxonomy (NCBI): domain Eukaryota; kingdom Metazoa; phylum Mollusca; class Bivalvia; order Cardiida; family Psammobiidae; genus Gari; species Gari tellinella. The sequence continues at coordinate 8,096,827 of OV277858.1, forward strand.
ACAAATAATGAGAAATATCAAACATGCTAATTGCCTACATTTGTACATTTTAGCGTTTTGCGTTTCCGTTTTGTTTGCGTTTAAATGGGAAAGAACAACGTTTTCTCCACTGTTAGTACCGTTTGGCTAACATTGGCAAATAGTTTGGATCCGGAGAAGACACTGCGTAACGCAACATGTGATCTAGATCCAAATTGTTCGGCACTCATATTCAATTTGTATTCAATTTTAAAAGCAGAAGATAGATTTTAATTTCTCCACAGACGATATATTTGAAGCAGATGGCAATTCAGCATGATAAGGGATAACGAACATTTGCAAACAGTTTTGATCAATATCGACACACAGTAACTCTGCGTTTGAACAAGATCCAAACTAATAACACTTGTATCAATATTCATGCAGTCAAAGCCAGACATATATATATCTGTAAAAACGAAAATACGACTTTACATGCTGCGTTTTTTAATAATATATAGTAATAAGTGTACAAGCATGTTTCGCCTCGCGGCTCGTCAGTGTAAATATATATAGAGAAATTAAGAAGGAACTAGATGCTGGAAATAAATATCGGAAAAAGACGTAATGAAAAATCAGCCGGAAAAATTAAATAAAATGATTTCACATGCCTTTATATAAAATTCTTAATGTAATAATCTAGTAACAAACATGTTTCGCCATAACGGCTCTCCAGTGTTATATGGTATCGTGTTAACGACGTCGCGTCATGCCGTCACAAAAAATACGTCATTGTGACGTCATAACTCGACGTCGATTTATTTATTGTGATTGTGTAGTTTTGGAAGCAAAACTTATTCAGCGCTTGTATTTAAATCCGGTTTAAAACATTTATAAAATGCGTTTCTTTTATTAACCTACTATCTGTCTTCATCTTTAAAATGGGAACATGGAAAACTTTTGGATCAGATGAGCAACACATGTCTATGTGTGCGCTTAGGGGCAGCTGTCTCGTTGCAGGTCGCGTATTTGCTTGGCATGAACAGTCTGTTGCGTAACTTATCGCCTGTTTGGCCTATGTAATATATTTTACATCCATTACAACTCAATGTATATATTACGTTTGAAACATTACCGGACATGTTTTGTCTAACATAGAATTTTATACCTTTAAAATCAAAATGTGAACCTTCTGTGAGATACTTGCACAAACCGCATATTGGTGTTTTACAATGCGTTTTACAATGTTTACAATGCCTTTTACAATGTCTTTTATTGCATCGTCAAATCTTGCTCGCGTCTAACTAATGAGTTTTTAAGGCTTGCCATCTGTCTCTTACTTTTTATGAATTATATCTAAGGTAGATAAATATATAAAAACATACATGTAATAGATACCGTTCGAGTTTCCCTTTAAAAGAGTCCGCTAACAAGGGTAAGAGTATTGTTTTGCGAGGTAGAACAACAAGCTGTCCGAGGCGAAGCCGATGACATCTTTGTTGTTCGTCCGAGCGAAACAATACTCTTACCCTTGTTACCGGACTATTTTAAAGCGAACGAGTATCGGTATCTGACTTATACGAAGATGTTAATAAATATTTTACACCGAGTCAATAATGATTGTGGTCAATTTAATATAATAATTTAAAATATCCACTTCTAAAATATTGAATTACACGTAAACCAACTATATGTTCATGTGTCCTTTTTCTAACTTGAACGGGCATACCGTGCAGCCTGTGTGCTGGGTCATGCCTAAAATAACTACGTATTTGTTTGTCTTCGCTCCGCGTTAGTACACAGCCATCTAAACATCAGAAAGTACTCATTTGGAATGAGAGTTGTAAACGACTGGAACAGTTTACCTGACTAGGTTGTGTGTGGAAAGGACTTAAACGAATTTAAGACAAAGCTTGATAAGTTCTGGAAAAATGAGCACTACCGAAACAGTCCCACGCTTGCAGTAATGTGTTCAAGAAGATCCGAGCGGGAGTCACAGACTTAGCCTTTTCCTGTAGAAGAGGTATAAAGGTATCAGGTATTATTTATTAGCAACATTTAATTGTAGGTTAGATTATGCAGCGCCCGCCAAAATCTTACAGGTATATTTAAAGGTGTGTCTTTTTCAACCACTTAAAATGCAACTTCGAGCTTGAATTCGCGCAAAATTGCGTCGTGCATGTTGACTTTGCTATATGTGACGTCATTCTGGAACATAGCATTGACGTATTTTAAAACAGCTATAGATTTATCGCGAATGGTACCGTTTTTGAAAAGGCTAGAAATGACGACGTCAAAGGTTAATGCGGCGCAGCAAAATGTTATAGAATACTGTGTTGGGTTAAATATGACCCCGTCACAGACTTTTAAACAACTACAATCAACATAAAAGTATAAATCAGCTTCTTGCTCTCTAATCTTCAAACTGCATAAGCGTGTTTCAGAAGGATGGATTGAATTGATTTTTACAAAGACGGGACGGCCGATATAAATTGACGGCTTTATTGTAGAAACACTTGAGAAGCTTCATTAATGGTGATCAGCATCTTGCTGTGAGAAAAAAATGTTGAAATCGTCGGGGTCAGCAACTCGTCTGTATATCGGATTTTGCGTGAGAAACTTGACATCTCGAGAAGCTATACTAAATGGTTGTATCGCTTGCTAAGTGCAGAAGAAATAGAAAGACATGTCCAGGTGTGCAACGGAATGCAAAAGATTTAAAACTTCACACAGGCTTACTTAATCCGTATGTTTATAAACCCTGACGAGCGTTTATCTCTGCTGTTATGAAAAACTATTTTATTACGAAAGTCTACGATGGTTTGGAACAGCCCTCGTACGTGTTGTTTAGTCATCCTAAACATCGTTAGTCTCTGCTATATTAAAGGAAGTAATTATTTCGAGTGTCTACGATGTGTTGGGACACCGTTGTGATCTGGACCTATTTGTCGATGCTTGGCGCAGGCCTAAAATAATGGGTTATAATTTAAACGGCCGCGTTTATTCCACAATAGCTAGGCATACTCATAAATCGGTCGCTCAACACAAGCTTGAAGGTTAACACATTTTTTATTGTTTTGATGCTATTTATCATATAACTTAGAATTATGAGTCACAATGTTTATATGTTAAGTTGCTATCTTCGTGAAAGCAGGAGAACAATAGCTATACATATACATAAATTGAGATTGCTTAATTAAATTGGATACTTGATTCTCCATTAAAAGTGTCAAGGATGAATACCTTAACAGGTTGAAATGTACTAGGCTTCATCTGATGCAGCATGTACTATACGTGTAAACCCTGGTATTTTACCGTTTTTGAAAACAGGGTATACTCAAATCAGAGAGTTTCTGGATGAAGGTGCCTGACGTTCAGTTGTCTTAAATGAGTATAAACTTCTTCCTTAAGGATGTCGACCTGTTTTTTGAGCATTATGAAATTTCCTAAAAATTGTACGAACTTGTTTTCAAAAAAATGGTAAGAACTCATTGTTGGTGAATGCATACAGTAATAAAACACTATTTTCCCGGAAAAATGGATTTTTGTTCCGGAAGGGACTTTTAAGTTTTATGTCCTATTCGTAGTTAACAGCATACACTGTTTTCATAGGTAGGTTGTTTTTTGTTACATCCGATTTCATTTCAATTTCTCAGAATATAAGCATGACATTTTCATGGTAGTACAGTTTTATTATAAATTATAAATAACTCATAAGATAAAATGAATTTTTTTGGAAAAAAAATATTTTTGGTAAAAGTACACAAAATTTTTTAAAAAATGAGAAAAAATGGATTTTTTAGATAAAATGATCTATATATTTTTTAACAGATACGGGACCCTGTGTTTTTATTTGCTATTTCACTTAAACATTTTGTTTGCAAGGCTAAAACAACAAATGAAAAATTTGGTATTAAGTATTTGGTATAAAAAAGGGGGTGAGGTAAACTTTACTCCTTTCCGGTGAAATCAAATATTTTTATTTTGGATCTTGAAAAAACATTATTTTTTAATGGTTTATTCTTACTATGGTAATATAAATTAGGATACTTTTTGTACAAATAGATTGTTTAAATAAAGATTGAAAAACCGTAGTACAAAAAAGTAAGAGTTTTTATGAAGCTTCAATTTTAGGGGGATAGCTTTGAAAAATCTCAAATTGTGAACAAGAAAGGTCCGGTACCCCCACTGTTTCACCAGTTTTGTCATAGAAACTAATTTTACTATCAGTATGCAAAGTTTGAAGAATTTGGTATTTATTTTACCAAGGTGCACCTACCCCCTTAAGGGATCTTTATTTTTTATGCGAATTGTATAGTGTCCAACTGATAGTTGTTCTGTTATATATTGATAGAAAAGGGACGAATCAATACCCACCCAATATCTCTAAGATGAATTTGGCAAAACAAACGATTCATAAATGTTGAAGATGTTAACCTCTTAAAGAAGGTGGAAAGTAAAGCTTAATACGCCTTAAGGTACATTCTGGCTTATTTTCGAACTATTTTAAGCTACCATCGTTTAAGTTATAGAATATATTAATAAAACTATTTCTGTATAAAATGAAAATATTTGCTTAAGTGGAATCGTAAATTAAGAGAAATGTGTTTTTTAGGATTATATGAATAGACGAAATGTATTCACTTCTCCGTTTGTACAGGTAACAACAAAAATGCCAGTCCGTTTTCATTTACCTCGTACTTTGGCGATCACATGGTTCTACAGGGAGATCCACATAAAGCTGTCATCTGGGGCTATGCCCCTAAAGGATCAAAGGGGCTGAAGGTGACTATTACTATTGGCAACTCGCAGGAGGTATATGCAACACATGTGAATACAAGTTTAACTTGGAAACAGAGCATAGGTGAGCGAGATTCAGTGACAAGAAACTGAACATGTTCACAACTTTCCTCTTTGCCTCGCAACAAAGCATATTTTGAAACTACTTATTTGAGAGAGTTATAGTTGTATCACCGGCGTTAGAAGAGTTACACGCATGTTTAAATACAGAGATAGTGCTACTTATTTACAAAATCCTAAATGGTATAAATGTGTGGTTTGAGGTAGATTCACTTTTGTTTTTGCTTCTTAAATAAAATATATATTTGCAAAATCAGTGGTCAAATATTTGTCATTCAAGCAACTCATAGTTAAGCAAAACCTAACACGTATATTGTAAAGCATATATTGCAGGTGGAATCTAAACTATCATATATTCAGCCGTCACCTGTCTTAACAAGAAACAATTTCCTTGTAGATATAACTTTGTACTTATTATATAGACTGGTTTTCAGGTCCTGTGAAGAGTGTAGGTCCATACACTATAACAGCTATACTGGAAAGTGGGAACCAATCTGTGGTGTTGAAGGATATTTTGTTTGGTGATGTGTGGGTCTGCTCTGGAGAGTCAAACATGCAATTCTCAATGAATCAGGTCAGTGTGAGAATTTCATGATTAACCCAATAACAATTTGTGTATGCTTTTTACATTTTCATTTAACCAACCAATAACGTATCTAATTAGATATGCTTAGGTGAGCGTAACATCTCCTTTATTCAGGCGTCTGATTATCCACACTTAGTTCCTGTACGCCCTTATATTTGTGTGGAGTTTTATAAAAAATATAAATGGCCATACGTTGTGTCTACAAATTGGGATGGAGTTTGATCAAACTTGGTCAAAGTGTATCTGAATCTAATCTCTCAAATTAGTCCTGTCCCTGGCCTGCAGACCCGTTTGCAAAATGGTGTTGAGAGAGTTTCTCACTTGATGTGAGTTAACGAGACCCTAGACATCACAAATCACCGAGGTGCTTGTCTGCCACACGGTCGAGAGCCCGATAATATCCAAATCCAATATGGCCCCATTTTGGAAAAACTAACTTTTTTGTTTTTTGGAGAATAAAGAAGTGTAATACCTCTAAATTGATTGTTTTTTGTTGTGGAACTCATATCTGATGCCCTTGGTGCAATCTGGGGTTTCTTTGATTTGGAAAGGTCAAGTTTCACATTAGCCAAATCCAATATGGCCGCCGCAAACCACGTTGGAAAAGCTATTTTCGTTGGGTTTTTTTTAAGAAAAATCAAATATAATACTTCTAAATTGATGATTTTTAGAGTATAACTCACTTCTGATGCCCCTTGTGTAATCTGGGATGTCTTTGATTTGGAAAGATCATGTTCCACGATAGCAAAATCCAATATGGCCGCCCCAAGCCATGAAAAAAAAGCTAACTTTTTTCTTTTTTTGGAGAATTAACCAATGTAATACCTCTTAATTGATAATTTTTGGGTATTGAACTCATTTCTAGGGCCTTTTGTGCAATCTGGGATGTCTTTCAAGTTTCACAATAGCCAAATCCAATATGGCCGCCGCAAGTCATGTTAAAAAAGCTACCTTTTTTCTGTTTTTGGAGAATACAAATGTTATACCTCTCAATTGATGATTTTTGGGTGTTGAACTCATTTCTGATGCCCTTTGTGCAATCTGGGATGTCTTTGATTTGGATAGATCAAGTTCCACGATAGCAAAATCCAAAATAGCCGCCCCAAGCCAGTTAGAAAAGCTAACTTTTTCCTTTTTTTGGAAAATAAAAGAATGTAATACCTCTCAATTGATAATATTTTGGTGTTGAACTCATTTCTGAGGCCTTTTGTGCAATCTGGGATGTATTTGATTCAGAAAGGTCAAGTTTCTTAATAGCAAAATCCAATATGGCCGCCGCAAACCATATTGGAAAGGCTGATTTTGTTGCATTTTGGACAAACATTGAATGTGATACTTCCAAATTGATTATGTTTTAGAGTAGAACTCATTTCTGATAACCTTTGTGCAATCTAGGGTGTCTTTGCTTTGGAAAGATCAAGTTCCAAAAGAAGTAAAATCCAATATGGCCTCCGCAACCATGTTGAAAAAGCTATTTGTTTTCTTTTTTGGAGAATAATCAAATGTAATACCTCTAAATTGATAATATTTTGGCGTGGAACTTATTTCTGAGGCCCTTTGTGCAATCTTAGGTGTCTTTGATTCAGAAAGGTCAAGTTCCACAATAGCAAATTAAATATGGCAGCCGCAAACCACGATGGAAAAGCAAATTTTTAAAAAAATAAATAAATTAAGAAAGATCAAATATACATGTAATACACGTATATCTAATTGATTATTGCTTGTTTATAACTCATTTCCTCTCTGAGGTCCTTTGTTCAATATGGAGAGTCATATTTGTTTGGAAAGGTTAAGTTCAATGTCTTTTTGATTTTGATACGTCAACGACCTTGGGCTTAGCTTGAACAGAAATATCCAGTATGTAAACAAGAAGTAAGTAAATGGCAACTCTCTGACATTAGACAGAGAAAAATGACAGTGAGCGGGACTCAATCCTACGTCCTGAGGTGAGAGGTTGTTATCCAAACCACTAAGACTTCCACAGCCCCATGGACAGAAGGTAGGGCCGGGACAGAAATACATGTATAACACCTTGATCAACATGCATGGAAAGGTACATTAATAAAGCATCAACAATTGATTGGATACACATGTAGTTCCAAAGTCATTTCGTGACGGGTTTTCACAGGGCGAAGAAACTGAAGTGTCCAGTTTTCCATGACAAAATGTGTTGCAAAAAGTACCTCTGCAGCACGGCAAAGACATTACCGAGTATCACACGTCTGTACACTGTGAGCATACTCTATGGTAAAGGCTTAAGGCACTTTGAGGGCAGCAGAGTACCAATGTGCTCCTTACCACAAGGATCCGACCAATTGATTTTGAGGGGAAAAATCGTCAGAAGGTATATATAGAGAAATGAGATACAACTGATTGTCAGTTTATTCTCACCCTATCTCGACTAAATCGGGCATATCATGAATAAATATTTGATGAAATGGCACATTTGTTGCATTTCTGTCTTCAGTTTCTTCACCCTGTGAAAACCCGACACGAAATGACTTTGGAAATACATGTGTATTTGATAAATTTTTTATGCTTTATTGATGTACCTTTCCATGCATGTGGAACAAGGTGTTACATTTCTGTCCCTGTCCTACCGTTTGTCCGTGGGGCTGTGGTAGTCTTAGTGGTTAGGATAACAGCCTCTCACCTCAGGACGTAGGATTGAGTCCCACTCACTGTCTTTTTTTCTCTGTCTAATGTCGGAGTGTTGTCATTTACTTACTTCTTGTTTACATACTGACTTCTTCTGTTCAAGCTTAGCCCAAGGTCGTTGATGTATCAATAAGATATTTAACTTGACCTTTTCAATTTCCATATTGAACAAAGGACCTCAGAGAGGAAATGAGTTATACACAAGCAATAATCAATTAAGATATACATGTATTACATGTATATTTGATCTTTCATAATTATTTTTTTTAATTAGCTTTTCCATCTTGGTTTGCGGCTGCTATATTTGATTTTGCTATTGTGGAACTTGACCTTTCTGAATCAAAGACACCTAAGATTGCACAAAGGGCCTCAGAAATAAGGTCCACACCAAAATACTATCAATTTAGAGGTATTACATTTGATTATTCTCCAAAAATGAAAACAAATAGCTTTTTCAACATGGTTGCGGCAGCCATATTGGATTTTGCTTCTTTTGGAACTTGATCTTTCCAAAGCAGAGACACTCTAGATTGCACAAAGGTTATCAGAAATGAGTTCTACTTTAAAAAATTATCAATTTCGAAGTATAACATTTGATTTTTGTCCAATAAGCAACACAATTAGCTTTTCCAACGTGGTTTGCGGCGGCCATATTGGATTTGGCTATTGTGAAACTTGACCTTTTCAAATCAAATACATCCCAGATTGCACAAAAGGCCTCAGAAATGAGTTCAACACCCAAAAATTATCAATTGAGAGGCATTACATTCGTTTATTTTCCAAAAAAGGAAAAAGTTAGCTTTTTTAACATGGCTTGCGGCGGCCATATTGGATTTTGTTATTGTGGATCTTTCCAAATCAAAGACATCCCAGACTGCACAAAGGGCATCAGAAATGAGTTCAACACCCAAAAAGTATCAATTGAGGGGTATTACTTTTGTTTATTCTCCAAAAAAAGAAAAATGTTAGCTATTTTAACATGGTTTGCGGCGGCCATATTGGATTTGGCTATTGTGAAACTTGACCCCTCCGAATCAAATACCTCCCAGCTTGCACAAAGGGCATCAGAAATGAGTTCAACACCCAAATAGTATCAATTGAGGGGTATTGCTTATGTTTATTCTCCAATAAAAGAAAAATGTTAGCTATTTTAACATAGTTTGCGGCGGCCATATTGGATTTGGCTATTGTGAAACTAGACCTTTCCGAATCAAATACATCCCAGATTGCACAAAAGGCCTCAGAAATGAGTTAAACACCCAAAAATTATCAATTGAGAGGTACATCATTGGTTTATTCTCCAAAAAAAGAAAAAAAATACCTTTTTTTTCATGGCTTGCGGCGGCCATATTGGATTTTACTGTCGTGGAACTTGATCTTTCCAAATCAAAGACATCCCAGATTACACAAAGGGCATCAGAAGTGAGTTGTACTCTAAAAATCATCAATTTAGAAGTATTATATTTGATTTTTCTTAAAAAAACAACGAAAATAGCTTTTCCAACATGGTTTGCGGCGGCCATATTGGATTTGGCTAATGTGAAACTTGACCTTTCCAAATCAAAGACAACCCAGATTGCACAAAGGGCATCAGATATGAGTTCCACAACAAAAAACAATCAATTTAGAGGTATTACACTTCTTTATTCTCCAAAAAACAAAAAAGTTAGCTTTTCCAAAATGGCTGACGGCGGCCATATTGGTTTTGGATATTGTGGGGCTTTCGACCATGTGGCAGATAAGCACCTCGGTGATTTGTAATGTCTAGGGTCTCGTTAACTCACATCAAGTGAGAAACTCTCTCAACACCATTTTGCAAACGGGTCTCCAGGCCTAGTCCTGCACTAAATGAGATCAATTATGAATATAGTGGGCCCTGCATGCCCTTATTGTGTTTAAAATACGTTTTTAATAGACAATACGCTCTAGCAACTTCAGATGCTTACAATGTTTACACTCTAAGAACAACTGCATCATCTAATCGACTTTAGTAGTATTTGAAAATAAAAAATACATTGTATATGAGAAGTAACTGGATAAAATTAAAGTGGTTGAAAACAGAGCATGATGAAAAGAGTTATCTGCCTCTGATCGATCAGGTACACAAGTGTAACGTGACAAAAGTGTGTGTCCGGAAAAAAATCAGAATCAGATGACATCGATATCATGTTATTTATAAACGGTTCTATTTCCGCTTACAGAACGCGCAACTGTCCTTAGTTCCGTTCTTGTAGAACCAAACTCGCAACTGCTAAGGTGGTATGGATATTAGGGGACTTTCGGGAACCCTATGTGTCGATATCAGACCCCAGGGATCGAATTGACATTGTTACCATGTTAAGTTCTTACGAAACATGGTCCCTTGTTCCGTTCTTCAGGAATCCAACTCACAACAGCTAGGGTGGAAATAGACTAGTGGTATCAATGTCGGTTCTATCCCTTGACATAGGGGTGCCAGCAGGTTATCTAAGTTCGTGTTCACACGAGCAAAACAAAACCAGCATCCTGTGTCTAGTACCTTAAACGGAACTAACTGGGAGTTCCGTTCAAGGGAATGTAATGGTTTCAATGACAGTTTGATCCCTGGGTTCTGAGATCGACACATATGGATGCAGGTTGGTTCCCTTAGACGGTTCCTGCCCTAGAAGTTGCGAGTTGTGGTGACCAGTTCTCTGTTCTGTTTAACACAATAACATGGTATCAATATAAGTTCGATGCATTGGGTTTCAGATCCACAGGTTCCCTGAATGTGTTTATATCCTAGCAGCTGCGAGTTTGGTTCTAGATTGACAGAACTCTGAATTGATTCCGAATTCTGTTAAAAGAATAATAAATAATATTTAACTATTTGAGTTCGATCCCCAGGGGCTGCGATCGACACATAGGGGTGCTTGCACGTCCCCGTCGTCCATTTTCAGCCTAGCAGTTGTGATATTGTTTTTAGTTCAGGGAAGTGCCAGTTATATTCCTTGGGCCGGTGTGATGCTGAAGAACGACAAGCCACTGCAAACATTACCCCTTAATCATTTCACTACCGAGAGAAATGATTGGGTGCTTAAACTACGGAGGAAAATGACACCAAGTTGTGGGAAAAGGAACCTTTTGAGTCGTAAAATGATCCTCTCACAAAGAGAATGACCCCCATAGAGGAATTACCCACACTATTCTACTACACTGCTGATGTTACTACTTCTACAACAACTGTTACTACTACTACTTCTATTATTTTATTAATTGTGGTGCTTTTTATGTTACTACTTATGTTGCTACTACGTCTATTACCTATATACTAGGCACTGTCATGCTGCTATTTAATATTATTTTCTTAGCTAAAAGTTATACTTAATGTTTGACATACTCTTTCAGCCAATTAGAAAGCCACACATTTCAAAATTTAGCTCGGTTTAATTATTAAGTCTTCGAGATTTAACGAGATTTGGCAATTTACTCATGAAGTGATCGAGGATTGAATTTAGACGTTAGCAAGCATTGCGCGTGTGTTAAAGTTTCGGTTAGCTCCGCCCATGGCGTGACTTTTATGCTTTATGGTAAACCCATTACACAGCAAAGTGCATATGTAGATATATATACAGGTACGTACAATTCAATTTCGAGGAAAATAATGACATTTTGTAGCTCGCTGGTCGGAAGAAACTTGTGAAAAGCATTCAAATTTTATTTAATCTTAAGGATAGGGGAATAAGAAAAGGAAAACACACAATATAATTAAAACAGTATTCTTACCGTTATAAAAACACTAACATCTACAAACCATTGACAATCTTGAAAAAGATGTCGCGGCGAGAATGCTAAAGACAGGCGACTGCTTAATGCAAGATCAAAATAATGCAGAACGCTCATTTATGAGTGCATTATTTCTTGCTGCATTAAGCAACCACCTGTAGTCAAGGTTCAAGTTTGAATTTTAGTTTGCCTGTTAATGCTTAATGCTGGGCAAAACTAATGCAGAAAATTCCTATTGGAGATTTCTGCATTATTTTATGCTACATTAAGCAACCGCCTGTAATTAATGTTACAAATGGATATCATTGAGATCTGTTTCAGGGGATTGCTTAATGCTGGGTAGAACTAATGCAGAAAGTTCCTATAGAAGCTTTCTGCATTACTGTATGCTGTATTAATTAGCGGAGCCTGTATGAGATATTTCAAATATGTGTTCTGTTACACTTTAGACGGCAATTACTATAATGTTCCCGTCGGTTTTGAAGATAACCATTTTCTTTACGCAATTTTGTACATGAATTGTCATGCGCCATGTTGCTTCGACGCGTAATAAAACACACATATATGGAACAGGATGTGTAAATATCTGTCGGCGGAGAAAAATATGGTGGGCGGGTCAAACACTAAAATGGTTCGAGTTTATTTCAACGCTTCTTAATAATTAAGAAGCCAAATTCGGTCACAGGCTCCCTCATTTGTTGGCTTCTTTATCATAAAGAAACATTGAAATAAACTCTAACTATTACTACTACTACTACATTAGACACTACTACTGCTGGTGTTGCTACAAATACGGCTGTCTCTACTATTCTTCTTCTGCTAACATGCTATTTTTTCTGCTGATAGCGTAGTTCTGCAACCGTATCTACTACTACTGCTGCAAGTACTAAACGAACTGTTGTTTATGTGACTCCTGCTACTACTATTGTTACTACAACTACTTCAGCAATAACTGCATCTTTTGTTGCTCATATTACTATTGTTAGCATTTTAATACTAATGTTGCTGATGATGATGCTACTCTGCTGTTGGTGTTATTACTACCGGTACTTCTACCTGCTACTACTATTATTGCGGCTGCTGCTACCGCTGCTAGTACTGGTACAACGCCTATTTACAGTAGCATTAGTAGAAGTAAAATAGAATAATCAGAAAAAAGACAAAGCGGAGAGAGTAACAAACTAAAACATATCTTGTTCTTGGCTAGACTGGTCACATTTGTCTTTTTTGTCGATTCAAAACAAAGAATAGATTAAATTGAACACTAATCTTTTATTGATGAGTTTTCATGCATCTTACTTGTTCAATTACGGTAAATTATCTAACCTCCAAATTTAGCACTGTTTGAGCTGATTTGGCGATTTATTTGATGTAAGAAGGTAACATGGTCTTAAAGACACTACTTGACCTAACTGGGGTGACTACATCTAGTCCAGTAAAAAGTTTACAAAAAACAAAGTCAACTAAATGTCTATGCAAATAATCGGGATTCGATGAAGCGTCTCATAATACAGTTAAATCCTATTGAGAATTTGAGAACAGTGGGAAGTGTTAAGGTAACTGTGAAACATGAAACATGATACCAAGCCGTCTAAATTTTTTCTACAGAGGCCATGACATACTCAACTTCGACCATCTAAACCAGTAGTTGTCTTACCTGTATGATTCAAAAGCTAACTGTACACTAAAGTTATTGTCAGGAAAAAAATCCGTATGTATATGAAGAGGCATAACCCCTGTCAAAATTATCAAGCCAGAACAAAAATGAAACGGTGTTTGGCTGTATAACAAGAAACCTCAGTGAAACATATGTATTCAGTAAGGTTATCATCCAAAAAAACAGTTTGAGTCGTTAAACACGAAGTAAAACTCAAGAATGATTTATGGAATTGACACCAAAATCGTAATACTTAAACTACATATAAAATTTGACTACAATAGTTAAAATGTACATGAAGCTGTAGTCATGAAACGAGATTTACCAACGTAGTAAAGGGACATAACTCCAGATAAAAGCATCCGACCTAAACCAAAATATAAGCGTAAAAGTCAATTACAAAAGCTTAAATATAGCTTTTATTGTTTTCAGATAAGCAGAATAACTCTTTAAATACTCAAGAATACAAAAAAACATAACATACTGTAAATGAGAAAGGAGTTGAACAAAGAACAAAAGAGATCCGACTTGTTTTTTAAAACGCCAATATTTGACAAAAAAACGGAGCATAACTCAGCAAGAAAAGTGGCAAACATCTGAAACGCAAACGCATTTGAGTTATCGTGATAAGAAATAGTCGTGGTGACTTAAGTACAAATTGGTCAATAGATAAAGGTAAGAGCGCGTCGGATTATGTCAAGGCCAATGTGATATAGTCCTACCTAAACCCGTTTGCTAAAGACCCTAATGGCAGATAAGAATCATGAGTACATAAAGTTTGGTACTATATAGTGAAAATAAAGCAAATAACTCAATTGGAAATAAGCTTGTGTGCTTTATCTGCTATATAAGGTTAATATGGTGTTGTTCACACCGCAAGCATTGCATTGAGTGAAAGTAAATACTATAAATGCGCCGAAGTCATAATTCAAAAGGACATGGAAGTATAACAACACTGCGAAAGAAGTAAAATGATACTTTATTTGGACGCCACATAATAACTTAAGATCTGTTATAATCAAATAGTGTTTACTCTCTTTGACCAATGTTTACACTCTATGATCTTCACCTCTTAATGGATTTAGATTAAGTTTGGATACACTAGTTCTCAGATTTAGTGTGATTATGGCAGATGTCAAAGGTGACAAGGCCTTGACAATGTTTTCAGTTCTTGCTGCTAGTTTTAATTTCATTTGCACAGAATATACTAATAAGGGCCCACTGTATTTTTACAATCTGTCCTCGCCAGTGTCCCCGTATTTAAATAAAATGTTATCAAACTTCGACAGACCATATCTATGTATATATTATACAACAGAATGTTCTATATATATCTTATAAGGTATTTGATAATTTTTTTAGCAACCCATATTGTCTATATTCTTAGGTGAGTGGTATCAGGGTTTCAAGAAGGCAGGGTTTAAAATGCCTTCTTCCTTAAATGTTTAAACGTTGAAGCAATGTATGTCTTCTGTTTCGATCTATTTCTATTAGGTGTTTAATGCCAGCTTTGAGATGAAGGATGGTCTCAATTATCCTAACATCCGCTTATTTGTGGTGAACTATACCATGTCAAAAGTCCCACTGACAGACTTCGGCAAAGATGGTATCTTACTACCATGGTCACTTCCGTCACCAGGTAAAAAATAACGTTTTATTTGTTCAACCAATAGTATGTTTTCTAGTAACCCATTACAACGTTTCCGGTGCGTAGTTCATAATACAAGAGACTACTTAAAGCAGGTTAAAATAAACCAGAATGTTCCTTAACGCACATTCCCCTTTACATTCGGCCTGCTTTAACCGAGTTATAGTCACATCGTAGCCTAGTCCTTTTGTAGCCGCCCAAAACCTAAAAGTAATTTCGTAGCCGATGTTTGAGTCATTTCTTATGTCATAGGGTGATATTAATTATTTCTGGAGTTTATTACATTTTTTCATTAAATTGGGTGTGTTTGTTGTTATTTCCATTCCCTTTAATTCTCATAATCCCTAGTCCAAATTATTATTTTCTAACCTTAACAGTCAAAGGGAACTAACCACTTCTTGCATGCTAGTTTGTAATCACGTGATATGTCATTCCGGTCACTTCGGTCATTTAAATTCTTCAGACAGCCATCTTTATTTTGAGCATAATAAATATATTTATATCTGGATATTATTCCATTAGCCAGGTAACCATTTTCATTATTTAGTAACTTGAATAATTAGGTTTATATTATTAGTATCGTTATAAGTTTTGATTATGTACAGGTTCAACTTATATGCTAAGCAGAAGTTGTTTACCCATTTGTATGTACATGTTTGTTTACATAATCAGATGTCAATTTGTAATGTTTATTCTTTGTACTTATTATTGTTTTTAATTCTGTTGTAGATTTCTTTCATACATGTTGAACTCCAGTCATCGAGACAATAAATTATAAACGTTTCGGTAGTGTTGCTGCTTCATTTTCAACCAACTTCACCCAGCCGTGGGCTGAGGCCCGGTCGGGGTCACCCTGAGAACCCATAAGAACCCAAAGCTCTACGAAACTTAGCCTCCAAAAAGTTGAATAAGTAATTTCGTAACAACCAAATATAAATAAATGAATGGCCCAAAGAAGGCAAAGGTCATTTCGTAGCCTCGGAAATTTGATAAAGTCATTTCGTACCCGATTATTTTTTTATTTTTTTTAAAAAAAAAATTGTGCAGTTTTCTGACATTATTTCAACAAAAATGTGCAAACATTCAAAGTTAAGAAATTATGTTAAAAGTGTAATAGGCTGAATTGATTTATAAACCTTCATCAATATATAAAAATCACGTTTTTGAAATAGGAATAATAGTACGTGTCTTTATGCAATTAAATTCAAATGAGGGTTCCATTTTTTAAAATTGGAACCGACACCCGACATAAATAAATATATAAAAGGTGTATACTTTGTCATTAAACGCTCATTATATGTTACGCGTGTTTTAAGATGAAACCCGACACTGACACAAATTGCTTTACAGTTGGATGTTTGATTTATCGTTAATCGATCATTATAGCACGTACTAACACTTACGAAGAAGTATATTGACCACAACTTTAATGTCTCCATAGAAGTTTTGTCTCAACTTTTGGGATTGCTTTATTTCTCGTCAGGGACCAAGCCTAACTGCGAAAGTGACAACAAATGAGGAAATGTGTTATTAATGAAGTGCTTTTATTTGATTAGATATAATTTATAAGCAAAACATTTTACGATGGTAAATCAAACGTGCAATATCGAAAGTAGCTCTTGTATAATTCATGATTTTGGACTAATAGTGATTTCTTTATTAAAAGAGTAACAAAGTTAAAACTGTTATTTGTCTAAATTGTGCTAATTGTAAACAATGTAAAATACTAAACGTGCTAAGTGCTTTAAATATTAAGTGTGTTAGTGTTGATTAAGTGATTGTGATTAGGAATTGTTGGACATGAGTGTGAAACCGTGTATTACGTATTCGGAGGAAGTGAGGCCAACACAACATGGAGTTAAATGTGTAAGCATCGCACATGCGGAACAGGTAAGTTATTTCTTTTTAGTTTTGTATGTAAAGCACATGTGTCCTAATGATTGTTATTAACTGACCCCTTTATATACATTTAGACAATACAAAGTCAATAATCGTATCTCCGGCATAAGAAATGAACACTTAACGGCAATAAATGACGTTAAATGCCATGTTCTTATGTCAGAATACACAATTTCACCTGCGATTAATATCGGCTAAAATCTATAATGAATTAGTTATTCCAGATGATGTTTAAAACTGCATTAGATGTAAATATAGGCAGACTTATTATTGATATTGAAAACAGATTGCAGCTTAAAGCAAGGTGATTTACTTTCATTTTGCTTTGAGCAGTCATTTGCCTAACTGAACTTGATAATTATAAACTGTAGGAATACAAATTCTCGTTTTTGAAAATGTTTATCCCAAAATATTTATCCATACAACGTTTCTTTTCTACTAGCTACAGTAAAACCTCTCTAATACGGCCACCTGTCATTATTTCAATCAAATATTAACTATTTGAACCTTAGTCACGCATATATGCGTCATTTGCAAACAGTGCATCCGTGATAAGTACACTTGTCCTATGCAAACAGTGCATACCCTGATCATATGAGTCACCTGAAAAGAGTGTACATTGTTTGTTTATTGACATATAAGGTGAACATCAACACTACAATTTCAAAAATTGACTAGACTAAATTGAAAACTAGAATTGTTCATTCGAGGATTTATGGTGAAAAGGGTTAAAACAATACTTGGACCTTTCAGGCATCACTCTCCGGATGGATAGGAATGCGTTACGTGCCAACAGATCACCCCACTTCCAGTGTAACAGCTGTATAGCCTGAAGCCAGATGATGACATGGAGATAGTAGTTGCAGATGTAAGTCGGCGTTGTAAAGTTCTAATAGCAACGTACGGCGCATTCTGCTTTACTTTCAGTCTGCTTTAAGCTTTTACCTGCTAGAATAAGGAAAGTATTACATCTGACACATATTCATTATGGTATATATTGGAACTATTTTCTCCAGCGGATGAATAAAATGCATGTGCTAAAAGTCGCTTCTATAAGGAAAAGGGGTTAACCAGTGCTCTTTTATACTAAACAACGAGACATTCGTTGTTCTTATCATATAACACTTCTCTTATTGTATTTTTCAGGATGGCATCGACGATTCCAATTTCCATGAGAGTAAGCATTCCAGCTGACTTGCAAAAGATTGGAGGTTCTACCCAGTTGTTGATTTGTACCCATAAGTGTATAAAGGGCATCTAGGGTTTTCCCCACCTGCATTTAGCTGAATGTCTCGATAAGACTGAAACAGAAGCGACTTTGAATTCTAGGTTTTCGAGTTTTAATCATTTTGGGACGAAGTACTGCTGGTAAATTCCGCAACTTTACAGACAAACGCCACATCAGAAAGTACTTCTATGTATTTATGCTGTCAACAGTTGAACTTATATGTGCTTATTGAATGTAATATCAATTAAACAGTGAGTATTGATTACAAAGTCATTTTTATTGTCATTTGTGAAATTAAAAGTGAAAAAAAAATCCACATTTCCGGCACGTGCAGGAGGTGATAATTGGCTAGGTATAAGTGTTTATCCGATATGTAAACTGTTAAAGCAACATACAAGTTAATGTTTGACACGCTTCACCTACAATAAGCGATTAACGTCTAATTATACATGTTCATTGTAAACAACTGGACCATTAAATCGATTTAAAGACAAGTAATAATATTCCTGTTTTAAACAACATTCAACAACTTGATTACATTTCTATTAATCAAGGTTATAATTAATTTGGAGCCTAAACTAAAGTCACCCCGTACTTCATTCCCAGTGTTGTTATACTCTTTGGTCCTTTGGAATCATTGATTTCAGTGCATTTACAGTTGAAAGTTGAATTCCGCTTAAGCTGGTGCTAGGGGGCGTGAGCACTGTTGCATATTTCAGTATTGCTCATGAACAGACTCAATTAAATCGAGTCTGCAATTTTTAGTATTTGCTTTGTTTTCTGTGCTTTCAAAGGATCTCCCCTTATTCAGATTTCTTTACATATATTTCTTGACTTTGCATGTTTGCATATTTTTTAAAAAAAAAAAATGTCAGAAAAATGCACAAAAAATTGTATTTCTTTTTTTTTTTAAAAAATAATCGGGTACGAAATGACTTTGACAATTTTCCGAATCTACGAAATGACTAAGCCTTCTTTGAAGCCATTCATTTTTTAACTTTTAGTGGTTACGAAATGACTTGTTCAACTTGTTTGGCGGCTACGAAAACAATCGACTACGAAAATACTTTTAGGTTTTGCGCGGCTACGAAATGACATATTTTACCGGTTACGAAATGATTCGTATACGAAATGACTAGCTCCACTTTAACCTACCATCTTCCTAAAATATGTCTTTTGATGTTTATTCCTAACATTTTGAGTTGAAAATGTTTTCTTTATTGATGGAATGAATTTGAGGTGTAAAAAATGTACATTTATAGTATTTTTGATTAACATAGGATCTGAGTACAACAAAACGTATCCTTTAGAATCACTTTGCTTTACGTCAGCCTCATTATAGTTTGCATTAGGACAGGTACTGGGAATGCAGATTATATATCATTTTCATGACAACTTTAGCTAAGAACTGCCTTTCGTAGTGTAGGAATCAATAGATGTTTGAATAGATAGTTAAAATATATTATACTCGCCCTACAAAGAAACCTTACATTATATAGTTGGTCCAATTTTTCTGGAAATGGATATGTGTGTTATATTTTTTGAAGCTGTAAACTTCAGGTGGATGTGTTTGGAACATGTCTGTGAATTCTGAGCTTTCTTGCACACGTAATGAGTTAGTATAAAATTATGGTCGGGGTGCAACACGAACATGTCAATATGTGTGTGTGTCTGAGCTTGTCATTTGCTGTCCCATAAGTCAAATGCTTGTGCATTGTGGCATTTCCCTGTGGGCCGTATTAATTAGCGCTAAACACTATATCTAGCCCGTGTGAGTGCCTGTTTACGCCTTATTATCGAGTTAACGTAGCGGTTGATCAGTTGATAAGATACGTTGTTCCATTTCGTCGTTAGGGCATTCGCCAAGTCGCCGTCGTTGTTAAATTTGTATTTCTGTCCAAAACGTCGCTAAAACTGAGATTATACCTCGACTCGTCCGTTACAAGTACAGAGTTCGACTCCCGGTGACACCAGTGACGCTGTCTACGCACCCATTGCAGCCGTTCACGTCAGTAATCATACGTCATAACACTTCCAGTAACTAGACGACGGACTGTAATAGGGCTATTCTGTGCCGGAAACATTTTGCCCACAGTAGGTGGGTTAACGTTAAAATGGCGTACAATCAGAATCGGTGTTTTAAATTCTTTAAGTAAGTGGCGTAAGACAATTGCATATACGTGCCGTTTGCTAGTTGATCTTGGTCTATCTGACTTTGGACGATTAAACATAGTGCCAGTATGTCGCGGACATCTCGCTAATTTAAAAATTGCATTCCTACTGCAGTTAAACGTCCGATTGACATCATTCAGCGACGTCTAACCCTGTAAATTCCAAAATGTCTCACTCCTCTTGAAAGCGTATGATTTTTTTGTTTTTTTTAATTTGTGTTGTGATTTTGGTTTCGGTGCACCTTAAGTAAATTTTGATACTTTAGTTGATATGTTATCTGACCGGATGCACCCTGCACATGGTCCACATGCGAAAAAAGGTCATGTGGTTTTGGCCGAGTTTAGCATGTAGCGCACGGTATAAAAATTAAACACGTGTTGTGTAACTATACATCGGTATACTGTTATACTAAAACATATATGTAGTGCTTTAATTGCGATTTTATTTAAATTTATAAAATGTAAGGTTTCTATTTGGGGTTAGTATCATTATAATGAAATATTGACTTTGAAATCATAATAAAAACAGCCATATGTAAACTACTTATTACATGTATTAGGTTTCTGACTTAATTACACTTTATGAATTAAAGCACAGCATGTTATTGTTAGAACCATTATTATATTAATACACAAAAAGCATTTTAAGTTTGTTAATATATTCCTAAATACCCTTCTACCTGGTAATGGTAATGTTGCTTAATCGTTATAAGAATTGTTAAGTTCATTTAGCAGAGATGTTTCTCTCAGATTACATGAATGCAGACTTATTGTTGTGCAGGGGAAGGGATTAGCCAAACTTACTTTTCTAAAATCATTTTTGGTTTAAACAATATTTTATTCAAATAATGAAATGTATTGAACAACAGGCATTTCCTATGTAAGTCCTCTCCAGTGAAAAATCATTTTTCATCATCCTATCGAAAAATTGATCGATTTTATTATTTTCGAAGACATCCACATTTTTGTAATTGAATTGCCAAATATATAAAGTTTAGCTGTGAAATCTGGGTACGTTCTATTCAAGTGAGTAAGAGTTTTCGAAAATTTCCCCTACAAGTTCTCTATACACAATAACTATGTCATTTCAGGTTTTTCTTAATGAATTTGCATTATTGTTCAAGTTTGTAATATGTTTATGCATTTTTTTACAGTCACATTAGCGGGAGGCAACTTTACATATTTCTCTGCTGTATGCTGGCTTTATGGCAAATATCTGTATCAGCGCCTCAAAAGGCCGTTAGGTATGTCACGTAGTATCAGTTATTATAAGGTTGATTTTCCTCCAAATTTAACCCACTCACCAATAATCTGCTTCTAGTTTTTAGGACAGATCAAAATTTAAAGCTGATAGGTTGGAAGTAGAGTAGAATTCACGTTATAGCGCTAAGTCTGTTGAATAGGCAACCTGCATTAATTTACATTCTGCTATGTTTATTATTATTACCTGATTTTGTCATTCACGTAAAGGTTCAAATGCAATAATTACACTGAAGAAAGCATGTCTCTAAAGTAAAAGAAAGAGGCTGCTACCTTCATTCACCATGGATTATCAACGGCCATGGCTATAATGATGTTCATGGACTGCCAGGTATTTCTCTTGAAGCTGTCTGACCACTAAAATTGCGTCGGTTGTTTTTTCTGTCTGGAGCATCTCTGTTTTGACCATCACTAATCTCTCAATGACTTTTTCGATCTGTTCAGTGAAATGTAGGACTACATAGTTGCCAAATATCAAATATGTCCTTGTTCGTGTTTATGCAAACAGTGACATATCTCTCCTCAATCATTGGATTAGCCAACATTATTGTATATTTACATTCAACCTGTAAAGTCTCTATGTAATCGTATTAAAAATATGCAGGTCAATTCTCGATGAACCTACGAATCGAATCCGGTTCCAGCCAGTTAGAAAGAGGGCGGAGTCTCCGCCGCGAAGAAAATCTTCCATACGGCGGAGAGATACCGACCAAGTTAGGATCTACTTTTAGATTAGCCGTTCGGGTATCTCGAAACCCCTATTTAAAGTCACAGACAGTTCAATTAAAATCAAATTGCGATAAAAAAAAATTAAATGCTGTTTTAAGGGAGGTTATCATATTACGCTCCGTCATTAAAGCTGTACGCGTTCTCTCCCTTCTCCGAGTGTTCTATTTATAGATTAGACAAGTTGTCTTCCAATTACGGTTTGAAATTGACAAGTTCAAACAATTTGTTCACCAGAATTACATAGGAAAGTCGCTCAAACATAAAGCAAAATAATGCATTTACACTTACTAAATTGGTAACGTAATGTTCCGTTATGACGTATTGAAACTAGCCTATGTGTATCGGATATGCCACGGATGGCCGCGGGTGTGTGACTGTGTGTACACGCTGACTGTGTAGTCGCATTTCAGCGTTACTATTCGCGTTGCTATGTGTAAAGCGTGCATAAAAACTTGCGCCACCTAATTGTTTAAAATATGCTTTGATAATAGATATTCAGATTGAAATTTTTGTTTGAGTTTCTTACGAGCGTTCTTAAAGCACAGCGAGAAAGTTTAGTGCGTAAAAATCCTGAAATTATTATGCAAATACAGTACATGTAGTAAGGACTACTTTTGACACCATATTTAGAAACTGGAATGGCTATTACATCGATATTACATCTATCAAACCCATTTGGCCGGTATATGGTATATTCATATACATGAAAACAAATCTGGTCAAACTACACATTAAATGGATGACAGAAAATAAAAATATAAATATAAGGAATAAACAACATCTTTTTGCCGCTCATGACGGTATGACTACATTAGCTTCGGGGGGTAAATTAAATTGAAAACGCCCTTCGGGCGTTTACAAAATTTACCCCCTGCGAAGCTAATGTAGTCATACCGTCATGAACGTCAAAAAGATGTTGTTTATTCCTATAATCTGCGCATCTGACTTATAACACGGGATAAATCAGATTACTTGGGATCTGTTTATTTAACTGTTTTGTAAATCATTTTTGTGCGCATCATGATAAGCATGGTGCATGTGTATCCTTACCAGACGTCCACGCGTCTTTGCCGTTATTGTCTTTCTCGACCTCACTCCAACACAAAGTTTCTCGTGGCAAATGATTGGACGCTTTTTGTTAAATGTATCCTTAGTTGATTTGAGATTGTTTCCGTCCCCTCATTTGTGTCTTTTTTTAAAACCAACACGTCGTGTTAGTCTTACATTCTCACAATAGGGTTGTTTTGAGAAAATCGACTTAAAGTAACAGCATACTTTTGACAGATTTCGAAAATTATTTCGACTTTCCCTGATGAATTGAAAATGCAAAGGGTTTCGTTTTTAAGTTTAATGAGGATTGTAAGCATAACTTTTGAGATAAATGTTTCTTTCGGTTTCAGATAGATACTTTTTGAAACTCTACCTTCTATTTCACTATTATTACAATGCTCTATGTCCATTTCGTGGACATAGAACTTTATTAACAATACAATAGACATTTGCATGAACAATTTCAATTGTGCACTGGTCTATGTCCAATCTAAAATTACCACAAATCTGCTTTAACAGATTGTATTACCTAAACTTGTTCTAATGGAATCGTCAACATGGTTTATTAAAATGAACGAGTTACCAGATATTGTATAAAACGTCTACAGTTCAATAAATCTCAAATACACATTCGGTAACGCCACCAGTACAAGTGTGAAGTAATGTATAATAGAATATAACTCTATTACTGTCAATATACTCCTCATAGGGGCATATTTTGGCGGAAAGTGTCACCTCTGAGGTCGCTGACAAGCGAGATGAAAAAAAGAATTATTTTTAAGAATTTGGTTTGGTTTGATGTTGTTGCTAACATCCGTATCTGACATATATTTATGGACTAGTAGGACTCCCCAGGAAGGCAGTCATTAATATCGCTTGAGTGCGATTCCCTTCTCCTGTTTCATCAGAATAATTGTAATGTTAAAGAAGAGCTTCTTCAGCTCAAGGACAATGTCAATAAGGTTTTCACAAATGTGAATGCTCTACAAAAGCTAGTGATCTCTCTCTGCGAGCCTGTAGATTACCGTCCAGAGACTGAAGACGTGAATGCTGACAGTGAAACTCAAATCCAAACCAGTGACTCCTCATCCATGCAAAGCAATAACTATGTACCTGTCCCATCAATGTCTGAATTTCCACCCCTTACAAAGCTCAAGGTGGCCAACGACATGCCCAAGAGTACAGTTAAGCAGCCTAAACCCAATCAAGACACAAACATTCGGACCCCGACCCATGACTTCCACAACGGAAATGCCATGGAGGGGGATCAAATGTTTGGTAACATGCCTATTCCGTCTTTAAAATCAAGTATGTCGAAATCACATAACTACCACATAGAAACAGTAGGTGCGTTTTGCACGGAGGAAGTGTCCACTGCTGAAAGTACCACAATACCAACTATCATTACTTTGCGAAATGAATCCACTCGCAGTAACCATGGTAACGCCAACTCGGAAGGATACTCGAGAACGACGTCTTCAAATGCCCCATCTTACAAAGAAGTAGTAGCCCGTAAAAATTTCGAACCTCCGTCGTTCGCGAGGATCTATCGTGAGTGCGGCAGACCGCCTAAACACAGTGCCAATGGTAGCAATGTTGAGACAATTAGTGGTGACGCAGGCCCTGCAACTAATGATACTCAGTTAGGAATTTTTCAGCATGTTAAACGGCGAAAACGCACCAAGAGGTACTACGTTGGTGGGTTTTTGCCTTCTATCACTGAAAATGACATTGCGTCATATGTCTCAGAAAATGACTTACACGTTTCAAAGGTTACAGTGTTCCGTAACCAAAGGTACGAGACAGCCACAATACGACTCAATGTATATGATAATAATAATCTCTACAAATTAGAGGAACCCCACTTTTGGCCTAGAGGGGTAACATGCAGGCCCTGGGTTACCCATAACCAGTACAGAAGAAATAGGGAAGAGCAAGGTGCTTCAAACAATGTAGACCGTGATAACGGTGAACATTATATAAATCAAAGCCGCAATGGAGCACGGAGAAATAGACTCTATTCTCTGCGCGGTTGTGTCGATTAGATAGTGATTTAGCATAAAAACTCGAACATATATCTAAGTCATTGCTTATCACTTATTTCTATATATCTGAGTCATTAACAATTCCTTAATATGGCTAATATAAATCTCAACTTAATGACATGGAATGCAACAGGTATAATGTCAAGCTGTAGCTACCTGTGCGACGCCTTCAATAGTAATGACATAGATATATGCGGTTTATCGGAGCATTGGCTCCATGAATATGAGTTAAACTTTCTAGACTCTATAGATAACAATTATGTCAGCTATGCTGTTGCAGATTACGATATTTTAACCCCAAGCCGCCGCAAGGTTGGTAAGGGAGGCGTATGTTTCATGTTTAAGCGTACACTGAGAAATAGTGTTACAACTTTACCCATTGAAGATGATAGAATCATTGGCATTCAACTAAACTTAAAGGAAACATCTGTCTTCATATTCCAAGTATATCTTCCCTGCTCAAATCATAGAACAAAGTTATATAAGGATTATATAGATAAAATTGAAAATTTGATACTGGGCTATGAAGACAAAGGTTTGGTTATTGTAATGGGTGACATAAATTCTGAGCTAAATCGCAGTAATCAAAGAAGCGCATACTTAACCAATATGTTATCTATGAATAACTATATTTCGATAAATTATACCAAAATAAGCTCAGGTTTGAGAAATACAAATGTAAATTACAACGGCAGGGTAGAGTCGCTAATCGACCATATATTTATAACAGCCAATACAATTGATATTGTTACAGACTGCACTATACCAGACGATCATGCACTGAACGTTTCGTCTCATCGTCCGGTTATTTGCCGCCTGGCGATACCAGATAGGGCCATATCATGTCCTACTGTAACCCAACATATTCATAATATTAACTGGCGTAAAGTGACTGCTGAAAACATAAATATATATCAGCAACTGATAGCTAATGATCAAACATGTAAAGACTTCTTAGACAAAGAGATTCATAGCGAAACAGAAAATGATTATCTATATGACTGTATTGTTCAAAAAGTCAATTATGCAAATAAAATATGTTTTCCGACAACAAAATTCAAACACTATCTGAAACCTTATTGGGACGATGAACTTAAATCAGCTAGTCAACACTCTAAATACTGTCGTAGGATCTGGGTACTAAATGGTAAACCACGTGGTAATTCACATGCATCGTATGTACAATACAAAGATGCAAAGCGGTTATTTAGATGCGTCCACAGGCAAAAAGTAGAGCAATATATTACAAACCTTCATGCTGAAATAGACAGTTATGCAGAAGTAAATAGTGCGCTATTCTGGAAATGTATCGGCCGTCGCCGTGGCAACAAGACAAAATACTCAAAAGGAAGCGAAATGACATTTGAAAATAAAGTGTACAAAGACCCTGAACTAATTAATGACCAATGGGGCTCTTATTTCAAGAACCTATATACCCCTCAAGAACAACTATATTTTGACCAGAATAATTTCCTCCAAATAAAACGCGAATATCAAGAAATCGAACGTAACGTGTCTTCTGTAAACATAAATGACAGGCAGTCCTCTGTCAGCCTACACGAAGTTGAATTAGTCTGCAGTAAAGCTAAGAAATACAAAGCGTGTGGCTATGATGGTTGTTTTTATGAAAATTTCAAATACGGCGGCGAAAAAATGCTCATGTTATGCGCTAGGCTATTCAGTAGTATGCTTAAACTCTCATATTGTCCATCTAATATGAAAAAGGGTGTAATTACTGTACTTCACAAGGGAGGTAACAAATCCACAAATGACCCGAATAACTATAGGGCAATTACCTTGACCCCAGTGTTGCTCAAACTGTACGAATAGATTCTACTAATGCGTATCGAAAACCAACCAAGTACTATAAATCAGCTACAAGGTGGATTTCGTAAAGGTATAGGCTGCATTATGACGTCTTTTCTATTTAAAGAATGTGTTAACTTCGCTCGTGAAAACAACAGTAAACTTTACACGTGCTTCTTAGACGTGCGCAAAGCATTCGATACTGTTTGGCATGAGGCTCTATTGGTCAAGCTGTATAATTCAGGCATAGATGTATATCTGTTTAAAGCTATCTCAAAACTTTACCACGGCATGTCCAGCTGCGTGAGAAGTAACGGCTTCTTATCAGACTGGTTCCCCGTCCTTCAAGGTACCCAGCAAGGTGGGGTACTCAGCCCATACATGTATCTAATTTTTATAAATGATCTAATGGATAGATTAGTAAAGAGTCCATATGGTCTCTCTATGTATTCAATCAATTGTACATGTCCTACTTCAGCTGATGATATGGTACTGCTTTCACTCTCTAGTGATGGACTGCAAAATTTAATGAATATCTGCTATGAGTATGGCTCACAGTTTAGGTACACATATAATGCCACCAAGTCTGCTGTTATAACTGCCAACGAAAAGGCATCAGTAAACTATACAGATAAAAATTGGTACTTAGGCAATGACGTAGTTTTAGAAACCGACACATACACTCATCTAGGTATACTTTTCAATAAAAATTTGAATATGACCCCGTCAGTTATAGAAAGCAAACATAAACTAAGAAAAACTTTTTTCTCTATAATAAACTGTGGTGTATATGAAAATGGTATACACCCCATATCCTCAAGGAATCTATATAGATCTATAATTCTACCAAAGGCCCTATACGGGTGTGAACTATGGTCAGGCCTGAGTAAAGAGCATTTAGATACACTTGAGACCTCTCATCGATTCTGCATCAAATATATTCAAACTTTACCTAAGCATACACGCACTGATGTGGCGTTAAGTTTAATTGGCATGCCTTCGATCGAGGAAGAAATTGACAAACGAAAACTGGTATTTCTCGGACAATTATGCAATCTCGATGTTGATAGTATCATTAAAAAAGTATTTATTCATCGAATTACAAGCTACGGTAATTGCACAAGTAAGGCTACTGGTTTTGTTCCTGATATATTGAGAATATGCAGAAAGTACAGTCTCCTATCTACTTTGAACAAATACGTTACAACAGGTTACTTTCCACCAAAATTGACATGGAAGAGAATTGTATCTTACAATGTAAAATCGTTACATAGTTCTGAGCTTACAAAGCGCATTAATGAGGACAACTCTCTAAAAGAGTTTAACATCATTCAGTATCAGTCTCTTACTATCCCATCTGACATTTGGCTTCTTAGTAAAGAAGGTCGTAACAAACTCAGATATTCACAGTTTGTCGCAAAATTAATCGGTTCGTTATTTTCCAGACCCTTTACATTACCTTGTAAAGACTGTCATAGTTTAGCATCCAATATGGCGATGCACGTATTTCTGTACTGTCCCTGTCGCTTCTGTCATAGAATAGAATTCTGGAAAAGTATATACCAACACTTTGGGCCAGTGGCCTATTCTCAGCTGATGTTGCTGCCACCAAAGGAACAGTTTGCACATCTCTTATCCGGAATGCGTTTATACTCAACACAAGGGAATGCATTCTATTCTCTGACAGTCACGATGAGGGAACTATATAGATTATTTCAGTGACTCTCCAAATAGATTAGCCTTGTATAGGGTGTATTTTACAATGATAATCAAAATGACAAACGGTGCGTATCCTGATCGGAGGGCTTTATGTTGAGCATCCGATCAGGGTCTACATTGTTTGTACAAGACATGTGTAATTTCTACAAGTCAACTGAGTTTTAATGCCGACTGAAAGTAACTAAGACAGCTTCTAAAGGAGATCTTAAGTTTTCATAAAACATATTGAGAGTCACTGTAGAAAGGGTTTACTGTACTTGTATGAGTGGACAGTTTTCTGTCTGAATGTATAGTTACATATATGTATGCATTAATAGTAGATTCACTAAACTTATTTATTTATCATAAGTTCATAGTAGCTTAATCGATTGTCTAGCATGAATTACACAATACTCGTTGCCATGTATTGTGTAGTTTATGCTGTACAATCGTCACAATCGTATTCACTATAATTATATGAATACTTTGGTCAGTGTGCTAGTGACCTGGTTCGTCTTGTGTTTTATTTCGACAAGACATCATGCTCACTCTCACTGACCATTAACTAACGCTTCTCATTACAAGTGACAACGATGTTTCTTATGTTTCGTTTCGACAAGTATCGTCTTTTCTCACTTGTTTTGTATGTGTTTGTGTGTTGGGGAGTGGGGTAAAATATTAATTTCTTTATTACTATAAGTGTTTTGTTTACAGTCGGATCTGTGTGTGTATGAGGGGTGTGGCTTAGTGATCGGGTGGGTTAGGGATATCTTTAGTACGGGTGGCTGCTTGTCACAGGTCTGATGTAAAGCGCAATGCTATTTATGAGCTTTCTGCTTTATTTCATTCTTGTGGGGACTGCCACCTGGGACTGCTCATTATCTTCTTTCGTTTCCTTATTGAATGCCATCTAGTGCAGGCCTGACTGTGAATAACTCATTTATTCTAATAAAGCTTGAATTTGTACATATTCCAACAGCCATGCACTCTTACTCTATACCAGCTGTATTACTGTATAGATGTATTTGTGCATGTGCTCTCTATACATAGTTATACGTCTGACGTAATTTGAACTGTATATACTATATTTGTCGTCATCATTGAGTCTGTTGTTTCTATGTTATGTTATCACTGTTTGTAATGTGTAACTCTCCATTATTGGAGGCAATAAAGATCTATCTATCTATCTGTAAGACTCATACGACTTCACATCTCCATCTATGAGCTTTGGACTTGATCAACAATCGACTGCAAGTTCACATATGTTACTTCTACTAGTCTAAGACTCGTTATTTCCGCATCAACTGCTTGTCTCTCCACCTGTCAACACTTTTACTTCACTGTCATTATGACAGATAGTGTCTGTCGTCTCCTAATCCGAATCTGCAATGTTATACTCGTCTAAACAATGGTCTATGGACTCTCCGGCTAGCCGGTACAAAAATATAGCAACCTTTATCACCTGAATCTTTCTCAACAGTGACGGCAATCTGTATCTTATCTGTCGACTGTTCCTCTCCTTTTGTTTTCCTGCAGTTCCGTTTAATCTTCATCTTCTACTGTTTGAATTTGTAGACGTTTATAACATATTTGAATTTGTAAAAGCCATTTATTTATATTATACAATTTGAAATGTTATATTTTTTAAAAAGATAAATATTAGTATGTTGATTATGTTTTTGTCCATATTTTATTTACTTTCCTGTTGATCGGGATTGACATTGACGTAATCTAGTAGTTAATACTGTTTTAAATTTGATATTGTCATTATTTATTCGGCTCTAAATTACATGTTTGTGTCGATGGGCCGTAAAACACCAGTCATTCATTCATTCATCTTCGACAATGTGGCCTGTCTTCAAATCTTATTCAATCTATATACTGGTATTACCTTTCTGAGCATTTTTTGATAGTACATCTATTGGTAGTTCGGGTTAAACCAAGAAAACAAATTCATATGGAGACACTTTAGTGGTCACATGGGGAAAGCATTTAAATGCATACCCCAGGTCATTAACCCTTTCCTGATAGAAATAGCCCCATAGACGTATATGTCAGGGATATAGATCGGAGCTATCGGGCTATCTATAGCCAGTATCTGTCTGATAAGAGTAACACTCTCACCAATACACCTAATTGGAAATATTGGAAAATTAGTGTGAATTTGACGCATGTCATTTTCAAGCCCTATTAACTGCCTTTTTGCTTAACGATAGCATAATAGTGTAAATGTACAGTTTAAAGAAAATTCAATTCCCTTTCTAACGGTGTATTTTTCATACAATTTGAAGTATGAATAAGTAGAATGCCACTGGGTTAAAACGAAACAAGTCAATTTATTTCCAATCTTTTTTATTACTGAAACTTAGAGTCATGGCACTTGTTATTTTCAAGTCCTTATAACTGCTTGTTTGCTTCACAAAATCATAATTATGTAAATGTAAAGTTTTTAGACAATTAAATTTCCTTTCTTACGGTGTATTTTTCATTCAATTTTAAGTATGAATAAGTAGAATGCAATTGGATTAAAACGATACCAATCAATATATTTCCCAATATATTTTTACTTATAGTTTTTTACTAAGCATATATACCGCATGGAGTAATGATTTTCCTACTGTGTCCAAAACCTATATCCAGATCAGATGCCGAGTAACTCGTAGTCTAGTCTGGATCTAAGCACTGATACAGCTCAGATTCTCAGTAACTCTGAGTCTTATCTAGATATAAGCATTGATACAGCTGAGATACGCAGTAACTCGGAGTCTAATCTGGATATAAGCATTGATAAAGCTCAAATACTGAGTATCTCACTAGAATCAACTATAATTATGTATATGTCACTGAAAACAGTGTCGATCCTGATAAGGCGCCGTATTTGAGGAACGACAGCTAATCTGAGACTAAATGGTTTGCAAAACGTGCGCCATACCTTGCATTTTTCTCATTTTCATTTATTATGCATTTAGTCAAACTCTAATATATGTTAAGAATCTATACAAAAGCATTTTTATCACTTTTTTTGTTGTGAGATCGAACAGTTTCCGTGTAAACGAGACGCCGAGTAGATCGAGATCTTATCGAGGTCTCAAACTGTTTTACACTTCTAGAACAAATTTTTTTTCTCGTATAAATTAAGACAGTTTGGATCTCGATCACAATGCTGAGTGACTCGGTGTCGCAACTGTTTGAAATCTATTAGAATATTTTCTTTCTTGCAACTTTCCTAAGCAACTAGATTGAATATTGATCAGACGCCGTGTAGATCGTCACTGCATCATGATCCAAACTGTTTGACACCTTAGAATAAATTTAATTACCTTTCATAATAGTTTTACACAAACGATTTGGATGAAGATGGGACGCCGAGTAGTTCGCCATTGGATCAAGATCTAAACAAATTTACATTTTTAGAACGAAATATTCCTTTGATATAAATTCAGACAGTTTGGATCCCGATCACAATGCTGAGTGACTCAGTGTCGACACTGTTTGATACCCATAAGAATTTGTTTCTTCATGTGAATTCTTACGCAATCAGTTTGAATCTTGATCAGACGCCGTGTAGATCGGCACTGCATCAGGATCCAAACAGCTTGACACCTTAGAATAAATTTAAATACCTTTCATTATAATTTTACACGGGCGATTTGGATGAAGATGAGACGCCCAGTAGTTCGCCATGTAATCAAGATCTAAACAGATTAACATTTTATGAAGAAATATTCCTTTCATATAAATTCAGACAGTTTGGATCCGGATCACAATGCTGAGCGACTCGGCGTCACAACTGTTTGATATCTGTTAGAATGTTTTTCACGTGAATTCCTACGCAATTAGTTTGAATCTTGATCAGACGCCGTGTAGATCGGCACTGCATCTGGATCCAAACTGTTTGACACCTTAGAATTATTCATTTGTTACCTTCTGTCCAGTTTTACACACATTTAGATATAGACGAGACGCCGAGTAGCTTGGTTCTCATCAGGATCCGAAACGCTTCACAGCTGAGTTTCTCGTTGCGTTTGTTCAGGTTGGATCTAGATGAGATGCCGAATTGCGAGATGGGACAGAAAAGATTGTCATAGACTGGCAGATGTGATTTGCTTGATTGGTTAATTAGTTGATTGATAGTTCGATCTACCGCCTAGGATTATACTTACTTTGATGACCCGAAGCTTTATTACCCCGCGACGAATCTTTATTTACCACCGCATCCAGTGTGTGACGCAACGGTCAAGCGGCTTCCCCCTGTGATATTTGTAGAGCGTGTTCACCTGAGATCATCGAGTCGACCCAAGTTCCTCAGGTTACAGGTGAACAGACCGCGTTCGTACTCGAATGACGTC
Source organism: Gari tellinella (assembly GCA_922989275.2). Taxonomy (NCBI): domain Eukaryota; kingdom Metazoa; phylum Mollusca; class Bivalvia; order Cardiida; family Psammobiidae; genus Gari; species Gari tellinella. The sequence goes on from OV277858.1 coordinate 8,130,173, forward strand.
ATATGACCTCTGAACCGAACTCTAGGATAACCCAGTCCCTGCGCAGAGTTAGTCGAGTTTCAAAATGGCGTCAGAAAAACACAACGCAAAAACCCAATAGTCGGGTACCAGACTACCTAATTTGACCCATTACTTACTCGTCTGAAGGGTTTGTCGTTCTGGTGAAAAGTGCGTGCGCATTCAGATTTAATGTACTTTTTCCAGTATGCCTTTCCGAGTTTACAAGATGCCTAACATGTCAAGCAGAGTCCTGTTAAACCTTTCAGGCCCTCAGTTCACATGAGGATAATAAACACTTGTATGTGACTTTTTCATGTTTGTTAACGAGCATATTTTTACAACCACCTGTGTATGATTCCATTATGTTATCTCATATCTGAACTATTTCAAAAGCAATCTTGAATTACTAGAAAAATGTTTTACCCTTTCACTGTTTGGTCTTATCTTATAAAATCAATAGTCTGTTTTTCTTTTGTGCATGACATTTAATCAGGATCGAACTTGTTAGCAAATAACCATCGTATTCCGGATATATTCCACAAATGCATTCAATTCTGTATTGTATACTTTGAAATAGGCCTTTATTATATCATTTGTGTCAAAGTTTACGCACAAACAGAAGCACTTATAGTTGTCCTTTTTTACTCCTACTTTCAGCTCATAGGCTGATTATAATAATAAAAGTAAAATTCTACATATACATGTAAGCTACAAAATACTATCGTCCTGAAAATATACCTTATCTGTAACCTAGAGTCTTTTGCTTTATGTAACTAGGCGGGGTTTCAGGTCTTTTGGGGTGCAGGGTTACAACGCAACAACGTTCTTCTGGTTTATCGTTATATAGGAGTATGGAAAATGCAGCTCTATACTCGTTAATTTCAACTCTGCAAAATAAATACCAAAACGAACATAAGTACAACTGTGCATAAACGCGTCAAACAATACAATCTCCGATAAACAGCAAGGATACTTTAATACAGGCAATACATATAATACTAGCCGGCCATGTCACAACACTCACTAATTCAGTGTGAATGGAGCTGCACCTCTCTCTAACGTATTTCTCTCGTGACTATGTTAACTGCAAACAAGATTAACAATAATGAGAATGAGGAAAGATGTTAATGAGTGACAGCATGAACATACTTAAAACCTAAACAATGACTTTGCTGAAAAGGAAATTAGATAATGGAAGCGGACCCTTAACCTGTTGCAATTACCAATATACAATTTAGACAGTAATTACTATTAAATTAATAAAGCAGCTGCACCAAAACGACTCTGCCTAACATTAAACCATATTAATATACTAACCTACAGAAAGAAAGCAAACTTATATAATTGCAATCCAAATCCATACGACCTTCTTCTAACACTGACCACAACCTAATTGCCACGACTCAACTGGCTGTATCCCGCCTAATGCTTAAGCATGAGGAATTCCCATAATTCACTAAATCTCACACATATGAAGTTCCAGAGACAGGTAAAAGGAAAGAACTCTGCACATCAAACAAGTAAAACCAAACAAGCCTGACTGAATTACCCCCCTTTTAAACGAATCCTGTTACATATACGTTCATCATTCCTGCCACTGTCAATTATCAAAAAAGTGTATACTCCCACAGTATAACATGGAATCGGGTTGTATGTTTGTCCGTCTCGCGATCCACATAAAATTCGCCGCGTTTCTTCTACATATATTTTGTTGTTTAAATTTTACAACTTGTCTTACTGTAATGCGAACACGTGTACATTGTACTTTAATTACTATTAAAAAAGTTCCAACAGTTTTGCCCTTTTTTGGATAAGTTGTGTTTTTCTTCGTGCTGCTGCTGCTTTATATGAAAATTATCACGTGAAATTGTGCACCGGAAAATTGCGATTAAGTTTAACTGCTATCAAAGTGTTGTAAGTACCAAACGATATAAAGATACCATAACTTCAAAATATTTCAATTTATTCGCTTAGTGATAATATATATCGCACATTAATTTAAGTAAAACACTTTTCTGACCGAATTTCAGTACAATGTGTAATGCGTTTGAGCTCATATACGTTGGGACTGTTTACTCAAGGATGGGGTCCTTTGAATAACAGCTCTAACTTTGTGTTGCTACTTGATAAGTCATTTTTAACATTACTTCAGTAAGAAGCCTTAAAAACGTAGTTTGTTACTTTTCTTATAGGTCTTGTGGCGACGAGTTATGTTGACACCAATATTGAGGCATGGTCTTCCCCACAAACTCTCCGAAGTTGTGGATTGTCATTCAGCAAAAAAAAAAAGTGCGTCAAACTGATTTACTTAACTCAAGATAATTGGATTATGTTAAAATGTAATATATCGAATTTCCCCGAATATTTGTTGTTTAAGCAGGTTTCAAACTCTCAAAGATATAAGGCGGGTAATAAGGTTAAACAACTAGAGCCATTGACACGGATTGTTAACGAATGCGTCATTGTTAAACACAAGCAACACAGATTAATTGGAAGCAAACATAATACTGACGACATTTATTTTTAAACAATAATATACAAGTTAACGCATGTCTCTGCCGAATGGAAGGTTATTTAATACAATTTCATATTTTATAGTTTTGTTTTTGTTCAGCCAAGAAAATGCTAAAGGCAGTTCCATGCTATGGAATACCATGGTAAACCCGTTGCTACAGATGTCCATTTTTGGGGTCATATGGTACCAAGGTAAGAGCAATACAAATTCCGCTTAGATGACAGTGTGTAGTGTTTTTTTCTGTGCTATACCAATTACTCCATTAACAATTGTTCGGTATTTAATTTGTTTAGACACTGTAAAAATAATATAGTATTTCATCTTTAAATAAACAGTCATGGGTATGTACTATAACAACTACTTACTTTATTGTAGCAGATTGTAACTTAAACAGTTAGAAAGTATATCATAACGCCTTTACGTTTAATATGCTTCAAATGGTGATTTACTTTCAACCTGCTTTAGTTGTCTCCTATCTTAAAAACTAGAAATAGTTTATAAGATACAGGGCTTAGGCGTGTGACTTTTAAAATTAAAAGCAAGGTGAAATATAGGAAAATCACTGCCATGGCCTATCCTTTATATTATTAGGAATCCTATATTATAGTGCTCGTTAGTCAATGTTTTTTAAACTGTGTACGTCGTATGCCATAGGGTGATATTCGTTGTTTCTGGAGTTTATTACATTTGATCATTAAATTGGGTGTGTTTGTTGTTTTTCCATTCCCTTTAGTTCTAATAAACCCCATGTCTAAATTATTATTTTCTAACTTTAATAGTCAAAGGGAACTAACCATTTCTGCATGCTACCTTTTTAATCACGTGTTATGTCATTTCGGTCACTTCGGTCATTTGAATTATTTAGAACAGCCATCTTTATTTGAGCATAATATATATTTTATCCGGATATTATTCCCATAGCCAGGTAACCATTTTCATTATTTAATCACTTGAATAATTAGTTTCATATATTAGTATCGTCTTGGTTTTTATTATATACAGGTTCAACTTAAATGCTTTGCATAAATTGTTTACACCTTTGTATGTACATGTTTATTTACAAAATCAAATGCCAATTTGTAATGTTTATGTTTGATACTGATTATTGTCTTAATCTTGTTTTAGATCATTCTCTTTGAACTCCAGTCATCGAGACAATAAACTATAAACGTGTTGCTGCTTCATTCAAAACCAAATTCACATAGCCGCGGGCTGAGGCCTATTCGAGGTTATCCTTGAACCCTAAGAACCCATAAGCTCTACGTAACTGGCGTCCAACATTAACGCATATAGAACGCTGCAGGATAAAAGAAAGCAACATTTCATTGTTTTCTTATTAAAGCTGCTAACCGAATACACTTTATGGATTATTGATGCAATAAAGTATTAGGTGATTTGTCAGATAGGAGTTCGAATCAAACAAACCGTGGTATCTAGTGCGTATTGTACTGTAGTGAAGAGCTATATAAAGGCATTCTAGAATAAGACACAAAACATTTATTTCAACACATACAATATGATATATGTATAAACAATATAAAAGATAGGAATAAAACATAGCTTATATATATAAATACTTATAATGCATCATCCATTACATCAAAGGAATGCGCAAACCTTAACTAGGACCCCCACACACATAACTCACCAACTATGGGTCACGTACTCTTGTTACCTAAAATCCTTAGACACCGCAAAACTTACAAACGTACTGTTATAACGTACTAAATTAATAGGTGAAAGCATGGGACATTTTAGATTATGAGATTCAAAGTTGCCATTTCAAATCCTTTAAGTTTACTAATGACAAACCGTGTTTAGACGTCGATGAAGTCGATTGCGACAAAAAAGAAACGTTATAATCCTCCAACAAAGCAGACATACATTTAACATATCAGGTACACTTTCTGAAGTCGACCATCAAGCAAATCGTCACTTAAACGCCAAAAGGGCTCAACAACATATTTGGTCAAATTTCACTTTTTGACGAAATTGACTTATATTCAATGTAAACTATATGATAAATTAATAGTGGGCTTGACATCCTGATTTTAAACGTAAAAAAATACACTTGACATTTTGACTGTTTCCAAAACTTCAGTAATTCCTAGTGCCAAAAGGGCTCATCAACAAATGTGTTTGAGCCAAAAGGGCTCAACAGCAGTTACACGTGTTGGTGAGCCCTTTTCATGTATATATATAATATACCTAATTGTTTTATGAATATGCCATATTTGCAACTACACAGTTACTGCGATTAAAATGACATCACATTGACATCATAATGTTATTAATCTGCTAACATTGTATCGACCTTAAACTTGCTTACGTATTTCCTTTTGTTGACGTTAAATGAAAGTATACGTTCTTACCGACAACCATGCCCATTTGTTGTGAAGATATAATACCTATTCCTGCAGTTAATTGTATTATCATAGCTTGTTGTATTTGAACATGAGGCTTTTTAATGTTTAAAAGTGTTTTATTATAACTTAAATCGTATTGAAAATAGTTCAACATTCGTTTTTGTTTATGAGCCCTATTGGCTCTTAAGATATTTTTCACACAATAAATAGTTCTATTGCACTTTATAGTACTTAGATAAATACAAATACATAAAAAAAAAATTCAAAGCATAAAGTATTGTTTCTAACAATTTATTTGCTAATATTAGATTTGAAAGAAATTTGCATTTGCTGATGAGCCCTTTTGGCTCCAGAGAAAACTGAATTTTCTTTAATTGTTTGACTTTCAAATGCAAACAACTAGAATCTACTAGTAAACATCTACAACTTATCCTACTACTATTACTAAGACTACTACAAATAGTACTACCACTATTATTACCATTACTGCTACTACTACTTATTGTTACTATTACTACTGCTACCACATCTACTACTACTTACTAGTACAACTACTAGTATTGTTACTTACTATTACTACTACTGCTACTAACTAGTACCTTACCAGTACTCTTTCTACTAGTTCTACTGCATATCATTACTACTACTACAACTTACTATTACTACTACTACAAAACATACTACTAATGCTACTAGTACTACTACCACATGTACTACTACTACATATAATACTACTTAATTGTACTACTACCTACTGTAACTATTACTACTACCACCTACCAATATACTACAACTAGATCTTTTACTACCTACAACTACTGCTGCTACTACTACTGCTACTACTACAACCACTGCTTCTACTACTACTATTATTACACCAATCACTACTACTACTGTTACGAATGGCGGACGTAGACGAGGGGTAAGGTGCCCGATTGCGACGTCAGGGGTCGTGAGTTCGATCCCCTGCCTGACTAAGTCCTTCTGATGAGACTTTATAAACCGAGGTCCGATTTATCAGTGCTTTACACTGGACATCTAAAAAACCCAGATAACTCTCTCGATAATAAGAGTAGGACATCGCGCCCGGGTTCTCTTTATCCGCTCCCCTCTCTCTGGGGCGTCCAATTAGCCCATAGATGGCAGAAACGGACCGGATGTTAACCAACAACAAATATTATTACAAAAAGTACTACCATTACAACTACTGCTACTACTGTAACAAAAATACTTCCGTTACTATTACTACTATTATTGCTGCTACTACTACTATAACAGCAATTAATAGCACTACTTATACTTCTACCATTACACATATATCTACTGCTACTACTACTAAATCAAGGGTTACTTTGAGAGACCGTTTAACAATGATTTTGCTGTATATACGTCTTAGTTCCGCCACTCTATTTGAAAGAGATGCACTGGGTGGATAATCTAGCTTTGTACTTTTATTTATCTAAATTGATTCTTCTTACCAAGATTATGTGGAGACACCAGGTCCTGGAAACAAGCAACTTCTCTCTTTCTCTCTGTCTATTTCTATCCTCTCTCTCTCTTCCTCTCTCTCACTCCAACAGTATTTGTATTATTTGCGAAACTGTAGGGGAAGGGCCGATTCTAGGTTGGTAGAACTTGTGGCCCAACCCCTTTTCCTGTAAAACATTTTGGTAATAAATTTTGTTTAAACTACTACTGATACTGTTGCTACTACTACTATTACTACTACTACTACTACTACTACTACTACTCCCTTACATTACTACTACTCTTAATTCTTTTACCTACCATTACTATTGCTACAACTGCAACTATTACTGCAACTACTAATACTGCAACCTACAATTACTGCAAATACTACTATTACTTCTATTGATACTACTATCTCTACGACTTCTGCTGTTTACTACATTTTCAACTACTACAATACTAGTTTAACTACTACAGTCACTTCTATTATTAAGTCGATTTCTTGCCCTGTCTTTACTTCTTCTATCTATACAACAAGTAAGGCATTTTTACCTCAACTTCTGATATACATTCACGTTATTCGTATAGCCCGTAGACATAAGCCATACACAATTATTCACATGACCCTTAACTCTTTCCCTGATCTTAAAAGTCATAATAACTGCAATAGTCATGTAAATGCGAATTACGTTAACCGACGTTAACCGACTCAAGGTTAAAGTATTGAAAAAATTAAAAGAATACCCTGATGACATACAAACTAAATCTGAATATGATTGAGAATTCAGAGGGATAAAATAAACATAAGATTGCATATACCTCCAGTAGTGATGGCATTCCATTTAAAAGGGAGGCTTGTCCTGTTTATAATTAACATGTCTAACCAAATCAGCTGTTGCATACCCATAATCGCTTTGTCTTCAAATTTTGACCTCAACTTCCATCCATACATCGCAGAACCCCTTTCTCTCCATAGCTTAATTTTCGGACAGATGGTTCCTTAAAGCAGGTTTAATGTAAAGCCAAATGCTTTACTCAGTACTAATTGTAGAACACAGTCAATTTATACGGATACAAAAGAGTGCTTTTATTTATGGGACTTTGAGACGAGTGGCTGTTCAACGCAAGTGGAAGTATCAAATGACCTTTCCATATTGCCCTCTGTGTGCATTAAACAACCAGTTGCCTTGAGAATAACCCCAAACCTATTCAAATTGAAGTCCTATTTAGCGATGTGCAACTGCCAATACAAAGTCAACCATGTGTATTGCTGTCACTCGATAAAATATTGACACAAATATAGGCAAATGGCTCCTTAATGTAGAATCGTAATTATTAAAACAATAAAGAACATACCAACATACCAAACGCCCCGGAGGCCCTCTGCATTACTTTTGTCATACATTAAACAACCACACGTTTAAAAAATTGTATACTTTTGTTTACCGCTTTTCACAATTTTAACTGGACAAATCCATGTGTTGACTGCTTTCTGGTAATGTATAAATTCATAAATAAATTCAGCAAAAGATCAGGGTCCCATCTTACGAAAACACGTACGACAAATGTTTTTATAAGTCAGATTCTAAATGTCTCAATAATTATTAATTTCTGCAGCTAATCCTCTCTTGTGACATTCCTTTGGAGTCGTTGTTTTCAAGACAATTCCAAAGAGATGTCACGACACGTGATTAAATGGAAACATAAGAAGTTAGAGGTACTTTAACGTTTTGACTTACGGTCATCTTACAGAGTCAGATGGTATAGATGACAGTTAAATAAATGCTCATGTAATTATATTTAACCCATGTATGTCTAGTGGTTAGTTAAAGAGAAATAGGAAACTGAACACACACAAAATACTTTTTTTTCCTTTTTTTTTTTTTGGTGGGGTATAATATCTGAACAGTTTTGGTAAAATACTTCATTTAACACTCGTAAGTTGATAAACTGTTGAATCAAAGGTTAATATTGCTTTGTCAGTGCTTTGAATAACTTATTAATTCATTTTAACTGTACTAGTAGAAACAAACAAAAGCTGATGAGCCCTTTTGGCTGTAAATACTCTACATTGAAATCGACAAATATGCTATGCAAAAGGGGCTCATCAACAAAATGATCAAAATATCTCTTTAAATGGTAGGTATTTATTTTTTATGCTTTTCATATGACCAATTAACGTCCATATATACTATAAGAGTGTTGAATATTTAGTCTGTAAATGTAAAAGTGGATATTTAGGACACATCTAAATTTCAGAGGGCTATATCTCAAAACTGTGAAAACTATTAATGAGCCCTTTTGGCGTTTAAGTGACGAAATATGTAGATCTAGATAGGAGAAGTCAAGCTAAACACTTATAAAGGGTAGAAAAGCAATCGCAAATCTGAATAAGGGGAGCTCCTTTGAAAGCACAGAAAACAAAGCAAATATTGAAAATTGCAGACTCGGTTTAATTGAATATGTTCATGAGCAATACTGAAATATGCAACCGTGACCACGCCCCCTAGCATCAGCTTAAGCGGAATTCAACGTTCAACTGTAAATACGCTGAAATCAATGATTCCAAAGGACCAGAAAGTATAACAACAAGGAGAATGAAGTACGGGGCGAGTTTTTATAGCCGCCACACAAGCACTTAATATCTGCTGTTGTGAATTATATAAATCTGAATAACGGGAGATCCTAACTTCGCGGACTTTTGAGATAAGTATATAATTGAGGAATGATAATCAAGTAAACAAAGGGATATACTTAGAGAATGTTTATATTACAAAAATATATCGAAATTAGATGTAATGTTTAATTGTTATCCTGCATACAGCAGACATGGTCATTTAACCATAATGTGGTGATCGGGCATGCAGGCTTAGTTAAGTGGCAGAAAAGAATGGGGCCACTCCCTGACATGATACAGTAGAAGGCTTCCAAAAGGAGTATCATTTTCACTGATACGATGAATGGATAAAGCCATGAAGTGATGTATGTGTACGTCAGTCCAAGTACAGAAACGGTTAAAATCCAGAATATGTGTACATATGGGCTTCTGTTCAGGGCTAAAATGTTTATGTCAATACCTCATATATTTGATCGATATAAGTGAGGTGTGGATCTAGAACCTCTTGGTGTCGCGATATTACTTTAAAAACTGTAAAAGCGAATTAAATATATATTTTAACAACATTTAGATATTCAAAACTATTTCCGTTGGTTATTATCTAAACACAAACGTTATTTGATAAATGTAAATAATAGTTCTGTAATGCATCGGACATGTAGGAAAGAACATTTACTATACTTATAGACATATCCTTTTGTAATTTCGAATATAACGCCTTGTAAGACAGTTCCCTTCCAAAACATATGCTTTTTGTGCATAGCTATATTACAGTGATATTTTTGTAAGAGATAACCATTGTAAAACCTTTCGAGTATGAGTATGTATAAGCCTCATTAGTCAAACTGAGATTGGTATAGCATAATTAGTTTACAGTAACGTTCACGTCTATCGAGAATAAAGGACTGAGCAACTGTCTATTTCTGATATAAAATAACCTTATGTTTACTCACATATAATTATAGAGTATTGATTACAAATAACGAGTTTCAAATAATGTTTCAGGAGAAGCTAATACTCATAAAAACAAAGAGGATTACAATTGTACATTCCCTGCCATGATCGACGACTGGAGGAAACAGTTTAATGCCAATAGCGGTTCCAGTAAAATGTTTCCATTTGGCTTTGTACAGGTACACATGCAATTAAAATCCAGATATAAAAGCTTATAAACATAACACGTCCTTTTGATATCAAATTTATTTCTTCCAATTCCAAGTTCAAAACAGGTGGTTAGTTAAAGCAGGCTCAAAATAATGTAGACAGGCATGGCAAATGTGTTCTGTTTTATTTTATAGATTGCATCATTCCCCATTCAATTAATCCATTTCATCCATTTTTTCAAGACAGATGGTTGTTTCTACTAGGCTACTTGTAAAGCAGACAGCTCTTGAAATAAACTTCTGTTTTACTTTCATCCTGCTTAACGTTACCGTCTGCTTTTATATGAGTCCCGCTCCAGGAAAACCGGGCTAAATGACACTTTTTTCGAATTTGACTTTATGCAGAAAAGTAAAGACGAGGCATTTTCATACACCATACCGAATACCGAATGTCAATACGACAATTACTTTGAATTTTACGGCAGTTTAAAACAAACAGGTAAAGCAATAAAAAAAACTCAAAATGAGGTCGCGTATTTGATGACTCAATACACTGATTGTGACGTTTTTTCCCATATACATGTGTATATCCTTTAAAAGTGCCGTAAAACACAAAACTATGAGTGCCGTACAGCTTGGAGCCATATAAGGAGGCGTATTATTCGGTCATTCATCCGAATCCAAACTGAAATCTAAGAATGTCGATCTAAACGATTAGCAAGAAAGAGTTAAATGTCGTATGAAAATGATGCATATAAGATATATATTAGTATAACACTCCATCTAGATCATCTCCTGAACTTCCATGAAGAACGTGTTATTCGGCCATGTCGGCACTTGGCGGTGGACACGTGATGTCTTTATGCTGCTGACGCACAAACGGTCTAACTGTCTTATACAAGTAGTTTTGTCTCTGTAACAATAGTCAAGCGGGTGGTAAAATGTCCGGTAAACTTTCTAGAAACTGGGCCCTAGGTTTAAGCACAGATATCTCCTGTTCTGCTGCATCACTTTTGGTCTTGACAACTGCTATACCTCTTTATCTCTATCCATCCTAAAGTACTGATATTTTCTGTGATTGAGTTCATTTTTCAACTATAGTTCACCTGTAAAGTGAATTGTAAGTTGAGGAGGTGGGCATTGCAACACCGACATGCTTTTCGTTGAAGAGTATGTAAAATAAAAAAGTAAGTTTTGTACTTTTAAATTACATACAGGTTCTTATGAATAATGGTTTAGGACCCCTAATTAGATAGGACCAGCATCGGAACTATACGTCCAGCGATCGACTATTTTCGTCCACTGATGGGTTGTTCCTAGCTATGCTTTGGTCAGCCCTAATTCTCACCCTTGAGCAGTGTTTGGATTGAGCCGTGATTTGACGAGAATGGCCGATCGCTGTCTGTAGACAATCGGCACTAACCAATATTGACCCGATCTCATTAGGGATTCTCAACCTTAATATGTCACTTATAAGTACAGTACATTAATTGGCATCATGGAGCATTTAGAAATGTTGATATTGCTTCGTGTTGGCATGTAGCATTTCGGTCATCCAATACCATTGCTTATATAATTTATATTATTATGAATTATATTTATAATGACACGAATCATATCATTGGTTTAAATTTTTAAACAGATAAAAAAGAGATTTTGTCATTCTGTTTCATCAAAAAAAGAAATACCACACTTACCTAATGCCTATTAGTGGTTTGAAGACTGGCTCAAGAAAACTACGCTGTCGCCTGTCTTATTGACTGATAAGGACATTTTAGAAACATAGTTCAAAGTAGTTTGCCAATTAATAATAAATCATAATAGACAATTAGACATTATTTTCTATGTATTGCATTTGTTGGAACCCCGTTGGTGTTGTAATAATATGTTAATCTTCCGCAACATTCTTTCAACTTGTATGTGTTTAGCAAATAGTTTGGATCCAGACGAGATGACGAGAAACTCTGCTTACCATCATGACCTAAACTTACTGGTTGACATTTTGATTATAATCAAACGCATTGAAGGAAAACTGTTATACTTAGAAATAAAGCAGATTACAAAATGTCCAGAGACAGAGTGTGTGAGGTTTAAGTTAGTTTGTCAGAAGGACAAACCTAAACAGTTGTCTGCATGTATGGCGCAAGCTGACTCTCCGCTGTATCTCGTATCCATCTCGTGCCAATCGTCTCATTTTCATCTATCAGGAAATTTTGCTGTGTCGGGATGCCGTATATCCTGAATCCAAAGATCTGGACATTCCTCAATGACGTGAAATATACTGGGTCCATTTGTCCTGAGTGGTGAGGCAGGTAAACATTTTGACTAAAGTCAAATGTGTAGTGGACATAGTTGTCAACTTCATTGTAAGATATGTTTCCTTAGATCGTTTGATGCATTATAATTATATATCTCCTTCTGTCTGTGCTTTGAGGACGTGCTGTTTGAGGGCATCAGTAGACTCTAATTTCTCTTCTTCCGTCACATAATCTAGTACTTGCTTCATAACTTTGAAGATAATTGACCGCTAAAAGAGGGCTCAAATTCAAGCAAAATGCACCTTTAGGTCCGTTCTGCTTTTGTTTCAGCCTGATTTAAGTTTATGGTTTTAAGCTATCATATTTTACAGTATCTAGAATATGCGTTATGCTTTAATATTGAAAATACATATTCATGATTGTATAAACAATAGTCCCATTGTTCCTAGATTGTTGAAGATATGTGACCACTTACATCGGGTTTAAAGTAAGGCAGAATGCGCATTAGGACGCATTCTACGTTACGTTCAATCTGCTCTAAGCTTTAAGTGTTAAGCTACAACCTGCTACAATATCGACAACACTTGTTATTGACAGTCATACTTATGACTGTATAAACCTGTAGTAAGTTCCTAGTATTGAAGATAAGTGACTAATTAATGCGGGTTTAAAGTAAAATAGATAGTGCCTTAAGTTGCATTCTGATGTACTTTCAGTCTGCTTTAAGCTTAAAGTTTTAGACTCCCGAGTTCCAGAGTATTGCAAATGTTTTATTTGATAAATATTTATAACTGTATAGTGAGTATAAGAAGTTTGCAAACCTGTGCTTTTCCAGAAAAGTAACCCTTTACTTTATATAGCTTGTTTCCAGTGTTGAAGATAGGTGACCCCTTGAAGCGCCCCGAAACCCAGTGTTAACCCCCCAGTTGTAGTTAATGATTAATTTATAATTATTTTTTGATTGCTGCTGACCGTACCAAGGCGGGCTCCTATGTTCACTTTGCTTTATGTTTGTCTTGCGTGCTGATTTCTATTTAGTCTGTAGATGAAGGAATGGAATTGTGTGCGTGCGTGTGTGTGTGTGTATGTTCGTTATGGTATGACTGTGTGTGTGTTCTGCTTGAGAGGTGGGTGTATTGTTTGAGTCTTTCGTATTTATTTAAAGTAAAGCGGAATGTTCCTTTTATGGAACCATTGACTATATTAAACAAGGTAGATGGCATTTGATAACAAAAAAAATCTGAATAAGGGGAGATCCTTTGAAAGCACAGAAAACAAAGCAAATACCGAAAATTGCAGATTCGGTTTAATTGAGTCTATTCATGAGCAATACTGAAATGTGCAACAGTGCTCACGCCCCCTAGCACCGGCTTAAGCGGAATTAAACTTTCAACTGTAAATGCGCTGAAATCAATGATTCCAAAGGACCAGAAAGTATAACAACACTGAGAATGAAGTACGGGGCGACTTTTTACAGCCGCCACACAAGCACTTAACATCTGCTTGTGATTGCTTTGAATGATAGGCTGTCAAATTTGTTTGATATTGCTAATAGATGCGGAGTTGTTATCCATTCTCTTTTCTTGTAACTATAGGTGTTCAGACAGATGTGCATCTTGACATGTGCGTAACCACGAAGTGTTACATATATATGAAAAGCATGAGCTGTGTGAACCAAACAAGATAACAGTTTATAGTGGTTTTCAATTACCGGTACTTTGTTTCAAATCAGATTGCACATTGAGAAGATATCACAGTAAAACTACATTGTGTGAGATGGATTAGAAGGGTTGTGGCAAATAAATAGTCATGGTTTTGTTATAAACGGTGTGTGTTGTATAAAATACAATAATGTCCACCTTATCTAATACACTCCTTAAATTCCATCATGTTACTTGATTTTCTGTACTGTTACTATAGTTTTAATTGATATATGTTTCGAACAGATTGTACTTTAATCTGATAACACTACCAACTCACAACTATGTTTTTTGGAAATGATGGTCTTGAAAGAATAAATCTGGATAGTGATTTATGGCAAATGATGTATTTGTCAGTAAAAACGCACCTTTTAAGGTATATGATGACGGTATTTAAAACCAGTGCTGTTACTATTGGTATGTGCTGTTACTACAGTTTCTCTGCTGTTACTGGTACTTAAATTCAAGAACTATTTTGCAAATGCAGTTCTGTAAGTTCTTTAATTGTACTGGCTTATTTATCAGATAGTGCTTAATAACAATTGAAAACAACACAACTTTCTGCGTGACGTAAACATGTTTAAATGTTAAAAGGTTTAAGTTTCAAGTTCCGAGGTTTTTTTTAATTATTCATTTTTAATTCGGGGCTTCAACTTTAAAACATTTCTAGGTTATATTTTGCCACTCTGTGTATAGTTATAGTATTTATAAACGACTATCTATCAGATATTGTCTGTACTAAGAATAATTACTTTATAACAACTCGAAAATGAAATGGTAAAATGATGGAATTTCTTATGGTATGTCTTATTATTGCCGTTGAAAAATTCTCAAACCTTTGATGAAAATCCCAAATTTTAAGTTTTCGTGCTTGAAAAGTTGTTTTTATGGCAGTTATGAATTAAAACATCACCTGTAACAATGTTAATTTTTCAGTTTTTCCTAAGTTTTAATTTGGACATCTTTTGAAAAACGCCCATAACGGACGGCAGGGATCTCGCTAACGCTAAAAAGTTGGTGAGTAGATTTCTAGATAGATCTAAATCTATGTAACTCTGTTATTTAGTAGATGGTTTTCTTCAATCGCACAATTTTCGTAGAGAAATGAACTAATTAATTTTAAGCATCGCGTCACAAAAACTGGACTAAAAGGTGGCATTAGACTCTACCCGGTTATATAGATGTGTTCTGCCAATGTTTTAGGCTCTTTGCAACAATTTTGTTTTGGGATAACCATACATGTGCCTAGATCTACCTAGACAATCCTGAACACCACATGTTCTACGTGATTCTTTGTAGGCCTTTATAGCTAAACACATGATGTTCTGTGTTTATTCTGTCTTTTATCACTTTTTCGATGAACATGTTAAAAAGTGTGCAATATCTGTTGCGTCCATTTTGAACGTGCCCTGCGTTAAAATATATGACACCAAATGTGTTCATTAGTTGTTCAGTTTAGGATTACTAAGTGTTCAAAATTTAAAACTACCATTAAATCTTGAACACTTTCTAAACACACGGACGCGTAACGACGCGTGCACTATCTGTTGCAAATATGCGTTCAATACATATTCTATGTAGGAACACTTGGGTTTACAGTAATGAAAATGTATAAATGTACCTACAAAGCGAGAAAGACAAATAACTACATTCACAATAAACATGATACAATATTGATATTCATGGAAATAGTATCAGCAGTAACAACAATAGCAAAAGTAGTAGCAGCAGCAGAATTAGTAGCAGCAGCACAAACAGCAATAACAGCAGTAGTAGTAGAAGAAACAATAGCAGCTGTAACGGCAATTAAGCTGAAAGGGGGTGGTCATTTCTCTACGGAGGTCATTCCTCTGCGTGAGGGGGTCATTCTGCTAAATGTCGAAGGATCCTTATTCTACGGTCTGGGGTCATTTATCTACGTAGTATAAAGACCCGGGTCATTTTGTACGGGTGGGTCATTCTACTGCGTTACACCGGCCAAAGTGTTCCGAGAAAAGGCTTTTAAGTCCTCAAAAATATTATGTAGATCATTAATACTCATTAAATGAAATGCTATTCAATACTCATAAAGTAAATCTACGTAAATACAGTGAATTTTCACCAAAAAACAGGTGATAATTTAATGCAAAGTGATTTGCTTGTATCTTGCATTAGGCAGTCACCTGTTTTTTACATCTAGATCTTAAAAAAACAAAACCGTCTAAAGTTGTGTTTTGTTTAGCGAGGTTTTAGTGTATAACTTTTTAGCACATGGCTTGGAGCTCTCGGCCAATCAGATGCCTCAAAAACCTGTGAATATATCATTTATTTTACAAACCCATGAAATAACTAACACACAGTTCACTTATTCCATGTTTCCGTCATCTCAAGGCAAGTTGACGTCACAACCCTAGCATCCTCCAAACGGGCCACCGCAAAAACCTTTTGCCTGCACTGTAGGCCTAACGATAAATAATCGGAATAAACATCAGCTCAAGGACTCAAACTAAAGCAATACGGTAATTCCACAGTATCAATAATATATTTAGATATACCCCATCCCTTTGGACCTAGATATACCGGTATGCATTGTTTTCAATTTTCAATTTAAGTCAAATATTACAAATAAAATGACTTTTCTTCTAAAACAAAAAAGCAGAAACGAAGGGTCTTCTTGTTTTCCTCGAGCCCAAGCCAGTGCTAAATAGGTTAGACCATGGTTGATCGCGAATAAACGACTATATCGTTTATTCGCTCGCAACCATGGCCTAACCTATACTTCTTCATGTTAAGTAAGAAACACCTTTTGATTAGTCTTTTTCATTAACATAATAAACCTAAGCTGCTATTATATTCAAAGAAAAAAAGGAAAAAGTTGGAAGGTGTCGGATTCGAATCCGCAACACTAAGATTGAAAGTCCATCACACTTACCTCTACACCAACGTGCCAAGTATCAATCTGAATATAAATTAAACATCTTATTAAACCAACCAAACTGAGTAGATCAATAAAAAATGTTTAAATCGCAAGTATTTATGTACATCTGAATTCTCAGATATATGTTTATTTTCTAACTTAATGTGAAGTACTTAGATCAAATAAAAACCGGCAAAACTACATTATAATGATTTACATCTACATCCGCTCACGTTGTATTTCTATTTATAGATCTAGATCTGTATAAAACATTGCGTGATTTTATCGCTACGTTAAATGCAAGTTGCTGCTTGCAAGTCGATTGCTTTCGAAAGACACATATTAAAAGGATTAACAACACGTAGATCTAGATCTAATCAACATAGTTGTACATCGGAATTCTCTATTCTGCGACAATCAGAAATGGCGCCATCGATATTTACAGCCGACTCTGGTCAGCATCTTTTTGAAGTTTTTTAGAAATGTAATGCTATTTAGGAATAAAAGAAAATATATCTTACCTCAAGCCTTATCCGACAATATAGCTTGTATAGAAATGTAGCGATGATAAAACAAAACACCGAAATAAATCGATCTATGTCAATAATGACGTCACTAAGTTTACAGTTAATTTCTGACGTCATTTAACCGATGTCATTAAGCCCGGTTTTCCTAGAGCGGTGCATATATAAACTGTTAATTATGGTTTCTATTCCAAGCTGAATCACAGTAGAACTAAATTTTCCAATGGATGATTAAGGCACAGCCATAGCGAAGGCGTATCTAATGGATACTGCGTTAATCTCATTATCACACATTCTTTTCTAGACAAGTCTAATGGACAAATCAAAACAATGTTAAACGACTTTTTCACATAAAAGTTGATATGATAAAGTGACATTGACGTTATGTTAAATGTTGGTTCCTATTTGTTTTAATGTTGGTGGTACCCGTCATTGTCTTTACATTGTAGCTGTCAGGGAGTGAACCTTACTACAGAGCAGACACACATTTTGCACTCATCAGGTGGCACCAGACTGCAGACTATGGGTATGTCCCAAATGCCAGGTTGAAGAACGTCTTCATGGCCGTTGCTATGGACTTAAATGATTTCTTGTCACCCTTCAAACCGTAAGTTAAAGGAAGATTGAGAAATGTAAACAACTCTTAATAGTCTTTTCAGGGGATAACACCGTAAACAAAGTGATAACCCTCATTTACAAACAGTTTAGTGTAGTACCTGTGAAGAGAACACTTCTAACATGTAAACAGTACATATTCAGATGAGAGGGAATCCACGGGATATGTAATTCATAACACTTCCATAAAAACATGTACAATACTTAGGTTGAGAAGCGACTGGTGGACTCAAGCTCCGTACGATAAAAAGTGGTCCTGTTTGTTGGCATAACATTGGCACATAATACAATTTATACTTTGGTTTAGATGTTAACATTATTCCTCCGATGAAGAAAATAGCCTCTCCTTATACAATCATGATAACAGCAGACTTGAAGTCAAACATAATGCACATTTAGCTTTTACTTTCAATGTTTGCGAAAAACAGTTATTTTCTGTAAATACACTTTTGGTAGCGGGAATGGTTTACTACTTCTCGTGGAATTTTCTTATTTATGTTCCTGAATGATAGTTTATTTTCCCATCCTACCATAATATGTAAAAAAAAATCTTGATTTGTAACGCTTTTAAAATCGACAAAATACACCTCATTAACATATCTAGGGATCCATGTCTCAGATTTTAGAAAAAAGACCTTCAAACTATTATAAGATTTGTTAACCATTTAAAGTCGACTTGTATTACGTAACGATTTTGAAGGTTATCATTGAATATCATATTGTAACTGTTAAAACTATGCTTGTTAAAAATGCCGCTTCTTTGAAAATAAGGAGGCGTGGAAAACGTCAATTAACTGATAAACATGTCCGTTTGACCACCTGGCAGAGTGCAAATACCCCTGGTGATCAAGTTTTAGTTTTTTGTTTAAACCAATAAGAAATTATATATTTCGTGATCGATCTTTCTTCGCTTCATCCCTAATTCAACATAGTAGGCATACATAAATAATGATGTTGACATGGAGAAACCCTTAAATCACGTAACAACAGTTAGAGGACGCCTATATCTGGTCACTTGGTAGAACAACGGCTGCTTAATGCTGTGTTATTATTTGACCAACTTGCCGTGTAATGCGTTTCGTTTGGTGTTTAATTTTTTGCAGTTTGTAAAACAGCATGTCAGCTATAAAAATCAGCAAAGAAATAAAACATAAATATTGCAGTTTTAAATGTATAAGACATAATATTCTTGACAGTTCAATAATTATTTTACAATTCTAATTAAGCGTTGGCCTTGCAGTTCTGAAACGCCAGCAAAGTTTGTCGTCTTCAATTGGTTTTCATCATGCCATTTGAAAACAAATGCACGACAAGAATATGGTTGAGTATGTGTTATGGTATGGCTGTGTGTGTGTTCTGCTTTAGAGGTGGGTGTATCGTTTGTGTTGCGTTTCCTGCTTGAGTCTTCTTTCGTATTTATTTGTATTAGTAGTTTTCTTTTTCAATGTCGGTGATTTTACTAATTTAGGCCACACTTTTATCTCTGCTTTTGTTTCGACATCGCCTGTTGACGTAATTTTGATTTCACAGATTTTTCACGGCAAAATATTAGACTATTGTTGAAACGTGATGCAATTTTAAAGACTTGACCTCTTTACATACAATTCCGCAAGTAATTTTTACGTCAAATGACACTTTTATCTGAATTATTGTGCCCAAGGAATTGTTATATGCATTGCGCTATGGACAAACTTTAAAATCACATGAATATATGATTATTTTTAGAAAAAATGCATATTCGGAAAAAAGTGTTATGCTTAAAACAACACTTTAAATATTTTAGTGACGGTTTTATGAAATATACGCCCATTTCAATACGGACTGATCGATAGGGACTACACAGAGCAGCACTCGTCCCCTTTACGGTAGTTAACACTGACGACGCGTTGAAATACCCAGCGTGCATTTCACGTATACTTAAACAGAAGTAATATTTATCACAACACTTTAAAAGCAAATTAATATATTATGTGCGTTTCAAAACTGAGATACCACGGCTTTCTTAATATAAACAGGCACTACATTTATATAATACAAAAAATTCAAAATTATACTTATAAACACGAATATCAAGTATACTTATGTAAGTGAAAATCGACTAAATGCATTGCTATGTTTTGAAATGGGTGTTAATAAGAACTATTTTACCTCGCTTTCAGTTACAATATTAATGTCCAATAGACCAAAATGAATCATTGTGCATGAATTTTACATCGATCCAAAAATACTATCACTTTTTCGCGATATGAAATTCGTTTCGCTATATTGAAACAGTTAATTTTGAGTTTTACAATAATTCTGATAAATGAAGCACACGTATTTTAATCAGAGAGAGAGAGAGAGTTGGGTTTAACGGCACCGCGACACAATAAGGTCTTTTAGTGCCCAACTTCTAATCAGAACCAGTTTTCAATTAATACAAAATCTTTCCAAGTACTTGCTATGAGACTGGAGTAAGAAATGTCAGTGTGGTACCTACATAATGTCATAAAAATATAATTTTTACAATTTGCTGGGTGTAATAAAATAAATATAAATGACAGTTTGCGTGACATTCAAATTGTCAACAATCGAAAACAAGTTTGTCAACATCGGGTTCGCCTCGGGGTGACACTTTGAATGTCACTCAAAGTGCTATCTTATATCTTTATTCTTTAATAACAACGAAATTATGTGCTTTTAAGGAATGGAAACAAATGCATTTAGAAAACAATGTGGCTGACAATTGATTACTTTGTTTCATTTAATTATACCAACCCTGAAAACATATGAGTGGCTTTATTTGAGCAAGCTCTAATTTTTTCTATGAAAATGTCGATTTGGATTTAATACAGGTTGGATGCCTAGATAGCCGGTTGTCATTAAAGGATTAAGGGTGCATCAAACCCATAAGCGAATTTTTTTCTTTCATATTTATTTTGAAATAGCTGATAAATGATATAACAGGAACAGAAAACATAAATATGTTGGTGTGCATATGTTTGCACTGCGGTAATTTGGAAAAAAATCAGATTTTTTTCTAACATTTTGTCAAATTTAAAGTATGAGCTTCAATAAAATCTATTTAAAATTTAAAAAACTTGGTAGTTTTGTTTTTCCTTATGTATGTAACCCGAGTGGCCGGTAAATGAAGGTACAACCCGGGTCGAGTTTGTGTATCTTTATTATAGACGAAAGGTCTGTAACAAAATATATACAGATTATGAGTACAATGCTAAAACAATACAGGTCTCAATTCACGCTAAAATACTAAATATTCCCGAAATACATGTATATAAATTAAATGCCAATTCAATTAGGTAACTTACAAGCTGGTCGTATATATGAGAAACTATAATAAATGTATCTATTAAAGAGAACTAAATCATTAGCAATAATAAGTTACAGTATTTACTTCCTTTCGCAAGGAGAGATAGAGCCAGAATGATAAAGTAGGGTGCAGAGGTCTTGCAGGTTAGCTTTGGTGTCACGTGACAACCAGAGAACAACTCACTAATGCATTATTTCACTCACCAAGCTCACTCACTAAATCTCATGGACAAGTGACAAGTTACAAATACATGCAGGAATATTGAGTAGTGATACAGACTATAGCATGATGTAAACACTGCCTATAGTCTATACCAGCAAATGAACACAATAGTATAGTTAAACCTAACCTGGGTAACATGTAGTTCATGTGTGTGTAAGTATTTTGACATAAAGAATCTAAATCAAGACCAAATAGGCACCATATTTGGAAAATATGAATATCTGAATCAACAACATGGTTTTTATGGGATGTGATTTTTTTTTTAAAACAAAAAGTATGAGAAATAGTAAAAATAAATATTTACAGTATTTAACTTTTGCTCATATTCTACTAAATGAAAATCATTACAAGGGAAATTCAAAATATGAAAAGAAATTAATAGGTAAGTGTTGAAAAAGGAGTTATTTCCCTTTACCAAATTTACAAAAATGTACCATATCGATGATACTTAGAGCTTTATAAATGTCAGATTTGGGGCCTCTTTTGTATAAAATTAGTTTTTGTATGAAGAAATCCTACCATAGACATGAAATAAATAAACAAAACAAAATTATTATGTTAATAAACAAAAGTGGGTTGGGTAAATTGTACACGTTTTAATATGGCCGTAGAGTCAAAAGTAGTACACCACAATGTACACTTTTTCTCATTTTTTTCATTCACCTTAAATAGCTTTTCAATACAAAACCATCATAGAGTGATTTTATATGCTTTGAAAATGTCCCGAATTCCTGAGTTTGATGCACCCTTAAAGATAATGTCTGCTTTGTTTAAGCTCATGACATGTTATTGAACCTAGCTCACTTTGAGGTGATTAATTTGTAGCTCAGTCGGTGGTGCCCCGGTCATGCTGTATAACTCCCCCCCCCCCCACTGTGACATTTGGAGCCCAAAAAATGGACCGTGACTGTTATTGTATGGTTAGCTTATAAGCGCCCTCATATAACTTTAGACTGAACATTGAACTATTTTCGTAAAGTATAATTCGAGGACGAGTTTAAATTACATGGGGAAGTAAGTCTAAGTTAACCACTTCTTTGTTTTAAGCATTTGTCATGTTAACGAACCTAACTCTTTTTGGGGAGATTAGTTTGTAGTCAGCGGCTAGCTCAGTCGGTAGAGCGTCAAATTCATATTTATTTATGTCTCTCAGTTCATGATTTACATAAAACACGAGAGTCGGAACGGTAGTCCGAAAGTCCCGGCTTCGAATCCCTGTCAGGCTGCATTTCTGCCCCGACCCTGTTACACTTGATTTAAGCTACTATCTAGGATACAGAATGGTAGGATATAGATATGTTGGCATATTCATAACTGCAATAAAATGACAGTTCTTCTTTTGTTGAAAAACAAGAATAAAACAGTAGAAAGGTATCAACTAAATAAACTATGAATGTATTGCACTATGTGATAACTCAGAGCTCCAACAGATTAAGCAATATACATATGTTCTTATAGACATTTCAAGAACTCTAAGGTTTAATTATCATTTTCATATATTATTCTCCTCCGAATATGTTTTTCTAAAGCAATAATTACGCAATATATGCACAGAGATTCTTATCAGTGCCTACACAGTGTGTATTTCTTGTACTTTTTTGTTAAAATCAATTAGTATTTATATTTTAACAGGGATTCAAAATGCATATGTTTTTGTATCTATATATTTTACCAATTGCCTTCTGATTGCGACTTCTTCATGAGAAATTGCTTAAATGCTGGGCCTAAATTAGACGCCGCAGTAGACAGCATTTGATCTATATATAAACTCTTTGACACTTGTTTTTAGTATTCTGCAATCTAAAGTTGAATTCGTCTGTATTTTAAGAAATTTACAGACCACAGTTTCAAAGTTTTACAGTCGACAAAATTGTATGTGATACTTTAAACCGGGATATTATGGGGGATTATTCGCTAGACTAAAGGAGTCCTAACTTTTATTAATTCACATATTTGGTAAGATTAAAAGTTGTTTCAGGGTGACTTACTTGATACTTGTTTTTCTATATTGGACAGAATTCATCCCCGATATAAGCAAGATGTGGCTGCCAGACTGGTCCTAGGTGGATTGAATTTGGCCTATGGGTATAATGTATCCTTTCAGGGCCCGCGCATTGTCTCTGCAAAATGCATTGTGCAGAACCCGAGCACTTATCCCCTGCTGACCTTAGAGTATTCAATGGACATCAAACAGAAATGCCTTGATGGTTTCGAGGTGGGGAAATCTGATATGTCTAATGTTCATTTACACTACTTACGTACAACCTTCTAACTCATGTGTAAATTAACAAGCTTAAACCAATAAGATGCAAATTACAAATATAGCAAACGCCACTTACTGATTTATTTTGTTGAAGTTATCTATCAATGCTTGTGAAAAACAGTGCGCACTCTGATCAGCGGATGCCATGACCGTTTGTAATTGATGTCAAAATATACCGATAGACCTTAATCTAATTGTAACACGTCCATCGTTTGGTAAACTGCCAGACAAAGTTGTTTGGTTGAATAGTTACCAATCTGATATCCCATGTATTAGTGCATTTTTCATATTCTCGAAACAAAAGGGCGATGTCAAATAAGAGTAAGGAATTGTGCGGGTTCATCACTATCAGATTCCCTTTTTCTTGGACGTCGAATTAACAGAATTTGGCAGACACAGATGTTAATTCTAACGAAACAAATTAAAAGATGAAACTACAAACTGAGAGGGTAGTTCGGAAACTGTTGATTCTGGATCAAGAACTTCATTATAAAAACTACAAAATGCATATGTGATATATCATTATAAAGGTCAATTATTTGCCGATACGGTGGTATAATGCACGATACGATCGCATTACTCCATATTCCCCAACATGAGCCTAAAAGTCCCTACCTCGAGGACACTGGACCATATTAGTGTATTGTTGAGGTAATTTTCAGAACACAATTTATTACTATAAGTATCGTTACGACTGTAGTATTTTGAATAAGTTTATGAAAAATTATGTCAAATACATTCAAACAATTATGCAAACACTGCACGGTTTTAAATGTTATTAGTATATAAACTATCAAAAAAGAGGTCATACTTAACACGTACTGAAAACGTAATAGAAAAATTAATATAATGTTATATATTAAAGTAGTTCGAAAAAAATCCACTATTGTAATTAGCAAAGTAAGAAATGTTGTTTTTGTAAAGTGAGATTTTCAACAGTTAATCTTTAAAATACAAATAACATTATATTTATGTGGCATTGCCCACTTGGGCTTAAGATCCACACTGAACCGAAATCACTTGTAAGGAAAATGGAAGACAAATACGTATGTATGATTGATAATGGGCATTTTATTTTAAATGCCATAAACTTATAATCAATGTAAAACAAGTAACTATTACATTTTCCAAATCTGGGCGACCCGACAATCGCCCAGCAAATGGATGTAACAGATTAATAACATAAACATAATTGATCAAGAACATAAGGAAAAACCAGAGAGCGTAGGATGAAGTGAGGTGGTGGATGAAATAGAATTTTTGATAAACCAGAGAGCGGAGGTGGAAGGGAGGTGGTGGTTGTGAAGAAATATTGATAGCGTCTTGCTTTAGTAGAGATCGAACAAAGAATGAATATAATGCTCTCTGATTGGACTAAGGAGACGATCTAGCTATCCCATTGGTTAACTTTTCCCGCTGCATCCTACACTGACTGGTTTCCTATATATTCAATACATAATAATATATATGACTGGTAATCACCGAAATGACAGAAATGACATTAACCGGTGATTACCTAAATAGTGAAAAATTACACATAAATCCTTTTATGTTGTGCATAAAATACATTTATGTGGCATTGCCCACTTGGGCTTAAGATCCACACTGAACCGAAATCACTTGTATGGAAAATGGAAGACAAATACGTATGTATGATTGATAATGGGCATTTTATTTTAAATGCCATAACTTATAATCAATGTAAAACAAGTAACTATTAATTTTTCCATATCTGGGCGACCCGACAATCGCCACAAGAGAAACGACCGCCATAGCCCAGATGAGAGAGGTGCAGTAGTGGATCAAAAGTAGTATGAAGAAAAAACAATTTGCCAAAAAGAAGCTGTGTACATAACTTTTTAATGACAGGATTATTTAGAGGGTAACAGCCAAGTTAGTGTAATATGAAAAACCTAGTATGTAGATTACCCCACCAAAAAGAAGAGACATTTGGATAAGCACATAAGCTCAGAATATTGAATCTATGGCAACCCTAGCCAGTGTTTGAACTGGAAAGAGAAGCCATGGCCCATAATTAATATTGTAATATGTTTCGAGCACATATGTCACAGCGTAATATATGGCAAATTATGTACAAAATAAACTGTTTTATACAACCAGTAGTATTTGGCAAGAAATGACTAGCAGAATGGCATGGCCGATTAGAATACAAGTTAACAGAGCTTAGAAATACCGGAAGAACGAAGTTGCTAACATTAATAGTTAGTAATAATGCAAGAACAGGTAAATGCTTCATATGTATTCAAACAGGAGCATGTCTTGCTAAGCTCAGAAAGGCTGCCTCCACAGTCCAAACTGACTCAACGTATACAGGCTAAGAGAACAACCTTAGTGCTCCGGTGAAATAACTAGTCATATTTACCAATTAAAATGTGCAACCTTAGTGCTTTGGTGAAATAACTAGTCATATTTACCAAATAAAACGTGAATGGTTAATAATATATACATACATAGGTAATGATGTACTAAGAGAGGTAAGGCTGCCTCCACAGTCCAAACCGCCCTTAATATTGGGAATATGAGATTGCGACAGGACACTGTCTGCACATATCAAAATAAGCTATCAAGTTGAAAGCGATATATTGTTACATAGGCATTAATGTATAAAAGCAGAAAGGCTGCCGCCACAGTCCAAACCGCCCTTAATATTTGAAAGATGAAATTTCCACAGGACTACTGTCTGCACATGTAACAATAAGCTATCAAATTGAAAGCAATATAAATTCACAACGAAATTGTTATGACCAATAACAAACGTCAAAGTAATAAAGCCAAGCATGGAAAAGCTGCCTCCGCAGTCCCAACCAGTGCTCGACAAATGAAATATTAACAAGTAAGGACTAGCTGTCTTTACAGTTAAGCGCAGTAGAGTATTGTGCTGTCAAGTTGAAAGCCATATAGATTTACCCAAGACATAATTTTGAACCAAAATACAATGCAAGATTAGTATGTCAAGCGCAGAATGGCTGCCTCCGCAGTCCAAACTAGCGCTGGACACATGCAAGAGTAAATGTGACAGGCCAAGCTGTCTCCACAGTTTATACCAATAAGGTGCCGTCAAGTTGAAAGCAACATGAACAAACATACATAATTATAAACAAAATTATAAATGCAACTAGAAAAAACCAAATGCAGAAAGGCTGCTTCAGCAAACCAAACTGGCATCTGATACATGGATATGAAATTGACAGGACTAGCCGTCTCCACAGTCTAGACCAGCCAAGCAATGAGCTGACAACTTGAAAGCAATGTAACAAAACAGAGTTAGTGAAGCATTTACATTACAATTGAGACATAAACTGGTATATTTCAAAAACAAATCTGGAAATTGTACTATTTAAGAAGTTATTACCTACAAAAATAATGTCTAAAAAGTGCTTAGTAAGTGTCCTCGAGCAGGTGTATTTGAGGTGCATGCTGTGACTTATCAAATTATGTGAAATTATTGTGCATTATACCATCGTGTGGGGGATTTTTGCTCATTAGAATTATATATTTACAATCGCCCCAATCAATTCCATTGACAAAAGTGTGTTCATTTCAAATAAACACCAATTGTCGAGAGGGCGGGACTTGTGGAAAAGTTTCGAAGGAGGGCGGGGCATATTCATTTTTCATTCGCGAATTAATTTATTGGAACTTTGGGCAGCAAACATTTGGCGGATTTTTTCAAAATGTGTTCTTAACCGATCTATGCCATCCTACTAGTGGAAACCATGATTCCCGACTAATATTCTTCTTTATAAATGAGATAAATTGCAAATAAAACTGACAAAGAATATTCCATATAAACAACTGCCTATATCTGCGTTTCTTTTTATGACAATAAAACCCCGATATATTTATCCTACATTAAAATTACGTCACTTCTTATGACGTCATAAATCAGCATTTTTCGCGCCAAACTGTCAAGTTGTTGACAATGGAACTTATTTTTTCTGCTTTCGAATGTACACAGATTCAGTAAATCGGTCATGGCTGTTCCTTATAGGGTACACATTATTCGTGTTATCGACCTCTAATATGGATTAAACATACATGCGTACTGACAAAATGTTTATTTAATGTTAGAAATTACATCAAAAATATTCTAAATATAAGCGCGATTCATGGTATTTGCTGATAAGTTTTTGTCGTTCATTTCGCTTGAATGTCGAAAAAAATCATTTCATTTCTTAAATATTACTAATGTATTTTTCACTTATTATAATGAAGTATCAAGTATAATTGCTTTTTAAACAGCTCACGTAATAAGAAAAACGCAGAAACCACCACATTTTAGCTATGAAATAAACATCGTAAAAAATTCATTATAGAATGTACAGATGTTTATCAAGCAGATCTAACCATATAAAGCAACGTTAATCTAGTGTTCGACAGTTGAAGAACGAGTTACGTAATCGTGAAATTGTTTTAACCTAGTTCTATAAATACATTCCATATAAACCCCTTAATGTATACATAAGTTAATACAGTAGTGTATATGAGCCATTATCAACATATCCAATGTCCTTGTAGATGTTAGGATAAATCAATTTGACAGTATAGCATACAACACGTAAAGTCATAGTCTGCTTTACTTTTAATCTGTTTTAGATAATACACTGTATTCATAGCTATAAATCATTATGTGTCACCTTTGAGTGTATGTTAGACTATAAAGAATTTATCTATGTGTGTCAATCACTTTTAATAATGTTTAACCCCTTATCCAAAGTTTAACGATTAATTGCAAACATATAGGACTAAAATAAAATGCGGGGTAATGATGGGTTTGATAAGAAACCAAACTGTCTGATACTTGTCTCTATATTACTTTAGTCAATCTACCATAATTTTGAATATAATGTGAGTATGATTTTATTTGATTTTATGGAATATTTTATAAGACACAACCCTAAACAGTCAAACATGGACTAAACATAATTGGTAGCAGATATGAAGCTTCTCGGACAATGTGTTTATGGATGTTTATTCTGTCTCTTAGATTTGTTGTGCCTTTACTGAACCTCCACTTTGCAAACCAGGAATATCTTGGTGGATACCGGCGGCAACTGCACCTGAAATGCACAAGGGTAAAACTAATTCTACAATTCCATTTCCATATTATCACATGACTATCGTAACTTACTTTTACATTTCAATTAGAAACGAAAACAGTTTCAATGGCCATAAAAATATGAATATAATGTTCCGTCCGATTACAAACTAAACATTCACCAGGATCTACTCAATTTGCAGAGGCGCTACTTATGATAAGTAACAGGTTAACAGTACAAACATGCAGTCAGTTCTGAGTCACTTATCATGGCTTCAAATGAGAATTCGCCTTGCTTTTGTTCTGCATCAGCAAAATAACGAAAAAAAACTCCATGCTATATAAGTTTTACAATATGTACAGTAGAACCTCTCATTTGCTGTCACTCCTTAGCAAAGTTTCGAATACTGTAGAGGCAGATGGTTGCTTAATAAAGTTGAAGTTTGGCATCGATTAGGTCGTGGAGGGAGCAATTTGTATTCTAGAGTATATTTACTTATTGAATAGAACACAGCTAACTAGTATAAGCTCATGATGTTAATTATGCTCAAAAACTTAAATATATCATTGTTTCATGTTTGCGATCAATCATCTATTAAAATCGCGATTCGGGCTTATTACACAGTAATAACACAATTAATTGCGATTATAGTTGTAGCCGGGTTGAGTGTATGGCAAAGTCCTTAGAGCAACTGTCCAGTAATTCCCAAAATCGAGTCCCAGTTTGGCTTTATATTTTTCTCACCATGTTACATAGTGTTGCAATTAGTGTATATTAAGGACAGCCGTTGAAGTCTCAATAAAGTTGTCTGATCTA
This sequence comes from Gari tellinella, assembly GCA_922989275.2. Lineage (NCBI taxonomy): Eukaryota > Metazoa > Mollusca > Bivalvia > Cardiida > Psammobiidae > Gari > Gari tellinella. Next base: position 8,159,908 of record OV277858.1, read on the forward strand.
AAGAAAGAGTTTGCTTATTAATGCATTATTAATTCAGTATACTGCTTTGTGACAAATAACAGTATTATTTATCTAGGTACTGAGTCAATTTCAGAAACCGTTAGCCAAAGTCAGTGTTTAAAACGTCGACGATGACACACCTGTCTTACGTCGCAACATTTGCGATATAATCGCCAAATATCAAGATTAATCGGCACATCATCAATATATCCGTCAAAAATGCTTATATCTGCGGTGATTAGATGACACTGTATAATGGAACAGCTTTGTAAAGACCTATAGCTATGAACCTTTAACGACAGCCAGTCCACTAGGTGAAACCTGTAACATTTATCCGCCCTCGGAGTATGTGTAAACCTGAAAAGACATATCAGTGATGACATGTAAATACTGATATATAAATCATGGCATGTTGGAGGAAGGAGGGAACAGGTAGCTTACAGAGATAAGTGAAAACTTGTCAATAATGATTTTTATTTGCATGAACTAACATGTATAATCAAAGAGTCAGGAAGTGTGGGATCATCATATAACACCATGCCATTAATAGTGGGGTTATCTGAAGTATACAGGAAAACGTAGTACATAGTTCAATCCAAAACTTTACAAAATATCCAATTATTACAGAATCTAAAAACCCAAATGTTTGGAGACTGAGGTAATGAGAATAAAATGACCAAATATGGGACCCTGATTTAACCAGCGGAAACAAATTAATTGGTCATTCATAAGAAAAAAGGCGAGGGATCCTCACGAACAATGGACTAAAGGAGAGGGGTCCCTGATCATCATTCCGAGAAAATTTTGAAATTTTGAAATTCATAATAAAATCGATGGTCAGCGACAGTTAAGAGAAAGAGCAGTAGATCAATATTTTAAAAAGAACGCCTACGGATTGAGTCCTGTATATAGCGGTCAAAACGGGTTGACCAAGAAAAGATTGACATAATAAAGAGTAAGTACAGCGGTCATGTTAGTGACACAACATATTAGGTACAGGAAACTAAATACAATGAAGACATATCGCAGAAAACGCTGACAGAAAAACGAAAAGTGGTTGAATAAATACGAGGAGGATGTTATCAAAGAGTACGAAAATAAAAGGTCATTTTTCAAACAAGTAAAGCAAAACAACTAGAAAGATCAGCAGATACCATTTCATCAGAGACAGCTGCAGAGCCATAACAGCCAAAGTTATCAAAATAATCAACAAAGGCAAACGTATGCTTCGGTTGTAAAATCTAGGCGTCAAAATTCAAATAAATACGAAAGACTCAAGCAGAAAACGCAACACAAACATTACACCCACCTCTCAAGCAGAACACACAACCACATTCATACCAAAACAAACACACACACATACATACACACACACACACACATGCACACACGCGAAATACCATTCCTTCATCTACACAGTAAATAGAAAACAACGCGCAAGACAAACATAAAGCAAAGGGAACATAGGTTCATGTTGAAGATCTAACCCTAACCGCGTTGAAAGTCTCCTGGAACAAATTCTTTCAAAAAATGGATAACCAACCTTACCAAGTATACTAACCAAAACGGGGTCTCCACAAAATGTTCTGCGAATAATTGAAAATAGAAATTGGCAAGGCAATAGTGGGTACCAGTCAGGAAGACGACCAGGCCAACTATACCAGCAAGGCAATAGAAAGTACCCACTGGGAAGACAATTGGGTAACCAGTCAAATAACTGGCTTGATGAAGACAGCCAAATCGTGGTTAAGCTTGCAGATTATTTTCAACCTTCACATCAAATTTCGAAAAAGATAATCTAGCTGAAACATCAATCTATATCTATAAACTGTCAAGTAGAAAACTTAACGATATCGAACAGTGTCTTATTTATGGGTATCAAATGTACATATATTGTTTACCTGTGTAAAGTAATTGTTGTGAAGCTGATGAAGATTTAAAAGATGTATTTAGGAAACTTAGATTAGAAGCATACGTTGATGGTCAGGAAGATACCGATACCTCTCTTGTAAGGAACAAATCTTACTTCACACCAGAAATTGAACGTAATGAACAACTTGATAAGTACACATCTTTAACACAAAACCTTTGCGATACTTTTCCTAAAGAACATGCAATTTGACACATTAAACATAACATAACCAAAGAGCAAAAAAACCCTATTAAGTCATTATCTGAAGACAATTTAATTATTTTTTCAAAGCAGAAGATAAGGGCGGAGGAGTTGTATTAATGAATATTATTTTTTATAAACAAAATAGTTTAGGCATGCTGACGAAGGGAGTATTTTATTTACCTATCAAAAAAACAACATGAACTAATTAATTTTAAAAAAAAAAATATTTTCAAGAACAATGGAAATTTAACTAACAAGGAAAAGGATTTTTACTATATATTATCATATGGCTTACCAACAATTCACAAAAGCAAGATCATTCAGAATACATGCAACGTTAACAAAAATGCCGAATGGGTGGGTATTATTTACCCGGAGGACCATTATTTCAGTCCCCAATTGTGAAACTATTTATTTTAGTAACCTTTTCGTCATTTTACTATAACGATTTTAAAATCATACAATCACAGACTCAAAAACATACCTCAACATCTTACGCCTGCCACACAAAGCATACTAAAAATAATTACTGCAAAGTCTTTTCGAATGTAATGTTAATATCTGAACGTTTGGGAGAAGTAGCTCATACACTGAAAGAAAGTATCAAATGCAGGTTATACATACAGGGGTTAAGAAAGCCTTATATGTTTCCAGATCACAGTTACTACACGTCAAGGACTAAACACTCACAATTTCGTTTCAATCATTTTCGTGGCCTTTGTTTTCTCTGTACATCACATATCTGCTCATAGCCACATACTTCAATAACAGTACAAACGGAATATCACCAGAGTGTGTGATCCGGGGTCTTGCATCAGTTCGAGTTGGTTGTGTTATCCAGATCCCACGAGAGGCGCAATCCAGATCTCACGAAGACTTTCCAAGACTATTGAATACATTTCACATGTATCAAGCACCCTGATTTGACCAATCATCACACTATTTTGGTCACGGTGATTTGTTCTCTGCAATCGCGTTTGTCCAATATATAAGCTACCCCTAGCCTGGTTTCATGCACATCATCTGATTCCTTTTCTTCAGTAGCAAAGTTGAAAGTCATCTTTACCAATTTATACACTCTAGCAACTACAGGTTTGAAAAAGTACTATAATCTGACTTGCTAACAGTGTATACTACTGTCAGGTAAATGGAAGTTTGGTGCAAAAGAATGCCTTGGCCAAGAGCAATCCGTCTTTGATGTCATCATATAGGCTCGAAGAGGCAATACTTTAACGCTATTTGCACTATAGTGTCTACAAATTTGAAACTATTTTTAAAAAACGTACACAAGTTAAGTAAGTCTTTAAGTAGTATGATCATTTTTAATGAAACTCAAAGGTAAAACTACCCGGTTCAATAAATGCAGCTGAGAAATGTTATGTCCATCATGATCTTCTGGTTTTGCCATGTCTTCCAAGTCATTTGCATTATTTTCCACTGTCCGCCTTCCTTAATTTGTGCCCCTCAAAGTCCGTGTAAGGATCATCTCTGTGAGCCAACATTATATTCAAGTTTGCTTGCAGACTATTGCCCATGTACATATCTGAAGCCTATCAGTATATTTGCTTTATCGTAATCTTAATTTTGTAATCGGTCACATGATCATATGACATATACCATTCCATAAACCTCATCCATACATCATCAAATATTCGTTTTCAACAATAGTCTGAGCACTACTATTCGGAGCGCCCTATTTACGTCAGGTTAGCCATGCCACATCTACCATGGTTAGTTAGCATGACCTCAATCTAAATTTTTAGGCATTATTTCACTATACATTACACTCTTTCAAGGCATCGACACAATAATATAAGTCACTGTCTGCCATCAAACTACCATCATCAGCAAATCAGCGTATGAGTAAGTGTATGTCACCATGACTGTATGCTAAGAATGAACCATTTTGACGCACAAAATTATGCTAAGTTGCGTGACCCGGGTACTTAGTTAAACACTGACCTAAACATACATAATTATCTTGGTAACAGAAGAAAAGGTTAAAGATTAATGTTAGAAATTATCATTGTTACTAGTTTTACTCGTTGAAGTGCACATACACGTTAAGTTATATGACCATTATTGTAGTACATAGTCCAAAATTGACCTATTAAACCCCAAACAATTTACAAATGTCACAGCAGTCAAAGGCAAAGGTCAAGATTACAAAACTGCAATGCAACATATTACTCTCATTGATGTGCATCAATGGTTTACGTTTCATTGATATTATACTTAAACATTCAAGGAAGTTTCCCGGTTTTCGATGTCGGGATATACCATAAAAGGCCCCACTTCGAGGAGATAAGTAAACAAGATGGGTGGGGTAAACCAGAAATATATAAAAATGCTCAAGGATAACATGATGGCTTTTGGCTAATTCTGAATGAAAACATCACTCAAGAAAAGAATTAGGACGCACTTTATAGGTTGACCTAAACTTCCTTGTTTTACTGTCGGACTCAAACACCCACCCCAGTTGACATATCGTTATCTCATGAATATCTCAGCTCTCACACATTGACAGAAACCTCGCCGATGGTAAAGTTAATCATGTACATCTATTTAAATCATCCAATCGAAAATAATCAGTTGAAGAAAAAAACATCTTGCCTAAAGGTCTTAGATTAACTCCTACATCAGAAACAAAAAAGAAACAAGAGGAATTGCAAATAGATTAAGCAACATTTCGTTAAAAAACTGTAAATAATATAGATAGCAACACGAATCCATTGTAAGAAATAAGTCCGATTTCGAACCAACTAGAGGAAGAAATCTTTAGAACGATTTATTGATTTAACAGAACAAGTAACACATCAAATAGAAAGTTAATTAACACAACATCACATTGCGGCGAGAAAGGCAAGCGCTAGATTTTCTTGAAAACGGCAATTCAATTATCATTAAAGAAGCAGATAAAGGTGAGGGTGTTGTAATTATGATCTCACAGTAAAAGAAATATACTTTTTAAATAAAGTTGATGTTAAAGCAAGTCTGCTCTACAGACTTCTGAAAATTTACAAAAGTAAAGTCAAGCGATTAATGATGGTTGCAAAATATTAACACAGAATACGTTGAAAATATTCATCCTATTGATTTGAAGTTTAGGCCAATTATTAGGCCGGTGTGTGAAACACACAGATTAAGTATTTTAGTGGACATTTTATGTGAGTATACATTACGCATGTAAAAAGCTATGTTCGTGATGACCTAAACTTTCTGAATCATATCCCACCTAGTATGCTTCCTAAATTATGGTTTGTATCATTTGAGGTAACAAGCCTATATTGATATATCTCACACGAATTAGGACTGCAAGCAATTGAATGTTGGTTAGATAGGTTGGTTGATTAGATTAGCAAGGAATTTATTTATGCATCAATTAAAACAATTCTAGAAGATAATACTTTCCTATTCAACAATCAATACTTTACTCAAATTTAACGAACAGCAGTAAGAATTAAATTTGCCCCTACTTACTCAACGCTTTAGCTTGGCTAAGTAGAAGAATCTTTATACGAAAAAGTAAAACTTAAATTGAATAACGAACTTGCAGCTCATATTAAATTAAACTTGATGACTGTTTTTCGATATGGAATGATACACTTGTCAAACTAAATAAGTTCCATGAAACCCTTAACAATATCAATTCTGACATAGAATAAGATCACTGTAAGTTAAACTACTACCAAAGCCACTAATGCAACTGTGTAGCTCATTACAAGAAAATCATACAATTAATAAGAGCATTATAAATCTATTAAAACAGTCAAGTAATAAAAATCAGCACAAAGTATAATTGCAGACAATTGACAAGTTACTGAAGGTAAGTATTTTGATCATTGAAAGTACAGTAATAACGATCTGTCCAAAAATTAGTATTTTGTCAAACTTGGGTTAAGCAATCTCTCCAAAGAAAGAACTTTTAAAATATGGCAACAAAATACAATTGTATCCCATAATATAGTTTAGAACATACAGAGCTTCTTCAATGCGTTCAACCAATAACTAAAAATGCATATAAGACATATCCAACATTTAATGTTTTAAATTAAATGTTTTTAATTTGAAACCTTATTACGTATACAGCATACATCGCAACATTGCACATAATGGAGCCCTCTGGCCAGGGTCTAAACTATTTGAAATACATTTTGCCAAAAAAACCTCAAACAACATCTGAATAGTCAAAAAAAGGACATGACTCAATTAAAATCTGGAAAGGACTGAGTTCACTAAGGGGTGAAATTGGCCCCATTTCAGATTTCACCAAAAATATCACAGTTTGATGCTGGTGGTGGATAATGAAAGAAAACAACTTTTTTTGCTCGATAATCAAGATCATGTTGCCATAGCAACCATTTTCATTTGCTCATCTAAAATTACGTTTTTCATCAATTATTGAGCATATTATCACTGGAACATTATTTTATCAACTTTAAAATACAAAGATAGGATATAGCATTAGCAAAGTTGAAAACCTCAACATTAACGGCAAAAAATAAAGATACTGTTACCATAGCAACCAGCAAAAATCAGTATAGGAAAACATGTCTCTCTATATCAGATCAATTTCCTTTTAAGTTCACTAAGGGGTGAAACTGGTCCCGTTTCAGATGTTACCAAACATATCACAGTTGGATGCTAGTGATGGATAATGAAAGATAATACAGATTATGTTGCCATAGCAACCATTTTAATATACTCATCTAAAGTCACGTCTATCATCAGTTATTGAGCATATCGTTATTGGAACATGTATTTTGAGAACCTTAAAATACAACAATATGATATAGCATTAACCCAGTTGAAAATCTAAAAAAAATAAAGATACTGTTTGCATAGCAACCAGCAAAATTTACTCTAGAAAAACCTGACTCTATATATATTTTTTAAACATGTTGTGTTGTAATTTAATTTTACAGTGACACGAATACAACATGATATGTACGAAACATGACATATCCATGATAAATTATCATATTAAGAGTAACATGTGTTGCTATGGTAACCAATACAACGACTTCTTACTGAATATAGGTTCACTAAGGGGTGAAATTGGTTCAATTTTAGATTTCACCAAAATATCCCAGTTGGATGCTGGTGGTGGATAAATGAAATCAAATATTAAATATATTCTTGAAAATAAAGATCATGTTGCCATAGCAACAAGTTTAATATATGGTACATGTACTCTTCTACTATCACATTTTTATCAATTACTGCGCACTACACATCATCATTCAAATATGTATTTTGATAACTTTGAAATGCTAAAATTAGAGATAGCATTAGCCAAATCGAATACTTCATCACGAACGAAAAATGAAATTATGTTACCATAGCAACAACAAACTTTACTATAGAAACATGTATCTCTATATAATTATTTTAATATGTCTTGTTGTAATTTAATTTTACAGTGACACCAATACGACAGGAAATGTATGAAACATGGCTTATCCATGGCACACACATGTGCTGGTTTGACAGGTTAATAGCGTAGCTTTTGGTTCAAATTCCCCCACCAGATTTACGTTTTTTCTTGTTTTAAATATGAGCACAGTTGTCGACAGTCTTGATTTTCAAGCCATTTAATCCTTATTACATAAGAAATGTACTGCTGAAATTTCTTGACTGTCGACGACTGTGCTCATATTTTAAATTCAGTATCAACGTAATTTTCTGGGTGAAATTGACAAAATTCACAGTGAGAAGGGATAGTTCTATTGACCAGAGGACAATGCTATATAGCGTTTTAACACAAAATAAAACGTTTTCCAGTAAGTTCAATGTATTACCCACCAACTTCAGTAGGATATTCAAAAATATTAACAACTTGGATAATTTATGAATTTCTAGGCCAATTTCACCCCTTAGTGAACTTAGTCCTTTTCACCTGAATAAAAGAGGATAATTGTTATTAGATAATTAATTTACATCCATATTGCTTTAAATTGTCAGCTGTTATCAACATCATTAATGGATATTCCTTTTGATGATAATGAAAAATGTGTCCAGTGATGTGGAAAGGGTATACAGTCAAGCATTTAATTTAATAGGTGTACCTATAAAGATAATGATTGACCCATGCCAACAGTGAAGACATTACATAAGTAGTTAAAAGTAGACACTTTGATTGTCCATCTGAAATTTAAGGGAGAAAACGGTTTAAAAAGTTTGCAACCTACGATATTACTTTGTGTCTATATTGCAGGAAACACAACAACTCTGCACGCGATGGTGTGTAAGCTAGAACACATTGTTGGTCTGAGGTATGCCTGGAGAGACACACCCTGTGGAGTCCGTAACTGTGCAATATACGGAGCTGATAACGACCTGCCTATGTCTCCTTTTACAATAATGTTTGATGGAAGAAAGTTTACGAGCAATAATTCCTTTGTTGTTAACATGCTGCGGTAACGGATGGCTTGCGATTGGTGTGACTGTAGAGCTGTGAATGTAACATATTTGACTTGACATTTAATAATGAAGGTGATGTTTAAACTGAATCCGTTAGCACATTCAATCAAAGTGACAAGCATAATCAGTATCCGACCCGCATATACCTATTAACGAATATAATAAAATTACAACAACAATAAAAACAATAAAACTCGGTTAATCAAATTGTAGAAGTCAAACAGTGCAAACAAATATTAGAGCGTTGTATGTTTGTAATTTGGCAATCAATTGCCAATCAATTAAAAAAGATTCAAAACAGACATAAACTTATTTACGACATAGGGTTCTTATTCGAAAAAGTTCAACAATCATTAAATTGTATGAGTACATTCACTATAGCAGTATTTTTTTGTTTTGTGTTTAAGGCAGGTGTCGTCTGAACATTGTATTAATGGAAACGCTTTTTTGCACATAAAGGCGCATATTGTTGTACTTTCAAATGGCTTGAAGTTGTTTTCTGCATTTAATCTAGAAAAACAACTATGGAGAAATGGCATACAAGTGTTGAACGGTGATTTTGAATATTTCCTAGCAGCCGGTATAATATTTGTGGACTTAAAATAAAGCAAAATTGCAAGTTAAAACTCTTTCAGTTTTATATATTACAAGCTTTGAAAGTTAACACGTGCTTTCAATTCAAGACTGTCTCAACCTTAACATGGTTGGGTCTTATCAGCATATTGTTGCTTTCTTGTCCGTGTGAAACATTCAGATACAATGTGACCAGGTATTTTACAAACATTACAATGCGTGTGTCGAAATGCGATATTTCGCCTTTGATGTGAAGAGATAATATCTTGGTTTAGGTTCATTATACTGATTGTTTTAATATACTTTGAATTTTGCGTGGCTAAAATTAGGCTTTTATTTATGAATGACACCTCGTAAGTTAAGGTATAGTCTTCGGGCAAACCAGCTGCCCCTTTCTTTAGTCTCACCATCTGCCAAACAACTGCTCCTTTGCTCTTGCAAATTCTACTTGGGGTTGACCATTTTCTTTTCTACAGTTTCTAAATGTCTAGCTGTAAGCTCATTACCTATGAGAATAAGTTACGGTATCGTATATAGAGCTTCACTCATAAATGAAATGTATGTTTATTACTCGGGCTTTACCTATTACATGTAATAGTTAAGTCCAATTATCTTGAGGTATTTTCAAAACTCCACCAAATCTCTCAAAGTGGTGAAAATATTTATCAACTTCTTTTCGCTGAATAGAGGAATAAATTGTTTTGTTTTTTGCAACATCAACACTTTATATTTTTTACGAAGTTTTAACTCTTTATTTTAATTCAAAATTATTATTATTATTATTTTTTTTTTTTCTCAAATTCCAATATTTGGATTTCCATTTCTATGTCTATTAGTGTTTCTTTTTTCTCTTTGCATATTTCTTTTTCTGTTTGTTTTCTCTCCAGTAAAATTTGTATTTCTTTTTCTGTTAATGTTTTTACTTGTGTGTCCTTGTTATCCCTTTCTAACTGATATTAAGTTCAAACTTCCTGAGTCTGATGTCAGGTTGAACTTCATCCAAACAATAATGAACCAAACCATTATATATGTGCAGTGTTAACATAAACAATTTCAATTCTGAGACATTATAGTACTCAGTTTTCTTAGCCAACAACTCCTTGGAAGGTCCATAAACTTACTGATCTAAGTTCTAACGATTATATTTGAAAAAATGCTTAAATATGTAATGGGAAGTATATCCGGGACAAGTTCCTTTTTCTGTTACGAGCCAGGCACTACAGAAAGACAAAACCACCAACAAATATTACAAACGTATAACATTAAAATGACAAGTTGAAAAAAAAAGGAAAATACCTTATGCTTAAAGTCCTAAAATTATCAAATTTATTTTCTCTATGAAATACAAAGTAGGCACTGTTTGTATATGTTCTCGCATTTTAAAACCGACCAATTATGTCAGTATCCAAAATATTCAAAGTAATCTTCTAGTATACTGTTAGGACGTTAGCAAAATATAAAGTAAAGTAAGACAATTAAAGAAAAAAAAATGACAAAACATTTAATTTGTTTATACCAAACAAACATAACATATTGCCAGAATTTCTCAGGTCATTATTTTGGACTAGAAATAAAACAGACCTTTTCAGGAAACAGTTGAAATCACTTTGTAAAGCTCCTGGATAGTTACTTTCTGACCTTTCACAAAAGACGAAAAGGCTCACTCAACAAGCATAATATACAGAAGCAACCACAGAGTTGATATAAATTTTAGCTCTAGATTATTTCATTAATAGTCTTGATAATTCTGCTAATATAAGGTTAAGGTTGAGAGTTCTATTCTAAATATATAACAGAAGCCAAAACGATCACAGTACGATTAGAGACACATAAGCTGGCTAATGAGCAAATGATGAAACTAACAACCGACTTATGTAATCTTACAGTGATTGATTCAGCCCCTGAGTCCTGTTTTACTGGAAAGGCTGCACCAAACATGACAGATCTAATAGATCAACTTAAACATCACACACAGAAAGTGGAATTGATAAATGCATCTGAACAGATAAGTATAATTTAGCTAAAACTGTACAAAACAACAGATATTAGTAATATGGTCAAAATAGACAGGAGAAAAGGTACAATACAAATGTTCAAGATTTGATAAGAACAGATATTAAAATCATTACAATAATACACAAGACGAAATTATCAGAATGATCTAGGTAGAAGGGGACTGGAAAACGGATACAGGTGGGGTCGGGGAACCGCAGCTAGACCACCTATTAATTTAGGTTAAAAATATAGGTAGCTTTGGTAATAGCAAAGGTTATTACTGTAATGGATTGACTGATTGAATTGGACAAATGTTTCAGTTTTGAGTGGTAAATTGTTTGAATCTTTGCCAGAAATTGTAAAACCTGAAATTGCGTCAGTAAACTCTAAATAAACTCTGCCAAACCGTACCGAAAAAAATGATATTAGTTTATCATATTGATGATATTGATTAGAGACGAAGAAGCAATACACCGTTAGTGTGTTATGTTCGCAAGTCTGACTGTCCACACATTAGTTATGTCCTCAGTGCGAAATAGAGTTGACAAAGAGTGCTACAATTTTAAAGTAAAAATTCTAGTACTTATATTTAAGTTTGAGAAAGGAAATATCTGTATGTTCTCCTGTATATATATTTTATCAATAGAGTAAAAGAGATACATATAGGTTAAGGTCATTTTAAAAAAAATGGGTTGCGAAACGACTTACCGGTATGTGGCGAAAAGTCTGTAGCGAAATGTCCGGGGTAGCGAAACGTCCAGGGTAGCGAAACGTTGTGTAGCGAAACGTCCGTGAACGCATTCAGACCAGCAAGTTAAATACACGAGTTCAACTCATGTCAATTGACCGAGTGCAAACTCTTGAAATAACACGTATACACTGATTGTTTATATTAGTCACATTTTCCGTACAGTACGCATGCATTAGGGGAACGGTATATCTGACCTCATCAATAGTAGAAATTATCGCTGTGTCTTTTTCCCCACTATGCGCCAAATAAAAGGTGCATCTCGATACCAGTCTGGAGATTGTCCTTTCAATTACGGCATGACCTAAAAAAGAGCAAATTTCATAAACGCATCTCAGATGATAACATTTAGAAAATACGTATTAAATAAACGAAAAAAGGAGAGCTGATGCTGTATTTTACTTTGATCTGATTTTGCAGATGATAATCGAGTGAATTCATTTTACGACATAGCCGCTAATTTACAGTTTGTCTTCCCTCTTAACAATAAAACCTCAATATTTACAAAATATTGCTCGGTTTTAATATAACTTTAGGTAAAACCAGTATACGGCTGAACCTGTTTCTATAAAGTAAAGGAAATAAGGTATATAATTTAATTTTTCAAGGGTACGAAATAACCAAAAAATATGTTGCGAAAAGGCGAGGGTACGAAATGACCCGTCTTGAGAAAAACACTGGTGGCTATTTTGTTATCGCAAGCAAATACGCAATATTCACTAATCCTTTGGGGCATTCCAATCTCATGATAGGAATATGTCTATCGGTATAAGCCTGTGTGCTTAATCGTGTCTACCCATTGCACACAGGTAAATTATGTACGACTATTATACAATATTTCAATAAAGGAGAAGCTGATAAGCCGCTGCTAGCCTTTTGAATTTCCGAACGTTCGGTTTGTTGGTGAATTAAGCATTTCCTTGCCGTAAGTGAAATCGTGACAGATAAAATGGCGGCGCCCATAAATGGGCGATAAATTCCCAACTCGTCCGGATACTAAAAATAATTTCTTTATTCCTTGTTTTATTCACGCAACGCGTACACATTATCTAATGGCGACCTGCGCAAAAAGAAGGTCAGAGGCAAACTTTTTTCGGGGATGTTCGGGAGGATTTTTTGGGTAAAGGCACAAAGAAAGAACTAAAACAAACGAGTTTGTACCAAACAGACAAAGAATTTGCACTTTTCTTGAAAAATAAAGAGACCAATTTACGTGGATAAATCAGCACTACATTTACAAGGCATTCAAAATTTAACAGAAGACCAACAAAAGTTATTTGTTCAGGGCAGGTAATACAATTGGTCAGGGCTAGTAGTTTCTGGAACTAGAAGCCCGACTGGGCAAGTGGAAATAAAAGCTAATGTTGAGCCCTACAATGCTGGTAAAAGTTGCAGTTCAGCTGGGGAGGGTGCAGTATTGAATCTATACAGAATTCTGGTTGCCATGGCAACCAAAGTGAACAACTAAGGAATTTATAAAAAAATCCTTGTCAAAAACTGCAAGGGTCACAGCTTAGATTTTTGGCAGCTACGCTTGACATTATGTAAGAACGTAGCTGCACAAATGTTAGTTAATCACTCTATCATAAAGATACGCGAAAAGGGAGAAGTCGGAGAGTTACGCAAGATCAAGTTTGTAAGTAAAACGGTAACGAGGTGAGAGCTTTAGGGTCGCGTCGATCTCTCATTTAATGTTTTTGTCTCTTGAACCCCCATTAGTGTTATTTTAATTTTTACAGTCCCCTCACAACTTGATCAGTCACAACTAGACTGAGGATTCACCAATCACCAGGAGACTCAAATGTGGGTTTGCAACCACAGGAGTGACCCGGATAATTTCACTTTGTTTTTTACTTTTCATCCACTTAATCTGTACAAGATATAATTTCTTCCTTTACAATCTGAATGTTTGAAAACATGTATAAACACAGACTGGGTGCCGAATTCCTGATTAGATGTAGAGTACTGTTTACAAAGTTATCACAATGTTCTAGTAGCAGATAGGGTCTAATTTGCTAGTTGAATATTCAATTTTAGTTACAAGCTTAACAATTTATGTTGCACGACAAGCCACTAAAAGTCACAAAAATCTAAAATAGTAGCTGCTTTGTAAATTTCAAGTCGAACTGTTTTACTGTAATACATGAGCGCAAAAGTGGTTAGCTTTCAATTAGAGTAGCCTATTAATTTTAGAGAATGCTCAGTGAAGCGATAAATCAGCAGTCGGTTAAATCAGCTTAACCTTGTTGAGTACATGGCAAGATAAGAGAAAGTTCTTTACTGATGATGGTTTCAAACTGAACTAATAAACACAAAACATACTCACTCGACAACTTATTTTATTTTAAGTACATTTCCTTATAATTAGACGCTGGACAAAACAATCAAATTGCATTTAGATGTGTTGATATTTCCATAATTTCAGCAACACATGACAAAGAAAAAATAGAACGAATAAGTCCAAGGTGCTTTGATAAGCATAAAAAGCGTATAATTATGATCAATTATTAGTCCAAGCTGTTTGCTAATGATAGTGCTGATGGGTCAGGTCGTAAATAAGTTATGAATGCATTGCCATACTTTTTTGTTCATGCTAATTACACTTGTTCAGATATTTATAGCATTTGACTCACATATTCCCAATTTCAAAATATCGTAAATCTTACCTACCCGCTACTCTATACAAGAAAAGCTGATTTTAGGATTAGATGTTTTAGCCCGAATCTGAAGTACAGTGAAGCTAACATACATGCAATTAACAGTGATCATGAAGGAATTCAATCAGTCTGTATAACTATCTTAAAAACAGAATTCACATAATTTTATTTAGCTCTTTTTTTCAGTACATGATAACATTATCTGGATGTTTGCGCCTGTGTAAACAGTTTTTATTTCTCTCTTTTTAACGTTAATTATCTCCTTATTTTGTTATATTAAATTATTATTATGATGGTATCCGTAACACAAGAAAGAGACAGGGGCTTGAATAAGGTATGAATTAGTAAACAAATTCAAAGTGTCTTTATAACCGAGACATCATTGTCAATAGCTTTAGATCACATCGCCCTTTTATCGCCATATGAATCTAATTACATGCATTTTAATATTTCAAATGGGACAATCTTTGAGCTGGTTTTGTAGTTCTACTTTACTGATATGAGGAATGAAATGCCATCAACCTTTGACTAGCTGGACACAGGATTAACACAGCAATGCCTGTTTAAGTTGTTTACTAAGCTGGTTTGTAGGCTCACTTGGTGTTAAGAGAAAAATACCCAGTTTTATTTCAGTTTTATTTCAGTTTATTTCTTGTCTTAAAAGTTTTAGAATTAAAGAGACTAAATTAAACCTTATTAAAAGTATGTATGACAAAGATTTTATATTTGCAGTGTGTATTCAACTTCAGAATCACTTGAGTTCAGTACAGCCTGAGTCATGTCAGACAAAGGTCAAGGTCTTTTAGTGGTCAAACGGGCAAAATTTAACCTTGGTCATAGCTTTAGAGTTACATGTAGCATATATTTTATATTTCACATGTGTACTTCTCTCTAGAAGCCCTTGCGCTTTGGTTATTTAACGGACATTTAGAGGTCATGGTCACAACAGGGGAATAATGCTTCAAAATATTTATTGATCTTGCAATAGGCATTGGACGATTGACATTCTCAATTTTCCTTCCTGCTTGTTTTTTTGAGACAGTTGGCAATGGATGATTTTCAGTTTCAGTAATCTTTTCAGCTTGTTTGTTTCTCTTCGATTTGTAATTCCAGAGTAATTGCCCTTGATTTATGTACTTAAAACTTGTAAATTAAAATATCTTAATAACTGTCAAAGGTATTAACTTGAAACTTTAAATGCTTGTGTTATATCAAAAGGGCAACTCATTCCAACAAGAAAGGTGACCAGTGTTGTGCCATTCCAGAGTTATTGCCCTTTTTTATATTTACATAAAACTTGTTAATTGAAATTTCTCTCTTATTACTATATGTATTTACTTGAAACTTCCAATACTTGTTAGGTATCATATGGACAACTCATTACAAGAAGGTAGGTAAACCTGGGTTGGTTTTGTGATTACAGAGTAAGTGTCCATTGTTTCGAGATTTCTCAATAACAACCATAGGTATTAACTTGAAACTTTGCATGCTTCTTCAGTTTAAAAAGGGCATCACCTTTCAACAAAGTTGATAACCATAGGATGTGTCATTGCAGAGTTAGTGCCCTTGTTTGACTAAGAATGTGTATATAAAATTATTCAGTAACTGTAGAAAGTCATTAATTTCAAACTTCCAATATATTTTAATACTTGTTTAGTTTCAAAAGGGCAACTCATTACAACAAGGAAGGTGAAGCAGACAATGATATTGTCCTTCTTTTGACTTATGTTTACTTTAAATGGAATGTAGACTGTCCAAGTATGTTGTTGCTTACAAACTTCTATGATCAATAGGGCATTAAACACCCATACACAATGACATTCTTTAAACTTGAAAAAGGTAGCTGTCTCAAGTTTATGAAAGTCGAGTGTCCAGCACCCGTTTGCGGTGCTCTCGTTAGCTATAGGTATGCTTAATGCCGGGCAATAAATACCGTGCAGAAGACGCCTTAGCCATCTACACCGCTTTTGCCCTGCATCAGGCTGCTGTAACAGTTAGACACGGTTGAAATATCACCTTCCTGTCCCTTGGCATAATTTATAATAATGTGTGGTTTCTGCTTAATTACCCAACATTCGGATGTTTTCAGTTGACTAAATAATAATGCTAGCAGGAAATATTCACAAACTCTCTTTACAGTTTAAATAATGGACACGTTTCATGGAAATGAATTGGTTATGTGGAATATAGTCTATTATTGTTTATTTCCAGGAGAGAAACCCATCCGACTGCTAGAGACGTTGCTCTGATAGTGGATGTTCAAATATTGTCTTTTTCCTTGCTGTTCATGAATTCAATATACAGTACCCAGACAAAGCAGCTGTCACATTGGAGTTCAAACAGAGGTATAATTTACCCCTCTACCCCAGCTGAAATTAGGACTTTGCTTGCTACATGTTTTATACCCCAAAGCAAGTTTTAATGTCAAATACTAATCAAACAGTCAGTTCCACCGTAAGTGTTTGGAGCATATCCCCTACATTATTACTGATAGGAATGTCAAAATTAATGTGTGAGAATACAACTTAGGGTACCTTTCTCCATCTCTCTCTTTCTCTCTCCATCTTTTTATACAGAGTGCCATGGTGAGCTCAAGGTATCAGGATCAATGTATATCCAGTGTCTGTCTGTCTATCTGTTTTTTGGTTCGTATAAAAACTTATTGAAAATGTTTGTCTTCATGACATCTTCATCAAATTTGAATGTGATTAAGTTGAGTCAAAAAGTAGGTCATTAGGTCAAAGTATACACACTAGAGGCTTCATACATTATTAGATCTTCATAAGACTTGGTCAACACGTTTGCCTCATTGATATATAGGTCAAGTGTGAATGTGAACCATGTTAGGTCAAAAACTAGGTCACTATGTCATATCATAAATTTGAACACATTCACCCATGAAACTTTTTAAGATTTTTCCTCAGTCAAGTGATGGGCTACCTCCCAATTGTCTCGATAGGTGTGAATTTTAACTGTCGAAGCATGCGTCACATGTTATATCAATATCAATTTACCTGGTCAGGCCCATATTATACTCATGCTCTAGTGATTTTCAATGGTTATTTCTATCTATCTTCTTCCAGTGTGTAGGGGACCTAGACCTGACGTGCATCAACTGTCGAGAATTTTAAGTTACCGGGTAATAGAAGTCAAGTTAAAAGAATAAGAGAATAATGTTAAAAACAGATTAGGTTGGATTATGGGGAAATATGTTCAATCTGGCTAACAGCCAGACTGAACTTGGGTAGGGGCAGGGTTAAAATTATAGGGGGTAAAGCATTCCAGTCAACCATGGATCCGGGGAACGAGTACTTATGGTAGTCTGTTTTAGTCTGAACTTGTTGGAATGTTTTAGAGTGGTACTTTTTTGATAGTCTAAAGGGTGGAGTGATATATTCAGGAAGAGGAACTGCTACTATACTTAACAAAAATAGAAACTTTACATACTTTAAAGCTGGTTTGAGCGATGTTTAATGACGTTTCATAAAATATACGTACATTTCATAATGGGGTTATCGATAAAGACCATACAGAGCCAAACTCTCGCTAATTTGTACCGCGCACGACGTAGCACGCTTTCCACTTCCGGTTTTTAACTCTGACGGCGAGTTGACCTAGTCAGGTTTATTTCAAGTTTATTTAATGCAACAGACACACGCAGGCTTGAGCCAAACACCGAAAAAACAAAATTGTAAACACCTGCGTTTTAAAACTGAGATGTCACAGCTTTCTGAAAATAACAGAAATCAGGCCATTTGGCATGCTTACGGCGGGTGCGTCAGCAACTGATGCTGGGCGTCATTTTGGAGGCATACGATAGAAAATTCATATCCTAACTACTCGTTACAGAGTTACGGGGTAAGTCCAGGATCGTCTGAGATCGTTGACGTCACATAGAGACGACCGCACTCTTACGTTAACGTATCGACGTAACTGTTCAATCCCAGCAACGGTTACTGCTCGGCGGTTTGGGATCGCTGCCGAGACAATCAGGAATCGTCTGAAGCAATGCCACGGTCCAATCCGTACCCGTAGACCGCATTCAGGGCAGATCTTAACTTCACTTACAAAGCCCAGAATAACGTCAACGTCATCCCATGGCCTGTGGTATCAACAGATTTGAAACCAATAGAGCATGTAAATGGTAAAGTTGGCGACGCATGCGGAACAAATACCAGATTAACACGACCAACAACCTCAGAAATGCTCGATTACGAAAATGGTATGGCATCCCAGATGACGTCATTAGACGGTGCATCAGAGACGGAGTGTTGTTTGCCTGAGGCGCGACGGTTAGCATTCGCGCTACTGAACTGTCTTTATACAAAAAATACATTTAAAATGAAACCGTAAAATGAATAAAACACATCTTGCGTACATGTTTACATCTCTGATAATTTTGAAATCGACCCCTATGCATGTTGACGTCAAATCACGACGTGGCTTTTGGATTTTTTTCATCACCAGTGTCGAAAACTTACAGACATTGATCCAAAGTTTCGACAAACACTAAGCTTTCTGCAAAATTGTGTTTGTAGACAGAATTATACACATTTGAATCCAATGTAAAGTTTCTATTTTTGCTGAGTATAGATTATTAATACTATTATAAAACATTGTGAGTCTTTGATCAATACGGCGCAAGTTTAGTCTTCTCCAATTTAGGAAGGTCAACATGTCTGCCACGCTGGCAGTTCGTCCATTGTCGATATTCGTCCATCGAGCAGCATTTCGCTGTACTGACTCTACCTGGTCAACCAGTGCGCCAGTGTGTGGTGCCCACACAACTGCGGTATACTCGATCTGGGATCTGACGAGTGTTCTGTACGTTGTGGACTTGAGAGTTTCTGAATGAAATTTGATGTTGCACCTTAAGAATGAGAGAGTCAAAGTTTTCTTTTCGTGTCATATTGTCTATGTGTGTGTTCCATGTAAGATCATCAGTCAGTGTAATCCCTAAATATTTAGTAAATAAAAACAAGGCCACTTAGTCAAATGTTAACACACTTGATGATACAAATCTCATTGGAGTTTTTTAAACTTGCTGAAAATGTTTGCCTGGTTGATATCTAGGTCAGGTTTGAATTTGGTTATGTTTGGTCAATATATAGGTCAAATCAAAGAAAAACAGTGTGAACCCTCTTAAGGCTACAAATCTCATTAGATATAACTGAAACCTAGTATGATTTTTTACCTACATTAGGTCTAGCTTAAGTTTTAAATTTTGATCATGTTTTGTCGTAAACTAGGTCGCTAGGCCAGGTTATAGAAAACATCTTGTTTACACTCTAGATGCTACAAATCTTATTGTATGGTCACGAAATGTGCTCAAAATTACGGTCTTATTCAAATCGAGACCAAATGAAAATCTGGGTCATATCAGGTAATAATCTAGATCAGTTTAGGTAAAGTTTTAGATTGCGTACTTCATAATAGTGCATTGGGTAAATAATGGCTTAAGGTTTGGTTTCGTACAGCAGCAATGAAAGTGGCAAACCACATTCAAGGAAATGTCAAAATGACGATTCAATGTTTCGATTTCAAAGTTTTCTTTTTGATGCGATACCTCTGCTACTTCTGATATTTTTTTTCGAAAATGTATTTTCAGGGTAACTGTCTTCCAGAAATATCTAGACGTCCTTGGAAACTCTGTTGATTGTTATAGATGGCCAATCTCAGGAACTACATTGAAGTCCAACAGTAGAGAGCCCGTTTGAATCAATAAATTTTCAAACTTATTTAAAGAAATTTGCCAAAAACGAGTGGTTTGAAAGGGAACTTTAAAAACCATAGTGGTAAAATAACATTGGAACCGGTCTGTATAATTCGGGCATTGACAAGCAAGAAATAAAGTATAGGACAGCTGTGCGAAAATATAAACGCTGTTCAGACTACATGTGTAGAACTGTGTCTAGTGTACTGGATCATGATTCTCCAAAACAAAAGAAAGTTTCTGAAAATTACTAGCCTTCACAGGTTACTTGTAGGCCAATGTTCTTTTACCACAAAGTCACTATTGTTTTTAAAGTTCCCTTACAAGCCACCCTTTGTTACAAATATATATAATGAAGTATGCGAATTTATTGATTCCAACAGGCTGTCTACAATGTAGTTCCTCGAGTTGGCCATCACCAGAGATTCCAAGGACGTCTAGATATTTCTGAAAGAGAGTTGCCAAGCACCGTGGACCTGAAAAACATTCTTGAAAAAAGCATCAGAAGTAGCAGAGGTATCGCATCAAGAAGAACACTATGAAATCGAAACATTGAATTGACTTTTTCTTGAAATGATTAACCAATGTGGTGTGCCAATTTCAGTGCTGGTTTAAGAAACCAGGCTTTAAGCCATTATTTACCACGTTCACTATTATGACGCACACCTTGTAACACTTGACCTAAAGTGACCTAGAGTATTACCTGATATGTCCCAGATATTAATTTGCCCTAGATTTTAAAAAAATACCGATATTTTGAGTACATTTCGTGAGAATACAATGAGATGTGTAGCTACTAGAATGTTAACAAGATTTATCTATAACTTGACAAAGTGAACTAGTTTTTGAATAGACATGATTCACATTTAGAATTTTACCTAGAGTTTATGTAGGAAAGCATTCATACTAGGTTTCAGTTAGATCTAATGAGATGTGTAGACTCAAGAGGGTTCACACTGTTTTTCTTTGATTTGATATATGTTGAATTAGATATTGACCTAACTTAAACCAAATTCAAACCTGACCTAGATAAATTACTGTCACATAATCCATGCACACTCTTTCAAGTGGGTAGGTTGACTCTATACTGATCATTGGTGCTTTGGATGTAGAAGATTTTCTGCGTAGACACCTATCGCATTGTTGCACCCATTTGTCTATCTCACTAATGTATCCAGGGCAATAAAACCGGTCCCGTACTTATGATGCTGTTCTTTCTTTTCCAGGATAGCCTACTTCGTTGTGCAATATTTGTAACACTTGACGCTTGTAAATGTCTTGTAAAACCAACTGATTTAATTATTGACCATTGTCCTGAACTGTTTTATACAGTATGCCTCTGATCATGTGAAGACTTTTGAAGTTTCTGTTCATGGTTTAATGTTTTGGATTGCTTGAGATTAGCTGTTTCTTTGGAAGTATGTTGTCTAAAATTGCCCTATACCAAATTCCTATGACTGGATCTTCCCTTTGTTGTCTCCTAATCTCCCTAACTTCAGTCTGTCCTGGGCTCTCTGTGGCCTCATCTACATTAATAGTTTGATGTGGCAGTACTTCTATAAATGGAGTTACATGTATTGTGTTGCAGATTGCCTTGATTGTTTTGTTGTCTATGACTTTCTCTGATTCTTCTCTGGAGGGTTTAGGATATCTTGAAAGCCTATCTGCATCTATATTATTGCTTCCTGGTCTGTAAATTAGATCAAAGGTGTAGTCATTTAGTGCCGCTACCCATCGGTACCCCGTGGCTTTAAGTTTTTTAGATGTCAAGATATGAGAGAATGGATTGTTGTCTGTATAGACACGAAACTTGTTACCTAACAAGTAATCTGAGAACTTCTCAGTCACGGCCTATTTAAGCGCTAAAAAGTCTAACTTGAATGCGCTATAATTGCGCTCTGACCTGCTTAGACTGCGGCTTGCATATGCTACCACTTTCTTCTTCCCTTCTTGCTTCTGATATAATACCGCACCAAGTCCCTGTACACTTGCATCTGTGTGCAAATGAAAAGGCAAGTAAAAATTTGGGTAAGCCAAAATTGGAGGGCTTGTAAGTATTCAGTTGTTCAAAAGTCTTTTGGTTAACATCTTCCCACTTCCACTTTTTCATTTCCTAGTTTAGTTTACTTTTCTTCTTCGCTGATGTTGGTGGTAACAGGTCTGATAAAGGTCTAATTAATTTTGAGACATTTTGGACAAATTTTCTATAATAACCACAAAATGCTAAAAATGATCTGAGCTCATCTGAATTTCTTGATCTTCTCAACTTTATCTGGATCCGTTTCAATCCCATGTTCTCCAACAACATGTCCAAGAAATTTTACATTCCTTAGCATAAAAAAAACATTTTTCTGAAGATAATTTGATGCCACATTCTCTTAACCTGGTCAAAATTAGATGTAATCTTGCAAGAAGTTGGTCAAAGCTTTCACTAAAAATAATGAGGTCATCTAGGTATATTACACATATTTTCATGTTGTAGTCTCCAAGACATTCTTCCATTAGACGTGGATACGTTGCCGGGCTATTTGACAATCCGAACGGCATCTTGTTATATTCAAAAAATCCTAGCGGACCTACGGTGAAAGCAGTTCTCTCTTTATGTTCTTCTTCCATCTCTACTTGGTGGTAACCACTCTTCATATCAATGGTTGGAAAAATATTTCGCACCATGCAAACAATCGAAGACATCAACTACTCTGGGTTAAGCATAGGCGTCCTTGATCGTCCTGTTATTCAGCATGCGATAGTCGACGCACATCCTGAGCTTTCCGTTCTTCTTACGCACTAAAAATATGTTCGATGCCCAAGGCGACTTTGATTTTCTGAGTATTACACCGACCAAAATTTGTTCCAAATGTTTCCTAACTTCCTCAATCATTCCTGGCGGTATTCTGCGTTGATGTTGTTTAAATGGTGAAGCATTATGTAATTCGATCCTATGTTTGAATGAGTTGCATTTTCCTATGTCAGTTTCTCCTTATGAAAAGATCTCCTCATGGCTAAGAAGTAAATCCCTAAGTTGTCTTACTTGATATAGATGCTAATTATCCAATGTGAATGTCATCAAAAATGTTGTATGAATGATCTGCTTTGATGTCCACTGTAACTGTCTGAAGTTCTGCAATGATTGCTTTAGGAGCTATGTTCACAGTTTGTGTGGTTAAATTTGAATGTCTGTTTTGTTTGTATTGTCATAGTGTACAACTGGAGGTGTGATGTCAATGAAGTATGGAAATGCAGATTTTGATGTGTCTGTGATGATTGCGCATGAAGGTTGATGATCTATTTCCTTATCTGTAGTGCATCTAATATTGATAGACTGATTTAGCCCTATCTGTATCCTATGGCTTTCCGCATTTCGAACTGTGGCTATCTTGTTTTTGTTCCGTCTAAGCTCTCTTTCTCTTCGTGTCATACATCTAAATGCAGTAAACCAAGGTGTGAAAAAATTAGCTCTCTGTAGAAATTGCACCCCATGTTGTTCCTTGCAATCTGTCATTAATTCCGTTAAGATGTTGGTTCCAAAAAGAAATGGTGTTGATGTGTTTTAGTCTGTTTCAGCTACAATCAAAAGATACATTTCTGTTGATTTGAATTTGAAATTCCAATTTGTTTGAGATCGGCTTCATTATATCCTCTGTATGACAATGTGCTTCCATCTGCGCACTCTATATTCAAGATGGTATCTAAAGACTTAAGTTCTTTTGCCTTAAAATGATCCTCATAAAACTGTTCTGAGCATGTTGATACACAAGAGCCTGTATCAAAAAGGGCTGTTGTTGAAATGCCATATATCTCAACTCTAACTGTACTTGTTTCTCCAACAAGTTTTGGGTCTACTTTCTTGTTGCTGCTCACATTTTGACCCGTAATCTGAGCACTTACTGGTTTAAATGGCAGTCTCTTGCAAAATGACCTTTTTGATGGCAGGCATAACACTCAGGCTGAAATGTCCTTCCTGCAGTTGGTTTCTGCACTCTATAAGAGTAATCTCCCCTTCCTTGACCTCTAAATGGACCTTGACCTCTAGGCCTGTCATTCACTGGACCTCTAAAGTGCTTCTGTCCACGCCAACCTACTTGTCTATATGACTGTTGGGGTTGATAATATCCTCCATATTTTTGAGGTTGTGTAAAGTTCCTGTGTATTTGGAAGTTCCTGTTTGACTGTTGCTGCTGTTGTGTTTGTTGCTGCATACTAGGTGTCTGCTGATCCTGTTCAAATGGCTGATTTGGAGACTGTGTTTGTTGCTGACAAAATGTACTCTGAGTCTGTGCTTGATTGCTTTCTAATTGCTCCATCCTGGCATTGAGTTTCTCCAAAATTGATGTCATATCGCTAAGTTGTTGTTCTGTCTTTGACTTCTCTTTCTTATTGATGGAGTGGCATTTTGTTTGGACTTCCTCAGAGTCTGGATCTCTACTCTTGTCTTCATTCAGCTCATTCTCAATCTGCCTAACTTCTTTCTTTACATTCCTGTAGTCTGGTATGGTTTCAAACTGAAAAGCCGATATATGTTTTAGCTGCGATGTAAGTCCTCTGTAAAAGACGCGTTTCAACATTCCATCAATCTCTGTCAAGGCTTTCATCTCCAATGCTTGAGCATGAATTTCCTCCAATCTGATGCAATAGTTCAATACGGATTCATTGGAATTCTGTTTGCAGGCGTAGAATTTCTTCAAATGGATTCTGGTGTCTCCACCATACCATAAGTACTGTTGAAGCTATCCAGTATTTCATCAATAGATGGTTTGACTCCGATATATCTCAGTTGATCCGCAGCATGACCTCTTAAAGATCTCCTAATGGATTGTTGCAAGACCTCATCCGTGTATGTCTTCTCCACTTGAAGGCACTTCACCTCATAGGCCAATGTCTGGTATGATACCTCGCCTTTGCCTTCCTCTCCGAAAACTATAGAAATGCGTGGTGCATTAACTTGTGTTTTAATGGTCTTAGGTTCTGATGGTACCTTTGTGTCGCCATAGTATACCATAAAGTTCTTAAAGTCCTCTAAGTCCTTTACAGGAGGTACGCCAACTGCCTTCAGATAAGACAATAACGTGTCATCTTCCTCATCAGACATGATTAAAATGCTTTAAACACTTCAACTAAACTAAATGTTGAACTATAACCAGACACTGCACTATTACACAAATTAAAATAATATTACTCCACAAAGCACTGATAGAGTCTCTATCTTATCACAATATTATGTGACAATAATATCATAAGTCTCTGTCTCCTTCCTATATTATTTAAACAAACTTCTAACCAAAGTACTTACCAAGTCTCAATCACTTTTAAAATGTAGACACTAAGTATTGCTAGAGTTCCACTATTAAGTCTCTATCTTGTAACGATAATCAAACTTCTTGCCAAAGTATCAAATATCTTCCAAATGTATACACTCTGTATCACTAGAATCATTTCCAGTGAATTAAAATCACTATCTCGTGTTCCAAGTTTCTTTAAAACAGCTGTCTTACTAAACAGTATAATAACTATTCACCTTAATCACCTTCTGACTAAGTCAACATTATCTCAAAGTATATTTCACTATTGAGTATTTGTTTTTCAAATTCAACTCTTATCACCACTCCATGTATTATTTATACAAACTAAAACACTGACACCATAGATATCAGTATTTTTTAAGAAAATACAACAAAGACAATTCAGTTTAATCATTGTAATATCAAATAATCAATGAACTCTATCAAAGATTTGAAATATTAAGTAAATTGGGGGTGGGGTTTGGGGGGGCTGCACTGCAGTCAAGTAAATGTCAACTGATCTGGATCCAAAGTACTGTCTGCTGACAACTAGTGCAATGTTGTTCGAACTGATCTGGATACCAATTACTGTCTGCTGCAAATATACTGTCTTCTAACTGATCTGGATCCTCTCAAATATATGTGTCCTCCAACAAGGTATGAAATAACTGGGACAGGGTCAGATTAAATTAGATAAATTACAAATGAAATTAAATTTCTAAGTTAATTTCTCAGAAATACCTACCAAATCTCCTAATGCAAAATCTTCAATCTTCTATCTATCATCAAATGTCGCGTTCCAAAGTAATATCTAAATTATATGTGACGTATTCAAGTTTTGATATCTAAAGTTAATATCTGTGAAATCTATACTTTTGATATATAAAGTTTACTCCAAAGATATGTCGTTCCAATGTCCATATCCGAATGATCTGTGATAGCAGTTCAAGCGTATTCAACCTTTGATATCTAAAGTTAATATCTATGATATCTATACTTTTGATATCTAAAGTTGTCCCAAATGATGTCTAAATATACGCAATATCTCCTCCCGTCTCAATAAATGCCGGTTATGTACATTAAATTCAACTAAGTAAATATTTGATATCTATGATATCTACCAATTGATATCTATCAGAATAATATCCAAAGTCAATAAATGACTAGCTCCAATTCATATGTGTGGTCCTGTCTATCTTTGGCTAAGGTAAAGATGTTTATAAATTATAATTGAATTATATCTAACTTATATATTAATGCAGATATATCAATGAGTGATATCTAAAGCATTAAATCCAAAAAATCATGAAACGCCTGAAATTTTAGCTAACAGAAAGTCGGGCCTTAACTTTTTAATATAAAATGATTCAAAATGATGGAATGCTTTGTTTAACTACGACAATGCACAATATCTCATTTCACACTGTGAAAAGAAATAAAATCTGAAAACGAAGTTCATTCACAATACTAAATAACACGCTAAGTGTAAGGTTTCGCTGAAAAACAAATTCAATATAAGGGGTACTGATAAAGGGGTAACTGAATAAGGGGTATTTCTCGGCTGAACCGTGTTGATGCTGATGTCTGGTCTCGTTGAAACTACAAATTCCAGAAAATTTTACAACAGCAACTATAATGCTGACGATGCTACTACTACTGATTATATCTAAAAATAGCGACAATGGTCTGACGCAAAGACCACCTGAAAATTAAGTTGTAATAAATTGATATATAGTCAATATCTACATGAACTGTATTGAAACTGTTCCTATGACATTCAGAATACAATGCAGAGCTGAATCAAGCAAATGCAATTAAATTTACAAAGCCACTTGAATCAATGAAACATTAAATACTCTGAAAACTACTACAACTAATTTTCTACAAGAAAATCAATTCAAACTACAGGAATGTACTACTTGCAATGAAATATATGACTGAATGACCCAAATACACCAATATAGTAGAAGTTTGACTGTTCCAATATGAAAGTAGAAATTTGCCTAAAGTGAAAGTAGAAGTTCGACTGTCATAAATGATAAATAAACAAAGTGAATGGTGCTTAAATGATGTACAGTTAATTAATTTAACAAGAAAATCACCACCAATGCATTAGAATTGAATTAGAGTGAAAAAGTGACCACTCTTTTACTTACAAATTATCTCCCTTTACATTAAAGATCACATTTCTCAGTAGAAACTCAAATTACAAAAGCAACTGTATTAAACGGACACTGAATAGTAAACAGGTTCCCAGTTAATGAAAATCTGAAAAATATTCAAATAGAAACTGTATGAGATATATTAAGAAAAATAATCAATAAACACACTCACCACCTGGAAAATACTGGAGCCACTGTATGAATATGGAATAATTATAAGTCACTTATTGTCTCTGTATATGTGTAATTGTCAATTAAACACTGGTATTTCTGTCACTATATATAGTCTTTGCTGCTCGTATCTTATATGGTGTCACTAAACTGTCACTTGATCCAACGCTGAAAATACTGTCTCACTGTTCCAATCCAACTATCCAAATCGTCCTTAAATCCCGCTTCGTCTCAAACTTGACCTCCTTCCTCGATCCTCTCTTCGTCTCAATCTATTATCCTGACTGGGGGCTCCATTTTAACCCTTCGGGTCGATAATAATAACTTGTCCAGAAGAGTTCTTTACATCTTTATTAATATCTACATATCGAAAAGTCACGTAAGTACCACTGGATGGCGAAGCCAACGAGAACAACACTCTCGCGAATAATGCAACGTTCTGAAAGAAACATAAAGCACTATTCAAATGGTTGTCCTGACAACAATGGTTCCCTATATAAACATGATGTCAAGACATACAATTAAACTTATGTTTACATGTCTTACCAGTGGCTCCATTTAAATATAATGGGAACATGTTAATATCTTAGTTAAATAAAAACAATGCTTAAAGCATTAACAAAAACCTTAATGAAACAATGGTACAGTGGCACAATACATTTACAACTAAAATATCTGGTATTATGAACCTCGCTCTAATCCGTTCTCTCTGGTGCAGGTGCAGGTGAATTCTGTAATAATGAACTTTATTAACATGCTGTTTGTAAAGTGTATAAACGAGTTATCATCTATGATAGTCGAAAATAATTTTGAACAAAGAATAGAAATGGCGCGAATAAACCGAAAGTACGTCTCTTCTAATTTCAGCCTAAATATACATAAAAACAAATACACCTGAGGAAATAACTAGCCAATGATAACATCTAACATCTTACCTACCTATATCTGTGATTTGATCCTAATACTAAATGAATTAAAGAAAGTAAATAAGTTTAAATGATCCTTTCTGGTCAGTGACAACTTTAGGAATGATCAAATTAGAATGACAACCGGAACTATCTATCTTAAACCCGGGTCAAATATCATCACCCGAAAAGACCGCAAATTGCACTGAGTCACACTAGTTTTTGACCTTACATAGCACAAATTCATGACCTGGATATCAAAATGTTTGGCCATGATGCATTAACACATTCAACCCTAGCGACAAGTATACTCCTCATTTACAAAATGTGTACCTGTAAAAATTACTTTTGTTATATGCAATCAGTGTAGGCCCTTAAGGAGCCCTCATATCAGGGTCTACACTGTTTGTCATTTTGAAATATATGGTTAAAGTCCTCCCTAAATGGACAATAATGGTCTAGACATATTTTGAAATTGGAATTATCCATTAAAAAGTTTCATGGGTGAATGAGTTTAAATTCATGATTTGACCTAGTGACATAGTTTTTGACTTAACATGGTTCACATTCACTTTTGACTTAGATATCAATGAGCGAACATTTTAACTAAATCTTATGAAGATCTAATAAAATGTGTAGCCTCTAATGTGTATGATTTGACCTAGTGACCTAGTTTTCGACTCAACATGATTACATTCAAATTTGACCAAAATGACATGAAGACAAACATTGTCAATAAGATTTTATGAAGATTGGATGAATATGTAGCCGCTAGAGTGTTAACGAACCAATAAACAGACAGACAGACAGACAATGGATATCAATTGATCATGATACCAATAGTTCACCATGGCACTCTGTATAAATAGAGATAGAGAGAAAGAGAGAGAAAGAGAGAGAGAGAGAGAGAGAGAGAGAGAGAGAGAGAGAGAGAGAGAGAGAGAGAGAGAGAGAAATACACCCTAAGATGTATTCAGTCTTACTATTCACACACATTAACTTTGACATTATCAGAGATACTGTAGGGGATATGCCCCAGACACACATGGTGAACTTACGGTTTAATTAGTTTTTGACATTACAACTTGCGTTGGGCGCATAACATTTGTAGCAAGCAAATTCTTACTTCCAGCTGGGGTAGAGGGGTAAATAATACCTCTGTTTGAACTCCAATGTGACAGCTGTGTTACGACCCGTTTTGTAGTAACGTTGCAAATTGTAGTAATAACTACAAAGTGCGTTACTACACTTTGCGTTGAACCCTCACGACCCGTTTTGTAGTAACGTTGCATATTGTAGTAATTACTACAAAGTGAATTGACAGTGCTATTTCAAAGTGTAGTAAAGTTCTTTAAATCATGTCATATATGTCCGATTTCAACGAAATTTGGAGTAAACTTTCACATTATACTATGCGAGTGTACAAAAATATGATAACGACCAACTGCACATTTAAGGAGATATCTCATAATATAACATATAAAGGACACTTCGACCCGTTTTGTAGTAAAATGCTACAAGGTGGGTTGACAGTGCTATTTCAAAGTGTAGTAAAGTTCTATAAAGCATGTCATAGATGTCTGATTGCGAAATAAATTTAGAGTAAATCTTCACATAGACATTATACGAGTATACAAGAAAGATGATAACGATAGACGGCCTAGTTGAGAAATTATCTCGAAAATGATTTATAAAGGACCTTGCGACCCGTTTTGTAGTAAAATACTACAAAGTGAATTGACAGTGCAATTTCAAAACTGTAGTAAAATTCTCTGTCGTACCCTGAACCCTTCCATGTCTTACAGTTACTCGTGACTACAGACTAGTCGCTTGAGTATAATTTTACCGTTGCCATAGTGGGTTATTTTTAACACGGGCTTGAATGTTTAATTCTTTCCCGTGTTACTAATAATCTTGTCATAGAATTTTGCGACGAGATTTAGAGTTAACTTTCACATTGATAATATGCGAGTGTACAAGAAATATGACACTTAAGCAATAGAACTTCGGCAAAGTAGGAAGGTCTCTTGGGTACTTTGCTTTGCAATATCAATTTCAAAGAATTTGGAGGACACTCAGATGATCTTCTAACCGATCAATTTTTAAACTCAAATTTATCGAAACAGGAAATGACACACTGACGTAATTAATTTTGTTTCAAATACTAGGTTGAATCGAATTATTGAATTTTGAGTCTCTCTCTACGTTATGTCACACCTCCAATTTCGACGATTTAAGTATTTTGCACATGCGAAGCGTGTATGGGGACATTGGTAAATACGGTTTTTTATTATTTGTGGTTCATCAACCGTCCTAACAGAAAAAATTTTTTTTACATGTCGAAAATGCGGATTGTACTAATCACAAGAGCACTCGAAATGTTGTGTTCAGAGCCAACGTGAAATACCACGTTAACGTCAAGGACATTTTACGTCCTGGATGCTCTAAAATCGTTTACATTAAACGTCAATATCTTATTTCACCAACTTCAAACGAATTTTAACATGTTTTTCGCCATTATCTGCTTGTTGTGAGGAAATATTGTCTGACCGGAAGTGTAGAGACTAACGTCATTAGCGCCTACAGATGAAAAACTCACTGTATGGAATCTTTCATTTTGGTCACTACACACTCGCTCGTATGTTTCCACGAATGTACGGGGACTGGACATGTCTGGACCGTCGAATATGTCAAAATAACGTAACGTAACTGCGTTAACGGCATCAACGCCAATCTTTCAAATGCAAAATGTTAACTTGGCGCGTCAAAACTCACCCTTTTTTATTGATTAAAATTGCACGTCGCTGAAGCCGTTTAGGGTGGCATTCTTTGAGTATTCTGTAAATTTCACTAAGCCACTGCTGACAGCTAGTGACAATTTGGTATTTTCATAGTACACTGTATAAGAAAACAGACCAGGAGATGCCTCAGTATTCTTATTTCAGTGCCAGTTGACAAAATTACATCAATACTTAGATAGTATTTTTTCAAAGTAATCATTTAAGTGCTACATATGGCACCAGTGTGGCGTTGAAAGCTTGTAGCCCAACAGACAAATGTCATGAATGACATTGTGACTTGTCATTTTAGGGCTAGGTTACAATTTCATTCATATTTTCCATAATTCGGGATTATTTTTTAAGAAACTTTTCTTCCTGTTATAAAACACCTCCATCTCATGGAAAACGTAAATTTTGGCAACCTGATCATCTAGGTTTTAGAGTATCACCTTTAAATCTGACTGATCGGTTAGAAGATCCTCTGAGTGTATTTAACTACAGTTTGCAACTTTTCAAAATAAAATAAAATACTCAAATAAAAGCAAATTTGTGGCATTATTTGGCTTCTGACATTAAAAAAATATTATCAGTCCAAAAAAGTCTAAATAATCGTCACCGAATCTTAGTTTTTTAGATATTTTCCATCGTTTTTCTATAGCGTTAGCTGACGGTATTGTTGTTGTTGTTGCTTCTCTACACGGGCTCAGACATAAACCCGAGCCGAATAAATTACTATGAATCGCTACCAGCAAAGTACGTTAATTCGCTATCATATTGATAGAAAGCGCTGGTAGCCGGGGGGGGGGGGGGTTAAGGCGCTTCCTCATTTTTCATGTTTGTCTCCGCATGGAGGGTCACGGGTTCGAATCCCATCAGAGCTTCTTCTTTTCCTTTCTTTTAAATTCATTCATTAACAGAATTTATTATCCTTAACTAAATCTTACCCATTTATATAAGCATTTGACATATATTTACAAATTACTATTTTGAATGCTAAATCCGGTTGAGAGCCTCTTTAAACTCAGTTTACTCGAAAGTATGAAAACTGCATATACGACATTTTACCACCAATGTGGCGATATGTAATAGACAGGGCATGACGTCATCATAGTAATGAATGTTGAATTGGCCGTTAAGATGAAATTTGACTGTATATTACAGGTCCACGGACACCAAGAAGAGCAGTCACTCCACCACGATTTTGAGGAAAGAACAACGATAGAAATGACAGGATCTGAGCGAGCTCATTACCTACGTACGGTATGTTCATACCTCAAGAATCGACCTGCAAATGAGACTCGGTACACACAGTACATGTCTGACCGGGTCAGAATCAGCTATGATCAAACCTACAATGTACTGTACTGTCCCTTGTGTAAAATAGCGTCAACGTTTTGGACGAGGGTCTTTTTAATGATCCGAAAAAATAACAAAGATAATGGTATTGATCCAGTGGTTTCTCCTTTTAATATTCCAGTTCTGCCGGCCAGTAGGCAGTTTTACGACATTGGGAAACAAATGGTCACGCCTGATTATAACGCTTCGCTGGCATTTAAGTTCATGTTTGTAAGGAATCCATATTCATTGCTTTTTTCAGCATTTGTGGATACACTTGTGGGACCGAATCCAATAATGTGGAAAGCATACGGCCGCAGAGCGGTTTTTAAATCCAGAGGCATAGAAACGTTAGTGTGCGGAAGTGACGTCACTTTTGAGGAATATATAAAATATGTCACATTCCAACACTTGTATCATAATGGTGTGGATTGCCATGTTGCGAAATTCAAATCGTGTAGCCCATGCGCCCTTAACTACACGTACATGGCACAGATGGAAACGTTTAAACAAGACACATTCTACATACTTTCGCAAATGAATCAAACCAAAACACTGGCAATATTTGCAGATAATTTCAGCGACATGCACGCTGATGACGCTATTGTGGATTCTATTGTAGCTCCGTTTAATGCAAGGTCAGCAATAATGAAATGTGTTCCCTGGTCACATGCGCTCCGAAGAATCTGGAGAAAGCATCAAATTCTTAGAGTGATCGGACCTACAAAATTTCCTCTAACAGAAGAAAAATACAGTGCAATTAACCGGGCTACTTTCATAGAAATTGCGAAACAAGCGCGAAAACTGTCAACAGCGTCAGAAAGAAGTACTTTAAAGAAAGAAGCGTTTGCTTAGGCATATAGCACACTGTCCGAAGATCTGCTTAAAAATATATCGATGGATTTTGAGACAATAAAACTCAAAGCCGCTGCAAACGAATATAAAGATTATTTTGATTTTTCGAAAGATATTTAATTGATGTAGATACTATGGTTGTTGACCATCTTATTGTATGAAAAACGAATGCGAATCAATTTTTAGTGGTCCAAATATGAAAGTGTAAGAACCTACTCATGCAGGGAAATAGCTTTGACACATGATGAACATAACTTTTATCTTCTACACTCAGAACAGAAAGTTTTTGCTTGATTTTTATTCAATTTTCATAGACACCCGTCGTCAACACCTGTATCGTACCTTCTTGAAAATTTCTTATTGGAAATTCATGTACTTGTACATATAGAAGGAAAAATGATGTTGTTTTCATAACATGTACTCCCCATGAACGAATGAGATTAGCCGAAATCATCTTCCTAAAATCATCATGGTCTCATCTAATCACCCTTCATCATCGATCGACGCTATATGACCTTGTTTGTGTGGCATATGCCGTAAAACCCAACTCATCAATTATTTTTGACACTACAAAAACACAAAAGAAATTAAGACCAAATATTTAAGACCAACATTATCTAAGAACATCTTCAGTACACTACATAATAAATAGTATAATCTATTTTTGACGTGATACGAAGACATTTCTAAAATAGTTTCGGACAGCCGGTAGTTCCGGACGCTTTACAAATTAAATAAAATGCATCACATCCTTTCGCTTCAGTATGCAGCATGCAACAATGATAATGAGAAACTGGGGGGGGGGGGGGGAGTCGTTTCGAAAAAACAAGATTACTGTTTTAAAGACTTTGATTTATTGATCATCCACTTTCATAATTACAGGTAAAAATCAAAATAACCATCACAGTACCGTAACGTTTTATTTTGAAAACATTATTTTTAAATTGCTATTTTTCTGACCGCAGCGTGCTGACCGCAGCGTGTTTAAATAATTCACATCTTCAATATCCTAAAGGTAAATTGCAATTTTTTTCCAACGAGCCCCCCTATGAGGTAATAAATCAGAGTGTTCAAAACTTCCGGGTGCGATTAATTCTGTGATACATTTTGTTTGCTTACAGCTGTCCCTATGTGTGCATGTTTAGATGTATTTTCTGTTAAAAATCCATTTATTCAAGGTTTAAGTGCGCATGCCTAGCAAAAAATATTAAGGTGTTCGAAGTTACCCTACTCCTGGCTAATAAAAAAATAATTGTGTGTTATACATCAATATAAAAGTATTATATAAACATCTGCAAAACCGGTTGAAATATCGATCAAATATCGATCTTTAGTTATATACTTTTAATTTTAGATAGGAATTTTATTTCCTTAAGAACGAAAAATCGATTAATTTAGAGAACTGTATTGGATCTACAAGAAACAGTGACAAGAATTAAAAATAATAAACTTCTAATCAATAAATATTATACTCTGAAATAAATATGAGAAACATAAGATTAGTAGAATCTACTTTCACTTTCTTATGTGTACGAAACATTTCGGGAACAGGAAATTGGCATGTTGCTTTGAAATTAGCTGGTAGCGAGGTCGTCACCACGGTCGATGCCGCGTCTGTTGAACAAGTTTCATTTACAGTGTTTAGTGACCTTTATGTTAGCTGATTACGATCGATACTGCAAGCGGATTTTTCTAATTTATTGTCATTATTGATGATTTTCCCCCTAATTTGAAAGCTGACGGGTGAAAATGGTACACATCCGATCAGACTATGCCAATTTATAAAAAACATTTTAATTTTTTACGATTTTATAAGAACATTAAAAAATAACTATATCGTTTCCAACGATGGATGCTCCCAACAAAGAAAAAGCCTAAGGTATAGCATGTTTAGTATCAAGTTTCATCAACTTATGATGTAACGTTCAGGAGATATGCTTCAGACAAACATGTATTTGTTAAGAAAAAAAGGGAGGCAAATCAATATTGGAGATGACAGAGTTATAATTCTTGTGTACTACACTTTTTTTTTGTCATGTTCTAACACAGTATCAAGTTTCCTCAAGTTACAGTGCGGCAGAAAATTTGATTTATTTTAACTTTTATGTAGAAAAAAGGAGATATTTCAATATTGGGAGATGGCAGAGTTATGGTTTTTAGTACAGCACTCCCTCTTTTATCCCGTATCACTGTATCAAGATTCATCAACTTACAATGCAATGCTCAGGAGATATGCTTCAGACAAAATTTGATTTTTTTAATATAAAAGAGGAGATAATTGAATATTGAGAGATGACAGAGTCATGGTTCTTGTGTACTGCACCTCCTTATGTCATCATCTATTACTGTATCAAGTTCCATTAATTTACGATGTAGCAGTCAAGAGATATACTCCAGACAAAATTGTTTTATATTTTTAGAAAAAGCGAGATAAATCAATATTGGGGGATGAAAGAGTTACGGATCTTGTGTACTGCACTCCCATCCATTATTCTTTATCACTATAACAAGTTTCATCAAATTACGGTGTAACAGTCCAGAGATATGCTCCGGACAAAATTGGGTTTTTTAAGAGAAAACGGAGATAATTCAAAATTGGGGGATGAGAGAATTACGGTTCTTGTGCACTGTACCTCCTTTTGTCAGTCTCTTTACCAGTTCGTTAAAATCCGCCTCATTTACAAAAAAGAGTTTAGACCAAATCCAGTTTTCAGATTATTTACAATTGCTGAATGTTTCAAGTGCTCTGAATATATTAAGTACATTTCAGTGAACACTATTTTAAACAGTTTCAAATCCTAATATCAAATACATTTTTAAAACAATTGTTCTCTTAGAATTGGCACTATCAGTCAACTTGTTACTAGTTCAGTTTGAAACCATCATCACTGCTTTCAAGTACTTTGATCATTTTGGGATTTTTCTTTTTTTGTCGTTTCACGGCGGCATATGTACCGCAGTGCCGTAAAACCCTGCACAATCAATCAACCAATTTAAAGCAAAAGTGTTGCACACGACCACACGCACGAGAACGTTACAAATGAAATGGACATGGTGAATGCTCG
Source organism: Gari tellinella (assembly GCA_922989275.2). Lineage (NCBI taxonomy): Eukaryota > Metazoa > Mollusca > Bivalvia > Cardiida > Psammobiidae > Gari > Gari tellinella. Next base: position 8,196,685 of record OV277858.1, read on the forward strand.
ACTGGCAATGCCAAGTAGCGCCTAAAATGTAGCAGTTGAGAGTTATTGCCGTGGCCTTCATGGAGTTCACTTTTAATCATTCGAATGCAGAGTTTTCAAATTGACTTCTTCACTTTTGAAAATAAGATAAGTTCATGTTTCCCAGTGTGAGAAGGATATTACCAAAAGGTAAATTATGATAAACAGTGCGGACCCTGACCTGATCCCTCTTATCTGTATCTAGACTGTTTGAAAGGTTCCTTCATATTCCCTTATCGCATTGGAAACATTAAACCCTTTCTCCCACAGAAGCGCCTAGATTTCTCCACTGAAACATATAGTTCCAACATTTTCAGTCATAAATGGTTTTTACCCTTTACCCAACAGCCTGTTTCTTGTTTTAAACATATTAAACACTTAAAGCATACTGCTGTACTCTCAGCCGTCTCATCCTGCTAGGACATAGACATTTCAAACGTCTTCTCCTCTATAAACAATGTTTTTTGTCTTCAATGTACGTAAAGTTGTTATATATATGGCCTAACTAAGAGGACACCCGTTTTACATAAATAACATTGATATAAGTTTTGTAAGCCTCTTGATATACAGTGAGAACCCTCTAAACCGGACATGTGTGGAGACAACAAAAAGTTCCAGTTTAGAAGGGTTTTCAGTTAAGAGGGTTTTTAACCCATTACCATATAGCTTGTTTCTGGTACTGAAGATAGCTATCCACTTAAAGCAGGTTGAAAGTAAAGCAGAATGCGCCTTAAAGCTTTAACGCGCTTTACGCTATCGTCTGTTAGAATGTATAAAAAATTCTCCAGTGTACATGTAAGAATAAACCGAAGACTTAAAAAGGCGTATTTATGGTGCAATAGGTAAAAATAAAGAAAGGTTGGAAACGGGACCATAGCTTTTGTCCAGTTTTGAGATAATTCTGGTATTCAGAGGTTCTGGTTTGGAGGTGTTCCACTGTACAGGCAATCATTGTTAACCCTTCCCTCCCATAAATATGCCTTTAGCTCTATTAATTTCTTCCTTCATTGAAGAAAATAGTTCTAGTTTATACAGTTATGAATTTGCACTATAAGAAATATTCTTATTGTAGCAGTATTTCTTTTGGTACATGTTTATGGCTTTAAATTTGAACTACTTTTCTTCAGTGGAGGAATAATTTAAATGTGCTTAAATGCGCTTCTATGTGTAATTGGTTAAACTGAGAAAATAATGTCTCGTTCCACACTTCACCAAACTGTTATGTCCCTACGCATTTATCACCGTAGGCTGTAGTTAATAAAATAAAAATAGTTTTCATGAACAGATAAGCTTTGGTGTTTTGTTCATTTACCTGTGATCCACTGTGATAGCCCTGTCAGCTGAGCGCCAGACTATAAGCAGGTCTGCCATAAGTAGACATGAAAAATCCTAAGATTTCCAAACTTGCATTTTTCAAGTGCGATTTTACGAATCGTACCGTTACCACTTAGCCTGTTTCTGGCTTTGTTGACATGTGACTACTTAAAGCAGGCGGGACGTAAAGCAGAATGCGCCTTAAGGCGCATTCTGCTTTACTTTCAGCCTGCTTTAAGCTACTATAAACTGGAAAAGAATCCGAATATTTAGGAAAAGTCCGGAGAAATGGCAGCCCTGCGTGAGCGCCAAACTATTAGAGCACCTGGTGTTCGATCTCTTCAGGGCTGCAATTTCTCCGGATTTTCCAAAATTTTGGATTTTATCCAAGCAAAGGGTAGCTTAAAGCAGGGTGAAAGTAAAGCAGAATGCGCCTAATGGCACATTCTGCTTTACTTTCAACCTGTTCAATACTCAAAAAGACCATGGGATAAAGGTTGGATTTGAAAATTGAAAAATTGGAAATCTTAGGATTTTTCATGATCCACTTATGGCATGCCTGCGTCTTAGAAGGTGATACCCCATTAACCTGTTTCGTTATATGGTTTGTGGGTTAAGAACGACAAGTCTGTGTTCTAACTATAACTATTTAGTATGATTATAAGAATGTTAACTCTATGGAAAGCTGGTAATATACACTCTGCATACACAGGACAGACTATCTATTTATATACGACACTGAGTCAGCGTAGACTGGACATACATGCACACAGGTATTAAAGAGGTTTAACAATGCTATACTACATAATAGAACATATTTAAATGAAATGTTTCGGATACATCTTCAAAACTTCCATTACGCATGCCTTTTTATGTCCCAGAATCTGCGATCGGGGTATTTAGTTTTTGCTTCGTCTGTCTGTTTGTCTGTCCGTCTGTCTGTGTAACAAAAATGTTTAACTTTTGCTCTACTGAGCATATAGCTTCCACAGTGTATATGTGCCATGCTTGTGTCAAGATCTTTCCGACCATGCCAACAGTTTGGCCCCTGTGACATTGACCTTAACCTTTGAACTAATTTTGTTATAATAATAAATGCCTATAACATTTGAACCAATAGACCCACGGTTTCATATTTGATATGCATCATACAAGATCTTTAATTTATGTTAAGACCTTTCCGAACATATCAAAATTTGTTTTACCATAAACTTTGACCTTGACCTTGACCTTTGAGTATACTCGTCGCTATGATTCAATGAGTTTAAAGTCTGTTGTCAGTAGATTACATGTATCTTAATAATAATTCCAAATGTCAAGACACCATGCATGTGTCCTATATTGCCAATTTCCTATTTACTTTAAATTAAAGGGCCTTATCTGTAAGTTTGCATGTCGATACTTCTTGGCCCGAAGTTGTGATCCTTTAACCCATTTGTGCCCACGATCCCATATGTGGGACATGGGCAAACAGTGAAGACGCTGATCAGACGCCGCATTATGTGGCGTTTGATCAGAATCTACACTGTTTGCTGATAGGAATTTCAATATAAAACAAAATGAAAATGAAAATTTTGACCAGGCATCCCTTTGATAAAAAATGGACTAATTTAACATATAAACATGGAAGAACCCACTGGGTATAAATGGGTTAAGTGGGCTCCATGAGCAATGCTCTGAACGCTCTGAATTCAAATGTTTAAATACAGATTCACATTTATTCTACGAATACAGAAACAGTACTGTTGAAAAAGTATGTAAGTTTGGCTAACAGATTTTAGACCTTTTAACTAATCTGGGATTGTGGTATGCATTTGTTTCCAAATTGTCTTGGAATACAGACTCGTTCATCATTTCTCGGGGCTTTATGACTCACTCACTCACTCATCCACTCACTCACTCATACACTCACTCTCTCACTCACTCACTTCACAACTGAATTCTGCTTTACTCTATAACACCATGGTCCTGTTTAAAATATACCCATTACATTTGCAAGCAGTGTCGACTCAGATCAGAGTGTTCCTTGAGACGGCCCTCTGATCAGGATCAACATTGTTTGCAAATTTAGACTGGATAACAACATCATCATCATCATCATCAAACAGTGTTGTCCTGAACAAAAAAAACCATTCCATTGGCAAATGTATAGTACATGAAATACATGTACGGTAAAACGTCTCTATTACGACCACAAAAACAAGGACTAATTGATTTTATGAAAGACAGGTAACAACTTAAAGCAAGGTAACAGTCACCTTGCTTTAGGCAGTCATCTGTCGTAAACACCTAATAATTAAAATAAGTTTGTAATCGTAACAGAGAGGGTTAACTGTTTATGTTATTATTATTATTATTATACCAGATTTATGTCAATAACCCTGTCGTGCGATAACATTTTCTGCTATGCAAAAACATCATTCTTACTTCCTATTTTTTCTGTATACAGTAAACCTCTTAGACGACCACTGTTAAGTTATGTTATTTTATCATGCATTATACCATCATGTAGTCAACGAATTGCTATTTAAAATGATATATCACACATGCTTTCTGCACGTATCATATCGAAATTATTGATCCAAGTAACATTACATTTTGAAGCACCCTCGTACATCGTCAGGGATTCAGAAAAATTCCCTAGTGAGGCCGCTAGTCGGGTGGGGTATCAAACTCACGACACTTGGTACCGTAGTCATGTGCATTACCAATGGACACGTTTCGTCTATTTGAAAATTGTCGTCTTTATCTTACTTGCCAACTTAAGTTTTTAACGTGGACAATCTTATTAAACTGCGTTACGAGTATCAAACAGTGTAGATCCTAGTCATACTAGGATTGATTTTAAAATACATTGCAAGATTGACAACAATGTAGAATATGACCAGAGAGCTTCTGTATTAGCTCTCTTTTGTGGATATCTACTGTTTGCATAGGTCAGGTGTACTCTTCACAAGTACACTGCTTATAAAGGATGCATATATGCGTCTGTAGGAGTTAATTAATTAAACCATACATGTTAAGCTGGTTTTCACATGATTCTAATAAAAAGTTACCATCTGGAATTTAGCCAATAAACAACAAACACATATTTTGTCTTTATTTTGAGATTTATTTTCTCTCCATGTCACCCGCTGTCTGTCTGTCTGTCTGTCCAACTACAGCTAGTTATATTTACAAACATATGACATATTTATTTGAAATACAGTAAAACCTCTCTATTACTTCCACAAAAGTGTTAACAACATGGTGTTTGAGATAGGCCTCTGTTTAAAGCAAGGTGAAATTAAAACAGAAAGCTCCTTTAGGAGCTTTAAGATGTCACCAGTCATTTAAACAATCAATAACATTTCGCTTTAAAGGTGGTTATAGTCTAATAGAGATGTTTCACTTTACTGCAAAACTCTTTCTATCAATACAGCACTGAACATTATTAAATTAAATTGATAATGGCAAGCGAATTGCAATCGAATTGCCATCGAATCGGGCGCTTCAAAAAACAAATCCTACTTTTGAATATTTTTACGCGAATTTTACGAAGCGGTTGTGACAAAAATGGAATCGAAAAAATTAACGAAGGCATATTTGCGAACATTTGTGAAATACCCCATTCAAGAAAACTTATCCGAGGGTATAATTACTATTATGAATCGCAAGCGAATTGCCATCGAATTGCAAGCGAATTGCCATCGAATTGCAAGCGAATCGCAAAAATTGTTAATTTAATAAGGTTCAGTACTGTACCACTAAATACGGTTTCTGTGATCGGAGACGGGTGGCTACGTGAATCAAGATGTAGATAAAGCAGAAAGCTCCTGCAAGTGATATCTGCTTTACTGTCAACTTGGTTTAAGTTGTCACATGTCATTAACATAATTTATTGACCGATGTAAATTATAATGTGTTATGCTTGTACATATGGTAATGGTAGACACATTTGTCCATTTTCCTGAATAAAATATATATCTATTATCAATACATTTTGTACTTCAATGGTCAGTGGTCGTAATAGAGAAGGGGTTCAATATATTAACATTAAAAACAACAATATAACCAAAAGATATATTCAAGGCACCTTTACAATACTGGTTATATAACATATTTATTTCACAATTACTAAGCTCCGACCGTCCAAGCAACGATCATCAATTCCAACAACAACGCTTGCCGCTGTTCCCCAAACAAGGCAATTATTTCTGCCGCAATAACATCTGTTTAAAGTTATCGTCTGCTTTTTATTCTCAAAGTTACAAATTAATTGACATTTTGACAGAATAAATATAATGACGAGTGACAAACAGCTTGAATCCAGATCAGACGCCGCGTCAGGATCAAAAACTATTTGCCACTTGTTTTGAAATAACGCCAGTCATACTGCTTTAAATCTAATTTTGAAACAATATTGCAGACAACAACATTGAAGCAGACGACACTATGGCGGTGAAGGGGCAAAAGCATCACGATAAATTTTATCATGAAAAGGTTAACCTCTTGATTCCCTTGCCCCTCGGGCCCGTTTGATGAAACATCGTACGACAAAATTTGTCGTAAGTCAGTTTCTTAAACTAACAATTTTTATTTATTTTAATTATTTCTCCATCTATTCCTGTGTTATGACATATGACATCTCTTTGGAAAAAAGATGTATCAAGACGGGATTAGATGGAAAAATCAGAAATTAGATGTATTTTAAAGTTTTGATTTACGACCGTTTATGTCGTTCAACGTTTCGTAAGACGGACCTCTAAAACTTTTAAGTTAAAATCTATTACTTTTACATCGATTACGAAACAAGCTATGAAACTATACAAAGCAATCTCGATGGTCATTTCAGTGGGAAGAAACCGTAGTGCCCGGAAAACCCCCATGTGTTCGGACGTGCGAGCAATGTACCCTCTCATATACTGCCCCGACCCGGGATCGAACTCTAAACCGCATTGGTGAGAAGCGGTGCTCTACCACTGTGCTATCCAGACACCCATGACCCCATAAACGTGAAGTTTCCAATATAGTTTAGTTCATTTTTGGACTTTTTTAAATATCTTTTTTTAAAATACATGTAGATCTATATTGAAAACAGACAAACAGTGCCGACCCTGATCAGAGGATTTCTGGGGCCCGTTTCATAAAACTTCGTACGACAAATGTTGTCGTAAGTCAGTTTATAAAAGTCTCAAGTATTATCTATTTCTCAATCTAATTCTGTCTTGTGACATCTTCTTGGAATCGTCTTGAAAAGACGATTCCAAAGAGATGTCACAAAACAGGGTTAGATAGAGAAATAAGAAATGAAATGTTTTTTTAAGTTTCGACTTACGATAGTTTTTGTCTTACGAAGTTTTATGAAACGGGCCCCTGCTGGTAAATGCATTCTTCACAATCACACTACATATTCATGTATTTGTAAATGATATTTATTATTATACATATCGATGATTTATAAAGATTTCTCAGTTAGATAAATTTGATATCGTCACTGTTGATATCATCACTACATGTAGTGATGATATCACTTTTTGTGACGTTACGTCAAATTAAGTTTAGTGACGTTGCGGTAATCAATTTTATGTGTGTGTAAAAAGTACTAAAAACGTCATTTAAATATATATAATAAATAGAATAATCAATTCTTTCGAATAGATATGAAAAATGTATCGCTCGAATGGATTGTTATCTGGTTAAAAAACTCGTCCTGTGGACTCGTTTTTTAACCAGATACCAACCCATTCTCGTGATATATTTTTCATATCAATCCAAAGAAATTGATTATCCTCTATGTATTCATGTCGCTAGGCACTTTCAATGACGTCAAAAAGCGCGTTTGCAAAATGTTTAGATCCTGATCGGACGCCGTGTAACGCGGTGTTTGATCAGGATTTAAACTGTTTGCAAATATAAGCCGTCTTACTTTAACCTTCCTTTAACGACTCCCTCCGAACAACAATACACACAATCTGTGTTTCCCATTGGGTGTAGTTGTAGAAGAGGTAGTACTGTATCTGACTTACCATGGTAACCATGGTAACTGGACTCTTGTGTTTAATTTATGGCACTTTAAATAATGTACAGCTTCAATGCGATTTAACTATACACATTATAATACAATATAATATAAGCATTGTGTTTTATATTCTTTCCCGCTAAAGCGATTAAAAGAACAATTATTAGCAATGTAAAAACATAATTATTTCTTACATTTTAGCGATTTGCGGTTGCGTTTCGTTTGCGTTTTATCGAGAAAGAATAACGATTTCTCCACTGTAGTAGCCCTCTGGTCAGGTTTTACACTGTTTGCTAATTTAGAGCAGTATTCATTATACTACCCAGAATTCCAAGTAGACTGATTCATGTTTTGGCAACTAAAAAGACCCACAAGGAACCTTTATAACCCACAATATTTACTTATTGTTGAAAAGAGTTAAACATAGAATGTCTCTAATAGCTGTACGTTTGACATATCTTTTCGCCTGTAAACATTGGTGTTTTTCTTCAGCCAATCAATCGTTGCTGCTTTTTGTAGCATCGTTGAGCTTTCAGGGTCGTGGACGAAGCCAAGCGTTTCAAACAGATGTTTGACATATTCAAATAGCTGGTTATTGACGTGTGAATGACCTGTTTGACCTAAATATAGAACAAACATACATTAGTTTATAATGGCCGAAATATTAGCATTTGTGCTCTTGAAAGTAAAAAAAAAATGTTTTGTGTACAACTAAGAAATGAATTTATTTTTTAGCGTTCTTGTTAGCGAAATGAACGACTGAAAAATATCGGCAAATACCATGAATCGCGCTAGCGATTCATAGTAAATTTGCCGATAAATTATCTGTCAATTATCTGTCAATTTATTTCTTATATTTACAATGTATTTGCTGTAATTTCAAACATTAGATTAACATTGTCTAAGTATGCATGTATGTTTTACTCATATTAGAGGTTGGTAACACGAATAATGTGTACCCTATCAGGAACAGCCATGACCGAATTACTGAAGCTGCGTATATTCGAAAGCAAAACATTAAGTTCAATTGTTTACATTCTAAGATCAATAACTTTGACAGTTTGGCGCGAAAATGACGGCATTTAGAAGTGACGTCATTTTAAAGTAGGATAAATATATCCGTTTGTTTGGCATTAAGGAATGCAGACATTTTTGTTTCAGGCCTTGTCAGTAAGGACTTCATTTATTGTCCCCATCATAGGTGTGTTGGGGTCGGGGAGCTATCCACCGCCACGCCTTACAAAACATGTGATAACGTATATCTATGTCACTGACAAAACTCCTTTTTACATTTCTGATACAAAAAGAATTACAAAAATACAAAAACAAATATAAAAAACCCTAAGCCAGGTTCACTAATTAATTGTTTTTGTTGGGTTTTCTTTTTCGAACAGAAATATTATGTTTACATTTATTAATATTAAGATATATTTATATTAACCATATTTACCTACATATTTGTACTTTAAGACATATATATTTATTATTGCGCCTGGTGATATGGTGAGACGCGTCGCGCATTGTTTGAAGAAATAAAATTGTTTTTTTAAAAGCCTAATACATCATATATATATAATAAATAATGTCGGCGTGATGTCAGAAACTACCGGGAAAAAGCTGTATATATGATTTAAAAAAAATAGATGATGTATTATAGGCTTTTAAAAGACAATTTTATTTCTTCAAACAATGCGCGACGCGTTTCACTATATCATCAGGCGCAATAATATTGTTTATGACGTCATGACGTTGTTGTCATGATATCGACGTCGTCACTTCCTGTTGACGTACATCTAAGGTAAACTAGAACTATCACTAAAGGTGATTGATACCCCCACAGGAAACCTCTCTGTCACAAGGCGCCAATATAACGTAATCTAACGTTTTGTTTGTTTAATTGATATTACTAATATATCGTTAATTCCAAGACAACGCACGTGGAAAAATACGCGAATTCATACAACGTTAGAAAATGACATACCAAATCGCGCCCGATTCCAAGACAATGCTCGTGGAAAAATACGCGACTTCATATAACGTAAGAAAGTGACATACCAGATCGTGACAAAGAACACTGAACTAATCCAGAGAAAATCAAATAATCACATTTTTTTATCGAGACAATACTACTCTCAACGGAAAAAACATTCACAACAGAAAAGGGAAATCACTCTTCAAAACTAACCCGGAAGTTATTTTTTCTTCCAATTACGTGAACGTAACTACCACCCGGTTACGTAGGATGAGTTATCTCCCTTCCTACTCACTTCTTAGTCACTGGAAATAATATAGGATGAGGTATCTCCCTTTCCACAAGAGTAACCGCTAAATGACCACTAAATGACCTTTACCTTTGTCGGACATAACTCAAATTTTACTGAACTCAAGAGCTTCTTGAGGTGAATGCACATACCAAATATAAAGTCTCTATCTTAAGTAATCAAAAAGTCATGGCCAATGTGTCACAGAAAGTGACAAATGCCCCCGAGGTGTTTTGTCACTGCAGTGTATTCATTTGGCTTTCAAGTAAAATCATACAGCAGGTTATAATTGTACTCCTTGTTGTTGTTGTGATGGCAATGTACAAAGAAACAAGCTTTTTCTAGATTTTTCAAATGCATCATCATTATAGCATCATGATGTCATCATGGCGTCATGATGACGTCGTTGTCATTACAAGGTTTGTCATATGTCATATTGAGGAATTATTTCTCAATTTAGAAATGATCACATGATCTGAGAGTTATGGCCAGTTGGGATGAGTTATCTCCCTTCCTATTCACTTCTTAGTCACTCGACATAATATAGGATGAGTTATCTCCCTTTCCACCAGATGTGCATATTAAGGTACAAAATGTAAAGTTACAAAGGGGCATAATTCTGTCAAATTTTGTGCAAGAGTTATGGAACCTGTCACTGAGTGTACCCCTATAACACTGATAATATATACCAAGTTTGAAAATGGTATTGTATATTGTTTTCAAGAAAAAGGCAAATGTCCCGAAAATACGCGACGGACCGACTGACGGACGGACCGACGGACGGACGGACGGACAAGGCATTTCCTATATAGCCCCCACCACACAGTGTTGAGGGTATAATAACTGCGTTTTATTAAAGGGAGATAATTATTGAGAATTAAGAATATGTTTAAATTTAGCTATGAAATATTCTTCTTTTGCTAGCCTATGTGAAACACTATTTGTCTTTAATTTGAAAAAAGGAAACATTTCATAATTTAAGTTTTTCTTTCCGCATTTTTCTAAATGGGCGCTTAAAGGAGTTTGTCTTGTTGAAGGATCTCTTATCTATTGTGAGTGAACTGTTCTTCCTGACCTCAGTTTGTCTCCAGTTTGACCAATATAGTATTCTCCGCATCCAGTGCATGTAAGAACATATAATACGTTTTGAACATCACATGACATTGATTGGTTTACATAAAATGTCATTCCTTTAAAATTATGAAATTCGCTTTTTTTAATATGTTGACATAATGAACAGTTAGATTTATTGCATTTTGTTACTTTATAACAGAACATGTTGTTTCTCTGTAAATTTAGCTCTGGTAAGTAGTTTCTTTAAGTTTGGAGCATGTCTTTTACTTTTGATAAGTTTACATTTATATAAAATTTGAGACAAGTTTGGGTCTGCTTGTAATATTGGTAAATTAGCTTTTATGTTGTTAAAAAGTTCTTGGTTGTTTGGGTTAAATGTTGAGATGTATGGAAGAGTAGTTGTGTTATTATTTGGTTTTGGTTTAAGAAGGTCTGACTTTGTGATTTGTTTTGCTTTGTGAATACTGTCTTGTAAAAGTGATTTGGGATAACCTCTTGTTCTTAAAGTGTCGTGTAATTCTTGTAATCTTTTATCTTTAACCTTTTCACATGAAACTATTGTGCAAATTCTTCTGGCCAAATTATATCTGACAGTGGGGAAGACGTTAGATCTATTCTTTCCCGTTTTTAAACGCAAAGCACACAACGGAGAAAATTCGATCTACTTTTTGTTATTCCTGCTGTAGGCAGAGGTGACACTTAGGGCTTAGGAATCACTTTTCCGGCGTCTGTCTGTCTGCCCGTCCGCCTGTCCGTCCGTCTGTCTGTCCGTCACGCTTTTTGTGTCACGCCTCATAACCCCCTATGTTCTGAATGTTCTACTGAAGCTTTGAAGATGAAACTTCATTTATGGAACGAGCTTGACAAGTGGAAGAGTATTGCACAAGGCCTTGAAGGGTCATACATAACTCAAGATTGTATCAATATTGTGAGAATTATTCCTCTTTTCAACTTTTTCTTTCCATGCTTTCTGCTGTTTTACTGAAGATTTTGAAATGAAATTTCTTTTATGGAAAGAGATGTTAGACTGATGCTTGCTGGCACGTGACACACGTGTTCCGAGGAACCAATCTATTTTCTTTTTACATTTCTAGCTAGACCTACATGTAGATCTAGATCTATCTATTTTAATTTGAGGGGCATAAAGTGTGAAGCCTGGTCAGACGCCGGGTTACCGGGCGTCTGATCTGAGACCAAACGGCTTGCAAGGGAAATAATAGTATTCCTCGCAAAAATAGCGTCTTGTCCACTGTATGAATAAAGTGTATTTACTATTATTTTTCATATTCATTAATTTTCTTTTTAGGATTTAGAGAGTCTGCTGTTTGATAGAACGTTCACGGCCACACCATTTGGATCTCAAGAAGAAACTGACCTGGGCGCTTTTAGGCGTTTGTCTAGACTCAGACTGATGATGGAGAGCTGGACGTCAAACAGCAGGTCAGGACCTATTTAGAATCTATTCCTGATTAAAATGTATTGATTGAGAGAGATCTATGTGAACCATACAATTTTGTTCAAAACCCCCTTATATAAGACATAAAAAGGTTTTTGTGACTAACTTAAAGTTAGTTCAGCTAAAAGTATTTGAGGTTTCAACGCATGAGATGTGCATGTAGCACCATAGATATTAAGCTGTCAACTATGCATTAGATCTACTGAGTTTTTTAAGTTTCTAATAGATCTACTTGAAATCGACAAAAGTTGGTTTGGAGTCCGGGTGACGTACCCCGAGAGAAAAATGGAAATTAGAACTGAAATTGTGAGCCCTGAAGTGTGATTTTAGGCTTTGGGGGCTTTGAATACGATTAATTTTGATCAAAGCTCCGTAATATATTCACATTCACCTATCCGGTGGTCGTTGGGGTATAAAAACCATGAGAAATAATGTGACTATAACCTTTATTTCTGCTATAAGGTCTAACCCCCCCTCCCCTCTCATCCAACCCTCACGCCAGATCTTTTAAATGTCACTTTTGGCCTTGTTTGATTTTTCTTTTTTTAAATTGATTTTACGCACGCCCCTGTCTGTTTTATGAATATTTTACTTAAACTGTTTGTTTATTTCTATAAATGAAGCAAGAGCAACACCAGCACAATACTATATACATTAGACACTTCTTTATTCAGATACTTTTGATCGAGCCTTATAAATTCAATTATTCAAATTATGGATAACGTTAGTTTAGCGTTTTTTCCACATATCCATCTTGTGACGCTTTTGCGAAAAGAAAATTCTCAGATGAGAAAGTATGTTTCTATAGGGGATGTTTAATAGAGATCAGTAAATGTTGGCTTATTATTATACTAGATCTATAGTAAAGAGCTACATATTGACTGGTCACTGTCATGATCTATAGTACAGAGCTACATATAGACTGGTCACTGTCATGCATGTAAGTAAAATTCAGTTAATTAGGTGGAACCTTGAATAAATCTTTATTGAAGAAAGGGTGTACAACCATTCTGAGGCAAAATTATATAGTAAAACATTTGTCTATTTTACTTTCAGGAAATATCTGTTTTCCACTTCATCAGGACCAGCCTGACGTCGTTCTTGTGAAAGCGAGTGATGACGTTGATGAGAGAAGATATGATATTCTGAGGTCACGTGACGTCGATTTCCCCCACGAGCATCTGCCGCACGTGCTACAGCCTGCAGGAATATCTGCCACTCGCCAAAAGTACCTGTTTAATATTGTGAGGCCATGTGTTCGCAATGTCTATCAGGACTTTAAGTGTCCTCAAAATCCATACAGAAACTGAGTTGTGTGTCCTTTTAGGGTTGCGTTACTATGGCAACTGAACTGTAACAGACTTTTCTTTTCTCCAATTTTTATTCCAAATAAGTTTTATATGTTTATTCAACAGAAGCTTATGTCTTAATTGGAAGGAAAAGTGCATACTGTAGTCATTGTTGGTTCTTAAAATAATGTTTCTGGACCGCTTTTTAAAAGTCAATAAACACTCGCGTGTCAATGTTTCAATGCTAGGGCAGTTACTAAATTAGCTGTAATTTCATTAAAAATTGAGATATCACCAAAATTCTTTTTGTTCTGTATTTCTAACACCCTACTCTTGAGCAAACAGCAAAAATCTGAAAATCGAAAATTTTGTCATTATAGCAGGTTTTGCTGGAGACCCAATCATATATATATATATAAGGAAAAAAAGAAAAAGCTTATGCCTTTGTTTAAAAAATATTTAATAAAAACATTGCCCTCCTCTACTAAACTAGTTTCGCCTTTATGCTCCTAAGTAGTCAATGGAAATAACGTCATTACGTCGTTGGTGACGTCATCGACGTTGTTTTGTTATTTATTAAATATTTTTTAAACAAAGGCATAATCTTTCTCTTTTTTTAATTCGATATATATCTAACCTTGTACCGGTTAGATATATATCGAATTAAAAAAAGAGAAAGATTATGCCTTTGTTTAAAAAATATTTAATAAATAACAAAACAACGTCGATGACGTCACCAACGACGTAATGACGTTATTTCCATTGACTACTTAGGAGCATAAAGGCGAAACTAGTTTAGTAGAGGAGGGCAATGTTTTTATTAAATATTTTTTAAACAAAGGCATAAGCTTTTTCTTTTTTTCCTTATATATATATATATGATTGGGTCTCCAGCAAAACCTGCTATAATGACAAAATTTTCGATTTTCAGATTTTTGCTGTTTGCTCAAGAGTAGGGTGTTAGAAATACAGAACAAAAAGAATTTTGGTGATATCTCAATTTTTAATGAAATTACAGCTAATTTAGTAACTGCCCTAGCATTGAAACATTGACACGCGAGTGTTTATTGACTTTTAAAAAGCGGTCCAGAAACATTATTTTAAGAACCAACAATGACTACAGTATGCACTTTTCCTTCCAATTAAGACATAAGCTTCTGTTGAATAAACATATAAAACTTATTTGGAATAAAAATTGGAGAAAAGAAAAGTCTGTTACAGTTCAGTTGCCATAGTAACGCAACCCTAAAAGGACACACAACTCAGTTTCTGTATGGATTTTGAGGACACTTAAAGTCCTGATAGACATTGCGAACACATGGCCTCACAATATTAAACAGGTACTTTTGGCGAGTGGCAGATATTCCTGCAGGCTGTAGCACGTGCGGCAGATGCTCGTGGGGGAAATCGACGTCACGTGACCTCAGAATATCATATCTTCTCTCATCAACGTCATCACTCGCTTTCACAAGAACGACGTCAGGCTGGTCCTGATGAAGTGGAAAACAGATATTTCCTGAAAGTAAAATAGACAAATGTTTTACTATATAATTTTGCCTCAGAATGGTTGTACACCCTTTCTTCAATAAAGATTTATTCAAGGTTCCACCTAATTAACTGAATTTTACTTACATGCATGACAGTGACCAGTCTATATGTAGCTCTGTACTATAGATCATGACAGTGACCAGTCAATATGTAGCTCTTTACTATAGATCTAGTATAATAATAAGCCAACATTTACTGATCTCTATTAAACATCCCCTATAGAAACATACTTTCTCATCTGAGAATTTTCTTTTCGCAAAAGCGTCACAAGATGGATATGTGGAAAAAACGCTAAACTAACGTTATCCATAATTTGAATAATTGAATTTATAAGGCTCGATCAAAAGTATCTGAATAAAGAAGTGTCTAATGTATATAGTATTGTGCTGGTGTTGCTCTTGCTTCATTTATAGAAATAAACAAACAGTTTAAGTAAAATATTCATAAAACAGACAGGGGCGTGCGTAAAATCAATTTAAAAAAAGAAAAATCAAACAAGGCCAAAAGTGACATTTAAAAGATCTGGCGTGAGGGTTGGATGAGAGGGGAGGGGGGGTTAGACCTTATAGCAGAAATAAAGGTTATAGTCACATTATTTCTCATGGTTTTTATACCCCAACGACCACCGGATAGGTGAATGTGAATATATTACGGAGCTTTGATCAAAATTAATCGTATTCAAAGCCCCCAAAGCCTAAAATCACACTTCAGGGCTCACAATTTCAGTTCTAATTTCCATTTTTCTCTCGGGGTACGTCACCCGGACTCCAAACCAACTTTTGTCGATTTCAAGTAGATCTATTAGAAACTTAAAAAACTCAGTAGATCTAATGCATAGTTGACAGCTTAATATCTATGGTGCTACATGCACATCTCATGCGTTGAAACCTCAAATACTTTTAGCTGAACTAACTTTAAGTTAGTCACAAAAACCTTTTTATGTCTTATATAAGGGGGCTTTGAACAAAATTGTATGGTTCACGTATATCTCTCTCAATCAATACATTTTAATCTGGAATAGACTCTAAATAGGTCCTGACCTGCTGTTTGACGTCCAGCTCTCCATCATCAGTCTGAGTCTAGACAAACGCCTAAAAGCGCCCAGGTCAGTTTCTTCTTGAGATCCAAATGGTGTGGCCGTGAACGTTCTATCAAACAGCAGACTCTCTAAATCCTAAAAAGAAAATTAATGAATATGAAAAATAATAGTAAATACACTTTATTCATACAGTGGACAAGACGCTATTTTTGCGAGGAATACTATTATTTCCCTTGCAAGCCGTTTGGTCTCAGATCAGACGCCCGGTAACCCGGCGTCTGACCAGGCTTCACACTTTATGCCCCTCAAATTAAAATAGATAGATCTAGATCTACATGTAGGTCTAGCTAGAAATGTAAAAAGAAAATAGATTGGTTCCTCGGAACACGTGTGTCACGTGCCAGCAAGCATCAGTCTAACATCTCTTTCCATAAAAGAAATTTCATTTCAAAATCTTCAGTAAAACAGCAGAAAGCATGGAAAGAAAAAGTTGAAAAGAGGAATAATTCTCACAATATTGATACAATCTTGAGTTATGTATGACCCTTCAAGGCCTTGTGCAATACTCTTCCACTTGTCAAGCTCGTTCCATAAATGAAGTTTCATCTTCAAAGCTTCAGTAGAACATTCAGAACATAGGGGGTTATGAGGCGTGACACAAAAAGCGTGACGGACAGACAGACGGACGGACAGGCGGACGGGCAGACAGACAGACGCCGGAAAAGTGATTCCTAAGCCCTAAGTGTCACCTCTGCCTACAGCAGGAATAACAAAAAGTAGATCGAATTTTCTCCGTTGTGTGCTTTGCGTTTAAAAACGGGAAAGAATAGATCTAACGTCTTCCCCACTGTCAGATATAATTTGGCCAGAAGAATTTGCACAATAGTTTCATGTGAAAAGGTTAAAGATAAAAGATTACAAGAATTACACGACACTTTAAGAACAAGAGGTTATCCCAAATCACTTTTACAAGACAGTATTCACAAAGCAAAACAAATCACAAAGTCAGACCTTCTTAAACCAAAACCAAATAATAACACAACTACTCTTCCATACATCTCAACATTTAACCCAAACAACCAAGAACTTTTTAACAACATAAAAGCTAATTTACCAATATTACAAGCAGACCCAAACTTGTCTCAAATTTTATATAAATGTAAACTTATCAAAAGTAAAAGACATGCTCCAAACTTAAAGAAACTACTTACCAGAGCTAAATTTACAGAGAAACAACATGTTCTGTTATAAAGTAACAAAATGCAATAAATCTAACTGTTCATTATGTCAACATATTAAAAAAAGCGAATTTCATAATTTTAAAGGAATGACATTTTATGTAAACCAATCAATGTCATGTGATGTTCAAAACGTATTATATGTTCTTACATGCACTGGATGCGGAGAATACTATATTGGTCAAACTGGAGACAAACTGAGGTCAGGAAGAACAGTTCACTCACAATAGATAAGAGATCCTTCAACAAGACAAACTCCTTTAAGCGCCCATTTAGAAAAATGCGGAAAGAAAAACTTAAATTATGAAATGTTTCCTTTTTTCAAATTAAAGACAAATAGTGTTTCACATAGGCTAGCAAAAGAAGAATATTTCATAGCTAAATTTAAACATATTCTTAATTCTCAATAATTATCTCCCTTTAATAAAACGCAGTTATTATACCCTCAACACTGTGTGGTGGGGGCTATATAGGAAATGCCTTGTCCGTCCGTCCGTCCGTCGGTCCGTCCGTCAGTCGGTCCGTCGCGTATTTTCGGGACATTTGCCTTTTTCTTGAAAACAATATACAATACCATTTTCAAACTTGGTATATATTATCAGTGTTATAGGGGTACACTCAGTGACAGGTTCCATAACTCTTGCACAAAATTTGACAGAATTATGCCCCTTTGTAACTTTACATTTTGTACCTTAATATGCACATCTGGTGGAAAGGGAGATAACTCATCCTATATTATGTCGAGTGACTAAGAAGTGAATAGGAAGGGAGATAACTCATCCCAACTGGCCATAACTCTCAGATCATGTGATCATTTCTAAATTGAGAAATAATTCCTCAATATGACATATGACAAACCTTGTAATGACAACGACGTCATCATGACGCCATGATGACATCATGATGCTATAATGATGATGCATTTGAAAAATCTAGAAAAAGCTTGTTTCTTTGTACATTTCCATCACAACAACAACAAGGAGTACAATTAT